>JAVTVX010000018.1:8792215-10221931 GCA_033439265.1 Dillenia suffruticosa | reverse complement strand
TTAAGCCATGATTAACACTTACAATAATCATAATAAAACGAATGGAGCCCCAGCTAATAATATGCTACAATTACTTCATCTTTGGAACATCTTTTGATGGATAACCCACAAAGTGATGGATCGTGGACACACAGATACATAGTATAGAGAAAACCTAATATGGCCATAACCATACAGAAACTTACCAAAAGAACTTGAGGTGCAGCCAAGACAAGGCTATAAAAAGATACAAAAGGCTTTACCTAAACAAAACATCAGTACTCTACTACCCTAATATAAACATATCAAACCTAGCAAATAATTTCAATTGTAACCACAGCAATCAAAATAAAAAATTTAAATGAAACCAGGAATAGTCAAAAGTATTAGTATCAGCTCGCATAAAAAAAGGGAAAATAAAATTAAATAAAAAAAATGCACACTATGATGACAAATTAGAAGAAAACAGATCAAATCTTGCAAATAACTTGAATAGCAACTATTCTTATTGGAAGAAAACAAAATAGAAGCAACTAAAAAAGTTTGTAGTACTTGCTTTCATCTCAAAAACATAAAGAAAAATAAAAATAAATTAACTCACATCACTAATTTGGAGCAAATTAACAAGACAACATGGATAATTGTTCTCAATCTAGCAAACATCACAACATAGGCAATAAACATATAACTCAAGCAAATTAACATAACAACGTCATAAGTGTTCACATATTAGAAACCACTCAAAAAACTAAAAAAAATAATAATAAAAAAAAAGTCATCATTTAGGCCGAACACTTCTTATCACAACTGTACAAAACATCCTTTCCTAAGAAACATTTCATTCGTTTCCTAAAAATTTGACATAAATTATCTAAAACATTACATATTAAGAAAAAATAATAATTATTACAGAAAAATATTGAAATTAGGATAATTTAAGAGCTAAAAGACTTCAACATTAAATTATTATTTACTAAAAGTTTTTCAAAAATGTCATATAGAAAACTTCTCAAAATTTTTTTTATTCAGCCAAAAATCTGATGTGGATTACCCCAAACATCTCTCCTCCCGCCCCACACTTCAAACATAGAAAATTTTAAACGGCCATGTGGCCCGTCTCAACTTGCCCTTTGCTGCAAAAAATAAGTAAATAAAACATTTGTATTCCTATTTATACATTTACTTTTGAAGAAATTAGAAATGTAGTTTTACAAGCACATCTATCAACACGATCAAGGAGTGTGAAAGAAATTAAACTTGTAGTTTTTCAGGGCATGGATGTAGTCGTTGATCCTCTTGATTACACACAAGGAAAAGTTGGTGAGCCCAAGCATCCTAAACACCTGACCTTTTGCATAAGATTCCACTCAAAAAGAAGTGAATCACATGGATGCTCAAGTTTGGCCATGCTAAAAACAAAAGAATTATAGCTATTGATTACTCCAAACGTTGTCATAGTCGCCCCCGTCAGTAGTTCATATAATTCATAAATAAAATCATTTTTTCTAAAGTTTAGAAATAAGTTTCAGATACAAAATGTTTGCATGATCATGAAAACAGTGTCCAGATGCAAAATATTAATAGCGTCAATTGCAGCAATTAAACAATACCTGATTCACAAAATCCGCAACCGAATGCACCCCTTCAGCCAGCATAACATGGCTAGATGTTGATAGCCAGACGCCAAACTTGAGGGAGAAGACAAGGAAGTTACTCCACAATGCAATATTGACTGCCCTCTGACTAGAGAGGGAAGAAAGGAGCAGATGATTAAAATTGGGTCCTACCCTGTCATTCATTAATATCACGAAGACATCCATTGAACATAAAAATGAATAACAAAAAACTATAAAATGGCTTACAAATAAAAATGCATTTACATGGTTTTTCACAAGTTAGGAACAAACTAATATAAATGAAGACTATATGATTAAGAAAGCAACAGAGATAAATGATGTTTGATGACCTATCCGCAAAAAGCGTTTCAGACCACCACTAGAAGGCATGACATTATAAAATTTTCATTTCAAATAAGCACACTCTAATTTTGTGTCAGCAAATGTATATATATCACACTAAAAGAAAAACTCAGATCTCAATATAATTTTACCTGCCTTTAGTTTTCAATCCCTTTCACTCGCACACTATACATAGTAGACTTAAAATCCATAAACCATCAATTTTCCATCTCCACTGGGTAAAGCAAACTAATCTCCAGACAAAGTTGCCATATGTATAGCTGAATAACATGATCAGTTAAACCTCCAGAAGGCATCTCATCAGCATTACTAAAGGTGACTATTTGTCAAATTTTGTTGTAAACGTAGTCAATTTCATTCAAATCTAAAGAAAAGGAGCAGCCTAGAGCATGTGGCTCCTTTGGGAAATACCAAGGGAAGTCAATAACATTATCCAAGTTTCAAGGAGCGGCTACCTGCATAAGCTAACCCTTTTCTTATGAAAATTAAAACTAACATAGGGATTCTAAGTTTGGACAACTGATCAGGTTAAGGGATAAACCTCTAGGAGGGGTGACTATTTGTCAAATTTTGTTGTAAACATGGTCAATTTCATTCAAATCTAAAGAAAAGGAGCAGCAGAAAGCATGGGGCTCCAGCTGGTGAAATACCTAGGGAAGTCAATTACATTATCCAAGTTCCAAGGAGTGGCTACCTGCACAAGCAGGCCCTTCTTATGAAAATTAAACCTAAAATAGGGACTCTAAGTTTGGACTATTGACCAGTTAGGAGTTCAATGACTAGTTTCCCATATACCTCATACCCTTTGGATGCCTGCTAAAGATGAAAATAGTGTATATGGGCATGGCACCGGAGGTGCTTGAAGTGTTGTCTGGGGCAGGAGGGTGCTTTAATCCCTCTAGCCATCTTTTTCTTAGTTTCAACGAGGGAACTTTAGTTTTGAGGGGATTGAAAGATACATTCCAATTTTTCAGTTTTTTGGTCCAGGATAATTTTGTTATCGGATGAAGACTCCCTCCCATAGTTTTGTGGACAGTTCCCTTAAAATTTTGCACTTTTGGTCCTATGCAAAATCTTTTGAAAGCTGCGTTGCAGAGGTTAATTTTGGGGATTCTCTCTGGTTGTAATCTCAAAGAGTTGCACCATCTTGGTGCTTAGTCCCTCTTTTTGGCTTGTTAATAATTACTTTTATTCGTCAAAAAGAAAAACATTTTATTCTACGATATGCTGAAAAAT
The DNA here is from genome assembly GCA_033439265.1 of Dillenia suffruticosa. Classification (NCBI taxonomy): domain Eukaryota; kingdom Viridiplantae; phylum Streptophyta; class Magnoliopsida; order Dilleniales; family Dilleniaceae; genus Dillenia; species Dillenia suffruticosa. The sequence continues at coordinate 10,218,737 of JAVTVX010000018.1, read as the reverse complement.
ACATCTTACCTCCCTTCTATGTGTTACTTTAGAGCCTTTATGAATAAAGAGGCATCACATATATCCAAAATTATTGCTTCTAGATTGATCCAGCAATTAAAGTCCAGTTCATTTACTAAAAATAAACTAGTACTAGCAATAGGAACTCGTGTCTAAAAGTTTAAAGTTTAATGATGGGCAAAAGGGTTCATTCAGTCAACAAACGGGTTAACAAATAGTTAGTTGACATGTCTTGGACCACAAACTGCAAATAATTTTAGGTCCTTACCACAAGGAGGTTAGGAGGTTAAGTCAATCCTTCCACTTGTACAAAGAAATGCCATAATGATTGTTTATTTATATATAAATTTTGGTAAGGCAATGATTTCAGTCCACGGTTAAGACTATGCCCAAAACTATAACTTCCAAGAGAGAGTATAAAAAGCAATCGTTCTAGCTATATAAAAGCACCTGAACACGTCATTCAAAAAGTGACCCACAAAATCACATCTAAATGGGAAAGCAGTATAATTCACAAGCAAGTAGGTAGTAAAGCAGCTTAGAGTACGAAATAAAGAGATTATCAGTCTTGAAGAAAGAAAAAGACCCTAAAATTGACAAAATAGCACCAAATAGAACCAAAGAGGAACAAGAAAGAATAAGCACAAAAAAATATAGCTCACTTCAAGGCCATGAGTATAGTTTCAAAATAATAAGAAGAGAAAAAGGGGGTAAAGAAAGGAATTGAACATGGCATCTTGTGTACATCTCCTAGCCAGCAAATAACTACATCTCAGCTATCGTTATTAAAGCAAAAAGTACAGCAAATATTTGCTCGAACATTTTCTTGGAACATTCGTAGAACTTAAAGTACAAAAACTGGACAACGTCACTTCGCATAAAAACCACAATTACTAAAGTTCGTATAAATTTAGAAACAAAGAATAGTCCAAAAAGGAGTCCGATTAAAATTGGATCTCAACTTTGAACAACAATTAAGATTGCCACACATTTCATCACATGGCTTTTACAAAATTCACTCATAGGATTCCAGATTTTTTCAGATTACAGATTTCCATTGTGCTTTACTTGTCAAAAAGTTGGAGGAATATTTCTACTTTTCTAATCAAGGACTTGATTGGAAAGGGCTATCATAATCCTGCTGCTTTTGAGTCATGAAGAAGGCTTTCTTTTACAAATAGAAAATCTGAACGCCAATAATTACGCGTCATTGTCAGAGAATGAAGACAGCATCAAAGGATGCAACCCAACTTTCATTATAAACCATAAAAGAGTTTGCTTTGGCATGTGTCTATACATGTGTCACAGGAGAGAGAGAGAGAGCGAGAGAGAGAGATGGAGAAAGGAATAGAGAATGCATCTTTTGGAATTGGACCCATTTCACTTTTCAGTTTTGCCGGTATACATTCAACAAATCTATGCTGCAAACAACTAAAGGATTCAAACTTTGGCTCCAACCACGAATTAAGAAAGAAAACAACCAGAGAGAAAAGAGCATCACACCTGTTGCCATATACTTCATCAATCTTCTTCTTCTTCTTTATTTATTTATTTTTTTATTTTTTACACAAGAATTCGAATCTGAATTTCAAAATTGGAAAGAAATATTATGACCACCAGATTATTTCTCGGGGACACTTCATCAATCTTCTTCAACTATTTAGCCCTAGTAAAAAAATCTGCAATCAAAACAAAGACCAAAATTAGAGCTTTGTACGGATATATCCATAATTTTTTTTTTATAAATATCTCTCGTGGAAAAGAAATTTTTGAATTGATACAACATGTCGAGTCTTTAAGACTCAACATGCATGAACAATACATATCGAGTTTTGAAAACTCAACATATTCGTGCCCTAAACCCCCTACCATTCTTTTTTTCTTTTTTTCTTCTTCCTTCTTTCTTCTTCTTCCTTCTTTCTTCTACTTTCTTCTCTCCTCCTCTGCTGCGTACAACTGCTCTTATTGGCATCGAAGGATATATGCAATCTCGGGACACTGAACTGAGAGTGATCCAAACATTTGGAAAACCTGCACAGTCCATTCTTGCGAAGGTAAAAGATTCTTCTTCCTTTGTAAAGCCTAAGATTTCATATATTTAAATTGATTAATTTTTTATATACATTTTTAAATTTGAGTATTCTTAATTCATTGAACAATATTTTGTAGAAATTGAATAAGAAAAATTAGGGTTTAGAGTTTTTAAAATTTAGGATAAAATTAGGGTTAGAGTTATAAAAAAATTAGGATTTAGAACCGAATTAGGTTTTATACAAAATTAGAATTTAGAATCGAATTAGGGTTTTATAAATATTTAGAGATTGGTTAATTTTGTTATGTTGATTTGTTTAGGGATTAGAGTTTTTTCAATTTAGAATCGAATTAGAATTTAGGGTTTAAAAAAAAGGTTATTATTAGTAATTGTTTGTTGATTTCTTTGAAATTTAATTTTAGAACCGAATTAGGGTTTGTCAATAGGTTTGTAATTTAAGCTTAATTAAAAAAAAAATTTAAATTGAAAATTTATTTAAATTTAGTAATCTATTAAATGAAAATTGACATATAACAATAATAAATTGTTTTTTTTATGTTGAGTAGAAATGACAGAGATTGTGAGATTGTTATGTTACACAAATGGTGAAATTGTGACGGTTGAGAATGGAGTCGGTTATGACCGTGAGCCTTCGAAGTTGATTCGGGTGAAGAGAAACACATCATTTACTGAGTTGGTCTCAGAGATATGTAAGAGTTTTCAGATAAATTTAAGAAGACAACATGTAGAGATTTATCATTGTTGTTCCGTGTCACACATGTAAGGAGAAATATACAGTACGAATTGGTACCAATTAGTGATGATGATGACGTTTTGAACTTGATAGAGTTTATGGTAAGTATGAGAGTGGGTACGACGCATGAAGTATATGTAAAGACATACAATACTAGTACATCCGTACAATAAGGTTACGATTATACGGATGAATATTCAGATATCGAATGTTGAGTGAATCTTGGTAGCACAGGTGTGGATAATGATGTAGATGAGGAAGAAATAGCAGAAGAAGAGGATGATGATAAAGAAGAAAATGTTGGAAAAGTTCGTCATGATAATGGTGGTAATTCAGAGAACTAGATAATATTGGGATCCTCCAGAGCGACTGTACCCATTGGTGGTGGTCAGAGATATGTCAATAGCGGAATTAATGACTCAATTCCTTTCATTTGGTTATCTGACTTTCGAAGAAGATTATAGATTGAGAAGAGATAGTGGGAGTTTTAGCGATGAATTTAAGAAAGAATGAGATTCGAGTCAAAGGAAGAGTTTTCACACTTTGTGAAAATGCATCATGTGGAGTATTACTATCAATTTTATGTTGGGAGATCATCCCTTACAATGTGGACAGTGATATGTACTCAAAGGGATAATGGTTGTAAGTGGAGGTTACGTGCACGTAAAACAAGACTTCTTAGTGCCTTTGTAATAATTGTTGTAGAGGAACCGCACACATGTGTCAATGCTAGGTTGACGCAAGATCATAGGTAATTGGATTCAAATTTGATGGCCTGACATTTTCTTAATTACGTAAGAGAAATCCAAGTATGAAAATCTCTTTCCTGTGAACTATTATGATAGAAAAAACCACATATGTAGTTTTCCAAAGACGTGTTTGGGCTGTGAAAAGAAGGGCCATAGAAATGGTATACGGGGATTGGGAGAAATCATTCAAAGAGCTACCGCGGGTTGTGGATGCAATAATCCAAAGGAATTCAGGATCACAAGTTTCATGGAAGTTGGGTTCGCCACGAGCAAATGGTGAAAGGGTTTTTGAAACTGTGTTTTGGGCATTTGGTCCTAGTATCACTGCATTTAGGAGTTGTCGATCATTGATAAGTATAGATGAGACTCACCTGTATGGGAAATACAAGCACAAGTTATTGATTGCATGCAGTATGGACGGGACGAATCACATTATTCCATTGGCATTTGTTTTAGTGGATGTAGAGTCACTTGTATCGTGGTCATGGTTTTTAATGTGTGTGCGAGACTTTGTTGTTGGAGATAGGCAGGGTCCCCTTTGCTTGATTTCAGATCGACATGAAGGGATAAGAGCAACTGTTGCTCGGCCGGAGTTTGGATGGTCACCTCCAAATACTGTGTGGCGTTTTTGCATAAGACATATCGTTAGTAACTTTAACACCCATCACAAAAGCTAGCCTTGTAAGAAAGTCGCCATTATTGCTGCTTTACAATGACAACAAAAGAAATTTGATGATTATATGGCAAGGTTGAAGGAGATAAAAGATGATGCCCTCAAGTACTTTGCGAAGATTCCCCCTGAATAGTGGACCCTTTTGCATGACGGTGGCTTTCGTTTTGGCTACATGACGACCAATATCAGTGAAAATTGTAATGCCATCCTCAAAGGTGCAAGGAATCTACCTGTTTCAGTATTGGTACTTAAAACCTTTTATAGTTCGATAAACTACTTTAAGGCTATAATCGCTGAGGCGAAAGCGGGAATGGCAAGAGGTGAACGGCACACGAAGTATGCAAATGTCATATTAGGAAGGTGGATGACACCGCTAGCGTCCATACGGTGCTCTCATTTAGTAGGGAGGATGGGATTTTCAATATAGAGATAGAATATAAACAAACTCAGTATGGCCATAAGGATGGTAACAAATAGATCGTCGACATCAATAATGAACATTGCACATGCGGGAAGTAGCAAATTTATAGAATACCTTGCTCGCATGCAATCGCTGCACTAACACGAACGATGATCAGCGTGTATATGATCGTCAGTCAATGGTATACATGGGAACATCAACTTCGTGTGAACGAGTCTCATTTTTGGTCGGTAGGAGATAGATCTAGATGGCCCATGGGCTTGTACCCATTGTCATTCCCGATGGATCTCTTCGATGGTTGACAGGAAGACCTAAGTCATCTTGATATCATAACGAAATGGATCTTCGAGAGTCATCTTCGTGGTCATTATGTGATAGTTGTAGTGCAGAGGGTCATAATCGGAGAATATGCGCAAAACAAATTAGATGTGGTCTCTATGGCAGACAAGGACATAATCGACGATATTGTCCCACCCTATCGCGTGAAATTTGATTGTATTTATCTTTTAATCACAATTCCCCATGTATTTGTTATTATGCCGCAGTTTGTGAATTTGTCAAACTTTGCAGTCTTTTGTTGTTATTATAATGGTTAATGCATGTTGGTAGATATTAATGTGTCATTGGCGGATATATGTCTTTATTAATGCCGTATATTGTGAATTTGTTAAACTTTCGAATCCTTTGTTTTTCTTTTAATGGTTAATGCACATTATATGTTACGCATCGGATTTGAAGTATTAATTAATTTTTCATTTTATTTTTTTACAAATTGATTATGGACCTTCTGATTCGAGTCTTCTATGATTATGCGATGCCACCGTTCTTCTACGGTTTGGCAGGGGCACAACACGGCTGTTTCGCTTACTTGTTGGCAATGTGAGGCCGTGCTATGCCGTTGGGAGCATGGTCAGATCAATGAGCGAGTTCTCCCTTTTCTCAAGCGGTCAGGATTTTTGGGTATTGCCTGACTGTGATTTGTTTAGTTAGATTGGCACTTGATTACGGTTCTAGTCGAGCGATGGAGGCCGAAAATGCACACTTTTCACCTCCTCCACGATGAGTTGACTATTACACTTCAGGACGTAGAGGTCATCCTAGGGTTACCTGTGGATGGCCATCCTATAGTCACTAAGACTACGGGCGTGTCGTGGGGTGATGTGTGTGAGAGACTGTTAGGTGTTAGATCTCCACAAACTACATTTAGAGGTTACACTTTGAGTATGCCGTGGTAGGCTGAGTTTTTTTCTGAGTTGCCGGATGGAGTTGATGATGTACATATTGCACAGTGGATACTGGCTTAAATTTTACTTTTGTTAGGAAGTGTGCTGTTTTGTGATAAAACAACATATTATGTACATTTACAGTTTTTAGTATTGTTAGAGTATTTAGAGATTTTAGGTAGTTATAGTTGGGGTTTTGCGTGTCTGGCATATATATATAGGCAGTTTTGTATTGCTATGTACCCAGACTCACGTGAGATAGGTGTCACTTCAGTTTTGTTACAGATTTGGGGGTGGGAGTGGTTCCCTTATATGGCTCCTATTTGATGGTCGTTGCACGGAGATGGGGATGCCACGCTTGCTTTACGATTGAGGGCAGATTTTGACATCATTTCTTTCCCTACACACGTAGTCTTAGTGTATAGGGAGGGATTAGATAGGCAGGTCATGGAGCAGGTCGTATGGGTACCCTCCACGGATGAATTACTAGCATCTTATCTCGGATATTTTCACAAGGGGAGGGATATTTGGTATGTGGGGGTTCTATTGATCTATTTTAGTACCGTGGAGTTGTACTTTCCAGATAGAGTGTCACGACAGTTTGAAGCATATCAGCACATTCTGATTCATTGTGACATAGAGGATAGACTTCACGATACAAGCGGTCGAGGTACGCTGGAGATCGATTGGACGGTGGAGCATGTAGTCTATGTTGATCGGTGGGTGCACCGACGTGACTATCTAGAGTTACTAGACACTTCGTGCAGACCTGCCCTCAATCCTACCTACAGTAGTTGGTTTCGCAACATCTCTCACAGTTTTGTCGGTTGTCGGGGAGCTTCTTTGAACTACGTGGTAACTACTTTACATTTTCATTTCTCTTAGTCAATCAATATTTTTGATTTGTTTTTCAAACTAACTGTAACACATGTGGGATATATTGCACGAGTTATGAGACACTTTGGGTGACGACGCTTGTGGACTTGCTGATTCAGCCATCTCAGCATTGGCAGATGACATGACTTATCTTTTCAGATGTAGACCTACTAGAGATGGCAACGATGGTGGTGATATAGACCGACCACGTGGGTGACGACAAGGACGAGGATGATATACGAGACTACTACCCTTAGCCGATCATGCGTCACCACTACCGTCTCAGCAGCCCGAGGATGTCGCAGGACCTTTTACTACATTCGGTGAGTCTTCAGATTTCTATATGCCTGTGTTTGATGACTTCCTCAGGTTTTCACTCTGGGGTCTCCTCAGATGGGAGCTCGTCTCGATAGTTTTATAGGCAAGGGATTGACATAGGTAGAGAGAGATGATGCACCACCATTGTTTCATGTCTCCCCACCGGTTTTCTCTGACCCCCACCAGCATTATGCAGACCCCTCCCAGATCTAACAGATAGATGATCTAAGATTAGTTTTTTAGTTTGATTATACTGAGAGTAGACCTGATGTAAGTGTTAGATATTATATTAGAAGAAAAAGACGTCGTTGATCATTTGTATTATGAACAATTTTTTAATTAATAAAATCTTTTCTATTTTTTTATATTTTATTGTATTTTATTTATTTTCATTGATATGCTTTAGTGCTGGAGATATGTATTGTTGCTAAATTTTTTTCCTGTTTCAAAGTTGTGATGGTATTATTCGGAGATTGTATTTGGAGATTGTATTTTAGGGTTGACATAAAATGATACTATATTTTTTGTCCTATTTCGAAGTTGGGATGACAGAATTCGGAGATTGTATTTTAGGGTTGGCATAAAATGGCATAGAAAATGGTTAGGTCTAGGAGTAGGAGCCATGTCGAGTCTTGAAGACTCGACATGCACAGTGCATGTCGAGTCTTGAAAATTCGACATGTTGTGTCAATTCTAAAATTTCTTTCCATAGGAGATGTTTTAATTTTTTTTATGGATATATCCAGACAAAACTCACCAAAATTAATCAAACAATGCCCATACCGAAACAAAGAACAAACCACAATAACGTTAAGAAAAATAATAGATTAACAAACGCACTACGATGAATCGAGTAATGATGATTAGAAAAATCGAAAGATATAATTCCCAAAGAACCAAATCGATTCCCAATGCAGGCAGATAGATACTCTCTAACTCCTCTGAATTTGGGCTTATGAAGCGATCTTTCGGGTTCAGAAAATGAGGATAAAGAGGGAGAAGAGAGGACTCTCAAAGCCAATTGCAAATGGCGGAGGCGTGAAAGTAGGAGAGAAGATGTTCGCAACATACTATTTGCGATTGCATTTTCATAGGAAAGCTACACTTTACTGTTGCGCAATGAATATGACGAGGATTGAAGTGAGACTTTTCTCAATGCATATTCTTCAGATGTCCAAACATATATTCTCCTTTCAGGCCTAAGGCTCAAGTAGAATCCTAGCAAGGGGGAGTCCAATATGTCTTTTTTTATTGGTATGATGGCTTGGTCACCATATAATATCCAGAGTTTTACCTCAACTAATCTGAATCGAATGCTATAGAATCAAATGCTATGGGGCCCACCGAGGTGAGGTGTCTCCTAACCCCAACATGTCTTCAGAAGGAGACGAAGGCTGGGGGAGGGGTAGAGAGAACAAGCAAACTAGAAGGGCGTGAATGAGCAAGATTTGCCGCATGGTCTGCATATTTATTGCCTTCTCTATAGGTATGAACATGCTAGCATGGCCCATGAAGGCGATATGTTGGAATCGGGTACAGGGTCACCCATATAGATTTGATCTTACCCAAAATAATTTTGAAATTCAAAATTGAAACTTAATAATGGAGAGTAGAGGGAGTGGTTTTTCGGAGAAAACCAACTCCAACTTTCCATATTTTTTGAATTTCAAATATACAAAAAAAAAGGTAATGAGATAACTGTTCTTCCTCTTTTATATGTGAAAAAGGGAGAACAACAAAAAAAGAACCCTTTTTTTCCTCATCCATTTTTTAAGGTTTGGAGATCAAGATCATATATCACATTTGAAAGCTCTTGGATTGTGAAAATCAAAAGCAGATCCGTACGTGACTGTACTTTTAACTCATACATCGAAAAGAGTTAGTAATTCATTAATAAATCTTAAATTTATATAAAATTATTATCAATGATATCAGAATAGTTTTAGATTGTTTCCTAATTTTTTTTATGTGAATAATGATATGGGTCATAATAAAAATGCCATTTTTTGGAACATTTCGAAATGCAAGTTATTTTGTGAAAATTGTTAATGGTAACTTCTATTATGGTGAATGAAATGCTTTAAAATTTTAATAGTAGAATATCCATAACATCAGGAATGATTTTACAAAAAATCATATTTACACATTTTGTATTTTTAGAAATATTTGAAACCTTAGCTAGAAATTAAAATGAATATATCTCTTAACAGAGTGTATTTCATGATATAATATTTATATGGTTACATTACTTATTAAAAACCCTTTTCAACCATATAAAAAACATGTATAATGGTTTAAAAATGAGGGAGATATGTCCTTTGGAATTTAGGGTTGAAATATAGATTTTTTGGACCAAGATTGAAGAAGATGAACAATAGAAAAATGTAATTCCCACTCTCGATTGCATGTGAGTGTAACCCAAACTCTATACTTTAGGCGTCTTATCTAAAAACTAAGACTATCATTAGAATCAGAGACACTGAAAATGTAGAAGTAGCCAAAATCTAGTGATCGGATTTGTCACGCCCCGAACCGGGATCGTGAACAGTCGCCCGTTGTCCCTGGATGCCGGCTGTATTTTTACAGAAAATCACGCAGAATCTCTCCATAAATCAGAGGTTTCCCACGTACAATTTCACTTGTATTTGACATTTATCCTGTAAAAATAAACAATTGACCATCCCAGCCTCTCCAAAATCAACAAATACCACAGCCAACATCTAGAACAACGCAAGGCTATAAAGTTTCTAGCAGTCCTAGCAACAGACCTCTACTGTCATGCCCAACTAGAGCATGAGCAGCCGTCCTACCGAGCGGACTTAAATTCTACGCATATATAAAATAAATTCCCAAGTTATTTTTAAATATTTACAAATGTCTCAATGCAATGAAATAATTCAATACGAGGGTTCCACGAATAAATGTTCATAATTTATACAGTCATTCCATAAAAATTTATATGAATACATTGGTCAAACTAAAATCTCCAATACATAATAATATCACCAATCATCGTAGCGGAAGAGATGGAAAATATCCATACCCAAGCCCAGTGATATCTCCTCGGTCCAACACTAATCCTGTGGGAAAGAAAGTGAGGGATGAGTATCTATGGGAGGATACTCAGTAAGTGAGGGGATTGACATCATACTATCAATATCGAGGGTGAACTAGGAGTGTCAAAGTATAGATAAGAAAATATCCACAGTGTGCAAACCGATCATGTTATTTCAAAATCATATATAATACGCGCACATCAGAAAGCAAAATATGCATCCAATATTTACATCAATGTCATGAAGAGTCGGCCAATGAAATATTCCCAGCAATGGTCTACCTCGACCAAGGAGAGCGCATTGGGGGTTTTTCCAAATGCAAGTATTAAATAATGGCTCTCTACCCCAATGTTGGCCACAGATTATCTCAACTAGCCAGTAAATAATCATAATGTACATATAACTAGTCGGCCATGTATGGTATCCCCGCCTGGTGCTAGACGGAGTCGTACTCAACGTCCTCTCCGATGAGGGTCAACCTGGGACACTCATACACATGACAATCTGGTGGATACCTCCGGCCGAAGCGTATCCAGACACAAGGGGTGCCTCTACCAGATGTCCTTCGTAGCTACGGATCACAATATCATATCGACCGGGCACGTAACCCCATGCATCCCATCACCATGTCGGCCGGCATATAACCCCATGCATCATATCATAACGTCGGCCGAGCATACAGCCCAATATGTTAGTAAATCCATTTAAAACCATATGCCAATACAGTGGAAATATTAAAGCATATCAATATGTCGAAAATGTGGCACAATATTCAGTTATCAAAACTCATGGATGCATATGAATAAAGGCAGAATTTAAGACACTTCAAAGATTACAAAACATTTCATAAAATATTCGAAAGTCATAACAATCATACATTTTATAGAAACATGTCATTTAAAAAGTATTTTTGAAATATGGTTTTCAATCAATAGCGAATGTCCAAGTCCCACTCACCGTTCTACGGGAGGGAAGTCACTCCCTACTGACAAGCCAAATCGGATCTGACCACTCGAGTCTCCAAAAGATCAACCTAAATCAGATTATCAACATTTAATATCAAATAAAAGCCAAATCAGGGATTTTCAATTTTTCCCTTCCAAATATATACCACCTAATTTATAAAATTTCGTTATAGATTCTCGTTTCCCCAATTTCGACTCATCTGACTCACCAATGGTCGAGTTTCTAATATTTCTCATTTTTTTTGTCTAATTTTCCTCGGATTTCACACATTTCAATATATTGTGTAACTCTCGATCTAAATTCGACCTAATTTCGATAGAATTAATTCAAATGTGGCAAAGGTTGCATTTCTCTCACCTAGGGTTTCTCGGATTTCCGGATCTAGCTTTCGTTCGTCCGTCAACCTGGTCTAAAACCTGTAATGTTTACCATTTGAAACACAAGTGAGAAATTTAAGTCAAATTACCAATAATTTTTGAAACCCTAGTATGTACACGGAATCGAGAATTCATTTACCTACGCAGAGGGTCACGGGTCGTCGTGGGTTCGTGGGCCAGGGGCCGGACTGGGCTGCGGGCCGGACTGGGCTGCGGGCCGGACTGGGCCTACGGGCTGTCGGACCTGGTGGGCCCGTGGGCTTGCTGCTGATGGGCCTGCGGGCTGGTGCTCGCCCGTGCGCTGGTGCGCGCTCGTGCGCCGGCTCGAGCGCGCTGGGCCGCGCGCCGTGCACGCTGGGCCGCGCGCCGTGCACGCTGGGCCGCGCGCCGTGCACGCTGGGCCGCGCGCCGTGCATGCTGGGCTGCGCGAGCTCGTGCACTGGGCTGCATGCACTGGGCCGCGTGCGCTAGTGAGCTGGCTCGCGCGCTTGCTCGCGCTCGCGGCCTGGGCTCGCGCTCGCGGCCTGGGCTCACGCTCGTGGCCTCAGTCCTGCTCGCGGCCTGGGCTCGTGCTGCGGGCTGGGTCCTGCTCGCGGCTTGGCTCGTGCTGTGGCTGGGGGATCGCGCTGTAGTCGCATGCGGTGGCGGAAGGTAGTGCTTGATCGTGGCTTGCGGGGGTGTGCGGCGAGGCGGAGAGAGGGCGATCGTGGAAGATTGCGAGAGGGAGAGAAGACAGAGTGAGGTAGAGATAGAAACCGAGAGGGAAGAAGAAGAACAAGAAGAAGAAGAAGAAGAAGAAGAAGAAGAAGAAGGAGATGAAGAAGGCGGCGGAGGTCACGGCGAAGGAGCGGCGCCGCGGTGCTATTGTGTGGGAGAGACGAAGGGTCGGGGGAGAGAGGGAGAGAGAGAGAGAGAGAGAGAGAGAGAGAGAGAAGAGGGGAATTTGGGGCTTTAGCCCTAATTCAAATTGGGGAGAGCCAAAACACTGCGTTTTGGCTCTCCCTTTTTTTTTTTTTAGATTGGTGTTACAGGATTCAGCCGCCACGCGTCGCCCTGTGCAAGTATGCGCATGGCTGAGCAAGCCCACCTCTTTCGACAGAGCATGAAAAGCCCTTTCTGGTCGAAAATTTTATGAAAATAATTTTTAAATCTGTGTGAATTTTTCTATAATTTTTACCTTATTTTTTGGAAATAAAATATTTTTTATTGATTTTAAATTAACAAAAATCCTTAAAAATTACAGAAAAATTAATTTTTAATTTCAAAAAAATTTTAGAAAATTTTTCATATGTTAAGAAAAATTATTTTGTAATTGTTAGCTTCCTAAATAAATTTTTTTAGTACCTATTTGATTTTATATTCATTAATTTATATATGAAAATTTTATTTTTTCAATATAAATTAATTAAATATCGAGTATATTTTAAAATTTATTTGTGATCGGTTTCGTAGCCAATCTAACCAGAATACCCTATTTTTTATGACATGATGATATTCAAACGTACTCTTAGCATTTTTCGGGGGAGGGGTAGAGACAAAAAGACTCCAAAACATTTGACAAAACTGAATATAATAATGAATTGTAAGATAAATTCATTGCACACTTTATCACAATATTTGAGAGTTATGAAATGAAAACGCTACGAGTTTTTACATTTGGATCACTAGTTCGAGGGTAATAAAGTTGAATTTAATATTGATATTTAACTAAAGGGGGGTGAATAGTTGAATAGAAATATTTTAAAAAATATTAGACTATACAAGTATTCAAAAAGGCTAAAATAGAAGTGTTTGGTGATTTAACTAAAAAATAAAAAACTCACAAAACTTTTTATAGTGATTTCACTAAATCAGGTGTACGTTCACTCTCAAACTTTCTCTAGATTTTTCACCATCGATTTAATGATATAAATTTGATTGCAGGTTTAAGTTGGATCTTTACGATATTTTTTTGCAAACATTACTTTCCCAACCCGATACAGATTGGTTCTCTCTCTAGACCCAAAGTAGTAACACACTCTTTAGAGGTTTAAATCTCAATACAGATGAGAGGGAAATGCCAAAGATGTGAGCTTCTAATTCTCAGATTTGGCTTATTTGATTTTAAAATTAATTACACTTGAAAAGAAAATTAAATGAATTTTAAATGAAGAACAAAGTGTACAACTTGTTGAAATAGAGTAATAAATGAAATGAAACTATGGTTGTTCAGATTGTTAATAGAGTATTCTTCTTATATATATGTATCTCATCTTTATATTTATTGTCATGCTGAAAAGATCCGTTGTAGGGATGTTGAACCCGATTGTTACTCATTAATGTCCATCAATTAATATTCTGCAACAGTACCTATTTTTACGCTAAATTTTCATTTTTTCACTGGCACCACTTTTTGTTTAACCAATCAAAAGATATTTTTACTTTTACTACATTTTAACATTAGGTTTTGATAGAAATGGAAACTATTGGTCCTAATGAAATCAAGAAGAGAGGTTGAATTTGTTTGTTTCAATTGTAGATTTTACTCCACTTAAAATCTAGCTTAAAATCTAAAACCAAACTAGATGGAACATGTAAATGTAAGTATATGTAAATGCAGAAAAATAAAGAGAAATGATAGAGAGATCAAACTTTTTTACTAGTGGTTCGGTCTTGTACCTACATCCACTCTTCCAGCTCAGCAAACCAGGGTCTAGCGATAGGTAGTTTTCACTATGTGATGAGAGTTACAATATCATTACAATGCCGAGATGTAGACAATCTGCACTTTCACCCTTGAAGATGACTTAGTTTTACACTCATTTAACTCAAACTCTCTTACACCTAGCCTATCAATCCAAGAGAATTTTCCCAATACTCTCTTTAAACTTGTGATTGAGTTACATTTTCAAAATTGTACCCTAAATCATTTTTAGAAGAGTCATGTCTTTGAATTGCAAGAAATCTAGTTAGTTTTTTATCATTTTCATTGAATTTTTGAATTGTTCTTTTAATGGATATAGACAGCTCCTCTATTCTAGTTTTCAGCAAATATTTCATCATTTATTACAGAATTTTCCAATTCTATAGCTTCATTTTCAAATCTTAATACTGATAATTCAAATTTTAAAACATGATTTTCAAATTTAAAAGTATCATTTTTAGAATTTAGCAGCATGTTTGTCTGTTTCAGAATATCTTTTTCATGTTCTAAGTCTAGTATCTTACATTTAAACTTTGAAATCAACTTCATTATGTCATTTTCATCAGAACATTATTTTCATAATTTTTAGAATTATATTTCACCTGTGAATCAGCCATCAAACAGATGTTTGCTTCATCAGAATTTTATTAATTTTCTGACTCAGAATCAGAATCAGAATCTTCTAAGTCACTCCAGATAGTCATCAATATCTTTTCCTTTTTCTGAAATTTTTGGATTTTCTTCAAGAGGATTGAGCACTCATATTTGATGTACCCTGGTTTTTTACACTCATAACACACAACTTTTTCTTTATCTTTCTTTTTATCCTTGTTCTTGTTGAATTTTTCTACATAGGATTTAGATTTTGGAGACACATTAGTTTTTGGAAATTTTTAAAAATTTTTACTTTTTTTTCTAAGAACTCTGGACAATCTTTTGGCTAGAAAATTGACTTCACTTCTACTGCATTCATCCTCTGAAGGCTCTTCCTTTGTAGTAAATGCAATAGATTTTTTTTCCTTTAAATTTAGCAGAATGATATATTTCAACTTCATATGCCATTAGTTTTCCTCTTAACTCATTCAAGGATTGTCTCGAGAGATCTTGTGCCTCCTCAATGGCAGTCTTTTTAGCATCCCAAACTCTGGGAAGAATTCTCAGAATTTTTTTGACAAGATTAGTGTCTAAGTTCCAAGAGACTCCAGTTCATTTGTGATGGAAGTGAATCTATTAAACATATCCCTCACTTGTTTTCCTGGCTGAAACTTAAACAGCTCATACTCATACATAAGAAAGTTAATTCTGGTGTCTTTTACACTTCTTGTCCTTCATGAGTGACACAAAGTTTATCCCATATTTCTTTGGCTGTAGAACAAGAAGAAACTAAGTTAAGTTCTGCAGAAGATATTGCATATAACAATAGGTGCTTTGCTCGAGAGTTTATGGACATTTTCTTCTTATCTTCCTCAACCACTATAGGGGTTTTTACATCTAAGTTTCCTTGTGAAATTACTTCCCAAATTTCATAATCCGTGACTTGAATAAAGGTCTTTAATCTATATTTCCAATGAGAGAAATTAACTCCACCAAAATAAGGAGCCCTATTTGTGTATTGGCCAAGTGTGTATGGTGAAGTCATTGGATTTTTTGCTCAAAAGATAGGCTTTATGGAGTTGAGCACCCACTCTGATACCACTTGTTGGTTCCAATGAAACTAAGAAGGGGTTGAATTAGTTTGTTTCAATTGTAGATTTTTCTCTACTTAAAATCATTTAAGACCAAACTAGATGGAATATACCTTTCAGATCTTTATTTTCAGCTTTCAGTTCACGAGCTTTAAAAAAACCTTTTTACTACTATAACTTTTTGAATTTAAACTCTAACAACACTCTTGTTATGAGGAGAAATCGTCAAAAAGTTTAGGAGTTTGAAAAGATATATAAGACTAAAAACCTCCTAAAAATCAGCATGAACTTCAGAAATGTTGAAGTCAAATTCTGAAAGTTTAATTTACCTTCAGTAAATAATTGGATTTCACTAGAAATTGAATCATCAACTTGGATAGTCGTATTGGTCAAGTACAACTCCCAATCTGCACTCAATATGTTGAGTTAGG
This sequence comes from Dillenia suffruticosa, assembly GCA_033439265.1. Classification (NCBI taxonomy): domain Eukaryota; kingdom Viridiplantae; phylum Streptophyta; class Magnoliopsida; order Dilleniales; family Dilleniaceae; genus Dillenia; species Dillenia suffruticosa. The sequence continues at coordinate 10,202,493 of JAVTVX010000018.1, read as the reverse complement.
TCTTGAAAATATAACAAAATCCAACAATTAAAAACTTATCGAAACTCTACTGCTTCTACCTATCACACTGCTTCTACCCAACTTTTGTGATAGTATTTTCCAACCATTTGTATAGATTTATATATATATAATCTTGTATTATATATTCTAAATGTCTGCACATTTGATAAATTATTAGAAACACATATAAAATTTTGTTACTATCAAAATATTTTAGGGTTCGACAATAATTTTCCTAACAGAAACAAATAGACATACAAAAAAAGAGAAGACTGATGTATTCAAATTTTTTTCGAAAATTTATTGTCTGACAATTTCAAGTCGACATACGTAAACAACATATCGACATGAATTCAAAATTTAGTATTGAGGACTTAACTGATCAGGTCGACATGAAAGTATTTGGGTTGACAAGCTTATGTTTCAAATTAAATAGGTAGATGAGTAATTACCCTTCTCTGACCCTTACTATCCAACATGAGAGCAAATAGATAATGTGTTCCACATATTAAACAGAGTTCTATGGTCAGTCCATGACCCCTGGATGCTAAAGGCGTCCATGGGGTGATCTCGTAGTTCCTACAGGGTGGAGATGATGGCATTGGTCTATAGGTTTTCCTTCTTTTTACCGTATTTCACTTAAAGGGTCGAACGAAGATAGTATATCAAACTATTCGCACCAACTTGATCCTCTTCCCTAGGGATCCAAGATGAGGAAGCCTAAGAAAGCCGTCGACTTAAATTGATCAACGTGTTCTGATATGTTAACATGGTTCTAATTAGGCATCGATATGCCTTACTTAGGAATCAACAGCCTATGTCGACATATTATAAATCTACATCAACACAATTCTATTCCAGTATTTAATTGGTGGACCTGACCTGAAAAATTGGTCGATGTGTTAAACGGGTTAACATGATTGAAATGTAGGTCATCGTGTGATTTCTAAAAGACAATTTACATAAGGTCAACATGTTCTAAATCCATATCGACACAATTCTATACTTACATTAAATTGGTGGACCTGTTCTCTGAAATTGATTGATGCATTCAACATGTCAATATAGTCGAAATGCAAATCGTTGTGTATTCTTTAAAGGACAAAAGAATCAGGTTGATAAGTTGTCGGACATGTCGACCTTTTAAGATTTTTGTCTGATACTTGTTGATGTGTGTAAATAGTGAGTCATTACACAACTGAAATTGGTGGATATGTCATATTAAATTTGTCCACCTGAGATCAATAGATTGATGTATAATCTAATTCAGGTCGATGTGTCAGACAGGTTGACGAGGTTTAATTTAGGTTGACAAGATATATGAATGTTCAAGTCAGGTAGACATATTTTCAGAGTTTTCGATATAATCTTACTTAGACAATTTGTTATGTTTGTTTTATTCAGATCGACAAGAGTCACTAATAGGTCGACATGTTCAAAGTGTTGCTAAAATTGATCGATATGGTCCTATAAATCGGTAGACCTATAGGAGTGGGTTGATATGTATTTAGAACAGGTTGACAAGATCTGTAGACTTTTATTTTTTGATAGTTTTTTTATTTACTTAAATCTATTTTTCTCCAATTTATTATCATCAAAATCTATCATTCTCAACAATTTTCTTCTTTTTTATGATGACAAAATTTCAAATACTTATTTAAGGCTTCCGATCTTTTGATTCTTATTTTTGAAAATTTAACATCAAAACTTTAGAATTTGATCTATACTAGTGTCATACTACCAATCATTTTTAGAAAACCATTATAAAGTCATTATCACAGAATCTATCACCATATAAAGCCATCAACACCATACTCCACAAACCTATCATATAGCCATCTAACTTAGCACCATCAGACCACACTACACTATAACATCAAATCATTCTACACTGCACAATGCATTGCACACTTTCATCATACCACACTCCCCCTATCTGTACTGCATATTGTCATCAAACCATACTCACACTGTTATTAGACCATACTCCTCCCAAGTCTAATCTTATTGTCACAAAGTTATAGGAAATAAGTTACCAACAATAATTATCTCAACCAACAATTACACCAACAATTACAGTCACATACAACCAATTGCACTTAGAATACTATTCAGCATGCATACACAAACAGCAACCAACAATCAATTTCAGATTTGCACAAGTCTTGAAGCATTAATCAACAGTATTGGAATTTTGTCAAACAAAAGTATGCATACTGAAGCAATATTAGAATTCATCAATAAAATGCATGCTTAGTTCGATTAATAAAAACTAAAGTAGTATTTAAATCACATTAAGTACCAAGTCAGGTCATTACAAAGCATAAACTAACATTTGAGAATCAACACGAATGAGAAGGTTTAGGGACATGAGATGATTTTCTTTTTTCTTTTGTAAGGGAATCTACTTTATTGTTAATGATTTGAAGTTCCATTTTCAAGATATAACTCTTTTGTCTTTGCATAATTTATTTCTTTTCAATTTTTTTAAATTTCTCCCAAATCATTTCAAGTGTGATGTGCTAAGAGATGGATTGCTACCCATCATGTTCTCTTGTTGCCCTTTGCTCAGTCTCAGTGACTTTCTCATGTTCTTCTCTTACCTCCTTTATTTGCCTTTTGCCTGTTCCACCATCTTTTCTAACCCATTTTTCCTTGCTATTGCACATCCATCTAGCTCGAAATATGGAAGAAGTATTAATTCCATTTTTCTTATTTATCTCTATCACCATATCCTTATCCAATTCTACACGATTAGATGATAGAATCTCAGAAATCATGCTTGCATATGGTAAGAGAGAGTTTTCTGATCTATGTGCAACAACATGAAGTGTAAAACAATAAAGTGTAGTCCATAATTCTTTTCACTCATAATACATATCATCATCCAAAAGTTTTCTCTAAATATGGTTGTATAGTTTTCTCTTCTTGGTCTAAGTACACGCGTAACAATCAAATGTTGAATTCTTTCATAAAATCCTAACTTTGTAGTACTTATGTTCACAATTGTCAGATTTTCATCATTGAACACTATTTTAGCATTTTCCAAATAAGATTTCATATAAGGTTCACACTTGTCATATGGCAACCATGCAAGAGCATTTTCTCTGCAGATAATTATAGGAGTAATTTCAATCATTTTTTCATTCACAAATGTCCTAAATGTGCATGAAATAGAGTTATCATCCAATATAATTCGTGTCTCACTCTTGACTCCATCAGAAATTATTTTGATATTGTTATAGAACAATTTAATCGTCTCCTCATAAAACTTATTTGGAATCATAAGTGAATTAGGACATACCACATTCAAGTGCTCTTCGTATTTGAAGTTCGCCCTTTTAAAAAAATCCAATCAATCAACTTCTCTTGATTGACTTTTTTTCTTGAAAATAATTGTTCATACAATTTGCTTTGTTCGATCGATTGAAACTCGTAAGTATTGAATTGTGGAATGGGCTCTATCTGTAGAGGTGGCGAAGGAGGTTTTGAAAAAGTAGGTTTTGCAGTCGAGACTCTTGATGAAGAAAACTTAGTTGTAGGTTTTGTAGGAGATTTAGATGATGTTGATTGCTTAGAGATGGATAATTTTTGCTTGGGAGCCATAGTTGATTAAGGTTTCACCACAAAAATTTACCTAAGGTTTTAGAGAGAAAGAGAGAAATTCGAATTTAGAGATAGAGAGAGAAACGGGCTAATATGTTAACCGTTTATATTCTTTCTTGCATGTCACTGATCAACAACTTTTCATGCACAACGACCTGTTTTAAGGATATTCAAGGGTGAACGGGTCAACATATTTTTAAAAGTATCAACCTAATTTTGACTGTTATACAAGTTATGTCTATTTTTTATTTTAAGTAGTAGGTTAACAATATTTCTAATACAATGATTAGTAGGTCGACAAAGCTATATATATATATATATATATATTTCAATTTGTCGACACCTTTGCGAAATAGGTCGACTTAAAGTACGTTTCCAAAATTTTTATATGCGATATTTTTCATATTTCTTTCATACTTCTCTATTTCAGTTATTTCTAATTCTCTTCTTAGTTTACAAAATATATTCTTATCGAATGGCTTGATAAGAATATCAGCAATTTATTTTTGAGTTTCTATATATTCAATAACAATTTTGTTTTTTAATATATGGTCTCTGATGAATTGATATCTCACTTCAATATGTTTGATTCGAGAATGATGTACTGGAATTTTAGTTAGATTTATAACACTTCTGTTATTACATTTTATGGAAATATAGTCAAAATTTATGTCAAAATTCTTCATTTGATGCTTAATCCACAAAATTTATGCAACACATTGTCCAATAAAGACATACTCAGTTTTGGTTGTTGATAATACTATACTATTTTGTTTTTAGGAGGACATGATATTTTTAAATAATTGACAAATACTACTGAAACTTTTTCTATCTTATTTACATCCGGTAAATTTTGTATCAGAAAATTCATACAATTGAAAACTTGAATTTATATCATAGAAAAGTCCTAAATGTGATGTGTTTTTAAGATATCTAAAAATTTTTTTAATTGCTACTAAATGGGATTCCTTTAAATCTGATTGGAATCTAACACAAAGATATACATTGAATTATATGTTTGGTCTCAAAGTAATGAAATACAAAAGTGTTCCAATTATACTTCTGTATAGTTTTTGACATATTGATTTGTCATTTTCATCTTTATCTAATTTTAGACTTATGCTCATAGTTGTGACATTTTTTTTATATTTACTGAAACCAAATCTTTTAATGAAATCATTGGTGTAATTGGATTGATTAATAAATATTTTATTTTTAAATTGTTTGATTTAAAATTCTAGAAAATAATTTAATTCTCTTATCATACTCATTTCAAATTCTCCTTATATTCTTTCTGTAAACTATTAGTTTATCTGAAAATTATATTATCTACTTATATTTGGATTATCAGAAAATTATCTTCTTTTTTTTTTTTATAAAGAGAGTTGTATCAACTTTTTCTCTTTCAAATTTATTTTTGATTAGTAAGTTGTTAAGTTTTTCATATCAAAATCTAAGAGTTTGTTTTAGTTCATACAAAAATTTTGTTAGTTTAAAAACATGTCCTAGATATATAGGATTTTCAAAACTAGGAGTTTATTTTACATACGCAGTCTTATTTAAATAACCATTTAGAAATATATTTTAAATATCCATTTAATACAATTTGAAATTCATATAATAGGAGAAAACTAAAAATATTCTAATAACTTCTAATTTAACTACTGGAGCAGTGATCACGGTAAAAAATTTAAAAATAAACTATGGAAGAATTTTGTGACAATCAAGATACTGATCACAATTTCTCAACTCTTAGGATGTCTCAACAGAATACGGTAGTAGAAAGGAAAAACAAAATACTATAAGAAATGGCTAGAACTATGCTCTGTGAGCATAATTTGTCAAAGTTCTTTTGGGTAGAAGCAGTGAAAACTGTATGCTATATCTTAAATATGACATTAATTAGATCTATCTTAAAGAAAACTCATTATGGAATCTATAAAGGAAGGAATATAACCTATTTTAGAATTTTCGCATATAAATGTTATATTATGAACAATGGAAAAGAAATTTTAGAAAAATTTGATACCAAAAGTGATGAGAGAATTTTTTTAGGATATTCGACAGTAAGGCATGTAAAGTCTATAACAAAAAAAATCATAACAGTAAAAGAATCAATATATGTAAAATTTGACGAAAAGAATGACACTGACCAAAGAAAATTAGATAACAAAAATTTAATAGAAAATCCTAATAAATTAGAGTTTACAGAGAATTTGAATTCTTAAAAAGAAAAAATCAATGAAGCTAATGAACAAGAAGAAAAAAAATGAATTTCAACAAGAGCAAGAAATTGAATATTCTCAAACCAGAACAGATATCAACGTAAAAAACATAATAGGTAATGTAAGTTCTAGTGTTAAAACCATATCAGTCCTACAGAATCATGTGAATTGTGAAAGGATCAATTCATATTTGGAACTAAGTAGGACTTCAAAAATAAAGTTGATGAATATGGAACAATCACAAAAACTAAGACAAGATTAATAGTACAGGCTCCTGGAAATTTGGTTAGAGCTAAAACTCAAAAAGAAATTGATAATGTGATGTTTTGCATTATATTTGGTAAAGCCCTAGATGCATCAAATAGACAACAGATAACAATTGTATTGACATTTGTTGACAAAATAAGACTTATAAAACAAAATTTTCTTTTATATAGTTCATGGCAAAGATATTAAATTTTAACTTTGAAAGCTGAGATTCACAATGTTCTCTCGCATCACAATTTTGCTATACATAATATTAGAGGACAAGGACAAGCAATATGCATGGTGAGTTAAGTGGATTATAAGTCTTAATTTCATAAGAATGCAAGTTTGGTTATGATATTTGTTATTTTGTTGGTCAACTTGAATTTGTTATTGTTACAGATATACTAGAGAAGTTGATGAAATTCATGAATTTTTTTTTTCAGAAATTTGGTAGCTATAATCAATATTCTTTATGCTTCATCAAAGAGCTATGTTGAGGTGCAAAAATAGTAAGCAAGGAGTATAGCTTAATTGATTTCTTTCAGTAATCATGAAACTCAAATAGGTTTAAATCAAATTGGTACTCTAAATCATCCTCGTAATAGATGGAGTTGGCTTTACAAGGATTAGCATGTGGAAGCATGGGTGGTAAATAAAATTTTTATAACATAAATGTTAATTGAAAATCACATATTCAATAATTTCATATGAAATATAAGTATAATAAGAAATATAATATACAAACTCAAGAAAATATATAAACAACAAAAAACATAGAAATTATATTCATAAATTAAATAAGAAGTTAAAATATAAATATGTTATTTAATTGAAAAATGAAAGTTACTACCATCCAATCAAGCTCCTCAACTGTGAAATCTCTAATTTGTGCACACAGGCAACACAAACAACCAAAAATTTATTTTAAAAGATAAAAAAATATCAATCATAAAAAGTCTCCACAAATTTTTTACTTACTTGAGAGAATTTTTAAAAGAATCCACTTGAAAAATTCTTGAAAACCAACTTAACAAGAATCAAAAGGGGATAAATTGGTTCTTTTGCCCTCTTTTGGAAACACTAAGAAGATGGAACAAATGTAGAAGAGTTTTAATATATAAAAAATGTTAAGTATAAGAATTTATAGTGATTTTATTCTTTGGTGTACATCCACTTCTACATTTCACCTAGAGTTTAAAATCTACTTATCAAAACAATTAGTACAAGTCACTAGCTTTTCAAGTTACTGGTTCAACTTTTACAACTGTATACCACAACAATCCCCCTTAATCTTATTCCCAAAATTGAGTAATATAACTCCAGTTTAAGAAAAGCTCATTTATTTTAACTCAAAGACTCTCACAAGAGAATCAATAAAGGTTGTTACAAGAGATTGAAGCAATCTTCAAGTAGTATACTCAATGTATCTCAATTACCAATTTAAACATTATAACTAGAATATAACTAGCAAGATGTAGTTTTTTTATCAATCAGCTCTGCCTTCTTGAGGAAGTCAATATTTATAGGCTTGAAGGTGTAGAAGCACAATGAGGTTGTTGGGAGCATTTAATACACTTCTATGTCTCTTACAATTTTTAATGTTTTTGACCATTGAGGTATTGTATTTATATCGACATTCCAGAGAATTATATCAACTTTCAAAAGTGCTCCTTCAAACCCAAGAGCACCAAGTCGACAAAATTGTCTTACTTGGTCAACAAATGGTACTGTTGTACAAATCCAAGAGTATCAAGTTCACAATTGTCATGTTTAGTCAACACATGGTGCTGCTATACAAACCCCAGAGTTTTATGTTGAACTCTCTACTTCTTCTAAAATTGTATATCTAAGAGTTTTTTATTGACTTCACTACTATTTATGTTGACATTTCTCTTAAAAACATTAAATTCAAGTGACATAATATTGTAAATTGCTCAAGTTGGTTTCCTTGGCTGTCTTCTTTAGCCTATGACTATGAAAACTCAAGTGATCCACACATAGAGTAGCCTCATTAGTTGATTAAAATAATAAATCTTTTTCTTGTTTAGCTTTTGATCACTCTTGTATCATTTTTAATTTTGAAAAAAAATAAGTTTTGTTATTTATCAAAATCAATAAATTAATAATTTTCTTATTTTTTATGATAACAATACTTATCTTTGAATATAAGCTAAAAACTGTTTATAATTTAAAATCATACGCTCCCCCTAAAAATGTGCTTCTTCTTTTTTTTTAATTACCATAGTTTCCTTTGAAAAATCAACATTTCAAAACTTGTTTTTAACCGATATAAGTGTAAACAAATATTAAGTTATAAAAATTCATATATAAATCAATAAAACTCAACTTTAATACTTCATAAGTATAGCTAATAGGATCAATATGACAAATATTAAATCATTTAAAATCAGTTAGAGTATTAAATACAAAGTGCAATACAAATGAATACAACGACCAAATAAAATCAACTTTATCCTCCCCATTTTGTCATTATCCTAAAAGAAACTTTCTATACAATTGAAAATTAAAATATTTACACTTGAAAAGCACAAAACAACCAAAACAATTTGAAAAAAAAATCATGTTTGGTTCATTCAAGATTAAGACTAAGAATAACAGAGATTAGAAAGAGAGGATCTATGAGGCAAACAGTGTGAATGAAGAGTAGATTTTGGTTTGAATCTACATGTAGGGAAAGATGTGTTGGAACTCATTTAGATTATGAATTAGCATATCCACCTTTGTGTTTAGCAACCCGATACTAGTATTAGGCTCTTGAATAAGATAACTGAACTAAGAGAAGAAACCTAGTATTTGCCCATTGATTTTATCCCAAAGATGATCTACAACTATAGAGGTATGCATAGTAGCAATATGATAACTATCATGGCCTCCTTCCTTATTCTCTTCTTTATCATCTCCATTGTTATCACTCTCTTTACTGTCTTCAACTATGGTTGAATTTTGTTTCTTAATGGACTGCCCTTACTTTACCTGGATAACAAGGTGATTTAACTTCCATTTAGCCAACTTACTTTTTACTTCTCCTATCTTATGCTTAAAGTATAACTCATTTACTTGATTCTACTAGTTATATTCTTCTTCACTAGTATATCACTAATAAATATTCCATAAGGTAAGTGTTTGTTATTTTGGTGAAAAACCATATGGTAAGTGACAATAAGACCAAGATTCTCTCCTCTCATGATGGAACCATTGACCAAATATCTTTTCTAAGAAGCTTAGCATGATGTCCACTTCTGGGTAAGAGCACATGAATGATTATAAGATGAAGGAACCTTTTGGGAAAGTCCAAAGATTCTAATGTAGGCTTAGTGGTTATTACAGTAAGATCCTGAAGCACTAATCTAGTATCCCCAAATATATTATGATCCTTAAGTTATGAATATTCTTCCATCTCCATAAATTCTAACCCAAACAACTCACTCAATGAGTTAGGGAACCTCAACGTTATACGCATTCACTATAGTGTCAAAACTAACTCTAAGCTTTGCAATAAAAATATGAAAGTTCTCACGAAATGATCCTCGCGGTTCCAATAAATGCTTCCAACAAATTTTTCTAAGAGAATTCAAATAAGGGAAATTTATTTCTTCTAAGTAATCAAAATCATTACACCTTCCCTTTAATATTTTCTTCTTTTCAAATTTTAGTAGAAGATATCACTTTTGGCAGGAGTTGGGAAAGCAATAACCCTTCAAAACTGACTTGGCTCTACTATTTCCATTGCCTTTGTTACTTCCACTGCATGATGTTTGCTTGGTGTGTGCCATCTCAAAAGGTTAAGGAGTCAAATTTGAAGGAGAGGATATGATTTTCATAAGAGAACCCACGAACTAAACTAGGGTTTTGAAATTTGGGCAAAATTTTAATGCACCAAGGTAAAGTTTAGGTCGAAACTTATTATGGATTTGAATTTAAGGAGAAATTTGAGAGCAAATGTGATTCAATTGAGGGATTATAGAGAAATCAAAATAGGGGTCAGTGTGCTTTGAGAGAGAATTTGGGAAATTTTGAAGAGAACCTCTTTATAGATCCTTAAAGTGTTGACATAGGAAAACATGATGTCAACTTAACCTATTTAAAACTTTGAAATGTCTACATCTGTAAGTAAGATGTCGACATTCTTGCTTGTGAACCAAAGTTTTCTATAATCCATGAGCAGCATGTCGACATATGGCAGTATGATGTCAACATAATTTATCTAGATAACTACAAATTAAGTTTTACAAAACTCGTTCAACAACAATTTGTCCCATAATATATACAAGATTAAGCAACACATAGTATAAAATAGTTGAGAATCAAAATATTGAAAATTTGGTAAAGTGCACATTAATATTTTGATCATTCTTCCGTATTTAGCATTCCAAACTCTCTTGTTAATATACAAAATATATCTGTATCCAAGGGTTTGGAGAAAATATTTACAATTTGCTTAAAAGTAGCAATATACTCAAACATAACATTACCTTTAAGAAGATGATCTCTAATTAAGTGATATCTTATCTTAATATGTTGTTGTAAAAATTATGTTTTTTATGATGATCAAACTAGTTAGATTTAAGAAAACAGAGTTTGAACAAATCTACAAATACACAAACACTTAAGGTTAAAAGACAAGTTGACCTGACTTATAGGCGTGTCAATCTGTGAACACTTAACTCTCTGAAACTAAGGTCTGAATCATCACAAGTCGTCTTGATCTATCAACATTAAGCCTTCATCTAGAGCATCTCATGTTGACCTACTATAACCATATGTGAACCTATTAAAGAGTACAAGTTAACTTCTTAGAAGTCCTTGTCGACCTGAGTACCTTAGGTCTTATTTCTGAAGTTACGCATATCAACTTGCTCACTAATTATGCTAACTTATTAGATGTATAGGTAAACTCATTGAATGCTCAAGTCGACTTGCCAAAAATTAAGTCTTGGAAAACAAGTTTAAGAGGAACATGCCAACTCATCAGAACATATCTGTTGATCTATTAAACCCTACCGGTCAACCTATTAGAACCTTCATGTTGCCCTAAAACCAAAACCAGAAAGAGTGTTGTAAACATGTCAACTTGAGACCAGTCATGTCGACCTATCATGACTTAAGTTTTTAGAAGATCATTCTTGAAACAACACAAGTCAACCTATTAAAATATATATGTCGACCCATTGCATTGAAAGATAAAAAAGCATCTTTCATGCTGACCTGGTATATTACTTGTCGACCTAGGATCACAAGTCGACCCGCACATGTCAACCAATTGAGTGAAATTAGTACATGAGTCGACCTAAGGTAATTAGCAAGATAACCTAGGGCCTTTATCGATCGACCTGTTTTCGGACAAGCAGACCTATGCCTATAAAATTTCTCAGAAATGTCAACCTGTCCTATGCCAAGTTAAATAGGTCTACAAATTGGTCAGCTCGAAAAGATAAAATTGGTTGACACACCTAGTCATGTCGACATGGAAGCAAGTATGTTGACCCAAAAAGTCATGATTCATTTGATACAGCACATAAGTCGACCCAATGAATGATCCAAGTCAACCAGAACACAATATAGACCAAAAACTCAACACATAGGCTGAAGTCAAAGAAAAATAAGTAGACCTGCACATTAAATGAGTCAACCTAAAAGAAAATCAAGTTGATATCTTCTATCCATAATTGAGTAAATTTAAAAAGGAGTCAACCCATGAATACAATCATGTCGACCAATTGTGAACATTTCTTAAACCTAGTAGAGTTGAAATCCAAAATAGTCGACACAAAGTTATTGGGTTTAGATTAGCAAAGTTAATCACTTGACATAATCTTATCTATTATGATTAGTGAAATACTTGTAAACTCTAACTTTCATAAGGAGCAAAGTGTTTTATTAGCTAAATAGAATATAAGATAGCAAAGTAAAAAGAAAACATATCATTGGCTAAATAGGGAAATGGTTGAGAGAGCATTAGATGAGATGGTAGAGCACTAATGACTAACATTCAAATTCAAATTTACCATTACAATGGCTCTTACCAGTCTCCACATAAATACAGAAGAGAAGAAGGAATACAGTAATGAAAATAAGTAACAAATTGAATACTTTGAACTCTGAAGTAAATACACTCTATTTTTCATTCCTTCTTTATTCCTTTTGTATATTCTTTTGTAAGCTTCAAGTTTGTTACATCTGAGGATTATAACCTCACTTTTTGTAACGTTTAGTTATCTCTTGTACTAAAATTCGAAAGACCCAAAAAGGGTTTCTTGGTCTAGGATTTAGAGGAGCAAAGTAAAAAAGAAAACAACATCCCATTGGCTGAACAAAGTAATGGTTGAGAGAGCATTAGATGAGACAGATGGAGCATTCAAATTCAAATTTACCCCCACAACGGCTCTTACCAGCCTCTATATAAATACAGAAGAGAAAAGAATGTAGTAATGAAAATAAGTAACAAATTAAATATACTGAAATAAATACACTCTGTTTTTTATTCCTTCTTTATTTTTTTGTATATTCCCTTGTAAGCTTCAAGTTTGTTGTATCTGAGGATTATAGTCTCACTTCTTGTAATGTTTAGTCATTTCTTGTACTAAAATCAAAAGACCAAAAAAGAGTTTCTTGGTCTAGGATTTAGAGAGAGAGAAATTGTAGGTGTTTTGTTTTGAAATACTTGTATAGGTTGTAGGTGTTTTGTTTCGAAACACTTGTATAGGTTGGTGTTTTGATTAGAAAAACTTATATAGATTTCGTTTGCACCTAAAAGTATGTATGTTGTATTATTTGGTAGAAATTATGGAAATCCAAGAGATGTCGAGGAGTGGACGTATACTGAATTTGATGGAACTACTATAAAATTCTGACACTTTATCCTTATTTCGTATAATTTGTAAAATCTTTGAAACTTTTAAAAACTATCATTCAACCTATTCACCCACTATAGGTTGTATTTCAATCGGTATCAAAGTATGTATGCTAATGAAAAGTCTAACAATCTCAACATCAAAAATCTAAAATGGCAATTAATGGAGATAATGCCCCCTTCGAAACCTACTTAACCAATGGAGCACCATTTTTTAATAGAAATAATTATAGTTATTGGAAGCAACACATGAGAAATTTCATAATTGCTTAATATGAAACAATATGGGAAATAATCGAAAAGGGTATTGATTTCCCTATTGAAAAAGTGGACGGAGTACGTGTGCTAGTGAAAATGAAAAACGTGATACTAAAGGAAAAGAGAGCTTATAAAGCCAACTACAAGGCCGTGAATTTGCTTTACCTAACATTAAGTTTGAATGAGTACAATAAAGTCTTATCCTATATCATAGTCAAAGAAATATGGAAAAGACTAGACTCTACTTATGAAGGCACTAATCAAGTTCAAAAGAATAATATTAAAATATTAAAACAAGAATATGAAGCCTTTAAAATGAAAGATAGAGAAAGTGTTAGAGAGATGATCACCTATTTCAATACAATCACCAACGAGTTGAGGTTACCGGGAAAAAACATAAGCCACAAAAATATGATGGACAAAATATTCCGGTGCATGTCTAAGTCATGGGAGCCCAAAGTTACCGCCGTGAAGAATCAAAGAACATGAAAATGTTTACAATAGACCAACAGGATCTTTCATAACACATGAGATAAAAATGAATACAAAAGGTGAAAGAAGAGAGAGGAAAGTCTATGGCTCTCAAAGTAGACAATGAGAAGAGTACATCTAGTGATGAGGAAGATGGAGAAGACCTAATTCTGCTAACTCAAAAATTCAAAAGATTTATAATGAAAAGAAGAAATAGATATAGAGCAAGAAAAACAAAACTAGAGAAAAATGAGGAGATCTGTAAGAAGGTAGGCCACATTAAAGCAGACTATCCTCAACTCAAAAAGGCAAAGAAGAAGGACAAGAAAGGAAAAAAAAAGCATTGACTACCTGGAGTGTGAGGATAATAGCTTTACAGAGGAGGAAGTTGAAACAGAGCAAGCCAACTTGTGTTTATGGCACTGGATAAGAATTAGAAGGAAATAGTATCATCTTAATTACTCTGACTCGTTTAATTCTTCTGATTCTGAAACCAAATTATCTACTCATGAGTTGCATAAAGCCTTACTAGAATCCTTAAAGGATCTTAAGAAACTAACATAAAAGAATTCATCACTAAAGAAGAAAATTAACTGAACTAGAAAAGGAAAAGAATAAACTAAAAACTGATAATCAAAAACTAAAGGAAGAGAATGATACCTTAAAGCAAAACAAAAATGAATTGCACACCAAGATTGAAATTAAGTATGAAGAAGCTAAGAAATTGAAGACTGAAATAAAAAATCTTAAAAGCATATATGTTTGCACAGAAAATGATGATTTCGAATCAACTGCCTTGAAAGATAAACTTAACATTGAACAAGATAAGAATTAAATACTTAGTTCTCTATTATATAAGTTCATTCAAGGGCAAAAAAAGCTAGCTGTAAAAGATCTTGAACACAATTTGCTTAGCATTAGTCAGCTCTGCGATAAAGGTTATGTTGTTCCGTTTGATTATGATTGTTGTAAGGTAATAGATAAACTAAGAAAAGAGATTAGATTTAGAGGTTCTAAGCAAGGAAACGTTTATATGATCAGCCTAGATGATATAGGCAGTTCAGAAGAAGCTTGTATCATGGCAATAAGCCATGACAGTGTTTGGTTGGAGCATAGAAGGTTAGCCACACAAGTGTGAATTTAATATCAAAACTAGTTAAAAAAGTAGTAAAAGAACTTTCAAAACTAAAATTTGAAAGAGATAGATTGTATGATATTTGTGTGAAGGGAAAATATGTCAAAACCTCATTTAAACCTAAAAATGTAGTAACAGCCATTGAACCTCTAAAGTTACTCCACATAGATTTGTTTGGACCTACTAGAATTCAGAGTTCAGGAGGAAAGCACCGTAGATTTGTGATCATTGATGATTTCTTAAGATTCACTTAGGTGTTATTTAAGGGAAAGAAAGAAGAGAAAAACAATGTCTTCATTAAATTATGTAAGAGAGTTTAGAATAGGAAAGGATGTTCAATCAAGAGCATTAATGGCAAGGAATTTAAAAACAGAAGAATGGATGAATTCTATGAAGAACATGGCATTAGAATACTCCAACATACTGGAGTTGTAAAGAGAAAGAAAGAATGGAACCTTAGAGGAGATGGTTAGGATAATATTCTGTGAGTATATCTTGTCTAAATATTTATGGGCAGAAGCTGTGGATATGATTTGTTATGTCTTAAATTGAGCTTTAATTAGTTCTATTATAAATAAAACTCCTTATAAACTCTATAAAGGAAGGCAACCCAACATAGCTTACTTCTATGTATTTGGATGCAAGTGCTATGTTTTGAACATTAGTAAGAATTTTTTAGAAAAGTTTGACACCAAGAGTGATAAGAGTATCTTTCTAAAATACTCAACTTCAAGTAAGCATATAGGGCATAAAATAAGAGAATCACGATGGTTGAAAAATCAATATATGTAGAATTTAATGAAAATAATCACTTAGGAAAGCACAGTTTTGATGATGAAGCCCTAAATAAATTTATCATGGAACCAGAACCTGTGGAGAATGCAAATGATCAAAAAAAAGATTCTGAAATAGAACAAAAACCAAAAGAGTATGTGGAGACTATCAGGAACTGGAGATTAAACACCCCATAATTAGGAAAGGTGTTAGTATGAAAAATATTATAGGAAACCCATATTCAGGAGTCAAAACAAGATCCGTATTACAAAATTAGTGTGAATTTATAGCATTCATCTCTCAAGTTGAACCTAAAAATATAAATAAATTTTTAGAAGATGAAAATTGGATTGTGGCAATACAGAAAAAATTAAATCAATTTTTTTAAAAAATAAAGTTCGTAACTTTGTCTCTAGACCAAAAGATCAATTTGTGATAGAAATAAAGTAGGTATTTAGAAATAAATTTAATGAACATAACTCAATAATAAGAAATAAAACAAGATTAGTAGCAAAAAAATACAAGGAGAAATGAGTAGTTTATGATGAAACTTATACTCTAGTGACTAGATTAGAAACAATTAGGATACTTCCACCCTCTTTTAATTTATGAACTTCAAGTTTTTTCAAATGGATGTTAAAAATATATTTCTAAATAAGTTCATCCATAAAATGGTATATGTAGAATAATCCCTAGATTTTGATGATCCTAAACACCTAGATCGTATTGTCAAATTAACCAAAACCTTTTATAGACTCAAACAAACTCTTAGATCTTGGTACGAGAGACTAAATAACTTTCTAATAGAAAATGAGTTTGAAAGGGGTATAGTTGACACAATATTGTTTATAAAGAAAAATGATAAAAACTTTTGATAGTTTAAATATATGTAGATGTAATAATTTTTTATAGAACAAGTGAAAATATTTGTAAAAAATTTACAAAAAACAAGCAGGTAGAATTTGAAATGAGTATACTAGGTGAATTGAATTATTTTCTAGGCTTATAAATTAAGAAATCTAAAAAGGGAATATTTATTAATTAGTCTGAGTTCACTAGAGAACTAATCAAAAAATTTGACTTTGGAGGCTCTAAAAAAATGTCACACCCATGAGCACAGTGTTAAACTTGACAGAGATGAAAAAAAAATTAGTTTGCCAGAAAATGTACAGAAATATGATAGAATATCTTCTTTATCAAACTGCTTCTAAACCTAATATACAATATAGTGTATATTTTTGTATTAGATTCCGATCAGATCTAAAAAAATCTCATCTAGTTGCAATTAAGAGAATTTTCACATACCTTATAGAAACTATAAATTTAAGATTATCGTATGACAGAGATTCAAATTTTCAGCTGCATGATTTCTTAAGTGTAGACTTTTTAGGTTGTAAATTAGATAAAAAAAAAAGTATCAGTGGCACTTGCCAATTATTTGAAAGTATGTTAGTATCATGGTTTTCCAATAAGCTAAATACTGTGGCAATCTCAACCATAGAAGTTGAATATATTGCAGCAGGCCAATGTTTTGCATAAATTTTGTAGATTAAACACTATATGAAAAACTATAGTATAAATTTTAATTGTATCCCTATACAATATAACACAAGTGTAATAAACCTAAACAAGAATCATATGTATCACTCGAAAATTAAATACATTGAAGTGAGACACTACTTTATCAGAGACCATATTTTGAAAATGATGTAATTATTAAATACATAGAAATATTAAGTCAAATTGCTAATATTTTCATAAAACCTTTAGATAAAAATAGGTTTTATGACTTAAAAAAATAATTAGAGATGATGAAATATGAAAATTTGTTTAAAATATATCAAAAAGAAATTTCTAAAAATCATAAAAATCTAAATTCTATACGAAACAGATCGACCTAACTAGTATGTTAGTCTACTTGATTGTAAGCAAAATCGACCATGCCCAAATGCAAATCGATATGTGTTTAAACAATTTTGTATAAGCTAACTTATTGACAACAAGTCAACTAATCTGTGTGAATTGAAAGTATGTCGACTTGTGTTCTACCCAAATTGATATATTTTTTTGTGCTATACTAACCGGTATCTGGAGCCATACTCTAACTAATCTGGTTCGGGACTTGTAGTGGCCCATTAAGGGGGCTACTCTCCCAACATAGTTTTTTCCATACCTAATCCGCAAGTCAAATTCGGAAACTTGGTTAAGTAACCTAATGTCACATCCCACTAGGCCAACTGTTCGTTGGTCAAATTGACATATTTTAAGTATGGGTTGACTAATTCAAAGTTTGAATCAACATGTGTGCTATATAAGTTAATACCTTAATCTTCCAAGTCAATCTAATGATAGTGCATGTCGACTTATTAGAGTAGAAATTTGACAAGTTGAAAGCAAGTCGACCCATTAAGGATTTAGTATAAACATAGGGGATTAGGTCGACATAAGCAAGCAAAGAGAATGCAACAAGTCGACCTACATTGATTAATGAGTTGACTTATGTATGAATAGGTCGATCTTTGTGACGATAAACTACATAATATGATAGGTCATCTGACTCAACATTCAACCGACCTAATGAACCGACTTAACCTAGTTAAGAGGTCAACTTATGCAATGAGAAATTGTATATAAACTACTCCAAAGTCTACCCCTCTCTCATTTAAACCCTAACTTTCTTCTCTCTCTCAACTGCCTGAAAATTTTGCGTTCCCTTCCTACAAAATCCATTTTCAAATCTCCCTTGTTCTCAAATCCTCTATTGTCAGATAACACTTAGTTAGCCGAATCTTCTTATCTCTGTAGATCTTCAGTGGCACCCAAGACTAGACCTCCCACAACAAAACAATCCAAAGCGACGAAGCCTCCCACGACCAAGCCTTCCTCATCAAAGCAACCATCAACGGAGCCGCTTAAGTATAACATAGAAGATTTTTTATCTATGCAGAAAAGTAAGCCATTCAATAAAGGTTTCTAAAAAAAGAAGATTAATCAAGGACAACTAATCGATTGGATGTTTTTGAAGAAGTTCAACTTTAAATATGAAGAATTTCTGAGTGAGGTATGTCCAAACTAGCTGATTCTCCCGAATAAGTATGTTCATGAAAGGGCTATTAGGGTTTTCTATAATAATAAAGAAGTTGTGAATGATAAGTAGGAGGATGAGTATTGTGAATGGTATCAATGCATCCTCTTTGTTCAAAGCAAAATGGGTTTGTAGGACTGATGGTGAATGGATAAGAAAGTATAAAGGAAGAAAAATAAGCAGGGATAAGAAGCCAATCATTGAACTAGCAAAGGAGGACTGGGCAATAGGAGAAGGCGTATTAGCAATAGGTGAAACTGAGTCTTCTAGCACCCCATCAATCACCCTTGAAAGAATTTGGAAGAAGTTAGAAATGATAGAAAACATCACTTTCACACTAAATCAACAAAATCTCAAGTTGTGCCAAGACCATACACTCTTTGCCATAGAGTTTCAAAAGGTTGATAGCAAGTTGGACTCCATTACCAAAGGAAAATCCTCGTATGACTTTAGATCATCCCCCTCATACTGAAGACTATCCTCTCTTCTCTTGGGTCTATGTGAAATTTGATGTATTCTAATGCTCTGACGTGTGATGTTTTCTTCTAAAATTTTGTGTGTTTCAATGTGTGATGTTTTAATGGTCAAACTTGGTGGGTTTATATTTTGTCTTGACAATCTATGTTTCAAACCCATTTTAACACACATAGACATCATTTTAGAGGGAGTTTCGCCCCCTAATTATAGGTCAATAACCTAAAATCTAGGCTATTTTTTTTTAACTCTTGAAGTTTATCTCATGGCTACACCATTTCTCACTTAAAAAAAGACTTTTAGCAGCGGCCAAAAACTGCTTACAAAAGTTGTGGAGTCTTCTCCGGTAGTCAAAATTTTTGTCAGCAATACATGCACTAGTAAAGGGCTATGCCAGCAGCTATCTTGGTTGCTGGCATAGGTTCAGACCTTTGCCAGCGGTCATGGCCGCTAGCATAGGTCTAAACCTTTGCGAGCAGTCAAGGCCACTGGCATAGGTTGGATTCTATACCATCGGTGTTTGCTATGAGCGCTTTACCCTCTCTAAAGACCAAAGAAAATATATATATATATATGAAAAATATCAAAATCCAGTGAAAATACTTGTAAGAGAATAAGAATGAAAGAGAACAAATTTCATTTACAAGAAATATGTTGTCCTTTGTTCTAGTTACATGAATTAGCCTCCTTGACATCTCAAGCCAAAATAAAAGTACTGTCAATCTCTCCTGCCCTTCCAACCAGTAGGATACTTAAAAAATACAACATACAATATATATTCCCTCTCATTAGAGGAATGACTTCAAGAGGGAAAAGAGAAATACGATCATCAAAACCACTACCGGACAAAATACAACATGGGATCCTATCCCACAGAGGATTTGCAAGTTCAAAACCTCAATTTGCAGTAGCCAACCAATTGGTAGTCAAATCCAACATACAAAATCTTATCAAATGTCACTAAATTTAGATGGTTCAGTGACCGGATGGTGTGGTAAGTATTAGAATCAAGCTTGCTACTGCAATCTGTAGTCTTTGGGCAACTTCCTTGATAGATTATTGGTGTGTCGTCAAACAACCAAAAATAAAATACCTACTTCTCTAAAGACAAGTCTATGGTGAGTAGGGTCGAATCCACAGGGAATGGTGGATTTATCTCTTTCAAGGAAAATGAAAATATGGGGGTTTGAAAGATGATATAAGTCTAACAAAAATAAATAACTCAATGAAAATTAACTAAAATAAAACAACTAAATAATATCAATCCAAAGAGAATGTCAATGAGAAAAAACCTAGCCAAAGGAAATATTTCCACTTTGATATATTTGATTGATCATCGATACAAAAATTATTCAATATTATGCGAAAAAATTGGTTATAGTCACTAAATACCACGAAACGAACAATCTCTCCTTACTTTTTCGATAATCAAGATACCATCGTTAATTATTTCGCTAATCGAAAAACAATCCAAGAGTCGTTGGATTTAATGTTCCGATAGCATTAAGATCTAGAGAGATCAAATTCTAATTAGTAAATTCCAATATGGATTTATTTAAATTAGATTATCTAATCTCTTAACATAAATCCTACCACTTACGAGACCATAAAACTATGTCAATCACCACTCTATTAAAACCACACAAACCTTACTGTTTTTAAATGATTGAAGACTATTCTAGGGTTATTAAAGGCCTCTATTTAATAATTCCAAAATAATCATAAACATTAAATATAGAGATTAAATAAATTTCTACAAATATCAAGCAAATAAGATCATTTAGATCTCATAATCATAATTTATCAAGATTTCAATAATCTTTTGATTAGAAAAGAAATTAGAATGAACTCATAATAAAAGAAAACTCACAATAATAATTATTGCTGGAAAATAAAATGAAAAGTACAAGAAGAATGCTCATCCTTCCCGGCTACCTTTTGTGTGCTTTCCTGGATGTGGTGGCTGCTGCCCCCTTGGGGCTGCCTCCAAGAGTTCTCACAAATAATATAAAACACTCCTATATATATAGGAGTAAAAACCCTAAAGAAAATAGAATTTTTCCTATTTGTAAAAAGTAAATATTTCTAATCCTAATAACTACTAAATAAATAAAAAGAAAATAAAAAGTAAAAAGTAAAATTCCTAAAATATGATATCTAAGAGATTTACATCTTTAAAAATTTCTTTTCCTAAATATTAGGAATGGAATAAAATTCTTCAAAATTTTCAATATTCCAATTCCACTCTAATTTTCTCTTGAATGTATAACTGAGAAAGGAAATTTTTATTGCAGTAAATCTTGCATTGTCTCTTGAAATCCACATGCCCACGTGCTAATGAAAAAGTATTGCTGTCCAATTTTTTATGCTTCGCAAAATTTGCTCTAATTTAGTTTATTTTTCTTTCTTTTCAATAATAAGTTACCTCTTAAATTAAATGTCACAAAACATAAATATTAGTATAATATTTATTCAAAAATAATGTAAAATCAATCATAAATATTACACGTATTTAAGTCCTATCAATTATCTTGTTTTCAAGGAGTGGTTTTCCCAGGGGCATTGCCTTCCTCATATCTTGTGCTTGCTCTTTTTCCTCAACACTTGCAATCCATCCTATAATACAAATTATTAATATTTGTTATATCATATGTAGGAGTCAACATAGTAGATTTCCAATCTACTGGCAATAATATATAAGTGAACATAAGAACTGGAAAAGGTTTTCTTTCTCGGGGAAAAAAATGAAAAACAGGAAAAGGCTAAAATGGTATACCTTTACCCAAGTTTGTCTGCAATCATAGATCTCAACACAAAGAACAACCTTAGGAAACCGTTAAGGCACAGCATTCCGAATATTAATTGCCCTCACCTATTATGAAATCATAGAAAACCACAAAACATAAAATAAGCAAGAAGTGTGCAATTATACATGATACAAGGGAGAACTATTTCAAAATTGTTGGTGATGGTGTTTATTTTCATTTTGATGGACGATTAACAATCACTTTGCTTCCAGAGCTTTTGGCATAGTAGTGGTAATAATGTTTGATTCAATGGTATACTTTAGCTATCCTCTCACTAGTTTCAATCCATAAGGCCAGAGAACGGAGTTGTTGCAGCTAATTAAGACTGTTAATCATGTTTGTTTTTCCTTTTCCCAATTGGCGCTACTTAGGCCGCTAAAACCATCTTCACCATTCTTTAATTTTCAGATTGGCTCATATGCTATGTCCCTCAAGCTTAGTTGTTCATGATATTGAAAATATTGTACTTTTCTTTTCCCTAGTAATACTTTTTTGATTGGTAGAAATGGATATACATTAGGTAAAATTCTTTAGATGACTTAACAAATCTATATAAAAAAAAAGTTTCTAGAAGTTTAAATGTGCATCAAACAAAAATTGAGAGAGAGAGAGAGAGAGAGAGATTTTCTTGATTCCAAAGTTTTGAGAATATTAAAAAAAAATCATAGTTTAATTTCCTATTGCTTTACATAACTATTTTGTCAAAATATATTTTTCTTATCAAAATTTTGCATTTTTTAACATCTAGGCCTGCCAAATGGTCCCTCTCTTACAGCAATGCAAAGATCTAATTTAGCTTTAGTAAAAAGGGTAGTGACCAGATGATCCATAGATCCAATTAGATGAATGTCATAATACTTAAGCTCCCAAATGAATGTGAGAAGATCAATAGGAGCTTCTCTGAGCTGAATTGGACATTCCCAATAATGCATAAATACATACAGATAGAGTAACAAACACACATAAGATATAATATGTACACCCCCCAATGAAGATGCATATATTTATGGCATTCAAGAAAAAGAAAATAGGAAATCGACAAAAACTAACATTTCCATAGCTCACACACTTCAGAGATGTCATCTTTTCATTTTTCTCAAACGCTGAAATGGCAACTTCACTGACAATGCAGCCACCATTGCCAAAAGAACCAAAAACAAAATAAACAAATAAAAGAGCTGTTTTCTTTTTTTTTTTCTCTCCTTTGGTATGTGGAAGAAATTGATAAACAACATGGAAAAACATTGTTATTGGATAAACTAAGAAATCTTACTTAAACGAATGTAGTCTTGTAGCTGCTTTATCTTCATCTTGCTTCTGCTTGAGTTTTACTAGTTGCACCACCTTAACATATAACTGCTCTGAGAGTACAACAATTTAGACATCACAAATCATGATAAAATAACAAATGGGTAATTACTAAAGAACAAGCCGTCATCACATTTACAAACAATTTGGTAACCATGTTCAGCCCCTTTAGAAAGGTATCCCCAAAAAGGGATACCCCTGGGAGTACGAACAAAGTCCTGATTTAGTCAGATAATCTACAAGGATCTCATCATGACGGATCAATTCCACTTCCCAGTTTTTCACCATGTAAGCATCAAAAGAAGAGAAAAACTTATAAATGAGGAATGCATCAAGCCATTAAGGAAAACCAAAGAATTCAATACCAAAGGATCATAAATCTGGAATGAGACAAGATAAAATGTGATCATGATACTTGCTGTGTTATCTATCAATACAACGTGATTCAATAAAAGAAATAAAAACCCCTTCATCAATAGGATCTTTATTGACAATCAAACAAGCAAAATAAATAACCGACAAACCAAATCAGCCTATAAAAAAATTATGCAGTGCAAGTAGTCCGGTCTTAGATACAACATCATGTTGGAAAAATCAGAGACTCCAAACTCACAAGTAATTTAGCATAGCAACTGCAATGAACATGACCATCACAATCTATGAAATGCTTTATGGAACATTACACAAAATTAAAACAAAACAAAACAGTCCATTCCTTTGTATTTATTGTAGTGGGGCGTTGTTACTTTATAGGGTGTATTTTATAATGCCATTATATGTATTTATTTTCTCATAAATTAAGAGTTGATAACAAAAGGTTAAAAACGAATTCATTGGTAACTAATGACATCAACATCAAATCTCAAACATTCTCATCGTTTACTTTGGCAGCTGTAGGTGGCATGCCCTTGACCACACAAAAGCTTCTTTAAAAGGATAGAGATAGCGTTCGCATCTAAATTACCATAAACTTATTACAAAAAGAAAAATTATACAAAAACAACTTAAAGGATTTCATGGTAATAACAACTAAAACCTATATAAGGCATCCACTGTCAAACAATAAAATTTAGTTGCTAGTGGCATACATGTGATGAGATAAACTAACCAATATGCCTTACAGCAATGTACAAGGCCAAATGTCTTAAAAAGTCTTCTTTTTCCCTTCTCTCAAAGCCATTTCTTCCCAAAATCTAAAATATCTGCATAATAACCGATTATCAGGTTCCTCTTGTATAAAAAAGGGTTCAAATTACCTCAAATACAAATAGAAAATTAGATAACTTGTCTGTGCATGTTTATGTGGGCAACAAACATGAAAAATCAAGAAATAGTAAAAGCTAGCTCCTAGCCTAGTACTCAAAGAGCTAGAGAATATGAAAAGAGAATACCAGGGTAGGAGCCATATCTTCAATTCATCATCTTGGTAGCGGGAGCGTTGCTAAGAGAGAGGAAAATTGTTTTATCGTTTTCCCCCTCCATATATCCTCTTTAATTATCATAAGAAAAAAGAGAATATGAAAAGGGTGAGCGGGCACATTTGTCAGGTGGAAACTTTTGCTTCCATTCTGTGTGAAGGGGGATATGTGACCTATGCCACTTAGATTATCAAATTCTTAATTAAAAATGCCACTCTTATCTTTAGAGGCAAGATGAAGAAAAGCACATACCAATGGTTATAGTCTGCCAACCAGACAGGATTATAAACTATAAAAAATACACTGCATAGAAACACACATTACCAAACATTCAAGCAGGTTATATTGAAATCACAGCACCAATTACCATAAGGAAAACATATCAGTGGAATGCAGACAAAAGGCTATAGCGCTAAATACCCCATCCCACCATAGAATGCAATAGATGATCCAAAAGTGAATGCTATGCAGGGGGCTTGATCTCAAACTGTGGCTTTGAAATTATTCTTGATGCTATCTTGCCACTTCAGGAGTCCTTCAACTATGCTCTTTAAATGCATTTGCAATCCATCAACTAGCCATTTGGCCACAATTATATTCAGTAAACCTAAATTAGCCTGCAAAATCATACTAAACTTCTCAGAAAACATAGCAACGTAAAGCGATCTATCCCAAAAAAGCATAGAACATCAAGAATGAAGTTTACATCCTGAAAGAACAAACTTTTGTAATTTCTCTGTTTTTCCTCTGTAGCAAGAGGATGTGGATAGAAGCACATTGAAAGATGAAGAAATAAGTTCAGAGAACTCATAAGACAACCGAGCTTGGCCCTTTACTGTAGCACTTATCATTTGAGGAGTTTCACCAGCCAGGCCTCCAGCAATCTGAAATCGTAAATGCACATTTAGGATATTAATAATACTAGAATTCTATCAACTTCAAGAAAAAGACCTCCAATAGAGAAAAAGACCAGCTTGGTGGTCAAATGATATATGGAAATGCTAAGGTATGCCAAGCATTTGAATACCCCCATTTAAGACACAAATAGGGAGATGTCTAATCATTCATGAATTTCAACATACAATTAGAGGACATTCAAAGAGAGCAAGAAAGAAAAATGAAGAAGAAATTGAAAAAAGAAAACTCTAGATTCAATTCATTTTCCATCAAATCTAGAACTTCAACCAAATTATAAGACAAGTATAGAAAAAACAGAAATATAATCAGAACAGACAGGTAAAGAAAGGAACCCTAATTGAACTCAGAAAATTTTAAACCCTAAATCGTAACCAATCTAAGCTTCGTGAAATGAAAAGAGAGAAAAAACTCACCGAAAAAGAATTTAGGGAAGATAATGAAGATAGGAAGGAATGTGAGCCATACTTCCTTCTCTTGCTATGTTTGAAGTAGAGAGAGATAATGCACCTGATAGAGAGGGTAAAGGGAGATAAAAACTGCGATGAGGTGGAGAAGAGAAGAGAGAGGGAGAGAAGACAAACTTGAGAGAGAGGTACTTAATCGATTTGTATGGCGATGAGTCGCACTTCGTCAATTTATGATTTGTATGATGAACCTGAGAGAGAGACAGAGGAAGAGAAGAGAAGAGAGAATGGGTAGGGAAGAGAAAGGAAAGGGAGAGAGAATGCGATTTCTAAATTTTAAAATGACATATACCCTGTCTTTACTGGTGGTTTCTTTTTTTTTTTCCATCAGTAAAGGATCACCATTGCCAGCGTTTATGCCGGCCGCGATAGAGGGCATTTTTTTGTAGTGTCTGTTGATGACAAAAATGGAGAGAAAACATAGGTTTAAATTTGAACCTGTTAAGAATGTCGACAGAATACATAGAGAGATTCTAGCTAAGTTAACATAGTTAAGGAAAGTTTAACATATTCTCAAGGGAAGTTTAACATATTTCAAGATTCTAAAAAAATTTGTCATCATCCAAAAGAGGGAAATTGTTATAAAAATTGTGTTTTGATAATGATCAAACTAGTTGGATTCAAGAACACAAAGTCTGAACAAATCTAGAAATACAAAAACACTTAAGATTAAAAATCAAGTTAACATATATAGGCATGTCGACCTATGAACACTAAGTTCTCAAAAATGAAGAGTTGAATCATCACAAGTCGACCTGACTCATAAGGGATGCGACCCATTAAAAATATAACTCGACTTATTGAATGTCCATGTTGACATGTCAAGATCAAGTTTTTATCTGGAATATCTCATGTCAACCTATTAAAGAGTACAAGTCCACTTATTAGGAGTCCCTGTCAACCTTAGTACCTTAGGTCTTAGTTCTAAAGCTACACATGTTAACCTATTCACAAATTATGCCAACCTATTAGATGTATTGGTCAACTCATTGAATGCTTAAGTTGACCTGCCAAAGATTAGGTCTTGGAAAACAAGTCTAGGAGGAACATATCAACCCATCAGAATATGTATGTAAATCTATTAAACCCTACAAGTTGACATGTTAGAACCCTTATGTCAACCTAAAATCAAAACAAGAAAGATTGTTTGTAAACATGTCAACCTAAAACCAGTTATGTCCATCTATCATGACTTAAGTTTTTAGAAGATCATTCTTAAAACAACACAAGTCGACCCATTAAAATATGAATGTCAACCTATTGCATTGAAAGATAAGTATCTTTCATGTTGACTTGCCATATTACATGTCAATCAGGATCATAAGTAAACTCATAGGAATGCCGCAATTGAGTGAAATTAGAACATGAGTCAACCTAAGGACATTAGTAAGTTGCCTCGAGACTTTTATTGACTTAATCAATTTTCAAACAAGCAAACCAATACTTATAGAATTTCTCAAAAATATCGAACTGTCTTATGACAAATCTCATAAGTCTATAAATTGGTCAACCCAATAAGATAAAATTTGTCAACACACCTAGTCTTGTCGACCTGGAAGTAATTTTATCAACCCAACAAAGTCACAATTCTTTTGATACAGCATATAAGTTGACCCAATATCCAAGTCGACCAAAATAAATATAGGCCAAACAACTCAGCACATAGGTTGACCTCAAAGGAAAATGAGTGACCTGCACATTAAATAAGTCAAACTAAAAGAAAATGTAGTTGACATTTTCTATCCATGACCAAGTAAATTTAAAAATGAGTCGACACATAAATAAAACCATGTCGACCTTCTATAAAATCCAAAATAGTCAATACATAAATTTTTTGGTATCGATTAACAAGGTTAATTACTTCACTTAACCCTACCTATTATGATTAGTAAAAAACCTATGAACTCTAAAATTCTTATGTAGCAAATGTAAGGCACTAAAGCAAAAAGAAAGCAACATTTCATTGGCTGAACAGAGTAACGGTTAAAAGAGTATTAAATGAGACAGGTGGAGAATTAATGAAAATAAGTGACAAGTTAAATGCTCTGAACTCTGTAGTAAATACAACAATGACCCGCAGCAATATACATGGACTCCGTAGTAGAAGTAGCAACATTATTTTATTTTGTGAAGACTAAGAGACTAACATACTATCAAAGAATTGATAGGTACCAACTGTGCTCTTTCTATCAAATTTACAATCAACAAAATCATTATGTAAAAATACATGCAATTCAAAAAATGAGTCTCTAGCATTCCACAGTCCTAAATGAAGAGTGTCAACTAAATATCCAAAAATTCTATACCAATTAGATAAAACAATGAATCAATCATATTTCTATATAACTTACTACATATGGACTTAACTCCCTCATCTCTGTCTAGATTGATAAAAGTATTCATTGGTATGGCATTTGGCTTACTATTTTCCAATTCAAACTTTTTGATAAACTTCTTGATAAACTTGGATTGGTTTATAGATATCTCATTCTTTATATGTTGAATTTGTAATCCTAAAAGATAATTTAACTCTCTCATTATGCTTATTTAGAATTTGGTCTATATAACTTTTGTAAAATCTTGACAAAGAAACTAGAAATGCAACCTAAAAAGGGGTAAATTGGTTGTTTTGACAATTGAAACCTAAATTTAGAAAAAGTTTATAAGATAAACAGAAAAATATAAAAAGATAGGAAGAAATAAGATACCAAAATTTTTATAATGGTTTAACCAAATTTGGTATAAGTACACTCTCAGGAGACCACCTGAACTTTCTATTATCACATGACACTGATATAAATCTTGTTTATAGGTGCAAGTGGACCTTTACAAAAATTTTCTAAAACTCTATACAATCTCTTTCTCTCTCTAAAACCCAGATCGAGAAACCTTGTTGATTCTTTAGAACTTTTAATCAAGAAATGAAGGATGTTACAAAAAGATGAAGTTAACTCTCAGATGTAACAAGATTTTTGAACTCAATAAAAATTACACAAAAAAATATATGAGAAATTAAAAATAGAATGTGTTTTTGCAAGATAAAGTATTCAATGTACTTGTTGTAAAATCATTCAATTTCGCAACAACTCCTATATTTTTCTTAATTTCGATATTTATTTGAATTGAAGAGAGCTGTTGAGTTGGTAGACGTATTTCGAATGTTGCTTATTAAGAAACTGGTTGTCTTTCATTGTTCATTACATGTTTTTGCCCATTGTTGTACTCTAACAAATAGGAAACTAGTTTTCTTCTTTTAAGCAGTCAACTTCTATTTTTCAAAAGACAATATTTGATTTTCCTACAAATATCTTATTAGATCTCAAATAATATAATTTAATTCTTAAATTTGATTAGATTGATTAATTTGGATCCAATAATCATGTGTTGAAGCATTTCAAACAAAAATGTGTTTGCATTAGGGTCAATCTAAATATATGCTATATCAACTTAAATTTAAAATTTCTAACTATTGAGAAACAAATATAAATAAGGGTAGACCTATTGAATGGATAAGTCGACCTATGTTATATTTGGGTTGACATTTGTTTGGGTCAACTTGATCTCATGCTCAAGTCAACATGAGAGATCCTTGGGTTGACCTGAGCTTATACTTGGGTTGTCCTAAGATCTCCTTGGGTCGGTCAACCTAGGATTTTCTTAGATCGACCTGAATGTACTTTTGGGTCGACCTAACTCTAGTTTGGGTTGAACTAAACTTCTTGGGTTGACCTGACTCAACTCTTGTATAGGGAGACCTATCCTTTGTGTGGATTGACCTAACATGTGTCACGACCTATCCTTTGCGTAAGTTGACCTATTATGTGTCACGGACCATCCTATCTTAATCAACAGCTCAAACTCATATTTCTAGATTCGTTCATTCTTTAATTCTCCTAATCATTATCAAAAATCAATTTTGTTAACAATCTCCCCCATTTTTATCATGATAAAACCTTTGATAATTTGGAAATATGTTAGATTAGTGTGTTAAGATTGTTTAATTTTCAATCCCCCTATGAGAAAGTTTTTAAATCCACTATAACTCAATACTAAATTTTCTCCCCCTTTTTGTCATCAACAAAAAGTGCGGTAATCTAGAATTAAATTTAAAGAACAAAAATTCCGTTAAAAAGGTGTCTATGTGCTAATCATAAAATAAAATGAATATATGAGGTAAGTACTGAAATCAAATTAATAGAAATATGAGTAAATATTATAGAAAGCAAAGAAGTGAACCAAATAATACAAATCAGTAGTTCATTACAAATATCAATACAGTAAGGAAAAACAAACTTAGCCTAAGTACATCAAATATGATGCTACGTGTCTCTAACTTTTGACCTTTTCCTTTACCTTTCCCCTTCTGGCTAGAGGTGGATGGACCAACATCTGGATGAGTGGGAGGTGGTGTTGGTACTATTGTAGGTATAAACGTAGGCAAAGGAGCACAAGTGGTGGCATTGGCAGTAACACCAAATGGATTAGGAGATAAGGCTCAAAGGAGGAGTGGGAGATCGAACGGGAAAAATAGATGAGGAAGGTCTAGGACCTGTAGGTTTTATAGTAATCACCCTATCATTTACCCTTTGTATGAAATTTGTAATAACATTCTCATCATTGCCCATGGCAAGCAGTTTGAATATTACTTCCCTATGATTATCGGTCATCTTTTATCTCAGATCACCCATACTTTTTTCTACCTCCCTTAGCCTTTAGTTGAGATTATCATAATTCTTCCTCACTTTAGTTTCCAGCCCATCAAACCTTTTCATCATTTTTCCCTGCATGACCTCCATTATTTGAAGAATCTCATTCAACTTGTTCTCAGACAAAGAGCAACCTTGAGGTGGTATCATTTGAAGATAAGGGTTTACTGTAGTGTTTTCATTTTCATGCCTTTCCTCACGTCTCTCCTCACGCCTCTCCTCATACATTATACTATGCCCTTTTTCATTTCCTCTCATTTTGATGTTAGCCCATTCACCATTTAGAATATCCAAGTTGCCTTACGCATGGATGTTGTACTAGTATTATTTCTCATACTAGGTTCAATCTTGGTCTCCTTTCACAAACTAATCCTATTTCCTTCTAAAATAAACATAATCATACTAGCATAAGGCAAACTTAATTTTTCCATTCTATGTGCTGCTATCATGAAATGGGAAATGGGATAATACAATTCTAGGTTCTTCCTACACATAATACATGTCATCTATTAAAAATGTTCTCTTAAAATTGTCATATGATTGCCCTCTATTGGCTTTATGACATGTGTAATTAACAGATACAAGATTCATTCATGAAAACCAAGATCCATAGTATTAGTCTTTATCACAAATATTTCTAGGTTGTCAAATATAGTTTTAGCATTTTCTAAATAGTTGGGCTGCATATAAAGCTCGCAATCACAGTAGAGAATTCACTCCAATCCATTTTCTCTACAAATTGCCCTAGGGTTGATCTCTATTTCCTTGCCCTCAAAATAAGTCATAAATATACATGGCCATGAATTCTTTCCGATTGTTAAGAAAGTTTCACCAATTTTGTCTTCATCCTCATTGCTTACAATCTCTATATTACTAAAAAATACCCGAACTGGCCTCTCATATATATGCATATTTGAAAGAATCATCCATTTTGGATATATTTCATTCAAATAACTACCATACTTAAACCTAATGCTCTCCAAAAATGCCCAATCTACCAACCTCCCATGATAAATGTTTCTATTTGAGAAAGATTTATCGAATCTTTCTAGCAACTGAAAATCATTTTGGTTGAATCTTGGATGCGCCAACTCAGAGAAAGCTTCGCTAGTTGTGGCTACCTTTCCCTTACCTTTGGGATTTTTTTGTCTTGGGCGTCATCGGATGATTGATAGAATGTGTGGATTGGCTATTTGAAGAATGAGAAACTTTGGATCTTGTTGAGGAGGGAGGAGAAAGAGAATTTGACCATTAAATAGACGGTTGTACCCTAATAAAGAGAATTGACATATGTTTACATGTTTTTAAATGTTAACATGTGTCCCTTCATTTGAATTTTCTTTAACTATTCAAATTACACATATTTAACCATAAACCACTTGTCCATTGAAATTACACTTGTCTACACAAGTTTTCAAATTTATGCCACATGTCTAATTAAATTACATTTTTCTCTTCATGTTTCTTGACCATGCAATATTGGGTCGACCCACTCTTCAAGTGGGTCGACCAATTTTGTGTCTCGGTTCGACCTAATCTCTGCCGGTGGGTTGACTTATTATGACAGATAGGTAGACTTGTTCCAAGGATGGGTCGACTTGTGATTGCCCATGGGTTGACCTGTTACTTTTTGCTTTCGCATGGGTTGACCTATCTAATCATTGGTCAACCTATCTTTCTCAAAAGTCGACCTATTTCCACTCAAATCAACCTCTTTTTCTTAGGAGGTCTGTAACACCAAGCTTAAAAAAAAAAAAAAAAAAAAAAAAAAAAAAAAAAAACCCCAAATTGGATTTAGGGCTAAAGCCCCAAATTCCCTTCACTCTCTCTCACTCTCTCTCTCTCTCTCTCTCTCTCTCTCTCCCCCGACTTTTCCTCTTCCCGCGGCTCTCCTTCGGCTGCTGCCCCGCGCCTTCCACCGCCACCGCTGCCGCCGGCATCTTCTCCTTCACCTTCTTCTCCTTCTTCTTCTTCTTCTTCTTCTTCTCCTCCTTCTTCCCTCGCAGTTTCTCTCTCTACCTCACTCCGTCTTCTCTCCCTCTCGCGATCTCCCACAATCGCCTGCTCTCTGCCTCGCCGCACACCGCCGCGAGCCACGATCGAGCACCACCGCACGCCACAGCGTGCGATTGCTGCCTCCTCGCGCGATCGAGCCACCGAGTGCGCAGCAGCACAGCGCACAGGCGTGCATCAGTGCACGGGCGTGCACCAGTGCACCTCAGCGCACTAGCGCGCGGGCACGAGCCCAGGCCGCGAGCGCGAGCCCAGGCCGCGAGCGCGAGCCCAGGCCGCGAGCGCGAGCCCAGGCCGCGAGCGCGCGGCCCAGCGTGCACGGGCGCTGCGCGGCCCAGCGTGCACGGGCGCGCTGCCCAGCATGCACAGGCGCGCTGCCCAGTGTACGAGTGTGCACGGGCGCGCGGCCCAGCGCGCAGCAGCGCACGAGCGCGAGCGAGCCGGCGCACGAGCACGCACCAGCACACCGCACCAGCGCACGGGCGAGCACCAGCCCGCGAGCCACTGTCGGCCCGCAGGCCCATCAGCAGCAAGCCCACGGGCCCACTAGTCCCATCGGCCCGTCAGCCGCAGACCCATCACCTGCAGACCCGCCAGCCGCAGGCCCATCAGTCAGAGGCCCGTCGGCCCGCCGGCCCGCTAGCCCATCAGCCCACTGGCCCACAGACCAGCGAGCCCGCTAGCTGTAGCCCACGAGCCCGCGACGGCCCGTGACGGTCCGTGAGTTCGTGACAGCCCACGAACCTCCACGCAGGTAAATGACTTAGGGTTTTGTTTCGGATCTGTGTTTAGATCTAACAAATGAACCTTGTTTTGATAGGAAACCATACAGACTTTGGAGTGATCGAAACGACTTTCGGACGAGACTCGACGCTTCGAGAAAACCCTAGGTGAGGAGATTTCGACTCTAATTGATAAATTGGACGAATCTAGGATTGAATTTAAGATGAAAGGTTTTGTAAATGTTTAGAGTGTAAATGGAATGCAAATAGAATACAAATTATGAAATGATTATATATGAATTGAAGGTTAAGTATAGAATGTTACAGAAATTTGATGATCTGATTTAGGTTGATCTTTTGGAGACTCGAGCGGTCAGATCCGAGTTGGCTTGTCAGTAGGGAGTGACTTCCCTCCCGTAGAACTGTGAGTGGGACTTTGACATTCGCTATTGATTGAAAACCATGTTTCAAAAATATCTTTTAAATGACATGTTTCTGCAAAATGTATGATTGTTATGACTTTCCAATATTTGATGAAATGTTTTGTGACCTTTGGAGTGTCTTAACTGCTGACCTTATTGATATGCATCCATGAGTTTTGATAAACGTATATTGTGCCACATTTTCGACATATTGATATGTTTTAAATGCTTTCACTGCATTGGCACATGGTTTTAAATGGATTTACTTACACATTTGGGCTATATGCCCGGCCGACTTTACGATATTATGTTTTGGGCTGTATGCCCGGCCGACTTTACGATATTATGTTTTGGGCTGTATGCCCGGCCGACGTTATGATAGTATGCATGGGGCTATATGCCCGGCCGACTGGTGATGGGATGCATGGGGCTACGTGCCCGGCCGATTTGATATTGTGATCCGTAGCTACGAAGGACATCTGGTAGAGGCACCCCTTGTGTCCGGATACGCTTCGGCCGGAGGTATCCGCCAGATTGTCGTGTGTATGGGTGTCCCAGGTTGACCCTCATCGGAGAGGACGTTGAGTACGGCTCCGTCTAGCACCAGGCGGGGGCACCATACACGGCCGACTAGTCATATGTACACTATATATTTTTTTTACAGGCTAGTTGGGGTAGTCTGTGGCCAACATTGGGGCAGAGAACCATTCTTTAATACTTGCATTTGGAAAAACCCCCAATGCGCCGTCCTTGGTCGAGGTAGACCATTGCCGGGAATATTTCATTGGCCGGTTCTTCATGACATTGATGTAAAATTTTAGGATGCATATCTTGCTTTCTGATGTGTGCGTATTATATATGATTTTGAAATAACATGATTGGTTTGCACACTGTGGATATTTTCTTATCTTATGCTTTGACACTCCAAATTCACCTCGATATTGATAGCATGATGTCAATCCCCTCACTTACTGAGTATCCTCCCATAGATACTCATCCCTCACTTTCTTTCCCACAGGATTAGTGTTGGATCGAGGAGATACCACTGGGATTGGGTATGGATATTTTCCATCTCTTCCGCTATGATGATTGGTGATATTATTATGTATTGGAGGTTTTAGATTGACCAATGTATTTATATAAATTTTCTGGGATGACTGTATAAATTATGGACTTTATTTCGCGAAACTCGCGTGTTGATTATTTCGTTGCATTGAGGCATTTGTAAATATTTAAAAATAACTTGGGAATTTATTTTATATATGCGTAGAATTTAAGTCCGCTCGATGTGGCGGCTGCTCATGCTCTAGTTGGGCATGACAGTAGAGGTCTGTTGCTAGGACTGTTAGAAACTTTATAGCCTTGCGTTGTTCTGGATGTTGGCTGTGGATATTGTTGATTTTGGAGAGGCCGGGATGGCCAATTGTTTATTTGTACTGGATGAATGTCATATACAGGTGAAATTGTACATGGGAAACCTCCGATTTATGGGGAGGTTCTGCCCGATTTTCTGTAAAAATCCAGCCGGCATCCAGGGACAACGGGCGGCTGTTCACGATCCCGGTTCGGGGCGTGACAGTTCGGTTGGTATCAGAGCTCTTGGTTTAGAGCTATGTTTTATAAAATGATTTGAAAATATTCCCAAGTAACTTGATTTTAAAGTCCTCAATGCATGAGAGTTTCATACAGTCATTTATATCCCTGCATATGGTCTTAGGAATTGAGTTTATCTATTTTAGGGGGTTAGATACTATTCTTCATTACCAAAGAAGGAACCAATGGAGATGGTTCTTAAATTGATGATTTCATTCATTTTAGGGGGTTAGTTGTACTAACCCTAATCCTTGAACAATGCCTAATGAGACTTCTTATATTGCGGAACCATGACGAATACATGGAGCGCTAGATATGTACTCCCTGATTTACTTAAGAGAGCGAGGATACTTCCTCATTTCTGGCGCCCCTTACGGTGCCGAAGAATACATTCTCTGTGTGTGTTTTCTCCAGCACCTTCTCAGCCGGCTATTATACCAACGTCTCCACCATTTACTCTTGATATTTTCGGGTAAGAGTACGAGTGATACACGGCACATGGGGTCCAGATGTCACCCCATCACCTTTGATAGCAAGGCCGATATCTACGGCTGCGCTTATTTCTTCTACAGTAGTTCTTACTCAAGCGGCACCAAATCGTCCATCGGTGGCCGTTCTTCTTACAGTTTCGAATCTGAGTTATAATAATTGCGCCATACTTAGGTGCATCCCCGAGTTGACCCAGCTAGTCACGGTAGCTCGACAGTTGGGATGCACAGATTTTTGGACTTGGTGATGCTACGGTGGCATAGCACTAAGTCAACTGAACCCGACGGATCTTGATAGATCTAGGCTTGCGCGAGGAGTATAGTCTACGAGTTATTGAGAGACTATTCGATAAGGAAGCCCTCACTTGATGGGAGGCTATTTGCGATGAGGCTATAAGCCATTGCGGCAAACCGATTTCCTAATGGAATTCGACCGCAGATATTTCACGGAGTTTTAGCATGACCATATCTCCGGTGGTTATATCACCAGTCCTAGTGCCATGAGCTAGGCTACTGCTCAGCGACCTTTTCTTTGCCACATATGTGGCAAGCACCACGCTCGAATAAATATGTAGAGCACTTATTACATGCTTCCACTATGAGAAGCCGAGGCATATCAGGAGTGTATGCCCTGATCTGTGACTTGGAGGTTAGTTGGCTTCGAGTCATTAGAATACACCACATGTAGGACAGCAGGGAACACCTGCGCATCCTAGTGACACTGCTCCACGGACTGCAGCCGGGAGCAATATAGTATTAGGTTTTCATGAGAGTAGTTGAGGGTGCAGGCCCTTGTGTATGCGATGACTCAGGAGGACGCTCTGGCGAACCCAGATTTGATCATGGGTAATCCTCCTGCGGATCCTTCCATTTAGAGGTCCTTATGCACTGTTTCTTTGAAATCGTGTATTTTGTGATGATATGTACGGACATGATTGTTACAGTACTAGAGGCTTAACTATTTTGATATTCCGGTGTCGACGTTTGTGTTCTTATTGGCACATGGTCGAACTATTTCTACGTGAGAGTTTCTTTCGCTCAACAGTCGGATCGGCTGTTATCGTTACTTGATGAGGAGCTATTAGTTGTCGCTCCTCTTGGTGAGCAGTTGGTTAGAGAATTCGTATATAGAGAGTATGATGTCATGGCAGGTGGGACAGTGCTGAGAGCAAATCTGATCCCACTGGATATGACAGGTTTCGATGCTATTTTAGAGATAGATTAATTGTATATTTATAGAGTTTCCTTAGACTATTTTATCAAGAAAGACGATTTTTTTGGAGGCCTGAAGGGCCACCACTGACGTTTGCGAGTGAGAGACGGGTGTTACCCCGTGGTATTGTATTAGTGAGGAAAGCCAGACGTATAATACGTCGAGGAGGTATGACAGATCTGACACATATGATCGATACCACCATACAGAACCCGAGACTTGATGAGATTCTGGTGGTATAGGAGTTTCCTAAATATATTCCCGAGGAGCTACCCGGACTACCCCCAATTCGGGAGTGTGATTTCGAGATTGACCTAGCTCGAGGGATCACTCTTATATTTATTCTGCCATACAGAATGACACCAGTGGAGTTTAGAGAGCTCTAGATCTAGTTGCGGGAATTACTGGATAACGGTTTTATCCGTTTGAGCACTTCGCCTTAGGGTGCTCCGGTGATTATTCGTGAAGTAGAAAGACGGGATTCTAAGATTGTGTGTGAACTATAGACAGTTAAACAAGGTTTTCATCAAGAATCGGAACACTTTGCCGCATATTGATGATTTTATTTGAGCAGTTCCAGGTGCGCGTGTTTTTCTCAAAGATTGATCCTCGATTTGGATATCATTATGGACATTACGAGTTCGTGGTCATGCCATTTGGGCTGACCAACACACAAACAGCCACAGATAGTGACCGAGATGCGAAGTTTCCTTGGTCTTGCGAGGTGTTATCGGCGATTCATAAGAGGATTCTCTCGGATCGTCGCTATACTTACCAGATTGATACGAAGGGCGTCAAGTTCTTGTGGGACGATCGTTGTGAGACGAGCTTTCAAGAGCTCAAACGTCTGACGAGAGACGGCCAGACAGAGAGGATCTTAGTGTTTCAACTCAGCACGTAGCTATTCTAGATGGATAGGTCAGAAAGCTGCGGAGCAAAAAAAAAAAAAAAAAAAAAAAAAACTTTCATTGGTCAGAGTTTTGGGGAGGAGTGATCAGGTCGAGGATGAGACCTGAGAGCCCGAAGAGACTATTAAGAGACTTAAGAAACAGTACCCCCACTTGTTCAGCGTATTACTTTCTTTTAGTTTCGAGGACGAAACTTGTTTTTAGGGGGTTAGAAAATGTAACACCAAGCTTAAAAAAAAAAAAAAAAAAAAAAAAAAAAAAAAAAAAAAAAAAACCCCAAATTGGATTTAGGGCTAAAGCCCCAAATTCCCTTCACTCTCTCTCACTCTCTCTCTCTCTCTC
Organism: Dillenia suffruticosa; assembly: GCA_033439265.1. Lineage (NCBI taxonomy): Eukaryota > Viridiplantae > Streptophyta > Magnoliopsida > Dilleniales > Dilleniaceae > Dillenia > Dillenia suffruticosa. Next base: position 10,164,023 of record JAVTVX010000018.1, on the reverse strand, counting down.
TCTCTCTCTCTCTCTCCCCCGACTTTTCCTCTTCCCGCGGCTCTCCTTCGGCTGCTGCCCCGCGCCTTCCACCGCCACCGCTGCCGCCGGCATCTTCTCCTTCACCTTCTTCTCCTTCTTCTTCTTCTTCTTCTTCTTCTCCTCCTTCTTCCCTCGCAGTTTCTCTCTCTACCTCACTCCGTCTTCTCTCCCTCTCGCGATCTCCCACAATCGCCTGCTCTCTGCCTCGCCGCACACCGCCGCGAGCCACGATCGAGCACCACCGCACGCCACAGCGTGCGATTGCTGCCTCCTCGCGCGATCGAGCCACCGAGTGCGCAGCAGCACAGCGCACAGGCGTGCATCAGTGCACGGGCGTGCACCAGTGCACCTCAGCGCACTAGCGCGCGGGCACGAGCCCAGGCCGCGAGCGCGAGCCCAGGCCGCGAGCGCGAGCCCAGGCCGCGAGCGCGAGCCCAGGCCGCGAGCGCGCGGCCCAGCGTGCACGGGCGCTGCGCGGCCCAGCGTGCACGGGCGCGCTGCCCAGCATGCACAGGCGCGCTGCCCAGTGTACGAGTGTGCACGGGCGCGCGGCCCAGCGCGCAGCAGCGCACGAGCGCGAGCGAGCCGGCGCACGAGCACGCACCAGCACACCGCACCAGCGCACGGGCGAGCACCAGCCCGCGAGCCACTGTCGGCCCGCAGGCCCATCAGCAGCAAGCCCACGGGCCCACTAGTCCCATCGGCCCGTCAGCCGCAGACCCATCACCTGCAGACCCGCCAGCCGCAGGCCCATCAGTCAGAGGCCCGTCGGCCCGCCGGCCCGCTAGCCCATCAGCCCACTGGCCCACAGACCAGCGAGCCCGCTAGCTGTAGCCCACGAGCCCGCGACGGCCCGTGACGGTCCGTGAGTTCGTGACAGCCCACGAACCTCCACGCAGGTAAATGACTTAGGGTTTTGTTTCGGATCTGTGTTTAGATCTAACAAATGAACCTTGTTTTGATAGGAAACCATACAGACTTTGGAGTGATCGAAACGACTTTCGGACGAGACTCGACGCTTCGAGAAAACCCTAGGTGAGGAGATTTCGACTCTAATTGATAAATTGGACGAATCTAGGATTGAATTTAAGATGAAAGGTTTTGTAAATGTTTAGAGTGTAAATGGAATGCAAATAGAATACAAATTATGAAATGATTATATATGAATTGAAGGTTAAGTATAGAATGTTACAGAAATTTGATGATCTGATTTAGGTTGATCTTTTGGAGACTCGAGCGGTCAGATCCGAGTTGGCTTGTCAGTAGGGAGTGACTTCCCTCCCGTAGAACTGTGAGTGGGACTTTGACATTCGCTATTGATTGAAAACCATGTTTCAAAAATATCTTTTAAATGACATGTTTCTGCAAAATGTATGATTGTTATGACTTTCCAATATTTGATGAAATGTTTTGTGACCTTTGGAGTGTCTTAACTGCTGACCTTATTGATATGCATCCATGAGTTTTGATAAACGTATATTGTGCCACATTTTCGACATATTGATATGTTTTAAATGCTTTCACTGCATTGGCACATGGTTTTAAATGGATTTACTTACACATTTGGGCTATATGCCCGGCCGACTTTACGATATTATGTTTTGGGCTGTATGCCCGGCCGACTTTACGATATTATGTTTTGGGCTGTATGCCCGGCCGACGTTATGATAGTATGCATGGGGCTATATGCCCGGCCGACTGGTGATGGGATGCATGGGGCTACGTGCCCGGCCGATTTGATATTGTGATCCGTAGCTACGAAGGACATCTGGTAGAGGCACCCCTTGTGTCCGGATACGCTTCGGCCGGAGGTATCCGCCAGATTGTCGTGTGTATGGGTGTCCCAGGTTGACCCTCATCGGAGAGGACGTTGAGTACGGCTCCGTCTAGCACCAGGCGGGGGCACCATACACGGCCGACTAGTCATATGTACACTATATATTTTTTTTACAGGCTAGTTGGGGTAGTCTGTGGCCAACATTGGGGCAGAGAACCATTCTTTAATACTTGCATTTGGAAAAACCCCCAATGCGCCGTCCTTGGTCGAGGTAGACCATTGCCGGGAATATTTCATTGGCCGGTTCTTCATGACATTGATGTAAAATTTTAGGATGCATATCTTGCTTTCTGATGTGTGCGTATTATATATGATTTTGAAATAACATGATTGGTTTGCACACTGTGGATATTTTCTTATCTTATGCTTTGACACTCCAAATTCACCTCGATATTGATAGCATGATGTCAATCCCCTCACTTACTGAGTATCCTCCCATAGATACTCATCCCTCACTTTCTTTCCCACAGGATTAGTGTTGGATCGAGGAGATACCACTGGGATTGGGTATGGATATTTTCCATCTCTTCCGCTATGATGATTGGTGATATTATTATGTATTGGAGGTTTTAGATTGACCAATGTATTTATATAAATTTTCTGGGATGACTGTATAAATTATGGACTTTATTTCGCGAAACTCGCGTGTTGATTATTTCGTTGCATTGAGGCATTTGTAAATATTTAAAAATAACTTGGGAATTTATTTTATATATGCGTAGAATTTAAGTCCGCTCGATGTGGCGGCTGCTCATGCTCTAGTTGGGCATGACAGTAGAGGTCTGTTGCTAGGACTGTTAGAAACTTTATAGCCTTGCGTTGTTCTGGATGTTGGCTGTGGATATTGTTGATTTTGGAGAGGCCGGGATGGCCAATTGTTTATTTGTACTGGATGAATGTCATATACAGGTGAAATTGTACATGGGAAACCTCCGATTTATGGGGAGGTTCTGCCCGATTTTCTGTAAAAATCCAGCCGGCATCCAGGGACAACGGGCGGCTGTTCACGATCCCGGTTCGGGGCGTGACAGTTCGGTTGGTATCAGAGCTCTTGGTTTAGAGCTATGTTTTATAAAATGATTTGAAAATATTCCCAAGTAACTTGATTTTAAAGTCCTCAATGCATGAGAGTTTCATACAGTCATTTATATCCCTGCATATGGTCTTAGGAATTGAGTTTATCTATTTTAGGGGGTTAGATACTATTCTTCATTACCAAAGAAGGAACCAATGGAGATGGTTCTTAAATTGATGATTTCATTCATTTTAGGGGGTTAGTTGTACTAACCCTAATCCTTGAACAATGCCTAATGAGACTTCTTATATTGCGGAACCATGACGAATACATGGAGCGCTAGATATGTACTCCCTGATTTACTTAAGAGAGCGAGGATACTTCCTCATTTCTGGCGCCCCTTACGGTGCCGAAGAATACATTCTCTGTGTGTGTTTTCTCCAGCACCTTCTCAGCCGGCTATTATACCAACGTCTCCACCATTTACTCTTGATATTTTCGGGTAAGAGTACGAGTGATACACGGCACATGGGGTCCAGATGTCACCCCATCACCTTTGATAGCAAGGCCGATATCTACGGCTGCGCTTATTTCTTCTACAGTAGTTCTTACTCAAGCGGCACCAAATCGTCCATCGGTGGCCGTTCTTCTTACAGTTTCGAATCTGAGTTATAATAATTGCGCCATACTTAGGTGCATCCCCGAGTTGACCCAGCTAGTCACGGTAGCTCGACAGTTGGGATGCACAGATTTTTGGACTTGGTGATGCTACGGTGGCATAGCACTAAGTCAACTGAACCCGACGGATCTTGATAGATCTAGGCTTGCGCGAGGAGTATAGTCTACGAGTTATTGAGAGACTATTCGATAAGGAAGCCCTCACTTGATGGGAGGCTATTTGCGATGAGGCTATAAGCCATTGCGGCAAACCGATTTCCTAATGGAATTCGACCGCAGATATTTCACGGAGTTTTAGCATGACCATATCTCCGGTGGTTATATCACCAGTCCTAGTGCCATGAGCTAGGCTACTGCTCAGCGACCTTTTCTTTGCCACATATGTGGCAAGCACCACGCTCGAATAAATATGTAGAGCACTTATTACATGCTTCCACTATGAGAAGCCGAGGCATATCAGGAGTGTATGCCCTGATCTGTGACTTGGAGGTTAGTTGGCTTCGAGTCATTAGAATACACCACATGTAGGACAGCAGGGAACACCTGCGCATCCTAGTGACACTGCTCCACGGACTGCAGCCGGGAGCAATATAGTATTAGGTTTTCATGAGAGTAGTTGAGGGTGCAGGCCCTTGTGTATGCGATGACTCAGGAGGACGCTCTGGCGAACCCAGATTTGATCATGGGTAATCCTCCTGCGGATCCTTCCATTTAGAGGTCCTTATGCACTGTTTCTTTGAAATCGTGTATTTTGTGATGATATGTACGGACATGATTGTTACAGTACTAGAGGCTTAACTATTTTGATATTCCGGTGTCGACGTTTGTGTTCTTATTGGCACATGGTCGAACTATTTCTACGTGAGAGTTTCTTTCGCTCAACAGTCGGATCGGCTGTTATCGTTACTTGATGAGGAGCTATTAGTTGTCGCTCCTCTTGGTGAGCAGTTGGTTAGAGAATTCGTATATAGAGAGTATGATGTCATGGCAGGTGGGACAGTGCTGAGAGCAAATCTGATCCCACTGGATATGACAGGTTTCGATGCTATTTTAGAGATAGATTAATTGTATATTTATAGAGTTTCCTTAGACTATTTTATCAAGAAAGACGATTTTTTTGGAGGCCTGAAGGGCCACCACTGACGTTTGCGAGTGAGAGACGGGTGTTACCCCGTGGTATTGTATTAGTGAGGAAAGCCAGACGTATAATACGTCGAGGAGGTATGACAGATCTGACACATATGATCGATACCACCATACAGAACCCGAGACTTGATGAGATTCTGGTGGTATAGGAGTTTCCTAAATATATTCCCGAGGAGCTACCCGGACTACCCCCAATTCGGGAGTGTGATTTCGAGATTGACCTAGCTCGAGGGATCACTCTTATATTTATTCTGCCATACAGAATGACACCAGTGGAGTTTAGAGAGCTCTAGATCTAGTTGCGGGAATTACTGGATAACGGTTTTATCCGTTTGAGCACTTCGCCTTAGGGTGCTCCGGTGATTATTCGTGAAGTAGAAAGACGGGATTCTAAGATTGTGTGTGAACTATAGACAGTTAAACAAGGTTTTCATCAAGAATCGGAACACTTTGCCGCATATTGATGATTTTATTTGAGCAGTTCCAGGTGCGCGTGTTTTTCTCAAAGATTGATCCTCGATTTGGATATCATTATGGACATTACGAGTTCGTGGTCATGCCATTTGGGCTGACCAACACACAAACAGCCACAGATAGTGACCGAGATGCGAAGTTTCCTTGGTCTTGCGAGGTGTTATCGGCGATTCATAAGAGGATTCTCTCGGATCGTCGCTATACTTACCAGATTGATACGAAGGGCGTCAAGTTCTTGTGGGACGATCGTTGTGAGACGAGCTTTCAAGAGCTCAAACGTCTGACGAGAGACGGCCAGACAGAGAGGATCTTAGTGTTTCAACTCAGCACGTAGCTATTCTAGATGGATAGGTCAGAAAGCTGCGGAGCAAAAAAAAAAAAAAAAAAAAAAAAAAAACTTTCATTGGTCAGAGTTTTGGGGAGGAGTGATCAGGTCGAGGATGAGACCTGAGAGCCCGAAGAGACTATTAAGAGACTTAAGAAACAGTACCCCCACTTGTTCAGCGTATTACTTTCTTTTAGTTTCGAGGACGAAACTTGTTTTTAGGGGGTTAGAAAATGTAACACCAAGCTTAAAAAAAAAAAAAAAAAAAAAAAAAAAAAAAAAAAAAAAAAAACCCCAAATTGGATTTAGGGCTAAAGCCCCAAATTCCCTTCACTCTCTCTCACTCTCTCTCTCTCTCTCTCTCTCTCTCTCTCTCCCCCGACTTTTCCTCTTCCCGCGGCTCTCCTTCGGCTGCTGCCCCGCGCCTTCCACCGCCACCGCTGCCGCCGGCATCTTCTCCTTCACCTTCTTCTCCTTCTTCTTCTTCTTCTTCTTCTTCTCCTCCTTCTTCCCTCGCAGTTTCTCTCTCTACCTCACTCCGTCTTCTCTCCCTCTCGCGATCTCCCACAATCGCCTGCTCTCTGCCTCGCCGCACACCGCCGCGAGCCACGATCGAGCACCACCGCACGCCACAGCGTGCGATTGCTGCCTCCTCGCGCGATCGAGCCACCGAGTGCGCAGCAGCACAGCGCACAGGCGTGCATCAGTGCACGGGCGTGCACCAGTGCACCTCAGCGCACTAGCGCGCGGGCACGAGCCCAGGCCGCGAGCGCGAGCCCAGGCCGCGAGCGCGAGCCCAGGCCGCGAGCGCGAGCCCAGGCCGCGAGCGCGCGGCCCAGCGTGCACGGGCGCTGCGCGGCCCAGCGTGCACGGGCGCGCTGCCCAGCATGCACAGGCGCGCTGCCCAGTGTACGAGTGTGCACGGGCGCGCGGCCCAGCGCGCAGCAGCGCACGAGCGCGAGCGAGCCGGCGCACGAGCACGCACCAGCACACCGCACCAGCGCACGGGCGAGCACCAGCCCGCGAGCCACTGTCGGCCCGCAGGCCCATCAGCAGCAAGCCCACGGGCCCACTAGTCCCATCGGCCCGTCAGCCGCAGACCCATCACCTGCAGACCCGCCAGCCGCAGGCCCATCAGTCAGAGGCCCGTCGGCCCGCCGGCCCGCTAGCCCATCAGCCCACTGGCCCACAGACCAGCGAGCCCGCTAGCTGTAGCCCACGAGCCCGCGACGGCCCGTGACGGTCCGTGAGTTCGTGACAGCCCACGAACCTCCACGCAGGTAAATGACTTAGGGTTTTGTTTCGGATCTGTGTTTAGATCTAACAAATGAACCTTGTTTTGATAGGAAACCATACAGACTTTGGAGTGATCGAAACGACTTTCGGACGAGACTCGACGCTTCGAGAAAACCCTAGGTGAGGAGATTTCGACTCTAATTGATAAATTGGACGAATCTAGGATTGAATTTAAGATGAAAGGTTTTGTAAATGTTTAGAGTGTAAATGGAATGCAAATAGAATACAAATTATGAAATGATTATATATGAATTGAAGGTTAAGTATAGAATGTTACAGAAATTTGATGATCTGATTTAGGTTGATCTTTTGGAGACTCGAGCGGTCAGATCCGAGTTGGCTTGTCAGTAGGGAGTGACTTCCCTCCCGTAGAACTGTGAGTGGGACTTTGACATTCGCTATTGATTGAAAACCATGTTTCAAAAATATCTTTTAAATGACATGTTTCTGCAAAATGTATGATTGTTATGACTTTCCAATATTTGATGAAATGTTTTGTGACCTTTGGAGTGTCTTAACTGCTGACCTTATTGATATGCATCCATGAGTTTTGATAAACGTATATTGTGCCACATTTTCGACATATTGATATGTTTTAAATGCTTTCACTGCATTGGCACATGGTTTTAAATGGATTTACTTACACATTTGGGCTATATGCCCGGCCGACTTTACGATATTATGTTTTGGGCTGTATGCCCGGCCGACTTTACGATATTATGTTTTGGGCTGTATGCCCGGCCGACGTTATGATAGTATGCATGGGGCTATATGCCCGGCCGACTGGTGATGGGATGCATGGGGCTACGTGCCCGGCCGATTTGATATTGTGATCCGTAGCTACGAAGGACATCTGGTAGAGGCACCCCTTGTGTCCGGATACGCTTCGGCCGGAGGTATCCGCCAGATTGTCGTGTGTATGGGTGTCCCAGGTTGACCCTCATCGGAGAGGACGTTGAGTACGGCTCCGTCTAGCACCAGGCGGGGGCACCATACACGGCCGACTAGTCATATGTACACTATATATTTTTTTTACAGGCTAGTTGGGGTAGTCTGTGGCCAACATTGGGGCAGAGAACCATTCTTTAATACTTGCATTTGGAAAAACCCCCAATGCGCCGTCCTTGGTCGAGGTAGACCATTGCCGGGAATATTTCATTGGCCGGTTCTTCATGACATTGATGTAAAATTTTAGGATGCATATCTTGCTTTCTGATGTGTGCGTATTATATATGATTTTGAAATAACATGATTGGTTTGCACACTGTGGATATTTTCTTATCTTATGCTTTGACACTCCAAATTCACCTCGATATTGATAGCATGATGTCAATCCCCTCACTTACTGAGTATCCTCCCATAGATACTCATCCCTCACTTTCTTTCCCACAGGATTAGTGTTGGATCGAGGAGATACCACTGGGATTGGGTATGGATATTTTCCATCTCTTCCGCTATGATGATTGGTGATATTATTATGTATTGGAGGTTTTAGATTGACCAATGTATTTATATAAATTTTCTGGGATGACTGTATAAATTATGGACTTTATTTCGCGAAACTCGCGTGTTGATTATTTCGTTGCATTGAGGCATTTGTAAATATTTAAAAATAACTTGGGAATTTATTTTATATATGCGTAGAATTTAAGTCCGCTCGATGTGGCGGCTGCTCATGCTCTAGTTGGGCATGACAGTAGAGGTCTGTTGCTAGGACTGTTAGAAACTTTATAGCCTTGCGTTGTTCTGGATGTTGGCTGTGGATATTGTTGATTTTGGAGAGGCCGGGATGGCCAATTGTTTATTTGTACTGGATGAATGTCATATACAGGTGAAATTGTACATGGGAAACCTCCGATTTATGGGGAGGTTCTGCCCGATTTTCTGTAAAAATCCAGCCGGCATCCAGGGACAACGGGCGGCTGTTCACGATCCCGGTTCGGGGCGTGACAGTTCGGTTGGTATCAGAGCTCTTGGTTTAGAGCTATGTTTTATAAAATGATTTGAAAATATTCCCAAGTAACTTGATTTTAAAGTCCTCAATGCATGAGAGTTTCATACAGTCATTTATATCCCTGCATATGGTCTTAGGAATTGAGTTTATCTATTTTAGGGGGTTAGATACTATTCTTCATTACCAAAGAAGGAACCAATGGAGATGGTTCTTAAATTGATGATTTCATTCATTTTAGGGGGTTAGTTGTACTAACCCTAATCCTTGAACAATGCCTAATGAGACTTCTTATATTGCGGAACCATGACGAATACATGGAGCGCTAGATATGTACTCCCTGATTTACTTAAGAGAGCGAGGATACTTCCTCATTTCTGGCGCCCCTTACGGTGCCGAAGAATACATTCTCTGTGTGTGTTTTCTCCAGCACCTTCTCAGCCGGCTATTATACCAACGTCTCCACCATTTACTCTTGATATTTTCGGGTAAGAGTACGAGTGATACACGGCACATGGGGTCCAGATGTCACCCCATCACCTTTGATAGCAAGGCCGATATCTACGGCTGCGCTTATTTCTTCTACAGTAGTTCTTACTCAAGCGGCACCAAATCGTCCATCGGTGGCCGTTCTTCTTACAGTTTCGAATCTGAGTTATAATAATTGCGCCATACTTAGGTGCATCCCCGAGTTGACCCAGCTAGTCACGGTAGCTCGACAGTTGGGATGCACAGATTTTTGGAGGTCGACTTGACCTCAATAAAAGGTTGACTTGTCTGCACTTTTAACATCCTCTTTTTCATACTAAATACTCTTTTTTTTTTCTTATATGGATTATTTTTCAGATTCGATCATTGCTAATTCTCTTCTAAGTCATAAAACCTATTTTTATCTAAAGATTTTATGAATATGTCTGCTATCTATTTCTAAGTGTCCATGAACTCAAGATTTATATCATTTTTTAGAACATGATTTCTAATAAAATAATATTTAACTTCTATATGTTATGTTCTTGAATGAAATACTAGGTTTTTGGTTAGATTAACTTGTATTATTATATTGGATTGATATGAAGTCAACTTCAACTCCATAATCATACATCTGATATTTAATCCACAACAACTAAGTGCAATATTGTCCAACAACCACATATTCAGTTTCAGTGGTGAAGGTTGCCACGGTATTTTATATATTGGAAGACCATGACATTAGCATGGTTCCAAAAAATTGGCAAATTCCACTAGTACTCTTTCTATCCATCCTACAGCCTGCAAAATTTGCATCCGAGAAACCATGCAATTGAAAACTTGAGTTTCTATCATACCTAAAGATTCTCTTAACTACAGTCATATGTGACTTTTTAGAATCTGATTGGAATCTAACATATAGACATACACTAAACTAAATGTCTGATCTAGAAGGTGTAAGATAGAGAAGGAAACTTATCATACTTCTATATAACTTATGGCATACTAATTTTTCTTTCTCATCTTTGTCTATCTTTACATAGTGTTCATAGGCATGGCACTTCCTTTGCGGTTCTTAAAACCAAATTTATTCACTAATTCTTTTGAGAACTTAGCCTAATTTATAAATTTGCCCAGTTTGTTTTATTTAAAGATCTAAAAGATAATTTAATTCTTCTATTATACTCATTTTAAATTCGTTTTACATTAACTTAGCAAATTTTTTATAGATATCTCCTTCATTAGTGCTATCAAATACTATATCATCCACATATATTTGCAATATTAAAAGCACTCTATCATTTTTCTTAATAAACAAAATGGTGTCCATTCTGTTAAAACCATTTTTAACTAAGAAATTAGTTAGTCTTTTATACTAAACTCTAGAAGTTTGTTTAACACCATCTAAAGTTTTCAACAATCTATACACATGATCTAGGAATTTGTGGTCTTCAAATCTTGGGTGTTGCTCTACGTATACTATCTTATTTATCACCCCACTAAGAAAGTCACTTTTGACGTCCATTTGATATAATTTAAAATTTTTGTGGTAGGCAAAGACAAGTAATATTGTAATAGCCTCTAATCTAGTTATTAGAGTATAAGTTTCATCATAATCCATGTTTTGCTCCTGACTATACTCTTTGACTACTAATCTAGTTTTATTTCTCCCTATGCGCCATGTTCATTCAATTTATTTCTAAATATTCATTTAGTTCTTATAACAGAATGATCTTCTGGCCTAGGGACTAAGTTTCAAACTCTGTTTCTTTCAAATTGATTGAGTTCCTCCTATATAGCCATCATCTAAATTTCATCTTTCAAACTTCATCCACGTTGTTAGGTCGTTATAAATTCTCATTGATTTTGTACTCTAACTTCGAATTATATATTTCGCATCACATTTTCTATACTTAACACTTTTCCTTACTACAGCAAATTTGACCTCATATACTTCAAAAGTCTCTTGTTCATTTTTCACATTTTCTTCCGCTTATGAAGTTTCTTCCTTAGCATTTTCATTTTTTGAAGGATTTTGTTTTATAATGGACTCAACTAATACTTCATCATCAAAGTCTTTCTTCACTACAAAATCATTTTCATCAAATTATGTATGGATGAACTCTTCAACCATTATGATTCTCTTATTATAAACACTATAAACTTTGCTAAAAGGTTGAATATCCTAAGAAAATAGATTCATCAATTTTGGTATCAAATTTTCATAATTATTCTTTTCTGTATAGGAATTCTATCCATGAAAGAAACTACTAAAAAATGTTTAGTTGGTTGCTTGAAATCGAAACATTTTCTTTGACTTGATTGTTGTGCAGTAGTTTCTACTTCATTTTGAATTAGGACACTGTTTACATTTCATTTGGCTCATGGCTGAAGCTTAAAATTTGGAATGCATTGAAATGGTGGGATTTCGTTAGGGTATATGTTCAAAATCTTATTTTGTTCAATCATATCAAACCTTATGTTTTTAATATTCATATTTTTTGCCCTTCGTCAACAGGCATTGCAGCTCCCCAAACTAGAGAGTTTGAGAATGCGATTGCAGAATGCAGACGAGATTGACCATTTATTTTTTGTATACAATCATTAAGTTTAAGAAATCAATTTTAAAAAAATAATAATAATTTTACACTACACATTGCTTATGCACCAAAACTATGTATCTTAGAATTTGGAAAGCTCTTCAGACTAGCTATTTTGTGAACCCCACATCTTTAAGTCAGTGATAAACCGGTGCACACTATGAGCGATCATAAGTACGGTTGCTACTCTTAAGAGGTGAAAATGGAACTCGAGAGGCTACATCAGGATGCAAGAAAATACATGCCCGAATGCAAAAGTATTCAGTCGAATGAAACTCTCTCTCCCCCTCCCCCCCCCCCCCCCCCAAAAAAAAAGGAAGAAAAATAGCAAAAGAAAATGAAACCTTGCCTACGGAAGGACACATGCATAGATACACGATAGCAAACATTTAACCAGGACAGTGCAACGAGTAACACATTACATTGGAGAATAAAATTTTAAACAACCATTCTTTTAGTTGGATTACAAATGATTATCCCCCAAACAGGGTTAATAATCAATCAAGTGCCTAGTAAAGCTATCACCTATGCTCTACGTCCTGTATTTTCGACCGTACAAGTGACACGGCCTTCATTGCAGACTGTAGAATGAAAAGATTCCTACCAAAGTTCCGACTCTGCCTCACTAATATCTGAGCCGCATGATCTGATGCGGAGTGAAGTTGTAAGGTGCTTGACCCAAGTTCCATAATTATGGTACCGAATCCCCAAGGCTCTACGTCCGGTATAAGCCTCAAACTATTGCAGGGGGATCACCAAAAAATATAAGTGCTGCTTAATTAAATGCCTGTCGACCTTCCTTCCGTGCACGTGACCTAACAAATGATCTTTGTTGCCCATCTGAACCACCACCAGTCTGTTCTTGTTCATGCCTTGTAACAATCCTCAAAGGATGGGCTTCTGTGTTAAAAACCCACTCATCCAAAGAAATGACTGAAGGAGGTGAGAAAAGAAGATACAGATACTTGAGTGTCTCTGCCAGAAAGAAGCTTTGCATCATGTCGTCCTTGACACCAGTGTTGACCTTAAAAAGGGTTAGAATGAAAAATTAGCAATAAGCTAGAATCACAAACCACAGCACAAGTTCAAAATTTTCCTTTTAAGGCACCTTTGTTTCTCTTCCTTTATTTTATTTTTTGCTTGGCAAACAATGATAATAGAAAAGTTGTGCATAAGATCTACTGGACTACAAATTCATGGCTTAACAAGCAGTACTTCATAGTTATAATAAATAATTTAAAACTCCAGTATCATATTTCGCAGTCTTTCCAACTTAAACATAGCTAGTAGATCATATATATACACCCCTTAGCTAATGGGTTAAGTATAGTATTAGATGATACCATGAGATTTATGTCTCTCGCCTTGGTTTATTGATGATACTAATTCTTTTTCTAAATGAGGATAGTTATGGTTTTAGGGATGTGATCACTTTGCTTAACATTTTTGCAAGAGTTTTTGGCCTATATGGCGTAAAATAAGCTTTTTGGCATTAACGTGTCCAATGAGATTCTTGATCATTTGGCAGGGATTATTAGTTGTACGAGGAGGAAGGGGCCTATCTCTTATTTAGGAGTTCCTTTGGGAGATAATCCTAGGATTGTGCACTTTTGAAATCCAGCTGTGGATAGAATTCCTAGGTGACCAGATGGATGAAACAGAGCTTTTCTTACCTTAGGTGGGATATCACTCTGATTGTTGCATATTTGTCTAATTTTCCCTTATATGTTCTCTCTTTTTCATGATTTGTGTTGGGTTAGCTGAAAAGATTAAGAAGTTGATGCATGATTTTCTTTGGTCCAAAACCGTGTTAGCTAAGAAAGATCGTCTGGTAAATAGGGATCAAGTTTCCAAACCTGAGTCCGGGGGTGGTTGATGTGGTCTGCAAGAATATTTCGTTGGTAAGCAAATGGTTATGGAGATTTCCCTTAAAACTCAAAACCCTTTAGCATAAGCTTATAAAGAGCAAATAAGGTCTACGTCATAATGATGGGATGCCGATATTGGAGTAAGAGTTTCTCATTGCACTTGATGGAATTCATATCTCATACATATACCACCTTTCTTCCTTGTGTCTTTTTCAACAATCTTTCCGGATCTATATGTTATGTACTATGATAATTCTCAGAGTGGAGTTCACTTATTTTTACATTGTTCTGCTCAACTGGAAGCATGGAATTGTTTATTTTTGGTGTGTGATGATTTTTGAGTTTGCCCTAACAACATTCCAGATTAGTTTCTCATTAGTTTTAGAGATTTCGGAGGGAAGAAGGATGCTCGCTTGCTTTGGAGGTGTGTGATTCTTCCTTCTTGTATCTCAAGAAAGTGGAATGCAAGAATATTTAGAAATTAAACAACTGACACATTCCTTCTTGGGATAAGATTTTTTTCTCACTTCTTTGTGGGCTCACGACTTTGGAATTTATAAGGAGTTAGCTCAGAAGAGTTGAGGAGAGATTTGGAAGCAATTGTGTGCTAACTCTTTGCTTTTGCTTTTGTTTTTCTTGTCACTTCTTAAGAATTTTTATCTTTGGAAGTTTTTATACATTTTTTTCTTCCTCTTTTTCTATCTAAGAAAAAAAAAGACACGGGAAACAAAAAGACTAGAACACTATTAAAATAATATCATTTTTATTAGAATGAGCATATGATATAATTCATATACAATATTAATAAATTCTGTCTAGAATTATTACAAGATTAACATGTAAGCAATTTATATGATTAAAAGTGCAATTTATTCTTGAGTGAGAGATTTGTATGAAGTGGATGAGTAAATACAACTAATCAAACTGTATTAATATAATTTATGAGAAGCATCTCTAAACTTGAATGAAGAAAACAAGATTCATATAGCTAACTCCAACTAGTTGGGACTTGAAGTTTCATAGAGATGGTATGTATCAAAGTATTTTGGACACTCTTTGGATGTTTCTAGGACACCATCTCACTCAAGTTCAACTCCAGGGCAGTTTACATTTAACAAATGATGGTAACTACCATCAAATTTATAACCAGTTAAACAGAAAGACCAAATCTACATATTAAATAAAGAAGTATACTCTCCGCTGAATCAGAAAGAAGTTAGTGATGATAAAATAATAAATTAAGCAAGCAAATATATTCAAGAGGTCTATTGGCATTGTAAGTTTCCTGGATCATGGTGCACCCTTTGTAAGAGAGATCTTAGGATGTTTTGTTCCCATACCTAGTACAGCCTATAAGGAATCATAGAATTAACAGATAGTAAAGATGGCATCCACCCCTCCCCCCCAAAAAAAAGCATGCAAGTGAAATTGTGATGCTTACATCCTTGAGGCCAACATAACCAGACTCGGTGCGGGAATTCTTTTCAAATGCTTGAAATATATTCCACCCCCACTCTTGATATGTTTTATTGCCTGTCAAACGCCATAGGTAAAAGAGTGATTCGATAGTCTCTGGCCTTAATATATTCCAGGATGTACCTACAATCATGTCCTGAAACCAATATTCAAACATTGAGAAAAATAAATAAAAAATAAATAAATCACAAAGTAGGTTGATCAGCAAACTAGCCTGTCCAGGACGGAAGAAGTAGTTCTCTCCAGCCAACTTTGTTGGTGTTGACTGGTAAAAGTTGTAGCATGTCCATGCAAGCTGCAAAAATACGCAATTAAAAAAAACAAAAAAACAAAACTCAGCTAATGCAAAAAGTTTTAGAAAAATGGTAATACATCCCAAAAAGATGTTTTGAAAAGTACTACTAGTGTGCTTGACAAACACGATGATTGTGCAAACTTAATTATTTAAGTCACTGCTAGGAATGCAGAAGTCACAAAGATGAATTAAAAAGTATTAAATTAAAATATAAATAGTTTGCAAGAAAGAGAGAGATGAGAGACATTGTGCATTGAGAGAAAAAATAGGAAGTGGCGAGTAATTTTGGGATATGAAAGTTATCTAATTTTTAACTACAAATTTGTTCTTATTATTTTGAAATTAAGGCTCCATTTATTTGGTGGGAAACTACAATTCTATGGGAAATAACTTCCAAGAATATATTTTCTGGAAAAATGGATTATTTTCTGCTCGTGTAAACACTAGAAATTCATTACCAATAGTTTGGGATGAATGAAATAGTATCAGTGGGGAAAAGAGAAAGAAAAGGAAAACCACGCAAGTCTTTTCAAATAACAAATTGTCTTCGGGGTTTAAAGAGCAAAAATTTTTGCCACGATTTTGATGTGTCATTGTCAGCCATAATGCAGCATCCTTGTTGATCCTTTACAGCTCACCACTAAATTTTCATCGAACTGATTTGTAACATGAAGAAACCCCAATCAACTTGATTGCAACCCAAGAACACAATCATCCAACAATCTCAAAATGACTTCCATCTTGATATTATTTCAAAGATTGGGCAAAAATGTTGGGGTTGCTAACTGTAGTGAAGATGAGAAACCATTGCTAGATTCAGAAGCTTGTATAGGAAATTTAAAACATTTATTTCTGGAAGTGGTACGGAGGAGGGGATGATGAGATTTTGAAAATAATTCGAATCAAATAAACAAAAAGATTAGAAAGAGGGAGAGATCACAAGCAGCTTTACTTGATAAGTTTGCATGCCACAAGCAAGACTGGAGTTTGATTCGCCCCACACTCAAGGACAAGTAATAAGAATCAGGATATTTCGCCACCAAACAAGAGAACAGCTTGGATAATAAATAAGGGTAAAGTGCAAATTCACAACTTGGAGAGAGCTAAAACAAGTGCTCCAACATAGAAAATAACATATGGGCAATTTCTAGCCTTGGGAAAAAGTAAACTAATTGATAAAACATAACAAATGAGCATATTTAATGGAAAACAACTTCTTGGAACAAGCTGACTTGGAATCTGCAACCAAGGAATGAGTTGTTGACTATTATTAATTAACACTGGTATTTGGAGAGCAATGAATGCTTTTGTCACTTTTGAGAGCAAAATATGTTTCTGGCACATGGAGAGCAATAAACGCTTCTGGAAGATGGACACCCCTATGCTGCTAGGGCTTTTGTTTCATGGCAAACGAGTAAGGTAATGGACTCATTCAGCTTCTTTGATTTTAAGTGAATGATTGGACCAACAATTAGTTGGATAGTTCCTTAGGTGTCTCATGATTCACATCAGAGGGAGAGAGAGAGAGAGAGAGAGAGAGAGAGAGAGGGAGAGGGAGAGAGAGATGGTAGATTCCATGGACTGACAAGATCAAGTGCGGAAAATCACTTCTGCTTTAAGTCATTATCCTGGAATCCGAGGCAACTTTTCATTAGACCGAAGGATCGTTTTCCATTGACTATATATTCTGTGGCAGCCAAACATCATAAGGTGGGAAAATGCTTTCCAGAAAACAAACAGAGCCTAAAAGTCATATTTTAAGATTAAGGGACATTTTTCAGATGGAAGTGTTGACCTACTTGATAGTAGAAATAATAGTCCTTTTTGGTAGTAGAGATAATAGTCCAATAAAAATAACAAGCATGGCTATGTGACAATGCTAACACAGATATGTAAAAGGATTCAATAATAAGTAGTCTTTAGATGCACCAATTACTGATCTTTTAAAGCACCAGTTTTCACTAGCACGAGATACAGAAGTTTTGTTAGAAATTAGAGTCATTCCTACTATCAAAGGCATTGGGGTGACGTGTTTATACTTACCCATACAGTGATTTTCATTATGTTCAGCACGGTTGTTTTAAGCTTCATATGTTAAATATGCCCCTTTTTTAAGGAAAAAAATTGATCACAGACAAAAAAGGCAATCAGCACATCAATTATCCAAATAGCAGTTCAGGAAAGATGTTTGCAATAAAGCTTTTCATGGAAACTGCCTCAGAGAACATGCTCTTCATTTGAGCTCACATAATGCAACTCTTTCTTTAAAGTCTAGTTGTTCCTTCCCTTTCAGTATACAAAAAATATGAGCAATCTTGGAACACTGCAGCCATGGGGATTACCTATATGCATCTCCAACAAGATTGAAACTCTATTACCGAACATCACCCTTGTCATTGCCTAATTTATTTTAAGTTCAGAGAAATGCACAATAATTCTATCAAAGGACAATAAAGCAGAACATAATCAAAAAATAATTCCCACTTCTGGCACAAGCATCACCAGTTTACATCATAGTTTACCCCTGCCTAAGATTAACAACAATTAGGATACCCAATACCATGAATATTTACCTCTTCTGCAAGTGACAAAAATTTTTCTGATTCTCCGGAGCCATAACCAGACGAACCTAAAGCCAGCATTCCTGGAGCAAAGCATGCTAGTTCATCCATCTGTACAATTTTTGAAATTATATGCAAAATCCCATTTTAGTCCTGTAATGCAGTGCGAGAAAAACCTTTCAAGTGCTCATTTGTTACCTTGTTATTTAGTGAATCCCCATTCTTCTCACAAATATATGCAAAAGATGATGGAGTTGATCTCTTAACCAAGCTAAGAAGACCCTTCATGGATGTCTCCCACATGTCCCTGCGTCAAATTTAGACATGAGATGTGAGATGTTTCAGTTAACTCATAATAGTCTACGAAAAATGCCATGTTGACTAAGAAATAAGGAACAAACTGAACAGGAGAAAACATGTTCAAAAGTGAAAGGAAAGGGGGGGGGGAAGGCACACATTTAATAACCAAAAAATCAGAACTTGCTAGGAGGAGCACATATCTCTGTTCCATTTCTTTTGATGGCAAATCTTAACTCTATTTTTCTTTATGATAAAAGATGCAAAAGGGAGTTAAACCCCTATGCTGTTACAAGATTAGGGTCTAAACTTCCTTTCGGGACCACTAGACCAAAGCTCTTTGTTCTCTTTCATTTATTATGGTCATCATTTTTTGGACTAAAATAGCAAAGGGGGCTGCTACCAAAACCTAACTAAAAACATATTTTCTAATCTTTCGTGTAGTAGTTGCAAAGGAAATCTCAGTTTTGAAGAAAAATAAATAGTTCTCCCAAGTTTTTAAACCAAACAATTCAGACACTATTCTGACATGACAAATGATCTCTGCAAAATTTCTGCCTTGCTCACTTGACTCATTCTTCATGAATGTGGGCAAAAATGAGCAAATATGTAATTGTGGTCATCCAGTTCATAATCTTCATGTTGTAAAGGAAATGGTGTGAAATGAAAAGAAGATAATCAAGCTTCTCAAATTTTCACCTATAATGCTTCACAGCTGCAGTTTTGTTTCCTTGTATCCAGACCTTGAGCAGATATTCATAAAAGCTGCAACAAATTTTGAGGCAAATAAAACTTCAAGAACAACTAAATGCTAATCACTTAAGGTAAGAACAGCTTTAGATTTGAAGTTGCGGGGGATTTGACATCCAGCAAGTGCTCTGAGCACCCATCCAACCCTTTCAGCAGACTTGGCCATGTACTTTAGGCCCAAGGCCCACCTATGGCCCAAGCCAAGGATGCCCAAGCCCGGCCTGATTTGAAAGAATGATACCATGTTTATATACATGTTAAGTGCTTTTTCATTTTTACTGTATGTCATTTATTCACCTTTTAACACGAGGGCAATAAAATAGTTTGCTACGAGAATAAAAAACCCTAATCTCTTAACTCTTCCCTCTTTCTGACTCTTTGCTCTTTCTGAATCTCTCATCCATCACTCTCTCAGATCACTTCTCTCTCCCTACTGCTACTCTTTACCTCTCTTTCTACTGCCTACCCTCTCCGACAATGTCACTTCCTCTGTGAGTCCTATGGACGATCTACACCCTAAGGCCCATTTTTTTCTCACTTGTTTCTTCCCTGTGATGGAGTGAAGGGAAAGTGAGATGATTTCTCTCCCACATCTTTCTCTATCAGTGTTTATCTCTCTTTGTCCCCTATTTTAAGCAACACATTCCTTGGTGTTGTTAAAATAAATCATCACTTTCTTCTTGTGTGTGTTTGGCCAAGTAAAAGGGTGGAGGGAGTGATTAAAATTAATTTTCGTTAAAAAAAATTCAATATAAGCTCGATTTTTTCAGTGATTAAGTTTTAGAATTCTAATTGGCAAAAGTACTTTTCAGGCCTCAAGGATCAGGCCCAACTCAGGATATCCTCTTTATTATAGGGCCGGGCATGGGTAAAAAACTTGAGCCCAACCTTTGGGCCAGGCCAGGCTATGCCGACCTCACTCTATGCTGGGCTTCCCATGCTTGTGCTCAAGTCTAGTTTTATGTAATAATAAGAAGTACAAAAACTTGTTAACAATAGGGAATTGGTGTCGAACCTGTCACCCATGGCACCGAAGGTTATAACTGAGTACGATGCAGTTCCTCGATGGGGATTAATATAAATGGGGAGCAAACCATCTGCAGGGAAGTTCTTATTCAGCTCTGCAATGACCTTCTCCACCTGAAACATTATTAATGAAATTAACATGAGCCACTGCCTGGAAACTGTACCCAAAAAAATTTATGGGACAAAGGATATCTGAATAATGTATATGCACGAAGGATATCTGAATAAACTGTACCCAAAAAACATCATATACTAGTCAGTTTTAGAAACAGTTATCATCTTAATATGCACAAAGGATAACTGAATAATGTGTATCCATATTCAAGAATAAATGGAGACACACAAATTTTTACATGAACAGTGCATAATATTATCATAGAAAACCAAATCTCATTACTTGTGCAGTAAAAGAAAGAAATTCTTACCTTCATTTGATACTTGGGGTCTCCAGTTCTCTGAGAAAGAGCAATAAACTCCACTTGCTCTGTCCCAGAATCAGCTAGGATACTGTCACCCTGGGAATAACAATCATTTCAATGAAAAAAATAATTATATGAATTACAAGTAAGCAAAATAAAGAGGAAATCTCAGACACTTAATAGCATCTCTATCTTTTGTGATGTCATTATAATTCTAGTCAGGCACAGAATACCATATCAGGGGGCTGAAGGCCAACTGCATGGACCACGGTACAAGAACTTTTAATTACCACCCAGTTGTGTCCCTAAAGTCACACTAGAGAGTGATGCACTTTTCTACCCTTAGCACATTGTCCAAAGGCCATAAGACCCATCTACAATTAAAACCATTCAAGCCACTAAATAAAAACCACTTTACCTAACCTTTAAACAGAGTCAAGAAAAACAATAGCTTCAACAAAAATGGGACTAATTTGACCGGGCAAAGATGTGCCCCTGGCATAAGCTGACTATATGCATACAAAATGATCACACTTACCCCAGTCCAGGAAGGATTATGGGCATTTCCACTTCCCAAGTTAATAACATTGTAAGGGATCCCAGAAGGTGTATTCCATGCTGGTAGCAATCTATCAGCAATATCCGTGGCCTTCTCAAGAAAAATTTTATCGCCAGAGAGATCATATGCACTAAGAAGCCCACCAACAACTCTGGATACACAGAATTAGACACCATATGTAAGAAATTAAATACGCATACTAAATTGGAAAGGTGTCAGACCAAGCTCCTCTTTCTAGGAGTAGGCAAATAAATATAAACGACATAGTGAACCTTATAATGCAACCTTATGGTTGTCTCAAAAACACTAGCCTCATAATTTTTGTTGAAATCCAGTGTATTTGCTACCCACCTGCCATAGATCATAAAGTAAAATCAAAAAGAAATCTATGTTGAAAAATAACAATCTGAAATGATAAGAGGTACAATATACACTAGAGCAGTAACTTGTCATCAGTATCTTATTCATCATTCCTCTTTACTTCCATTCCTTTTTTTCTTCCTAATAAAGAAAAGAATGAAAGTACAAAGCGGTAATGACTACGAATTAGATGATGAATTCCAATTAATAAAAGAGCTTAGAGTACCCATTAGCATATAGACATATGAGATCTCCACAATTCAAAGCTCAAAAAAATTAAATACCCAAGGAAAAGAAACCAATAAGAATCCGAAAGTAAGCCTCCATCAAATGCTAATACAGCTAATTCCATTACTTTAAAATAATCCCCGTTGGATATTTCTGACACTTACAAAATCGTGTTTTTTGAAAACAAAGCATGTGAAGTCCTTCCCAGCATATCAATATGTCCATACAATATAAGCTACAACCACCTCACCACCTGCCAATATTCAATCAATGAACAATAGATTCTCTAAAATCTGGGGAATATTTTATTCACTTGGTCGAATGCATGACAGGCAGCCTTGACGCCAACCCCCAGGATAATCAAACCTTTGATATGCAAACGGTAGCCCCACATCTTCCAGGAAAAACCAAAACCATGGCCCCACAAGCTCTCATGCAAAGAATTGTCAGCCAAACTAGTCATTCCATTATTCTTTCCAACACATTTGATATGAGTCCGAGTACACGATCTATTCAATGGACACCCTGTGGGAATTTCTCTCTTCCTTGTTAGAGTTTTCCCCTCTCTTAGACCCTAGGGTTTGATGGCTGGGAACTTGTTCCCCAACAAGTTTCCTACCACACTATTTTTATGAGAATTTGACTTGCTTCTTTATTGATTATACTCCCTTTAAATGGGGAAAACTAGGGTTTACAATAAAATTGAATTCTTACTAAAAACCCATAATCATTCCTAATAAGAAGAATTTCCAAAATTAAGATAACTATTAATTTTAAAAAGATTGTTATCAACTAAAATAAGGAAACTACTATTTTTCTAAAATATTTCCCTTTTACTGGTTTCTAAATATCTTTCTAAAAGATGTCTTTCCAATGATATGCACTTTCTAAAATAATTCTTTTCAATAATATTCAAGTGCTATCAACATTCTACAACATTCAATTGGAGGTACTCATACCCAATATTTTTGAGTAGCCAGATCATTGCAAAATTTTATATCACATTATTTATATAACATCACTCCTTTCATCTGTCAGGATCATATCTTTTGGCAAATACATATCAGTCATCAATCATGATGACAAGAAGCATGGCATTCCTCTCCCATCTCCTCACAGTCATACTGAAAGCATATTAACACAAAGATAATAACTTACTTCCATTCATTTTAATGAGGTGTCACTTAGCATTTCAGAAATGAATATGAAATTGCTCAACGTTGGAGTAAACTTTAAGTTGTTTGCACTTCGTACTTTGGGAAGTATTTCCCACGTACTGTAATATTCAATATATATGTTGGCATTACATGGCTCTTACTTATAGAAACAAGATCCTACTTGCAGTGTGAATCTATTACGAAAAAATATGGTAGGAGATAAAATACAGATGCATAAACAAAAACTGATGAATAATACTGAGAACTCTGTTTTGTTGCAGACAACAACGTGAATAGATTTTTTTTTTTTTGTTTCCAAGAAGATGAAAAAGTGTGGCATACAAACAAATGTCCATGCAAAACAGCATATGAAATAATGGTCCTCCCAACTACAACCCCCCCCCAAAAAAAAAAAAAGAAAAAGGAAAGTGCCACGGCAAGCCAAAAGTGGAAAACAAAAAAAATGTGGCATACAAACGAATGTCCATGCAAAATGGCATATGAAATTACAGTCCTCCAACCACCCCCTTCCCCCCTCCCCCCCAACAAAAAAAAGCAAGTGCCACCTCGAGCCAAAAGTGACTGAGTTAGAGGAGGTGCATGAATTTGAAACGGCATTACAAATTTATATAAAAAAAAAGTAACTTACTCTCTAGCTCTCTGAAATTCTTCATGCAAACCCATTATGTACAATGTGTCCAGAGAATCTATTAAAGTTGCTCCAAGACCACCAAAGCTATTGATACCATTCTTTGACTGTGGCTGGACAGGAAGAATAAGGGGCCGATTAGTTCTATCTAGAACCATGCAAGACAACAACAAAATTAGCACCATACTATGGCAGAAGAAAAACATCAGCTCTCACTTGAGACAGTGAAATCAGAATTAAGCTTTAAATTAATTACTGAAAACCAAATACCAGTTGGGATATGGGCCCTGGAAAAACCTCCAGTCCTAATATCTCGACCAATTTAATTACAGGGAGAAACAGATCAAGCTTAGCTTGAACCCAAAAAGAATAAACCAAAACCATAAAACCTCATGTTGGAAGATAGACTGAGGTGGTATCCAGAAAGATATGTGGATATTTGCCACCATCAGATCACTGCCTTGTTGGCATGGAGACAATCCACCAACTTATAATAATATGAAGAAAACCTTGAAATTGATCTAAGGAGGTGTCATGTTTTTGGGGATTTCAAAAACTTTTAAAAGGGCGAAATAAAACTTTGAATTGGACAATTTCTAAAAACCACCATTAACCAACCCACTTGTAACTATCCTCTTTGAACAATACCTTCCCCGTTTCTAATCATTTTCTTTTGAAGAAAAATCAAGTTAAGCAAGACATGAATTTTTGTGTTTCAGATGGTGCACAGGCAAGATTCTAGCAATAGAAGAACTAACATCAAAGTTTCTGTCTATCCATGCCAGATATATACATTGATTTTTATTAAATATCAATCTTTTTTACTTAAATAGAGAAAGAAATTATATTTGAAGAAAGACGAATGTAAAAAAAACACTGAAAATAAGAAATCCTTAAAAAAGAAAAAGGAAACAAACAAAATCAAAAGGAGAAACTATTCTCCGGTCCAAACCAATCTCAACTCTTCTAATCCAAAAGCAGAAAAGATCCCTCAACTACAGACCATAAAGACAAAAAGAGAACAATTTAAACCGAGAAAAGATAAAAAAAAAAAAAAGGAAAAATATCTAGCACGTTCGGCAACCAGCTTTTTTCCAGTACCCTAGTACTGCCCATCTCCAATCAAACACCTACAATCTGCTTGAGCTACCCCATTATAAATTTCTAAAATGTCCTCTCCTCCCTTCACCATCCTTTTTTCTTCTTGTCATAGACCAGAAGACTGGGCTTGACTTCGAAGGGGGCAAAGCTAGTTCCAGAAAATGTCGAGTCCATTTTATTTTAAAATAAAAAGGTACATTCTATGCTTTCCCTGTTACCCTCTAGGGCAATAACTCTAGATCGGTTTTTTCCAGAATAGTCTCATTTTGGATTCATTTTGAAACCCCTATCCTGTAACTGTAGTAGCTATTCGAACCTCCCCAATCAAACCAGACATCTGAGTCACTTGAAATATCATTCCCAACCTCCCTATTTTCCTCGAATAGCATTCCATCCCCTGACCCCATTAAACTTCATGATTCATCCTTCCAATCACTACCAAACTAACACCTAGAACCCTCTCAAACTCATAATAAGCCACACCATCCAGATCCAAATGCATTCTCTGATTCAACTATCGACCACGCAGATAGTATCACTCAACCCTTTCCTACAAACTCAACTTCGAGTCAACTCTCTTTTGTGTCCCACTTTGTATCCTAAGCAAACCTCTTCTGTTCTAACCATTGCAGCATGATTTTTTCTTTCTTTCTTTTTTTTTTTTTTTAAATCCATGGGGGAAAGCTACTTCAGTGGAAATAGGAGGCTTTTGTGTTCAACCTAGGTTCGAAAGACCAAAACAACACCCTCTTTGTAATCGGAACAACCGCAGAAATAGATTTCGAAAATATCAACTGCCACTAAGGTAGAAGATACGTTGGAGAACAAGCCCCCTACAATGGAACCCTTCATTTGCAACCTATATTATCATGAAACTGTTTTTCTAGTTCAATGTGAGCCCACGATTAACTTGAGTACTCCCACATCCTTTCTTCCAACAGCAACAGGCGAAGATTAAATTGGATTATCATTAGAAGATGGAATTGGCTAATTCTCTTTGGACGGAAAACATGCAGATGCAAAGCCTTCATCCAAACTCATCAAAATAGATCCTGTTGCAACTGTCACGTCCTCACCTGATCAGTGACTGTTGGGAGATCAGCCATCAAGGGAGGAAAGGCAATAATCGAGCTCATAATAGGCACAGATGGTGGAATTGACGTATTCTCCAATGTCGAAACATCATCAGAACATGGATCAAAAGCTTTGCAGGCCGAAAATGGCAGAAATCAACTTTCCTCCGGCGAAACCACTTCATCTCCTCCATTGTGGGTCAAAACAAGGTTATCTTATCCTATCTTAGCAGCTGGATCATAACCTGAACCAGTTTCATTAATCTCACAGCAAGCCCTTTTTAACCCAAACCAGATGGCCCACCTTCTCCTCATTAGACTCTTGACATTTCTTACTGAATGGCTCATGTTGTTGTCGCCCATGAAACCACTCAAAACCCTTTTTCACTTAAAGTTACCATCAGCCCAATCCAAATACTCCATTTGTGCTCATGTCCTTCCTTGACACATGCCTAGCTTTACACCTCGACATCAGACCCTCCAGAAACTGCCAATGATGAGAAAATATCCTACCAATAAATTTGATACTTGAATTAGACATCACACTCGGCCCTGTGATTTCGGCCACCAATTATGACAATTAATCAACCCACATTCCATTCTCAAACCAGCCTTGCCAAAAACAGGGGAAGGCCTGGCCATTCCAAGATCACAATTGAGATACTCCTTGCAGCAAGACTAATCTTTCACCACATTGATCCAGGATCGTGTAGCTGGAAAATTGAAATTGTATAAGATAATGTCCAGCAATCCAGGAGCCTCAGGAAGTGTATTTGGAATGGAAAAAAAAATTATGGTCCTTGACAAGAGAAACAAAGATATTAGCTGAATAACATTTTTGCAAAGTAAAGCCTTGGTCTCTAACCACCATATTGTGTTTTGGGTCTAGAAATCATATTTTCAAAGCAAGCCTCCAACCAGTGTTCAGTGTCAACCAAAGCAATCTTTTCCCATGACAGGCTGAAGTGCCCTTTTGGCATAAAATAAGTTTCAGTATACACACTATTTACACCCAGGACAGAAATTCAATTCATAAATATTCTTTAACAACCGTTTGACTCCTCAGAATCAGTAATCTGGGTATAAAGAATGATTTCTTCCAACAGTAAACTGTGAAATTTTGATTTTCCGGCTACACTATAGATTAGTGGGAGTTTAGTAACTGGTATCAGTTGATACAATACTGCAACAAACATGAAGCTGTGGTCCATGAAGGCAAAGAGTAAGCAGTATCAAAGGAAGGAGAATAATAATTGGCATGAGATTAGAACTAGATACAAAGATACTGGAAGTACCTGAAGTTCATCTTGGCCCCAGGCATACTTCTCATATGAACTCCATGCATGCACCATAGCTTCTTTTACCTTTTCTCTACGCCGCATGTCAATCGGATCATCTGGGACAACCTTCTTTCGGGAAGGTGTGGCCTTTGATACTTGAGTCTCTTCACCTTTATAATCTTCCAGCTGCAAACAAAGGACATACTCCTCATTTGGGACTGGAACAAAGATAGTTATAGAGGTGAATACATGTGGATACTTGCACAAGCACTTGCCACAGCAGATAGAGTGATGTCAAGGAAGTAATCAATTCGGAGGGAAAATTAGGAAATAAATAAAACATATAATTTCATAAAAGCAACTAGGAATATGAGACAAATTTTCAAATTAAAGGGGGGGAAGCTTCAACAGAACAGCTTCCCATTAGAAAGAAGGAATTTCAAAGCAGGGGGGAAAAAAAGGAAAAAAAAAATCCCCTTCAAATCATTAATGAGATCAACCAGATATGCAAGGGGGAGACAATAATGATTAACAAAAACATAATGGGAACAGGCACGTAAAGGAACAAGAAGATCAAAGATGAACCTGGAGAAAAACTAACACAGAAAGATATTTGATGATGATTCACCTTGAAGATAGGACAAGAAAGAGGAACTCTAAATACTCACCAAATTTTTCAGTTGGATCACTTCCTCTTTTAGCTTAGAAACTTCAGCCTGCAATGAAAAAGGAACCTTAAGTGTATCTTTAAAAGAAAAAAGGGAAAACCAAAGACACAGTCAAACCAACAGTAAAGATATATTAGACAACACAGTCAACATGTGATTTTATTATGATACGACTTAATCTCTTTTAAGATCCACTAAGAGTTAATCAAAGAGTCCCAACATACATAACAAACCTGTAAGTACTTGTACATGTATTTATTGTGTATAAACATTTGCAAAAATGTATGCACAAGAAAACAATTTTCTCCTAATACAAGCATGTCTTGTCTATTAAATACAAGAAATGCAATATAATTTTCCATCCTATGCAGAAATGAGCAATTTGATGGATTCACTACTGAACATAAAGCAAAGGAGGAGATGAAGTATTTCAACAGCAACTATTTCTATAGATTTGTGATGGCATTTATATATGCCTAGGGCCTCTACAAACAAAAGTAGTTATGCACACGCAAGATGTTCTTACTAGAACCACTTCTGATCATTTCCTTATTTTCTTGGAGTCTAATCACATCAAGTGGCTTCCTACACCTTGTAGGTTTGAGAACAAGTGGCCTATCAATAAATAACATCAATATCTGTGTCCATGTAAAACAGCCTCTTAAAGCTAATAAAACACCTTACTGCATCAGCTTAAATTTTTGAGGCAATTGGTTGTCTCACATTATAAAGTTCAGAAAACCTAATCTCGCCCATCTAATACTCTACATGTTGGGATCCTCCTATAAGTTGTGTCGAGCACACACTTAGGAGAGTTAAGATATTAAAAAGTGATAAACAATCAACTTAAGCTTTAGGACTAACTGGTTGATCAACACAGGCAAATGTACATACAAGGGTATGCCAAACCACAATTGACCTGCTTCTTGACCAAATTCAGAGATATTTTCAGACAGGAATCAAAGGCTTTAGGATGTAAAGTTGCAAAATTAAGAAATAAAACATGGAGCATAAGATGATTCTGGGAATTGCAAATAATGCCAACTAAAGTGGAATTTATGGACTGACGGAAAATTAGATTAAGATGTTGAAAACCAATAAAATGAATTTTGAAAATATTAAATACAAGCTAGTTATTGAAAATTTTGGGCAGTAATGTCACAAGGCTAGTACTAAGTATAAAGGCCAGAAGGTAACATAAGCATAGTTCGTCAATAGGCCTCAAAGTTATTGAAAAACCAAAATTAAAGAATGCTTCAAAACTTAAGAAAGACGCAGCCTAAATACCTCACAATTGCATTATATCCTAGATAGGGCTCACCTCGTGCACAAAGTGCTCCCTGGCCTAATGTAGGGGTAGGAGAAGGGTGGACGTATACGTACGCAGCCTTCCCCTTGCATTTTTGCAAAGAGGCTGTTTCCACGCCTCGAACTCGTAATCTCGAGATCACCAAAGGAGCAACTCAACCGTTGCACCAGTCTCGCCCTCAAATGCATTAAATCCTACTTAATCTAAATTCCACTAGTTAGAAATGACCGAAGCCAACTAATTCTACTTGTTGACCAAACACAACTCACAAATTCATTAATCACATTTTCCCATTCTTTTACTTTTATAAATTATTTTCATCTTTATCAAAAGATATGGACATTCAAGCTCAGTCTATATAGCAATAGTAATCTAGAATTTACAAAGTAGAATTCTCTATCACACAGGAAATTGCTATCTATAATAGGTTTGCTCAGGTTTGCTCATGAGTCAACAACAAAATTTTCAATTTGATACTTTTTATAAGTGTTATTTTTAGATAGTCATTCAAACCAAATCCACCGTAGCCACATTATGACCATGTTAATATATTGAATACATAAAGCAAATTACCTACATACACTAATTCTTTTCCAGGTTTAGGGTCAAGTTTGGATCACAATTATGATTCATTTATAAGTGTTAGGGTTGGCTCACATTGTTAGGAAATAGTTTCTTCTAAGGTGTCCAGCTTACTTGTTTAAGTATTACTAGCTTTCCTATTTAGAATCAGATTTTATTTAAGAGAAGCACAACTCTATATGATCTGTACACAATCCAATTAGGTGTAAATGCATAACACAAAATTAGAGTTATGGGAAACACTTTAAATGTATCATAATTTTTTCCGATTATTCCAGAAGTGAGAGAAAATTGTTTGAGATTTGTGAGAGGGTGTAGAATGAATATTTGGATTTCAGTGTGTCTCAAGCAAATCATTAATACTTATGTTAATATATTTCATAATAAAAGAATTTTACTCTCTAGTGGACAAGGGTGTCAAACCACGTAAAATAATTCTCTCTCTCATTATTTTGTTGGATGCAAGTTTTGTGCTAGTTAATTTTTTTGACATTTTTGAGTTTATTCGCACCAATAAGAAGTGCTAAAACTTCAGATTTTATAAAGGTGGTCCCTAAATAATACTGTAAAAGAATTAAAGTTTTGCCTCTTCAAAAACCTAGAGAAATAATTAAAGAAAGATGGTCAAGTGCTACCCATGAGATGAAAAGAAGAAGAAATGATGTAATAATAATAATAACAATAATAATAATAATAGTAGTAGTGGTAGTAGTAGTAGAAGTAGTAGTACTAACACAATTTAACGCGTATGCCTGTCAGATGATAGTAGGGGCAACATTAGTGTGAGACGTGCTGAACACCACTTGAATTATGAAGTGTCCATAATTCATAAATGACATATAGACAACTGCACAGTGGGTACCAACATCATGTTGCATCAGCACAAAGAAATTTAGTGCCATATATGCAGAAAGGATGCAAGGATGCTCAATAGGTCAAACAAGAAGGGGGGATATTTGACTCTCGAGGTCATATTATTCCACAGCTTATTTAATTTTGCTATTCCCCATATCCAATGCAATTGTGGGCTGGGGAATGTGAGATGAATTCTTATGCAGCCATAAGTGAAAAGCAGAGAACTCCATTGCCTTTATTGTAATTTACCACCATTGGGCTATCAATTAGCTGATAGAATTATTAATTTTGTGTCCAAAGGAAGAAAGAACCCTCAAATGTTTGGCCTACTTTTAAATAACCTTCTGAATTTTTATTACACTCAATTAACCTCCCCCCCCCCTCAAAAAAAAAAAGCAAACCCTTTCTAACAAAAGTCAATGAGACACATAAATGGAAAATGTTAATATTCCACCCATCACGTGCAATGCACCCAACATATGTCTGTCTTCCTACTCTCTCCCGCAAGAACACATTTTACAAAGAGAGAAGAATCAAAGAGAGAGAAAGAAGGGAAAGATTCATTTTGAGACTAAAAATTGATATTTTGTGAAAATTTCAATTGAAAAATCAAAATTAGCAGCAAATTGTCATCAAGGATACGAAAATTGAAACCCAAAATGATTAATCGAAAAATGTCGCTTATTGAAAAAAAAGAAGGAAAAAAGAAAACAAAATCATGAACTTTTTTATTGAAGACAAAAGTAAGAGGAAAAAAGCAAAACATATGCACAATTTGAAGGCTAACTCAAATTTCTCGTGAAAATTTGAGGATGAGATCAGGTATAAATCCTTAATATCATCCGCTTAGGGGGCAGATTGAAACCTATTTCAAAAGGTTGGAGACACAATAGACCACAATAAACATTCAAGGAATTATTTTAAGGTAGGTTTAAAGTTCATTGGGTTGTTCGTGATTTTTTTTATGGTTTTGAGCTAATATTTTAAATTCTTGGAAGTAGGGAATTCATGGATGACAAAGATCTGTGCTTGTCATATTCAACTCCGCATCAAAGTGGAATTGGTTTCCTTCACTAGTTTTATAAATGTGCAAAAGGGTTTTTATTATGTTTTGTCCTTTTTGAATGAAGAGTACAAAACAAATATGGACTACTCATAATTGAGTCTTTCCCTTCCAAGAAAAAGGCATTCTTTTTCTTCAATTTTCCATGTGGAAACTTTTTACTCATCTCCCTGTTTGTAGGATATAAGGATTTGGCTGCCGAAGCCAAATAGATCAGATCTTCTCTCTTGTATATATCTTTTTTGGATTCCAAATGCCTAGTATTTTACTTTCGCTAACTTGCT
This sequence comes from Dillenia suffruticosa, assembly GCA_033439265.1. Taxonomy (NCBI): domain Eukaryota; kingdom Viridiplantae; phylum Streptophyta; class Magnoliopsida; order Dilleniales; family Dilleniaceae; genus Dillenia; species Dillenia suffruticosa. Next base: position 10,132,352 of record JAVTVX010000018.1, on the reverse strand, counting down.
CTGGAGGGGAAAATGTTCCACTTAAGATAAAGGTCCCCAGTATACGGCCCTCCATAGAATAAAACAAATGATGTGCGCACTTGCATGTTAAGAGGCCTACTTTGTCCATATATTTGCAGAGTGAATAATAGCAGAAATTACAGAAATAGGTCTTTTCAACTTTCCTCAGGCATGGGTTATCTGGATAGACGGTTACTACTATGAATGATCATTTGATTTTTCCCAAGGAATGCCCAGGGTTTTCTTATGACTGACATTTTGTGGAAATTTAGGCAACTTTCCAATATGTTTGTCGCAAAGACATGCTAAAATTATCGGTGGTCAATCATCTCCATCAGCTTCTATTTGAATGGCCTTGATTGAATTGATATTTCTGTGGAAAAATTCATGCCAGCCTGTTTTCCTAATTTAAGAATTATTGAAATATATGTTTCCTAAGGATTTGGTTGATAGGAAATCAGAAGTCCTCGATTTGGTTAAGAGGAAATCAGGAATCAAGAATCCTTGATTAGAGAAAATTAGGAATTCTTGATTAGAGAATATGCAAAATTAAGATAGTTCCTATTTTTCTTCCTATGAAGAATTCTATATATATAACCCATTAGAGACTCTTGTACAAAATATAGAAATAATAAATTTTCTCCTCTAATTTGTCACATGGTATCATGGCCATAAGGCTTATTCTCTGGGAAATTCTTAGTTTTTTTCTGGCGTTCATAGCCAATCTTCTTGTTTGTGACTTGCCTTAATTGCAGTCACTGTTGATAATTATCTGTCATTTTTTGGGCCTTCATTGCCATCTTCAATTCTTTATTGGCTTTCATTGCTAGCTTCAATTTTTTTTATTGGCCTTCATTGCCATCACCATTTTTTCGGCTTTCGTTCCCCTAGTTTCTTGGCCTTAATTGCCATCGATCCTAATTTGTTTGTGTTCCTATGGTCTTAATTGACATCAACCCTAGTCTTTATTTTGACCTTCAAAGCAATCAACCCTCATTTTTTGTTCAATTCCTTTCGGTCTCAATCATTGTCAACCCTAACTATCCCCTATTTCTTGGCCTTCATAGCCGACCATTGAAGGATGTCAGAGGTAGCCATGTCATCGTCTGAACAGCAGAAAGAATCTAGAGTTTTTAACATTGAAGAAATAGAGAAGCTGAAAAATCTGTTAGGAACCCTTGAAAAATCAGTTATCGGTGGCTGCTCCTTAGCACTTTCAGGTAAACTTTCAAACTCTCTTAAATTAAATGTCTTTGATAAAGTGTTTGGAAATTCATGGATCCTAAACTCAGGGGCCACAGACCACATGACACGTCTCTAACCATTTTAACACATATACACCATGTCCAAGTAATAAAAATTACTATTGCAGATGAAACCACGACCACGATAGCGGGTTTAGGAGATGTCCAGATAAGCCCTGATCTTGTCCTAAAAAATGTCTTACATATTCAAAAGTCGCCTGCTAATCTCGTGACTATTCAAAAACTTATCAACAACTTACACTGCTATTTTACGTTTTATTCTTCTTACTGCGTCTTTCAGTAACAGGACTCGGGAAAGAGGATTGGACTTGATAAAGAAAATGGACTTTACTATCTTGAGATATCGATCTTTTCCAAAACAAATTTATCCTCTTCCTTTCTTTCTTCATCTAATAAAGATGTCATATGACTGCACCATTTTTGTCTAGGATATCCTTCGTTTACTATTTTAAAGAGTATGTTTTTTTCTCTTTTCAAGGAATTAGATATTAGAATCTTCCATTGTGACATTTGTGAATATGCCAAACACACTCGTGTGTCTTTTCCCATTAGTAATAAAAAGAGTCTTTTTCCCTTCCATTTAATTTATAGTAATATCTGGAGACCTTCCACAATTCCAAATGTTTCGGGTTCACAGTGGTTTGTTTCTTTTATTGATGATTGCACTAAAGTCTCTTGGATTTTTCTGCTAGAAAACAAATCAGATGTGAGTGTTGTCTTTCCAAATTTTCATACCATGATTCACAACTAATTTGGTACTAAAATTAAAAATTTTCGCTCGGATAATGCATAAGATTATTTCAATCAAGTTTTGTCTCCTTTTTTCACAAAGGAAGGAATAATTCATGAATCATCTTGCACCAATGCACCTCAGCAAAATGGCGTAGCCGAAAAAAAGAATGGTCATCTCCTAAGCACTACCTGAGCACCGGTGTTTTATCATAATGTACCAAAACAATATTGGGGGGAAGCAGTTCTTACATCTGCATACATCAAAAATCATCTCCTTTCATGGGTTTTAGGTCTCAAAAGTCCAATGGAAGCACTATCGAAATTCTACCCTCATATTCATACCACAAAAAATCTTACTCCTAAAATTTTAGGTGCACTTCATTTGTCCGTTTCCATAGCCATAACAGGGGAAAGTTAGATCCAAGAGCCATCAAGTGTGTGTTTTTTGGGTACTTATCCACACAAAAGGGTTACAAATGCTACCATCCACCCACAAGGAAGGTCGATGTCTCAGTTGATATCACCTTTACAGAAGGAAAACCATATTTTACTAAACCTTATTTTCAGGGGGAGTCATCTACAGTGGAAGATAAGGACTTTTATTTCCTCGATCTACCATTTCACCCACCGGCTGTGTCACTTGTGTCAAAACACCCTCAGTCCAATTTAGAATCATCAACTCCACCGGTTGTATCACCTACGCAAAGCCCTCAATCTGAACTCAAATCTATCCCCGAGCCCCTGCATCCTAATCAAGTACAGTTTGGGAAAGGAAACATGTCTCAAGACGGCGATGTGCAATTCCTGCTCTTGAACAAGACCAACACTCCAAGTTGAGTCCTGGAAATAAGGTAACTATATCTAAACCTACCCTTGAGGAAAATCAGCCTCTAGAAACTGAAACCAGGGATCAAAATCTGTCTATAGCTGTGAGGAAAGAAGCCTGAGAGTGTACAAAAAGACCACTGTACCCCTTGTCTCACTTTGTGTCGTTTGAAAAATTCTCACCAACCGATAAAGCCTTTCTCACAAGTCTAAATGAAATTCTTATTCCAAACACTGTATCTGAGGCATTATGTAAGGAAGAATGGAGAAAAACCATGAACGATGAGATGGATGCTTCGGAGAAAAATGAGATATGGGAGTTAGTTGATCTACCAAAAGGAAAGAACGCAATTGGGTGTAAGTGGGTTTTTATCTTGAAATATAAGACTGATGGTTCATTGGAACGCTATAAAGCAAGATTAGTTGTAAAATGGTACACTCAAACATATGGAGTCGATTATCAAGAGACTTTTACTCCGGTCGCAAAAATGAACACAGTGAGAATTTTGTTATCGTTGGCAGTTAATTATGACTAGGATTTACAACAGTATGATGTAAAACATGTCTTCCTTCATGGTGAACCGGAAGAGGAAATATATATGAATATTCCGCCGGGGTTTGGAGGAGTTGGAGGAAATAAGGTATGCAAATTAAAGAAAACCTTATATGATCTAAAACAATAACCCCGAGCTTAGTTTGAGAGATTCACTAGAGCAATGCTAGCTATAGGATATAAGTAAAATCAAGACGATCACACTCTTTTCATCAAACACTCGGCTTTAGGGAGAGTTATAGCCCTAATAGTCTATGTGGATGATATAATTGTGACTGAAAATGATGAAAAGGAGAAGCAAGTTTTGAAAAAGTGTTTGATCAAGAAATTTGAGATCAAGGATTTGGGGAAATTAAAGTATTTTCTAAGAATTGAAGTGATTCATTCTAAACAAGGGATTTTCATTTCCCAACAGAAGTATGTTACTAATCTTCTTAAAGAAACAAGCATACTTGCGAGTAAACCAGTTGGAACACCTATAGATCCGAATCATAGACTTGGAAAGACTATTGAAGATCAATCGGTAGACAAAGAGATGTAACAAAGATTGATTGATAAATTGATATATCTTTCTCACACCCAGCCGAACATTGCATACTCTGCGAATGTCATTAGCCTATTCTGCATGATCTTAAAGAAGTTCACCTACAGGCTGCCTATAGGGTCTTTAATTACTTGAAAGCTAATCCAGGGAAAGGAATACTGTACAAAAAGAATTTTGAGCTTATTCTTGAAGCCTATACAAATGCAGACTATGCAGGGTCCTCTATGGATCGAAGGTCAACCTCCGGCTATTGTACATTTCTTGGCGGAAATCTAGTGACATGGCAGAGTAAGAAACAAAATGTTGTCTCTTGATCAAGTGCAGAAGTGGAATTCAGAGCAATGGCACAAGGTGTTTGTGAGTTGTAATAGTTGAAGATTATATTGGAGGACTTGAAGATTAAATGGAGTGGATTAATGAAATTCTACTGTGATAATATATCAGCAATTAGTATTGCACATAATCCTATACAACATGGTCGAACGAAGCATATTGAGATAGACAGGCACTTTATCAAGGAGAAACTAGAAAGTGGACTCATTTGCACACCCTATGTTCTCACAGGAGGTCAATTGGCAGATGTTCTCACAAAGGGATTAAACAATGCTGCATTTCAAGACATTACTTTCAAGCTGGGAATGGGGGATATCTATTCACCAGTTTGAGGAGGAGTGTGGAAAAATGCATGCTAACCTGTTTTCCTAATTTAAGAATTATTGAAATATCTGTTTCCTAAAATTTAGGGATTTTGTTGAGAGAATCAGGAATCCTTGATTTGGTTAAGAGGAAATCAAAAATCCTTGATTAGAGGAAATCAGGAATCAATTAATTAAAGGAAATCAGGAATCCTTGATTAGAGAATATGCAAAATTAGGATAGTTGCTATTTTTATTTCTATGAAAAATTCTGTATATATAGCCCATTAGAGACTCTTGTACAAAACATAAAAATTTCTCCTCTAATTTGGCACAGTTTCACTCATAGAGTTCTCAAAGGATTGGGTTTGGAAAATATGAAAGGAGATTGGGGCCTACATGAATTTAGTTATTCTTTTCTTCTTTTCTTTTAATCAAACAAAGAATTTAATTCAATTAAAATGACACACATAAAGCAAAGAAAGAGCACCGAGGAGATGATCATCCACCTGCGTACATCAGAAGAGAGAGAATCTAAAAATCTACATCATCTAAAAGCACAAGCGCTTCAAAAAATTATCCACAAAAGCCACAAAGGAATTCTCAATCCCCTAAAGATTCTTCTATTCCTTTCCCTCCACACCAGCCAAAACATAGCTAGAAGGAGCATTTTAACCACTCTCCACTTTGTTGTACAAACCCTCAGACCACGAAAAGCCCACAACTCATTTTGTACATAACTTTTTTCTTTTCCTTTTTTTTTTGTTGTCTTTGTTTCTTTTTGAAGATAAATGATCCTCTTTTCCACTTTCTTCTTTGATATCTAAGGAAAGGGCATATTGCATAGACGGGGGAGACAATTACTTCATGCGGTAATTGTGAGTTATTAGAATTACTAATGTAAGGAAATTCAGCCATGATATCTTCTTTGCATGGATTCCATGGTGCATGGAGAATTCATTGTGAGAGTTAAAATAATAGACAAAAAACAAAGCTTTGGTATTCAATACACGGTATTGCTTCTCCTACTTGAGGGATGATATGATGTCTACTAGTTGCCCATTTAAGCCCCATCCATTAACAATCTAAAAATTTGGCATGGGTCTACTTCCTCCAAGAGCATTTAAGATTGAAAAGTAATGCAAAAATTTAAAATTTTATACAAATGTTAATTATATAAATTAAACAACCGTAAATAAATGTCCCATTAACTGGTGGTACTGGGAGAAAGTGGAATGATAAATTTTATAGGAAATATAGATTTTATCTCATATGGGTTTCGATTGTGTTTTATATTTCTTTGAGAAGTACAGGGATTTGTGAAAGTTTTAGATTAGAGGATTTAAGGAGGGGTTGGAGGATATTTCTCCATTAGTTTATGCTTTTTTCTTTGAAATTGAGAGTCAATTCTAGAATTATCCAAGAGTCAATAAATAGGAATCTTCTATGTCATAGAGGAGAACTTCAACAACTTGAGCAGAATTCTAATTAATCAGATTTCTGTTCAAGGAGTACTCCTCCCATGATATTTTGATCCCCTATTCTTCTACCCATCCATTTTTCCCTTCACTGTCAAAATCCCCAACTCCTTAAATCAAGTAAATTTCCTTTGTTGCATCACTTTTGGCATCAGAGCAGGAATTTTACTGCAGGCTATTCTACAATTCAATGGCAACAAGAACTGGAAGAAAGTTCCATGCCAGACTTTCTGACCATGAAAGAGATGACTTACTCCTAAATATTGCTCAAGAAATTCAAAATATCTCTACAAGGGTTGCAAGTTTACAAACTTGGAGGGAGTCAACAACAATCAATCAAGAAAATGATGGCCATGGAAATGAAGACAACCAAGAAGCATCAAATGACCGTCAGGATGCTGAAAATAATGAAGGTGGACAGAGAAGAAGGGCACCGAAGCCACTACCAATAAACAGAAAGTATGTTTTTAATAAGGCTCCAAATCATTGTATTTACTACCATGAAAACTGTGAGCCTCTGCCTGATAATATCACCAAAATTGTCAGAATTGATGTCCCTGATTTTTTGGAAAGCTAGATCCACAAGCCTTTACCGATTTGATTGCAGCTTTGAAAGATTATCTCAATTGGTACAGGATGATTGAAGATAGAAAAGTGCAGTTTGCAAAGATGAAGCTGAAAGGCAAGCAAGATTGTGATGGAACAGCATTGAAGAGTTGACCAGCCTCCAATTATCCATTGGGAGGAAATGAACTTGAAGCTGCAAGAGAAATATCTTCCTCTCGATTTTGAGGAATCCTTGTATGAAGAATTACTAAGCTTGAAGCAAGGATCTATGACAGTTGATGATTATACAGCAATCTTCAACAATCTAGTTGTTCATTGTCACATTGAAGAGGGAGATCGTTAACTTCTTGTACGCTGCCAGTCTGGGCTGCATTCACAAATTCAGCAAGACATGATTACTGCATGTTTCTTCAGTATTGATGAAGTTTACCAAATGGCTGTCCGCATTGAAAAGCAATTAAAATATCTATCTCCTAGGCGTTTTGGAACTCAACTAGGAGAGCAAGCATACCTAGGATTGGGCAAGTGCTATGGAATTAATGCCAAAGAATTCTGATTTTAGAAAACCAGCAGATGGGACTAGCGAACAATCTCAAGAAACTGAATGCTGTATATCTGGAGGAAAGGGCAATTTTGCTTCTGTGTCCCACAAAAAATCTGAATCTTGTGGAAGGTGAAGAGATTGATCAGGAAGAGCATGAAGAGCAAACGATTGAAGAACATGATGACAATGTAGAACAAGTCAAGGGTGTAGCACAAGTCACAATGGTAATGCACTACATTCTTGCAGCCCCCCAAAACTCCACAGACTTCAAGTGGCCCAAAACTCACGCGTTTCACGCCAATGTCAACTGTGGAGATCAGGTGGTCAAGCCAATCATCAATAGTGGAAGTTGGGCTAACGTAGTTTCACAAGCTCTTGCGGAAAAGGTGAAGCTAAACTATCAAAGGCATCCACAACCATATAAGGTTGCTTGGATAAATGACACTACCCTTCCGATCACTAAACAAAGTCTAGTGACATTCTCAATTGGTGATCATCATAAGGAGACACTTTGTGCTTCCAATGAAGGTTGCACACATTTTCTACCTGTCCACATATGATTCTCCTAGGCTAGATGGAAAGGGAATAAGCGGTTTAGCAAAAATCTAAGACAGAACCAAGGACATTCAAGGGCATAGGTTTTCAATGCAGAGGCATAATCAAATTTGTTGTTAAACTCCATGTAATTTCCTTAATTCAAATGTCAAAACCCTAACAGATCCGAACGGGGGCTTCGGATTCCATTTACTTGATGCCCGTTTCGCAGCCAATGGCAATTTCTTGAAAAAGTAATTGCATAATTATAGGAATCCATAAAAATATAGTACCGCAACAACATAATTTTGCAATTGATCTCAAAATCAAACCTAATAACAACGAAAATGATAGAGAGAGAAGATTAAGAACCTCATGGTCTCGAAGCGTCATCTGACGATCCCAAACAACAAGAGTGAAAGCGACGAAACCAAAGAAGATCAGAGCAAGACGCTTGGGGCGTTTCAAATAATACGCCGGATTCAAATACCTCCACTTGTTCGACGACGACGATCTGCTTCGCGCCATTTTTTATTCCCCCACCACTCTCTCTCTCTCTCTCTATCTATCTCTCTCTGTGATCTCGCGTAGAAGAAGAAAGAAACGGCCGGCGGGGAGGGTACGTAATGATTACGATTTACCCACCATCGAATCGAAACGCAAGAAAATGGAGAAGATATCAACTGATGCGGAAGTGGACGGAGAATTTAAGATGGAAAGTCAAGTAGGTTGGCGAGGGCTTGGAAGTCTTCCACGCTCATGCAATAATGTTTACCCATTATTATTTGTTGGCGCAGCAATTTCACAAAATTCTCTACTCTCTCTCTCTCTCTCTCTCTCTCTCTCTCTCTCTCTCTCTCTCTCTCTCTCTCTCTCTCTCTCTCTCTCTCTCTCTCTCTCCTTCTTTCAACCTAAATTTTGCAATTAATTCATATTTTGAATTTTCAAATAAAGTAAAATTCTAATTATCATATTAAAAGTATTTAATTTTGATTTCGAGATGGAACATAAAACTACTCTAATTCAAAAATATATTATCTCTTAAATGATAATATAACTATGGTTATTTATCTCTCATTTTCATATTATTTTATATTTTTATCATATTTCTCTTTACAAAAATAATTATAAATATATATATATGAGCCTTCGGTAACAAAAAACAGTGATAAAACCAAATCTATCAAAACTAAAACCAATACCAAAACCAAAACCTGCCAAAAGCTAAGAGCCCAAAGCCACTAAACCTGCCCGAGACTGAAGCTAGGAGCCAAAATATGGAGTACGAACCAGAGTTAAAGACAATAGCACAAGGGCAGCAAAATTATCTCTAAAATTTTAGATTTTCTATTTAGATTTTTTTCCAAATTCAAATGATTTTTATTATGGTATATTGAATTCAAGAGAATATTAGAAAATATATTATATATCAAAATCAAATCAATTATTGATTTGATTTTAATACATATTTATTTTTTCATACTTTTATATTTTTATATATGTAACAATTATTTTTATATTTGTAGTAATGCATTTTTTATATAAACAGAATTTATTATAATTATTCATTGAGTCCATTGAATATTAGATTTCATACTATTATATTGTTATCCATCTCTGACATAATATCGCAATCATGTTTATCTATCTTTTCATATTTATTTTTTATCACAAATTTTTATTTTTTCTCATTTTTTTTTTAAAAAATTATTGCATAATGATAAATGTAAACAGATTTAACAAACTATATTAACAATACAAAATTTTATTGTTTGACTCCTAGATTTTCTCATTGCTTAATGACAATTTTAAAAGTGTGATATTTGATTAGACTTTAATTAAAGCCCAATTCTTTTTTTTAAGGAAAAAACAAAAAAAAAAAGCTTCCCTTGATATCTTTTTTTTTAATAAATTATCGATATCTACTAATTATATTAGATCAACTAAATTCTATTTAGTTCGAGTGGACTATTAAAGGGTATAACTCTCATCAAATTTAAAAATTTATTTAGAAAATATCAGTAATCAATCACTGAATTAACTAAACATTAATCCCTAGATAAAAATGCTAAATTAATATAGAACTAGTCTTATAATATCTACAAGTTGAGGACCTCTTTAGGATATGGTGATATTTACAAAAAGTTGTGTTGTGATATATATATATATTTATAATTAATCAAACTGATAGATTATTATAAGAAAGTTAAATATCCAAATATATTTGTATACTATATCTTAAGTGTCATCTATACATATTTTTGCAATTAATCAAAATAATGGAACCAAAAACAAAAGGGATCCATAAGTTGACTTTTTAAAAGATTTTACTTTTTTTCTATTTGGTCGATTCTCTTTATTATTTTATGCGGTATTTCAAAAGATATTTGTACCACAATGTATTTTTATTTGGTTTAGGATTTTTGAAAGGGTGCAATCTTTCAATCTTGAATTGCTAGTTTTGAATTGCTAGTTTTAAATATGAAAATTAGAAAATAATAATCCATTTAAGTAATGTAACTATTTTGGAAATTTTTGGATTGATTACAAATGAAATATATGATTTCCTAGCAAATAAGATACCTACAGCAAACTAAAATAACCACTACAAAAGAAATGTCTTATAAAGACGGAGGAAAACCGTCAACTAAATATAATAAAACCGTCAACAAAATTTTCTCTAACGGATAGACATTCAGTTGGTTATACACCAGTCGAGATAGACCTATGCCGACATTTTGGTCACTGTTGGAGCATGTTCCGAATCTGAACGGTTGAAAGTTGTTGGTAAAAATCATTTTTTATCATCAGTTTAAAAACGTTAATAAAAGTTACTATTTTTATCATTACATACTACAGAAATGTTGCTACTAGTTGCTACCAGTTGCTACCAGTTACTACTTTTATTATCGCTAACCATAACCATTAAAAATTATTACTGCTATTTATTGTCGATAACCACATAACACATATGTTAGGAAATGTTACAATTTTTATTGTCAAATATTACATATATTAGTAAATATTACTACAGATATCGTCGCTTACCACATGTATAGGAAATGTTACTACTGTCACCATAACCGTTAAGAATTATTATACTATTTATTATCATTAAGTTAGTCACCATAATTGTTATGAATTATTATACTTTTTATTGTCGGTAAGTACAAAGTTATATGTTAGGAAATATTATAAAATTTTTGTTTATCGATTATGATAAGTGTTAGTAAATGTTACTATTTTTATCGTCGCTTATCACATAATTTAAGATCATATAATTTAGAAAATGTTATTACTTTTTTTGTCAGTTATCACAAACGTTAGTAAATATTACTCTATTACTACTTTTATTGTCGTTAGGATATGTTACTAGGGTTTAGAATTGTTACAACCCTTTTATCAATCACCTAACCTTTATGAATTGTTAGTGTTATATATTATCGATAACTATGATAGGAAATATTACTATTTTTTATTGTCAGTTATTACAAATATTAGTAAATATTATTACTTTTATCGTCGATTACACAAAAAGTGTTAGAAAATGTTACAATCATGTTAGAAAAAGATTATGAAATATTATTGTTACCACATATGTTGCTAATGGGTTACCACACACAAGTGTGATAAAATGTTATTATTTTATCGTCCACCGGAAAAAAGGGGTTAATAAATAATTTTATCATTGTATCAATATAAATTACTAATATAACGGTCACAAATGTTATGTTGCCGTGAATTTGTTTATAAAAAGATTAGGAAAAATTATTAGTATAAATTATATCATCATCGCTTATCACTTATAACTAGTATTTGGAAACATTACTAATGTTAGCATCATCGCGGTAATGATAATGGTATAAACATTATAAAATACAAAAATTACAAAAGTAATAAATATAATCCTCCATACAATATATAAGACAAAAAAAAGATTGTAAATTCCATTGTTGGATAACTACATATCTTCATATCTTCTGATATTCATGACAAAAATGCCAAAAATGTTGATTTTGATCACTAAAAATATTACTAACACAATTTAAAAGTACAATATCGATGACAGTTCCAACATTAGTGAGAAACTTTTTATATCAATCTATTCAACTAGTAGTAATAAAATGAATATAATTATATCGTATATTATAAAAAGTTGTAAATGAAAATATTATCTTTTGGAATGGACTCAGGTGGTGATGATGATGATGGTTGGTTTCTATGTGTACTCTCAGCATCTGGTATTAGAGAAAGCTAACAATACAAATACAAATAATTTGAATTATTGTTTAAATACAGATGTGAAATTAGTAAAATTATATTACCTCAACTTATTTTTAAACTAAACCTGGGATAGCATCTTGGGATGATTGGACTTCTTCAGACTCAACTTGTTCTTAGGATGGTTCTGCTTCTTGGTTAGCTACAATGGTTATTTTTCATTTATTTTGTCTCATATTTTAAAAAAACTTGAGTAAGAGGTGTTTTTGGGTTAGAAGAGGTGTAGATGGGTTAGGAAGATTTCGTTGAAAATATTTGATTTAAAATATTTGATGAGAATGAAATTTTGTTTGAGTTAAAAATTTTGAGAGCTTTGAGTGGAGAAGAATTTTTGAAGAGAATGAAAAGTTTTGATATTTTCGGATGAGAGTTTATAGTATATATATTTAGTTTAGATAGTTTACCATCATTTTAAAAATCAAATTTTGGAAATCCGTCATTTTCCTGTTTTTGTCACACTTTTGCTTTTTGCTTTTGTCTTTTTTTAATTGTTTTTGTTTTACTAATTACCGTAAGATTTTTACCTCTATTACTATATAATTACCACTACTATTAGTAAATATTACTACTATATTATTATATTGTACTATATTTCTTATCTTATTATTACTATATTGTTACATAATTTCATATGATTATATTATTTAAAAATAATAATATTAATTACATTATCATACTTAATTTATATTTTAATTTTTTTATAATTAAGAAATGTAAATTCACAATACTAGGTTACGTAATATATAGAGACAGGTGGGGTTGAAGATGTGTATCATTGTAGCATATAATTACATTATTTAAATTAATAATATTAATTACGTACTTTTCATATGTTAATTTATATTATAGATTTCATAATTAAGAAATATGATAATTAAAGAAAATGATTAGTAATTTATATAATATAGTATTATATTTTTGAAAATTCATTGAATTGATAATATAGTGTTATAATTTGAAATTATAAAACAAATGGTGTAATTAATTATGTTAATATAATTAATTATATGATATTTAATATTATTTAATTATATTGGTATAATTATTAGTGAAAAAGTAAGGAAATTCAAATCAAAAATCCAAAATCAAAATGGCAATATAACACTATTATGGCCAAAAATTTTGTAAATTTTTTCAACTTTCATTACTCCAATAGTCGACATAAGATTCAATAATGTGTTTCAAGTGACATATCAAATGTTTATGTTTCCAATGTTTATATTTCAAGTGACATATCATACCCGTGAAACAAATGCAAATTTTTCCACACCATTTTTTATTAGAAAATTTAAACATTCACGTGTTTTTCATTACAAATTTTTGTGTGGGATGTATTATTATTTTTGATATTTTTTTCTTTAATCGTCACGTTTTGTTTTTTAGATTTTAGTAATTGTTTTAGTCACATGATATAGTAAATACCTCTTGTCCTATAGTGAATACCACTTGTTACCAAGTGTTGAAAAAATTATCAAAAGCACTTGTTACTTGTTACTTGTTACTTGTTATCATTTGTTAGCTGTTATAGATCACTTGTTATCACTTATTACCATATCCTACACGATAAACATTTATTTAAAATTATTTGTTACCACTTGTTATCCATATTATATAAATTTTATACAATTATTGTCTTACTACTTGTTGAAGCTGTTGAAGCAATTGTCAAATGCACTTGTTAGATTGTTACCGGTTGTTATTTATTATACATCACTTGTTACCATATCCTATACAATAGAGAATAAAAGTATTTGTTACCACTTGTTAAAAACAACTTGTTACCATGTGATATGATGCAAATTTTATACAATTATTGTCTTACCACTTGTATAAATATAATAGTAATATGTAGTAAATATTACTCTAATATATAGTAACATAATAGTAATTATTACGTATTATATATATTATCTACATACATATAATATATAAATATAATATAATATAGTAATAATATATAGTAATATATAGTAATATATAAAAATATATTATTGCCCTCGCGGTTGAGTTGCACGGACACCCGCGGTTGCGCCACACGGGCACATGATCATGTAATATATATATAATATAATATTATATTATTATACATTATTATTAATTTTATATAATTAGTATCATATTTTTACTTAATTTATTTCTAATGTCATATATATATAACTTACAACTATTCCTCCTCGGCTACCATATAAGTTCCACGTATAAATTATATAGACACACAAATATATTTTATAAATTTAGAAAAATAAAAAATAAAAAGTATATGATGAAAATGAAAAAAATACCAACTTACCGTTACCAACCTTACCATATTCTATACCATATCCTACATATTCTACACTTATCATATCTTACCATATTCTAAAACATAATAATATTATATTATACTAACACAATGATAATAATTACATTATTTAAATTAATATTAATAATCATAATTAATATAAATTTATAAATTTATATTATGAAACTATTTATAATTTGTTATAATTTATAGTTGTATTATATAGAAATGTTAGAATATATTATTATGATCAAAATTTTTATAAATTTTTACATAAGTTTTGTGTTTCAAGTCAAGTGAGATATCATACACACAAAACAAAACAAATCTATCTGCGCCATTTGTTGGATATAAATCTATCGGTGCAATTTTTTTCCCACGTGATTTTCATTTACAAATTTATTGGAATGCGTTATTATTTTTTACCGCCATTTTTCACCGCCTTTTTTTTTAATCATGTGGACTTTAGTAATTGTTTTAGTTATGGTGAATACCTCTTTATTCTTTTGCCATATGTTTCCAATGTTTTCATATGTGTTATTTTTCCATTAGTTTAGTAATATGGTTTTTAAGACTTGTTATGATTACGTTCATGCAAATGCAATATTATTTCTCATGTTAGGTTACGTTTAATATAAATTTTATATGATTATTATCTTAACACTTGTTATCAAGTGTTGGAGCAATCGTCAAATACACTTATTAGCTTATTAGCACTTGTTACCATTTGTTATTATAGATCATGTTATCATGTCTTACATGATAGAAAATAAAATATTTGTTTCCATTTGTTAAAAATTACTTATTATCACTTATTACCACGCCATTTATATAAATTTTATACAATTATTGTCTTACTATTAGTTATATTGTTACCATTTGTTAAAAATCACTTATTATCATGTCACAAATTTTATTTAATTATTGGCTTACCACTTGTTATTAGGTATTGTAATAATTATGATATTGTTATATATCACTTATTATCACTTATTATCATAGTTTATTATCATTTGTTGTTGAAAATCACTTGTTACCACTTGTTATCATACCATATTATACAAATTTTATACAATTATTGTATTATCACTTGTTACCAATTGTTATCAGGTGTTGGAGCAATCGTTTACCTTGTTACCATTTGTTATTTGTTATAAATCAATTATCTTGTTATCATTTGTTATTTATTATAGATTACTTGTTATCATTTGTTATTGTTATCATTTGTTACCACATAGAAAGAGAAATACATGTGTTATCTTGTTACCGTTTGTTTTTTATTATAATAAAAGTATTTGTTACCATTTGTTATTTGTTATAATAAAAGTATTTGTTATTATTTGTTTATTACTACTTATTACCATGCCATATCATTTGATACCAAGAATGACAGTAGACTAATTAAAAATATAAAAATAGAGAACATATATGTGTAAAGAAAATTACATTTCATACATGTATTGATTTACAATAAATCAATATATAATTGCAAAATCCAACAGAAAGAAATAAATGATAAATGAGAAAATGGAAATAAATGAAATAAAGAGAGAATTGTAGACAGAAAAATGAAATAAACCTAAAACACAGAATAAAAAAATAAATAATTGAAATAAATAAAGAAAGATTTTTTTTGTGGTATCAAATTGATTAGGTTAGCGCCCTAAATCTAATCTAAATAAAGAAGTGAACAAATAATTGCGCCAAACTTTTTTATACCAATTTTGTTGGGTCCAAGAAATGACGCCAAAGAGGAAGAGGAAGAGAGAAGGAGGAAGACAGGAGGAAGTCACGAACAGCTTTTTTTAGTTGATGTAAAATATACAAGATTTTGTATTTTTTTTAATTGATATAAAATTATATACTTATAATTGACAGAAATATTTATGACACAATATGATATAAATTATTAATTTAATATAAATATAAATTTTATATGATATAAATTATATACTCATAATCGCGTATACGCCTGCCGCACGTTTGTCTTCGCGGTTGAACCACACGGGCACCCATGGTTGGGCTGCGTAGGCATTATGACAATGTAATACATGTATAATAATTTATTACATTATTATAATATTATATTATATTATTATACATTATTATTAATTTTATATAATTAGTATCATATTTTTACTTAAATCGTTTCTAATCTAATGTCATATATATATAATAATTTATTATATATTAAATTTTGTATTAATACATGGTCCATCATGTCACGCCCCGAGCTGGGGTCATGAACAA
This sequence comes from Dillenia suffruticosa, assembly GCA_033439265.1. Lineage (NCBI taxonomy): Eukaryota > Viridiplantae > Streptophyta > Magnoliopsida > Dilleniales > Dilleniaceae > Dillenia > Dillenia suffruticosa. The sequence continues at coordinate 10,115,863 of JAVTVX010000018.1, read as the reverse complement.
CCGCTCGTTGCTCTGCATGTCGACTATATTTTTACAGAAAATCGGATAGAATCTCTCCATATTTCGGAGGTTTCCCATATATAATTTGATCTGTAATATTCACAACCATTCTGTCAATCACAACCATTCTGTCAATTTAATAAAAGGGTCATCCCGGCCTCAAAATCATTAACCAAACCACAGCCGATAATCAAGATAACGCAAGGCTATAGAAATTTCTAACAGTTCTAGCCACAGACCTCTACTGTCATGCTAAATTAGTGCATGAGCAACTGCCACACCGAGTGGATCTAAATATTTATACACATGTACAATAAATTTCCAAGTTAACATTTTAAATACATACAAGTGCCTCAATGTAAGTGAACTAAGTCGTTATGAGAGTTTCACAAATAAATATCCACAATTTATACAGTTATCTCATAAAACAAATAGATGAATATTTTGATTAAACTAAAATCTCCAATAATCGTAGCGAAAGATATGGTAACATCCATACCCAAACTCGGTACTATCAAGTCCACATCGCAAGAATACGATCATAATAATACTTTCTCAGTCCACGACTATTCCTGTAGGTAACAAAGTGAGAGGTAAGTATCTATGGGAAGATACTCAGTAAGTGAGGGGATTGATATCGTGCTATCAATATCAAGAATGAATTTGGAGTGTCAAAACATGTAATAAAATATCGAGTGTACGAAAATAACGTGTTGTTTTAGAGTAAAACATATCTTAAGGCACACATCAAAAAATAACATATACATCCATCCTTATATCAAGTCACATATGTAGAGCCGGCCGAACAAATAACCCCGACAATGGTCTATCTCGATCAAGGACGGGCACATTGAGGGTTTTAACTATATAAATATCAAATAATGACTCTCTACCCCAATATTGGCCACAGTCTACTCCAACTAGTCTGTAAATAATAATAATAATAATACATATATATAGTCGGCCGTGTATGGTGTCCCGTCCAGTACTAGACAAAGGTAAACTCAAGTCCTCCCCGATGAGGGTCAACCTGGGACACCCATATACATGACGATCTGGCGGATATCCCTGGCCGAAACGTATCCGGACACAAGAGGTGCCTCTACCAAATGTTTTTTGTAGCTATGGAATGCTATAAGAAGCATATCACCATATCACCAAGTCGGTTGGGCACGTAGCCCCATGCATCACATCATCATATCGTTCAGGCATATAGCCCCATGCATCGTAACATAATTTCGGCCGGGCGTATAGCCCAAATAGTACATGTAAATCCATTTAAAATTACGTGTCAATATAGTGGAATCATTAAAACATATCAATATGTCAAAAAGAATGGCATAGTATCCGGTTATCAAACTCATGGATGCAAAGAAACAAAATCAACAGTTGGAACACTCCAATGGTCACAAAAATATGTCTATCAAAATCCAAAAATTTAGTTTTCACACATATAGAAATTATGTCGTTTGAAAATTAGTAAAACATGATTTGTCAATCAATAGTAGATGTTAAAGTTCTACTCACATTTCTAGAGAGGGTGGTCACTCCCTATTTTCAAAACAAATCGAATCTGACTTTTTGAGTCTCTAAAAAGATCAACATAATCAGATCATCACAATTTAACATCAAATTTTCAAATATTATAGAGTTTATTCATTTTCCCTAATTTTGTACAAATCTTAACTCTTCAATTTATAAATATACTCTAATGTCATCAGTTGTATTTCATTTATAAACAATTAAGGGTTTTTAAATCAAGTCAAATTCAACCCTAAAACCACTCAAGATCGGAAATAAGCCTTAAAATAAATAATTTTCTTATAAGATGGAAATTTTTAAAAAATCATACTCTTTTCGATTCCCATCCAAATGTTTCAAGTTATAAGTCATTTTCAAGATATATGAGTCTATTTTCATAATACGGATAACGTATTTAAATTGTCTATAAGTAGAACAATTTATAACGAAAAATGCTGCATCAACCCTTGCACTCAAATCTCAATTTCCGACTATTTTCAAGCATAGGTCAATTTAAACTCCAAGAAAAACTATTCAAATCAACTTAATTTAATTCTATCATCCTGAACAGTTTCATTTCATATAAATTCATACATTTAACCTAATAAACCGTATATAATATCTGAAAATGCATTCATTGCGAATCTAGTTTATATTCTAATATATACAAGACTTCTTATCCTAAATTTACTATAAATTTAATAACCAAATCGAATGGGTCCAAAATATCTCACCTAGGGTTTTTCTCGAAGTGCAGACCTTCGTCCGAATGTCACCTAGATCACTCCAAAAGCTGAAACGCTCCTTATCAAAACAAGATCTATTTGTTAGGTCATAAACACTTAGATCAGAATCAAAACCCTAAATCAGTTACTTGCGTGGAGGTACGTGGGCTGTCATGGACTCACGGGCCGTTGTGGGCTCGTGGGCTACAGCGGGCTCGTGGGTTCACGGGTCAACGGGCCAGTGAGCTTTGGCTAGCAGGCTCGCGGGTCTGCGGGCCAGCGGGCCAATGGGCTAGTGGCCGGCAGGCCTGCGAGCTGGCGGGCCTGCGGGCTGGCGAGCCTGCGGCTGATGGGCCTGCGGGCAGACAGTGGCTCGCGGGCTACAGTGGCTTGCAGGCTGCGCGCTAACGGGTTGATGTGCGCTCGCGGGCTGGCTCGCGCTCATGGCTGGCTCGCGCTCTTGGGCTGGCTCACGCTCTTGGGCTGGCTCGCGCTCGCTGACAGAGGCACGCTCACTCGCGGACTAGGTCACGCTCGTGGACTGAGGGGCGCTCGCTCGCAGATTGGGTTGCGCTCGCGGACTAGGGAGCGCTCGCTCGCGGACTGGGTTGCGCTCGCAGATTAGGCCGCGCTCACTCGTGGACTGGGTCGCGCTCGAGGAGGCTCGCGGGAGGAAATGGTCGTAGCGCGCTATAGCTCAATCGCGTGCAAAGGTGCACGCTTGAGGGAGCCAGCGGCAGTCACGCGCGGTGCCATGCGGTGCATGGGGGAGATCGTGTGGTGGCTCGCTGGTGGTGGAGATCGCGGTGGTGTGCGATCAGGAAGGGAGAGCAATTGCGAGAAATCGCGAGAAATCGCGAGAGGGAGAGAACTGTGAGAGAGAAACCAAGAGGGAAAGAAGAAGAAGATGATGATGGTGGTAGGCTGTTGGTGGCGGAGCTCGCAGTGAAGGAGTGGCACCGCGGTGGGGGAGAGAAACGAAGAGTTGGGGAGAGGGAGAGAGAAACGAAGAGTTGGGGAGAGGGAGAGAGAGAGGGAAAGGGATTAGGGTTTCCAACCCTAATCCCCAAATCATATTTGGGGACGAGCGTTTTGCCCCAAAATGTTACGTCTCCATTTTTTTTTTCCGCATATACATATATTTCGTATTCATTTTTCGTTAAAACGTGTATTTCGTGTAAATGTGGTATATTTCGATCGCGAACCTGGTAACTTAAGAATATACCAAAAATAAAATTTAAAAACCTCCAAAATCAAGCACTAATTTAAATAAATAAATTTCTATCTATATAATTAAATTACAGATACAGCAGTGTCACATCATGGCATGCATGACAATGTAATTTCGGGTTATATATAATATAATATAATATAGTAATATAATATATTTATTATATTTATATATAATTTAATTTAATATAATATAATGTAAAGTAATATAGTGAATTTTCCCATTACTAATTATATATTATATAGTACAAATATATATTACATATGTATAATATAGTATAATACAATATAATATAATATAATATAATATAGTAGTAACATAGTATGTAATATTGTAATATAATAGTAATATTCATATATATATATATATTAGTAATATAGTAAAAATATAATGTAATATAGTAATCTAATATTAAATAGTGTAATTTCCTATTACATATTATATATTACATATATATATATAAATATATATATATATATATATATATATATATATCTTGTGTATATATATAATAGAATAAAATATATTATATTATATTATAATATAGCAATAATGTATAGCAAAATGCAGTTTGAACTTGCAATTTCGGTACCCATGCGCCCCGCGTGGGCATGCACCCTGCATGGTGCATGCTTCCCGCGCCTTGCGCATGCGCGGTTGGGCCTCGCATGCCGCACAGCCCAGCAGTGGCGCGCGATCATGCATCGCACATGGCGCATACTTTCCTATGCCCAGCACAAGTGCAGTGCGTGCGGGGCATGCATGTGCCTTGCACATGGGCGGTTGGGCCGCACGGCATGCACGACCCAACCGCATGCCTTCTTTTTATTTTGCAAAAAATGCTAGTATAATGCTAGCACGAAGATTTGAACCTACGACCATCATGTCATCAACAACCACCATGAATTGTATTAATTACTATGCCACATTGTATTGTTATATGTTTTTTTTTTCTTCTTTCATTTTTGTTTTTTTTACCTATCTCACTCTCATTTTTTTTCCCTTATCTCACTCTTTCCTTTATTTTTTTCCATCACTTTGGGTTTGTTTGCTTTTCGTATTCTCTTTGAATTTCTTTGGGTTTAAATTTAATTTGATGTATTTAAACCATATGTTATTATTATTTATTTGAATTATATTTTATTGAATAAATGAATGAATTATGAGTTACTAATAGTATATATTTTGAACAGATAAAAATTTTTTGTAATTAAATATATATATTTTAAATTATTAATATATTATAATTTAAATTTATTTATCTGAGTTTTTAAATTATTAATATATTATAATTTAAATTATTAATATATTAGCAATGTTGAAGTGTAAATAAAAATAAAGAAATTATGAAATCTGTTGCACCAAAACACTGTTATCCTAAAGTTACATACTACTGTATTATCATTAGTTATCGTAAAGTTACTACTTATCAACTGGTACTACTTACCACCTAGTTTTCAGTTATCACGTAGTTATCACTTATTACATACTTACTACTTATCACTTAATTATTATTTACTACTTATCACCTAATTACTATTCACCATCTAGTTATTACTTATTATCTAATTATTACTTATCACTTAGTTATCACTTATCCTTAATTTACTATTTACCACCAATGCTTACCACCAACTTACCACACATACGTGCACTACTTTCCACCAACTTACTACTCTGAGATGTTTGTTACTTACTATCACTACTCTCTCTCAAAATATACCATCTCTTATCATTTTCAAAATTATCACACCTCTTATCTATCTCAAAATTATCACAATTTACCCCATTACCATCTTACCATATCTTATCACTATCAAAATTATCATAACTTACCGGCTTACTGCATTCTTACCAACTTACTGCATTCTTACCAACTTCTTTTCACTCTCAAAATTATGACAACTTATCACCTTACGACATTCTTACTAACTTTTTTTTATCATCTCCTATCACAAATTAGCATTTTCCTATTACAATCTTTTATTTTATTACAATCATATTACAACTTATCACACTCACTCGTATTACAACTTAACTTATTACAACTTATGACTAAATTTTAATATTTAGGATATATATACACTTTTTTTAAAAAAAATTTTGGAGCATTTAGATTTCTATTATTTGGATTTCTATGATTGGATAGAATTAGTATTGTATATGTGGTTGTTAATTTAAAGCCATAAGAAGAGAGAAATGATTGAATTATAATCTAATTCAATATTTAAAACTATCATGTGGGTTTGTGCAGGCTTCACAGCACGGGCAGTGAGCACGCATGCGCGGGGACCACGCTTGCTTGTATGGTACAGCCGCGCGGGAGTGCTTTCTCTAAACTTTTTCTTATTTTAACCTAAAATTTTTCTTAACCTAGAATTTTTCCTAACAAACATTACAAATTACAAATTACAAATTACAAATTACAACTTAGAACTACTCTTTGGCTACCATATAAATTCGACATATAAATTATATAGACACACAAATATATTTCATATATTTATTTCATAAATTTATCATTTTGAAAAACAAAAAATTATCTAAAATAAAAAATTAAAAGAGATAATTAAAGTAAACTAAAAATCGTCTAATGAAAATGGAAAAAATATGAATTTTCTCCTAATACCAACCTTACCATATCCTACATATCCTACACTTACCCACTTGCCACAATGTCTTGTTTTGCTTTTTTTTTTTCTTCTTCTTCTTTCCTCTCTATCCTACTCTCTATTTTTTCCCCTATCTCACTCTCACCTTTTGGTTTTTCCGTGATCTCACTCTCATCTCTATTTTTTTGCTTCACTTTGGGTCGACGTTTTTCTTTTCTTTTCTATTCTCATTGAATTTTCTTACTGTTTAAATTCAATTTGCTGTATTACCATTAGTTATCCACATCTGTTATTGATTTGAATTATATTTTGATATATTTGAATGATATTTCATGTTGAATAAATGAATAAATTATGACTTATTAATATTATATATTTTGAATAGATCAAAATTTATGATTAAATATATAGATTTTTTAAATTATTAATATATTACAATTTAAATTTATTTATGCAGTTTTTCAAATTATTAATATATTATAATTTAAATTATTAATATATTAGCAATATTGTGTAAACAAAAATAAAGGAATCATGATATTGAAAGATGTTACACTCCAAATGAAGTTACCACATTACCACTAGTTATCCGATAACTGTTATTATGAAATTACCATATTACTATATTATCATTAGTTATCCGCATCTATTATTTATTTGAATTATGTTTTGATATATTTGAATGATATTTTATATTAAATAAATGAATGAATTATGAGTTATTAATATTATCTATTTTCAATAGATAAAAGTTTGTGATTAAATATATAGATTTTTTAAATTATCAATATATTATAATTTAAATTTATTTATACGAATTTTTAAATTATTAATATATTATAATTTAAATAAGTAATACAATAGCAATATTGTGTAAACAAAAATAAAAAAAATCATGATATTGAAATATGTTACACTTCGAGCACTGTTATCATAAAGTTATCACATTACCATTAGTTATCTGATAACTGTTATCGTGAAATTACCACACTACTATATTACCATTAGTTATCTGCATCTATTATTTATTTGAACTATATTTTAATATATTTGAATGATATTTCATGTTAATAAATGAATGAATTATGAGTTATTAATATTATATATTTTGAATAGGTAAAAATTTGTGATTAAATTTATAGATTTTTTAAATTATTAATATATTATAATTTAAATTATTAATATATTAGCAATGTCAAAAATAAAGAAATCAAAATATTGAAATATGTTGCAATCATAAAATTACCACATTACCACTAGTTATCCGATAACTGTAATCATGAACTTACTACACTATTGTATTATCATTAGTTATCTAATAATTATTAACTTATCAAAATTTATTGTTACTTACCAACTATTATAGCAATCCACCCCAAATTAGATAACAATATTTAAAATAATTTTTTTTAATTTATTTGAAACAATAATAATTTAGATTAATAATCCTAACAATGATATATCAATAATGTTACTAGAATGGTAAAATTGTTACCTTTGTGCATAATGTTACATTGCATTACTATATGTTACTAATAACCATATAATTATGCTCATATGACTCCGGTGTCACACAAACTAAGCATAAGTTATCACCAGTAATCTTATTACTTTTATTTTATGACAAACTTATTATATGTTATATCAATTTTTCTACGATATATAATAATATTACCAACTTTACCACATACACACTATATTACCATTAGTTTATCATAACTTATCTCAACGCACCACACCACCTATTATAACAACTTACCATCTGTTATCCCAAATTATCACCAACTAACTACAAAATATTACAAATAACAAATTTTTAAACCATCTCAGTACTAAGTATAAGTGACATATATAGATAATATTTTCAAATCATTCTAAAAAGCTGTCACATTTATTGACGCAAATGATAATGGTGATAACCGTAAAAATTGAATATAGGTTTTAATGACTGTACAATATACGGGTTAGTATAAATATAGAACGTATGCGACGGTATGATTAAACGGACAATAAAAATCAGTCATATAGAAAATATTTTCAAACCGTCCTTAAAGAATGCCGCATTTACTTACCATAACTGATAACCGTCATAATTGAATATCATTTTTATAGACAGTTGTGTTATCTTTTGACTGTTGATAAATATTTTCCAATGGACAATTTATACCCATCAGAAAATGTATACATTTCTCCACGGTTTTGTCAAAATAGTCTCTATAGGGTATAAAAAAATGTCATTGACAATAAATGTTACCGTTAGCATAGAGTTTTAATTTTGTAGTGATTGAGACTGTTTTTAAACCGTGTAAAAAAGACTATCATTTACTGACCAAAATTTATAATCATCACAATAGAATATTGCTTTACAGACGGTTATTGTAGCTTTACCGATAGTTGGTAAACTTTTTTTCACAGATATTTTATCCCCATTGGGAAAAGTCTATATTTTCTGACGGTTTTGTTATACAACATCTCTATAACTCATAAAAACCGTTACTAAAAATTTCCAACTCTAAAAGTTATCATCAGTACGGCGCTTTAATTTTGTAGTGAACATAATATGTATATCTATACCATTATAGAAAAGTAATGTATTATAGAGATTCTAGAAAGTGCCACCTAAGAAAAGTCATAAATATTTATTTTAAAAAAGGTTATAGTTTAATTGCCGCCTAATTTAATGTTATCATGCCACTCATCTATTAAATCAACTGTTCTGTCTTCACCCTAGACTAGTGGATGAGTGAGGCATTTATTTATTTAAATCTAAAAATTTCAATATTAGGGAGAGAGAGAGCGTAAAAAAAATAAATTAAAAAAGTTAGAGAGAGATATTATGGAATACCAAACTTTTATCGATTTGTATTTTTGGGAACACCATTTGATCATTGTTGGAATTATGACAGTTTATTTCACATCCATCAAAGAACAGTTAAGAGATATTTCGTTTAAAATTCTCTACTTCATTCTCTGTCATCTTTGTATTGATCTGAATTTTCATTAGATATTGGGTATTTTGTTAATTTGATTCAATATGTTCATATGATTTTTTTATGTTTGTTTCTTGATTTCTCAATATAACATTACAAAAAAGGTTTGTATGGCTTTTTAATACTTGTTTATGGGTTTTCATTATAGTTGCATTATTTTATTGAATTATTGTATATGGGAAGGGAAGGAAATTTTTGTATTCTTTTGTACATATGTATTTTCATTCTATTCTTATGTGTCTCTTTATATGTGTATGGCTTTGTTGGAAACAAATTTTCATTTGTCCTCCTCTCAAATAGAAATCATGTTATTAAAAATTGTAAATTTTATCATCTTTGATGCAAACTAATGAAAACTTATTATATATTTGTTGATTAGTTTCTCAATATAGATTTATTAAATTATAGACATTGATAACTCACAACAATCCGACAATATTAGTACACCACGTGTGGTTAGTCATAGGAAATGTAGCTACCAAGAATTTAAGTCAATTCTAGTTATTACTAGAGCTAAGACTAGAGTAATAGACTCCAAAGAATATCCATTTTTAGAAGGAAAAAAATACATAGCGATGCAAGTTGCCCCACTCCTCTCAACAGGATCTGGTTTCTAATTTTAGACAAGCAGATGGTTTCCATACTGGCGTAAAGAGTCCTAGACTTGAATTGTCAAGGTCAAATACAATTCACGTATGATTTGCTTTGATGGTTCATACAATGTTGGTGTTGTTTTAATTAAGCATATATTTTGCCTATCTTAAGTAAGCGACGATGGTGGGTTAAAAACTATGGAATGATATGAGATCTTTTTACCATCTACATGTAGTTTTATTATGAATAGACTAATGGAACGATGTCGAAAGTAAAATAATGATGACGTCTCAACAAGTTAGAAATTAGGAGTTTCACTGCTGATTATTTACCGCAAGAGTTTGCAATATTAGGACAATAATGGTGATCCTATTGTAGGGAGTTCCACTCACAATGTAAACGTGGGCATGTGACCTAGTATATATATATTTGTACATAACCAAATGTGTTATAAGTACTTACAAGTAACACACTTGGTAATAATTCGGATAACGTTTCTTATAAGAAAGTGCCATCTCCATGTGTGATAAGATAAAAAGAAATTAGATTATCATCTTTAAAACTTTAAATTTATTTCTATTTATTTTTTCTTTTAGAAAAACAAGCAAAGTTTGCTCTTTTGGGTTAACCAACTAAGCCATTGGGGACTAAATCGTGAATCAAGAAAAAGTCAAGAAAACACTTCCATACAAGGCATATGGTCAATTCAAAAAAGGTCTGCTTGATCCCCATAATACCAACTCAAACAAAATTAATAAGATATAACAGATAGACTAAAACACAATCATCAACTCACAATTAACATATAGCATTCAATTAATATAATTAAAACTAAAATGTTTTAAAAAATTTAAACTATTAAAATGGATGTTACTATCATATTACGTCACTTTTAACCTTGTTGCTAGTATGATAGGTTTGCAGTCAATACTTTCTCAGATTGAGATTAATTCATTTTGTACATATTTATCCTACATTGTTAATGTGATTGGCTTTAACTTGTTGTATTATAATAATCCTTAATTTAATCAGAATCATTTGAAAATAGAATAATGTTGATAATATAAGTATGTAATCTTAGTTTATGACATTGATTTCTTGTAGTGATGTCATCTAACCTTTGATGTGGAACTCTTTTGTAGGGGAAGTAACTTTTTCGATGATAAATATTTAGAAAATTTAATAAATACTTTGTCAAAAAACAATTGTAACAATAAAAATTGGATAATAATTATTATATCGTTACCGATTTCAAACATTGGATTAACATATTGGTAAAAGTTTTGAAATCGACTGATATTGTTTTTTATCACTTTTGCATGATATCATCATCTAAAAAATAAAAATAAGTGTTTAGTTTCAAGGAAGATGGATCCAAATCAAAACAACACAATAGAGAAAGAATTTAAGTAATTTAGTGAAAAATGTATCTTAATTGTGAAGGTGGAAAAGAGAAAACAATAATATTAATAATTATTTAAAAAATTAGTACAAAGAGTATGCTACCTTGTTTAGAGCATTCTTCATATGTTAGCTTTAAAATCTCTTTATAAACAACATTTTGAGTATATTAAAAGTTTCCGTTATTAATTTGTGTCGATTTAATCAGAGTGTTGTTTTCGCTCTAAAAAGAGCAATAAATAATTGATCATGAGAAAATATAAGTTCTCATAAGCATACTATAACATGTTCTGGTATTTACTATGTCACTGGCTAATTATTCTTTAAGAATTAAGAAGGTTATTTATTTAATAGACATAATTATTTTTTGAAGTAAATATAGCTCGATTCATCATAAAATTTGATTTTTTATAGTGATCTTTAATATTTGGAAATATTTGGTCTATTAGTTTTATTAACAAGGTGTTTTCATCTTTGTAAGGAATAATTATTATCGGTGGAAGTTTTTGATTATATCTTCATAATTTGTTCTCTGTTCCGTTGTCTACTAGTAGTAAAAATTTCAAGAATGATGTGTCAAGTTTTGCTCTCATATTAATTATAAGATTGAATTTCTCTAATTGAGACTATTGATATGATATTACCAAACTCGGATTTCCTTTTTCTTCCATTGTTGATTTAGGAACAATCAACAATATTTGTTGAAAATCACTTCCGAAAATGATACTTTTCTTCGAAATGGGAAATCAAATTTAGTTATATCTCGTAACATTTTATTTAAAAATTAAATTGCATCTTTTTTCAATATAGATGCTTCATCCCATATGGTTAATCTTAACATTTGTAATAGTTGAGTATCATGCATTTGTTTAGTAATATTGTAGGTAATGATATCATCCAATTTTATATAAACTTTAAATCATGAATGTGTTGTTCTACCTAAATAAAACAGATGTTGCAACTGTTAGATATAGTTTGTAATCTGTTGGTATTTGTCCCACATTGAAAAATTGAAGAAAATTTGATGGGATAATATATCAAATTTGAAATCATTTGAATTTGATTGAAATAGTGTGTTGAAAGAGAAAATGTGATTTTCATCAAATGACTCTTAAAAAATAAATAAGGGTCAAAGATAGGGCAATTGGACATTGGGGTACTTGGGCATTAGAAAATAAGTGTCTGTTCGGTTATTCATTATTTTATTCGAAAAACATAATTTTAAAAATTAAATAAATTGATATCTTTTAATTAAAATATCATTTTTTAATAATGAAGTGCTGCCTATTGAATAAACTGATTTTTTTTTTAAATCAAAATGATATATTCGTTATGCCCTTTAAATAAAGGGATATCTCATAATTGCAATTCTTCATTTTTTATAAATACTCATTCTCACTATTGGAAAATTTCACTTCTGAAATTTCCATCATCGGCAATAAAAATACTCTTCGTTTTCTGAAAAAAAAAATCTATTTTGTTCTTGGAAGAAATTTGAGATTTTGTTGTCAAATTTCTTTTTTAACTTGTATATCCAGAAGAATTTACCATCAACCCAACCAATAATATAGTAGGGGTATAATTTTTTAAAGGACAGTGATTATTTCATATGCAAATCCATTCAAATTTTGCACTTCGAAGTCCTTCAATTTCCCAACAATCTCAAAGAAATTACTCTACAATAGAGGCTACTGGTTTTGATTCTATCTCTGTCTTCAACAAGATGATCAACCCGACTATATTCAAACTATACTGCTTTGATAAGACAAACTTCACTCGTTGGAAGGATAAATTACTCTTCCTTCTTATCAAGTTGAATGTTGTTTATCTACTGAATTCGAACTTACCACCCATTCCAGAACTGAGTGGAAGTGATATTGAAGAAATCAGAACCCCTCCCCAGAAACGTCAGGATAATAAAGTTCATTGCAGAAGATTCATTCTGAATTCTCTATGTAATCAATTATATAATTTGTTTCGTCCACTCAAGACCCCATAAGAAATATGGAAAAGAGAATAAGTATACCTCTGTAAATCAAGGTATGAACAGATTTCTTAGTATATTGATCTTGACAAATGTTTTCCATATTCTGGATGCAAGAAAAATCTAATTTCTGGAAGCGTGCTTTGTAAGAAAGACTTGAAAGTTATCATAGAGGTAAAAAAACTAATTGTATCTAAAAATGGTGTATTCATAGAACAAAAATATTCATGTGATGGCATGCTCAAATTAAGTATTAATAAAGTTGAACTGTTTATATTATTGAATCTTTTTGTGATTTATGGTATGCACGTTTATCCCATATTAATTTTAATTCAATTAAATTTATTTAAATTTATGTCTAGACAGATTGATTTCCTATGCCAATAAAGAATCAAGAAAATGTGAAATATGCATACAAGTCAAGATGACTAAGAAATCATTTCCAAAAATTGAAAGGATTTCAGAGTTACTTAAATTTGTGTATTCTGATATATGTGAATTAAATGGTATGTAACTAAAAGTGGAAATAATTATTTTATAACTTTTATAAATAACTATTCTAGATTCACTCATGTTTATTTGATGAAAACAAAGGATCAAGCATTTGACATGTTTAAATATTATAAAGCATTGGTAGAAAATCAATTGGAAAAAAAATTAAAATACTACGAAATGATCGTAGTGACAAATATTTTCTAACTAAATTTTCTAATTTTTATGAAGAAAATGATTTGATTTATCAAACAAGTGTACCATATACCTACAATAAAATATTTGGCAAAAAAAAAATAGAATATTAGTTAATATGGCAATTCCATATTAATGCATGTCAAATTGCCAACAAATTTATAAGGAGAAGTTTTATTAACGGCTTGTCATATACACAACCGAATATCTTAAAGAAAATGAAAAATTCTCCATACAAGATTTAGAAAAATAGGAAACCAAATTTGGGTTATTTAAGGGTATAGGTCTGCATTACCTATTATAGAGTTCTGGATAAAAAAAAAAAAAAAAAACAAAATTGGGTTTGTGGGATATACTGAAAATTCAAAAACATATAAATTATTAGTTTTGGACTCTAATTTAATTATAGAGTCAAGAGACGTTAAGTTTTTAAAAACTACATTTCTTGGTGATTGAACTATGAATCCACAATTAAATGAAGGAATTCCTTCTCCTACTTTGGCACATGATCCAATTCTTCCCATAAACGAAAATTAATTGACTTGTCTACATATTCTAGAAGAAGTAAAAGGGTGCAAAAAGAAAAGAATTTTGATTCTGACTTTATTTCTTCACAATCACTAACATTCTTGGTTGAAGGAAATAGAATTCAGGTATTAAATAAAATACCTATCGTATTGTATTTGGAGAATGATCCCAAACATATAATGAAGCATTAGTTTTAAGAGATTCTGCTTTTTGGAAAGAAGCAATAACTGATGAAATTGTTTCTCTTTTAGCAAATGGTATATGGGTATTGATAGATCTACTTCCTGGTTCAAACCAGTTGGATGTAAGTGAATATTTAGAAAAAAGTATAATACTGACAATACTATGCAAACCTTTAAAACAAGATTAATTGCTAAAGGTTTCAGACATAATGAAGGGATAGATTATTTTGATATATATGTTACTATTATTAGGATTACTTTTATAAGAGTGTTGTTTGCTTTAATATCATTTTATGATTTACATATACATCAAATGGATGTTAAAACAATATTCTTAAATGGTGATCTTGATGAAGAGATATATATGGGGCAGCCAAAAGGATTTGTCTTTCCTGGTAATGAAAAGAAAATTTGTAAATTAGTAAAATCACTGTATGGTTTAAAACAGACTCCGAAATAATGGTATTAAAAATTTGATAATGTGATATTATTAAATGGATTTAAATATAATGAAACAGATAAGTGTATTTATTATAAATTCATTAAAGATTTTGGAGTGATCATATTTCTTTATGTGGATGACTTGCTCATCATTGGGACTAACATGCAAGGTATAAATGATACTAAAAGATATCTGACTCATCAATTCGAAATGAAAGATTTGGGAGAAGTCGATACTATTTTAGGAATCAAACTAAGAAATATAGTGGAGGTTATACTTTGTGTCAATCACATTATGTAGACAAAATACTTTCAAAATTTAATTATTTAGGAAATAAGGAAATTAATATCTCATTGATATTTCTAATAAACTGAAGGAAAATTTATGAAAATCTGTTAGTCAATTAAACTATACTAATACAATTGCTAGTTTGATATATATTATGCATTGTACTAGACCTGACTTAGCTTTTGTAGTATGCTAACTTTCAAGGTTTACACCTAATCCCAATGTAGATCATTGAAGAGCTATTGGAAGGGTTCTTGACTATCTTAAAAGAACTAAAACTTTGGGATTATTTTATAACAAATTTCTTTCAATACTAGAAGGTTTCACGGATATTATTTGGATAGCTAATGTTAACGACAACAAATCAACGTCTGGTTGGATATTTAAACTAGATGGAAGAGTAATTTCTTGGTCCTCCAAAAAACAAATGTGTATTACTCATTCAACAATGGAGTCAGAATTTGTAATATTAGCAGCAACAGGTAAAGAGGTGGAATAACTAAAAAACTTGTTGTTAAAGATAGAGTTGTGGTTACAACCAATGCCAATAGTCTCTTTACATTGTGACAGCGAAACAATTATATTTAGAGTATTCAACAAAATTTATAATGGTAAATCTAAACGTATTGTTTTAAGGCATAAATATATTAGACAATTGTTTTTTATGGTATCTCACAGTTATCTATGTAAAATTTAGTAGCAATCTTGCAAACTCATTAACCTAAGGATTTTTGAGAGATAAAATCACATGTAATACAAATGAAATGGGTTTAAGACAATTCTAATTTATCACTGGTAATAAAAACCTTATCTTTCTTATTGTTTAGTAATTCTAAATGTTTAAAAGATAACAACAAGTTACTCTAGTGATAGGTAGCAAGTAATAGAACTTTTAATGGTTAAGAAAAGGAGGTGAATAATGATTATTCTTAATAGAGTTTTGTTCGATTCAAGAATAAGGAAAATCCAAATTTGAGATTTTCAAACTTCATCTATATAAACACAAAAAATGATACCGCTTCTAGTAAAGTTTGGGCATAAACTTTATAAATGTTTATGAATTCAGGAGATAGCACATGCTATATTATAGTGTTAAAGCTCACGGTGAAATAAATTTGTAAAGAATTATGAGTATTATCTTTTTTTATCTTGTCATGAAAAATTGAGGTTTAATAATTATTCACCACAAATTTTGATAAGATTTTGAAAATATTAATACTATTTTTAGATTTAAGTCGAGAGACCTCTATTATAGAGATAATTCTAAAAGAAATTGTATTGTTAATAGATATTACAAATTAAGTGGGTGACTGTTAGATATAGTTTGTAATATATTATTAACATTTGTCCCACATTGAAAAGTTGAAGAAAATTTGATAGATTTATAACACATCAAATTTGAAACCAATTGAATTTGGTTGAAATTGTGTGTTTGAGGGAAAATATGATTTTCATCAAATGACTTTTGAAAAATAAATAAATAAAATAATTATTTAAAGGTCAAAGATATGGCACCTATTCATTTATTCATTATTTTATTTGAAAGACACAAATTTGAAAATTAAATAAATTGATATCTTTTGATTAAAATGTCATTTTCTAATTATGAAGTGATATCTCTTAAATAAACCGATGGTTTTTTCTTTAAATCAAAATGACATATTCTTTATATCCTTTAAATGGAGAGATATCTCATAATTATAATATTTCATTTTCTATAAATACTTTCTTTCACCATTGGAAAACTTCACTTCAAAATTTTCCATCATTGACAATAAAATCATTCTTCGTTTTTTTTTTTTTGAAAAAAACTCTATTTCATTTTTAGGAGAAATTTGAGATTTTGTTGTTTTAAATTTCTGTTTTGATTTACATATTCTAAAGAAATTTATCGCCAATCCAGCCAACAACATAGTGGAGATATAGTTTTCTTAAGAACATTGATTATTTCACATTGAAATCCATTTAAATTAAGTATTTTGAAATCCATCAATTTCCCAACATCAACACCAAATGTGGTAGTTGCAAAGAGTAATCCTTTGATTTGATCTTACTTTTGAAAAACTAACTAGATATAAATATGTTTTCCAAGTCCCTCCGGGACTATCAACAAAAAAGTCTCCAGATTTCATGTTTTCAACTCTGTTTAGAATTATCTCTATATATTTTTGCTCATCATTTAATTTAATTTGGATGATACCAAAAGTTCATCTTTTGATATTGTTAATTGGAACTAATTAACAACATCCCTTGATATATGTTCATTATCATCATATAATAAGTTTTTTGTTAATTACCCATCAATTGAAGCATATATTGTATATTTTTTTGTACCTTACCTTTAGTGTCATGATTATCAATACTTTTATAATAATCATATAATACACCTTAGAATTTTTGTTAAAAATACTTTGGATTATTAAACGTATGATATACTAATTTGGTAGCAAATAGCTGTCTCAAACAATAAATCATTTTATAAAAATATGCTTCTTCAAAATATTATTCTAAATTGTTATTTGATTTCAAAAGTTCATGTAATAAAGCAAAATTTTGAAATATAGATATATGAAATCAATTCACATTTTTTAAATCGTTACTCCTTTAAAATGATTTAATAAAAGTTTCAATTAGTATCTCTTACCTTTGTAGGATTAACAATAGGAATTATACCAACAACATTTCCTTTTCTTCTAGTAGTCTACATTTTATATGCTTCTTTCCAAACAAAATATTCAGGGAAATCTCTATATAAATATATATTTTTTTGGGCTTATTTATTAGTTTTATTCATCGTAAAATACTCTGTCAACATTATTTTTTAAGAAAAGTCTTACGTTTTTTTTTTTTACTATACCAATCGATATCTGAAATTATACTCCGATTAATCCGATCCGGAATCTATAGTAATCCATTTAGGGGGTTATCCTCCGAACGTAGTCTATTCCATACTCAGATCACGAATCAAACTCGAAATCTTGGTTAAGGGATCTAACGCTACATTCCACTAAACCAACTAACCGTTGGTAGAAAAGTCTTGCATTAGTATATCAATTATATTATCTTCATCCTTGAATGATATATTTTGTTGAACAATAGGATAGAATTTATTCAAAAGGAAGCTATATATTCTCTACATGGACTTTGGTCCTTCATTCTCTTTGAAATCTTTCAATTTCATCCATATTACCTATATTAGAATCAGAAACTACCGTGAATGCAATTCAATATGGTATTGTCTAACGATTTTCTAATATATATTCTTGAATACTTATGGTTTTATTATTATCATGTCATATATATTTTGGATAAGAATTTTGTGATAGAGTAGTTCTCGAATTAAATTCCTTGGGGGTAATTATTTTTGTGTCTAAACATATATTTTGTGAATTCAATTTTCCACATGAACCATGCATCATATGTTTAATGACTATTGAATATAAATGTGGACTTTTACTTTTACTTTTACTTGGGAGTTCAATAGACACTATATTGTCAAATGTCTTGGTGCAATGATTTTATAATTAAATTTTAATATGATTAAAAAATGTGCATTAAGGAAGTCCTTTTTTTGGAAAATCTATATCCAAATATTTCATTTTTGAACTCCTCAAATTTTAGTCCTTCTAGCTCAACTTTAAAAACTCTTACAATAAGTCAATTATTGTGAGAAATATATCAAATTTTTTTGAATCTTTGTGCCAATGTCGTTGCATTTGCATAACTTTTTCGAATATCTCATGCATTATAGAGGTTCACTAATTCATCTCTGCAAATGGTTGTTACATTGTAATTATCTAATCTTTCGATTCCTTGGTGTCATCTGATATTTCCATAGGAGAGTAATAAAAGATATTGTAACGAGTCATAACATCAGAAATATATTGTACTTTGTGGCTATGACCTGAGTGGCTATAAATAATAATATATATGGCATTCATGATAATCTCCCACCCATTATTTTTATGACACTATATGCACATGAAGAAACATATAAATTAAAAGTTTGAAATTTTTGGTTAAATATTTTAATGTGTAGGTCACAAAAAAATCAACCGAATTGCGAACTCTCTCATATGGATTGCTCAGTCCGAATGATGATCACGAAATGAACTACCATCACAAATTCACGATACCTTAACCTAAAGTCCGATATACTTAATGACGGGAGAAATTTTCCTACACAAAATTTTTTAATCCATTAATCGTATTCTCACTCTAGAGAATATGTGCTTTATTTCTCTCTCAACTTCTTCTATTGGGAATGTGCTTTCAAGCAAGATTCAATTCATAAGGCGAGGCCTGTGGAGCGATTATTTGTATAAAGAGAAATGGGTCTTCAAACTCCTCCTTGGTTGGTCGATACATTGGACACTCTTGAATTACATCTGTCCATTCTACATTTGTTTCACCAATCTTGTTTGAGTCACTTGCAAAAGCCCTTAGAGAATTCATTTTTTTCTTTTTATATTACCAACAAGAACATATCTATCTTGGGAAAAAAAGAGAGTATCTTTTGAGAGTGAGAGGGGGGCATTTAAGAAGAGAGGGAGAGTCGTTTTGGGAGTTATAAGAGTTAGGGGATAATTGGAATTCTCCCAATAATACCCCTTCATGATTTGTATATCCCAAAAATGTCTCAACATGGGCATAACTTCCAACATCTCCCACTGCACATAAGGGCATTTCACATGCGTCACAAAATCACATCTCATACGATTTTTCACATCACCCTACTGGACTTTCATATAGGATTGGGTATCGTGCAACCGGCGAGTACACCTACAAGAGTAAAGACTTCTCGATACACTTGTTAGGATGGTCGAGAAGTCACTGTTAATACTAAAAATGAATCGGCTGTACCCCAAACTCAACGCAATTACATCCATCAAGTCACTTTTCTCTTTGAAAGTGATCTCCAATCATTCACTCGACCGTGTATTCATTATTATGATTGAATCCCAATATAGATTAACAAGTCGACCGGTAAATATAACACCATGATATAATGCTGATTGGTCTTCATTTCATACTACAACTTTTAATCTTATCTTAACTGCTTTCCTAGACATACACCGCTAAATCGAATCAACCATAATTTTTTGGTGACATACTAAAGTAGCAATACTAAAATAAAAACTCAAGAGACAGACAAAAGTCGTAAGGGTATATGAGATCCCACCCAATGGATCTCGAATCTTACATAGTGGGAACATGGATTAGAATCGCATTATCATCTCAAATAATAACTCTCATTATCTCTTGGTCGTCTTATCACATGCGGTATGAAACACGTATTACAGTGTTATTCCTCTATCTCTCAAAAGGGTATATGTCAGATTTCTCTAATATTGTATAGGTATGAGACTCAGTTTACATATAAAACTTTACCCAAAAATTTCAAAGAGAGTATCTCGGAGATGAAATCACTTGACGTTGGTGATATCTGCGATCTCAATCTAGCTACTCATAGATAACATAGATGCGGGTATATCCATGTCGGTTATATCGAATATGAGTTCATCCTGAACACATATTAAGACGACTTATATTCTAGTAGGGCCACTTTCAAAGTCTCTTGCGACTAGAAACCGTCTCATTTTTATTTACTCAGAACCGGAGGCGGTCACTCATGTGAGAGAGTTGACCACACCTGCCTGACATATCTTTTATCATAACTCACCATAGAATATATGACAATCAACAAGTGCAATGAATAAACTTATGACTGAATGATGCACATATGTCATATATATCAATAATTATCAAAATCAGTACAAATGAGAAATGTCAAATTACATGTAAATCCAATGATTCTATATGCCTCACAAAAGAATCTCTCACAATAGGCTTGTTGAAGGAATTAGCCACCATACTATATAAAAAGTGTATTTGACATCACTACACCCTTTTCGGTGGTATCTCTCATAAAATGGTATCTGGTATCAACTTATTTGGTCTTATTATTGTAGTATTTAGAGTTTTAGTTATAGGTAATGATGACCTGATTATCACAATAAATTATCACTAATCTCCCACTTTCTACCACAACCCCTAAATCATCCAGAAATTTCCGAAACTAAACACTCTTCTGAACCACCATTGAGCATGTTACAAGCTCAGTCTTTATCGTGGATAGAGATATATAGATTTACTTCTTACTTCTCCAAGGCATGGTACCATTTATTGAGCAAGACAGCAAACTCTGATGTCGATTTGCGTCTATCCATATCGCCACCCCAGTTGGCATTGAATATCCAACGAAACGTAAATCACCTCCTTTATAACACAAGGAAAAGTTTACAGTTCACTTGAGAAACACTCTTCTGAACTGCCGCTGAGTATGCCACAAACTCAGCCTTTATTGTAGATAAAGATACCCATGTTTGCTTCTTGATTCTCCAAGATATGATACTGATATTAAGTAAAATAGCAAAACCTGATATTGATTTGTGTCCATTCAGACCGCTACCCCTAGTCGGTGTCTGAATGCCCAATAAAATACAAATCACCTCTTCCGCAATACAAGGAGAGGTCCACAATTCCTTTGAGATATTACAGAATCCTTTCACTACTCTCCAGTGACCCCTTTCAGAATTTGATTGATACCTACTTACCAAATCGACTATGAATAAATGTCTGATCGTGTATACTTCATTGTATACACAAGACTACTTTTTGTACTCGTATAAGAGATTCTACTCATCTCCCTTATTTCTTCCTAAATTATAGGACACATATCAAGACTTAGGTCTTCATCTTTAGCGATAAGAGTTTCTAATGAGTTGCAATCGCTCATCTTGAAATATTCAAGAATCTTTCTAGTATAGAACTCTTGTTAAAGAGTCAATATCCTTCTTGAGCGATATCTCTTGATCCAAACTTTGAAAATGAACTAAATCTTATCCATATCTTTTATTTCAAAACTCGACAATAACCATATTTTAATATTCATCAGTTACTCTCTATTATTCTCAACCAGCAGAATGTCACCCACATATAAGAACATGATCACAAAAGAGTTATTAGAACATATTATGTACACGTAATGTCCTCCTCGATCATTACAAACCCATAAAATATCACCTCCTTCTAAAATCTCAAATACTACTGCCTGGATGATAGTTTAAGGTCATATAGACTTCCGAAGTCAACGGATCTTATCCTCCTGTTCTATTAGAATGAATTCAGAGAGTTGCTCCATGTAGATCTTCTCATCCAAACTTCTGTCAAGAAAAACAATTTTTACGTCCATTTAGTGTAACTCCAGATTCATCTTCACGATAATCGCTAAAAGTAAACGGATCGAGATAAATTAAACTACGACTCCTCATAGTCTAACCCCCTTAGTCTGAGTATAACCATGGCTACCAGACAGGTATTATATCTTTCATCGATCCGTCATCATTTCTCTTGACCTCGAGAACCTACTTGTTCCTGATAGTCCTTCTGCCCTTAAGCAAATCAACTAGGTCCCAAATCCTGTTGATTCTCACCGACTCCTTCTCTTCATTTATGACTTTCAACAAATTGTATTTAGCAAAACTCTCGAGAGCCTCTTGGACTACTGTAGGTTCCTCATAGTTTTCAAGAGTCACAATGAAGGTCTCACCTTGAATCAGGAAGCGACGTTTAAGTATGCGTTCTCAATATTTCTGTGAGGAGAGCGAACCTCTTTACCTCTAGGTAGATCACTCCCATTAGCACCAAGATCCGGAATAAATTTTTGTGTCCCATTGTTGGACTCACTTAAGTCACTAGACTCATCTATCTCATAAAAGGTAAAGTATTAATCGATTTCATCTCTTGATGGATTGCTCCCACTGAGACCAAGATTCGTAATGGATTCTTGTATCCCGCCGCAGGGCTCACCTGAGCTACTAGGCTCACTTGGGTTACCGGTCTCATCTATTTCATAGAAGGTAAAGTCTATATTGATTTCACCTTTTTTAGACAAATCATTCTCAAGGAGTGTGACATCACGAGACTCAATTTCAGTAACAGTGTCATCTGTATATTCACCTAAGAACACATGCCGCTTGAAGTGTTTTGAGTATCTTATAAAGATACACTTTTTTTCTTATGAACCTAACTTGCCGTATGAATACGAGAAATCGTGAACATACGTAGCACAACTTCATGACCTCAAGTAACTAAAGTCAAGTTACTTCCTTATCCAAAACTCAAATAAGGTATTGACTGCGAACTTTAATGTGATATGGTTAAAGACATAGGCTATAGTCAACAAAACATTTCCCCAATAGGAGATAGACAAATGGGCCTGTGTCATAATAGACTTCACCTCTCCAACAAAATCCTATTCCTCCTCTCGGCTACTCTATTATGATGAAAAGTAGCAGGAATGGTTAGCTGTCTCATAATAACTTTCTCAAAATAGAGGTCTCTTAATAGTTCTAACAAATACTCACTCCTCCGATTGGTTTTAAGAGTTTATACTCTCAAATCTAATTGATTCTCAATCTTGCTAATAAATCTACTAAAACATTTCAATGTCTTAGATTTATGCAAAATCAGACAAACATAATTGAAATGCGTGTAATTGTTTATAAACGTAATAAAGTAGACAACTCTATTTTGAGCTTTCATGTTTAGAGGGCCACATATATCTGAGTGAACCAATTTACAATAGAGTCCTAACTCTCATTGCGTTCCCAAATAGTTTTCTTGTCTCTTTGTCAGCTAGGCAAAATTCACACATGGACAACGCAAACCTGGTTAGCGGGTCCAACAAATCACACGTTACTAGTCAGTTTAATCTCTTTTACCCTATATGTCCAAGTTTTCTATACCATGCATTCACATCAGCATCTGCACAATTAGATGTAGAGGCAATAGAAAAATAACAAGAAATACCATTAAAAAGAACAATATCCGGTGTATATAGTATATCATGGATAAAACTAGAACAATCGAAAGAATTGTCGTAACTAATAGAAACATTAGAGTTTCCAAAAAAGGCAAGCATATTCTCGACAATCCAAACAAAATACTGAAATTAAGTTTCGGCAAATATTCGGAACACAAAGAACGTCATTTAAATACAGAGTCTGTCCACATTACAACTCCAACTTGCAAGTGTTAATCTCTCTGCTGATGATGACAAATGCTCCATTCCTCATGTGAATCCTCCTAGCATGAGAACTCACTCAACGGAACTCTATGTACGCATTCTTGTCTAGAATTATGTGGTCGGTAGCTTCTGAGTTCATAATCTAC
The DNA here is from genome assembly GCA_033439265.1 of Dillenia suffruticosa. Lineage (NCBI taxonomy): Eukaryota > Viridiplantae > Streptophyta > Magnoliopsida > Dilleniales > Dilleniaceae > Dillenia > Dillenia suffruticosa. The sequence continues at coordinate 10,091,441 of JAVTVX010000018.1, read as the reverse complement.
AAAGGAGAGAAAACAATGAGCTTCATAGTAGATAAGATAAAAACTCAATCTACGTAAAGGAGAAGGACATTGCTTGCGCTCGTCATACTCATGAGCGAAATGACCAAATCTATCATAGATGTATCACTTAGCATTGGTCTTATCAAATTCCTTCTTCTTGCACTTTTGTACTTTGCTGTCGGATTTCTTGGATTATTTGTTCTTACTTGGAGATCAAGTCTTCTTCTCATACTAATGCTATTCGTTAGGTGCTATGGGAGTTCATACTTGACTTCGCTGCATCAGCATGACTCGAGTGTGGACTACTCGTCTCCAGGTACTCCTCCTAAAGCTCACATCATTGAAAATACAAATACTTTCGTCATACGTGAGATAGGTTTTCATGAACTCTCATGAATCAAGTAAAGGACTGGATTACATCCAGTACCTGAAATTCATCTGAAATGGACTCATCCACATTCCTTTACTCGACAATCATACTCGACATTTACATCAAATGATGCATCATTTTATGATCATCTCTTTTCTTATAAGTTATAAGTTTATAAATTAGCATTCTCACATCGTGACCTAAAAGAGCACTATAATGCTCTTTTTGGGCGAACCAAACTGACATAACCTTAGGATATTGTTTATAAATCGGGATCATGTCAACATGCATACCACTGATAAGAATTGCCCTAACTTGGCTATCATTTTTTTCCACAAACGATAGATCTTTTTATCCCGTATATACTGAGATGTGGTACCTTCCCCGGGGTCACCATCTCGTATCTCATAATCTTATACAAATCTTGCTCCTAGAGAATGAACTGAATTTTTCAGTGAAAAATCTCACAATTGTCACCGTTTAGTTTATTCTCACTGCAAAGATCTATTATGACAGTTTTCAACGCAGTTAAAGAGATTTTAATGACTTATTGATACTTATTCTCACATTTTGTATATTTTTCAAATCAACAAGTCCCAAATGATTCGAGTATAGACCCTAAAGCGAGCTTATGAGTCAACAAACTTCATATACTATAACCCGGAATCGTATCTTACCATTTGGATTTGGATTTGGCAAACAACAACCTATAAAAAGTCATAAATATGGATGTGAGACCGCTCAAAGAATTAAAAAAATCCAATCCAAGACGGCATAACTCGTAGCCGGTGGTCCTACGTGCCCTCACGCTCTGCTGGAACGCCTCTTCGTGCCACTACGCTCTTCCACATGCCTACAAAATGTAGCAGCACGTGCCAGACATGCAACGCGTTATCCACACGTTGCCACGCTTGACCGGGTCGCATCCCGGTTCAAGATGCGGGTTGGCTCGTGGATCTGGGTCGGAACCAACCCGGACCTCCCCGACCTAGTTCATGCGCTCTGTGGCGCATGAACAATACACGCCTTCTGCCAAGAGCCTTACACTCCTTCTGTGAGCATGTACCTCACGCACCTACGGGTTAGGTCAGGTCTTCTCCACCTAACGGGTTTGTAATCGGGTCTTTTCGACCTGACTGCCGAAAATTGCTTTTTCGGCTAGATTTTGGCATGGATTTCGACTGTAATTCAAAATTCAATCTTTCCAATTCATTCTTAACTTAATTTTTAGTAGAAATAAGCCCTGGTCTAGGCGAATCAAGTGTTCAAAGTTTTGGCATTTCGCGGTCATTTTTGAAAGTCGATTCCAACAACCAAAATATACAATATATATGTCAAAATGCAGATCTGAACACGACAAACATTTTTAGACCATTTTTATAGATCGATTCATCCTTAAACTCGAGAAATCTAAGTTTTTATGTTCGTAAGGTCAAAATTTTCAACCGGACTTTTCATGATCTTAATGTGCTAAAAAATTTAACAAAAATTATTTTCATGATCTATAGGTCATGGGCTGTCTCGTGGTGTTCTCGGATTCATGAAACTCATTCGTAATCTAAATTCTAAATTTTTTTATGCCTAAAAAAATTTTAAAAAATGTTTTTAAATAAATCTAACATTGCTCTGATACCAATATTAGATTTATTACACCACATACGCATGCGAAAGCATATAAATTAAAAGTTTGGAATTTTTTGTTAAATACCTCAATATGTAGGTCACCAAAAAATCAACCGAACCGTGAACTCGCTCATACGGATTGTTCAGTCGGGATGGTGATCACGAAATGAACCACTATCACGGATTCACAACGTCTCAACCCAAAATCCGGTGTACCCAATGACGGGAGAAATTTTCCTACACAAAAATTTCTTAATCCCTAAATCATATTCTCACTCTAGAGAATATGTGCTTTATCTCTCTCTCTACTTCTTCTATTAAGAATGTGCTTTCAAGCAAGATTCAATTCATAGGGCGAGGCGTGTGAAGCGATTATTTGCATAAATAGAAATGGGTCTCGAAACTCATCCTTTGTTGGTTGATACATTGGACACTCTTGAATTGCATCTGTCCATTCTACATTTGTTTTGCCAATCTTGTTTGAGTCACTTGCAAAAAGCCTTTAGAGCATTCATTTTTTTCTTTTCATATTACCAACAAGAACATATCTATCTTGGGAAAAAAAGAGAGTGCTTATGAGAGAGGGGGGCATTTAGGAAGAGAGGGAGAGTTGTTTTGGGAGTTATAGGAGTTAAGGGGATAATTTAAAATTTTCCAATAATACCCCTTCATGATTTGTATATCCCAAAAATGCCCCAACATAGGCATAACTTGCAACAATTTTCAATAATCATTGCTGCTAGTTCTGATGTCAAAAGAGTATTGTAAACTCTTTGATCTAGTCCAACATTAGCTCTCAACAGTATTTGGTAGTTTTTTAGATCAGGTACATATACTAACTTTCTAAGAATTTACAATATGGATTGACATTCAAAAGATCTATTATTTTTTTTTTTACGAATTATTGGATCCAAAGCTCTTGAGAGATAAAGCCTGTTATCAATTTCATTGTTTGTATCATAAAAATACAATTGCAAATAAGAAGGATGATTGAAGTAGATAATAACTCATTTATATAGTGATAAGTTTGTCCGTCAACACTACAAAAAAACACGTTTTTTGCGACGATCTTTAGCGACAAATTTTTTTTGTTTCAATTTTGCGACGAATTTTGCGACGAAAACTTTTTTTGTCGCTATTTGCAACGAAATTTCCAACGAAAAAAAAGTTGTAGCTAATTTAGCGACGACCGGAAATTCGTCGCTAATTTTGCGACGAATTTATGAACTCGTCGCAAAATTTGAAAAAAAAAATTATTTATATATATTTATTAAATAATTAATTAATTTTGCGACGAATTTAGAAATTCGTCGCTAATTTTGCGACAAATTTCGGAATTCGTCGCAAAATTTGAAAAAAAAAAAAAAAAAATATTAATATATATTAATTCAATAATTAATTAATTTTGCGACGAATTCAAAATTTGTCGCTAATTTTGCAACGAATTTTCGAATTCGTCGCAAAATTTGAAAAAAAAAAAATTATTTATATATATTTATTAAATAATTAATTAATTTTGCGACGAATTTAGAAATTCGTCGCTAATTTTGCGACAAATTTCGGAATTCGTCGCAAAATTTGAAAAAAAATAAAAAATAATAAAATATTAATATATATTAATTAAATAATTAATTAATTTTGCGACGAATTTTCTAATTCGTCGCAAAATTTGAAAAAAAAAATTATTTATATATATTTATTAAATAATTAATTAATTTTGCGACGAATTTAGAAATTCGTCGCTAATTTTGCGACAAATTTCGGAATTCGTCGCAAAATTTGAAAAAAAATAAAAAAAAAATAAAATATTAATATATATTAATTAAATAATTAATTAATTTTGCGACGAATTTTAAATTCTTCGCTAATTTTGCAACGAATTTTCTAATTCGTCGCAAAATTTGAAAAAAAAAAAATTATTTATATATATTTATTAAATAATTAATTAATTTTGCGACGAATTGAGAAATTCGTCGCTAATTTTGCGACGAATTGAGAAATTCGTCGCTAATTTTGCGACGAATTGAGAAATTCGTCGCTAATTTTGCGACGAATTTCGGAATTCGTCGCAAAATTTGAAAAAAATATAAAAAAAAAATAAAATATTAATATATATTAATTAAATAATTAATTAATTTTGCGACGAATTTTAAATTCGTCGCTAATTTTGCAACGAATTCTAAATTCGTCGCTAATTTTGCAACGAATTTTCAAATTCGTCGCAAAATTTGAAAAAAAAATAAAAAAAAATAAAATATTAATATATATTTTTTATTTTTTATTTTAATATAATTATCACATTTATTATTTTTAATTAATATCTTATATTTTATTTTTATTTTATCTTTTTTAAAAATAGTATTATTATTTTTTTATATCTTTTATTATTTTATTTTAAACTAATATTTTATTATTTTATAATAAATTGTTATTTTATATTGTTTTATTATTATTAGAAATTTGTGAAGAAAGATAATAAGTAAAAAAAAAAAACTTATAACAGATACTAACATTTAGCTTGATAGTTACAGGGTCTTAAACGTTTACGGAAATGCAAGGGTTCGAACCATGGTGGGAGCAAAATGTAGACATTTTCAAGAATTAAGTGAGGGAGGGCTTGTGGGCGCCGGCTCGGGCGAACATGCGGGCGGATACTGGCTCGGGCGGGCGGGCGGGTGGGGTTCAGGCGGGAGCGCATTTTTTTTTCATTGCTAATTTAGCGACCGATTTAGCGACGAATTTATATCCGTCGCTAAATTTGAAAAATAATAAAATAAAATAAAATATTAATATATATTTATTAAATAATTAATTAATTTTGCGACGAATTCTGGAATTCGTCGCTAAATTTGCGACGAATTCCGGAATTCGTCGCAAAATTTGAAAAATAATTAAATAAAATAAAATATTAATATATATTTATTAAAAAATTAATTAATTTTGCGACGAATTCCGAAAGTCGTCGCAAAATTAGCGACGAATTCCGGAATTCGTTGCTAAATTTGAAAAATAATTAAATAAAATAAAATATTAATATATATTTATTAATTAATTAATTAATTTTGTGACGAATTTTGGAATTCGTCGCTAAATTTGCGACGAATTTAGCGACAAAAAATTATTCGTCGCTAAATTTTGCGACGAATTTCTAATTTTTCGACGCTAAATTTTTGCGACGCGTTATTAGCGACGAAAAATTTTTCGTCGCTAATTTCGTCTCTAACGTTTTAGCAACGAATTTTTATTAAATTTTAGTCGCTAAATTTGTGGCTAAAAGCTGATTTTTTTGTAGTGCAATTCTAAAAGTATATATATCTTTTTTTTTGACATTATATCTATCAGTATTTGAAGTCATAATCCGATTAATCCGGTCCAAAATTTATAATGGTTCATTTAGGGACTACCCTACTAATATAATCTATTTCATACTCAAGTTGCGAGTCAAATTTTGGATTTTGATTAAAAATTTTAGCGTTACATCTTATTAGACCAACTAACCGTCGGTAAATACAAAATTACTACCGTAAGTATGTGTATTTGAAATGTTTTCCTTCTTCAATAGTTGAAGTGAATAATCGATAACGTTCAATAGGTTGAATATCCATATTAGAACAACTTCAAATGAAGATGTACATCCTACAAAAGTTGAGAGTACTTTAGGTGTTTATGAAAGGACCATAGATTGCAAAGATGTCAAAAAAAATCCATTTGCTAAATTGGCTAAAGTTACTCTTTTGATGACATCGAGATTACGGGTTCGAGACATTTTACAAAAATGCAAAGGAAAGATTGTATACATATACCAATATTCTTCCCTTACCCCACACTAAGTCGGAGAATACTTTGTGCATGGGGTAAACCTTTTTTATACATTGCTTTTTCTGCATTTCCATCTTTTTTCTACTCATATTAAGTTGTACCATGTCCTTCTTTTAATCGAATTCTCCAATTTTGTGTTTTATTTAAAATGAATATGAAAAATTCATTTATCGGTGGTCTTCCAAATGAAAAGGTTTTATTGAATGAAGGGTATCTTTGATTTAGCACACTCGTTGTTACCTCCTTGTTGCATATTTAGAGACTTTTTACGAGCCTATACTTCTCTTGCTTTTCTACATATTCTTTCTTTTTCTTCTTCTAAAAAGTATTTATATCGGTTTATAACCATTGCTAAAATTAAAAAAAGAAAATACACATGGAATAAAAAGAAAACTAAGGATGGATAGTATGAACAATAATTAGTAATCAAAAGTTTCACAAGTAATTATTAAATAGTAAAAGTTCTACAAAGTGTAAATACTTAATACATAGAAAAATATTTTAGTATAAATAAAATATGGAGATTTTAATCTTCCCAATCTTTAGGCAAATGGGGAATACAATATGTTGCAAGTATCGTGAAGCATAAAAGAATGATTTTAAGATAAGAGATAATCATTATTTTTGTTTACAAAATCTTTTGATGTTCAATTTATTTCTTAATATTGCCTCTAGATAAAAAATAATATTACTTTTTCTCATTCTCCTTCTTATAAACACTTATAAACCATTATAAATGACTTTTAACTCTTATTAATTTCATATTTTATATTAATATAATTTTGATAATATAGTATTCACTCGATTTTCACTATTATAGTCATAAAATATTTAGTATATATTAAAAAATATCGATGACATATTTATCGTATATACTACAATTTTTCACTATTGTCAGGGTTATAGTTATAGTCACCTACCTTTTAAATTTTCCATAACAAACACAAGTTTAAAATTTTAAAACTGTTATCAGTTGTTCGTTTTCTTTTTTCAAAAATTTCTTTTTCTTTCATGTTTAAAAAAGAAAAAAAAATTAATTAAAAAAAATGAAAGATATTGAAATACAATTATCTGTCAAATGGAATTGAGTTGAGATATGTTTCAAACCTTCCATCTGATTCTTGTTTAAAGGAAAAAAATTAAATTCACATATTTATATTTCTATACATTTAATTTATACATATTTGTATATATAAATTAATATATTTATAAATCAACACATATACATTATCGCTAAAACTAAATCCTGACTTAACCACTAATTGTAACAATAACAAGCTCCAACTTTCATTTAAGGGAATCAAAATTCCTCATAACCCTGTTTAATACAAAATTAAATCATAACTAATCTGCAAGCTTCATGGTTTTATTAACATCACTAACCTTATCATCATCATCATCACTACTACAATCAGATTATTATCATCACTACAATCGTAACATTATCTTCGATAAAACTTTGTTAATACGAGCTTGACAAATCTAGGATAAAAAAAGAAAAAAACAATTATATGAGTTTAATTACTAATTAACAATATACATCATATAATTAAAATAATAATAATAATTACCGGTGGGAAACCTCTTGTTGCATCCAATCATCAAATCAAACAACTACTTGAATTATTTTTGACTTTAATGAACTTCTACAAGAATTTAGAATTTTCTTTCCCATACTCAAAGCTTATTCTAAAGTAACAGTCGAAATTGAAATTGACAAAATATCACGAATAAATGCAAGTGTAGAGTACTCAATTGTACTCTTACTCCAATGCCTTAAAACATCAATTGCACTTTATATGGGAGTTCACATGCTCTTCCAAATAAAGTTCCAACTCAAATTTATTTAAACATTGTTTTGATTTATTCAAAAATAAATGACATAAATGAAGTTTTAGACTCATCATCAGGGTCAATAACAACACTTGAAATAAAAGAATCGGCAGCGTTAGCATTAGAGTTTTGCAATTCATGTTCTTTTGCATTTGAACATGCTCATCGTAAAGATTTCTAATAGTATCCACAATAGACTTAAACAATTCATGTTCTTTTGCATTTGAACATGCTCATCGTAAAGATTTCTAATAGTATCCACAATAGACTTAAAATGCTCTTGACCACAATCACCATATAGAGTTTACTATAGCAAAACACTAATTACTTTAACTTGTACCTAAGATCCAATGTTGATCATAAATGTTTCTAACTAATGGACAGTGAATCTAATGAGATGGAACGCTAAATCGTTTAACCAAATTTTGGGTTTAAAATTTAGAAATAGAAAAAATTACACTAGGGGAGTTGTCCCTAAATAGGGCCCCCACATACGTTCTAATTGGATTAGTTGGAATATGACTCTGGATACCAGTGATGGTAAAAGAAAATGTTTTTGAACTATTAGCAATATTAAACAAATGAGAATGGATCTTCCAAAACATCCCTAAGTATATATTTGAAGCGAAATACTTAGAGGTAGAAAATATAGTCGTAACCTCATAAAAAATTTCAAAAACTTATGCAGCACATGAACTTTATCTTACCCTTCTTCAAAAAATGCAAAGATCTTAACATCCATATCCTGTTGCCCCCGGTGAACCAACACAATCTCAAGACAAAGGGCTCAATCAATCATTGTGTACATAGAATTCCACCTCACTATCATATCTTGTCTCAGTTTGCTTGACTATTTCAATGGAAACCTCGTTTGAACAATTTCATAAAACTTCTTCCTATGAGAACAAGACTTTTTAATGTAGTTTATTTCATTTCAAATTTTAGTAACAACATCATCAATAACATATAAACCAGCTTGAACAATTAGATTAATAATATGCCCACAATATCGAATTTGGAAATAAGTAGCACTAACAACAACAGCCTTATTTGCACGAAAACGACTCTTAAAAGCATTAGTTATAACATTATTATAGAAAGTATTATTTGAAGTGATGTTGAAAATTTTTTTATTAATCTTCCATCGAGAAAAACACAAACTAATATCATTAGCTATATTTAAACCATCAAATGGTGGAGTCAAGTCATAAAGGCAAATTATTGTCTTTTGAATTTTCCAATTACTATCAATCCAATGAGTAGTTGTGCTAATATATATTATCACTAGTAAATTTAGCTTTCCAATTATCAGAAGTTAAACATATTCGGCTAGGTGCAATATCAAATTTTTTTCAAAGTAATATCTCTCTCCTTAACATAGTAATACAATGCATTCCCAGTACCTACCCGTCTATTAATATGTTTCCAATAAGGACACAAAATGCTTTGTAAATATCTAAATCCAGATTTTTCAATCGTTCTAAAAGATACTTACCACACACAAAAGAAAAATAGCAACTGTTCTACACGATTCATTTAATCAAATTTATAATTTTTTATCACTGAAACTCCTTCACTATTTGTTTTAGTTTATATCATGAATTACTTAATGTCATTGCTTTTCTTTTTGTTGCAATTTTTCACATATCTCAAAAATGAGTGGTACCACTAGTAGATTTGATAGAAAATATAGTCGTACACTGTTAAATTTATTCTCAATGTGTGGAAGCATGGAAATATAAAATTTCTCACAAAAATAAATAGATTGAAATTTTTTAGGTCATAGCTTAATGTGTAGATCTCCAAAAACTCGTAAACCTCGAAGTCTCTCGATCCAAACATCAGGATAGTGATCATGTAAGATCAAACCACCATCATGATACCATGATACCTCAATCCACAATCCAGGGAATTGCAAACAATCGGAGAAAATTTTCTACTTAAAATTTTCTCAATGCCCTTAATAATTTCTTACACTAGAAATTATGTGTTTCCCACAATCTCTAAAGCTCTCTCTTAGCAACACTCAACCATGTATGTATATGATACTCATTCATTCAAAACTCAAATTGTATCATTGTTACATTAGAAGAATGGGAGAGATATTTTCGGGGAGTTAGAGATCATGGGTTAACCACTCATTACCCTTTTAATTTAAAATTCAAATTTAAATTTAACTTGTCATGAAAGCCCTTGATGAACATATTTTACCAATATCTCTCACTCGCACATGATAACATTTTATATCTATTAGAAGATCACAACTCAAATGATCTTCTATATCACCATGTTGGATTTCATACAGAATTGGGTGTTGTGCGACCGACGAGTATATTTATAAGCAAAAACTTCTAGTGCATCTATTAGAATGATTGAGAAGCCATCATTAATGCAAAACGAACTCGTTGTATCCCAAACTTAACATATTGCATCTATCGAGTCACTTTTCTCATCTAAAGTGATCTCGATCATTGATCGATTATATATTTACTATTATGTTTAAATCTCATCATAGATACACATAACATATCGAGTAAATAGAACACAATAATATAATATCGATTGACCATTTTTTCCTCCACTAAAATCTATCTATCTCAATCCAATTCCTTTCCTAGATTTGCCTTGTAGACCTCATTATCTTCCAGACAATGGTAAGTAGACTAAAATAATATACACTAAATCAAGACTTCAAGAAACAGCTGAAAGTAATAAGAGTACAATTGACCCCATCCAATAATGGGTTTTGGGTCTTATATAGTGGGCACGGGAATCAAGATCACATTATCGTCTCAAATAATATATTCTACTATCCCTTGGTCAATTTATCACATGCGATATGAATCATGTGTCAGTGTTATTCTCCCATCTCTCAAAAATATATATGTCAAATTTCTATAACCTATACAGGTATAGAATTCAGTCTATATATAAAATTTTATCTAAAAATTTTAAAGAGAGTATCATAGAAACGATATTATTAGACATAAGTGATATTTGAAATCTCAAATCTGGTTCATTACAGGTAACATGGATATGCGTATATCTATATCGGTCAGATCACATTTGATCTCATCTTGAATACGTATCAGGGCCACTTGTGTTCTAATAAGCTACTCTCAAATTCTTTTATGTCTAGAAACTGTTTCATCCCTATTCTTTTAGAGTTTAAGATGGTCATATAAGATAGTCGACTTTACTTGTCTGACATATCTTTTTCTTACATCACATCTAAAAAATATATGACAATCAATAAGTGTAAAAAATAAATAAGCTCAAAACATAATTAAACTATGTACGTATGTCATTTATAACAATAAGTATCAAAACTTCAATCCAATACATAATAAGAAATATCAAAATATATGGAAACCCAATGATTTCCTATGTCCTACAAAGAAATCTCTCGTAATGGATTTAGTGAAATAATCAGCCACCATACTGTATGTGAAAATATATTTAATCATCACTTTACCCTTCTTGATAATATCTCTCACAAAATGATATCTGGTATTAATGTGTTTAGTTCTGCTATGATACTTAGGGTTTTGGGTGTAGAATATAGTGTTCAGATTATCACAATAAGTCATCATTGGTCTCCTACTATCTATGATAACCCCTAAGTCATCTAGAAATCTTCAGAACCAATACTCTCTTAAATTGCTACAAACTCAATATCTATAGTAGATAGAGGTACATAGATTTCTTTTTATTGCTCCATGATATGGCACCGTTATTGAACAAGATAGTAAACCTGATGTCGATTCACGTTCATCCAAATCGCCACCCTACTCAGCATTTGAATACCCAATGAGACGCAATCATCTCCTCCGTAACATAAAGAGAGATCCACAGTTCCTTTGAGATATCTTAGAATTCATTTCACTCCTCTTAAGTGATTCCTTCCAGAATTCGATTAATACCTATTGACCAAACTGACTGCAAAACAAATGTCTGGTCATGTACTCAATATTATATACATTAGATTGCTCACTACATTGGCATAAGAGATTTTATTCATCTCCCTTATTTTTTCTTGAGTTTTAGGACATATGTCAAGACTTAGCTTTTTACCTTTAGCGATAAGATATCTATGGGATTGCAATCGCTTATCTCAAAGTGAATAGTCAGCTGTCTCGTAATATCTTTATCAAAACAGAGCTTTTTGAATTATTCATATAAATATTCGCACTTTCGTTCGATTCTAAGAGTCTTTGCTCTCAAATCTAACTGATTCACAATCTCACTAATAAGTTTTCTAAAACATTTCAATGCCTCAAACTTATATTAGATCAGATAGATATAACCGAAAAATATATAATTGTAAGTACAAAACTCCATTTCGGGTTCTCACGTTCATAGGGTCACAGATATTGGAGTGGACCAACTATAATGGAGTCTCAACTCTCATTTCTTGCAAAATAATTTTCTTGTAGTTTTGCCATCTAGATAAAACTCACATACGGACAATTTGACCTTGGTTAGTGGGCCCAACAAACCACTCCCTACTAACTGGTTTATCCTCTCTTATCTTATGTGTCCAAGTCTACTATGTTATATATTCACGTCATCATCAACACAATCAGATATACAGACAATATAAGAATAACAAAAATTATGATTAAAAGAATTAACATCCAGTGCATATAGTCTATCATGGACAAAACCAGAACATATAAAAAAACTATCATAGTAAATAGAAATTGAAAAGTTTCTAAGTGATAAAGAATATCCTAAGTGGTTTAAATAAAGTACAGAAATGAGATTCCGTCAAATATCCAGAGAATAAATTATACCATCTAGATATAAAGTCTAGCTACTTCGTAACTCCAGCTTGTAAGTTCAATCCCTCTTACGACAACAAAAGCTCTGTTCTCTACGTAAATCCTTTTAATTTGAAGACTCTTTCGGCAGAACTCCATGTATGTGCTCGTATCTCGAACTGCATGGTCGGTGGCTACTAAGTCTATAATTCATAAAAGAGAGAAATCAGTGAGTATTACTGTAGAAGATACAAAACTCAAACTATGTAAAAGAGAAGAATATACATTCCACTCATCACACTCCATGTATGCGCTCTTATTTTGAACTGCATGATCGTATTCGACATTTGTATCAAATGTTGTTTCATCATATGATCAGCACTTTTCTTATAAACAATAAACTTGTAAGTGAGCATTGTCATCTAAAAGTTAATAGAGTACCATAATGCTTTTTTAGAGTGAGCCAAAATGATATAGCCATAGGATGCTACTCATAAACTAGAATCATGTCATTGTATATATTACTAATTAGGATCGCCCTAACATGGCTATTCTTCTTTTTCCATACATGATAGGCCTCCTGATCCCTCCTAAGTTTGAGGTGTGATACTCTCTCCGGGGTCCACCATCTCATATCTCAGTATCTCAGAAAAATCCTGCACCTCGAGAACAAAGTGAATTTTCTAGTGTCAAATATTATAGTTGTCACTATTCAGTTTATCTCCTTTGCAAAGATATAGAATTATAGGTTTTGGTGCAGCCATCATCTCTAGTTCACAAAAAAAGAGAGACGTTCGTGATTTATTGATATTTATTCACATATTTTGTACACCTTCTAAATCAAACAGATATAAAATAGTTCGAATGTAAACCCTAAAGCGAACGAATAGATTAAAGGCCCATCCACGATAACTTGGAGTTACATCTTACCATTTAAATTTGGATTCGGTTCACAAAAATTCACAAAATTATTGCCTTAAAAAATGAAAAAATTCAATCTGGAATAGTCTGACGCACTGTCGGAGGTCCCACGCCCTGCCACGCATGGCGGCACCGCCGCCATGCGCCAGACGTGCGTTTGTACGTACAATCAAACCACCACTACAATGTCACAATATCTCAATCCGCAATTTGGGGAATCACAAACGAGAAGAAAATTTCTTATTTGAAATTTTCTCAATGCCTTTAATAATTTATCACACTATAAATTATGTGTTTCTCACAATCCCTAAATCTCTCTCTTAGCAATTCTTAATTGCCTTGATTGTTCACTCTACCATATACATATATGATACTCATTCATTCAAAACTCAAATTGTATCATTGTCATATTAGAAGAGAGGAGGAGATATATTAAGGGAGTTAAAGATCACTACAAAAAAATAGCCTTTTAGCCACAAATTTAGCGACGAAAATTTTAAAAAAATTCGTCGCTAAAAACATTAGCGACGGATTTAGCGACGAAAATTAAAATCCGTCGCTAAATTTAGCGACAAATAATTTTTTGTCGCTAAAATTCGTCATAAACTTTAGCGAGGAAAAACTTATCCGTCGCTAAATTAGCGACATAAAAAAATCCGTTGCTAAATTTAGCGATGAAAATAAAAAATTCTTCGCTAAATTTAGTGACAGATAATTTTTGTCGCTAAAATCCGTCGCTTATTTAAGGGAAAAAAAATATGTAATACTAAAAAAATCCATCACTAAATTCAGCGACGGATTCCAAATCTGTTGCTAAAATCCGTCGCTAAATTCAGCAATGGATTTGGAATCTGTCGCTGATTTCAAATTCCGTCAAAATGTCCAGGAGTGCACGTGTCACCCGTGCCACCCTTGCCCACCCAAGCCAACACGCCACCCTTGCCCACCCGAGCCAACGCACGTGCTACCCTTGCCTACCTGAGCCGGCACCAGCCTACAACCTGCCCGCCTGCCCAAGCCAGCACCCCCGCCCAGGCACTCTTTAATTGTTAGAAAATGTCACGCCTTCTGCCTCCACCGTGGTTCGAACTCCGAACTCCTGCATGAACACAAGCAACCTGTAAACCACCGAGCCAAAAATATTATTATGATATAAATTTCTTTTTTATTATTTATTATCTTTATTTCACATTTTTTAATAATAATAAAATAATATATAATAATAATTTAAAATAATAAATATAATAATTTTTTTATTTATACCACCCACCTAAAATAATATTAATTAAAAATAATAAATAGGATAATTTTTAAAAAAATAAAAAATAATTAAATACTAATTTAAAATAAAATAATAAATTAATTAAAAAATATGTTAATATTATATTTTGATTTCTTCTTTTTTCTTTTATCTTATTATTTTATTATTTTTTTTCATTTTTATTTTATTTTTTTAATCCATAATTTAAAAATGGATTATAATATCTCAAAACTATAAAATTATAATTATCAATAAATTATAATATATTAATAATTTAAAAAATCTATATATTTAATTACAAAATATTTTTATTCGCTATAATAAAATTATTATATATTATAACAAAATTATTATATATAAGAAATGAGAGTAGAAAGAAAAAAAAACCCAAAAATAGAGATAAGGAAAAAAATGATAATAGAACACAAAGAGGAGGAAGAAAGAAAAAAAAATATTATCATATAACATAATCGGTGGTGCAGTGATGATATGTCTTCTTCTTAAATCCGAGATCCAAGATTCGAATCCCTTCACCTACAAATTTATTTTTTGTATTAAAACAATGAAGGGCGCCCAGGCATGCCCCAGCAGGCGCGCGGGCGCCCAGGCAGGCAGGCGCTCGTGCATGCATGGGCCGGCGCCCGCGCAGGTTGGATTAATATTTAATTAAAAATTTTATATTGTTGAATAAAATAATACAAATAAAATAAAATTACCTATACAATAATAAAAAATATTAAATTAAAAAAAAAAAGAAAAATAATAATAAATTAATTAAAAAATATATATAATTTAAATAAAATAAAATATATGGTTTTTTTTAAGAATTAAATAATATTATTCTTCTAAAAAATGAAATAATATAATAAAATAAAATGTAAATTAAAATATTATAAAATAATAATATGATTTGTTAATATAAATTAATAAAATAAAATTATAATTAAAAGAAGATAAAATTCAGTGACGGATTTGGAATCCGTCGCTGATTCAGCGACGGATTTTCAAATCCGTCGCTGAAATTATTAAAATAAAATAAAAATAAAATAAAATTCTAATTATTCAGCGACGGATTTGGAATCCGTCGCTGAATCAGCCACGGATTTGGAAATCCGTCACTAAATTAAATTACTAGTGGTTGTAAAATTAATTTTTTAATTTAAATATTATATTAATATTATATTTTATTTAATTATATAATTTAGCGACAAAATTTGTAACGAAAATTTTTTTGTCGCCAATTAGCGAAAAATTTAGTCACGAAAATTTTTTCATCACTAATTAGCGACGAATTTAGTTACGAAAATTTTTTCGTCACTAATTAGTGACGAATTTTGCTACGAATGATGTGTCCATCGCTAATTTAGCCACGACTTTCTTTCGTTGCAAATTTTGTGGCAAATTAGCGACGAAAAAGTTTTTGTCGCTAAATTCGTCGCAAAATAGGGACGAATTTTTTCCGTCGTGAAAATTCGTGACTATAACCGTGTTTTTTTGTAGTGGATAATAGGTTGACCCTCCGTTACTCTTTTAATTTAAATTTAGCTTATGGTAAAAGCCCCGAGCATATTTTACCAACATATAATAATTGCATTAAGCCTATATTTATGAGAGTTTGGTCATGTCATTCCACAGTTCGGAAGCTTTTTATGGATGCTTAGAAGTATTGTATTCTGTATAGCCATCTTCGATTTTCAATGGTTGGGTTTGCATTTGACATTGAAAATGACATAACTAAAATAATGAAAAAAAAATTATTAGATTATTGAAAAATAAAAAATAGGCAACAAATTCTGATAACTGAAATAGAGAAAGTGTAAAAGAAAAAACTTACTCAGTTGAGGATGACTGAGTGGAGCTATGATTCTAAATTTCTAATATAGAAGACCAGAGAAAGTTTTGACTTTGGAGTTTAAATTTGATTTGTGTGAGCAAAGATTCAATACTGAACTTTTGGAAGAGTTGAAATCGATTAGCAAACAGTCGAGAAAGAGATAGAGAAAAGAGGAGACACAGATGTTTATTGTGAGATAAAAGAATCCTAATTTTCTCAAAGTTTTAGCCATGTTTGTGACTTAGATCATTTGCTTATGGATGGCTAAAATTACCCTTTGTTAGATATTTTCTTTTTGGTTTTTACTACTAATATCCGGGTGTTACCCGATTAATCCAATTCGAATACTATAAAACTCATTTTAGGGGTTGATTTTTTTAAATCATTTTTTGTTATTTTTAGAACTCAAATTTAAAATCTCTGATTAAAAGAGTAAAATATTTAACTACTCAAGCTAAATGATTATAAGCCATGTGTTTGGCTAACATCAATTTGGAATATAAAGTTGTTTTTATATTTTTATAAACTTATATACATAGTCAGGTCTATACCAAAAAAAAAAAAAAACAAAAGAGTTGTACAAAAAAAAATACATAGTCAGGCCGGTGAATAGGCTTTTAAAGGCATTGTCCAAGCCTGACACGTAAAATTATGGGCCTAAACCGTTTTTATCCGAATCTCTCCAAAATTAATAAAGAAGTTGTCCAAATCATTACATTTTTATTTTTTATTTTTTGATTCATAGTGAGAGTCGAAACTAAATCTATTATAAGGGAGAGGGAAATTAATGTCACTTGAGGTAAATCTCATCGACGCCATTACATTTTTATTAGTAGGCTTACGGGCTTGGGTGGGCCCAGGTCATGATTTACTCATTCCTTAAAGGCTATAAATTAGTTTACTCGGACACTTTTATTATCTCTTCTTTTTTTTTTATTCCCCTATTTTTTTTTTATTGTATAAATTACCAAGTTAAGGGAGGGATTTGTACCGGGACTTCCTCTACCTCTCATCAGGCATCACTCTTCTCCCACTCATTCTTTGTTCCCCAAGGAAGCCATATAATATTATAGATGTATTTAGTGTTCTTTCTTGCACAAACCCTAAATCAATTATTTGTTCCTACTAGATTTTTCTTCTCTCCTTTTCTCCTCTCTTCTAGATCATTGTTTATCATCAAGCATATTGACCATCAACGATCAACAATCTCTTCTTGGATCGATCCACGACCAGTCATGAAGCCCCACTACGATCGATTCTGTTCTACTGTAAATTGTGAATCTATATAACCCCCTACGATTTGCAACTAGAAAACTGAATTTCTCTCTCTTCTGACTTATGGGTCTCTCTAAGGTTTTATTCTTGTTCATAAATTCTATCAAAGAGAAACCCATATTTTTTGGGGAGATTTAGTGTTTGGGGTTAAAGTTTATTGAAACATAGGTATTGAAGGCGATTCAAGTGTTGCTAGTGAAGGATGATGAAACCAAAGCTAGGGTGAGTCTTTCTTATTTGATTTTTGCTTTGAGAAATAGAGAAGATGAGAAATCCTTATCATGGAAAGACAGATCTTCTGAAGAAAAATTAAAAGGAAAGAACTTTGCTTACCAAAGAACAGATTATCGACGGCATTCATGGCATGCAATTGTAGAGAAAGAAAAGAGTGCGAGAAGAAGAGTATCATTTTTTTCCTTTTAATTTATCCATAATTTTTATGTTATATTTAGTTGTGTACCCACCTTTATTGGTATTGTTTATAAAGCTTGGTTGTTTTTTTCTTTGTTTTCATCACTAGTATCCAGATTTTGTCTGATTAATCCGATTCAAATACTGTATAACTCATTTTAGGGGTTGCCCTTTAAGTATTCTCGGTAACCGCTAAAAAATAACTTCTAATTATTCCATAATTGTTAACAGCTACTCTATAATCTTCAATAAATGTCAATTGTTAACTTTCGACTACTCCATGATCTTTAATAATCATATATGATTATAGAATTATACACTATTGAAATGCCTTTGAAGTTAACTTTCCAATATGAAGGATTACATAAAATTCGGGACTCTACAGAATAAGGCAAACCTAAGGGCCTAACTTCAGGAGGTTTTTCAAGTTCGGCCATTTCTATCCTGGCCTAAATATGGTCACATACCATTAGAAAACTCTAGAAATCTAGTTTTCAACTCAAAAAAATGTTCGATTTGAATCTCTCAAGACAAAGTTGTGGGCAATTTACGACAGACAATTTGAATTTCTGTAGAGAAAGTTATGAACAATTATTAATCTTGATTTAATATTTTAATGTCAGACTATTTTCATTATTTAGATGCTAATTTTATGAATTTTAGTATTTTTTTTAGCACAAATCTTCAAAAACTAGAGTTTCCATAATTAAAACTGAAAATATATTTTAGCTCTTGAATTTGATTTAAGCACGACCGCTCCTTTGAAACTCTTGATCTTATTTATTCATTTGAAGATTGATTAGAGCCCTTGATTGATAATGAAGATGTGCACCTCATCTTCCTAACATCCATGGAGTTTTCTGATCTAGCCTTCGCATATTTTCATTTGATTAAAGATAAGATCCATGACCTCTTAATATCTACCGTTCATTTGATCTTTTGATCTTTGCCTTCCATGTGTGATCATGATGAACACCTTGATCTTGACCGCACACTTCGAGATATTGTTGGCCTTTAATTTGAGATTTCATCTCATTCGTCGATGCTTGTTGTGAATAAAGATCATCTCCCTCACTGTTGGATCTAGGATTCTGCTTCTATCTATTTCATTGAGAATATCAAAATACACAACAAAATAATAATCCAATAAAAAAAAATTATTTAAAACATAATATTTGAAAAATAAATCATAAAATAAAGAAAAAGTTACCAATTTTTAGTTTGCAGACAAATCTTCACCAAAACCCATACCTGTATTGGAAAACCTCAAATCCAGATTTTCTCCTCTATGCCATAGTTCCTCTCGTATGTTTTTCAAGTGGGTAAAGTCTAATAAAAATTCATCTTTGTTCTATGTGTGTTAAGAATTTTATGCATCTAGGTGTTTAATTTAGATTTGAAGACTAACTAACATTGAGAGAGAGGGAGAGTCTAAAAGAAAAGGATCATATTAATTGGTTTTTAAATTCATAAGAAAAACCATTGAGATTGTACTTTTTAAAATTATATAAACAATCTGCATATTTTTTGAAATTACAATATGGTTTTAATAGTCTTTGAAATTATAAAACAAGAGAAAATGATTTCAAAAATTATAAAGTAGGACCAATATGATTTTAATATTATAAATCAAGATAAAATGTTTCCGAGATTATAGTCTGGTCATATAATTTTCTGAAAAATTACAATTGACTCTTAAATTTCTCTCTTTATATTATATTTCATTTTCAATTAATTTAACACAAAGATAATCTCATGCGAACAAGTAATAAATACCATATGAGGTTTTAGGGTAGAGAAGGAATTTAAAACATATTTATGTTAGTTCTAAAATAATTATAATACCATCTGGTAATCCAATAGTTACATTAAAATTTTAATTCTAATTGATTTCACTCAATAACTAGAGTTTCACTTCAAAATAAATATCATATCATTTACAAAGTTAATAAATAAATAGCTATTATTTTGTCATTAATCTATATGTATCTCTATATACTGTCCCTTCATGTTATACTCGTACTTCTATAGCTTTTGGCACATTTCATAATCATTCAACCGCAAGACTCAAACTTCAAAGGAAGAATGAATAATTGCACAAGAGTATCTAGGTGATGATGATCATAGTGGAAGAGGCAAGCGTTATCCAAAAAGGAATTTGAAAGGTATTCCCGATAATAGAAGAGTGAAAAACAAATTTGAAAAGTGTGATAATTTTTTGAATGTATTTTCTAAATCACTAAATGTAATAAGGAAAAAGATTTAATAAAGTTTTGAAAATATAAAACAGAATCATAGTCAAGTGAGCTACAAACTCTATGACCGTGGAATACTCTATTTAAAATTGTATGATTATGTTGAATGCTATGGATAATATTAGCGATACCTCTCATAACTAATCAATTGGGTTCTTTGATAACATTAGTTGGAGGAAGAATTTTTGACTTATGTCTCAAGAGAGGGAACTATGATTGACTAGGATAACATTTTATGTTTTGTAATAACTATTTTTTAATATGTTATGTTCTACTCTTAATGTTTTGTAACTTTCTTAATGGATTGTTCCTATTCATACGAAGATATGATTTGGACAAGTTTATTTTCATATTTTGATAGAATACGCAGATATATTTATTGATAGAGTTTCTTGTAGGACATCCATGCTTAGCGGTAAGGAATATATTTGAGAAGTATTTTGCGGACATCCTATCTAATGTTATGAGTCATTTTGGATGAAACCACATTTGTTTCTAAATTTGTGTGATCAATTAAAATGGCTAGGTTTATTACACAATTCTAGGGATGTTAGTGTAGAGGAAGATTTGGCAATGTGATTGAGAATTTTATGCTATAGCTCAAGACAAAGAGTAATTTGCGATCGCTTTCAACATTCACTTGGTACTATTCATGCTTGGTTTAAGAGGGTGTTGAGAGCATTAAAGGCTTTTGCCCTTACCGTGGCTAAACATGTGGATAAAAGTGAAATGTAACCAGAAATTTAAAAACATCCAAGATGGAAACTATACTTTAAGGTATATTATTTTTTAAACTTTCATATGATTTGGGAAATATTTTATGATATAATTAAACTTTAATGTTTATATTTAGAATTGCATATGTGTTATGGATAGCACTTATATAGCAGCTTGGGCATCTGCATCAAAACAAAAGACGTTTTATGGTAAGGAAGTCGTACTTGTGACTCAAAATGTGTTAGCTATTTACTCACATGATATGATATTTACATTTGTGTACATTGGTTGAGAGAGAACGACTAATGATTTTGTGTGTTTTATGATATTGTTATCAAAATGTTAAAATAAATTCCCTGTGCCCACTGGCGGTAAGATATTTTATATACTCATAAAGAGTCGTAACTTTCTTTTAATGATATAAATTTATTTTATTTATACTTTTAATTATTAACTTTTTTACAATTTATTGATGTAGATTATTTCTATATTATTGATAATGGCTATCCGAATCTTAAGAAATTTTAACCTCTATCTTGGTGATCGATACTATCATAGAGATTTTGAATGTGGTCCAAAAATCAGAGAAAAAGAAGAATTATTCAACTATGTAGACTACTTTATCTATAATATCATAGAGCTGTCGTTAGGTTTACTTAAAGTCAGATTTCATATACTGAAATATATACCAAACTATCTATTGAGGAGTCAAATATTGATTCTATGCACTGCATAATTTTATTATGATGGAAGATAGAGCCGACAATTTGTTTACTATATATAGTCAAGATTATTTAAAAGTTCTTCAAGAAAGCTTAAATACGGTTTAAGAAGAATTTTCAATAGATATGACTAATAACGATAAAATGTTTCAAATTAGGGAATCTATTGCTAATAGCTTATGAAATAATTATAAGAATTAACATCGTAAGTAATATGTAATTAAAGGAAATTCATATGATATTCTGTATTATTGATTGAATATTGGTTTATACTATTAACTTGTAATATTTGTTATAAAAAAATTTATGCATGAATTGGTTTAGATGCATATCTTTATACTTGTATTCGTTTCAAATTAACTTTCATAAAAAAAAAATCACACGTATATTTGCCAATTTTATAAATAATATAACATATGTTTAGTTCTTAGGAAAATATTAGAGAATTGGTTCTATTTGAATGCGTTTTCTATTTTTTATTTCAGAAAAGTATTAGGAAATTGATTTTATTTGACATGTTTTTCAGTTTTCCGATTTGAAAAAATATGTAACTTTTAAACATATTTTTTAAATTTTCTACTATTTTCTTTAGAGATAGAAAATAGTAGAAAATATTTGACAAATCAGATATAGAAAATCAGAACATTTTTAATAACTAAACAGATCATTAGATTTCAACTGGGAATTTACGGTCTTCAATCTAAACAAATTACAATTTTCACTCCAATTTCAGTCTCCTTACTCCAAATCAATTGCAATTTTCAGTTCAAACCAATTGCACAAATACTTTAACAACAAAAAAAGCAGACTGAATCAATTGAAATGAAGTGGACAAACTTGGTATACATAAAAAATATATATACATATATCAAGTTGAGTTATGCAAAGATTTATACACTAGTATTATATACATCGATGACCACCCTACATTATATATATCCACAATCCTAAGTTTCGCAAGAAGAGGCCCAGTATTTCTACAGGGTTAATGTTTGATAGGCTGAGAACTGGCCTGTAAGATGGTTGTGTACTCTCATCAAAAGTTAGGGATACAACTCTCTCCAATTCTATATCTTCAGATAATCTAAGTACACAACCATGGTTGACAGAAGGTGTATAGGGAGTATGCATTGGATATGGAGAGGCAATGGATATCTCTGTTACATCATCCTCATCTGCCTTCCAAATGTGGATGGATGACTAGCGTTTTCCAGAGGTCAAAATTCGATCATTTCCAAATACTTTGAGTACAAGGGATGATAAGTCTCTGAGCTGGATAGCTTTAGGATCGGATGCAATGAAGGCAAGCATATCACTGACAATATGGTAGATATGTCTGAGTGATCGTCCTTTCAATAGATATAATGTTAAATAGATAATCGATGCAAAAAAGAAAGGATGTAGTAAAAAAGGTGATGTGATTTAGACTTACAAGAATTTCTAACTACGATACAATAGGTCGAAAACAGACTAGATGATGATGCATCGGATTGCGATGTATATATGTGTGATAAGGCAAGACCATGGCATGTAGTCTGGAGTCATTGTCTTCTGACCATAGAGTGGGTCTCCATTGACAGTGTACTCTCAGTGATCCTCCCACCTGCGTATGTGGGTTGCATGCACGATACCTCCAATCCTTCCCACTCTCCCACGCCAATCAATGCAATGTAAATCCAAACTAATGTAGGTATCGACCGATACACCTTGTAATAATGAACTTAATAGGACAATGAATTGCAGTATTTCCTAAACGTATAATTTCTAACTGGACTTGATCAACTATATACACATAATGAGGTAACTTACCTTGTCCTCCCTCATGTGTTCCATCTGATTTCGACAACTCCAAAGAACATATTATTTTACAATAGCAAAGTTACATGGAACATCTCATCTATTTCCATATATCACAAAGTAAATGGTTAGTGATACAAAAATGATAATAAAAACTAAGCATAGCTATATGTCTATGTAACTTATGGTGATCCTTTAGATCCACTTGGCAAGTTTGGCCTAATTGGCATCGAATCAACCATACGATGTCTCACCAAAGTAAACATGGTTAACTTCTCCCATACCCAAGGCTGGTTACCGATATAAATGAAATGAAATTATGGGATGTAGATAAAGTGTATGTATGGGAAAAAATTAGTTTTCAAATAACTTATGATATTTGTAAGAGTAAAACTGGTCCCATAATCTGATTCACTCTGACAATACAAACTTGACACAGAGTCCTGTATAATGAAACCAAGGCCAAATTGCCACAACTAAATCATTTGACTACACTAAGTCTTGCAGCAGCTCTAAATATGTCAGCTTCATCTTGAACTCGGACTTGTCCCCCATAATGTTTCCTAACAACTGCATAATGCGTCCTCACAAATGGATCAAGACCACTGCCCACTCAGAGTCAGGGTGTAGGACTACAAATCTAAAGCAATTGTAATGGCCTTCGTCTTTAGCCAGTCACCATCGAAGTGCTTGGGTTGGGGAATGAAACACATAATATTGATACAAATATCCTGCCACTTTGCTATGGTGTGCTAAACATCGGCGTTGATCACTGGCTCTCTATCAATTAGTAATTCCTATAGGATCTCAACATTTTGTAATGTAACGGTGACATCATTTACAGGTAAATTGAAAATAAATATGTGTCTCCGTCTCCATCTCTTGACCAATGTTGTAATAAGTGCCTGGTCGAGTTAGCTGTGACCATGCCTATACATGCCATAGAAACTGACCCGCAGCAAGATATGCCGTACATGAACATCCACTGGCCAAGCAGACCAAAATCTGTAATTTGATTGGCAAATGTCCAGTAGGGTATCGCTACCACTCTCCCAGACAACCTTTGAGTGATATGTCGCCTAGCAGTACAATACACGAGGGTCACATAGATCCAAATGTAACTCTGGATAATCATGCCCAACCATATCGATATAATGTTCTGTTATATGTAGTTTCATATGTTAGTCTCAATTACAAATAAAAATGGCGTGTACATTAATTAAGTTGATAGATGAAACTAACATGTGTCTTTGTATTTCACAATTTAAATATAAATAGAAAAGAGCAATATATAACAATCATAAAAAGTCTGATAAAGTTGTCTTTGACAATCTTAAAATAATCATGTCCCTCTCTCGGGAGTATAAAAGTAGAGAACAATCATAACAATCTTAAGATTTTTAAGAAAACAATCTTATGTTAAAAAAAAGGTACATAATAAAAGTTCACAACAATTTTAGAAAGGTACATAACAAATATGTTTCTTTAGGTGTACTACAACTTAAGGAAAAAAAACACATAATAATACCGCTTCAAGCATGCCCTCTTTTAGCCGTTCCATATTTGGAGGCCTATAGTCCTTGTATCCCAAAGGATAAAATTGGCCAACATATTGTGAATTGTGAAATTTGTCCACAAGTCTGACAAAATCTCGTTTGATATTCTTGTAAAATTTCCCCATATGGGAGAGAGTTTAAATATTGTGTACTTACCACATCTACATGAACACTTATTCATAATGACTTTATGTGCATGCCTACCTCTCCCCATGAACTCTGGTAGTAATCTTATACTCCCTTATGGCAGTGACACGATGGTATTTGAATTTGTATTCATTTCTTAATAATCTATCCATCATGACTGTTGGCCATGTTTTGCCATCATGTATGTAAGTTTCTGTTTCATTCCAATATTTATTAAAACAAACCATCATATGGTACAAGGTTAACGGAACACATGTAGTTATCAACAGCTTTCTAGCCCCCATTAAATGACTCCGACTTATTCATTGTCATATTGTCCCAACGTTACCCAACATCGTAATACAAAGTCCACTTTTCAAGTGAAATTTCCATTAACCATCGGAGCGTAGACTCACTCAATTCTCTATCTTGTTTATCACCACGTGAAATTTTCTAATTTAGTGTATTACGATAACCTTATGCATTATCTCCATTAATAGCATATTTTTGGACCACTAACTGAAATTTTCTTTTAGGTGTTGCAAACAAATTTTATAATAAACCATTGGAAATTGGGATTCCTTTCAATGGATCGTAGTACTTAAGGTGCCCTATTAGATATATTGCACACCCCAGCACATCGCCAATAACGTGCACTCTCAAATTATCCAGAAACCAAAATCAATTCACGAGCTCTCTTCTTCCAGAATAGCAAAAGTTGGTGAAAATATGTGATTTTCTATATCAAACCCCTAATAATAAGAATCTTCTCCTTGTACCTAGCAAACTGAAAACCTTCGTCAGTACTAATCACGGGCTTACAGTGCTTGCAACCATTAATACACGGTTTGAATGTCCAGAACATTGGAAAGACTCCATATCTTGCTCTGGGAGATCCAAAGTACCTCCAATCGATCACAGTCTTCAGATTAGTTCATTGGAAAGTAGCAATAAACTGGAACTATAGTGTATACAAAGTCGGCCAATTGTTTTATACTAGCTCCATTGCTTTCTGTTACTGAGCTTTCTGTTACTCCATTTATACATTTTTGTAGGACAAATTTATACCATAAGCTCTCTCATTCTTAACGACATTAGACACCTCATACAACACATTTTCCTTGACATGGTTCATGATCAATCGACTAATCATGTGTGAGTCGAGATTTAGGTGATTTGTCATAGGCTATTTAGGAAAGCAAGTGTATTTGGGATTTATTTTTGTGATTTCAAAGAAGCCACGACTCTTTTTTAGTTTTACCCAAACATGCAACAAGTAGTTGTCAGTGTAAAAGGAATATTGTACGAATCAAAAGGTTAACGTACTATCATGCACGCTGTAAAATCTGTGTTCTCACATCGTCTAGCATTTGATAGCGTGTTGAACCCCCTCTTTTGTTTTAAAGACCAAACAAACCTCTAGAATTGATGTGTGAACATTTTCTTATATCGGTCGGTTATAGTCATTAAAATCATTAGCCATATTCTCGCCTTCACCCATATCAGATAAGAGTGGGATTTTAACCTTCTTGTCATCCCCTTCAATCATACCATTTAAAAAAAAGAACTACTCCAGTTCCATAACCTTGACTCCACTATCTCGATCATGATTTTTCTACCCCCAAGGGGAAAGGTCCTTCCCTTTTTGGCCGTTATAGGCGAGGAGGGATTCAAATCCCGATACCATGGTTCATAAGCCCCGCCCCATCTCCATTGGATCTATTTCTAAGAGTGCCCTAAAAAAAGAACCTTTCCTCTCCCAACCATTTCAGGTTAAAAAGATGTGAAACCCCTTCACTTATTTCATGACCCATATCACCACTATCACCTATGAATTCGCATTTTCAGCATCAATGAATGCCTTAGATGATCGGTGTCATGTCAGTTATTGCTGTTGGTGTCATTTGCATGATGGGGCATATCACTATGTTGGGAGGAGGCAGTAAGGCATCACTTGTTAGAAATGCCCCATATTGAGCCCAATTTTCCCACTTCCAATAGCTCCATTCATAAACTGTATGTATGTTCTAGCATTGACTTCTTTTTCAATTGCCTCATTCATAAACTTATACATCCCAACATTGGTCTTACCGCCATAATTTGGTCTCAAGGATGAAAAATTTTGTGTCCTAGATGAGGTCTCTAGGATGACTGACTGATTCTCTCTGACTTGACTTAAACAATCCATTTATGTTGGCTCTCGAGGTGCATCCAGAATGGGGCTTCTATCTAAGAACAGGTCAATGGAATTTAGTTATGAAAGATATTTTGGGATTAATAACACTTCATGTAAGAAATCATCATCCTCAATTCATACTAGAGTGTAACTAAATAATTGCCCATATTTCCTATAAAGATATCTTCATGTGACTTTCAACTTGAATTGTCTACTATCAACTATAGTATTCTGATGTAGAGGTTACATTAAGTGTTGTCATTTAATTTTACTATCAATCACGATACCCTTTTTTGGGGTTATATCGTACTCAAATCCCTTTGACTCTGAAATACAATATAGAATGGATGAATAAATTGTATGGAACTTTTTTGATGGTTTGAAGGTTTTTTCAATTTATTGAAAATCAAGGTGAGATAAAGGAGTTGAAGATTGAAAGAAAAACAATGCATCCAATTTGAAGAATAGAAGAAAGACAGAGTATACACAATTTTTATAATGGTTCTACCAAATATTATGTACATCCATTCTTAGACTCTATCTGGATTTTCACTATTTACTCTGAAATAGTACAACAAACTTGTCTATAGATGCAAGTTAAACCTTTATAGTATTTTCTCTCAAAATACTAAGAACCCAATCTTACACCGGTCGATTCTCTCTCTAAATCCCAGAGCAAGAAACCCCATACGGTCTTTTAAACTTTTGGAATAGGAGAAGAGTAAATATTATAATAAATACACTACAATTTTTAGATATAACAAACTTGAAATTTACAAAGAGAATTTACAAAAGGAATAAAAAATTGAGTGTGTTTAATTCGCTTCAAAGTTCAGAGTATTCAATTCTCTCTTCTGTTTATTCCTTCTTCACTTCTATATTTATATGAGGGTTGTTGTGAGCCATTGTGATAGATTTGAACTCAAACGTGGTTAATTAATGCTCCATCCGTCTCATTTAATGCCATCTCAACTGTTACTCTGTGCAGCTAATAGGAAATTGCTTCTTTTTTACTTTGTCGTCAGTTGTTTTGCTTAACCAATAAACATTTTGCTTTGTTGTGTAAAAACATTAGAGCTCACAAGAATTTCATTAATCATAATAAGTAAGATTAAGTCACATGATTTTGTGATTAACTTGGCTAATCGAAACTCAAACTCCATGTGTTGACTATTTTAGATTATAAGCCTACTAGGTTTAGAAAGTGTTAAGTGAGGTTGACTTGATCTTCTTCATGGGTTGACTCATTTTTTTAATTTTTTTCAATTCTAGACAGAAGATGTCGACTTGATTTTCTTTCAGGTTAACTTATTAAATATGTAGGTTGACTTATTTTCTTTTGCAATCAACCTATATGCTGAATTGCTTGGCCTATTTATGTTGTGGTTGACTCTTTTAATATGTAGGTCGACTCATTTCCTTCCTTGGGTTGACTCATACACTATATCAAGTAAATCATAACTTCTATGGATCAACTTACATGTTTCTAGGTCGATATGACTAGGTGATAAGAAACAATTTTAACTTATAGGTCGACCAATTCATTGCATCATTCGACTCGTTCTTGGACAAGTCGACATTCACGAGAAATCTTACCAGTCTGCTTACTCGAAAATAGTTTGGTGGGTCAACTCATCCTTTAGTTTAACTTTATAGTTTGACTTAGAGCATTTTTATAGGATGACATGGTTTGATTTAATTATGGACAAGTCAACATAGCTTGGTGGTCAAGTCGACTTGAACGTTTTTTCTCATCTTCTAAGTTAATAGATCGATTTATGTACTTCCATGGGTCGACATGTGTTATTATTGAACTTGTTTTCTAAAGTTTAATGTCTAATAGGTCGACATGTTTATTTAATGGGTCGACATGTGAATCTTAATAGGTCGACATATCTTGTGAGCAGGTCGACATGCATTGCTTCAGAACTAAACTTATTGTGCTCAAGTGGAAAAGTATATCCAATAGGTTGACTTGTGTCTTTAGGTGACATGTAATGTTTCAGAAAAGCTTAATGTCTTACAGGTCGACATTTGCATCTAATAGATCCACCTGTGTATCAAATAGGTTGACATGTCTTATAAGTAGGTTGACTTGAAATGTTTTGAAAACTAGCTTAATGTTCTCATGTTGACACGCCTATAAATTAGGTCAACTTTTCTCAAAGTTGGTCAGGAAGTTTTCAAATCTCTTCTTATTTCTTTAGGAAATATCATTTAAGTAAATATTTATTTAGTTAAGATTTTACATGTAAATAAAGGAATATCTCTATTCGGATTCAATAAATATTGTTTTAAAACCCAATTTCTTAAAAATAAAAAGTCAACATTCCCTTCAAAAAATAAAATTTTAGTTTTTATTTTTTGATTTAATTTGGACACATTTTTTCAGAGAGTTAACAATTTAGAAAAATTATGAGAAAATAGGTTTTAACTTAATTGAAACATGGAAAACATATACTGTTATTTTTAATTCTCATTCTCTTAATATTTTAAACACCTATATTTTCGAGTATTTAGTATTCGGCGAATTGGTGAATTTTCAATATTCTAAATATCTCATTTTTAATCTATCTTACTTGTTTGATTAGCACTATTATCCCACTATTAGTGATGGTTATTTCTTGTTATTATGAGATTGTTAATTTGCTCTTTAATGTTATGAATCATTCGACTAACTTGAGGGATTTGTCGACTATCTTTGTGCACTAGTGAGTCAACTTGTTCATGTGACCTGTCAACTACCCTTACATATTTGAAACAACTTTCCAGCCTTATGTTTATCTAGTGAGTTGTCTAGTTTAAGTAACATGTCGACTACTATTAAAGTTTCAACTAACGGTTTTCTAATTCTTTTCTTAATAAATTTAATCATGTTTTTTTAATTATCAAAAACCTATAAATATGCCAACAAACTCTCTTATAATTGTCACCCCAATGAAGCAATAGTCTAACCTGCTTGTCACCCATATATGCTTTCTGTATCATCATGGTCAAAATATAAACAAAATCTGGGATATACGAATCAAGCTCTGGCGTGTAGTAATCAAATCAAAATTAAAAAAAAAAAAATAGCACAGTGAATGCATACATAGTGAATACTTTCAGTAATCAAATTAAAAGAATAGAGCAGAACAAATCCAACATTCACACAGTGACACAAGTAGTAGCAAATTTAAGGAAAAAATGAAAAAAATCTCCCAGCAGAAAATGTAAATATATATATATATATATATATATATATATATATATTGTCGTGAATGAATGCTGAAAATAGAGTACTTAAATTTTGAAAACCACAACAAATTGGGTCCTCTATCAGGAATGGCACCACACTTGCCGTTAAAAGGTGAGTTGGAATGATGTGTTGTTTGTCGTGAAATGTCACTTGTTGATCTAACATTAGACTTGGACCAAAATACTTACGTAGCACTTGTCACATCAGCACATTAGACATTAAGTCATGCCACAAAGTTGGATTGCTAACGTGGCAATGTCGCGTAGATAAAAAAGCTAATGCGGCACAAGGCACAAACAAAGTTTGAGCAACTTTCTCCTCTTTCATTCTCTCTCTTGTGCTCTCTCTCATTTGGTGGGCAGAAAGACGCCCTCAGTCGCAAGTGCTCACATCTGAGCCTCTCTCATTGGGGAAAGAGAGGTAAAGGAGAGAAAAAATGGAAACTAAAGACCAATTTTTAGAAGTTCTCATGGTGAATGGTGAACTAAAGAGATAAACTAGTGAATGATAGTTGGTGATGGCTGAACTAAAAGCAGTAGTGACTAATGATGGAATAGAATCAAAACAGAGCAATCAAAGTGAAGAGATGCTAACTAGTGAGAAGAATCGATGACGAATTGATGGTGGAATTAGGCAGAAAAGTCGAAGAGATGGGTGAGTCGAAGACGAACAGTCAACATAGATGAAAAGCAAACTTAGAAATCAACAAATCGAAGACGATCGATGGAGTAGACGAAATAATCAAAGACGATCTCGTACTCTAATGACGATGATGAATTGAAAGCAACCGATGAAATTGATGAACATGATGACTACAATCTAAAATCGAATGATGATTGTGGAGATTATAAGTGCTATAGATGAAGATGTCAGTGACTAAAGAGCAAAGATGATGAATTAAATCTGGGAATCGAAGGTGACTGCAACAGAAATTTCCAATGACAATGACAAAAATTGAAAGGTAGAAGGTGATGACTGAAGTCTGGAATCATCTCTTTGTTCGGTCACCGATCGCCATCCATAATCGCCTTTGATTTGTCGCTACCAACCCATTTTTAGTTCTCATTGTTAGCCGACTTCGATTCTACCGAATTTCATAATTGCTGCCACTGGATCTTTGACTTCTGACTTCAATTCTTTGTCTCAAGTTAACAGCCACCCTACCTTCCATTCTTCTGTTGCCATTGTCAAGCCTCAAGAATTAGGTCTTCTGTATATAAGATTTCATCCTTTTCGAGGGAGGTGTAGATGAAGCAGTCTTGCTAGTCAGCGAGTGAGTGGGAGGCAATGGTGTCAATGTCAAAGATGATGGACTTGATGGATTTAGGGGAGAAGGCATGGAGAACAAGTCTATGAAGCTTGGTGTGGTAAGGTTCAAGGTAGGATTCTATTGAAGTTTGAAGAAAGGGAGTGGAAATTGGGGGTTGGGGGGAAGCGGAGAAAGAGAATGAGGAGGGCATCCACTGTATTCTAGCCGCACATATCGATCCCGATGCAATCCACCATGAAGATCAAGATCAAATCAAGTTAGTAGAGTCTCCAAGTCTTCCCGTGGGTCCAATCACAAAATCAAAAGCCAAAATACTTAAGAACCAACTGGAATCATTTATAATTGGGAGCACGAGGGATGTCCAGCTTACTTTCAAGAAATCCAATGAAGAATACAAATCCATACAATTAATTCAAGTTCAAATGTCTCAAATAAAGTAATAAATAATGATTTATATTTGTTTCTTTTTTTTTTTAGCCAACATGCAGACTATTTTAAAAAAAAAATTAGCATGTTTTGGGAGAAAAATACTGTCTAATTTTTAGTCCAAATCTGCCAATTAGACATATAGTTCTTATAAATAATTGTGACTGATTAGAGAAAAAGTAATTTCAAATTTTCAACTCCCAAACCTGCTAATTAGGTTTTCTTTTTAATTTTAGAAATAATTTATAATTAATAGTCGCAATTTTCTAGATTTATTATTAATATTAGCATATGATTATGAGTATATATATACCCTCATTTTCAGTCATGTGCAGAATAAGTTTAAATAATAATATAGTGAGATTTCTTGTTTTTTACTTGGTTTACCTTATTGAGTTATTTAAGGTATTTTAGATTTTATCCTAAAACGCTCTTTGATATTATTAATGGGTTGTTATCCTATTGTGGTGTCTTCGTTTTATTCACCCCAACGTATCAAATTCTTTGATCGATCCGATTCGTTATATTATATTTTTCTCTTATATGTATTTGGAGATATCTGAAAAAGTGTATATAAGAGATAAATATGTTAAATGTGACGTGTCAACTAGGTTGATATTTCACAATTGTGAGGTATCAAATTTTGATCAAAAAGTCAGTCACCTGCTGATGTGTCAGTGGCATGTGTGACTATCGAACTTTTCCATGAAGTTTGATCAGGTACCATGCCGAATCATCAACTGTTATTTCACGTGTAACGGTTATTTCAAGTCTAACACCTTGTTGAACCAACACAGTTTTTAACGGCTTGTTTATTG
Organism: Dillenia suffruticosa; assembly: GCA_033439265.1. Classification (NCBI taxonomy): domain Eukaryota; kingdom Viridiplantae; phylum Streptophyta; class Magnoliopsida; order Dilleniales; family Dilleniaceae; genus Dillenia; species Dillenia suffruticosa. Next base: position 10,058,230 of record JAVTVX010000018.1, on the reverse strand, counting down.
ATTTTCTCCTAAAAATTACTAAAATTCCGAAGGCAAAGGGAGAGAAAAAAAAAAAGAAAAAAAAATGAGGAAAGACAATGTGGTGTTATTATTTCTTTCACGGTGGCCGAAGTAAACGACCAAAAATACCAGTCCCTTCTCTCAGCTGCCGACGTTTAAATCCCAAGTAAAACCCTCGTCCCTAACAGAGGGTTTTCTATTACTTCCTCTGTCTGCCGCTACAGAGAGAGAGATGGCGCAATCCCTAGAGCTACTTCTGATCCAATTCTTGATGCCAGACAATGATGCTCGAAGACAAGCAGAAGATCAGATAAAGCGATTGGCCAAGGATCCTCAGGTGATTCCCGCTCTCGTTCACCATCTTCGCACCGCCAAGACCCCCAATGTTCGACAGCTCTCCGCCGTCTTCCTCCGGAAGAAGATCACCGGTCACTGGGCCAAGCTCTCCCCTCAGCTTCGCCAATTGGTAAAGCAGTCTCTCATTGAAAGCATCACTCTCGAGCACAGTCCGCCCGTGAGGCGCGCGAGCGCCAACGTCATCAGTATCATTGCAAAATTCGCAGTTTCAACTGGGGAGTGGCCTGATTTGCTCCCTTTCTTGTTCCAATGCAGTCAGAGTGCACAGGAGGATCATCGCGAAGTAAGAGTCCCCTTTCTCGACCCTTTTTCGTATTTTGCTTGAATATTTTAGAAGCTTCCCAATTTCATGTAGTTTTTGCTTTTCTTTGATGAAGGTGGCGTTAATTTTATTCAGCTCTTTAAACGAGACAATAGGAGTTGCATTTAAGCCTTATTTCGCTGAATTACAAGCTCTTCTGCTCAAATGCCTGCAAGATGAGACTAGCAACCGAGTCCGAGTTGCTGCCCTCAAGTGGGTTTTGCTGTACATGGCAAAGCTTTGTATTTATTGGTTCCATCTTAATTCTTGGTTTCATTGTGGAAATTCGATCTCTTTTTGTAGGGCAGTGGGATCCTTCTTGGAGTTTACTCAGGATAGCAATGAAGTGGTTAGCATTTTTCTTTTTCTTGTATTAAAATTTGAGCATTCTTTTCCATTCAATTGTATCGAAAAACTGCCCAAGTAGAAGAAGAGTGTGGTTTAGGTGGATGAGTGAGGTAACTAGGGATCATAGAATTAGAAATGAATATGTTAAAGTAAATTTAGGGGGTCATCCCAACTGTAGATAAGATGAGAGAAAGTAGATTAAGATAGTTTGAGCTTGTCAAAAAAATTGATAGGCAAGGTGTTACAACAACTACATAATGAACCTTAGAGAACCCTTGGAGAGCTGGTGAAATGTGATATGTCAATTTTAAGTTGACCACTGACATTTTGATTTTGAATAGAGTTGAATGGAAAAAATGATGTAGTCAAGGTGGGAAAATAGATGATCTTGTGTTTCATTGCTATTTTGATACAATACGAGTACTAGGTTACAAAGCCTGTTTGATTTCCTTCTATACAAGATATACTGTGTTATTTTTAGCAAGGGTAAGAAGCGACACAGAGCTTCTCTTCCAGATTGACAACAGATATTAAACAGGGGAGAATGAAGCACTTTGGAAAATATGAAAATATTCACAGGAGAACATAGCTGAAGCATGGAATGCTCAATCCTAATCACGCATGGATTCAAGGTGATGACTCTAAATGATGGATCAGTGAACTGTATTCAAGAGCCTCTGTAGTGTCTAGGTTTTTATAAAAATTATAGTACCAGGAACAGTATCCTGGGGGAGGCGCCGACCCCAGGTTAACTGCTTGACCTCTTCGTTTCCATTATCTAAAGTGACCTCTTCAGCCCCATAACTCATTCTGGTTTAATCTGCATATGCTTGAGATCCCACTATTACAGGTTCTAGGCAGACGCACACTATGTTTAATTGTTTCTTTTATTTTGACCAGTATTCCACCATTTAAAGTTGCCATTGCCAGAGTGTTCATTGTTACTGCCATAATGTTTTCCATCATACACCACACCAAATTTGTTCCTGGTAGCACTTAGCCACTGTGAACCATCAGCATAAAAACTCTTTCCAGAGCTACTACTCTAGTTGGATTGTCACAATCACACACTGGCACTGGACATCCTTTTTTACTGTGCTACCAGCTGCCACCATCTAGGCTCAAAAATAGCTGTGCCAACATTGCGAACACAACCATCACCAGCCTCTACTACCACCGTCTCTGCCTGCTGAAAATCCCATATTTTACCTGTCACCCTCTACCTTACCCACCCTTTCACATTGCTGCTGATAATTAACCAAAACCGCCATCACTGTTTATGTTGACTTCACCACCTATGCTTCTATATATTGCTGGCATCCAACCCAACCATTCTGGTCAGGTCATGACTCAACGATTGTTATTGACATATCTAATTTGAAAAAGGCCTTACATTTCTTCAAAACGAGGCTATAATATAGTATCTGATATATTTGACTGGTACATGATTCATTAAGACATGTCTATGATGTTATTTGTGAAGGAGAATTATTTTAGTCCCTGACCATTTTTTTGCATCAACATTCCCAATTAGCATTTCTGTATTGCCCTCCGGGTATCCCACATCAGATAACTGTTTTATATGTGAATCTAATTTTATAGAAAAATCACATAAGAGGATATAAAATTTCAGGTTGCATTGCTTTTTATTATCTTACGAAGTTATACATAGTAATCTTTGATGAAATCTTTCTTCATTGGTTTAAAATTCTTTCCATGTTACTGAATTTTGGCATATTTAGGTGTCTTCTTTTCTTGCTCCATGATTCCTGCCCTTTAACAACAATTGTGGCCAAATACATTATAAGTGGCATTGTCATCATGACTGTGCTCATGATCCATATCAATGTGAAACAAAAATTTTGTAATTCACTTAACATAAAAGGAAAAAAAAAAAGAAAATTATCAGCATGCTAAAGCAACTTAGAGCATACAAAAGTTGTTTTAGTTCTTCACATATCTTTAAAATGACAATGTTTTAGCTTCTCAAGTTTAGCCTAATGGTTTGCATTTAGTGGATAAGGACAAATATTTATCTCCTTAGTGCTACTTGTCTAGCATGCATAGTATATAATGATTACAGAAATTTGAAACCTCCATATGGCATGTTAGGCATGTATTCCTTGGGTCCTTGGTTTGTTTCAAGCACCAGTTTTATCTAATTTTTATTTTTTATTTTTTTTTTAGTTTCTATGCTTCATCAAAAGAAGATAGGCTGCTGTAGGTTTAGGGGAGGAGAAAACCAGAGCAGTGGATAAAGATAGAAAATAATAGGTATGATACAACACTTGTACAGTACTGATGCAACATGTCTATATATGTGTGCACAGTTTTGTATGTCTATTGTTTCTGAAGATGTCTCAAACACGAATATGTTATTTAAAAGTGCTGGCACCAAATAGGTGCTTAGAGAACTTGGCTGAACTTTAAAATTTTGAACTTGTCATGTTTTGAAAGTCCTTTTGTCATTTTGAGACCACAAAATGTTGATTGTTATATATTTTCTTTATGTTTGAGTTTGTGACTCTTCAGAGTTGGTGAAATACTGGGCTGGGGAGTCATCTTAGTTACTGCAATTTTGAAGTACCATGAAAGCATATTTTCTTGTTTGCATCTTCATTCAGCCTGCTTTCCCCTTTCGGTAGAATCTTAAAAGTCGCTTTCATATTGTGATCCAAACTGAGGAGGATAATATGTCCTCATGTGTCCTCTATTTGACACATCTGGACCACTATGACTATAATAAGTATCCAACCCTGTTAGAGTCCCTTGTTGTTAAGGTGAGTTGTTCTTTAATTCCTTCACTATTATCCTCCTCAGGGATAATGGTGAAGGAATCAACAAGATATTTATGGATACTTATAGTTAAGGTGAGTTGTTCTTTAACTCCATTACTGATTCTGCAAGTAATGTAATTATCTTTGTATTTTATGTCATTTTCCCCATAAAGGTTTAAAATTCTTATTTTCGGAAATTGTTGGCTTTCATGTACCTTTTCTTCACATTGATGGTATAGCAATTACTTAGTATTTGTCCAAGAGTGTTTGGAATGCAGTATTAATTGCAAGTGTTGTGTACTGTTCCCCTCCTACTGAAAGTTCTTTGGTTCTTTATTCTTGGGGCAGGGCGACAGGGATTGAAGTTGAAATTAGGCAATCTGATGGTTTAATGATTTCTTGATGATATGAGAATCTTAAGTAGTCATGGAAATTTTACTTTATGATCTCAAATTTTGATGGTATGTGGCATTTGTTATGGGATTAACTTCAGTGGTGCCTTGCAGATCAAATTTCGGGAATTCATCCCAAGCATCTTAAATGTATCGAGGCAGTGCCTTGCATCCGGTGAAGAAGATGTTGCTATAATTGCTTTTGAGATTTTTGATGAGTTAATTGAATCTCCAGCTTCTCTTCTTGGGGAATCTGTTAGAACCATAGTTCAGTTTTCTCTTGAAGTTTGTTCAAGTCAAAATTTGGAAGTCAAAACACATCATCAGGTAACAAAATGAAAAATTAGGGACTTCTAGTTCCGTTGTCAACTATTAAGGATTTCTTCAATTCCTGAATGTATCGTTGAGTTGTATCTTTTTCTTGTCAACTTTTTCCTTATGCCTCTTGATTAGTCTGGTGTTCTTTTCAATGTATCAGGCCATTCAAATAATTTCATGGCTTGCAAAATACAAATCAAGCTCTCTCAAAAAGTATAAGCTGGTCATTCCTATCCTTCAAGTAATGTGTCCATTACTTGCAGAATCAAGTGATGGAGATGAAGATGATGATCTTGCACCGGACCGAGCTGCTGCTGAAGTCATTGACACCATGGCTTTAAACCTCTCGAAACAGGTTTTCCCGCCAGTTTTTGAGTTTGCTTCCTTGAGTAGTAGAAATGCGAATCCCAAGTTTCGGGAGGCTTCTCTAACAGCTTTAGGTGTAATCTCTGAGGGCAGTTTGGAGTTGATGAAAGATAAGTTGGAACCTATTCTTCGAATTGTTTTAGAGGCTTTGAGGGATAAAGAACAAATGGTGAGGGGGGCTGCCTCATTTGCATTGGGTCAGTTGGCTGAGCATTTGCAGCCTGAGATTATATCACACTATGAAAGTGTTCTTCCATGCATTCTGAATGCCCTTGGGGATGCATCTGATGAAGTTAAGGTATATGCAGGTTAAGCTATTAGTTATGTACCATTTAGGATGTATTCTTTGTTACTTGAATTTTTTGTTTTGGTTGTTACATTATTGCCATATACTTTGGGAACATAACTCATTTTCTGTACAGGAGAAGTCGTACTATGCCCTAGCGGCATTTTGCGAGAACATGGGTGAGGAAATTCTTCCTTTCATTGATCCTTTGATTGGAAAATTACTTGCTGCTCTTCAGAATAGCCCCGTAATTTGCAGGAGACTTCTTTCTGGAATTGGGAAAAATTTATTGTTCTTTTAGTTTGGGGATGAAGTTGCCTTTCTCGGTTGAGTTCCTTATTGTTACTATAGTCTGCCATAGGTTCTGTTGCAGCTGCCGGAGAGCAAGCCTTTGTACCATATGCTGAAAAGGTGTTGGAACTAATGAAAAATTTCATGGTGCTTACTGATGATGAAGATCTTCGTGCACGTGCAAGGGCTACTGAGCTTGTTGGCATGGTTGCGATGTCAGTTGGGAGAATGAGGATGGAACCAATTTTACCCCCTTACATTGAAGCTGCAATAACTGTAAGAGTGATGGAGATTTATAAAATATAAGTGATAGAGATGCCCCTTTGAGTCAATTGACTTTCCTATATTTTCACAGGGTTTTGGATTAGAGTTCAGTGAGCTGCGGGAGTACACACATGGATTTTTTAGCAATTTGGCAGAAATTTTGGATGATGGTTTCACACAGGTATAGATGGCTTGCATGTGGACAAAGTAGTGCCCAGCTGTACATCATACCTGTGTTCATGGTTGTTTTGATTATTCATGAACAGTACCTACCACATGTTGTACCTCTGGCGTTTGCCTCTTGCAATATGGATGATGGTTCTGCAGTGGACATTGATGACCCTAATGGGGATAACAATGTTAATGGATTTGGTGGTGTGTCATCTGATGATGAAACTCATGATGAGCCACGAGTTCGAAATGTTAGTATAAGAACGGGAGTATTGGATGAAAAGGCTGCTGCAACTCAAGCTCTTAGTTTATTTGCATTGCACACCAAGAGTTCCTTTGCACCGTATCCCATAATAGTATGTCACCACCCACTATATTGATGTTGTCACTCTTGCAGCTAGTGTTTCTTTGACTTTTTCTGCTAAGTTATTTGGAGGAGTCATTGAAGATCTTGGTGAGACACTCAGGCTACTTTCCTGAAGATGTTCGGTTGCAAGCCATCATTGGTTTAAAACGTGAGTTTATCGCAGGCTTAGTTTATATTGGATCAAGCATTGACTTCTTTGCTGTCTCCTTTTGATGCTCTTTTTTTCCAGGTTTTTCATGCATATTTAATTAGAAAATATTTTTTCTTTATTTTTCTTAATTTATTTTTATTTTTTGGTTATTTCTATAGAGGGCAACTCCTCATTTGTTGGTACCTGAATCTCAAACATTTCACTTGTGCAGTCACAATAATTTCAATGCTTTTGGGAGTGGAAAAGAAAAGCACTACACGTGCATAAGAGAAACAAAGATTTATGTCTCAGTATTTAAAAGGGTGACACTTCTAGTCAAATTCATCATTTTGATCTTATGTTATTTGTGTCCTCTTCTTACAAGTTGTCTGCAAGTACACACGAGAATAACGCTGCATGTCCTCTGATCAAATACCTTAGTCCCGTGATTTCGCTTTTGAGAGTTTCTCTGCTTCTTGTAAATGCAGTAGTCCAATGATGGTTAATATGTCTAGCATAAATGTGTTGCTATTATTTCATTTGTTACCTTGGCTGATTTGCCGTAATGAGTTGGGGATGGCCCCTTCAGAGTTGGATCTGTGTTCATAGTGCACATGATTTAAAAGATGATACTACATTTTTATATTCATTTTCTGTTATGTAAGACATAATACAATAGAGAATGGATGTAACCTCTTCTTGAAAAACATTGGCTGTCAGCATATGATTCTTTTAATGCCAAATCATTTGAATCTTTTTATTTTTGGGGCTGTATTAATGTTACATTCTATCCCCCCCCCCCCCCCCCCCCCCCCGCCGGGCGAAAAGTGTTCAAATTCCTTAACCTTTAAAATAGCATGCCATCAGAATTGATAGTCTCTTATGCTTAGAACAACTGATGGAAGTGGCTGCAACCATTCATCCTCATGAGCATATGGTCAGTTTTGTGTAAATTTCAGGGTTTATTTCTCTCCATCCCAAATTTTAAAAATTTAATTCGATTTGAAAATTTTCTCCTTTTCTAGTCATTATTTTGGGGTAACCGAAGTGTACGTTGGTCAGTTTTGTAATTGCATTTTTTTTTATGTTTTTTTGATATTTCCCTCTAAGGTCGTTGGGATGTGAATAGCTCTGATGTTTCCAAAGTTCTTTCTGAATGGTATTATAGGTGAAAAGCATATGATTAAGAATACCACCAAAGAGAGATTCAATTTCAACCTGCATAATTTTTATTCTTAAGGGATATATGATTGAGTTGTGCATGTTTGTACTTACAAAACTATTCATCTTTTAATGGGCCATATGTAACATGAATAGATTTTACTTCTTGTGCAAGTATATATTGATGGTTGTGGCTATCTCTGCAGCCACGTGTGATTCTAGACGTGCTAAACTTGGAGCATCACTGACCATCGCTTGTTTGAATTGTCAAGTTTTTGGATTAGCTTTCTCTTTGTTGAAAGGGTGTTTAACTATTTAGTCTGGTCCTTAAAAGTCATTACATTTTATGTCACCTGGATTGTATTTTCTTTTACATTGCTACTTTCTTTATTACCGTAGTGATTTTGGATAGAAATAGAGACATTAAAAAAGCTTACCCTTAGATGTCCCAATTTGACAATTTTCAATTTTCAGATATGCTGACTGCAGCTAATGCAACCTTGAAAGGTCATGCTGTGAGTATTTAAAGCACTTTTCCCACTACATTCTATTATTCTTATTGAGTAGGTTAAATTCTGAGATGATGTTCTCACTTTATAAGGCTTAATAGATGACTAATAGACCTCTGATTTTGCTTCCTTTTCTCAGGACAGGCCAGCAAAGGCAAAAGAAGTGATGGGTAAGAATATGGCTTTGTATTTTATGGTTGTGATACTACTTTCGAGCTTGGTCCAATCTTCTGGCACTTGGAGTTTATTTGAGCTCTCGATGCTCTGCAGATTCTGTGATGAACATATATATCAAGACCATGACTGAAGATGATGACAAGGAAGTTGTTGCTCAAGCTTGCATGAGTGTAGCAGATATCATAAAGGACTTTGGATACATGGCTGTTCAGCCTCGTGAGTTCTGACTGGAGTCCTATAGGCCTATTGACTTATTCTTATATTGGGTCACTGACATATTTAATTTTCACTTTCAAATTTTCTCAGACATGCCTCAGATTGTTGAGGCTACTTTGGTATTGCTTCGAGAGGAATCAGCTTGTCAGCAAATTGAATCAGATAGTGACATGGATGAAAATGATGTGGAGCATGATGAAGTGCTTATGGATGCCGTTTCAGATCTTTTGCCTGCTTTTGCAAAGTCCATGGGGCCTCAGTTTGCACGAATTTTTTCAAATTTATTTGAACCTTTGATGAAATTTGCGGTGGGTTAGCATTCCTCTCCATAACATATGAATCCTTTGTTTGTATTATCATTTAAGAATGCAGCATCCCATCTAAAATACAATTGGCAAGTGCAGAGGTCATCTCGCCCTCCCCAAGACCGGACAATGGTCGTTGCCTGCCTTGCAGAAGTTGCTCAGGATATGGGTTCTCCAATTTCGGGCTACATTGATGTAACTTTTTCTTCTGTTGATTCTGTATCTTAGTGATTTTTGGGTCTGTTTTCATTGCTACGGATAGATTTATTAAGACATTGCTGTCTTTCAGACTGTGATGCCCTTGGTGCTTAAAGAATTAGCATCATCTGAGGCAACTAATCGGAGGAATGATGCATTCTGTGTTGGAGAGTTGTGCAAAAATGGTGGTGATTCATCTCTAAAGTATCCTATCGTGTGCTACATGTCCAAAATTGCTTCCTTTTCGGCCTTGAATCTATGAATTTGTTTTTGTTTCGCTCTCTCTTTTTTGTTCTTTACATATATTGGAAAATGTTTGAAATTGTTGCATTATTATCATTTTGGGACTTCTATTTCTTTGTTAGACTGTTCACTTGCATCAATACCAGATACTATGGAGATGTGTTATGGGGACTTTACCCTTTGTTTGGGGATTCTGAGCCAGATGATGCGGTAAGGGATAATGCCGCTGGTGCAATTTCAAGGATGATTATGGTGCACCCAGAGGCCATCCCATTAAATCAGGTGAAGTATCTAATAGTACCACGTCTCTTAATAATCCTTATTAATTAGTTTTCTGGTATCTTATAATAGTCTCTCTTACAGGTCCTCCCGGTCTTCTTGAAAGTTCTTCCCTTGAAAGAAGATTGTGAAGAGTCAATGGCTGTCTATAGTTGTGTCTGTAATCTTATTTTCTCCTCTAATCCCCAGGTTTGTCTTTTCATGCACTACTCTTCTAAGTTGTAGTAGCTAGCTTATTTTCCTTCTGTTGGCATTTTAGAAGTTGTTAATGGAGGTGTCTTCTTGTCTCTCTCTCTCGCATTCTCTCTCATTTATTACTTTATTACTTCATCCTAATTAAGATTCTCTGTTGCTTCAAACACAAACCAGATCCTGTCTCTTGTCCCAGAAGTGGTGAATTTATTTGCTGAAGTGGTGGTATCCCCAGATGAAACTACAGAAGTTAAAGCGCAAGTGGGAAGGGCTTTTTCTCATCTAATATCTCTCTATGGCCAGCAAATGCAACCTATTTTGAGCAACCTATCACCAGCACATGCCGATGCCTTGGCTGCATTTGCTTCGAAAAGTTGAAACCTGGTTGAGCTATGAAATTGCCTTTCTTTTTGCTGATTTGGGGTTGATTTATTTCTCCTACAACTGTGCATATCAGAGAGAGAATGGTTTTTATATGGAATTCATATGAGAAAAATTGAGCACGCCATTGCTGCAAAGGTATTTGTGCAGCTAGCACCAAAAGATTACGACAGATGTGACTAAGATTGAGCCATCAATCCCGTAATTATCATTTTTTCTCATCGATTATGCTAAATTGACAAAAGTTTGCTGTGTCTTCAGACTGAGAGCTTTAGCAACTTAACCACATCCTTAACAAAGAATCACAATCGCTTTGAATTTCATATCTTCAAATTGTTATTGACAGTTCAAAAGCTTGCTCATATTTGTTTTGGACACTTGCAGATCTTTTGGTGGCTCCGGCTCTTGGAAGTATTGTCTTCAGTTTTGTTTTCAAGGAAGCTGTTTTTCCAGTTTTGGGATTATGGTGTGGTATTCATTATTTATTTACTCCTTTAGCTTGTGTTTTGTGTTCTATATATTCATTTGTTCAGTTTTTGGTCGTCAGATGGGTTTGGCTTTGTTGAGAGTAATATGACAGGAATCTATATGGCCTCATGAAAATAATAATAATATTTATGCTTATAAGATGGCAAGTCAGATGCTTTTACTCTATACATCGATATTAAAATATACAGGTTTGATTTTAATTTTGTTTTGCCTTCTTTTTTTGTTTTAGTTTAACTTTCTGATATTTGAGACTGCGCATAATACATCTATATGAATCCTAGGGCCTGAGGACCTTACCTTTGTCTTCATGCTACTTACATCAAAGAATGAGGCATACAATACAAGGCTGTCCAAGAGAAGTGTCTTGAAAGTTCATTGACCACATTTCTTTTTTAAATGTGTTACCTTAATTTATCCAAAAGAATGCCCTAAAGTAATCTAATTCTTCATTGCTTGTAAGGTTAACGTGAGTGGTGTGAACAAGGGAGTGCCCAAATTGGTGTTCAACAGTTTGGACATCTTTGGAATCATCCCCCCCCCCCCCAAAGAAAAAGGAAAAACCTGTTGTAAACAAAAGAAAGAAGGTTAATCTAAGCCAAATTTTTGCAGACCAGCAACTGTTCTTTGAAAGGCATCAAACATGGTCATATAAACCATTTCAGAAATACCATCATTGAAATCACACAACATGCTTTATTGAGTGGAGAGAGAGGTGATGGAGAAGTTGGGGCTTTGTAAGTTTACAAATTCTTTTCGTTATGGAAAAATTATGAAGAATATGTTTTTTTTTTCTTCTTCCTCCTGTTCCCAAAACACTCTCTCTCCACCTTTTTTTCCTGCAAAACAAAGGGGCAAAGTTTTTTGGTTGAAATCTTTGATTGATTCCAGAATTTGGGCATTGATTAACTAATTGATGTAGGAATTATTCAAATTAGAATTGGGGTTTTTAAGAAAATGAATGAGATAGATATCAATGGCAGAAAAAAATGTTGGCAAGTGTCATGAAAAATTTGGGCATTTTTAAGAAAATGAAAGAAAAAGTATTATGAACTGTCGTGTATCTCTCCAACAATATTGGCTAGAAAAGTAGGTTTGGTAAATGTTTCATCATTAAAAGCTCCTATTTTATACTGGACACTTTCTGGAACCAAAAAAAGGGCAGAGGTCCTCAGTCTTTCCAAGTGGAGATTTCTAAAGTTGGAGAGCCCCAAGAAAGAAATATTTTTGCATCTCAGCACCTGGTCCTAGTTTGCCAAGCACATAATACAGCACTAAACTTTTTGAACCTGACAAAAGTAGGGTTTCAAAATTATTGCACTTCCATTATAAAAAGTTCGAATACTTTTCAATTTAGTTATAAAAGCAATGGTACAAAATACCTTGGGGGGGGGGGGGAATTAGAAATGTAAAAGGGAAAAGGGAAACGAACAAAGAGAATGATAAAGAAAAAAAATATAAGGCATAATCAAAATGAAGTCAATTGCCAGGATTTAATGTTTGATGAGCAACTTCTAATGATGCAGAAATAGATTATGCACCCTCTGGTAACTGCCTAGCTACTTCAACGTCCACCTGGTGCTTCAAGCATCCCACTAACATATAGGGTTTAGGGTGAGCAAAATGCAGACAGCCTTACAGAAAGTGACAGCTTCTAGCACATGGTGCTCTCAGGAGGAATCACTCATATTACCAGAAATTCCAGCAACCATATCATTGGTCTCAAAATCCCCCTAGTACATAACATGAAAAGCAAAAAAGTTAAAATAAATCCTGACGTAGAAAGGGGTAGGGAAATTCAATTCAATTCATGGGTTTATTACCTCATTCCGAATCTGGGAAAGATTCTGTCCACCTAGATTTGCTGCTTTTGAGAGGTCCCTCAATGTTCCCTAAAGTTCAAAACCAGTAACAAAACATAAATCACTCCTTCAGTATCAAACATTTTCCAATTGGAGAAGAGAGAAAAATTAAAGAGCATAATCAATAAGTAAATGCAAAGGCAAAAGATAGAGCATTCTTGCGGGCTTCATCTTAAGCACCAACCTTCTCATATATCATAGAGCATTCTGGTTAATTAATCTTCACTATTTATCACTAACCAGCAACTCTGGACAGCAACCAAATACCTTCTCTGCTATCATATGATAGAGCATTCTTGTGGGATTCATCTTAAGCACCAACCTTCTCATATATCATAGATTATAGGAGTAGGCTGAAAATATCAAGAAACCTCCAATTGTGCACCAAAAAAAGTGCACTAATGCATGATCACCCACTTAGGTAAAGTGTCAAGTGGGGCCTACATTGACAAAAGAGCTACCTTGGGTTCAATCATTCCTCAAAGAACTTGCTGTCTTATCTACCTCCCAGCCCACTATTTTCTGTGATAACATTCGAGCTAGATATTTCAGTCATTGCCCTTGATTACCATTTTGCCCACAAAAGGATTAGCACCAGGCTCCTCAATGTCTCCACATCTCCATCAAAGACCCACTGCTCAATGATTTAAGAAAACTCGTCTAGGCAAAGGCTTCTTCCTTTTTGGTCCAAGAAGTTGGTGTCTACAATGGGAGCACCATCTTATGGGGCCATAAAGGCGCAAATCAGTCATCCACTATGAATTAGGAGCCATTACTTCTCTTAAAACTAACATTTTATATTCCTAATGTTTACATTCCAAAATGATCAGGAAATTAATTCTCTAACATTTATTTCATTGTATACGAGTCAACTTCTATTTGCATAAACACTATAATTTATTTTTTTTATTTTTTATTTTTTAAAGAAAATCAAGTCTCCAACTTTTCCAAATCAACTAACTGCAGAATCTTAATGATACTCAACCAAGCTACTAAAGACCTTTCAACAAGATTATATAGGCATAGAGACAAAATTTTATACTCCATTCTATTGTAAATTTTATTCCGAATGTGCTTGTTTTACATTTATATGTAACAAATATTCCAGTAATGAAGAGAAACATAAGCCAAACAAGTTGGATGCAACCTGATTTATATCAATTAATGCCACAATAGTAGTTATTGCTAACACATGACAGCAGAAAGAATAATTGTTTATACTCACCTTGTTTGCCCATGTGAGACCACAAGCATTGCAAAGGGTTCTTGGCCCTTCGGGTCCACGGCGCATCATTGGAGTCGACCTCTCACTGATGCTGCAGTGGCGACACCTGAGACCAATATTCACAAGAAGGATCAGAAATCTACTACAAAAAGCATCAAGATAATGGCCTGCTGGGCAGCACAAAACCACTACTAAGGAGTCAACATACACATCAGGCATGTTCTTGATACTTCCACTGGTGTCCTAATAAACAGACAGGCCTGGGCCAATCTTAAGTAGGTGGTTCAAATGTGGGCCTACTTGATCCAGCCCATTTAGACTGCGGTCTAAACGGGCTGGACAGGGTTCGCCCCATGAATCTTTTTTTTTTTTAATTATTTTTGAATATGGATAATGCAGGTGGTAATATAATGTAAGCAATCTGGCCTGCAAAATTATTTTTCTTTGATTCAGACAATTAACCAGGAATACAATAAATATAAATCATGATAACCCTTTGGTATATATATATATATATATATTTTAATGTAACTAGTAACTTTGCTAATTCGTGCTTTATATAAAATGATGATGAGAAAAGGCAACAAATGATTCAACATTGTTCAAAGAGAATTATAATTTGTGCTTTATAGAAAATGATGATGACTAAACTTTGGTTGTACCAACTGTAAGGACAGAAAGGAAACTCTAATTGTATGAACCCATGCTGATTGCTTTTTATTTAATTCTAAAACTTTTTTGCCTTTTCCCCTACTGATTGCGCCTCAAAATTAGCATTAGCCTGATGAGCGTTGCTCCATTAATTTATTTATGATTTTTTCCATTAATTCTCATTTTGAAATAAAAAAAGGCCACCCCATAGCCTAGCCCATTTAGCCCACGGCGGATGGTCCTGACCAGTACTTTTTTGGTTCGTGTCAAAATGCACGGGACCCGGCCCATCCCATTTTAAGAGTACTATCAAAACTAGTGCAATTGGAGAGAGAAAATTTGAGGAAATTAGGGATCATATGTAAATCAAATTCTCCATTAACTTTGGTTCGCTTTTTATTTCCGTGAATACTACTTTCACTTCATCGTGTTATCACCTCAAGCATGAACATTGGTCATAAATAACAACAACAAACTGAGTGTTAATTTTGGAATTAGCTGCTCGAGAGATCAATATAGAAAAGAGGAAAGAAAAAAAATAATAAAATAAAATGATATAAAATTAAAGATTGAAAGTAAAAATAGAGAAGATAAAACAAAAAATGAAAGAAATGAAAAAAAAATAATAAATTATCCATAGTAATAATGACAATAATAATAATAATAATAATAATAATAATAATAATAATAATAATAATAATAATAATAATAACAATAATAATAAAAGTGCATTAATGTAATTAACTCGGATTCTCTTATGTCATTCATTCATATTTAAAATTATCTTCTCAATTAAATTTTTGACACTCATATCTTTATGGATAATTTGTAACGGTTTATCCCAATATTTCAATAAATCTTCTACATTTAAAGTCTGACTCCTTAACTTGTGCGTCTTTGAGTTTTCGTTGCACATGTTCAAATCATCTCAAACGATATTCTCTTATATTATCCACAATTGAATTTACTACCAATTTAGTATTCTAATCCAATCTTTTCTAATTTTATCGCACATTCATCTGAATATCTTTATTTTAGTGATAGCCATTTTATATTTTTTTTATTATTTAATGACCCAACACTCAGTACTATATAATAATGTTGGTCTTATTGCATCTCTATAAAACAACTTCCCCCTCAACTGAAATGGTATTGTGCAATCACAAAAAACTTCAAATGCATTTTTTCATTTCATCCAACATGCTTGAATCCTATGATTCAGATTCTCATCTATATCGCCATCTCCAAATGCATTTCTCCATTTCATCCGATATGTTTGAATCTTATAATTCATATCCTCATATATATTACCATAATTTTGAATGATAGATTCAACATATCTTAAATGTTCACTTTTTGATATATTATAACCGTTGAAATTAATCATTTTTCATCATACTATCATCAAACGTACATCTCATATACTCAATTTTTGACCGACTCAATCCAAATTTTCTCTATTCTAGTGTGTCTCTTCACAACTCTAATTTAGCGCTAAACAATAACAACTAAATATATTCTAATTTCATTTCATCATTTTATAACCTCAAGTGTGAACATTGGTCATAGCGTAAACAATAACAACTAAATATGACCAAAGATCAGGGCTGCCAAAGAATCCCCCCGGTCAAGAGTGTTAAAATGGTAGAGAAGCATGGAACTTTGTCTAGTAACAGTGAAAATTATGTTTAGGTTAGTGAAACAGCCACACTACAATATATGAACAAAAACTTACACAATTTCTTGTTGGGAACTGTTTCCATCAGGTCCCCATCTCTGATTTGAGTCCCAATTTGTCCCTGAGGTTGAATCATCAGGCCTGGACTTTGAAGATGTAAATTGCCCCTTATTTCGTTGCATCCTGCAAAGCAATAATGTGACTAATCAAAGTGCAGAACAAGCACCTGAGAAACAAACACAAGCAACAACCACCCGCAATAACATGGATCCTGTTGCTAACATAGCATCAAATCAACCCAACATAGATCTTTAAGTCTTTTAGAATTAAGGAATGCCGAGGGTCAATGCGATGGTCAATCTGAGAGGCTTCAAACCCTAGGCACTTTTCAGGCCAAGAGTTGACACCTCCACTTCCCCCTCCATGGTTTAAACCAAGAGAAAAAAGGGGAAAAAAGAGGTCTTAGAACTAAAGAGTATGCACAATGCCATGGAAGAATTTCATTCAAACTATAGTGTATGATGCAAAAAAAAAAAAAAAAAAAAGGATCCCTCAAAGCAACTCAATTAAGCCTTTATCCCAATTTCATTGG
Source organism: Dillenia suffruticosa (assembly GCA_033439265.1). Lineage (NCBI taxonomy): Eukaryota > Viridiplantae > Streptophyta > Magnoliopsida > Dilleniales > Dilleniaceae > Dillenia > Dillenia suffruticosa. The sequence continues at coordinate 10,041,707 of JAVTVX010000018.1, read as the reverse complement.
GGTTGGCTATATAAATCCGCCTTTTCCATCAGCACCATCAAAAGCCACGTCACTAGTTAAATTCACATCTTAGATCCTCTTCTTGTTTTTGGTGCACCTTCAACTTGTATACTATCACTTGTTCTAAGAAAAGCATTCTATTGTCTTTCTTGAACATGCTTAAACTATCTTACTCTATTTTCTTTTACCTTATCAATGCCCAGGGCTACCCGTCGGTTTAACCTAATGCAAAGAACAAAACATTTGTACAAATTTGACTCCATGAGTAAAAGTAATAATAATAAAATAAAACTAAAAATAAATAATTTCAGTTGCAAATGAGTAGACAAATATAAATTAATAAAGCTAAATAATTATAAGAATTAGACCTCGTTTCATTTGAGACACAAGCAACCCAAAAAGTCCTAAAGGCTAAAGGGAGAAACCCAACTTTCATAATCTTAACTCAGAAGCTTGCTGAGTGGCTCCACTGAAGAACTCTCAAATTATCAAAAATTAGCAAAAGTGGGAGTTAAAATGATTCTCAATGCTCCCCAACTCACTAGGAGCTACACTTTGTGTAGTTTTCTCCTGAATTGTGATACTTAGGCTAATTACATCTCTAAATTCGATAAGGGATAAAAAAACAGAATGACAATTTCAAGACAGCAAAAGGAAGAGAGGGGGGAAGGCAGTAACTTTAAGGAATACATATGCTGAAATGATCAAGAAATTCAATTCATTGACGATTTTGTACAAGTAGCCCAATAAAATTATTAATCATTTTTCCCTCTGAACCTTCTAACTTCAGATGATCATTTTTTTCCCCAAAAATTGAAGACAATAATGTTACAAATGACTCTTCATTCAATTCTTAAGACCCTTTTTTGGGAACATCTGTTGATCTTTTTTATCCCTTAACATCTTCTGTCCCATCCATCATACAGCCAAACACAAATGCAGATAGAGATATAAACATATACATGCACAAGCATGAAAATACAGCTTTTGTGTTCATATGAGATAATACAGCATCAGAAAAGCAACCCATATAAGCATCCTCTGTGCACAACAACACCAAGCCAGGCATCAATTAAACATACTCTAGACATTCAGGACATCGGGTATAAAAGCTTGAACACTATAATTGTACTATACACAAATTGCACTCTAGGTAGAAAAAAGGATATAAGCAACATGATTTTCTTATAGCAATAGTCATCCCCAGATTTCTGTTTTAGAAGGCACTTTCCTCATAATTGAACAAGATAGAGGAACTACAAAGACAAGGCCTTCATTATATGACTCCGTATGAAAGCAACGAGATTATAGATATGGTATCTCAAAACATATTCATTCTACACCTACACAATATAAAGTTAAACTCCAACTAAATAAAGGCGATGCAAAACATACTGCTTCAAGACAGACACATACCTAAGTGCCACCTCTTTACGAACAGTATAACGTACTTTCTTGTCATAATTCCTGTCTTTTCGCTTCTCTCGGAATCTCATCAACGATGCCAGTCTTTGAGAGACACTAAACCGCTGAGAAATCCCATACTGTCCCTGCTTAAATGCTTCATTCATCAGAGGTAGATAAGGCAAAGAAGACTGAAAAAATAGATGCTTATCTAGATTAAAACATGATTTTACCCTATTATTATGAGCGGTTGGAGCAGTAGGCGAAGCATGGGGCACTTCATGGCCTCCCAACAATAAAAGTACAGCTTGAACCTGCAAAAAAGGGAATAAAAATGTAAGATGATAGTTTTACTCTTCTTGTGAGCTGATACATTTTTCTCTTCAATGATCCACAAATAAGAATAATACCGTCACAAATTAGGAATTGAAAAACAACTAGTTTTGAATTCCATCAATGCAAAATCAATGATATTATCATGACTAACGAATATAAATAAATATCCGATCTTTCAAAAATGTGGAATCCTAATTCGGGATTTGCCACCCACCATAAATCTACTTCAACATTTTTTTAATTTTTTTTTGGTTCAAAAGTGATTGAGCCGCACATTGATGATGGCCTTTTCCCCACAAAAAACCCTCAAATCCTAGTACACGGGGGATTTGATCCATGGACCTTCGATACCATCCCAAAAGATCTTCATCTGCTGAACTAGTGGACACCCATAAGATATAACAAAAGCACATGTTTCCACGGTGACACTAGGTTTCAATTTCCATAAACAACACTGTGTCAACACATTTTTGCACTCATCAGGAGAGATAAGGAACAAACTTGTTCCGAACCTACAATCCTCTTTTTCAAATCCCATTACAATTATGCCAAATCCCGATTCATTTTAACCACACTATTTAGGCAGTGCACTGAATCCTTGAATGAATTGCAAAAATCTCAAAGCTGATCAAAAAGCATAACGGATGGACTAGTAAATCACCTTTTCCGGGGAAACAGAATCGAAGACATAGACATGACCCTGAAATGAGAGACTGAGCTGGTTATGGTTCTCCTCACCATTCTCATTGCTCTCGCTATCACCCCGAGACACCAGAGTATTATGCCTATTACCATCATCGCCATGGCCCTGGCCATCACTTAACATTCCACTCCCATGATCTTCTACGTAACCAACACGATGGTGCATCCCTGCAACATCCCGATGGATGCCATCCATCCTAAAAATCTCGAGAAAATTCAAGAGCTGCCTAGCAGATCATGGTTTTCCCATTTTTTTTTTTTTCTTTTTTTTCTGGAGGGAGGGGGCCCTAGGGTTTCTAGGATCTGATGAAGGAGGTTTGCAACCAGAAAGATGAGGTGTCTGAGATTGAGGAATGGAACCAATTGGGCTTTCGAGGAGATGAAGAGGATTTTCCAATAAATTTCAAATTTCGAGTCAGGACTGAGGAAGCAGGATGGAGGAGGTATTGCAATAGTATTGCAAAATAGCCAAATTACAATTATCAAGCCAATAACTAGTATAGGGCCGGAAGAAAAAGGGTTGCATTTAATACTAATATTAATTATGGTCGGGTTATTGGACCCGTTATAATCGGTTTTAAAGATTAAAGGTAACCCTAATTCTCAAAAAAACCAAGTATCAAACTCCAAGCCTAATAAAAGACAAACTGTTATTTCTGAATTTTACTGATTTATTTTTATGTGATACCTCTTTAAAATTAAAATTAGAGTTTTAAGTAATCCTCTATACTCAACTTTCGCTTAATTCTATGCTCTCTTTCCTACATCTTTGTGGCCAATAACGGCATACAGTGTATTGTCGTCTACAAACTTTAAAAAGTTGGGTACCACAAAGGAAGAGTTTGTCGACTCATGACTGTGGTGGCTTTATTAGGACAAGGTGGATTTTCTTCATGATTTATGCCAAGTTTCTGTATCGTCAGATTAGTGTTTGTATTCTAAGCAAAAACTTTGGATTGTTAGCTTACAAAGTCCTACCTTAATGCTTGCCTGCTCTACCTTAAACCATTTGATGAATGACCATTACCGCAGCCTCATCCCAAATCTTTGCACATTATTGATATGCGTTTTCCTACTGTTAGTTTAATTGTTTTTAGCCAGGTTCTTTTGCACATGGTCTGTGAACTTCAATGGATATCCTTGATCGGTAACTCGAGACCTTAATTAACGGATGTAATATTATATCCTATTAAATCGATTATTCATTAGTTTTAGTTTTTCATATGCAAAGACAATTGCTCTTTCCCAAGATTACTCTAAATTTTTCTTAAACTCCTCCCCTAATTCCTCCTTTGATTCTTGCTCACATTCTAGCTCTTGATCAGAGTTGTTGGCTATTTCATGGTCCGTATCTAACTCCATATATTAATAATATTGTTTCTCCCCCTAACTGTTCCGGTCAAAAGTAATTTAAGCTTTTAAACACACCGAAGAACCAAGTCTATGTGCCTTAAACATTCATCGGGCCGAATAACCGGGATTTTGCTTTAAGTTGATATGACACAATATAATCCGTTGGTTTATCACACTAAAAAAATTTACGACACAACATTCGAGCAATCATCCATGCTATGTATAATATAGTTACACACATAAATATATACTTTTAAATAGAGATATATACGCGTATACATATACATATACATACATTTTCTTTTATGAATATTGTTCTATTCTCTTGGCTATATTTTGATATGGAGGTTCTTGAAAATTTCTTTTAGGTATTATCAAGTTCAATTGTTCATATGTAGTTTCAATTGAGTGTTTGGGGGAATCAATTTCTCATAATAAGGTTCGATCGATTGTGGATGTACTTAAGGATTTTACACATGATTATTAAACTCGGATCGACCCGCTGATCGGATCGGATCAATCCTTAGCCTGTATATTGTATGAGTTAGTTCACAAGATAGATTGTATATAGAATCAACCCAGATAAACTCACAGGTCAATGTGGGTCAGTCCGCAACACGTGTGACCTGCGGGTTTTGTGAAGTCCATCTTGGCGTCTCCTAATGAACCATCCAATAATTCCTTGCACTTCAACGAAATATTCCTTAATAAATAAATATTCCTTGAAAATTGTGGCCTTCTCAACTATTGAACAGCGTGAAGCATAACAAAACGGTACTGGGCTACATAGGCGTCCTCAATCCTTACCCATACAAAATTCTCTCTCTCTCTCTCTCTCTCTCTCTCTCCCCCCTCCTCGGTAAACACTCTCCGCTACAAGAAATTTTAGCTACTGGGATAAAAGAAATCGTTGTTAATGTAATTAAAATTCGTCCCTATAGTTTATGGGGACAAAATTTTATCTCGAGAACGTGTGACCCCAAATGTTTGGGAGACGAATTTGATAAATTCGTCTCTATAGATCTAGATCCTTTGGGGACGATTTGTCTGCATAAATTAAATGTAAGAAGGTGAAAGTCATCACAAAAGACTTTTACATGGGACGAAAAGCAAGCCAGTAAATAGGGACAAAATTTGTCCCAAAAAGCTTGTTCATGGGGATGAAAGTTGTTCAAAAAGGCTTAATAGTGATGAAATTCATTCCAAAAGTTAATGTCTGGTGTTATTTAAAATTATCATTTAGGATAAAAATCGCCCCTTCTCTCTTTTTTTTTAATATCATAATATATCTAATAATAATAATATATTTGATAATATACAACAAAATTAAATATTTCATTCATATAATACATTTAATGAAACATTTGCAATCAAATATTAAATAAGAAAATATCTTATTAATTCATCAGTAATGTGAAATACATAAAAGTTCTTAGATAATTAAGCCATTAGCTAAATACAAAATAAGCTATAATAATTTCAAGATCTCATAATTTTCTAGACTTAGAATCTATGTAACTACCAAAGACAAGAGAAAAGTACAATGAGGCTTTTGAGTTATATCCTGCAACAAAATTTAGTCTAGCCAACCTTCGCTTCCTTTATTGTTCGATAATAAAACTTGTAGCACAAAGCAAGGATTAAGAATAAACAGAGAAAACCAAATCCACGATCACTCACTCACTAAAATAAGAATTTTCATTTAACCATGTTCTAGTGGTAAAAGAAGAAGATTTTTAAGAGAACAGTTTAGTGGTACAAATTCCCTCTCCAATCTAGTAATTACAGGTTTAAATTCTTGTATAATAAAAAAAAGTGATAAAAGAAGATCATACATCTGACAGCATAAAAAAATTAAATATTGTATCTATTAAGTGCAAGAGGTGGTGTTGATGAATACCACCGTTTGATTCATCATGAGCACTATCATTTGATTTATCATGAACACTATCATTTGATTTATCATGAACACTACCATCTGATAGCATAAATATTGTAGCTATTTTCATTTATCATGGGCACCACCATCTGCATTTAATGTGGACACTGAATTTTGCAGGTGAAGGAACTATCACAACAATTATAAGGAAAGAATGTCATTCGGGGTCCTTGTAAGAGGTGAAGAAATATTAGTTACAAAGTGCGGCCTGATGTTCAATATCATTTATTTGGCCTTGAAGTGTTAATAAAACATGCTCAATTCAGTCAAAGACCATTTGGGAGAGGTGTGAAGAGAAAGTATGATGGTTCAAATAGTATTGATACTTGAGAAAAAAGAGTGCTATTTAAGCTCTCTTATTGGAAAACTCTCATTATCCAACATAATACAGATGTCATTCATGCTGAGAAAATGTATGTGATAATATAAAATGGACTATTTTCGGTATTTTAAACAAGACAAAAGATACATTGAATAGTCGATATGATTTGGTTGGTTTGGGAAAAAATCCAAAACTTCATCTATTTAAACAAAGAGAAAAGATGATTGTTCCTATTTCACATTATACTTTGTCTAATAAAGAAAAGGAGGCGGTATGTAACATGTTAGTGAATTTGAAGACATCGGATGGCTACCTCTAAAAAATGTCTAGATATGTCAATGTCGAAGAAAAAAAGATATCTGGTTTGAAAAGCCATGATTGTTATATTTTTATGAAACAATTGCTTCCTCTTACAATCAGACATTTCCTACCAAAAGAAGTATGTGGACCATTAGTTGAGTTAAGTGCTTTCTTTAGAGACTTGTACAGTAAGACTTTAAATCCTAAAGATTCGGAGCATTTGGATACTCAAATTGTGCTAACACTTTAGAAATTGAAGATGATTTTTCCACCATCATTTTTTTTGATATTATGCTACACTTATGTGTACATTTACTTGGTGAGGTTAGAGATGGGGCCTTGTACAGTTTCAGTGGATGTACCCAATTGAGAGGCCTTTACGCACTTAGAAATCCTATGTACATAACAAAGCATGACCGAAAGGTTCAATTATTGTAGCTTACCTTGCAAACGAATGTTTAACTTTTTGTTCACGATACTTTGGTGGCATTGACACAAGGTTTAATCGACCTCAAAGAAATAATGACAATAATGTGAAGTCTGATGTTTCAAGTATGGAAATATTTTCAAAAGTTGGACGTCCATTAGGAGCAGGTGTTCATAAGTCATTAACATCATAAATGAAATGCAAAGCCCATCTCTATGTGCTCAATAAATGTGAAGAAGTATGACCTTGTTTTGAGTAAATATTTTTATGATTACACAAGTTAGTTCTTTCAGTTTCCAATCAATCTTTTTGGTTTAATATTACTCTAATCACTACAAAAATTTGGTAGCAAATACAAGAATAGCTTATCAAATATGAGTCATGTGAAATTCATAAAGCGATATAATGTTGAGTTTAGCACTTGGTTCCATAAACATGTACATATTTTTTATTGAAGTCTTACTGGTTATCATTTTCTTTCTTTTTTTTTAATAATATTAAAACATGTTTATACTAATTTCTTGGTTCTTGAGTTGCATAGTCAAGGATTAGTTTCAACTGATCTTCTTCACTTAGCTGAAAGTCCTTACACAACGTTTAAGGAGTCTAATGGTTATTTTCTCCATGGATATAAATTCTATACTATTGATCTCCAATCATGCAGAGGAAGCCCAAATAGTGGTGTATTATCAAGAGGTGACAATGGGAAAGAATATTATGGTTTATCAGAAAAGGTTTGGCAATTGCAACATATAGGAAGGAATGAAATTTTCTTATTAAAATGTCTCTAGTTTGATGTTCAAAATAAAGGACTGGGATATAAAATGGATGCAAATTCAATTGTTACTATGAAAGCAACTTGTCGCCTACGGACAGATGACCCTTTTGTTTTGGTAAGTGTTGAACAAGTGTTTTGTGTTGAAGATCCAAAAGTTCAAAATTGGCTTGTAGTGAAGAAGATACAACCTCAAGATATTTATAACTTGTCTATATCAATTAATAATGATGATGGAGATGTTGGAATTGAAGAAGATGAAACATTTCAAGAAGAAGATAGTGAAATTGAAGATTTAGAAATATATGATGATGATTGAAAGCGATATTTTTTTAGTTCATATCTTTCAATAATGCTTTCTTTGAATTTACAAATTTTATAAATTTATTTAAATTCTACCATTATAATATCAAACAATGATTAATTCTTTGATCTTGTTTTAAGTTGTTTATCCTTAACAATGCTATTAAGAAAATTGAAAAAAAAAAGACTTAGAAAATATTCCCCAACATTGATGGATCATATAAATGATTCAGGAACCTTGTCTTCAAATGATCAGCTGGAGAATTCATCTTATCAAGAGAATATATTTTGCATCAAATTTTAATACTGAAGATCAAGTAGGTGCTTTGAATTCTTCAGCGTCCACTGCTCAAAAATTTGGTAAGCTTGTTCATTAATTTACACATGAGATACTATGCTTTTGAGGTGCTAATTTTGTTGGTATAAATTCTTATTTCATTTCATTGTAACTTCACCTAAACATGGTCAAGGAGCATATAAAGGCATTGACTTGGATATATTAACAAATGGAAAAAAAAAAAAACAAAAAAACAAAAACTGGACATTTATTTTCCATCAAGTCCATATTATAGTCCAGTAGGTCCTAATGAACGAAAGTTATTACAATGGCTTGGTTATTTTGTTTGATCAACTACTGGAGCACCAATACATGAGTGGCAAATGATTAAAACACAACACAGTTCTCGCTTATGCTACTATTTTAATTGGAGATATCATGCATACTTGTTAATTACTGAAGAACTAAAGTGTCTAATTTTGTTAAATAAGATTATTTTGAAGTGAGTTCTGATAGTCCTCTTAAGTGGAAGAAAAGAGAAGAAGTAGAGGTGAGAACACACCGGACATTCCAAAAGTTAAAACACATAAGTTTCGATCTTTCTATTTTTAGAAAATGAGATACTTATATCGAAAGTGGAAAAGTGAACTATATGGTAAGTACAAGAAATATTCAAATGATGAATGGTAGTTGCAAAACATTCCTCATGAATTGGAGAAAGAAAATTGGAAGGCAATGCACGGCATATTTGGATCTCCATCCTTTTCGGTACGTTTTCAAGCTTTTATATGATTTTTTTTTGTTATATAAAAATTCGAATATGAAATTACCAAGTTTAGAGAGAGGGGTTTGTACCACTAAAGTGTCCCATTGGAGACTTTTATATGATACTTCTATGTCTTCATGTAGTATACTTGTTAATAAATGTTTTATACATATATTCATAAAAAAGAAGTGAAATTAATTCAAGATCCCGAGAAAATCAAAATATTGTGTCTTGTTGGGGTCAAATTCCATTAGTACACATAGAGTATCAAATGGTATGAAAAACAAAAATAAAGTTAGGTATAATATTTCATATTAATTCATATATTATATTCTTATAATTGTTTAAAACTATAGATGGATGAAGAAACTGGGGAGTTACCTCTTGCTTCAAGTGTTTGATTGGCACAACATCAGACGACAAAAAATGGTGTTTGTGATTAGAATATTTTATAGTTATGAGGTAAATCTCTTATTTACTTTAGTCTGCATGTTTATCTTAAGGTTGTGAAGGTGGTAGATTTTTGGTGTTGCATGGCTCCTGATGTTGTTTTTCCAGTCTGCTTTCTCTTCACTTTTGTGCTACTTTTTGGGCATATAGATTTCTTTATCTGTTTTGATTTTTTTTTTTAATTATGAAAGTCTAATTTCTCAAAGCATACATTTTGTCTTAAGACATTTTGGCCATAATTGTCATAACACCTTAGAACTGAGAATTGATATGTCATATCATTTGCTATATTATTTGCAAAGCTGGTCAACCAGATCATTCAATAAACGTTGACGTTGCACTTGAAAATGATTTTTAGCGGTCATTGAGATTTAAATGCACTCTAATGTTAACCTTCTTTTGTATGTCAGATCTATGATCTTCTTTATAGAAATTGACACTCATCTCATGTTAAGCATAATTTGAATAAACAGACCCTAAATTAGATAAATACACAATAAATTACATTTAAAACAAATATATATATATATATATATATATATGTTTCATTTTGTTAATTATCTAAAATTATAAAATATTCGTCCAAAATTACAACTAAAAAAACCAGGACAAAAAAAGAGTTTATATCAATAATAGCACCAATAGCCTCAATTAAAGCAAGTGAAATATTAAACAAATCACTCCTATAAGATGAACCCATCAAATTCAAAAACCTAATTAAACAAATTATAACGAGTGAACTACAATAGTCTACTGATTGCCAATATTGCAAACTAAAAACAGTACTACAGGAATGGTAAGGCTTCAAAATCGTCATGAGGTATCGACTCCTAATAATCTTCTTAGAGGGGTCAATTTATTTTCAAACAATTACTTAACACCATGTTTGTTTTATGGAGGCTAAAGTCTATAACACCATATTGCTTTTCAAATATTATTTCCCTATTACCAGATGGATAACCTAACCACAAACAAAGAAAAACAAAAAACTCGACTCCCTTATCCTGATGGATTGTTTCTTAATGATTAGCAAAAGTAACCAAAGAAGCATAAAAGACCCTTTTTCCTAGTGCATGCAAGTCAATTTGATTGGATTGAGAACCATATATATATCACACTAAAATCAATTAGGGCATTTCAGAAAAACAACATCCAAGTCTTTTTTTGATTGACTTAACCTTCACACAAAAACAGAGTTGAAGAATGATTAATTGGAAATTATCCAAAATTTTCACGACTTCCATAATCAGAAACCAAAAAAAAAAAAAACAACAATTATATTAAATAAACAAGATCTCAAGATCCCAAATTCGTAATATATTACAATCATCTTCAGTTGAGATATTAATCAACTCGAAACCCACAATTACCAAGTTATTGATTAAGATTATTAATTAGCCAAGTTGTTCTTCTTTAGAAAAGCACAACATTGTTTTAAAGTTTTATTTCACTCATCGGAAGACATCAAGGAGTTGGTGAATCATCGGAGTTCACCAAGGAGAGGGTAGCCTAGTAGGGACTTATCAAAACAAAAACGTAGTTTGAGATCGAGGGGATTTTATATCATGTGTGACGATGAGCATTGACTATTGGTTACCACCCGCAAGGCTAAAGTATTACCGACGGATGATGTTTTATATGCTTTGTATATAGGTTTAGTATAAAACTAAGCTCAATGTAATTGGGTTATGGGTACGCTCTTTATGAGTGATAGTGAGGTGAATAACTAATTATAATCGTTGATTGGTATCAACAAAAAATGATAGTAGATAAGGTTCATAGACATAGACATATTGCCAGAAACACATCAAGTAGTGTATCTTTCATGTTTATTTCATTTCCACTACCTATATATATTACTCATCATAGAATCAATGTTGGCTAACAATTTGGTATTAGAGCTCCATGATTTTGCTCGGAGGATAAAATGTTGCTCTAATGGTGGAGTTTATAGTTGTTGAGCAAGAATTGTGATGCAACTTTTTCAATTGGTTGGCATTCATAACATATCAGATTTTTAAATTTTGGTATAGTGATAAGTTTTGCAATAAAGATGTTTTTACATTGGAGGTGAAGATTGTTATATTTTGTTCTAACCCAAATCGAAAAAAAATTGTTAGAATTTTATATTGAGTAGGATTACTTGTTAGGCAAGTTATTCTCATTAATAAAAGTATAATGTTGTGTTAGGGTTTTATATGATATGTAGGATTTCACCAAAGAGAGGAGTGTCTCATTAAAGCTCATCAAGAGAGGGTAGCCCAATAAAGACTTATGAACATGAAAATGTGGCCCAAGGTCAAGGGGATTACACATCACGTTTGAGAATGAGTGCCATCAGTAATCACGTGTAGGGTTAGAGTATTACCTAGAGGTGTCATTTTATATAGGAGGTGTGTGAAGATTTAAGCAAAGTGTAATCAGGTTATGAGTATAGTTTTGGCTAGTAATGTTGAGGTGATTGATTGGTATGAATAGATGAATGTAGAGGTCAAGGATCTTGAATAAGAATACTAACTTCAAAATAAAAAGAATACAGGACATGTCAAAGAAAGATAAGTTGTAGTGGAGTGTTTGACAGACTACTCCACCCCAAATCCCTTGAAAAAGAATAACCCTTATTCATCAAACAATAGTAGAGGAAAGTTTGATAAAGGGGACAAACCTAAGTATGGAGGAGCCTTCGATAAGCTATCAAGTTCCAAGTATGACTTGGCCTCAATGAAAGGATCTAATTCAAGTTGGGTTAGGAACAAATTGATGAGGACATCAAGACTGCAAGGAATTTGCATGAATTTGCTTGATCCAATTCAAGTTTCAGTTAGTCCAGTGATAAGGGATCAAGTTAAAAGATTCAAGAAAGAATCAAATAATTTAATTTGAAAATTTTTATAACAAGAAGTTAGAGTTCAAGTGAATGAAGAATCAAAGTGGGTCTCAATTATGCTCATTCAAGCCCAATTGGAAGAATAAAAATGCACAAAATTATCCAAGACTAAAGAAGGATATGAATGAAGAAATTAGGAGCAAAGACTTGGTCAAAATATACTTTGACACAATTTCTGACAGTTTCTTTGATTTGATCAAAATATGGAAAGATTTGGTCAAAATATTTACTTTTATTTAGTTTACTTTTCTTTATTTTTTATGAAGTTAGTTAAATTCTAGTTGTCATTTTAGGAGTTAATTTTAGCCTATAAATAGGTTATTACACGTTATGTAAAACACAACTTTTGAGAGAATTAATAATATTGTGAGATTTCTTCACACGATTTTGTTTTTTTGAGAACTTTTGAACTAATTCAAGATAGATATCTTATTTAGTTTTTTGACTTATCAATTTAGGCTTTGAACCACATAACTTGTGACGTTATTCGATCCATTTTATACCAAGGTTTTTGTTCTAATGAGAAATAGGTTTAACGTCTTATATCTTAGATTTTTCCTTTTTTAGGGCAATGGGTTGAGATCTTTATTCCACCGGTTCACAATTATTTGTCGGGATGATTCTTGGGCCATATTAACTTGTTCGTGAGTGTTATTCAACTAGAGATGAGGGATGAATAGTTGAATATGAACTTTTTGTGATTTTTTGATAATTTAAAACAAGATGACAGTGAATAAAAATTTAATGAAAGAAGACACAAGAAATTTTTATAGTGGTTCCATCAAACTCGGTTTACGTCCACTCTCAAGCTTTCTCTGGATTTTCTACTAGTTTAGATTATAAACTTGATTACAGGTTCAAGTTCAACCTTGTACAGTGTTTTGTCAAAACACTTCAATTCAATCTCACTCATATTGAATTTAACTTTTCTAAATTTAAGGTAGTGACACTCACTCCTTAATGTTTGACATTCATAATAATCTAAGAAACAAATGTCAAGAATTGAAACTCTCTTTCCTCAGATTTGATAATATGAGAATTAAAAGAAACACTTAAGACAATTGGGAAATTTCAAAGTACACAATGAAGATTTTACAGAGTATTCAATAGGCATTCAATTCTCGTAACCCCCTCTATTTTTTGTTCCTCAATATTTATTAAGATATTGAATAGATCCGTTGAGCGTTGGTGGTAGTTGTTGTATCTGAACGTTGGGCATTTAATTTCTGCCATTAAAACTCTGGACCCGTTCTTTCATTCGTGTTGAATCTCCATTTCTTTTTCTGATGCCTCATTTAAATAAACCAATCAGAATATACTTATGCTACATTTGAACGTTAACTTTGATAGAAAATGAAACATTTCAGAAATCGAAAAAATAAGGTATCCGTTAGGTTCAAATTTGTTTCCCAGATCTGATTTCTGACATACGCAGGTCAACCTCATTAACATGGATATCGACCTGAATTCAAATATTTTATAGTATATTTGTGTTAAAACCAGTCGACAAGATACCAACTTAGGTTGACAAGAAACTGTGCAAAATACAATAGGTGGACACATGTTTTTGAATTGGTCGATATGCATATGTGAGTCAACAAGTTTTCAACCATGTCGATGTGTGATGTTTCTGATTTAGTGAAGGTTAGGTCGACAGGTCATTTTAATGTATCGACATATTCCTATTCTGGTAGAGAATTGGTCAACATGTACTGGTTAATTGGTTGTTGTGTATTTGTTTTGTCGACAAGATAGAGAACAGGTTGATGTGTGTTTTAATGAGTAAACAAATGTCAGGTCGACGAGTTTTATAGCATACATCGACATGTTGCTGTGCAAATGAAAATTGGTGGACCTGAACAGATTAATTGGTCGATGTGTTTTTACAAGTCGACAAGTGTTTTGACGGGTCGACATGCGTATTTTAAAAACAACAATAGACAAGTTGACATAAACTTCTCCATGGGTTATTGTGTTACTATTCACTAGTTGAATTGGTTGGCTTGATGAAATAAATTGGTCAACTTGTCTCTTCAGGTCGATAATAATTTTTATGTGTCGAACTGTATTTTTCAAAAACAAACACCAATAGGTCAACATATGCTAATCCTAGATTTATGTGTCACTATTCATTGGTTAAATTGGTTGATGTGTTGGAATGAATTGATTGATGTGTTTATATGTAGGTCGACAAGAATAATAGTGGGTTGATATGTCATGAACTAACAGGTTGATGTGTTGTACCAATGGGTTGATGTGTTACTATTCATTTGTTAAATTGGTTGATATATGGAAGTGAATTGGTTGATGTGTTTATAGATAGGTCGATAAGAAGAATGATGGGTTCATGTGTGTGCTTCTAAGTCAAGTGCCAACAGGTTGGTGTGTTTCTCACGTAGGTTGATGTGTTACTATTCCTAGGTGAAATTTGTTGATGTGTTAGAATGAATTAGTTGATGTGTCACTATTCATTGGAATGAAATAGTTTCATATCGATAAGATTTGTGCCCAGGTCGATGTATTGGAATGTCTTATCTATAAGACATTCAAGTTTAGGTCAATGTGTATTATATGGGTCGAAGTGTTCAGACACTTATTTCTATAGAAATCCTTTATTTCAGGTCGACAAGAACACTAACGGGTCGATGTGTGTGTGAATATCATGAATTGATAGAAACAGTACTTGCAACTGGTGGACTTGCTATGCAGGTCGATGTGTTTCCTAGTCAAGTCGACATGAGTAGAAGATTTCTAAATTTTCTAACTATTTTTCTGATTTTCTTAAACTATTTTTCTTTTAATCTATTATTATCAAAACTCTACTAAGTTAATATTGAGTTCTCAGGTTTCTATACCCAATGGACTCACATCACAAATTGAAGCAATAAGGGTTATTGTCGAATGCCGACATAGGCAAGCATCGAATGCTCTGCAAGCAATGCCATCACCATCTTCAAAAGAAGAAGAAAACGATAATGAAGAGCTTCATATGAGAATGGGAGCATCTGTTTATTCGATACCATTAAGAAGCAAGTGGCACCCAAGAGAAAACTAAGGAAGGGGCTCATGTTTGTAAAGCTAAATGGGAATCTGACTCGTGCGTTGGCCGATACCAGGTCAATCATAACTTCATTTTGGACCACAAGACAAAACATTTGGGCTTGAAATTAGAAACACTTAAGCCAAATCAAAGCTGCTGACTCTAAAACAAAACCTATAAATGGAGTGGTATATGGTGTGTCGATAAAATTCAATTCATGGGAGGAAACGAGAACTTTCCTATGGTACTTTTGGATGATTTTGGGATCATTTTGGTGATCAACTTCTTGTTTGACAACAAGATGATACTAATATCATTTTTTGGATGTTTGTGGATTTGGGGGGATAATCCATGATCTGTCCCCACTATCAACAAATTTTCAACTCATAAGTTCTTGTCACCTTTACAATTGAAGAAGGCTTTGAAGAGACGGGAGCCAACCTATGTTTCTACTTCATCAATAAAGGAGTATGTGGGTGATTGAAACATTTCGGGGCATGTGCATCATTTGTTAGATAAATTCCAAGATATGATACCAAAACTACTAGAGGATTACATCCTCAAACAACTATGGATCATGTGATTGAGCTTGTTTCGGGTGTAAAACTATCAGTGTAAGGGCCATATCAAATGGTATCTCAAGAGTTGGCAGAATTGTAGAGATACTTGGATGAGCTATTGGTCATTGGGTTCATTAGACCACCGAAAGCACCATTTGGGGCTCAAGTATTGTTTTAGAAAAAAGTATAATGGAAGTCTATGCTTTTGTGTGAATACAAGGTATTGAACAATGTGACCATGAGAAACACCTATTCCATTTTGCTACTAGTCGATCTATTTGATTAATTATATAAGGCAAGATATTTCATCAAACTTGATTTGTGGCCAGGTTACTATTAAGTCCGAATTGATCGATGGGATGAGCTAAAAACTACATGTGTAACTTGATATGGTATGTATAAGTGTATGTATAAGTTCTTGGTCATACGGTTTGGGTTAACAAATGCACCAGCCACTTCTTGTACCTTTATAAATCAAGTATTTCAAGAATATCTTGATAAGTTTGTTGTGGTATATTTTAACGTTATCATGGTATACAGCTCTACATTGGAGAAGCACACTAAGTATATCATATTGGTTTTTTTAGAGACTAACAAAGAATTACCTCTATGTGAAGATAGAAAAGTGCTCTTTTGCTTAATAGAGCCTGCAGCTTTTGGATCACATTGTTAAATAAGCTCGGATCTACATGGATATGGGAAAGATACTAGCTATTCAAGAATGGAAAACCCCAAGCAACATGAGGAATTGCATTCATTTCTTGGCTTGACCAATTACTATTGACAATTTTTGGGGATACTCGAAGAAAATAGCACCACTAACTAATTTGTTAAAGAAAGATAACAAGTGGAATTGGATACAGAAGTACCAAAAAGCTTTTAAGGGGCCGAAGCAAGAAGTAACAAGTGATCCAACGTTCACCCTTCCTGATGTGACAAAACCATTTGAAGTATAAACCGTTGCTTCAGATTTTGCTCTTGGAGGTGTTCTACTACATGGTAATCATTCTATTGATTGTGAGAGTTGGAAACCTAGTAATACAAATCATATTTTCACCGCTTAAGAGAAAAAGCTGCTTGTAGTTATACATTGTCTTCAGGTATGGAGACTACTTGCCTAGATTGAAGTTTGTGGTGAAGATGGATAATATCACGCTTAGTCATTTCTTGACTCAGCCCAAGTTAACTCCAAAACAAGCTAGATAGCAAAAGTTCTTAGCAGAATTTGATTTTGTATTGAAGTACAAAACAAGATACACTAATAGAGTGGCCAATACTTTAAGTCAAAAAGACAAACTTGTAGCTTAGCTTTAAAATGAGTAGCTCACTTTACTGCTAGCATGGTGACCGTTTCTATAAGAAAGCACATCATAAAGAATTTAGAGAAGGTCCCTATGGCTCAAACAATTATGAAGCTACCAAATGAATGTAAGACTTACCAATTCTAAATTATAGATGTGTCATTGATGGCAAAGAGAAATAAATTATTTGTTCCTAAAGTTGGTAATCTTTGAAGGTCACTTTTACATGACTGTCTAAGTACTTAGTGAGCTGGACATCTAGCCTATTGAAGTAAGGTTACCACTAGCCCCAGTTGAAAGATGATATCCAAAAATAGACTGTCACCTACCTCACTTGTCAATAGGATAAGGTAGAGAAGAGAAATGCATTGGGACTACTTAAGCCACTTCCAAAACCTACAAGATCGTGGGAGAGTGTGTCTTTTGATTTCATTATAAGACTACATAAGGTGGCAAAGTTGTGTAGCATTTTGGTGGTGGTTAGCAGATTTTCAAAGTTTGCAACCTTCATTCTAGTGCTAACTCATTGTTTGGAGGACGTAACCACAATTATTCTTCAAGCATGTCGTGAAGTATTAGGGAGTATCATGGAATATTATCTATAATCAGGATGATAGATTTATGGGAAAATTTTGTAATTGTTTAAGCCACTCGACTCAAAACTTGTATTTTCCTTAAACTTTCACTTGCAATCAGATGGTCAAACACAATAGTTCAACAAAGAATGCTTGAGAAATTTTGTTAGTACTAACAAGAAAGATTAGGTAACATTACTATATGCTGCTCAACTATGATTTAAATCTTAGAAGAGCTCAACTACGAACAAAGTCTTTTTTAGATCATTACTATGGGAATACATTTGTCACCCTACACTATGAAGCAACCTTGTATGGGCAAATGCCCATGAACTTATAACTTTACAAAGGAACGGAGATAGAGCCTAAGCTTATTTGAAAAAATCCATAAAAATAAGATATGGGCAGATCAGGGTCATAAGGGTTTGAGTTTCAAGAATAAGACATGATGCTTTGGTTGGGTGATTTTGCATGTCACCTACTCCATGTCATAGGGTTGTTGATGCCAAAACAGTTCAAAAAACTACGAACAAAAGTCAATAGGCAAATTCAGAAGTATGAAGGATTAATATAAGTGATCAAGAAGATGGGGAGAGCAGTATAGGTTGAAACTTCCACCTTGAATGAAAGTACACCCAATGTTCCATGTGAGTTGTTTGAAACCTTATCGTTGAGACAAATAAGATCCAGCTTGAAATGTACCAAAGAGAGCTCCAATGAAGATGGAAAATTCCTTTGATCAAGAAGTTTGAGGAGATCATGGTGGAAACCAGAAAAGATATACCACTCACAGTTATAATATTTAATCAAGTGGCAAGGTTTGGGACCTAAAGAGATAACGTGGAAAAATGCAAGTGATTTGCATAATATAGAATATCAGTTCGAAGAGTTCAACTAAATAGATAAGACTCACATCTTGTCTCTAAAGATGGTGACAAACTGAGTAGGGAGAATATTATGGTATGCAGTTCTACTTAGACTTTGACAAACCACCACACCTCAACAATAAGGAACTCGAAACTTGGTCTGTTTAAGAGTATTTCTTTGTAATGGTAGGTTTAGTTTGTAACAAAGCCAAATATTTGGCTACTTTCTACTTTCACGTATTTTACTTTAGGTAATCTTTAGAGGGTTGGAGAAAACTTGTAAAAAAAATTAGTGAAAAAGTATTGCGTGTGTCATTACTTATTATAATGTGCTAAGTTTAAAAATAAAGAAAATACTTAATTCCAAAAAAAAATCTCATATGGCACCTTGAACATTTTAATATTTTCTCACACTAGACCTGTGATGTTTAAAAAGCTCTTTAAAAGCCCTTTAAGGGGCTAAAATTAGCTCTTTAAGGGGGTAATTACTCGCAATCCATAGCCAATTGATGTCTAATCTCACTTTACGTTCCAAATGCCTTGACCTATGACATTCAACACCAATTCCACTTGTAATCATTTTATAGGGTTATGGTTAATCGAATTTCTCCAATTTAATATAAACCCTAATTTCATAAATTCACCAATCTATGTTTCTAAATTCATCAAATACATGTCACTTGTATTAATAAATCATCTCCATTAACATTTTCCCCAATTTTTATTATATCACAAACCCTAAATTTAAATTTCCAAATTTAATCTCTCAACTCTCAACAATAAATTTCAATCTACTAATGAGGAAATTAAATCCATGTTTAGGAAAAAAAAATTACCTCAATTTTATGGTTGAATCGAGTTTCGGATATCAAGTCACGAGAAACCCCAAATTTTCCCTTATTTGGATCAAATTCTAGGTTTTTCCTTAAATCTATCTTTGCCTGAGAGTTTGACCAAGGGTTTGGAAGCTTCATGGGGTGCGTTTAATAGAGATGAAGTTATTTTCAAGAGAGATCGGGAGAGAGAGAGAATGGCGAGAGGAAGAGTAAGAGAGTGAGTCAAGAGAGTGAGTCAAGAGAGAAAGAGAAGAGAGAGATCAATTGAGGTAGGGAGAAAATGTGAGAGTGAAGGCTTTGTTTAAGCCTTTATATAATGTGTTGTGAAATCTCCATCTTGTCCCTCATTGTCTTTAACTTTTATTTTGGTTTAGTTGCCCTCTTTGATCATTTTGCAGCTCAGACTTTTACAACATGAGTATATCAAGTCGACTTGAATTATTACTGAGTTGACTTGTGTATCCATTTTCCTTTGGGCTCAGGTTGACTTATTGTTTTGTAGGTCGACTCAGGTCGGCTTGGATAGTGATTAGGTAGATTCAATTCCTTTTTGTATAAGTCTTAGGTTGACTTGACTTCTTAGTAAGTCAACTTACTTAATTTATTGACATATTTTCTAAAACTTATATTTGATAGGTTGACTTGAGTGTAGGTTGACTTATGGTCTTGTAATCTTGAAGCTTATGTCGACTTGTCATTTAGGAAGGTAAACTTGGTTATGTGTAGGTTTAGAGTTTCTGAGACCTGTTTTCCTCAAGTCACGTTTACTCAAGTCAACTTGTGAATTCTATATTTACCCAGTATTCAATTTTCTGACCAAAAAATCGATTTATCAAAGGAGCAGGTCGACTTGCCAATATTAGTTTTAAGTTTGAAATATTCCATACCTCACTAGAACTTCAATTAATTGATTCAAATCAATTTTATTTATCCCTAATTATTCTCAAAACTTATTTTGTTTAACAAAATTTTATAAGATTCTCATTGATTAATCAAAATCGATTACAACCGATTTCTCTCCGTATTTTACATAGAAAATTCAATAAAAATTTTCTAATACCTAATTTTCAATGTTAAAATCTATACCTAGAATGATACCAAAATCTCTCAACTTCAATGAAATCAAATCCGCTTTAAGAGTTATCTGACCGACCTTCACCTCACAATCTTTATACACGGTATCTCTAATCAACTGTTCCCCTCAAAGAGTGATAATTAATAACTCCTCCACAAGTGCAATTAGATGACTATCATAATACCTAGCAAAACCTACTCACAAATGAATTATTTGAACTCGTATCAATAAGCATACAGATTTCAATCCCGAAAATGTTCATCATACCTAATAGTATAATATCATCAACAATTAGTGATGCATAATGTTAAGTAAAACATGTTTTAATGATGACTAGAAGTAATTAAAACAATTAGGGATAATTATTTGAAGTTTTTTTTTTTTTTTTTTAATTTAGAAAAATTGTTAAAATTGAACGTTATATAAACAAGTCGATTTAGGAGGACTACGAGTCAAATGAGGGACAAATAAGTCAACCGAACAAGGTTATTATTAGGAACTAAACTCTGCAGAGTTAACAAGTCAAGTTGAGACATTTTCTAAAGCAATATAAGTCGACCTAGGATAATCACAAGTTGTCCTAGAAATATGTAAGTCAACCTATCCTAAAAATAATCAGACACACAAGTCCGACCAAGCCGCAAGCTAGGTCGGCTTAAGATATCAAGGTCATAGGGATTTGTGTCCTTGACATAAACAAGTTGATCTAGGGTTAGGACAAATTAACTTAAGACTAGGTTATGTTGACACAACAAATTTATAAACTAATATACACATAAATCAGCTGACCCATGAGCAAAACAAGTCGACCCAAGCCCTCAACATGTCGACCCGAGTATTCGTAAATTCAAAAACAAGTCAACTCAAAACTTTAACAAGTTGACCACATATGAGTAACATCTATATGATCAGAAAAAGAATTAAATGACAAGTTCAAACAGACTCAACCAAAGTATATAATTATCATTAACACTATAAACTATCACAAAACATCAAATCACATAGTATTTGTATCAAAAATTCTAATTCATCAAATCTAACTCCAAGGTGATTTACCTGTGACTACGTCTGGATTGTTTTGAGCATCTTCATTTGTCATTGCGTAAATTCTCTTTGAGCTTTTGGTTGGGGACGTTGAGTAAGGGTGGCTATGGTGTTGTTTCCCATCCCTATTCTCGTAGTAGCACTAGTAGAAGGTGTTGAAATAGTAACTGGGCAACTTTGGAGCCACTAGAAGGACCTCGAACTTGTTGGTTTCCTTGCCCTTTTGCATTTAACTTGGGACAATAGTGTCGAAAGTGACCCTCTTTCCCACAATGGTAGCATCTTTTGGGTCCTCTACATAGACTTGAGTGGCATCTCTTGCAATTTGTGCAAAGATTCCCTTTGTTTCCTCCCAGCCTTACTTCCCATCCAATAATACAACTACGAGCATTCGAATTGAAGAACGACTAGCCTTAGGGAGTGCCAACTGACCCTAAGATTGAACCACTACTATATGAGCCCGTGCTCTTACTCTTCTTAGAGTTTTGGCCTAGAGTGAACCCAGACCTTCTCTTCTTCCCATGATACTCCTAACTTTGCCTCTCTCTAGCACATTTGCTCAGCCCTCAAAGCCAACTATAGAACATTCTGATAGGTGTGGCTCTCCATAACCGACATACTCTTTTGGATGCTCAGGTTCAAGCCGTCCCCGAACTTGAAATGTCTATACTCCTCGGAGGCTATTGTCTCTGAAACAAATGAGGACAAACTTCTAAACTTTACTTCATATTCTGCCACTGACCTATTTTCTTGACAAAAGTGGAGAAACTTTCTTTTTTTTTTTTAAATTCTGATCAAATTGGGTATAGAACTTCTCATCGAATTCCCTAAGCAATTAGTTCTAAGTGAGAGGCGTGGTTGATCTCTCTTTTACACCATCCCACTAAATACTAGCATCCTTATCCAACAATCTCATGGCCACCAAAAGTTTCATCTCATCATCAATCTTCAAATTCATTACCGTTCTCGGACCCTCTCGATCCACTTCTTGGCTACCATAGGATTGTTGGATCCTGAGAAGGTCACATACCCATGTTAACTAGCTTCCATCAACAACTTAAACAATTCAATGGGTGGCTAGGTAGATGGTGTAGCTACCGAAGTAGGAAGTGCTACCGGCACCATAGGAGGAACCGGTGGAACCACTGGATTGGAAGGTGGGGGAGGAACTTGGACTTGAGATGGTGCTTGAAGATACACATCATATGCATTTCACCACTTAGTCCATTACTGGAGAATATCAAGTAGTGGTGGAGGAACCTTTGATAAAGGAGCCACATGAACAAGTGTCAGAAAGGGTAGAGCATGCGAGGACGACTCAGCATCTTGCTCTTGAGGAGGAATCTCGTTTATATTTCTCATTCTTTTGCTAGGAGGCATGATGGTTTATAAAAGAAAAGCTACCTTTAGCTTACTATACTAAGATGATACTAGACACCTATATCTAGAGGTGTGTAAATTTTCTAGGACCTATATGAGGCTTTTTAAACCATCTGAAAATATTTTGAACATTCAAGATTTCAAAGACACTCAAAAATCTTTTAAATTATTTGGGAAAATTCATTTGAGCTTTCAAAACATTTAAAATTGAGCCATGCTCAGATACCAATAGAGTTGTTAAACCCTGACCCTCAAATTGGGAACGCAACAATCGCCTTATCACTCTAGAATATAGGTAAACTCTACCCGTATACCAGGATAGCGCAAGGATCTCATCTATATTCATACATTTTCAAAATAACTCAACAAAATCCAAAAAACTAACTTGGTCCATCCCTGTATCCAAACGGCACGCATAAGGTTAACCCGACCATTCTAAATCCAATATATGCATAAGGCCACCCCGTCCAATAAAACATTTCCAACAAAATTTTCACAAGTTCAAAGAAAATCCAGTGAAAGAAAACGTAAAATGTTTGAAAATAATTTAAAGTTGGAAATCCAAGTGGGTGACAAAGTGAAGATTCAGAGACAATTTAAAAAAAAAAAAACCTTTCATATGGGTTCAATTAGTCTCTTCAAAATCTCAGCTAAAACAAGAGCTAGTACTAGAAGTAGGATGCTCCACAAAAACTAGGATTCTGTAATAATTTGACACTAAGGTCGGTTAGAATCTCCAAATTTAAGCTTCCTCTAAAAAATATGAATGGAGAAGGGTAAGTATAAAAATACTCAATGAGTGGAGTGTAATGGCATGCATGTGGTTGTAAATGAGGGGTGAATATGGGAATGTCAAATCTACCATTTTCAAACAACTCATCAAATGTAAAATAATTTCAAATAATCATAACAATTAAAAAAAATGCATCTACAAGTTCATACTTTCCAAAGATCATGTGGTCTCCCTAAAAAACCAATTCCACCTCGATTTTGACTGAATCTAGGTGAAAGCCCACCAAGGGGTCTCAATTCATTCATCACATAACACTACTTTCCCTTCCTTGGCATTGATTCGTACCTCACCGATAGTGTAACCGATAGTATGATGTGGGTATAAGAGGTCATGACTGCCATCCTTTGCTAAGATCCCTTAATTTGGCATCCCGTCGGGTCGCTCCATGATGGGAATGACTATAATCGTTTATATCATATGCATTATCATTTCACAAACATTCCAATCTCATTTGATGTGTCATAATTTTAGCAAACAGTTACCAAACCATGCACAATATTCATGACTAAAATATCCAACAATATATAGCACATATTTATTCATAAATACAATGGACGCATAAATATTTTAAAATTTCATTTCGAGACATCCCACAATCACAAACATTTATAAAAGTTATTTAAAATTAATTTATAAAAGAATTTAGAAACAATTTTTCTCATTTAAAGGTACAATGGTCCATCCACTCACCTTTTGGGAGGGTAATCACTCCTAATCCACAATCAATTTAATACTTAATCTCACTTTAGGTTCCCAATACCTGGACCTAAAACATTCAACACCAATTCCACTTTTAATCATTTATAGGATTAGGGTTAATCAATTCTTCGCAATTTAATATAAACCCTAATTTCATAAATCCACCAATCTATGTTTCTAAATTCATTAAATACATGTCACTTGTATCAATAAATTATCTCCATTCATATTTTCCCCAATTTTCATCACATCACAAATCCTAGGTTTAAAATTTCAAATTTAATCCCTCTAATCTCAACAACAAATTTCAATTTTCTAATGAGGAAATTAAATCCAAGTTTAGGAGAAAGAAATTATCTCAATTTTGTGGTTGAATCAAGTCTCAGATGTCAAGTCACAAGAAACCCCAAATTTTCCCTTATTTGGATCAAACCTTAGATTTTTCCCCAAATCTGTCTTTGCCTAAGAATTTAATCAAGGGTTTGGAAACTTCATGGAGTGAGTTTAGTAGAGATGAAGTTATTTTCAAGAGAGATTGGAAGAGAGAGAATGGCAAGAGGGAGAGTGAGAGAGTGAATCAAGAGAGGAAGAGAATAGAGAGATCTATAGAGGTAGGGAGAAAATGTGAGAGTGAAGGCTTTATTTAAGCCTTTATATAATGTGTTGCGAATCTCTATCTTGTCTCTCATTGTCTTTAAGTTTTATTCAGGTTTGATTGCCCCTTTTGGTCATTTTACAACTCAGACTTCTGCGACATGAGTATATTAGGTCGACTTTAATTATAGTTGAATCAACTTGTGTGTATTTTTCTTTGGGGTCAGGTCAACTTATTGTTTTGCAGGTTGACTTGATTTTTGTTTGTTTTAGAATCAAGTCAACTTGGATAGTGATTACGTCGACTCAATTTCCTTTTTGCATAAGTCTCAGGTCAACTTGACTTCCTACTAAATCGATTTACTTAATTTACAGACATATTTTTTGAAATTTATATTTGACATGTTTGCTTATTCTAAGTGAGGGTCTACTTATGGTCTCACAATCTTGAAACTCAAGTCGACTTGTCACTTAGGCAGGTTGACTTGATTATGTGCAGGTTTAGAGTTTCTGAAACCTAAGTTCCTCAAGTCAACTTGACGTTTGTCAAGTCAATATGTGAATTCTATATTTAGCCAAAACTCAATTTTTTGAACTATAAGTCAACTTATCAAAGGAGTAGGTCGACTTGCCAATATTAGTTTTAATTATGAAATCTTCCATACCTCACTAGAACTTCAATTAATTGATTCAAATCAATTTTATTTATCCCTAATCATTCCCAAAACTTATTTTGTTCAACAAAATTTTATAAGATTCTCATTGATTAATCAAAATCGATTAAATTAGTTTCTCTCAATACTTTATAAGAAAAATTCAATAAAAATTTTCTAATACCGAATTTTTGATATTACAGGTGGTGTCTAAATGCATACCACACGTGTCCAACTTAAGGGAAAAGCTTAACCCATGACACAAGGAGGGCGATTGGGGCATGTTTTATCAAAATCTTCTTCTATTTTGATGCATAATGACACTTGAAGCTTCCCCAGAGGCATTCCAAGGACAAATGCTCAACAACTCGACTCTAGATTAGGCCTATCCTAGTGCCAAGCTCAACCATGAAGTTAAGCCCAAAATAAGTACTAGGGAGTGACCTCACATGCCTCATAGCCACTAAATGTCGAGGATGAATATCCAGAAAACTACAGTTGATTATTAGGACAAAGACAATTTTTCCCCTTGTATGAGTAAAAATTATTTTTCTCCTTTTAAGTTCCCTCTATAATTTTGTCTCTCTATCCTAAATATCAAGAGAATTAACATCTGGGAGGCTCCAATATAGTTCTTTGTGTTGAGTAAAATAAGTTTTGATAATAATTAGGGACAATTAAAATTAATTAGGAATAATTTAGTGAAGAATTAAATTGGTAAAATTGAAGTTGTCCTGAACAAGTCGACTAGCATTTTAGACGAGTCGACTTATATTGTAACATCAAAAATCTGGTGTTAGATCTTAACAAGTTTGTTCTAAAACCTTGAAACTCTTAGATATAAAATGAGCAATATTATCTAGATCAATGCATTCCTCAATAACAATTGGAACAGGCCTCCACCCTATATCTGCTGCAAAGCATCGCAGAAAGATTAAAACTAAAGTCTTTAATACACATACCACAAATATCTAAAGATGCTATAATTGAACTCGAAATGTTCAATATACCTTAAAATTTTGTTTACTGACGTTCTTACTCCTAAATGGTGCTCAAGTAACGATGCATAAATATTTCTGCCTAAATGCTTGTAAGATTCACCATCTCAATGTTGTAAAATCTAGAAAGATCCATATAACCTCATATATCCATTTGAAGGATGAATCTACCCCAAATTGAAGAAAAAAATACTAGTGAATTGAATTAAAATTCCTCTATTAAAAGATAGATTATAGACTGTAAGCTGTTTCATGTTTAGGTTGTTGCATACTTTATCCATTTTGAGTATTTTTAAAGAAATCAGCCTTGTTGATGATATGATTATAAATTGTATTCACCATCCAAAGTATGCCCTTTTTATATTATTGAACTATTGCTGCTACATGCAAAGGCTAGTGCAGCAAGCAATTCACTGTCATACATACATATATGCATAAACATTCAATTTCTCACTCAATGTCCAGAGTCAAATTAATGCCCTTAAGTCTAGAGGTATTAAAATTCAAAGATAATAGTCACAGCTTTAATAAGACAATTAATGCCTGTAAGTCTAGAGTCATTAAATCCAATGTATACCATACTGTGACTGTAAGGTACTTTAGCTAACTATGGTTGTGGACAATGTACATAGGGATGGTTCTTTCTCTCAGACCTTTTGAGAATATAATGCAGCACTTTGGGTAAAAAGCCATAATCTCTCTCTTCCTCCCGTCTCTCTCTCTCTCTCTCTCTCTCTCTCTCCTTCTCGTTCGTCGCTCTCTCTTTGTTTCTCACTCTTCGCCTCCCTCCTACACTGCGTTTCCCTCAATCACCGGTGAGCCACCACCGCAAGCAACTGTCTCGCCTCCTTTTTTCTCTTTTTCTTTGCTCTCTCCTGCGTGTGACAGTAACACGTTGTCTCCCTCTCCCTCACTTCCTGCTCATTTGCTCCCTCTCTCTATCTCGCAGTCTCTCTCTCCCTCTCTATCGTCTCTCTCTGTTTCTCTCCTTACCCGTTCGCGCGCGACAGCTTCTCTCTCTCCTTTGCTCTCTCGCGCGCGCTGCTCTCTGTGAGCACCACCCTTCTGCAACCTTCGCAGAAGCCCCAAGTCGGTAGTAACAGCAGACCCTCAAAGACCCTAGGTCGCGATTCCTCCACTGATGTCTTGAATTGGACATCCGAGAACCCTAGACAGACTGCGAATCCATCTTTGCGTAGGTAAGAACAGATTTCTGAATTCTAGTTCTAAAGTTTCGATTTTTCTAGGTTAGAACTAACTTAATATACTTTGTTTTGGTAAAAAGGCACTGCAGATCACTGATAGGACTGAGAAGACATTCGAATGAGCCTGCAAATTGTGAAACCCTAGGTGAGAGAAATTCTAGTTCCTTCGAAAATTGAATGAGTTTAGTGTGAATAGAATAAGAGTTTTGTATATGCTCTGAAAATGTGTAGAATTTGAAGAGAATACATTTTCCTGAATTTGATATGTGATTTCTAGGGTTACAACTAAATTCTACATGAATTTAGGTTGATTAATACGAAAAAAAACATGTTAGATGAAATTAGAAACTTATTGGGTTGATTAGAATAGTTTTTCTTGGAGTTTGAATTGAAATTATGAATTATTGGTCTAGGTTGACCTTTTGGAGACTTGAAATGATTCATTTTGGAAAACTTGTGGAAATAGGGAGTGAATACCCTCCCTAGAGGTGAGTGGATGGTCTATTGTGTTATAAATGAGTAAAATGAGTTTAAATTCTTTTATGAGTGATTTTGAATGATTTTTACATATTTTATATGAAATTATTTGTGATTGTGGGATGTCTGAAATGGAAATCTGAATTACGAGTGCATCCTATGAAATTATAAATGAATCTGTGTCATTTGCATTGGATATTTGATATGTAAATACTTGTAGCATGACTTGGAATTTGTTTGATAAAACATGGCACATTGATTACAATTTGAACGATTGTAAAATGATGGTGCACGAGTGTAATGGCTATAGTCATTCCTTCCACGAAGCGACTCGACAGGGTGACGTGGTTGGGGTTTTATTGCGAGAGAGGCGTATGCGGCCTCTTCTCTACCACGTCGGACTATCCGGATTGCACCCCGGTGAGGTACGAGCCAATGCCAAGGAAGGGGATAGTGTTTTAAAATACTGAAATGGAAAATCCCTTGCCGGGCTTCTATCTGGGTTCGGCCAAACTCAATACGGAAGTGATTTAGATGGGACTCTTGTGATTTTTAAAAAGAATATTTGATGTGGATGCAAATTTTGTAAATTACCTGATTTATTGAAAATGTTTTTACATATATAAAGTGTTGTTTATGAGATATGGTTTGACTTTCCTACATTCACCCCTCATTTATCACAGAATCATACCATTACACTCCACTCACTAAGTATTCCCAATACTCACCCCTCTTTCCATATTTTTAGAGGAAGTTTAGAGCCACGACGAGGATTGAAGCTTGGAAAGGTTTATCCGCTGTTTTGTGTAAGTATTATAGTGATGTAAGGTTAGTTTAGTTGATTTGGAATCCATGGAAGGGAAGACTTGTATAATTCTTTTGGTATGGATTAAATCAATACTTGTTTCATATATAGGAGCAAATATTGATGTAATCCTTATATAGTTTGTGTTAGAGTTTGTACAGAACTTGTTCATTTTCTTTTAACTCTCATTTTTTGTTAAACTTATTGTTTAAATGGGACATTTGATTTGAAATGTTGGGATTCGTTATTTTCTTTCGATTTTATGAAATTTTGTACATCTCATACCCTTTGGACTTTACTGATACTAGCTCGTTTCTTTAGGCGAGTGTTAGTAAAATCCTGCGACTATGATTTGTGACTTCTTTTATTTTAAATATTTTATTTGTGCTGAGAATTCTGTGGAATGGCCAATTTTGCATGCGTGCATGTACAGGAACCCCCGTCCGAATGTGTACCAACGCATACTTGTGTGTACAGGGATGAACCAGATGGGTCCTGTACACACATAGTCAAAAAACTTAGATTTAAGCTGGAGCGTCGACTTATACATTGACCAAGTCGACCTGATAAACAATCAAGTCGACCTTACTTTAACTTCAAGTCAATCTAGGGTTCAAAATTTTGAAAAACTGGTTAAGTATAGAAAGTTACAAGTCCACTTGAGTACAAGACCAGTCGAGCTGGATAACACAAGTCCAAGAAACTCATTTCTGTAGTTAAGCAAGTTGACCTATCTATAAGATAAGTAGACCTGACTTTACATAGTGCAATCATCAAGTTGACCCAAGCCAAGAACAAATCGACATGTAAAAACCATATTTCGGAAACTAAGACTGTAAAAAGAACTAAGTCAACTTATTAAAGGTACAAGTCGACCTAAGCAATAAGGATTATGAGTCGACCTCATTATAGACCAAGTTAACCTATTTTATCATAAACCTAAGTTTGGTCAACCCAATAGCATCACAAACAAGTCGACCTATCACATAGATGAGTGAACTTGAACCTTGTACCTCAAAGTTTTTCTAAGTATAAAAAATTATAAGTTGACCTAGGAGTGAAGTAAGTCAACTTAGTATGATTAAAATTCAAAAAAAAACTATCTTTGTAAATTAATCAAGTCAACATCGGTATTGCATAAGTTGACCTGCCCTTCATGTTACATGAACATGTGTCGACGTAATCAATAAATGGGTCGACCTGATCTAGGTATAGTATGAACATAAGTCGACCTAACTAAATGATAAGTCAACTTGAATAATCAAATTTTCGGAACAACATACCTGATAAACAACTAAGTTGACATAAGCCAAGAACAAGTCGACCCGCCTCTGTTGTCCAAACCAGATAAGTTGAGATACTCATGATTTTGGCATACATTGAAGAACCTTGTTCACCATTTCTTCTTGGCTTATTCCCTTACCCAGCAATCTCTGTTCATTAGTAATGGTGTTGAATTCTGTTAGCATGTCATTGACACTCTTACCTCTTTCATCTTGAAAGTCTCATATTCTTGCTTAAGTATCCTTATCTTATTCTTGCCTACTTGGTTGGTTCTCTCATAAGTTGTTTCAAGTCTTTCCCAGATTTCTTTTGTAATGATGCAAGAGGAAATTCTGTTGTACATGTTTAGACTTAGTGCTATGTGAAGCAAATTTACGGCCTTGCAATTTGTCCTATAAGCCTTCTTCTCCTCAAGGTCATGATCTTCATCTTTACTGGTACTTTGACTCAATTAATCTCTTACGTTGGAAATTCTATCCCTTGCTCAATTATCTCCCAGGCAGTATCATCTTGAGCAATGATGAAGTTTCTTATCATTTGCTTCTAATAGCTATAATTGTTAGCAATGAAAAATGAGGCTCTATTGGTTGACCAAATTTCAAAGGGAACGCTATCACCATTTAGTGCCATATTTAGATCTTTTCTTCTGAGGTTGTCAAAATCTTTCCAAAAGATTCGCTTTGATATCACTTGTAGACACTAAATGTGGTAACTTAGAGGGGAGAATAAGTTATCTTTAAGAAACTATTTTGAATAATCTAAAATTACAAACAAAATCAGAGAGAGAGAGAGAGAGAGACAAACAGACAGGCAGACAGACAAACAGACAGAGAAAGACAAAGAGACAGAGACAGAGGAACAAGGACATAATATTTTATAGTGGTTCCACCTTCCTTGGTATACATCCACTCCCAAACTGTACTTGGATTTTCTAATCTACTATTCTAAAATAGATTACACACTAACTCATGGGTGCTAGCCAACCATACAACTGCTAACCATAACACTTATAATGCTTACACTTGCATTTTTCAAGAGCAAGCAAACCTAGATTGATTCACTCTACAAAATTGATCAAGAAAACCAATTTTCTGATCTTTTTACAATAATATTTAGTTAAATAGAAGTAGACGATGTAGCCACAAACTTCAAGTGTGATCTTTACAAGCTCAGAAATAATACAAAGAAATGAATTAAAAAACAGAGATGATCATTAACTTTAAAGATTTTGTTCAAGTATTAAAAAATTGTTCCTTCTTTATCCTTGAGTTGTATTTATAGTTGAAGGAGCAAATATAGCCATATTGAGAATCATTTATGAACATTAAATGCCATTGCAGAAGCTGGTATGGTGGTTGAGCTGTTCATTTAATTTGAAATAGTTTTTCTGAATATATATATGTTACTCACATGCGATCGACCTGTTGAAATCTCAAGTTGACTTGTCTTTGAATTTTAAAATGCATGGGTTCACTTGTCAGAAGAGTGGGTTGACTTTTTTCGTATTCTTGACCTGCCGAGGTCAACTTGAAAAGTCTTTGGGTCGACTTGCTGATGTATTGTTTATAAGAGATGGGTCGGCTTGTCTTATTTCTAAGTCGACTTGCGTGAATGTGAGTTAACCTATCACTTTGTTAGGTAGATATAATCTAAGCCTAGGTTGACTTGAGTCAGCCCTCCGTTATGTTTCTTTTCAGATCTGTCGACTTATAAATGAATTTTAACAACCCATGAAATGAAGATGAATTCCAATTGTTATGTCCCAACAAACAGGTCAAGTACGCGAATAGACCGCCATGACTCCTCGAGGTACGGGTATGCCCTACTCGCACAACGAGGTTACACAAGGGTAATATTATGACTAATATCATAACCCTACTCATCATTCTAAGTCAAATCATACAGTAGAAGATTTGAAGAAGAATATTTTCCAGAAATTTATTTAAAACATTCCAATTTACATAAAATATTTATATGCACGGTCCAATCGTAAACAAAGATGGGTATGAATACTTACCCAGTAGCGTCTCTCAATAGAATTCATGGAACAGTAACTCAATGTAAGTCAAGTACAGTATAAGCTGAAAATTTTAAATATGAGGGGGTGAATATAATTCATATATTTAGTGAGTAGAGTGTAAGGACTATATAATGACAATAAATAAATTTGTGAGAGTGATAAGTCAAACTATCGTTTTCAAATCTATATTCATTTGCAACATATCATATAATTCAAAATAATAAGTATTCTTATCATAATCATGCATCATGGGGTATCAATTGGTAATAAAACGTATTCTACCTATAGTTTGGCCTAATTAGGGCAAAATCCATCAAGGGGTCACCACGATATCATAAGAATGAATACATATATTTTCTTTTAACCCCCTTCCCTTGATGTTGATATGGTCCTCATGTGGTGCTCGTCTATTGGATCCGTTAGTCACAGACAGGGGACTCAAACCCCTGCTCCAATGTTACCCCACCAAGTCACATCGTCGGATAAACGCTCAATATTGTGGTAAGAAGTACGCTATAGCCACTATACACCAACCCATAATCATACACACACGTGTCATATATCATCATTCATAAATCTTTACTTGTAAAAGAAAAAAAATGGCACTATTAGTCATCATAATATCATAATGTAATTTTCATAGAATATCATCTCCGGACATGACACAAATACTAAAACATTTCTAAATCATATTTCAAAATTTATTTATAAAAATTATGAACGAAATTGTTTTTTTCATTTAAAATCAGAAAAAGTTCGTTCCACTCATCTCGACTGGGGAGGATACACCACTACCTCTAACTGTCCTCGTTTCTCAAACAAGTTACCCCTCGAATGAAAAGTAACCCTACGTCTAAGTTAAACAATATGTATAATTCATCAATTCAATTATTTCGATAATATCATATCATCGGTCTACAAAATGCATATGGAAATGTTTTCTTTAAGGTAAACCTACCACGTAAATTTTTCTCTTAAACTTAAGACATATTTCTCCAACTTTTATATTCAGACACATCTCAATTTCTGACCACACGAATTTAGAAAATTTTATAACTTTTTTTTAGTCTAAATTCCTAAAATCAACTCTGCACAGTTTTAGAAAAAATACCATAACTTTCAGTATACAACTCTGATTCAAGTGATCTTTAGCTCAATTTAAAAATAAGACAGAGATCCTAAACTTTCATGGTTTAAGTTTCTCCAAATTTCATATAGAAAATATTTTAAAAATTGACATAAGGTATTGGTCGTACACAGAGTATGAAATAGACTATGTAAAACATGCTGAATTTCTAAAAATCACTAAAAATCGATTTTTTCATGAAATGTTTCACATAGTATATATCATTTTAAAGTTTAGGAAGCACAAAAATAAACAGTTTAGATTTTCAATTCCTACATAACGAGATATCACTACAAGACTACATAAGAGTCAATCTAGAAATCAATATCTAGAATGCTAGTATGAATACTATTGTAACTATTCATCATATAATCAAATTTTTGCACAAGATAAGACATGTTACCTTGATTGTAAGATCTCTTGCTAACAATATATAACGGCACTCCCTTTGAATCCTTGAAATTTTTTTTATGTCATCTTAGCAAAAATCAAATCACAAATCAACATGAATTCTTATACAACACTTTTATACTTCCAATTGAAATCCAAAAATTTTCAAAAATGTCCTTACCTCCTTGGCTACATGGTTGCACTTAAATTGAATATCGATTCTACATATTTCATCCAAGGGGAGTGGAATGAAGAAAATGAATCAAATTCTTCTTAAGCAAATTCTTTTATAAACTTAGCAAAACTTTCTTGACCATTAAATCACCCCATCCATTATCTCAACCATCCATTTGTCCTAACACTCAGCCCATGTAATTATTGATTCAAGCAACCTCCATGCACTCCATTAGAAGTCTTGTTGGCTGTCCATGTCAAGAGAAGAAGTGTCATAACTAGCATAAACTATTCCAATTAGATTTCATGCATAAATTGTCATCCTATGAGTTTTCTTGAATTTAGAACAATCCTATGTGGCCACTGATCAACTTTTCTGCCATTCTGACCAATCATTTGGCTCCAATTGTCCATCCTTGAGTGGTTTGCAACCTCGTCCCTCCACTTTCCTTAATTACATTTAGACCCTTAATTTTTAATAAATTTACATTTTTGGTCCCTATGAAATTTTGTTCAAAATTCCTTAAAAATGTGAAATTTCATTTAAATTTCTTTATTTAAGCGTGTAGGCCTTTTCTTAGCCATTTTTGACTTCTTTAGGTTTTGCCGGCACTCATTAAGAAGATATTCGGCTTACCGATAAAATTCTCGGTGTTGGTGATTTTGAGACAAAATCTCAAAATAAATAAATAAATAATTAAAATTATATTTTAGATATCTCAAAAGGATGCTAATATATATATATATATATATAGAAACATGAGAAGTAGTACATGATATACAGTTACCAAAAATTGGTTGTTACAATTCCTAACCCCCGAATAAAAAGTTTCGTTCTCGAAACTAAAATGAAACTATACATTAAATAGTTAGAGGTGCTATCTCCTTATAGCATCCTAGGATACCCAAGTTTGCTCCTCGATCTAGTCGTTCCTCCAAAGTACTCTAACTAGGGGGATCTCTTTGTTCCGTAACTTCCTGATCTGTCTGTCTAAGATGGCTACGGGCTGGATGGGGAAGATCAAATCATCACTCAACTCTATCTGTAGAGATTCCATTATATGGGAAGGATCAGGAAGGTACTTCCTTAGCATCGAGACATAGAATATATCGTGAATCCGTGCCGGCTTAAGGAGCAGGCCCAATCTATACGCCACTTTCCCAATCCTCTCAAGAACTCAGAAAGATCTGATATACCTGGGGTTAAGTTTTCCCTACTGTCTGAATCAGATTATCCCCTTCCAAGGGGATACCGTTAGAAACACTATGTCTCCCCTCCCCGAACTCCAAAGGTCGCTGCCGTCTGTCTACATAGATTTCTGTATATCCTAGATAACTTTCATCCGAGCACAAATGACCTTCACATTCTCTCAGGTCTTCTCAATCAAATCTATATAACTAAACTATCTCTCCCTACCTCATCCCAACACAAAGGTATCCGGCACTTCCTCCCGTACAAGGCTTCGTATGGTGCCATCCTAATACTAGTCTGATAACTATTGTTGTAGGCAAATTTGACAAACGGGAGGTGCTGGTCCCAACCACCCTTGAAGTCCATGACACAGGATCTCAACATGTCCTCTAGTGTTTGAATAGTCCTTTCAGACTGAACATCCGTTTAGGGGTGAAATGCAATACTGAACTTTAGTCGGGTACCCATGGCCTCTTGCAATTTCAGCCAAAATCGAGAAGTAAAACGCAGGTCTCTGTCTGAAAGAATGGATACTGAAACTCCATGCAGTCGAACTATTTTACTAATATATAGGTGAGCCAAACCCTCTAATGGATAACTATTGCGCATGGGAATGAAGTGTATGGATTTGGTGAGTCTGTTTACAATCACCCAGATAGCGTTGTGTCATGCTGAAATTATCGAAAGACCCATTACAAAATCCATGGTGATATGTTCTCATTTCCATTCAGGAATGGGAAGAGTTTATAGTGTACCGATGGACTGCTGATGCTCAGCTTTCACCTGTTGGCATTTCAAATACCGGGTAACAAAACTGGCTATCTCACGCTTCATGCCTACCTACCAGTAACTTTCTCAAATCGTCTGGTACATCTTTGTGCTATCATAGGCTGAAGTGTGAGTCTCCTCCAATATGGCACGTCTAAGGTCATCATCCTTGAGAATGAAGATACGTGTCCCAAAAATTACTAAACCATCATCCCTGATTCTGAAGTTTCCGCCTTCCCCTTTGTTAATCCTCTCAAAAATCCCCTAAAGCTCCTCATTAGTAGACTAAAGTTTCCGAATGTGGTCAAGCTCACCTCAAATCTGGTAAAAAGTGCTCTAAAATCTCTATGGTCAGTCCGACTCCTAGTGAGTGGAATCCAATAAGACACGAGAGATAAGAACTCTCGATGGGTGTTGATGATGATAACTTGCGACTCAATGTATCCGCAACAACATTTGCTTTCCTCGGGTGGTAGTCAATAGTCAGATCGTAGTCTTTGAGAAACTCCAACCATCTCCTCTGCTTGAGATTCAGCTCCCTCTGAGTGAGTAGAAACTTCAAGCTTTATGATTTATATACACTTGGCAAATAGTCCATGTAGATAGTGTCACCAAATCTTCAAGGCGAACACAATAGCAGCAAGCTCTAAGTTATGGGTAGGGTAATTCAGTTCATGTCTCTTTAGTTGTCGGGAGGTTTAAGCGATGACCCGATCCTTTTGCATCGGGAAAGTGAGGATGGGTGCTGTCATTAGTCGTTGTTTGAGTTTCTGAAAGCTCATCTCACATAGGTCATCCCAAATAAACTTGACCTCTTTCCATGTCAAGTTGGAGATTAGAGCGACAATCTTGGAGAATCCCTCTACAAAACTTCAATAATATCCCACCAATCCAAGGAAACTCCGCACCTCCGTAATGCTCCGTGGTTGCTCCCATTTCAGAATAGCCTCAACTTTCTTTGGTTCCACAAATATCCTATTAGCCAAAACCACATAACCCAGAAAATCAATCTCTCTTAGCCAAAACTCATACTTGGAGTATTTGGCATATAACTCCTTCTCACGGAGTGTTTGCAGTACAACTCATACATGCTAGGAATGCTCCTCGCCACTCCTCAAATACACAAGAATATCATCGATGAAAATGATGACAAATCTATCCAAAAGGGAATGGAATACCCAGTTTATCAGGTCCATAAAAGCCGCTAGGGCATTAGTCAGCCCAAACGGCATCTCCAAGAACTCAATTGACCATACTGGGTCCTGAAGGCTGTCTTGGGAATATCACCTTCCCTGATCCGTAACTGATGATATCCAGATCTTAGGTCGATCTTAGAGAAAACCCAAGCCCCTGCAACTGATCCAACAGATCATTAATTCGAGGTAGCAAGTACCGATTTTTGATGGTCACCTAATTCAACTATTGATAATCGATGCATAGCCTGAGAGTGTCATCTTTTTTTTGGACAAATAATACCGGAGCGCCCCAATTCGAAGTGCTCGGTCTGATGAAACTCTTATCCAACAATTTTTACAACTGAACTTTTAACTCTTTCAGCTCTGCCGGACTATCCTGTATGGTGGAATAGAGATAGGTGAGTGCCTGGCACCAAATCAATGGCGAAATCGAACTCCCTGACTAGAGATAATCTGGGTAGTTCGTCAGGAAATACATCACGAAACTCTTATATCATTGGGACATCATTTATTCTTGGTCCCTCCATTGTGATGTCCACAACATGCACCAAATACATTGTACAACCCTTACTCATCAATCTTCGGGCCTCCAAAGCTAATATCACACAATTTGGGAGAACCCGCTGAATTCCGTAGAAAACCAATACCGGACACCTTGATCTCCGAAATTCAACTGTCTTAAGAAAACAGTCCACTAAAGCTCTGTGCTGGTATAGCCAATCCATATCTAGGATGGTGTCGAAGTCTCATATGTCTAGTAGGATCAGATCTGCCTTTAATACGGTGCTATCCACCTTGACCCCATAGTCTCAGTAAACCTCTTTCCTGACAACCTACTCCCTTAAGGGAGTAATGACTAACAGTGTTTTTTCCAGTGGTACTATAATCTTGTCAGTGTAGTGATTGAACTCTCCGTGCTTACAAAAGAACTATTCGCCCTCGTGAAAATCAACACACAGGCGTCCCTTCCAAAAATAATCATAGGACCTATCACCCGAATTTATAAAGTCATTAGCCCAATATTATTGAAATAATTGAAAATTACTTAAATATAAAATCTCAAAATGGATATATATATCATCTTTCAAAGTTCACTAAAATGCATCACAGTCTAAAGTTCTTGTACATCATCAATATGGGGAGTGGGGGTAGCACCTGTTACTATATTTGGACTGGCCTGTGCCTCCTCGTCGATCATAACATATAGTCTAGTTTGTGTCCTGAGCTGCTGACGAGGAGGTAGAGCAGACATATTACTCCTGGTGGAAAACTTTCCTACGGTGCTATGAGGAGGTGTTGTAGAAGGCGCTGAGCTGCCGCTTGAGCCATAATGGAAGCTTTGATCTAGGGCATGACTGTATCCCTCAGCTCATAGATCAAGACAACAGTTTTTGAAATGTCTCTCATTTCCGCACCGAAAACATCTACCAGAGAATCGACATGGGCCTGGATGTGCCTTTTTACAAATCGGGCAGGACCTTCTCTACACTCCTCCGAACCATAACATAGTACCCAAGCTACCTCCTAATGTATTCATCGGGGCTAATGACTGCTTATATTGCCCATGAGGTGTAGTCCCAGCCCTTGTTTAGAGCCGTTGCTATATGAATCTCGGCCTTTGCTCCTCTTGGAGCTCTATCCCTGCCTAAATCTAGGCCTCGTTCATTGGTCTTGCTGTTAGCGGAGTCTATTCTGCTATTTGATGTTCTGCTTTACCCTTAGCACCCATTGCAAAACTCTAGCATATGTATCCTCCTTGGAGACTGTCATCCAATCTCTGATGGCAAGATTTAGTCCATATTCAAACTTGAATTTCTTGGCCTCCTCAGTCGTTACTAACTCTGAAAAAAATACCACCAGTTTACGGAACTCAGTCTCGTACTACGACATAGAATTCTGCCCCTGCTTCAACTCCAGGAACTCTCACCGTTTCATGTCGCTGTCGAACATCGTGTAATACTAGGAATCAAACTTCCTCAGAAAGTCATCCCAGGTCAGCGGCTCATCCGTTTCATCCTTGATGAAGTCCCACCAGTCACGAGCATCATCCTCTAGCAGTCTGACTACTATTACTAGCTTAAATCTATCATTAACCCCCATGTCCTCCACAACCTCTTTGTTCTGTTTGAGCCACTTCCTAGCCATAATGAGGTCGTGGGTCCCAGAGAATGACTCATATCCTAGACTCCTTACCTCTCTCAACAAGGTGGAGACCTCTGTCATCAGTTAAGTAATCGGCGTAGTCACCAATGTAGGAGAGGGTGTCAGTGCCACTGCGGGTACAGGTGGAGTCTCAACCGTCGGTGTAGGTGGTGCTCACA
Organism: Dillenia suffruticosa; assembly: GCA_033439265.1. Classification (NCBI taxonomy): domain Eukaryota; kingdom Viridiplantae; phylum Streptophyta; class Magnoliopsida; order Dilleniales; family Dilleniaceae; genus Dillenia; species Dillenia suffruticosa. Next base: position 10,002,094 of record JAVTVX010000018.1, on the reverse strand, counting down.
TCTGGGACTTCTCCAGCAAGAAGGCCTGAGGTGCTTGAGGTGATGATACGGCCTCGAGTGGGACTTCAATGGGACACCTTAATCGTTCTCAGGGGCGCATAGTTCTACATAAGGGATTACACTTAGTACTTAAGAGTGGGAAATCAAAGGGTTAGATGCCAACTTAACCCCCTAATAAGGATTAACATTATATGACTATAGGAGGCAAATTGTAATTTTTTTTAAAAATCATTTTACAAACATTGGAAGTGAAATACAGTGGATATAGAACCTAGGGCTCTGATACCACCGAAATCTATCACGTCCTAACCCGTAGGTCGAGCACACAAACAGACCGCCGCGACTCCTCAAGGCACGAGTATGCCCTATTCGCATACCGAGGTGACGCAAAACTAATATTATGACTAATATCATGATCCTACTCGTCATTCTAAGTCAAATCATATGGCGGAAGATTTGAAAAAGAATATTTTTCAAAAATTTCTTTAAAACATTTACCTCCAATTTATGTATAATATTTATATGCGCGATCCAATCGTAAACAAAGATGGGTATGAATACTTACCCAGTAGCGTCTCTCAGTAGAACTCGTGGAACAGTATCTCAATGTAAGTCAAGTACAGTATAAGCTAAAAATTTTAAATATGAGGATGGGTGAGTATAATTCACATACTAAGTGAGTGTGGTGAAAGGACTACATATAATGACAATTAACGAATTTGTGAGAGTGACAAGTCAAATCATCGTTTTCAAATTTATATTCATTTGCAACATATCGTGTAATTCAAAATAATATGCATCCTTATCATAATCATGCATCATGAGGTGTCAATCGGTAATAAAACGCATTCTACCCATAGTTTGACCTAATTATGATAAAATCCATCAATGGGTCACCACGATATCATAAGAATGAACACAAATATTTTCTTTTAACCCCCTTCCCTTGGTGTTGACACGGTCCTCACATGGTATTCGTCTATTGAATCCGTTGGTCAGACACAGGAGACTCAAACCTCTGCTCTCATGTTACACCACCACGTGACCCCGTCGGGTAAACGCTCAATATCATGGTAGGGAGTACAGTATAACCATTATATACCATCCCATAATCGTACACATGTGTCATATGTCATCATTCATAAATTTTTATTCGTAAAGGAAAAAAAATTACACTATTAGTCATCATAATATCAGGATGCAATTTTCACAGAATATCATCTCAGAACATGCCACAAATACTAAAGTATTTCTAAATCACATTTCAAATTTTATTGATAAAAATCATGATCGAAACTGTTTTTTTATTTAAAATTAGAAATAATTCGTCCCATTCACCTCAATTTGGGAGGGTACGCCACTCCCCCTAATTGCCCTTATTTCTCAAACAAGTTACCCATCGTACAAAAGTAACCCTATATCTAAGTTAAACAATATGTATAATTCATCAATTCAATTATTTCGATAATATTATATCGTTGGTCTACAAAATGCATATGAACATGTTTTCTTTAAACTAAAAATTCAAATTCTATATTTAGAGAAAATTTATACAAAACCTACCATGTGTAGGTTTAGTAAAATCATGATATTTTTCAAAATTTTGATCGGATTCAAATGATTCAAATTTTTTTCTTAAAGTTTAGACATATATCTCCAACTTTTATATTCAGACAAATCTCAATTTCTTACCTCATGAATTTAGAAAATTTTATAACTTTTTTTTTAGTCTAAATTACTAAAATCAACTTTAAACAGTTTCATTAAAAATATCATAACTTTCAACATATAACTCCGATTCAAGTGATCTCTAACTCAAATTAAAAATAGGACAGAGATCTAAACTTTCATGTTTTAAGTTTCTCCAAATTCCATATAGAAAATATTTTAAAAATTGACACAAGGTACTAGTCGTACACAAAATATGAAACAGAATGGGTGAAACATGCTGAATTTCTAAAAATTAATTTTTTCATGAAATGTTTCACATAATATGGCATTTTAAAGCTTAGAAAGTCTAGTTTACATAGGAACAAACGATTTAGATTTTCGATTCCTATAGAATGAGATATCACTATAAGACTACACAAAATTTAATCTAAAAATCAATATCTAGTATGCTAATGTGGATACTAATGTAACTACTCATCATATAATCAAATCTTTACATAGGTTAAGACATGTTACCTCCTTTGTAAGATCTCCTACTAATAATACATACAAACACTCCCTTTGAATTCTTGAAATTTTTTTTTATATCATCTTAGCAAAAATCAAATCACAAATCAATATGAATTCATATACAACACTTCTATACTTTCAATTGAAATCTATGAATTTCAAAAAATATTCTTACCTCCTTGGCTTCATGGTTGTACTTAAATTGGGTATGGTTTCTATATATTTCGTCCAAGGGGGTTAAATGAAGAAAATGAGTCAAATTTTTCTTAAACAAGTTCTTTTATAAACTTAGCAAAACATCCTTAACCATTGGATCGTCTCATGCATTATCTCAACCATTCACTTGTCCTAACACTCAACCCATGCAATTATTGATTTAAACAAACTCTATGCACTCCATTAGGAGTCTTGTTGGCCGTCCATGTTAGGAGAAGAAATGTTACAACTAACACAAACTATTTCAATTAGATTTAATGCATAAATTGTCATCCTATGAGCTTTCTTGACTGTGGAACAATCCTATATGGCCACTAACTAACCTTGCTACCACCCTAACCTAACTAGTCATTTGTCTCCAATTGTCCATCCTTGAGTGGTTTGCAACCTAGTCCCTCTATTTTTCTTAATTGCATTTAGACTCCTAACTTTTAACAAATTTACATTTTTTGTCCCTATGAAATTTTGTTTAAAATTCCTTTAAAATGTGAACTTTCATTTCAATATCTTTATTTAAGTGTGTAGGCCTTTCCTTAGTAATTTTTGACTTCTTTAGGCCTTGTCAGCATTTGCCGAGAAGATTTTCGGCTTATCGATAAAATTCTTGGTTTTAGCGATTTTGATACGAAATATCAAAATAAATAAATATATAATTAAAATTATATTTTAGATATCTCAAAAGAATGTTAATATATATATATATAATCATGAAAAGTGGTACATGATATACAATCACCGGAAATCGGTGTTACACCAATGATCTTTAAATGAAGAAAGAGGAAAGTCTATAGCTTTAAAAGCTGAAAGTGAAGAAAGCAGCTCTAATGATGATGATGACGATGATGAAGACATGGCTTTTCTCACCCTTAAATTCAAAAAGTTTATGATAAGAAAAAGAAATAAAGGGAGAAAAGAATTCAAGATACCTAAAAAGAAAGATGATATCATGTGTTTTGAATACAAGAAGCCAAGTGATATTAAGGCTCAATGTCCTCAACTCAAGAAGCTAAATAAGAGGAAGAAGAAGAGTAAGAAAAAAGTCCTCGTAGCTTAGAGTGATGAGGATAGTAGCTCGGATGAGGAAGGAGCTGAATAAGAAAAAACCAATGTCTGCTTCATGGCAATTGAGGATGAGCAAAATGATGAGGTAACACACTCGTCTTCTTATTTTTCTGACTCTAATGATGAATTATCATTAGATGAAATGCATGAAGCATTATTAGAGTCACTTAGAGATCTTAAAAGGATGGTTAAGAATAGTACCAAAAAAAGGATGGTTAAGAAAAAAAGCATGCTAAAAAGAGAAATTGAGAAATTAGAAAAAGAAAAGGACAAGCTATAATTAGAAAATGAAACTCTAACAAGAGAGAATAGTTCACTAGAACATGACAAGGACCGCCTGCATGCTAGCGTAGAAGACAAAACTAATGAAATAAACAAATTGAATACTAAAATTGAAGCCGCAAAGAACATAAACCAAAATGCATGCAATGAAGAGAATAAAATTGAAATCTTAGAAAAAGAACTAAAGTTGGAAAAGAAAAGAACACAAGATTGAGTTCTTTACTATATAAATTCATTCAGGGACCAGATAAATTGGACCTAATACTAGGAGCCCAAAAGGCTATTTAGGACAGGGTCGGACAAGTACTACAAAAGAAACTATATAGTTTCTTTGTTCCTAATTCAAAAAATTTAAATCCAAACCCTGGATGTCACCTTTCCATGAGGTTAAGACACAATGCACTACATTGTAAGCTTAGAAAGAAAATCAGAAAAAATCAAACTAAAGGAGCTGTATTTCATACTAAATGCTCTTATTGTCATAAGAAAGGGCATGATACAAATACATGTTGGTTTAGAAACATGGACCTAAGAAAACAATAATGAAATGGGCGCCAAAAGAACTAGTTAGGACCTTTTTGATTATTAACAATGTCGGACCCATGAAAATTTGGGTACCATCAATGCTTGATTGTTTTATTGTGAAACTTATCTCAAGGCCAAAACTTCTGGAAATACCCAGTTCCTAGACAATGGATACACTAGGCACATGATGGGAGAGCCCTCAAAGTTCAGCAGTTTAGAAGAGAAGCAAGGAGGTAAGGTGGTTTTTGAAGACAACTCAAATGGGAAGATACTTGGCATAGGAAACATAGGTACATTTCCTACTCAAATTGAATATATTCTATTTGATTATGAATGCAATAAAGTAATAGACAAACAAAGTAAAAAAGTAAAATTTAAAGGTAATAGGTAAGGAAATATTTATGTTATCAACTTATATAACATTAGTGAACAAGATGAAGCATTCTTAATGGCCCTAGAAAACGATGATGCATGGTTGTGGTATAGGAGACTTAGATATGCAAGCATGGACTTAATATCCAAATTGCTTAGAAATGACATAGTTAAAGGTATACGCAAGTTAAAATATAAAAAGAATAAATTATGTAATATTTACATGAAGGGAAAAGTATGTTAAATTATCATTTAAATCCAAAAACATCGTCTGTGCAACAAGGCCATTAGAATTACTACACATGGACTCATTTAGACCAACTAGAACACAAAATCTACTAGGAAAAATGGTTTTGTATTCATCAATGATTGCTTTAAATACACTTTAGTACTATTTCTAACTAAAAAGGAATAAACTAGTAGTGCATTCATTAAGTTGTGTAAGAAAATTTAAAATAAAAAAGATGCGCTATTCATAATATTAGAAGTGATCATGATAAGAAATTTGAGAATAGAGCACTATAGGAATTTTGTGATGAAAATGAAATTGATCACAATTTCTCTACATTTAGAACACTACAACAAAATTGTGTTATGGAAAAGAAAAATAGAACTATAGAGGAAATGGCTAAAACTAAGCCAGGTGAGAACAATTTACCCAAATACTTTTGAACAAAAGCTATAAATACGGCTTATTATATTCTCAATAGAGTTTTGATTAGACCAATTCTTAAGAAAATCTCCATGAGCTTTGTAAGGGTTGGAAGCCAAATTAGGATACTTTCATGTTTTTGAATATAAATGTTATGTATTGAATAATGAAAAAGATAATTTAGGAAATTTTGATACCAAGAGTAATGAAGACATCATTTTAGGATATTCAACATTCAGTAAAACTTATAGAGTATACAAGAAAAGAACAATGGTGATAAAGAGTCAATCAATATGCAATTTGATGAGAGTGATGCTTTGAGTAAACTGAGTTTTAATGATGAAGTTCAAGAGATATAACAAATAGTAGATCAAGGGCCAATAGAAATGAAGAGATCAAGAAAGAAATTCCAGATGAAAGAAGTGATGATGTGCAAAGAAATATAGAATCTCTTGATAAACAACAAGTAAAATTCTCTGTTGTATAAAAAAAATGTGTCAATATAGAAAATATAATTAGAAACATAGAAACTAGAGTTAGGACTACGTTCTCATCACAAAATCAATGTGAATTTGTAGTCTTTTCTCTCAAATTAAGCATAAAATTGTTGATGAAGCCTTGAACGACGAGAATTGGATTTTAGTTATGCAAGAAGAGTTAAACCAATTTAAAAGAAATGAAGTATGAAAGTTAGTTTCTAGACTTAGAGATCAATCTATAATAGAAACAAAATGAATGTTTAAGCATGGCATAATTATTAGGACACTACAACACAAACCACTTATAGTGGAGGCCAAAGTCGCCACTATATGTGTTGATGGCCACCACTAAAACCCTATAGTGGCAGCTATGTGGTCGTCAATGACTGTCACTAAAAATTCTACTACTAAAAGTATTAGTGGCAGTCAACAAAATGGTCGTCACTAAATAGAACTTTTAGTGATGGCCATTTTCTTATTACTAAAAAAAGGGTATAGTGGCGGCGATATTTAGGGGGGCTTGCAGTGGCTGCCACTAAATATGTTGCCATTTAGTGGGGGCCGAAACGGCCTCCACTATATGTGTTAACATTTAGTGATGGAAAATACAGCCCCTACTAAATTGACATTTAGTGACAACAATAATAAACCCTATTAAATTGGCATTTTATGATGACAAGATGAACCTTCACTAAAAAAAGTTTATAGTGACAACTATTTGACCACCCTTAAAGACAAATGCAATTAACAAAAAAAATTATGACCAATCTTAGCCAAACACTCTCAATTCAGAATAGATATAAAACTACAATTCAATTCAAAAAGATAATTAATAATATTAAAAATATAAAAATATAATTTGATTAACATAATATAACATATAAGAAGGTGATCTAGTATAACTTGAATGTTTAGGGTTTATCTGAACTATTAAAAGAAAAAATAGTTATGTCAAAAATCAATTTACAAAGTGGAAAAATTTATTATGCCCTAGATCAGCCAAGGTATTTAGTAGCCCGGTTCCTGGGTAAGTCAATTGTTGAACCACGAATCCCATGAAAGCTAGCAGTGAGTACCTAGAGCAAATTTTGAATGATATTTATGAGAAAAGAAAGAGTTATATATGAAAAACAAAAACAAAAACAAAAACCATAGAGTTTTAAACATATATTTTTTAAGAAAGATCAATGCTTAAAAACCAGGCTCTCTCGAAACCCAAATTAATCTCAGATAGGACGTCAATAGCACCATTTAAAAAAAAAAAGAAAAAGAAAGTGGTAAACCTTCATCAGAATCATTAAAAAGTGTAGCAACATTGGTCACCATTGCACACTTTTTTATTTAAACAAAAAAAAAATAGTTAAACATATAAAACAAAAGTTCTAGACTACTAGCAAATTGGTTTTTTTAGGGGGAAATGGATATTGAATCTAAAAGATAGAGTGCGGTAAAATAATGTAGCGTAGAGACATGAATAATCATTAATGGCTTTGCATTAAAAAAAATAAGGATCTATGTTCCATTAAATCTATGTTCCAAAAAATACACAATTAAGCAATGTGTTACTTATGTAAATGGCAATCAATTATTAGCATAACCATTTCAGTCTCTAACAGTAAAAATTCTTTGAGATTAAAATAGAGTATAACCTAACAAAAGTATTAAATCAAGTAAATATTATTGTAATCAGCTTTAGTGTCAGTTTAATTCACCTCAAAAAGGTCTTGTTCTACCCTCTACTAAAGCACATAATACTTCAAGTTTCTCCTCCATTTTTTTTATTTTCTCTTCATTCCTCCTTTTTTTCTCGTTCCTTCTTCTATCCTCTTCATTTTTCCATCTTTCATCTTCATTTCTTCTTCTTTCCTCTTCATTCTCCTTTCTCAAATCATGCAACTGTGATTGCACAATGTCATTCTTTTTTTTGGCTATTTCCAACATACTTAATAATTTACTGCATTTTGAAGATGATCCATATACAGAATTTGGTGTAGGAGTGAAGCCATACCCATGTACACGACCAAGTCTCTCTAGTCCTATAACTTATTTAAAAATCCATATACCCATGTAGTGTCACTTGATTGAGAATATAAACTATTAAACTTTCCTGCAAAAATATTATTCAAAGAATAAGTATGAACTTTAAGTAAACTATTTACATTTATTTTGAATTTAAATACTTACGACAATCTTTTGAACGGCATCAGAAACCATACTTCCATATTTTTTTGTATAAGTTATTTGAAACATTTTCCATTGAGAAGGTTCCCGATACTTTGGATCCTTCTCAGCCTACATGTATTCAATTGAAAATTGAATAAAAGAAATCTAACAAATAAACAAATTAATTAAAAAAAGAGAGAGAGAGAGAGAGAATTCAGTTGCCACATATATCTAAAATGTCTTCCTTTACGTTTGATTAAACTTTCATTAGATAAGTGCAAGCATTGAGTTTCAGGCTCCCATATGTTTTCTTTTGAAAATGATATGTACTGGAAATTGTACAAGCTTGTTTCTAAATTAGACCCATTTGAGTTCTACGACTACAACCTTATGTACACAATTTCCACCTAAACTTGCACTGAAATATAGTATAGGTGCAAACCAAAACACCAACCATTAACATGCCTATCAGACAACAAGCTCTTCATGTACTACCCACGACTTAATCCTAATTAATGTTACTTGGCTTACTGGTTTTGTGAAGAAGTGGACAACTTTTGGAATGATTTTGGAAGAAACAAATTACAAAAGATCTTATTTAAATAATATTCAAGTCATGCGGAAATGGAATTGCTCTATAATTAGTGCTATTGTTCACATCTATACAACAATAGGTAATAAACTTTAAACTCAATCTAAAGAATTGTATGTGAAGGAAATATTATTTTTCCTTTAAAAAATATATGCCCATATGTAACCAAGGCCTATTTGAAAAGCGCGCCTTACTACGAGAGCATATCCTTAGAAAAGCATTAAGTTAAAATGGTTCACAAATTACCTCCAAACCAAAATTAGCAAAATTAGCCATGAATGACTTTCTAACTGCTCATCAAAGACTGCAGATTGTAACAAAAAAAAAAAAAACCTCCAAACTGCCATTCCGAAATCTGAATGTGGGTACTTAGAGTGGGTAGAGAAAGGAATAAAGAAATGAGATTGCATACACAACACCAATGAAGATTTTAACCCTAGAAATCCTAGTTGTGTTAGTTTTAACCTTGAGAAAGGAATGAAGATAAAAGATTTTAACCTTAGAAATACACAACGCTAATCAAGATCGAGATAGAACCCTAGAAATTAATGGAAGATTTGAAGAGAGGTTACCGGTACCGATTGAAGAAAGGTTTTGGTTGAGGTGGCAAATCACGACAACAAGAGTGAGGGTGCAAGCAAGCGAGACAGAGAGTCGTGGTTTCCTTGAGAGAGAGGAATAAACTTGATTCTATAGGCACATTTTATTTTCATTACTTTTTATTTTCATAATTGCGTACTGGTTTGATGGCCCCACAATTGCTATACACAATTGTTTTATTTTTATTACTTTTTTATTAATTCTCACTTTGATAAATAATTATAGTTTTTTATTAAAAGTACTGGTTTTGCCTAACTTTGAACATTTAATTTTTTTAATTGTTAATTTTTTAAAGAATTATTTAATATTTTTAAATTTTTAAATATTTTATTCATAATAAAGTAAGATACAATTATTTTTCTGAATTGAGATTTTCATTAAAAAAGAAAACAATATAATAAGAAAAGGCTGAAAAATAATTATGAATTTTATTGACAAGTCAATTTTTGTTAATTATCAAACAATTTTTACAAAAGAACAATTATTATTTTGAAATATTTATTTAACAATCTAAAATAATTAAAAAAAAAGTTAAATATTTTTAACTTAAGAATTAAAAAAAATCTCAATAACTAAAAAGTTAGGTTGATAGAGTTGGGAAGAGATTTAGCGGCAGCCGGTGGAGACCGTCACTAAATAATACATATTTAGTGGTGGTCAAAATTTTACTTTATCACTAAAAATAGTTTTAATGGCCATCGTATGTGTTCGTCTCTAAAAATTTATTATTTAGTGATGACCATTATTTTCGTATTTAATTTAGTGACGGTCAAAATTTTTTGTTGTCATTAAAACTTAATTTTTGCAATGAGAACTTTTGGCTGCCACAATGGATCAACTTTTTAGTAGCGGCCAAAGTGCCCCCACTAAATAGCACATATAGTGACCCCTTTCTTGTGACCCCCATTAATCTTTGTCACTAAAAGCCATCCGTGTGATGTGGGAACAAATCAAGATTAGTGGCTTAAAGATATAACCAAGAAATAGGAATTAATTATGATTAAATCTATGTATCTGTAGCTAGACTTGAAACCATTACAATGTTGATTGCTTTTGTTTGTTTTATGAACTTTAAATTATATCAAATGAACGTCAAGGGTGTATTTTTGAATGGTGTGATAGATGAAACAATTTATGTAAAGCAACCTCTAGATTTGAACATTTAAAACACCAAAACCATGTTTTTAAATTATCAAAATCTTTATATGGTATAAATCAAACTCCAAGAGTTTGGTATGAAAGAGTAAGCAATTTTCTAATTAAAAATGATTTTGAAAAAGGAAAGATTGATACAACCTTATTTATGAAAAGAACAATGAAAAGAAATATTGATAGTGCAAATATATGTGGACGACATATTGTTTGGAGTAACAAATAAGGAACTTTGTCAAAAATTTACTAAATCTATGTATGCTGGTTTGAGATGAATATGATGGGTGAATTGAACTATTTATTAAATTTGCAAATAAAACAAACACAAAAGGGAGTATTTATAAATCAATCCAAATTCACCAAAAAAATTAATTAAGAAATTTGGATCCAGTGAAACTAAAAAATATGTCACACCTATGATCACTTCAATTAAGCTAGATAAAGATGGGAAAAGAAAGGAAGTGTATCAAAAGTTATATAGAAATATGATTTGTTCGCTACTATACTTGACTGTATTTAAACCAGACATTTTATATAGTGTATACTTGTGTACTAGGTTCCGATTCAATTCTAAGGAGTCACATTTAGCTACAGTTAAGAGAATTTTAAGATATTTAAAGCGTACATGCAATCTAGGATTGTATTATGATCGGAACTCAGTATTTGACCTGCATGGACACTCAAATGCAGATTTTGCAGAATGTAGATTAGATAAAAAGAGTACAATGGCACTTGTTAGTTCTTTGGAAGTATACCAGTGTCTCATGGTCCTCTAGGAATACATCAACCACAGAAGTAAAATATGTGGCTGTAGGACAATATTGTATTTAAATTTTGTGATATCAATTAGAGGACTATAGTTTAAATTTTGAGAGCATTCCAATAAAAATAAACAACACTAATGTCATAAATTTAACTAAAAATTCAATACATCACTCTAAAACTAAACACATTAAAGTTAGATACATCTCTTTGGAACTAAACATATTGAGATTAAATATCACTTTATTACAAATTATATACTTAAGAATGACATAATTTTAGAATATGTAGAAATAGAAAAGCAAGTAGTTGATATTTTCACCAAATTATTAGATAGAGAGAGATTTTGCAATCTAAGAAGAAAATTAGGTATGATGGAATGATTTCTTAAGTTTAATAAAGTATGCATTTGAAGGATTTACATCATTAAGAAATGAAAGATTAAAATAATTTTATAGAGTTTAATTTAGTGTAATATTTACAATTGATTTTGTATTATTTTTTAATAGATATGATATTAATATTTATATTTTATAACATTTGATTTAGGAGAAAACTTATTATGGAAAAGGAAGAAAAACAAACTAAATTGAAGTAATTTTGTAAAGTTTGAAAAATTAGACAGCAATATTCTTTTATTAGCATATGGACACGTTAATTACAAGAGGCAATGAAAGATATTAAAGATTTATGACAGTAAAAATTTCATTTCCCAATGGCACATTTAAGAGAAAATTGGAGTAGAATTGGAATATTGAAAATTTTAAAAAATTTTATTTCATTCCTAATATTTAGGAAAAGAAATTTTTAAAGATTTAAATCTCTTAGAGTATTATCTTTTAAAAAGTTTACTTTTTATTTATTTTGTAGTAGTTTAGGGTTATACTCCTATATATATGGGAGTGTTACATAATTTTTCACAGAGAAGAGTGTGGTGTGCAACCCCCAAAAGGGCTACAGCCGGTAGCCATAGATTTAGGTACATTCTTTTATTATTGACTTTGGGAAGAAGCACATATTATGGAAAAGAAGGCTACAGTCGGGCAGCACATTGATTTCTTTGTTTCATGTTCTCTCTTCAGCAACAATAAAACCATTTAGTAAGATTTTCTTTTACTATTTCTTTTTGTTAAATTAATTTTCTAATCGAAAGTTTATTGAAATCTTGATATTCAATAACTGTGAAATCTAATTGGGTATATTAATTTAATATATCATAGGTATTTATTTAATTTCTATATTTCATGGATCATGATTTTTTAAAGTTTATTGAATATGGGCCCATATTTAATAGTTCTAGAATAATTTACAACAAATTAAAATGACAAATTCGTAATTGTTTGTTAGTTTTAATGAAGTGGTGAATGACATTTATATCATGGTATTGAATAATCTAATTTAAATAAACCCGTTGTGTGTTTATTAATTGGAATTGGGTCTCTTTAAATCTTAATGCTGTTAAGATTTTAAATCCTAAGAGCTTCTTTATGGTTGACTCTCGATTAGGAAAATAATTAACGAATTTCTCTTAATTATCGACGAAATAAGGAGAGATTGATCGTTGGGCGTTTGTCGATAACTATAATCAATTTATTTATGGTTGTTGAAATATTTAGGTAGGTTGATAATCAATCGCAAGAAATCAAGGTGGATATAATTCTTTTGGCTAGAGTTTATTCTTATTGATATTTTCTCTTTTAGTAGGTATTATTTAATTGTCATGTTTTAATTGATTTTGTTGATTTATTTTATTAGTTTAATTAAACTCAAACCCCCATATTTTTGGTTTTATTTTTATTTTTCTTAAAAGAGATAAATTCGTCGTTCCCTATGGATTCGACCCTACTCTCTCTAGACTCGTCTTTAGTGAAATATGTATTTTATTTTTGGTTGTTTGACGATACACTATAATTCAAAATAGAATATATAGAAATAAAAAAAGCAAGTAGCTGATATTTTCACCAAATCACTAGATAAAGAGAGATTTTGCAATTTATGAAGAAAATTAGGTATGATAGAATGATTTCTTAAGTTTAATAAAGTATGCATTTGAAGCATTTACACCATTAAGAAATGAAAAATTAAAATAATTTCAAAAGTCTGACATAGGCTATGTCGACTTACCATAAGCATAAGTCGACTTATAGACAAAATAAGTCGACCTACGGTTTGAATTTCTAAAAAAGTTAATTATGCAAGTGCGCTTACATGGTGTGTAAGTCAACCTGATATGATGGGAGTCAACTCATAATTGGCATAAATCGACCTTTTGTGCCCATTCAAACAAAGTCAAGTTGAAATATATAAAATATAAGTCGACCTATGAATATTAAGCGTAAAAATTAAGTTATGAGAAATAATTAAGTTGACGTATATTGATGCAACAAGTTGACTTATGAATGATTCTAAAAAATGATCAAGTCAACTTACAAAACATGCAAATCAACCCATGTATAAGTGAATCGACTTATGGAAAGCATAAGTTGACCTAAGTTGACTTATTGGTTAATTTTTGCATGATATAAGTCGATTTATCCAAACTATAGGTCGACCTGTAAATTCAAAGACACAAAATGTCTCTGAAAATATAATCAAGTCGACTTAGTTCCTAAGCAAGTCGACCCGATTATTTTCAAAATAAGGTTTCACTCAAATAAGTCAACCTGCATCAGCAGATGGGTTGACCTGTTCCACTAATAAGTGAACCTAAGTTGCTCATGATCAAATTAAAATCCATTTCTCCCTCTAAATTTGACCCAAAATCGAGCCAAACTCTAAAATTCAACACAACTTGACTTTTCATCTTCCCTCCCAAAATTTAAACCCTAAAATTCAATCTCTCTACTCTCTCTCACCACTCATACATGAACCATATCCTCTCTCCATCGTGCTCTCGACTATTACCAACTATATCTCTTTCATCTTCTTTGAATTCCTACAATCCTCTACAATCTCACTCTCTCACAGACAAAAGCCCTAAAATTCTCTCAAAAATCAATGTGTCTCTAATGAAGAATTCTCATGGCACCAAAAACTAAGGCTCCAACTAAGTTCGATGAAAGCAAATTTTCATCACTCGAAAAAAATAAATCTTTTTTTCAAATTTTTGTAGAAGGAAACCTAACCAACAAAGAGTAATTGATTGGGAATACCTTAAGGATATAGGATTTCCATATGAAGACCATTTTAGTCACATTCTACTTAGTTCAAAGCTAAGACCAAATGATAAGATTTATGAGCATTTAATTAGAAAGTTTTACAACAACTTGGAAGTGATCGAAGAAACTAGAAATCATCTTCTAGAAACACAATTTGAATTCCCCACTAGCATGGTGTCTTGCACATTTAAGACATACATTAGAAGCAAGCAAATCATGGTGAGTCCTAGGCAATTATGCTATACAAACAACATGGAATAGATGTCGTTCAATGTATGTGAGAAGTTTATGTAAATGGATCAAATCGAATATACTAAAATTGTGTTTAAAAATAATGAATTGGAAGAATTGGAAGATGTCCCAATGAATGCTAAGGCTCTAGGAGCACATGAGTGGATTTTGCATTTCATTATCACATGTGTATTTAGCCCTAAAGGAGGAAATCATACTACGAACACCAAGGAAGATTTGTGGCTCATGGCATACATAATAGATAAGAAAAATCCCGAACTACACTTCCAGTACCTTATTTCATGATTAATGCTACCAAATCACCCTCCGCAAACTTACCCTACTGTTCTAAGCGCAAATGGAATAGACTTGAAATTAGACATGAGTACTAGGCTATTGATAAAGAATGGCATTAGCAAATCCTCCTTGAAAAAGGCAAATTAGGTGTTCAAAGATGGTGTATAGGAGAGAAGAGATGAGGAAAAAGCAGAGGAAGTTTCAAAGAAGAGAAAACAAGATGAAATCTATCCAAATGAAACTCATAATGAACCTTCTGAAGATCTACCCTATCAAATTATCCTACAAAATGTGGGACAATCTTTTACCTTCCAACCTATCACACTAAAAAGAATTTGGGAGAAATTGAAGACTATTGAGAACATCACTCACACCTTAGGCCGTCAAAATCTCAAACTTAACAAGCAACATGCACTCTTTGCTTTGATAGATTTTTCTAGCTAAAGGCAAATCTGCTCATGACCCTAGACCATCACGATCCCAATGAAAACCATTCTATTCCAGACCATCTCAAGAGCTACATCTGAAGAAACCTACAATTTTTTTATCTTTTGTTGTTTTTCTTAGTAAACGTAATAGATTTTTTTATGCAATCAAACATTACTTTCGTAATCAAAACATCATTTTTGTGATTGTATGACCTATCTTTGATAATATTTATTTTATCTCTATTTGATTGCCTTTTATTTACGTTGGAATGATCTTCTCCTTGAATGGCTATGTTTGTGTGTATGTGTGTATATATATGTATCCATAAGCATATGCATGTTTGTGTGTTGTTCTTCTAGTACTAGGTTAATGAGATTATTCTCGGTCTATTTTTTTTGCTCTTATAGTTTAATCTATGGATTTTTATCCCATTTTTCGATGACAAAAAAAGGAAGAAGTAAAATGCACACATGCATATAGTTGTAAGGAAGAATAGGCATTAGATTAAGGGGAAAAAAGTAATGAATATGAATTGTTAAACGTGATTTGATAAATGTGCATTTGTTGTGAAAATTAGATACTTTCATCTTAGAATAGGAATTTGTGTGCATATGGGACATATTGAATACATATTTGCTTAAAATATATATGGCATTGGTTAAGGGGGAGTGTTTTGGAGTGTTTTTCAAATTTCTAAAGAATTTTGACCAATTTTTAAAAATAAGTTTTTTTATCATAAAAAAATAGGAGATTATTGAGTAAAATAAATTTTGATGATAATTAGAGATAATTAAAATTAATTAGGAATAATTTAGTGAAGAATTAAATTAGTAAAATTGAAGTTGTCCTGAACAAGTTGACCTACATCTTAGATGAGTCGACCTGCATTATCAAAACACTTAGATTTAGGCTAGAGTGTCGACTTATGCATTGACTAAGTTGACCAAATAAACAGTCAAGTTGACCTTACTTTAACTTCAAATCAACCTAGGATCCAAAAGTTTAAAAAACTGATTAAGTATAGAAAGTTACAAGTCAACTTGAGCACAAGACAAGTCGACTTGGATAACACAAGTCTAAGAAACTCATTTCTGTAGTTAAGTCTACCTATCCATAGGATAAATCGATCTGACTTTATATAGTGTAATCATCAAGTCGACCTAAGCCAAGAACAAGTCGATGTGTAAAAATCAATTTCGGAAACTAAGACTATAAAAAGAACCAAGCTTACTTGTTAAAGGTATAAGTCGATCTGAGCAATAAGGATTATGAGTGGACCTAATTATAGACCAAGTCAACCTCTTTTATCATAAACCTAAGTTTGGTCAACCCAATAGGATCACAAACAAGTCGACTTATCACATAGATGAGTGAATCTGAAC
This sequence comes from Dillenia suffruticosa, assembly GCA_033439265.1. Lineage (NCBI taxonomy): Eukaryota > Viridiplantae > Streptophyta > Magnoliopsida > Dilleniales > Dilleniaceae > Dillenia > Dillenia suffruticosa. Next base: position 9,985,559 of record JAVTVX010000018.1, on the reverse strand, counting down.
CTTGTACCTCAGAGTTTTTCGAAATATAGAAAATCATAAGTCGATGTAAGAGTGAAGTAAGTCAAATTGGGATGATTAAAATTGAGAAATCTATCTCTTTAAATCAATCAAGTCAACCTCGGTATCGCATAAGTTGACCTGCCCTTTATGTTACATGAACATGTGTTAACATAATCAATAAGTAAGTCGACCTGATCTAGGGATAGTATGAACATAAGTCGGCCTAACTAAATGATAAATCGACTTAAACAATCCAATTTTCATAATAACATACTTGATAAACAACTAAGTCAACATAAGCCAAGAAAAAGTCAACGTATCTCTCTTGTCCAAACAAGATGAGTCGACCTTATTCATTTATAAGTCGACCAGATCTGAAGAGAAATATAATGTGTGTCGACCTAACCTCTTCTCAAGTCAACAGAAGCTTAGATTATGTTGACCTAACAAAGTAACAGGTTGACTTACATTCACGCAAGTAGACTGAGAAATAAAGCAAGCTAACACATCTCTTACACAATATATCAATAAGTCAACCCAGAGACTTTTCAAGTCAACCTAGATAAATCAAGAATACAAGGAAAAGTTGATCACTCTTTTGACACCCAGGCATTTCAAAATTCAAAGATAGGTTGACTCAACATTTCAATAGATTGACTGTGAGTAATGTATATATATTCAAAAATATTGTTTCAAATTAAATGAAAAGCTTAACCACCACGCCAACTTCTACAATGGCATTCAATGTTCATAAATGACTCTCAACGACTATATTTGTTCTTTTGACTATAAATACAACTCAAGAATGAAGAATGAACAACTTTTGAATGGTTGAACAAAATCTTTAAAGTTAATGAACATTCTTTGTTTTTTAATTCATTTCTCTATATTATTTTTGAGCTTGTAAAGATCACATTTGAAGTTTGTAGTTTCATTGTGTGCTTCTACTTCACTAAATATTATTGTAAAAATATCATAATATTGGTTTTCTTGATCTTGGGTTAGAATTTTGTAGGGTGAATTCAATCTGGTTTTGCTTGCTCTTGAAAAAGGCAAGTGTAAGTGTTGAGGTTAACACTTGTAAGATTGATTAGCACCCGTGAAGTTAGTATATAATAAATTTTAGAATAGTGGATTAGAAAATTTATGTGAAATCTGGAAGTAGATATGTACCACAGAAGGTAGAACCAATATAAAATCTTAGACCCCTATTCCTCCCTCTCTCTCTCTCTTTTCTGTTTTAAATCAGTTTGTAATTTTAGATTAGCTAAAAAATTTCTTAAAAAAATCTATTCATCCCCTCTACGTTATTACATTTAATGTCTACACTTTGGTTGGGTGATTTTGCAGGTCACCTAGTCCTTTGTTCTATATTTCTTTGTAGTGTAGGAGATCACCTCACTAATGTAACATATAGCTTTATCTTTGAAGCAAAACTAGAAATTGCTTAGGACAAGGAAATCAAAAGGTGGTAATCTGAAAACTTACTAACTTATCGAGCAATCAAAGACTCATCAATTAATGGAGCCCTCCTTGAGCGAGATTGGGACTCCTAATTCACATTCGTAGATACGCCAACAATTGTGTAAATATGTTGACTAGAGAAGTAAGTACCATGAGATTTGAGTATATGCAAGTAGATCGTTAGATTTAGTTCTATATTGAATTAAATTTAATAAATTTTTAATTTCTATTTAAAGTTGGATCAAATTTTCATTATAAGAATAAAACATATGGGATTGAATATAATTATAAAACTAAAACATAAAGATCAAACCTATCATTGAAATCGAGATTTGTGTTAAGATTTATTATTAGATATTTATGCAGATCATCAACGGTCAGTTGATCTAATAAAATATGGTGTTAAATCTTTTAATCAAAATATCGGGCTTAACTCATGACTTATACATAGAGCAGACTGTGTTGGAAGGATAATCTCTTTAAATGGATTACTATAAATTCTAAATCATGTTAATTAAAATATAATTTTAAATATCAGTTAATATAATATCAAAAAAAGATACTCGTACAACTCTGTCTCAAATCGGGCCAACCTAATTACACTCACTTCGTCCTATTTCCCTCCCAATATATTCCAAGTCTCAATCCTCGACTTTATTCGGTGACCTGTGTATGGCGTTTGGATCACGGCCCATAGTTTTGATAATTTGATTTCCGGCCATAGAAGTGTCATTCCAATTTTAGTTTTTGATAATTATGCAAGTTTTTGACAACAAGTTGCATAATTATTAAAAACTAAAATTGGAATGGCACTTTTTAGAAATTAGAAAAATAGTTAGTCCATTTTGGGAAAATACTTCTCTTTCATTGTATTTATTTTATACCTTTTCTGTCAAAATTTCGCTTGTCTTGAATTCTCCCACGAGATAACGGTGTCAAGAATGGCAGCGCAGGCAAACGCGCGGGTTCCCCGAGACAATTAACGTTGGCGGAATGGGGCCAACTCCATGGACAGTGTAGGAGATTGGTTCTCACTCTCCATAGTGGCGCGTGGTTACATGACCTTTTGAAATAAATCTCGATTCCCTCTTATTGATAGCTCCCTCTAGCTCAATCTCTCTCTCTTATCATATTCGACACATTTTCTCTCTCCTCTCTATATTGTTAGCTGCTTTGTCCTGTTTGTTTTCCTTTCCTTTTCTTTTCCTTCTTCCGAGAACCTTCTTTAACGTGGACACCAAAGACTTTCCAAGCAACCTTGAAGCGGAACACAGAGAAAGAAATCGCATTGGTTGTTGCTGCTGACTGACTATCCCTCGGAAGAAACCTAGAAGCATGTTGATGACGGCGAAGACGACGACGAGGAGAAGAAGAAAGAGAAAGAGTTAGTTTTTGTTTTTCTTCAGTTGAAACTCACCGCGGCCCCCAACATAAAAATACCTCAAAATCCCAGAGAGAGCTGAAAGCAAAATAAAATAAATTTCTTAAAAAGTCATGAGACCGATTCAGCCTCCACCACCGGGAGCAAACACCGCCAGGAATAGCCATCCACGGCGGAGACCAGCCCTAACCCTGCCTATGCCACAGCGCGACCCCAGATTAGCGGTTCCTCTTCCTCTTCCTCCGGCTTCCGGCGGCCCGTCGTCGTCGTCGTCGTCTCAAGCTCAATCGTCGTCTCCGCCGCTGAATTTCTCGGAGCTGGAGAAAGTCAACAGAATCGGAAGTGGAGCCGGCGGCACCGTGTACAAAGTCTTCCATCGTCCCTCCAACAAAATCTACGCGCTCAAAGTCATCTACGGCACCCACGACGAAGGCGTCCGCCGCCAGATCTGCCGCGAGATCGAGATCCTTCGCGACGTCAATAACCCCAACGTCGTCCGATGCCACGGCATGTGCGATCACGCCGGAGAAATTCAGGTCCTACTCGAATACATGGACGGCGGATCTCTTGAAGGAATTCATATCCCCAACGAGCAAACTCTAGCTGGGCTGGCTCGCCAGATCTTGTGCGGGCTCTACTACCTCCACAGCCGTCGGATTGTCCATAGGGACATCAAACCGTCCAATCTTCTAATCAATGGCAGAAAACAGGTCAAGATCGCGGATTTTGGGGTGAGCCGGATCTTGGAACAGACGATGGATCCTTGCAGATCATCGGTAGGGACGATCGCCTACATGAGTCCGGAGAGAATCAACACAGATCTAAATCATGGAAGGTATGATGGGTATGCTGGGGATATATGGAGTCTGGGCGTGAGTATATTGGAATTCTATTTGGGGAGATTTCCATTTGCTGTTGGCAGACAAGGGGATTGGGCAAGCCTCATGTGCGCAATCTGTATGTCTCAGCCGCCAGAGGCGCCGCCGATGGCCTCTCCGGAATTTAGAGATTTTATTTTCAGATGTTTGCAGAGAGAACCCTTGCAGAGATGGACTGCCCAGCAATTGATGAGGCATCCCTTTATAGTGCAGAATACTGGGGGTGCTGTTTCTGCTTCTGGAAGAGCCAATGCTGCCATGGCTCATCAAAATCAGGTTCATCAGTCACATCAACTCCTGCCTCCACCCCCACATTCCACTTAGTGTTTTTCTTTTTTTGGTGGGGTGGTTTCAATTTTCATTTTCATTTTCCTTTTTTAATTTTAATTTTGTGTTTATTCTTAGATTAACAATTGGAGAAGATGTGGGGTTAAATTGAATTGAATGTGAGCTTCTTTAGAAGATTCAATCAATTAATCAATCAAAAATAGTGTCTGTTGCTAAATGAATTCCCACCCCCACCCCCGGGGGGAAAGTTCTTGCTTATTGCTGTTGCTGCTCGCAAATTGGCAGTGAAACCCGTCTCGTGGCTTGCATCTTTGAGGCATTTTGGTAACTAACTTTAGTGTTGTGTTACTTTTTTAGTACAAATTTATGATAACATTTGGGAGGTTGTGGAGGCTTCTTTTACTTTTGTTGGTTGAATGATGATTGCAAATTTATCTTTAAAAGGGCATCCAACATACCTCTTTTGAGCAAAAAGTTTGCTAAGGAACAAACTGATCTGGGTGGGATTTAGTGGAAGATATGAAAGAGTAGAGTCTTGCTTTCAATTTCTTTTTATGGAAAAGATTGGTTGTATGGGTTGCCATGGAGAGGACACACATACCATACCACCTAGATTTTCTTTTTTTTGTTGGGGGTGTGGGGAGGACAAAATCATGGTATGACAACTTGATTCCTCCACTAGCCCTCTGTAATGATATCACCAGCTGTTTTATACACTTGGATACACTTGTTGGTTTTAGCTTGTGAGTTGTTTTGTTGCAGGGATACATTTTTTTTTTTTTTTTGTCATTTGTGTTCCAGCGCTTTTACCAGGCTGCTCATCTGCATTAAAATGCTTTCCGGTAGGTAATTTTTAGGCATTGCTCATAATTTTTAGGTCAAAAAGATGGACGGTTGGATGTCCTTTGAAAATCTCCGATATCATTAAACTGTAGGAGTGTTGTATGAGGAAGCAAAAAAACGAGTGACAAGCTCCTTATGAGTGATGGTTAGCTACAGATAGTACACATGGATTAGATTCCTTTTTCAATATGTTTGAATGATTGTTTTAAGGGGGAAAGGCATCAGAGATGTCCCACCCCCGTTTTAAGAATGTCTTCTCAATGGAATAGCCTCAATTACGAAAAATTGTGGTCCTTTTGAAAAATTTTGTTCTGTTGCAATTTTTGCTTTCCTTTTGGGTGGATTACCAAGTTTTGTGTGTTTTCTCCCTTCGTTTGTATGGTTGATCGATTGATTTGGGTAAGACTAAAGTAGGTTGGCTGTGTTTTTGTTACTTGTGCCCCAAGGACTTGCTTATATTTAAAATGATGCCCAGAGAGAGAGAGAGAGAGAGAGAGAGAGAGAGAGAGAGAGAGGTGTTTAGTCATCAAATTTAAGAATAGGATTGGCTTAGGATTCAGACTATTGAGTTTCCATTAGCGTTGGTATACCAACTATGCCCGTTTCAGTTTCTGCAATATGACTCCCTTCTTTTGTCCATGCTTCTTTGTTATGCAACTTACTTAGAACACAGTTAGAAACTCTGTTAATCTGCTGGGATTTGCACTTTGGCCATTTTGGAATATCAATAATGTCTCCGGAAGAATTCTATTTCTGGAAAATTTATTAAATGATTAGAATATTTGGTGCTAAATAAATCCTGCCATTTTAATAGTTTATATTAAAACCATTTTGGTCATTTTAATGATAGAAAGAGTTTATATGCACTTATTGTTACCCAAAAAAAAAAAAAAAAAAAAAAAACAATTTATAAACTCGGGGAATATCTCAGAAGTGATTAAATTTTATTTTATTCAAAGGTTTTACTAATTTATTATGTAAACAAGATAATAAGAGTTATATGTTTAAAAAATATCTCATATTTTTTTTGGTTTATAACAATTCAAAATATGTTTAACCAATTGACCTCTTAAACTAAACTAAAGGCTTACATGTCCAAACTCACAAACCCAAAAGTGCGAGGATACTTATTGAAGGCCCCCCCCCCCCAAAAAAAAAAATAGGTATTTGTGCAAAATGTTGGGGGCTACAAGAATGCGAAGGCTTTTTGTGTGGGTTACTTGGTTCGAGAGAGAAAAAAGATTGGCCTGAAGGACTTCTGATTGGCTTAGAAACAAGGGAAAACATGGTAGAAGTGAACTTCCATGTAAAATCTTTTTAGCGCAACATGGAGAAGATTGAAGTGTTAGTTCATTACCTTATTTATGGTGTGATTACATCTTTAAAATCAATACTGCTTTTAACAATAAGGCGCGACTGTGTGCAACAAAATTTCTAAAACTCTCTCTCCTGAGGGGTTTAAACTCGATAACAATCGCTATACACTTATAAACTTCATTGGGAAATTGATGGTTATGATGCTTATTTCCATCATGTAGAAGCATAAGATGTAACTCATCTCAATGTAACACTCACAAGGGCTAGTGATGAATCTCCATCCTCCTCTTCCCCCCCCCCCTTTTGTTTCTCCCATCCCCTCTATTGCATATCATTTTTTTTATTTCAATATTCTATTTAAAAAATAATTCTCTCAATATAATATTTTTTATTTTTAAATTTTAAATTTAAATCTTGGTTCCGTTGATATTATATCATTTGTTGCTAAAAGGCTCAACAAGCCATGTATGTTTCCTCTCTCAAGCCTCATAAAGACCACATACAAAGAAAAAGGCACATGGCATGGAGACACGCAGAATCACTTTTCAGCTGCAAAATAAGAGCCTTTAAGGTAGACCCTGCACTTAATATAGAGTGATATACCGAAATAACCCCAAAAAAAAAATTTTAAATAATCTGAACATAAAAAAATTTTTCCAAATAACCTCCATTTGTTGAGTGTGGGAAACACGGCAAGTTTAGTCATGTCTTGGAAACGCAGCGTAGCTTAGCCGCGTCTTGCAAACACGGCCAAGATGGCCGCGTCTTGTAGACGCGGCAAACACAAACTAGGCCCAACCGGTCGGACAAGCCCAGTATACCATCGATATATATGTTAGACAAAACCAAAATCGGAGTTTGAAAGACCCTCTGACCCAATGGACCCAACCCGTGACTTAGTGGACCCATCCGTATCATCCATATATATGTTCGGCTATTCCAACATATTGAATTTGCGGGACCAAACAAATAATTCTGAACAGTTAATGAAAAATAACAATTTGGAAAAAAAAATTAATTTATTATAAATAGAACAAAAATAAGAAATGAAATAAATAAGATCGAAGAAATAAACATATATAAGTGAATTGAATTATTATTAATATAATATAGGATACAAAGTACACAATATGTAACTAACGTCGTCATCGTCTTTTTCTATCATAATGTCTAACATCTAAATCTCTCATAATATCTGTAGTGTCGTCCTGAGATAGTAAACCCAGATCATGTAATTATGTGATCTGGGAGAGTCCTACATCACTAAAACGTGGAGGGGAAACATGGTATATCGTAGGTGTATCATCTCTCTGAAATTGTGTCTGTCCCTCAACTATACGAATGCCTTTCTGTGGGACGTCAGGAGTAGAGAAATGAGGGAACTCAAACACTGGTGTGTAGAAAGAAGAGGAGTCATCAAACGTATTGGAAGGTCCTACGACGTTCTCTAGATGGTGAGATGGAAATGATGATGCATCCTGAGACGATGGCCTCGGATGCGGTCTCGCTCGGCTCCGTCGAGGTCGATGCTCCTCGACACCTCCCTCAACACGACCTTTAGGGTGTCTAGGTCTCAAGAGATAAGCCATCTCATCACTCAAAGCTGACATGGCTGTATCCGCCACTCCACGGATATGAAAATCTTCAGACTCTTCTCGAATCTGATGCAGTCAATTCCACTACAAAGATCTTGATACACGTTAGTTAAAAAAAAAAATTGATATAAAATAATTGATATAAATAGAAAAATAAATTATACACTTACCACATATTCCAAACAAACTCCATGCTGACCAATAAATATACGAGAGATGGACCGGTACCATGCGGTGTAAGAAGGATGGACAGTGGGTCCAACTGACATGTCCATAGGGACTAAATGATTGCGTCAGTTAGTCCAAATCTCGATATAACCGGCATGCTCAACTGACCAATCTGTCTCCTGTGAACCACGTGTGCTAGTTTCGTGTAATCGACTCTCAGTATCACAGTGATTCGGAATGAACTAAAATCCTCTGTACTGACGGATCACTCGATCTGGAAAGTGCCACTCCACAATAGAAAAACATATAAGTAGGACGTGAACATGTCAAATATCCATACCCTTATGACAATAATCAGGGAGGGAAGATAACACGTCCTCAGTGTAAGGCTGTCACGCGATGTCATCGCTCATTAGTCCATCTAATGCCTCCCTATATACGGTCACAACGTGTATAGGAAGGAAAGTGATATCAAAATCCGTCCTCCACCGTAAAACTAGTGGCGCATCCCCCTCTGCATATAAAGATTGCCTAATAAGAGTTATATATGGGAATCTCTCACATGCCCAAATCTGTAAAAGAATCAGAGCCCCGCAAATCTCATGCGAGTCCATGTGCGAGGCTATACAAAGCTGTCTGTGCAAGTAAGCCAAGCACGCAGAACCCCAACTACGACGACTAGAGTAATCTAAATCATCTAAAGCTAATAAATACTGTAAATATACATAATAACCACTCTTATCAGAAAACAAAATACCCCCTATCAATAGTAATATATACTCTCGTGTCCATCACAAAATATGATCATAATCTGCATCGTGGGGCAAGTCACTAATGAAATCTGACAACCACGGCATACTCAATGAATAGCCCTTAAAAACCAAACGAGGAGAGATAACACCTAATAATCTCTAACACAACGCAACCCACGAGAAACCCATCGTCCTAGCTACTACAAGTATTCCATCAACAGGTAAACCTAAAATAACATCTACATCCTGTAGGGTAACTATAAGCTCACCGTGACACATATGAAATGTGTGTGTCTCCTGCCTCAATCGCTCAACTAGGGTTGTGATGAGATGCCAATCCAACCGAATGAAACGAAGTTGAGCGACCCCCAAAAAGCCTGATGCCTGTAGGAGGGAAACTACTCTCTCGTCAATATGACAATACCCTAAACGCCATAACACTACCTCACGTCTACGGCAGACAAGCCAGTTAGTATCATCTCCCTCCCAAACTCTAGTAGAGCGGTGTCCTTGCTGCAAACGTAGAAGGCTCAGATCAGTAGGTCCGGGATCCATCTGAAATATAAAGTATAATAATTAGTATATATATATAAATGGATAATTAGAATTATTAACTGATCGCCACATTATGAAATGCACAAAAAAGAAGACATTCACACAAATATGTTATGAATTGCATAATAAGAAAAATATAGCAACACGTTTAAGTCTTCAAAATATAGTATACATTAAAAAGTACAACAATTAGAAAATGATACAAATACAAGAAAATTTCATTAATTTGTTGTTGGACAATGTCTTCGATCATGGCCCTTTCGACCACAAAATTCGCACCTCAATCGTCTCGGGTATCTCCTCCTATTATGACCCTCAGCACTACAACTACCGCATGATGTCCGTGTGGATGATTCTCGAAGATCCATCTCGTTGTGATATCGAAATGATTTAGGTCTTCCTTTCTGACGTCTTAGGGATACATCTGGAATGATTGTAGGGTACGAATCAATTGGCCATGCCGAAATGGTCTCCAACGGGGAAAAAATTTTGCTCGTATACCTTAAATTGATGTTCCCATGTATACCATTTTTCGACGATCATATGCACATCAATTATCGTCCGTGTTAATGCAGCAATTGCATGGGAGCAAAGAATTCTATAGGTTTGCCATTTCCCACAGGTGCAATGCTCTTCCCGTATATTGACAATTTGTTTATTGCCTCCCTTGTACCCATGCCGTGTCTGTCTATTCCCAGTTTTAACCTCGAAGATCCCATGCTCCCTACTGAAAGAAACGACGGTATGAAGGTTAGCCGTATTCATCCATCTCCCTAACATGGCGAATGCATATTTAGTGTACTGCTCTCCTCTTCCAATTCCCGCATTCGCCTCACCCAAACAAGTCTGAAAATAGTTAATGGAATTATAAAAAGTTTTAAGTACCAAATAAGAAACTGGTAGATTTCTTGCCCCATTTAACACGGCATTAAAACTTTCACTGATATTTGTGGTCATATATCCAAAACGAACACCACCATCATGAGAAAGAGTCCATTATTCGGGAGGAATAATTGTAAAATAATCAGGAGCATCTTCTTTGATCTCTTTCATATTCGCCATATATAAGTCAAATTTCCTCCGCTATGGTTGTAACGCTGCAATCATAGCAACTCTTTTACAAGTTTGACTTTTGTGGTGCATGTTGAAGTTACTAGTGACATGGCGCATGCAAAATAGTCACACAGCATTGGGAGGTGACCACCCGAACTCTGGATAAACAACTGTTGCCCTTATCCCTTCATGTCGATCTAAAATTAAACAAACGGGACCTTCCCTATCTCGAACAACATACTCTCGCACACACCTCAAAAACCAAGACCAAGAAGCAAGTGACTCTTCATCTACCAATCCGAATGCCAACGAAATAATATGATTCGCTCCATCCATACTACATGTAATCAACAATTTGTGATTATATTTCCCGTAAAGGTGAGTTTCATCTATACTTATCAATGGCCTACAACCATTAAAGGCCAAGATACTAGGTCCAAATGCCCAAAATAAAGCTCAAATACTTGTTCTCCTCTTGCGTTAGGTGGACCCAACTTCCAATTTACTTGTGTCCCTAGATTTTTTTGCACTATTGCATCTAATAACTGAGGTAGTTGTCTGTAAGAGTCATCTCAATCCCCATAGACCATCTCTATAGCTCTTCTTTTTGCTACCCAAACCCTTCTACGAGAAACTGCATATGTGGTTTTCTCGATCATAACTGTTTGAAGAAAAGAAACTTTTACACTGGGATCTTCCCTCACATAATTAAGCAAATGTCGAGCTATCAAATTTAAATCTAGCTACCTATGATCTTGCGTTAACCCAGCGTTAATACATGTGTGGGGTCCCTCGACCATTGTAATCACAAATACACAAACTAGCCGTATTCTACAAGCACGCAACCTCCATCTACAGCCTTATTCCCTTTGCATTCAAATTGCTGTTCAAAGTTTAGGGGTCGATTTACCAACCCGAAATTGATAGTGGTGTTTAACATGATGCATTTTAACAGCATGAATAAGCTGCTCTTTCGACTCAAATCTCATACGTTTTTTCAATTCGTCGCTGAAACTCCAACTATCGGATGACAATCTGTGTTCTTCGTCAAATGTCACATAACCATCACCATCCGGTGCGATCGTCATGAATGGAATGGATTCGTCTACTCCACCGCCCCCATATCTCCGACCACCACCAATGTTTACAGACACTGACGAAGGGCCAACTATTAAATGGTTTGCACCACCGCCACCACTCCCACCACCAATTTCATCATCTTCCTTTTCATCGTCATTATGTTCTTCTGCCTCTTCTTCCGCCTCCTCATCAACATCATTATCTTCGTCTGCAAAGGCAACATCCACTCGAGATTCGATATGTGGATAATCTTCCGTGTAATCACAATCTTGTACCATAGACATTCCACTATCATATGATTTTACATACAACTCAATAGTCCCACCCACTCCCCTACTCATCGCAAATTCTATCAAATTAAAAATATCGTCATCATCATTTATCAGAACCAATTCAAACCGTACATTACCATCTCCGATATACGACACGGGAAACCGATGAAAAATTTCTACATGTTGTCTCAACAGATTTATTCGAACACCCTTACATACTACTTTCAGCAACTGATTAAAATTACAATTTCTTCGTACCCTAATCAAATTTGTCGGACCACGGTCATAACGGAATCCATCATCTCCCGTTACAATTTCACCATTGCTATAATATAACAGAGTTACCATATCCGCCATTATTCTATATATAAAAAAAATAATTTTAAACATTTTATAAATATTCAACAAACATACAATATAATTTAACAATTTAAAATTAAATCAATTAATAAAATATTAAATATTATATTAATTAAAAATTTATATTACTAAAAATATTTATTACAATATTATTGCATATTATAATAAACATTTAAACTAAATTAAAATCTTAAACTCATTTTAAATTTATAATACTAATTTTAATAATAGAATGATAAAAATAAATTAACAATTTGATAAAAATACTAATTTTAATAATTTTAAAATTTAGAATTAAATTACTAAATATTAACTAAAATAATTTATTAAATAATTTTACAATAAAATATTTAAATTATTAATAAAAAAATGTTTCATGTCTTTAATATTTACTAATACTTGTCTTTAAATTATTAATATTTACTAAAATATTTAAATTATTAATAAAAAATGTTACATATTTTTAAACTAAAAGTATTAATATATTATTATTTTATAACTATATTTATTATAACAATAAATATATTTACACATTAATACATTCTAAATTTAAATATAATCATTTAATTTACAATATTTTTATGTAATTATTTTTAAATATCAACATTAATATTTAATCTAAATTTCAAATTTTTTTAAATAATTAAAATATGGTCACTTAAAAATATATAAATATAGTCATTTAATTTAAAATATTTTAATATAAATATAGTCATTTAATTTAAAATATTTTTATATAAATATAGTCATTTCAAATATGTTCAACTACAATATATATAATAATTAATAGTTTAATATAATTATTACTATTTTTTATTCAAAAATCCCAATAAAAATTTAATTATTTCTAAATTATTGTATTTACTTACTACTAACTAAATTTTAATCTACATTAAATTTAAATTTAATCTATATCAAATTTATTCTTTACAATAAAATTATTTATTAAATTAAATTTAATCTATATAGAATAAAATTTATACTGAATCTATATTTAATCAACTAATTTAATATTAATCTAGATTAACTAAATATTTAATATTTATTAAATTAATTAATCACACTAAATCCTAATAATAACGTCATTAATTAAAAATTAATAACAAAATTCATATAAATCTATTGAGTATAAAACATAAATTTCATTCACAAATATACATGTTTATAAAATTACGCAGTTCAAATAATTTAAATTGAGAGAGAAAAAACATTATACCTTCGGATTTTTTAAAAAAAACACGGTATAATATTGAAAGTTCCAGCAGCTTTTGCAACTTTCTTCTTCCTGCCAAATGGCCTGCTCCAGCGTGAGAGAAGGGTTAGGGTTCTTTCGGAAGAGGAGAGGAGAGGAACGGCTGCGGGAGAGGAGAGGAGAGGAGAGGAAGAGGGGAGGGGAGAGGCAAATTGCAAAAGGGGAGAGGGAGGGGGGAGGGGAGAGGGGAGGGGGCCGCGTCTTCAAATACGGAAAGCCACGTGTCGCGTGGGTAGGCTTTCTGCGTTTTGAAGACACGGTAGTGCTTTCCGCGTCTTCAAAACGCGGCAATGTTTGTCGCGTCTACAAGACACGACAAGTTCTGTCTCGTCTTACAGACGCGGTAGGTCCGTGACTCTCAAAGCCATGCAGAAGGTGCCGCATGACTCTGTCGCGGGTTAGACCTGCGACAAATAAGGTCGCGGATCCAACCCGCGACAAATATGGGTTATTTAGGGAATATTTTTCTATCTCGGGTTATTTAAAAAAAAAAAAATTAGGTTAATTAGGTACATTGCTCCTTAATATATGTGAACTTCAAAATAATAATTTAATCAATTTAATCATAGATCAATTGTAGTCCGCTGATTTTTTAATAATAATTAAAAAATATGTAAAATTATTTTTTAAAATAAATATATATTAATTTTATATTTTTACATAAAAATTTTTAAAAAATTAATAATGCTCTTAAAATTCATATTAAATAATAAATTCAATTGAACGATCAATTTAAGAGATTGACAGAGCAAAGGAAATAGAGGAGAAAGGAGAGGAGAAATCAATAGATGTAGAGAGATTTTTAGATATTTTGATTTTTTTATATATTTTAAAAGACTTGAATGTCATTTTATCTAAAGTTTAATAAATTAAATTTTAGTAAATTTTTTCGTGTTTGATAATTGAATACAAATCAATCATTTTTATTAAAAAATTACGGTTGAACCGTTGTTGATCCGTGCTGACCCACGGTTCAATTACTTAAATGGTATTTTGTTTGAACAGACCGATTTTTTCTCCGGACTATGGTCCAACTGCAATCCAACAATGGCACAATACGGTTTTGATAACACTGTCCCTATTAGATTACAAATCACTATGCTCAATTCCACTGCAATCACTGGTGCACACCAATTTCATAATCCCTTACTAACTACTACTTCTTCTTATGATAAAATATTCTCTTCTTAATTTTCTTCAAATTTTAAAAGAGTATTGAATTAAATTGGAAACATATTACATTAAGATGTATTGCAAATATATTTTTATATGATTTCAATGATATTGTGCACAGTCGTCATTCTTTTTATTATTCACTTAAAATCGTATAATTTTTTACTATTTGACCTATTTTGTTTTTTTTTTGATTTGTTTCTTAATTATTTAGAATAAAATAAATAAAAAGAATTCTTAGTTATAATATGATAGAGGATATTTGTTAATTTAGGTCACAATTCCTTTTATTCATCTAGTAAAAAAATAAAATAATAATTTCACCGTACATTGTCATTATCCTGGATTAACACCTTGTTAGTTTATTTCCAATTTTTATACTAGAGTTTGAGAAGGTAAATTGTAAAATATTCTCATCTATAAATTTTCCAAAAAAATTTATATTATAGTTTTTTTAATTAACAAAATTTCTCACCATTAATAAGATCTGCCTATTATTATAATTACTATTATTACATCATCATCATCCTCCTTCTCCTCCTCTACCTTTTTGTCAGCTTTTGCTCATCCCTCCCAAGTAATGGCTCCTCCAAACACCATGGAGTTGCCTTTGTCTCTACCTCAATCGTCGTCTCCATCGATCAATATTTTCAATACCGGAGAAAGTTATCAGAAGTCTTTTATTGTCTCTCTGGTAAATTCTACGCACTCTAACGCATCTATGGGACCCGTGATGATGCCTTCTGTTGCAAAATCGAAATACTTCACCCACCGTCGTCCGATGCAATGACGTGTATGATCATGCAGGAAAGATTCAAGTTTTACTTAAATATATGGATGGCGGATCTCTTGAAGGACTCCATATACCCGATGAGCACTGACTCGCCAGGTCTTGGGCAATATCTACTACCTCCATCGCTATCGGATAGTCCATAGGTAGGGACAATCACAAACATGAGTCCGAACACAATCTAAATCACAAAAAGTATGACTGATATGCGGGGGATGTGAGAAACAGAGGGTGGTCCATCACCCTCCATGCTTTGCAAATCAACCCATACTTGGGTTGTTCAGAGAATTTAGGGATTTACTCTGTAATTCATGTATTAAGCGCGCAAGAACATCTAACATTTGGTATCAGAGCCAACAGAGTCTCTGCCTATTGTTTTCCTATGAATTTTTCAAATTTTTGGTTTTTGAACTTTTGAGAAATTAGTCTGATTTTGGAGGAATCTTGGTGTTTTAAGGTCGGAAGTGGATTGTGCATGAGATCCCGTGCAATTCCAAATTTTTATAGCGAAAAATATTGCATTCGGCCATTTTCCAGACATTCAAACTTGTCAGAAATAGCCAGATTTGAGTCGGGGCCCTCAAGATCCATTCATGTGAAAAAGTCCTGGATACAGATTAGATTAAAATGACATCGTTTTAGTTTGTACTTTTAAAAATTATTGTTTTGTCAGAAACGTTTCAATAATTTCACAGTTTTCCAAAATTTGTTAATTTGTTGTCCTCTAATCCTTACAACTTTTTAAAAATATGATAAACTTTAAAATGTTGCATATTGGTCCTTTTGACTAAAAAATCGGAAAAGTAGGTTTTTTTTTTTTTTAATTCATCTTAGGTTGAATTTAAAATTAAAATTTTTTGGATTTAGGTGTATTACGGTACTATACATAAATTGAAATTTGTGCATTTTGCACAAATAAATTATGTTCATGACTTTTTGCATACTAAGAGATATGTAAAATAAAGGTTAACACATACAAAAAATTATAAAATTGTTGAAACTTGTGCAATTTTACATAAATTAATTTTTGTATGACTTTTGCACGTAAAGGGACGTGCAAAATAAAGGTTAAAACTTACATAAAATTAAGAAAAAATATTCTTATGATCCGTATGATTTCTGATTGTTAGGATATAGCCACAGTAACTTTAATATAAAAGAAATCATACATTGAGATGGTTTTGACCACATAAAATAAAGAATATTACTTGTAATTATTTATTTTTGTATGACAAATTTTATCTTACAAAAATTTTTGTTATATAAAATAATAACTTAGGATAAGATATCAAGATAACTAATTGCATATAATAATCTATCTAATTTTAAGGTCTCTTTTTTTGTGAAATACTATTAGTACGTTTGATTTAGTGTATGTATAGGAAGATTCTATCAACAAGATAGAGATAAGTCTAAAGTTAACTAATTTTTAAACGGTTCTAAATGAATTTATCACCTACCTGGAAACTTACTTAGTGTACTAGTAATATCGTCTTATAGGATCTAATAAAAAAGAATAAATTGATTACGGACAAATTGACTATATAGTAATTTGCTAATTAGTTTACAGGCATTAAAGTCAGTTTTGGTAATCCTATTATAATGATAATAAATCAAATCTGAAATTCAGCTCACAAACAATTTCTATGTTAGTAAATTTATTTTTAATATTTATTTTATATTGATAAATATATGTTATTGTCTGAACTAAAGTTTGTAAATATTTCTGTTGCAACTGTACAAACCGTTGATATTGTTAAAATTTCCATATTAAATGATGAGAACTACAAGGTGTGAAAAGATAAGATTATTCTCAATTTTGGATGGCAAAATTTGGATTATGCTATGAGGTATGACGAGTTAGCTATAGGAACAGATGCCAACTCTACAGCAGATAAGACTCTTTATGAGCGATGGGAGCAATATAATCGCCTCAGTACGTTGTTCATTAAGGATAAATATCAACTGGCATCCACGAATCTGTCAATCAGTATAATTACGTCTATGCTCTTCTTAAGACAATTGATGAGCAGTTCTAGACATTTGATAAAGCGCTCGTTAACACCTTGATCATGGAGTTTTCATCAAAGAAACTCACCACCATCCACGATGTAAGTGAACACATGATGCGGATGTAGAATATAATGGCCCAAATGTGGAGATGTCCAAATCCTTTTTGATACACTACATTCTAAACACCCTCCCACAACCTTATAGTCCCTTCAAAAATTTTTTACAATACACATAAGGTTAAATGGTCTATCAATGAATTGATAGTCATGTGTGTGCAAGAAGAAGGGATACAGCTCATGGAAATGAAAAAGGGGACTAGTAATGCACATTTAGTCATGAAAGGAAAGACGAATGAAAAAGCCAAACCGAAAGGAAATGCAAAGAGACCTATCTCAATTATAAAAAAGAGTCCATAAGCTTCTTCTATAAAAAGAAAAAATGCATAAAGAAGAATTGTACCAAATTTCAACAATGACTTGTTACCAAAGGTACGAAAATCTCTTTTGTATGTTATGAATCTCTTATGACTGAAATCTCTTATGACTGAAATTTCTTATGATATATGGTGGATTAATTTTGGATACTCAATCCACATTATGAATGTATTGTAGGGTTTGTAAAACCTGCGCAAACCAGTGGACTGTGAGCGATTCATCTATTTAGGAAATAAGATGAGCTCACATGTGGAAACCATTGGAGTTTGCAAGCTCATTTTGGTAAGTGGACATGTCTTGCAGTTGGAAAGAACATTTAATGTGACAAAATTTCTCCAAAAGTTTAATTCTATATCAAAACTTATACAATTCGGATAGTTTTTCCAATTTTGTAATACAATGACATTATTTTTGCATTTAAATGTTATTGGTATAGGTCTATTTATTGACAAACTGTACAGAATTAATTTACAAGACAACACATATCATAATATAACACACGTCCTTTATGTTGTGGTACTAGAGATTAGGGTATATCTTCATTGAGAGGATTAAAAAGTTGGTAAAGGATGGAATATCTAGTACCCTAGACTTAAATGATTTTAAAACCTATGTGGAATATATTAAGGGCAAGTAATCCAATAAAGCAAAGAAAGGTGTTAAAAGGAATTTAGATCTATTAGAAATCATTTATGCAGACATATGTTGTCTAAATATGAACTCATATGATCAAAAGTATTTTATCACTTTTATTGATGATTACTCACGTTGTATGTATCTTTATCTCTTTCGCTATAAGGACGAGATGTTGGATGCCTCTAAAGTTTTCAAGGCAAAAATAGAGAAACAATATGGTAAACAAATAAGCATTGTGAGATCAGATAAATGTGGAGAGTATTATGGGAGATATACTGAGGATAGACAGACACCTAGTCTATTTTCTAGGTGTTTTTTAGAAAAATGAGATTATTGACCAATATACCATATCTGATTCTCTGGACAATAATGGTATAGCTGAAAGAAGAAACTAAACATAATTGGATATGGTGAAGAGCATAATATCTATCTCTAAGTTGTCTAAATTTTTATAAACTGAAACCCTTAAGACGATTGTATACATGTTGAACCAAATTCCAATGAAGACGATTTCCAAAACCCTATTCAAGATGTTCAATGATTGAAAACCCAATTTGAGGCATGCATGCGTTTGGGAATATCTATCGGAAGTAAGAGTTTATAACCCACAGGAAAAGAAACTGGACACAAGCACCATAAGTGGGTATTTCATTGGGTATGCTGAATGGTTCAAAAGATACAGATTTTACTATCCATATTATCACACTAGGTTTATGGAATTAAGAAATGTGAAATCTTTTTAGGATCACTTGATCAGTGGGAGTGATTTCTTTCAAAACTTAGTCCCTAAAAGGAATCTATCAAATATGTTTTTCACTTCAAGTGAAAAGATAAATGTCATTAAAAACATCTCTCTAATACCCATGGACGTTCACCTGAATGCAAATAACAATCAAAATATTCCACAAACTATTGACACCAAAACATGTCAAGTTGAACAGCCTTCTTCTAGAGAGATTATTGATCCAACAATAAGAAGATTTGTTAGGATTATGAGGTCAACAATACTTAAGATTATGAGGTCAGCAATACTTCGGATTATATAGTTTATCTTCAAGAGTCTGATTACGAAATTGGTGCCATAGATGACCTTGAGTCATTTTCACAAGTTATGAGTTCTAATAATTCAACATTGTGGCCGGAAGCTATAAAGAATGAGATGGATTCCATGAGAAGTAACTGAGCTTGAGATCTTGTGGAGTTACCTGATAGGGGTAAAATCCATCGGATGTAAATGAGTTTTTAAGACAAAAACCACTACACAAAAACACGGTATTAGCGACGAAAAAAATTTATCGCTATTTTGTGACGAATTCAGTGATGAAAAATATTTCGTCGCTATTTTGTGAAGAAATTTTTGACAAAACTGTAGTCGTGGCGAAATTAGCAACAAATATCTACTGCGTGACCAACTTCATCGCTAATTAGCATCAAAAATATTTTTGTTGCCAAATTTGTTGTTAACTAGCGACGAATAATCTTTTCATCACTAACTTTTGTAACAAAAATTTTTTGTGCCTAATTTGGTCGCTAATTTGCAAGGAAAATATTTTCGTTGTAAAATTCGTCACTAATTAACAACGAATGTAAATTTCATGACTAAATTTTTCCACGAATCAATTATTCGTTGCAAATTTCGTCATTCGTTAGCAACAAAAATTTATCGTCGCAAAATTCGTCGTTAATTTAGCTACGAACTCCAAAATTCGTAGCAAAATTCGACGTTAATTTGGCAACAAAAATAATATTTATGGCAAAATTCATTGCTAATTCCTACCACATTTCAAAATTCGTGACTAATTTCGTGGCTAAATTTCTTTTACAATCTATTATGAAATATTTTCAACTGTGTCCCTCTTTTTGACCACTTCTGAATGATGAAATCGAGTTCAATACATGATAAATATTACGGTTCTCAACAAATTGATAATTTATTAATAAATAATTGAATCAATTTCTAACAACTAATTTTTCATTACATATTGTTGAAGACTTCACCCTTTGTGTTATGTCTTCTCTGCCCATTTGCTTCTATGATCAATTGTTGAATCGCCTTCAAAGGTTCAGTCATTATTTTTCAATTGTCATGGTCATCAGCAAGAAAGAGAATAAATCGGAACCCTGCACAAAGTTTCGAAATGATTGAATAATAGATCAGACATCTATATCTAGTGATCCAACCTTTCCAGAAAGTAAATTAGATAGTAGTTTTGTAGGGATATGAGCATTGAAATAGACGGGTAATGAGAGGCGGTCATCCATTTATTAATTGTTCTAAGGTTTGGAAAAGAAAAAAAAATAATAAGATAATAAGATAAAGGAAAAGGTAATAAATTAAAATAAAATAAAAATAAAATAAAGAAATAATAAAATCATAAAATCAAAAGACTTAGCAACGGATTATGAAATCCATCACTGACTTAGCATCAGAAGAATGAATATGTCGCTAAGTTAGCGATGGATTTCATAATCCATCGCTCCGTCGCTAAGCGCGAACTTGAAAGTTTAGGGTTGTTCTTATTTTCGTTTCTCTTTCACGACCTTTCTAAGTCTTGCCGCCACTTCCCTAGCCGCTTGGTCCGCCTTGCATCTTCTCTCCATCGCATCATATCCTTCATCCCTGACAATCGTCTCTTCATCGCATCTTCGCTTGTTGCCATATGCTCGACTTTGCCGACTGTCGCAGCAAGCAGCTCCCACAACCAGCAACCGTCTAAGAGGGAAATTAGTGAAATCGGGGTCTAAAAGTCATGCAGGAAAATAGAATTCCATTCCGATGATATTCTGCTACGAAGCTAGACTGTTCAGTTATTCTGGGCATACTAATATTCACATTCTGCCCCCTCTTCTCACTTCACTGCCTTCTTTCTTCATCTCACCCTCTCCCTATCTCTCAACTTCATCTCCATACAAACCAATGAAGGACGACTCGTCTCCATACAAATCGACGAAGGCTTTTCTCTCTTCGGTTCATCTCTCAGGTTCGTCTTCTCTCCCTCTCTCTTCTCTTCTCGACCTCATCTTCTTTCTCTTTTTTTTTTATCTTTTCTCGCATGCAGAGCATTGATCTGATGGTTTCTTCATCAATTTAGGTTCGACTTTTTTCATTCGCCACTCACTGATACACTGCCTTCTCTCTTCATTTTACCCTCTCCTTGTCTCTTAGCTTCGTCTCCATACAAATCGACGAAGGCTTTTCTCTCTTTGGCTCATCTCTCAGGTTCGTCTTCTCTCCCTCTCTCTTCTCTTCTCCACCTCATCTTTTGTATTGTTTTGGATGGAAATATAAATCAATCCAATTGGTCTGATAAGATGTTTAGTGGTAAATAAGGTAAGTATATGAATAACGCATGAAATATGTTCGACAATATGCCTCTGAGAGCAACGTCATTTTATCTTAAGTTTCTGAAAAGTCATCCACTTGATTCTTATCTTTCCTGCTCGGGAGCCTCTTCAGCACATTGGTACTACCAATAGTAACTCTTTCTATTTGCAATGTTTCTAATTTTGATTCCCAGTCAAATCATTTGTTCTTAAGTTCGCTTAGAAATAGTAACTCTCTCTCTCTATCTCTCTCTGTTTTATATAAATATACTAAAAGTTCATACCATGGAGAATCAAACACACACACACACACACATATATATATGTGTGTGTGTGTGTGTATAAACAGAAATTGATCAATATACCTTTGAACATTGAAAATCAGCTTTTCCTTTTCTCTAGAATTGAATTATTCTAAACTCTTAACAAATTCACTCAGATGGTGTAAGAGAACTTCGAACATGTAAAGACTAAAAAGACCCAATATGACTTTATATAGTAGTTTTCTTATCAAAGACCGAGTAAAATACATAGTCAAAAACTGGCATGTGATAAATTTATAGAAAATGTAAAGACAAATTCCATTTAATGGGAAGATAAAAGCACTTTAGTAAATTCATGGATCAAAAAGATCAACGCTTTCTATTATACTAAAACCGCATTTTTTGTATTCCCACATTTGAAACATATACATTCCTCCACTTTTTCCGTACATTTTATACAAAATCTATGAATTATGGTGATGATTCGATTAATTGTGGGTATTTTCTTTCATGCATCACAATATATTCTATGTCTTTAGTATTAGTGTAGTTAATAAATAAGCTTTATATTTATTTTCAAGTCCAATAATGGTTATAATTCTAAAAAGAAAAATGTGTATACCAAAATGGGAAAACAATTGAAATAAATAAAAGATTCAACGACATGATGAAACGAAATCCCCAACATATTACATAATCTATAAAACTCATTGGTAACATGCTTTTTGTTTAAAAATAAATAAAAGTCGAAATGGTGTTGCCATGGCCACATATGCATTATGACATATTTTTCGATTAAAAATGGAAGATCAAGATTAGGAATTAATAATAAATAGTAAATTTTGTATTTCTCTTTTCACAAATTCTTTGCATTTTATCTTACTTTTGTTTTTAGATATTATTTTATACTTTTACACAATATTTACTTTGTATTCTTGTAACCTGAAGCAATACTAATTAATACGATAAATAAATATTTTTTAATATAATTCAAATGATAGCCGATCATTAACAAACTCCACTATATAAATCAATAAATATGTAGAATAGATCAAAAATTTTAAAAAGAGAGACAAAGAAGGATATAGATACCAACCACAGTGACAAACAAAGGAGGTTCATTTGCAAATCAAACAAGTATTATATTTTTATCGATTGGTGGAAGTCACAAATGGGGATATTTGTTTGTTTCTTGCTTTTTTATTTGATTCTTGTTTTCCCCTGCAAGCTTTGAGAATATATTCGACCGTTGGTGAATTAGGTTTGCAACTCTACAACAGCAGCACCGGGGTAAGCCATTTTTCTCAAATTCTCAATCCCCATATATGTCCATAGTCATCATTTACATTGTATTAACAGCATATGTGTCTTTTACATGTGCTATAGGTCTGCACAGGTTCATTTTTGTGTGAAGATGAGCAAGTGAGTAATAACCTTATTCTAAAACAGAGTGTATAATGCCTTTTTAAGCTTGTTCTATGAGAGGAAGCTCTTTTTAACTCTACTGTATGATGGTATCCGTAGGAGTGTTTGTTTTGTATTGTGCAAATTTTCTTTTTATCCTATCCAGGGAGAACATTTCTCCAGCCTTGAGTCGTCTTCTTTTTTATTATTTTCTCAAAACTACCATGTGCAATACCTTCAAAAGAGGTGATATTGTATGACTTTGTTGGTTGGGAGGTTGTGTGAAGAAATTTTTTTGGATATACTAGGCTTGACATAGATTAACTTGTAAGGATCCACATGAAGAAATTTCTTGGTTCATTGCTTTAATTATGACAGATTTGTATCTGTATTTTTCTACAGCTTGTATATTGTGTGCAACTAACAATATGGAAGTCTAACTTTCTGTGCCAAGTGTACCAGAAAAGGTAAGAATATTCATTTACTGCTGCTACCATTTCTTGCTGCCCATCCCTGGATGTTGTGAGTTCTTCTATCATACAGTTGTTCTGTTTAACATCGCAGTGCCTGAGTCCCTGATGATCTCACTGATAGTCATGTTGTATCTTTGAATTGATCCTTTAAATGAATTATAATCATTGTGCAAGCTCCGGATACCGGATGGTCAAGTTACAAAAAAAAAAATAGAAGATTATAGATAAATGTTTGGCATTGGAAGCATTACTTTTGACTAATATATGAATAATGTGGCAATTGAATTTAAATTTAACTTCATCTCTATTATTATAATGTGTTGCATGAAAGAGGGGACATAAAAAAGGAGACCTACAAGTAACAGAGAAATGTCAAATTTAATTTATTTGATTATATGATTATTATTGTTCATTTAATTATATCACGTCATCATCATTTGTTATGCATTTGAAAAGAATTTTATTACATATAAGTCTTTTGCATCTTCTTAAAGCTTTTGTTTTTTTAATTTGTAGAGACAGATGATGCAAAGTGATAGAGTGTGGATGCATGATAAGAATTTATCTAATCGTCGAGGATTGACCGATGAGTTTCGTATTGGGTTAGAACAATTTTTGGATTTCGCTAGTAGTAAAGTTGAGTTCATGGATGGAAATAAAGTAAGGTATCCTTGTAGGAAATGTAGTAATGGTAAGTTTCATGTGTGTGATAACGTTAGGGAACATCTTTGTAGATTTGGTTTTACTCCGAATTACTATAATTACGATTATTTAAACCCATATCAGAGAACGGTAATTGATGCAACTGGTGATAATTTTGTTTTACAATCGAACCATGCAAGTACTAGTTCTACTCCAATATTTGAACAAGTATATACTAGTTATGCAGAACTATTGCAGGAGGTAGAAATAATAGGTGTTGATGAGAATACAAATAATGAGACTTTTTTGTCTAATCAATTTGGGGAAGTGTTGAAAACTGCAAATGAACCTTTGTGGGAAGGTTGTGACAGTCACACTAAGTTATTAGTGACGGCAAGATTGTTAAATATCAAGACAAAATATGATGTGTCTGAGGAATGCTTTAATGATTTTGTTGAAGTAATTCGAGAAATATTGTCTCGTGATCATATCATGCCAAGTAATCTTTACGATATGAAAAGTTAGTGAAAGACTTGGGTCTCCCAGTAGTAAGAATTGATGTATGTAGTCAGGGTTTATGTTATACTGGAGAGATTATGAAAATATAGAATTTTGTAAATTTTGTAACCAATGTAGGTACAAGAGTAGTAGGAGAACAGCTCGTAACAAGCGAAAACCATACAAGCAAATGTTTTATTTGCCCTTAACCCCTCGATTGCAAAGGCTTTATGCATCTAAGGCCACTGCTGAACACATAACATGACATGCAAACCATCAAACAAAAGAGGGTCTAATGTGTCATCCTTTAGATGCATAGGTATGGAAACATTTTGATAGAATATATCTTGAGTTTGCAAAAAAGCCTTGAAACATTAGATTGGTCTTTGTGCTGCTGGTTTTGTTCCATTTGGCAAATCGGGAAAAACTTATTCATGTTTGTCAGTTATCTTAACTTCATACAATCTTCCCCCTAATATGTGTATGAAAATACCGTATACGTTTCTGACGTTGATCGGGCCTGGCCCACAAAATCCAAAAAAATTAATAGATATTTATATGTAGCCACTAATTGCAGAGTTAAAATAACTATGGGATGAAAGTGTTCGTACATATGATGTCCATTCTGATCAGAGCTTTCTAATGAAGGCTACTCTTATTTGGATGATAAATGATTTTCCAGCTTATGGCATACTATCTGAATGGAGTACAGCTAGGATCTTAGGATGTCTGATATGTATGGAGAGATCAGAATCATTCAGATTAAAATATGGTACGAAGACGAGCTATTTTGATTGTCATAGACAATTTTTGCCACTAAATCATTTATTCAGAAGAAATAAAGTTGAGTTCATAAAAAATAGGGTTGAAAAAGCACCTCCACCCTTGAGATTGACTGGTAATTAAATTTGGGAATGAGTGCATAACTTTCCATCTGCTATTAAAAACCCTCATGGTACGACTGTTGGGTATGGAAGTATGCATAAATGGACGAAACAGAGTATATTTTGGGATTTATCATATTGAAAAATCTATCTGCTTCATCATAATCTTGATGTGATGCATGTTGAAAAGAATGTTTTTGATAATGTCATAAATACTATCATGGATATTTCTAAAAAAACAGAAGATAACTTGGGTGCAAGAAAAGATATAAGACTTGTTTGTAATCAGTCTGCACTAGATGTGGATGCAAGTAGTGAGAGACCAAAGCCGAAGGCAGTTTATACATTGAACAAGGATCAGAGACGCATTGTTTGTGAGTGGTTGAAATTTGTGTGGTTTTCTGATGGATATGCTTCAAACCTTGGGAGATGTGTCAATTTGAAGGAATGCAAGTTGACAGATTTGAAGAGTCATGATTATCACATATTTAGGGAAAGACTAACTCCAATTGTATTTAAAAAACTTTTACCAAATTTTGTCTGGGGTGTCATTACAGAGTTGAGTATTTTTTCCCATGACATTTGTTCAACAGTGTTAAACATATCACACATGGAGAAACTAGAGAGAGATATTCTACTTATTCTTTGCAACTTAGAAAGGATATTTCCTCTATCGTTTTTTGATTCAATGGAATATTTATTAGTTCACTTGCCTTATAAGGCCAAAGTTGCAGGTCCCGTTCAATTTCGATAGATGTATCCATTTGAGAGGTGAAATATTTATCTCATTTGTTTCAAAATTATACTTCTTTATAGATTTCCTTTTATAATCTTCTTTTTTTTATTACAATTAGATTTTTATATTATTTGAAGAAAAAAGTGAAAAATAAGACATGGGTCGAAATTTCTATTGTTAATACATATATTGTGAAGGAAATGATAACGTTTGTATCATAGAGCCTCACGTACAGTGCAAGAGGTGAAGAGCAGAAAGAAATGATGAGCGCCCTATCGATCCTCAATCCTAATTTTTCGTCATTTTCTATTTTCAATTATCTTGATCGACCTAATGGGACATGTAAGGGAAGATATTTAACTGGTCAAGAATTTCAAGCAGCCCATACATATATTTTATTGAACCGTTCAGAAGTGAGACCATATTTCGAGTAAGTATACAGTTGCAAACATATGTATTTTGTCTGGATCAAAAATTTATGTAATATATAAGTGGTATTTTATGATAAGATTTTTCAAAACTCATTTTCAGAACTGCCTGACAAGGAGTTTGATCGTCTGTGCAACGAGGAATTTGCAACATGGTTCAAAACATATGTAAGTTACCTATATACGAAGTTCCCATTGTATTTTATTTTTATAATCACTTAACAATAATAGTTTGGTCACTTTCCTTTAGGTTCATGGCAATGATGAACAAGTTGAACAAAGATTGTTATATCATCTATCATGGGGTCCAAATTAATTTGTACGAACTTGGACAGCATATTTTATAAATAGGTTTAATTTTCACACCCAAGAATATGGAATTGGAAAAACCACAATGAATAGTGGAGTATGTGTTTGGTCATCCAATAATAGAAGTGTAAAAGATGATTTTTATAGTTTATTAGATGAAATCATAGAGATAGAGTATTTTGGAGCAGAATTGCTAGTGGTATTATCTAAGTGCAATTGGTTTGACCCCATCAAAGGGATGAAGGTGCATCCCAAGTATAATTTGGTTGAAATAAATCATAAGAAGAAGTATAAGAAATATGAACCATTTGTATTGGCATAACAAGGAATTCAAGTATATTATGTATCATATTCTAGTTTGAAACGTGACAAAACTGATTGGTGGGTTGTATATAAAACAAAAGCATGGAAAAAAATCGAAGAGCATTGGGTTGATATAGCATATCAACAAGAAAAAAGTTACTAACACGATTCAAATAGAGGAATATGACATTCTAACTTTACGAGATCCATGTGGAGCAATTATAGATGTGGATCCAAATGAAATTTATGGGGATGACAATGAAAAATTAGATTTTTAGACAGATAATGAGGATTAGGATGAGGATGGAGATAGAGATGGAGATGAATGTGACAGTGGAGATGACAATGAAGATTTTGATTTTTGATACTGGGTAAGTTTAATTTTGTACACACATAGATATGCTCAATGTAATACATTTGTATTTATTAAATATTTTCCGATTTCATTTTGCTTCCTTATGATACAATTGTCTTTATTATACATTATTTCTTTATTTATCTACACACATGCTTATACTTTTTTCATTCACTAAATTTGTATTTCTCTAACTTGAAACCATGTTGGCATCCCTAACCTAATACTTTGCTTTCTTTTTGTAGATAATACGGGTCTTGTAGTTGGACTCTTGGTGATATTTTGTCAACTACGAAAGTTTGAATATGGTAAGTTCTTCATACCCTTTCTTATGTAGTGTTAAAACATGCAATTGTTATTTTCATCGTTTGTCTAACATTTATGCTTGTTATTATAAACGTGGAGGACACGTTCAAACTTCACAAGGAAGATCAAGCACTTCCCCTTCCCTTTCCCCTTCGCCATCCCCTTTCCCCAGTCCTTATGCTTTAGCCCCATCTTCTTTAGTTGCACCTTTAGTGCAATAATCAAATGATGTGGGTGATACAAGTATAGAGGATAGGCGAAACATCATATCCGCTTGTGAAGATTCTTAAGTATTTAATTTTAAAATTCCACTTAATTTGATTATTTTATTTATATATATGGTTCTTTAAATTATTTTATTTATTTACCTTTGCTCATTTGTAAATTGTTCATATCTAGATTTTCAAATCCAGTATATGTGATGCGTATTATAAATAAAATTGTTAATAACCACTGGGGAGAGATATCGATAAATTACTTAAGCACGAAGAATGAAACAAAGGACTTATGGTGGAGAGAATTTAAAGTAAATTTTATCTTTCAATTGATACATCAATTAAAGTTCATGTTTTAATAAAGTTAATTGTTTTTTTATTTATTGCAACGGAGATTTAGTTGGGATGAATCAGAAAAGACTGAGATAAGAAGAATTTTCAAAAAGAAAGCTGGTGATCACATTCGAAATGTGATCAACAAAGCCAAAACAAATCAGACGAAACCGAATTACATCACAGAGGAAAATTGGGTAAGAATATTGGCAATTTGGGAGTCCGACAAGAGCAAAAAAAGAAGTGAGCAGAATAAAAGGAACAGATCTTGTAATTCCGGGCAAGCGTCGGCCACTTACGCGGGGGTCAATTAATGTCGATGAACATAGAAAAAGATTGGTAACTATTTAAAACACTTATATTTTTATTTAATTCAATTAATTCTTTTTTTACTATTTCATTATTCGTAACTATGAATGATATTTTTTAAAATTTTTTATAGGCTAAGGAAAGGGGATCTGAGCAATCATATATCGACACTTTTGAGCGCACATTTCAAAAGGACAACACTTCGAGTGGGAGAGAGTAAAAGCAATATCGGTATGTAATTGACCAATTTTGAAAATTAAAATTGCAATTCCATGACTTGATGTGCTTACACTGGCTACGCTGGCCTAGATTTCTCCTTCTCTTACACGTTATCTTTCCAATAAATATACTCTACATGCATCTATTTTTTTCTCCCTTTTTTAATACAATATGATATAATCTAAATGGGTCTTCCCTCTCCCAAGTATACATTATAATTTTGAATTTTGTATAGGTAAAATTTGTATTGCTGACATATGTTTAGTAAAGAATGCTATTGACATGCACTTATGTTAGTTTAATGTGGACATGCACATACAGTGAAATGTGGACATATGTTTGACATGCACATACAGTGTTTTCTGACATGCACATACAGCTACTGGCTAGGTCAATCATAGATAAAATAGCCTATCATTGTAACAGCAGCAAAGGAGCGGATGATTAGGTCAAAAATTTTTTCTGATAGTGCAGCAGTGTGTACATTTATAAGTCTGATCTGCTTGTTCATGAATTGCATGTAAACTGTTAACAATCTCCTTTTGTTGTTAAGTTTTAGCCTTGATGTTTTCATTTTCCTAATATTCATTGGTAACAGAACTCTACAACCTGCCCAAAAGAAGTAGTTGTTTAAGTTGGGTAATCTATGTTCTCTCTCTACTTAAAAAAAAGAAATAAGGAAAAATTGATAATCTCTTTGACACAAGCACATACAAGTGCTAGAATAGATTTAGTCAAGCAAATTATGTACCTCGTATAAATGAGCTAAATGAAGGAGCACACTGCCACCCTGGTTTCAATTTTGATTCTGATATGTGGACTATCCATCCATTATGGTTTTGATCATTTTTAGTTCCAATTTGTACCTATACTTGCAAAGGCCATATTGATCTGTATGGCCATCTTCGATTTTATCTACTTTGAAAAACATTTTTGGGTCCCATATAGTTTGATTTGAATTTACTATTCTAAACTTGGTACAAGATGACCATTTTCTCTATATCATGGCCATCTTTGAAACTTTTTTAAATATTTTTTGTGTTATTTATCAATTTGTTTAAAGGGCATCGCAAGATCGTCTTGACAAATGTTTAATTAATATTTTTGTACCATTTTAGATTTTATAAAAATCATTAATATAATTATAATTTAAATCTTTATAAAAAAAATTTTATTTTTACTTTCTCTCTGTCACATTCAACCGTCCGGTTCAAAGGGGAAGTATTACTGTCAAGGTTGTGATGGGACACACCTTAGTGGGCCGAGTATACAGGAGCTGGCATTGTACATTTTAACTTCTTCTGCACTAGGGATTCCTTGTTTTTAAAAGTTTAAAAAAATTAAATTAATTAATATTTACATAACAATTTTTATATTTTTATATTTTTATATTTTTATATTTTTCATATTTAATTTGTTTATTTAATTATAGTTATAATTTTTATATTATTTATCTTATAATTAATAATAACATATTTGATTATTTTAGATTTTTATTATAAAATATGAGTATTTTTTTATTTCTATTAAATAATTAATTTAGTGATTAAAAAAATCCTTTGATTAGATGAAAAAATATTAGCACTTCCACATCATGCCCTTTGAAAATTAATTGGAGAGAACAATTTTTCATTTCGAAAAATGATTTTTTTACAATATACAAATAATTACTCAATAAGAATACCCTTTTCTCTCTCCCATATTCTTTTCCATCTCGTTTGATCTTCTTTTTTGTCTTTCCTCCCCGTATCACTTGATCACCTCTCTCTCTCCCTCTCTCCCCCTCTCTTCGTGTTCCATCTCTTTATACTTTCTCCCAAATGCATAGTTTTGACCTAAATCATGTTGAGAAGCATAGTTTTGTTTGCCTTAGCCATTTTTTTTCCTCTTTTGGGCGGAGACCAGGGGGATACCAAGTATGCAGTTGCAAAGCAATAGAATAATCAAGCATATTGTACTGAGATAAAAACATTGTAATTCTTACTGCTTTATTCTTATTGATATATGCTTTATTCTTATTGATATATGTAATCAAAGTAGTAGAATGATGTCTAGAAACACATATATACATCATTTGTTCATTAAATGCAAGACAGACAGCTACCAAGGCCACTTTTCTTGCATTTAGTTGAATTCATGACCTTGTAATTGTTTACTTTTACTGTTTTATTGTACTTTTGTTTTGATTTCCGTCATATTAATGCAGGAAAAATATAATGAATTTCTGCTGACTAATTCGAGTAGTGCTGATAATGATGGCTCATCTGAGCCATCTGTTGATAGTATGACTTTGTGGTTAGAGGCATCTGGTGGGATAAAAAGGGAAAGAATACTTGGGATGGGATAGTTGAGTAGAATGTACACACCAGACCCATCTTCGTCCACCACGATTGCTTCAAGAAAAGAAATGCAACTAGATCAAGAAGTGCTTAACCTCAAAGCTCAACTTGCAATGAAAGACAAAGAAATCAAAGCGCAACTTGCAAAGAAAGACGAAGAAATCAAAGAAATCAAAGAAATCAAACAATCGCTTGAGCTAACGCAACAACTTATTTTACAACACCTCAAATTGGATGCAAGTCAGTTTCTTTCCTCGCAGAGTTAGGTTCCCCCTTCTATACCTCATACTGATGACCCCGATAATGAAGACTGGGATAATGACTAACGGTTGCTCGTTGGATATTATTGGATGACGATATTGATGTTATTATTACTATCTTTTTGGATGTTAGATATTTGACTATATTTATATTTATTTGATTTTGTTCTTATTAACATTTTGTTATATATACAAAAATTTATGAACATGGTCTATTGATTAGATCCCTATCCGATGTTATTGACATTTTGGAATTCGATATCTATGTTGCTTGGATTGAAAAATTTTTAGATATTTTGGATGGATGTCAATGGTTTATTGCTTGAATTGGATATTGATGACTTATTAGTTGAATTCCAAATAATATTGGATTGGATGATTGATTTTATTGGATTAGATATTCCAAAAGATATTGATTATTATCAGATTTATATTTGTTGAACAGGGACAACATTTTTTTTATAGGCAAAAATATGAAAAATAACAAAAATTTTTTTTAATTTTCAGATCCATCGCTAAATTTAGCGACGGAAAAACTAATCCATCGCTAAATTTAGCAACAGAAAGAAATCTGTCGCTAAATTTTGCATTGAAAAATTTTTTATCGCTAAATTGGCAACGAATCTGCCACTTTCGTAGCTAAATTTTTGTGACGCGTTATTAGCGACGAAAAAATTTTCGTTACGAAATCCGCCACTAAAAATTTTAACGATGAATTTGTCTGAAATTTTCGTCGCTAAATCCATTGCTAATATGGTGTTTTTTTATAATGAACTGACTTATTTGCCAACATTTGGAAATACAAAACCAAATTTGTTGCTAAAGAGTTTACTCAAATGGAAGGAATCAATTACCCAGAGATTTTTTCTCTGGTATCTAAAAAAGAT
Organism: Dillenia suffruticosa; assembly: GCA_033439265.1. Lineage (NCBI taxonomy): Eukaryota > Viridiplantae > Streptophyta > Magnoliopsida > Dilleniales > Dilleniaceae > Dillenia > Dillenia suffruticosa. Next base: position 9,952,768 of record JAVTVX010000018.1, on the reverse strand, counting down.
TCCCTCCACAACATCTTGACAATTGTTGTACAATTTGACTTAAAGTTGTAACAAATTAATGTGAAAACGATATTTTTGAATAGAAAACTAAAGAAAGAGATTTACATTTGTCAATTTGAAGGATTCTCTTATAGTAACGGTAAGTATTTGGTTTTCAAATTTAAGAAATCTAAATACGGATTAAAGCAAACCTCTTACCAATAGTATTTGAAATTCCATGAGACAGTCTTTTCATTCAGTTTTGAATAGAATATTGTGAATCAGTGCATATACCAGAAGGTCAGTAGGAATAAAATTTGTTTCCTAGTGTTGTGTGTGGACGACATTATACTTTCAACCAATGATAAAGAGATGTCGCATGATGTAAAATAGTTCCATTCTAAGAACTTTGCCATAGAGGATTTAGGTAATGCGTTTTATGTCATGTATTAAGATATATCAAAATAGGTGTTATTAGATTTTCGAAATATTTTAAGAAATCTATATCAAGAAAATTCTTAAGAAATATAAGATACAGAACTATTCACCGAGTGTAACTCCTTACACTCCTATCATCAAAGGTGACCAATTTAGTTTGGATTAGTGTCCCAAGATTGAATCTGAAGAGAACAGATGACTAGCATTCTGTATACTTCTGTTGTTGAAAGTCTTATGTATTTACAAATTTGTACCCAATTTGATATAATGAATGTAGTTGGAATGTTGGAATAATATCAGAGTAATCCTTGTCTATAGCATTCAAAAGCTACAAAGAAGGTGTTATGGTACTTACCAGACACCAAAAACTATATGCTTACATATAAGAGGACTAACATTTTTTAGGTGGTCGAGTACTCAAACTCGGATTTCCCTTGCTGCGTTCATTCTCAAAAATCAATATTTGGGTACATTTTTTCTAGCCGGTAAAGTTGTATTGTGAAGAACTACTAAGCAGACATTGATTATAACTTCTATTATTGAAGCCGAGTTTGTGGTGTATCTTAAGGCTATATCATAGGCGGTGTGGCTACAAAATTTTATGGTTGGGTTTAGGATTTTTGACTTTAAACCTAAGCCATTGAGCATACTTTGTAATAATTCGGTTGCAATATTTCTAACTAAAAATAATAAAAGTGGTAATCGAAATAAATATATCGACATTAGGTATTTAGTCATAAGGGAACGTATATTGGAAAATAAGGTTGTAATTCAACATGTTAGCACCAAATGTATGTTTGCTAATCCCCTGACTAAAAGTATACCTTTAGTTAAATTCAGAGATTATGTTGTAATATGGGATTATGTCTCAATTTTAATAAGATTTCGAATTGAATTTTCTTATATAAAATTATATGTACATTTTGGTTTTGAGAAAATTTATGAGGATGGATATCAAATAAACATAAAGTTTTTTTATAAAGATAATTACTGTAAGGGCAAGGACTAGCACACATTATCATGCACAGAAGACAATATTTGCTAATTTAGAGTATTTGTTATTGTGATTCATGTGTGCTTTTCCCATTAAATTGTCGGTTTGAATAAAGTCATCAAGTTAAGTGAATGAAGCAAGTGAGAGAATGTGAGAAATAAAAGGGTGGCCCATCACCCTCCATGCCCTACAAATCAACCCATACTTGGATTGTTATGAGAATTCAGGGATTTATTTCACCAACCAAATCCATTCACAGGGGTATAAGTCTCCGCGGTGATTGCTAATGGCATGACTACTATATATAAAAGCAGCTAGAGCAAGGGTCCCCCAACTTGATTCCTCACATATCAACTAGAGAGAAAATTGGGAGTTTGGAATACTTCCTGCACATTCAAAGGTGCCGGAAAATGAATTATAGTTATAGGAAAATCATTGGAAACATGGCTGGAGGCATGTTTTGCTTCTGCTTTCGCTCATTTGTTTATTTTGCTCTATAATTCGTGCATTAGGCTTGCATAAACATCTAACGGGGGACATATGGAGCCAAGATGTATGTATATTGAAATTCTATTCGGGGAGATCATCCTTTGGTAGAGAACAGAATTGGGCTGGCCTAATATGCAAAGTCACTATATCGCAGCCAAACCTTATCATCATATGCACATGGTAATACAAGTGTAAGTTTTTATCACCTCATGCTTGGGGAGTACAAGCATAAATTCAAAATTAAACAAGTCTGCTAATTAACTTTAATTCAATCTGCTATGTATTTTTGTTCAAGCTATATTTTAATTGTGATTTTTGCCTATACAATATGATTCATTATTATATTATTAAATTGTTCAACAAAACTCATAAATATTAATAGAATCAAGCTTTAACCTTTTTTAAACAAGTATTAAACATAGTCTCTCGTCAACCATATTTTTTTTATTAGTTTTCTATGATATTCTACAATGTTGAGAGATTTGTGAAATTTGATACATTATCTTTGATTGAGCTAACCACCACCCCACAAGGGTTGGTGAAATGATACTGCAATGCTTGATCATTCATGTGCTAGGCATTGTGACCTTTTAGTCATTCAATTTGAAATTAAGTGTTTTATAATCTAGACAAGATTGACTTTAATAATAAAAACTCTAAATTAATTAAATGTAATAAAAGTTTAGATTGCAACTTGAAACTAGTCCAAAAATCCAAATTCTTTTTATGGATTTGGGAAAATACCCTCAAAATAAAATTACATCCCACCATTGATAAGATATAAATAATTAATAATACTTCTTTTCACTTATTTAAAATTTGAGAATAGATGATAACTATATAAAATGATATCAGAATAACATGTCCTAAGTTTAGGTCATGTCAAACCCGCTTACTTTGTTTAAAAATTTCACATGGTTTGATATTTTTTTTGGTATATAAAGAGATTCGAATTCGAAATTTTTATAAGTTAAAAGGGATGGTGTTAGTTGAACTAAAACTCATTAGTTCACGTGATTTGGTATATACCAAATATGTAAGGGGAGAATTATGATATTAAGTTATTAATAACACTTTTTTATTGACTTAAATTTATAGAGTGAATAATAGTTATACAAAATATAATAATTATAGAAATTCAAGTCAAGAACACAGGGTAGTAGATATAAGAAAGAGCAAAAATATGACTTGTGTATATTCTACTAATGCTGAGAATAGTTTCATCCAAAATCTCAAGAGAGGAATGTATTTTAATACATTGCTGATTGTGGGCTCAAAGAAGAAGTTGAAGTTGAGATAAGAGTTCCGGAGGGCTTTGATTGGTTTTGTGAGGAAATAACTAACAAAAGAAAATAGAAGAAGAGGGGAATTGTTGAGTTATTGAGCAGGCCATCTTACATAGTCTCTCTCGCTCTCTCTCTCTCTTCCCTTCAATTATATTTGTTAATAATGACATTTTTTATAATTATATTTTTATTATAAGATGTTTGTAAGAATTACATTAGGACTATCTCAATATAATAATTTATTGTGAGAGAGAGGCGTGTGTTTTAAGAGGAAAAAGTGAGATTTTTTTTTTTTTTTTTTGGTATGTAATTAAATGTGATCGAATTGGGGAAGGATGATGAAACTAACAAAGTGAGATAATATATGAGCAAAGAACGTTACGCCGTATCAACATATGTTGGCGAATGTGAGAAAAACACTTTCGTCCCTTAACCAAGTCGGAAGTTCGACTCCCATTAGGTAAGAAAAAATATTGTTGGGAGAGAATCCCCTCAATTGAAGTCTGACAGATTTCTCGGTTCAGATTAGTCAAAACAAAACTCCGAATAACGGATAATCAAGACAAAATAAAAAGAACGCTACGCCGTACCCTTTGTAAAATAAATCCTATTTATGATGCTAAAAAGTAAATAAATATTTATTTTGAGGTCTTTTGGAAATTATTTTCAAATTATGAGTGTTTAATTAATCAGGTCAGTATTACGCTAATATAACCTTAATTTCTTCTTGGACTTAAAGTTGTTATCTGAAGCTATGATTTTAAAACATCTAATTTCATTATTATTATTATTATTATTTACTCTCCTTTTCCCCTTAACAACGACAAGCCCAGATTTCCTTCTTTTTCCTTCTTCCTTGTTGGCGCCACTGCCACTGCCACTGCCATTATACTTGGTTTCAATCGATTTGGCCAACAAATCAAATCAATCGTCAATTTTTGATTTCGTCATAAACAACATCCCTCTTTCTCTCTCCGCTGTCTCTCTTCTCTCTGCCATTACTCACAGTGTTGAGGAAAGTTTATGATCTTACCAAAAACCTGAGCAACAACTTCAATTATGACTTGTTTCTTTCTTCTGTATACCAACCGAAGCTACAGCTTCTCTTTCCCGAATTTACGAATTTACTAAAGCCACCGATATTCCAAAAGAGTGTTTTTCTTTGACATTTCTTCAAGTTGAATTGGAAGCCCAGGAGCCTCCTTCTTTGGCTCTTTTTTATGCCATTGCCACGCCTATTCTTCGATTTGCCCAACATATCAAATCAAACCAATTTTTATTTCATTTGATTTTGATTTTGATTTAGATTTTCAATTTGGTGAGTATTCTTTTTTTTTTATTGAATATAAAATTATTGGATTGAGAGAGAAAATTGTGACTACTAAACTATCTCTTGAAATAGTAATTAATCAATTTCAAATGTCTATTGTCTACATAAATAAGCATATGTTAAAAATTAGTGGGGGTATCATCTATTCTAGGATTTCAAATGTTGGAGGTGGGTTTAATTTTACGGATGATATTTCTGTAATTCGAATGGAATGACTTGATTGTATGATATTATTAAATAATGAGATATATAAAAAAGACTACCGAAGAGTGTTTTGACAGGAGAGATTTTGATGTTAGAGAGTGATTTTCGAAAAGAAAAAAACAGACTGATATCAAAAGAGAGAATCAGAGAACCCTATATGCTTGTGTGATTTGTGTAGGTTCAAAGAGTTTATTTGGGCGGTAGGTGTATTGAAACTTATATATCTGTCACTTATGAGAGTCGTGTGTATGTAAGGTGATAAAATTCTAGTTTTTTTTTTACGAGAGTTTCGAAATTTCAAAAAATCAGAGCGTAGGATTCTAAAAAATTATGAAATCTTATTCATTTAAAAAGCGTCATAGAAATTCTTTTTCTTATCGACTATATTTGTAGATTTTTTTTTTATTTTCATAAATTTTTTTTTTATCTTTTTAGGAAAGTAAATATTTTTAACGAATTGGGTGACTTATATCAAGTGTCGAGAAGGCCTAGGAACATATCGGTCGAAGTGCTAAACAATTGATTATCACATGGGGTAATTGATTGATAAGTATTGACGGAATTTGTTGACGTTTGTGGACTTGTCAAGTCTGACCCGGCACAATTTAGGTTACGGACCATCATCAAACAACCAGCGAATGATCACATGCTATTGGAACTCAGAAAAGATACCCCATAAAAAAATAAAATGTTCAAATCATTCAAATTCAAGCCCCAGAAAAGAGAAAGTGAATGAGAAATATCAATTGGAATTCGAAGGGGTCTCTTTGATTAAAAGAAGACACATTTTGTAAGGACTAAAGACATTGAATGCATATGAATGATCTTCCACCCACCCATCTCCCACAATTATCTCCTGGAATGCAATTATTGCCGTCTTTCTCTGTTTATGTTATCATGCATATTATCTCCAAGGGGAAATGGAATATATAAGAGAGAGAGAATGAGGACAGGTGAGAAATTAGATAGAGTGGCGCAGGTGGTGCAAGCCGGGAATAAGGAAGTGTCGACGAAAAGGGGAGAGAGTACGGTTAAAATGAAGTCTCTCACGGACGGGTCAAACGGCGGAGGCTTCACACTTCTATTATTCATTTTTTAATTAGATCCTAATTAATTGTATTTTCTTGTTAGAAAAAAAGTATGACTAAAATGATAGGGAAATTGAAATATAAGTTTTAAAACCTTTAACGTTTAAACTATTAATTTTGATGATGATTTTAATTAAAATCATGGATAATTAATTTCACTGATCAAATCTCAAAAACTAAAACAGTTTTTAAGAAATATAAAACAAAATTTAATTAGTTTTTTTTTAATACCACGATTGGGATTTATTTCATGAAATGATTAGTTTTGCTTATGGTGTAAATATGTTTCCCCCTGCTCCTAAACTTTTTGAAACACGTGCACCTTTTAAAGTGCCCATCGAGATATGTATATATATATATATATATATATTTTTTTTTTGTATCTTGACTATTCGGTATCTAAAGTTTCGCCCCAACTAATCCGAACCGAATAGTTTGTCAGGTCTCAATTGAGAGGATTCTCTCCTAACAATATTTTTTCTATATCTAGTAAGAGTTAAATTTCTGACCTGATTAAGGGATAAAAATATACTTTCTATTTACGCCAACATATATTGATAGATATGTATATATATATTAACAAATATGCTAGATATTTAATTTATTTTGTATATCAAAAGGTTGTAAGAGTAATTAATTTTAGGAATCTTTAGACATTATTGTCTATCGAAAAGTAAATAAATATAAATACTTTTTATAATTAAATGTTTGTTATATAGAATTTGTGAAAATTATGAAAAAAAAAAACTTATATGTTCACAAAGTTTTAAACTCAAGAATTTAAAAAAAATATTTGAATAAGAGTTTTTTAATTACTTAAGTATCTCTACTACAAGAAAGAATATTCTTCTTTAGTTGCAAGGGTAACTCAATAACCTGTATTTCTATTTTTCTGCCTCCACTCCACTTGTCGACACACAAAATCATATCTTTTTAATTATCTTTGTGCTTCTTCGTGTGATTCTCCGTAACCAGTTTCCTCCTAAAATCCTTGTGCAATTTAATGTAAAAGGAATGCAAAAGTTTCCCAATATACAGATTGCATCATCTTATGTTAATTGTTTTTCTTTGCAAACTTATAAGTTTAAGAAAACTTTATCAAGCATAATGCCAATTTAGATTTTTTTTTAATTTCTAATTTTAATTGGATTCAAAGTCACAACCTTCTATTGGCTGTTGTAGCCCTTGACCATCGGTGGACAATCATCCCAGAAAAAGAGTCATAATTTATAAAAATCAAATATTATTTTTATGCATTTATAAATTATAAAAATTATAAATAATTATTATATTTCTATTTTAAGAAAAAAGTTTGAAAAAATTACACGAGCATTATAGTAACAATAAGTTCAAAATTAGTGAAAAAATTTTATTATCTATAACAAATTTATAAATAATAGATATGTTTAACGCTTTTAACTGAATCATAAAATTTAAGTTTGATTTTAAAATCAAATAATTATAATTCAATTTTAATTAAATTTAAATAATTTTTATTTGATTCTAGTTTATTTTGATTTATAATTTATTTATATATATATTTATAATTTCTTCACGTATTTTATAAACCTCATCATTCTAATTTTAAAAGAGTGTCTCACATAATAATTTGCCGTGAAGCGAGAAAAATGGGAATATCTTGCGCATATATGGGCACGGGAAATTTTGAGCTTTTTTTTTTCCCCCGGGGGGGGGGGGTGTGCAGTTGGCATAACCAGTGGCGGGATTCCTGCATGCAAGCGTTGCCCCTTCGAGCGGCGATCCGATAGCCTCGCTTTCTCCATCTCTGTTCTCTCTCTCTCTCTCTCTCTCTCTCTAATCACGTGAAAGCCGAGACGGGAAACAATCCTCGTCTTCATCAATGTCTTACCTTTCTCTTCACATTTCCTTTTTCCTTCCTTTTCCCTTCATTTACCATCCCCATATTTGATGCATGGACACAATCTCTCTCTCTGTACCTGGTTAGCTCCCCGTTCTCTCTCTCTCTCTCCATAAATTTTTCTTATTTTTGGTTGGTTTTTGTGTAGATGATTGGCTTCATAAGGCGGATCCCCAGATCTTCCTTGAGCTCCATTTCCGAAAAATCGGAAATTCAATAGACGCTGAAGAAAACCTTCAGAGAGGGAGATAGAGAGAGGAGGGAGGAGAGAGAGGAGGAGAGGAGGGAGAAGAGAGAGGAAGATAGTGTCGTCTCGATCTTCATTGATGGAGTCGGAGAAGAAGAAGTATCCAATCGGATCAGAGTTCTACACTCTTTATGAGGAGATAGGGCATGGCGTGAGCGCGAATGTTCACCGTGCCCTATGTCATCCCTTGAACGAGATTGTCGCCATTAAAATCCTCGATTTCGAAAGAGACAATTGCGATCTGGTAATTTTTCTGATTCTCCTTTCTTTCATTAGATTACCTCTCAAATTTCAAATTTCAAACATTCAATTTTGTGCATATTTATTTGTGTTTGCGTATGTATGTATTAATATGCGTACATCAGAGTTATTTGACCTCACTGTCTGAATTTTTGCCTGAAATTCCACATTAGCCTTCAAAGAGAATACTGTATTGAGTGTTATGCTTGTGTGAATTGCTACTTTCCGGTAACTTAAGTGGAAGAGCCCTTAGGTGGATGGAACATTTGCTTGCATCTTTGCTTAGGTTCTCAATTTCAATTCCTGCAAGTTGACTCTTTATAAAAATATATCAAATTGTCTACATATTGCCTGCTTTGATTCCGTCATGTTCGGTTAGAGTATTGAACAAAAGAGAAAAAGGAATTTAAGTTCGTTGAAGTGTATTCTTTAGTTCATTTTATTTGGAAATAATTTTTTCGCTTGGATATAATTCAATCAAAATCCTTTTCAAGACCCAAATTCTTCTTGGAGTTTAATTTCAAAGTTTGTTTGTTAATAGCATTAATTAAGTATATATGTGGAGCTTAGTGACTTCACTGGAGCTCATTTTCAAATTTTGCAAACCCATACCTTTTGTGAAGTTAGAATTGAGCTACACGATTTTTTTATTGGTTCCAAATAATAAAACTTACAATTAGAATTAAGCTCCATATACATATATATATTTTTATTTCATTTGATTCTTTGTTGCTTAAATTTTGGAAGTAGTCTCTTCTTAGCTTAATATTGAAATTTTAATAATAAAGGCAGTAGTTAAGAGTGTCTACATTTAGCCCATGCCCACCCTAGATCCCATGTATTTAGTAGGATTAAACTTTAGGTGACCTTTTTTTGATGCTAATTTCAAATAAAATGGCCCTTAACACAAATCTCTCACTTTATCTACTGTTAATGAGCATGTAATTGGGCATGCCTGAAATTTTAGACACATGAATGTATACTACATGTCTTTTAAGAGCGATGACCTGAAATATTGCATAAACTCTCTCATTTGCTCTCTAGGCATGCTATAGTTTATAGTTTTGCAATTTACATCTTATAAGTTCATGTGTATTTAAGAGTTTTATACTTGTGTCTAATTTTGCTACTTCCTGACCACTTCATAATGTTGAACCATGACAGAAAATTTGTTGTTTCTTGTTATTCTTTTCCTCATTTTCTTACTTTATCTTTTTTTATGTCTATACATTTTGTCGTGGCCTTAAGTTGTTTAATATTTTCTATTGGAGAATTCCTTATTTCCAACTAAATTAAAAGAAGTTACATGTGCACTATGACTGAACTTGGTATTTATACAATTATCTAGCTGTTAAAATTGTGCATTGCATGGAAAGATAAAAATATCACAAATTTGTGCGGTATTTTAGAGAATGAAATTCTTACTGCTATTTTATCAACCATTGAATCAATTGATCTTTTATCAAATTTTCCATATGTTAACCACTTATATATATTTTTTAAATAGTTCAAAAAATATCACTTAGCTTGTTTTTTAGATTTATGGTCAACAATAGTGAAAACTATAAATAACCAACCATAAAAGATAAATGATTGAACTGGATAACAAACCGTAAAAGAAAAAGTGATAAATGAACAAAATGGGCAGCATATGAGCACTTGATGTGCCAAATCCTTCGAAAATCTTAAGAAAATAATGTGTATAAATCTAAGAAATTAAGAATTGAGCAACTTGAGCTATAAAATTTAATTGGGCAAGAAAAGTTTGAGCAACTTTGCAATTTTTTGAGGAAAGAGTTAATCTAACTTATTTTATACTCTCAGTAGAGAAAATTAATTTATAGTGATTAGTTATAATTTTTTTTTGTGCAAGTGAGGAACTTATAACGGCCATGATTCAATTTTTCTTACTCATCCGAGTGTCAAATTACAATTTATATTATGCAATCAGAAGTTATCACTGTTGCAATTCTTTATGACTTGCATTGAAAAATTATCCTTACATGATAAACTTGTGTTTTAATAGTGTTGTTACAATTCAAGGAAGTTCGAACACTCTAATCTGCTGTAGAAATCAATTCTCCATAAATTTGGGAGTTGCAACAGCAGCAAAAGGAAATTTCCTTCCTTGCATATTATAGGTCAGATTTGATTTGTAACCAAAAAATTAAAAAGAAAAGAATTCCTCGAAGCCCTGACATGTTGAACTTTATTTATGAATTTTGTGAGTTTAATATATTTTATAGATATAGATTGCATAATAGTTTCAATTTATCAATTTCTGGTTTTACAGAATAATATTTCGAGAGAAGCACAAACCATGGTCTTGGTTGACCATCCGAATGTTCTCAAGTCGCACTGCTCCTTTGTTAGTGATCATAGTTTATGGGTGGTCATGCCATATATGGCAGGAGGTTCTTGTCTTCACATATTGAAGGCTGCATACCCTGATGGTTTTGAGGAGGTAGTAATAGCTACAATTTTGCGGGAGGTGTTGAAGGGTTTGGAGTATCTTCATCAACATGGACACATACATAGAGATGTCAAGGTGAGAATCAAGTGTTTGTAATTTATTAAAGGGAAATAAAGTTCTTTATGACCAAACTGGTTAGTGGGGGTTAAATGGTTGATGTGTCAAGCAAAGATTGACTTGATTTTTTTTTTCTCAAATTTGCTAAGTTGATACTTGTCAGATCATTGTGAAAATCCTCCAAAAATGGAGGAAGGGGATAAAGTTGGGGGCCGTCTTGATGGTAGCACTTTGTCCATGAGGACTTGAATGGTTACAAAAGTATTTAGCAGAGAAACAAGATGAAGCATTCTATAATTTTCCCACATGGTAAATTGAGTTATGGACAAGTATATCATATCATAAATGGTAGATTTTTAAGTCTTTTGATCCATCTTTTGTTGATGCTAACATCTCTTGTCTCATTTTTTATTTACCTTCAATGGAACGTGTCAAACTTGTCCGGGCTCGTCCATATTTCCTAAGCAATTGATTAGCTCTCATCATTTTTGATTTCCATTAGAGTCTTGTAATTGTTTTCCTAATAGAAAATGAAAGTTGCATGGCTAGAATCATGTTAGTATTATATTTCAGTTACTTAAAAATCATTCTTATGGTTTTATACTACTTCTCTCACTGTAATTATTCTGATCCTTTGTGTCACAAAACATCTATAACCTTGTAAGTCGTGTTAGAGAAGCATTGGTTTAATATTTTTCTGTTAAATAAAGGGTATGTGTATGAAACGCTCTTCAAAACACACATAATGTGACAGAAATCAGCTTTGAGCCATTGGCCAGATTAGTACACAGAAGTACATTAGGGTGTATATGTACATGTGTCTGTGTATGTGGGTGCCTGTATTATTTTCAGTGGTGGTTCCAAAAGATCTTTTTGGAAGATTGATATATTGTAGATATATAGCTCTTGAACTTCATATACACATATCAGATACATAAATGAAGTAAAATATAATTGCAAAAATTTGCTTAAATATTTGATTTGTTACAGAAATTTAATCATAACTAAGACAAATCAACTATACGATCACAATTAAGTATTTTATTGATTAAAGTTGTTTAAAATTATTATTTTGTTGACAAAATACCATATAAATTCTTAAAAAAATAATAAAATTACAACATTAATTGATTATTTTGAGATTTAGTTTTTTAGACTTGCCAAAAGTTGGATAAATGTAACTCAAAAGCAAAATTAAATATTGAAAAGTAAATAATGTTTCCATTTTCTGATGTAATAGAATAGGCAAATGCCATTATATAAAATATCATAACAAAATTGCATATGAGTAACTGAAGAAAAGCTATATTACTGACAATTGAGGACTATTATCTATCAAGACTCTTAAGTGTCCTAGATGTTCCTTCCAAGGCCTACGTATGATCATCACCCTGTTTTACTTGATATGGCTGGGTATTGGATGAGCTTGTATAAAGGTCTGCCTAAACATCATGTGGTTGAAAGCAGAAGGTTTTATTGATTAATAAGAAACGAGGAAAAGCTACTTATTTTAGAAAAAGTTTGTCACGAAGGAATTAACATGGTATAATATAGAGGTGCTCCATGACACAGGACAAGGATGGAGACTAATGGAGGAGATTCATTTTTTCAAAATGTTGGGGTGTCAGTACAAGTATTCTCTCGCTTCTATAATTTTAGGCCCGTTTCAGGGAAGCAATTCCAAATGTTTAAGTGGATTAACAGTTTATAAAGGCTTTCCTTTTTCTCTGCTAAAGGCTAGTCTTAGACTAATAAACCATATGGACTTGTTACGGTCAGGTCACAAGGAGTGACTTTGATGTTCCCTTTGAGGTCTACAATGAAACATCACCCAATTTAATAGATAGGTCACTAGACGAGCTTGTGTTCAATGTTGACTAAATAGGATGAAATTGAAGGAACAAGATTTGGTGGATTACACCAGAGAAAAGCTATATAAAAAATTGAAGATCTCATTACTGTAACTGTGATGTTTAGTATGGAAGTGCTTCAGGGTACAGGATGAGAAGAAGAGACTAATGGAGGAGATTCATTTTCCAAATGATCAGGGTCACTGTTATGTAAGAAGGCAATGTGGAAACTGTGTTCAGAATATGCATTTGATTCTCCTTTTGGTCCTTTTTTGTGTCTGCATATGTTACATGGATTCATTCTCAGCAGCTTCATTTATTTTGATATGCCTTCACCATTACTACCTCCTCCTTGTGAAGGCCTTTCTCCAGTGGGTTTTACAATTCTCCATTTCATCTTTTTCTTATCAATGGCCGAGAAAATGCTTAAAAGAAATGCTTTCTATTAAATTATGATTACAAAAATTAATAAATAAATAAATAGCATTCAGGTTAAATGTGCAAAGAAGCTCCAGGCATCCTCTCATGAAATTCCAATTTCATCTTGTTTTAATTTGCAGGGTGTATGTACTAGATAGGTCTCTGTCTCTTGGTTTTAATTTTTGTGTATCATATATTAACTCTACTCTCTCTCTCAGATTAAACATTGCATATAACTTGTGCTTATGTCGTGTACCCAAATTTCAGTTGTGGCACGTATTTAGAAGTCAATTATTAAACATTTTTTGGTAGATAGAATAGTCAATTATTAAACATTAGGCACCCCCTTATTGAATGCCTACTCTAGGAGCTTTAATTTTCAAAGCAAATGAATTGAGAAGGTAATAAAGGCAGATACGCTTTGGGTAGCAATGTTGGTACTAATGCCAAGTTCTTACTTTAAGTTGACTAATATGCATTTTGACTGTATTCAACTTAAGGTGATGGGATTGTGCTTGAGGAAGGGTGATTAGTAAGGCTATAAATGAATTCTTCAAACATCTGTTTTTCAAGGGAGGAGGACTGTGGGGCCATAGGTGGGTGGTTTGTCTCTTAATCAAACCGGGTAGGATACTGTGTGATGGCTAGTGAGGCTATTTTGTAAGGATGAAACTCTAACATGCATTGAAGAAAATGCTCCAGTCCTAATTGTTCCACTGGCTGTTATGTCATCAGGCTAGGAGGTGGTGAAGGGTGGTACATTGAAAGCTTATATATATTATATGATATTCATGACAGTACAAAAGTATTCATTAGATCTCTAAACAACAGATGACCTGTTCACTTTATTCCTTGTCTAGCATCTATAAACATACTGAAGTTTTGTTGGTATTATAAATAGGGTAATTGGATAGAGAAAGAAGCATAATCTAGAGACACAAAAAGAAATGCTTAGTTTTCAGCCAGATACTATTGCCTCTTAATTACTCAAAGGCACATCCAAGGGATTAAAAAAACAATCTTCCTCTGACTTGAACGACCGGAAAACCTACTTGATTTCCAATTTTTCTGTGCACCAACAGTCTCTCTATGTAAGAACCAAGTGTAGTAGGGGAAAAAAAAACTAGACAAACATGTCTTTGTTGTCCTTTAGGAGATCTTGGATAGATGTGTAGCCCAAGAAACTAACGTAGGACAGCCTAGGAGGAAAGCTGTCTAGTAGGAATTCGTGGTGGAATTGGGGTTGAAAATTAGAGTTTAGAGGATTTATTGGTTATGAATACCAAACAATATAGTGATGGTTAATGGATGTTTGTGGGCTAGGCTGCCGTGTTTAGTAAGCTGTGAACAGTAATGCAGAATACTATAGTGATAGAGAGAGAAGAAGACGAGTTCTAGGCTTCAAACCAGGGGTTTCTTAGTAGTCACACCTAAGAGGCCAATTGCATTGCACATTCGCAACAAAAAAAGGATTTGTCTACTAATGAAATTCCAACAGGACATCGTAATCAGCAACAACAACAACTGCAACTGCCAAGCCTTTATCCTACTAAGTGAGATTGGTTATATGGATCGTTCTATGCTATTATATTTTATTTGATTTTATATGTTCATCTAATAGATGAAGTCATCGGAATACCATGGTGTATACTTTTTGCAGATGATATAGTGCTAGTTGATAAAGTTAGAGAATGTATTAGTGCTAAATTAGAGTTATGGAGGGTCACACCGGAATCCAGAGGGTTTACATTGATTAGATCGAAAATTGAATATATGGGATGTAGATTTAGCAACAGTTATCGGAATGATGGAGAAACGATTAGACTAGATGGACAAAATATATCGAAAAGTGAATGATTTAGATATTTAGATTCTATCATTCAAAATGAAGGCAATCTAGATGGGGATGTGAACTCTAGGATTCAAACGGGTTGGTTGAAATGGAGAAAGACATTCGGAATTCTTTGTGATCGCATGATGCCAATGCATTTGAAGAGAAAGTTCTATAGAATCGCAGTTAGACTTATACTATTATATGATATTGAGTGTTGGGTTATTAAACAAAAGCAAGAATAAAAAATAACCGTTACAGAAATGAAGATATTTAGATGGATGTGTGGCAAAACTAGAAGGGATAGAATTAGAAATCAAGAGATTCGTAATAAGTTGGGAGTTAGTTCAATTGTAGATAAAATGCGAGAGTATCGTTTTAGGTGGTTTGGGTATGTGCAAAGAAGATCCTCAGATGCATTGGTTAGGAGAACCGATAACTTAAATATATGAGATCTAATAAAATGTAGAGATATACCGCTAAAAATTTGGATGCAAGTTATTCGTAAAGATATGATAGTTAATGATTTAAACGAGAAGATGACAATGGATAAGAATGAGCAGAGAATCTGCACAAGTTAAACTATCATATTTTAGATATATATATATATATTTATTTATTTATTTTTGATTTTGATTTATTTATTTATTTATTTTGATTTATTTTTTATTCATTTATCTTTGTATTTATTTATTTATTTAATTATTTTCATATTTGTCTCTCAAATGGCAGACCTCAAAATTGGGATTAAGGCTCAGTTTTTTGTTGTTGTTGTATGTTCACCTATATGAATGTTTTCTTTATACGACAACAATTATTATACTTTTATCCCATTAAATGGGGTCGCCAATATGGATATTTTTACGTCATTGTGTTATATTTTATATCATATTTTTATTTATATTTAAATAATTCATATCATGTTTTATTGTCATTATCCAATTCTTCCCGGGTCTCCCTCTCCCTCCATTAATCTGAGTACTTGTTATAGTCTCGTACTGCCTAATTGGAGTCTCTATCGATCGTCTATGTACGGATCAATACCATCTTAATCATATTTTCCTTAATTTTTTCTCAATGGGTGCAACCCCAACTTTCTTTGTAATACATTCATTTCTTATCTTGTTTATTCTTGTGTGTCTGCATATCCATTTTAATATCTTCATCTCTATAACTCTCATCTTTTGCTCGTGCTTTTGGTTCATTGCCCAACATTCAAATCTATACAACAAAACAGATATAATCGTCATCCTATAAAACTTCTCTTTATATTTTAGAGATACTTTTCGATCACATAAAATACCCGATACACTTCTTTATTGTGACCACCTAGCTTGTATTCTATATGATATATCTATGTCAATACCTTTGCGTGTTTTTTTTTTTTTAAATTGATTCCATATACTTAAAAATCTCACTTATAGATAATTGTTCGTCTCCTATCTTAACTATTGCTCGACTAACGCTAGTATTGCTAAACTTAAATTCTATATATTTTGTTTTTATCCTATTAAGTCTAAATCTTTTCACTTTCAATATTTCCCTTCAAGATTTAGGTTTAGCATTTCCCCCTTCATCTCATCCACCAAGACAATGTTGTCTGTAAATAACATGCATCATGGTATCATGTTCTAGACGTATGTGGTGAGTTCATCCATAACTAGTGTAAAAAGATAGGGATTTAATGCTGACTCTTGATGTAGCCCTATTTTTATTGGAAACTCTTCGGTTAATCTACCCTATGTCCTCATTTTTGTCGCCACATCCTTGCACATGTCCTTGATCGTTTTAATATGTGCTACTCTTACACACTTTTTTTCTAAATCCTCCACATAATTTCCCTAGAGATTGTTATTCACATTTTCTAAGTCGATGAACATCATGTGTAAATTCTGCTTCTTCTCCCGTTACTTCTCAACTAATTGTTTAAGCAGGTGTATGACTTCCATAGTCGACCTACCCAACATAAATTTAAATTGATTTTTAGTCATCTTGGTCTCCTTTCATAATCTTCTTTCAATCTCTCTTTTCCAAAATTTCATAGTATGACTCATTAGCTTAACGCCCTTATAATTTACATAATTTTATATGTCGTTCTTGTTTTTAAATAAGGGTACTAAAATACTTTTTTTTTCACTAATCATACATTTTCTTCATTCTCAATGTCATGTTGAATAATTTTGTAAACCATCTAATACCTTGCTTTTCTAACGCTTTCATACCTTTATCGGGATATCATTGAGTTCAACTGGGATATCATCGAGTTCAACTGTTTTTCCATTTTTCATCCTTTTTAAAATATCTTCAACTTCTAATGGTTGAATTCTCCGATAAAAGTTTATATTTCTGTAATCCTGTATTGATCATCTCGGCCTTCATTAAATAGTTAATAAAAATGGCTCTTCCATCGCTATTTTAATTCTCCATCATTCACTAATACTTTATTGAATTCATCTTTAACACATCTTATTTGTGTAAAATCTCTTGTTTTTATCTCTCTTATTTTAGCTATTTTATAAAAGTCCTTTTCTTCTTTTGTATCAAGCCATTGATAAAAATCTTTGAAAACTTCATTTTTGGCTTCACTCAGTGCTCTCTTTGCCTGTTTTTTGGCTATTGCGTCTTTTTCTAAGTTTTCCTCATTCTTACTAGTGTATAATAATTTAGATACTACTCTTTTCGTCTTTACTTTCTCTTGTATTTTCTTTTTTCATTACCAAGATTCTTTATTTAGAGGTACACGTCCTTTTGACTCACCAAGTACGCTCTTAGCCATCATTTTCACATGAAGTGCCATCTTCTCCCATGCCATATTAGGGTCGCTACATATCTTAGCTTGTTCTCCTCCTCTCTGCTTAAAGTTGTTTCGTTTCACATTCTTTAAATTCCACCACTTAATCTTAGTGTTTATGCATACTTTTCTTTCTGAATACTATACTTGATACTCGTATCCAACACCACTATCCTATATTGGGTAGTTAAATTCTCTCCTGGGATGACGTTGTAATCCTTACAAATTTTGGTATTACTCTTTCTAACAAGAAGAAAGTCAATTTGTGACTTATTGTTTCCACTTTTAAAAATAACCAAATCTTATTCTCTCATTTTGAAAACCGTGTTGGTTATAATAAGTTCATATGCTATCGCAAAATCCAAAATGGCTTTTCCCTCTTCATTTCTTCCCTGAAGACCATAGCCCTGATGTATGGTTCCATATTCCTCTTTTCTCTGTCCTCCTATTAAAATCCTCTCACTTTGCAGAATTCCTTGTACTATTTCATCTAGATCTTTTCAAAACCTTTGTTTAGTAGTTTCGTCTAATCCTACTTGAGGTGCATATACTCTTAGTATATTGATAGTTTCTTTTGCTATTATTATTTTAAGAGTTATAATCCTATCTTCTTTTTTAACTTTTCTCAACTAATTATCCACAATAATATTTAATTTCTTGTTTTACTCTTTCCTGTGTACCATAGTTTAAAATCAAAATTTTTTAATGTTTTTGCTTTCTCATCTACTTATTTTGTCTCTTGTAAGCACAAAATATTAATACTTCTTCTGATCATTATATTTACTACCTATATGGTCTTACTACCGAGGTTTCAAGGTTTCAAGTTCCAAATCTAATACCATCCCAAATCCTATGCTGTCTTTTCTTTTTTGGCTTAGGTCGTGAGAACTCTTGCTTATTTAACATTACATCTGAGTTCCTATAGAGATGTAGTGGTCTTTGCCTAAACATCGTTGTTAGACTCTGCTGACGTGAGAACTCTTGCATATTTAACACTACACCTTAGTTTTCATAGGGATTTTGTGGTCCTTGTCGAGACGTTGTAGTGGGACCCGACATGCGTTCTTATCGGAAAACAACCTAGCAGTAGCATAACATTGTAAAAGATCTACAACAACAAAAACAACCATCTGGATTTTAATATCAAATTTCGGGATTGGTCATTTGAGAGACAAAAGCATGAGATATTAAAAAGAAAAGAAAAGAAAAGAAAAATGGTTTATAGAAACTGAAAATGACAAGTGAAGTGATTTAACTCGTTCGAATTCTCCGTCACTCATTCCTATCTAAATCCATCTCTTCAACTAAACTCTTAAATATCATATGTTTATTGATAACTTACATCCAAGTTTTCAATGGTTTATTCATACGTTTTACTAATTCCCTTATATTTAAGTTCTCAGTTCTCAGTTCTCTTAACGGTGCGCCTTTGGGTCTCCGTTGCACATGTCCAAACCACCTCAGTCGATACTCTCGCATCTTATCCACAATTGAATTTATTTCTAGTTTAGTGCGTATCTTTTCATTTCTAATTCTATTTTTTCTAGTTTTATCACATATCCATCTAAGTATTCTCATTTCAGTTACAACCATTTTATTTTCTTGTTATTGTTTAATGGCCCAACACTTGGTATAATACAATAGTGCAGGTCTTATTGCGATTTTGTAGAACTTCTTTTTCAAATGCAATGGTATTGTGCGATCGTAAAAAATTTCAGATACCCTTCTCCATTTCATCTAACCTGTTTGAATTCTATGATTCATATTCCTATCTATATTACCATTGTTTTGGATGATAGAACCATGATATCTAAAACGTTTACTTTTTGATATGTCATTTCCTTCTAATTTAATCGTTTTTTATCATTCTGGTGATTGCCACTAAACGTATATCTCATATATTCAGTTTTTGACCGACTCAATTTTAATCCTCTGGATTCCAGTGTAGCCCTCCATAACTCCAATTTAACACTAATATCCTTTCTAGTTTCATCTACCAATACTATATCATCTGCAAAAAACATACACTATAGTGTTTCATCTTGAATGCTATTTGTGATTTCATCTAGATGTGACTTAATGTCAAGTCTTGGTGAAATCCAATGTTAATTGGAAATCTATTAATTAAACCCCAAAAAATTCTTACATCGGTAACAACTCTCTCATACATATTTTTAACGGGTTAATCGGTAACAACTCTCTCATACATATTTTTAACGGGTTAATGTATCTTAAAGAGATTCCCTTCTTCATCAACGCCTACCATAATACGTCTTTCAAAACTCTATTATATGTTTTTTCTAGGTCAATGAATACTATATGTAAGTTTCTCTTCTGTATTTTAAATGTCTCCATCAAATGTCTTAGTAAGTGAATTGTTTTGATGATGGATCATTTTGATATAAATTTAAATTGATTTTGAGATATACTTATTTCTAATTTTAATATATATTTCATAACTCTCTCCCATAACTTTATAGTACGACTCATAAGTTTAATTCCCTTATAGTTAGGACAATCTCGTATGCCTCATTCATTCTTATATAGTGGTACAAGTGTGCTCTTCCTTCATGTTTGGAGCATTTTCTTGGTTTGTCAGATTTTGTTAAAAAGATCCGTTAACATTATTATCCCAAATTCATCCAAACATTTTCATACTTTAATATAAATGCCATCAGATCTTATGACCTTATTATTCTTCATTGTAAAAGATCTATATATAAATTTTTGTTTTCGTTTTATATTGGCTGGCTAATAAATGCAACCCTCCTTTACGTGGGGTTGGGACCGGCCATGGTGGAGTTAGCTTTAACTTGTAATCGGACTAGAATTTTAACAATAAGAAGACTAAACAATAATTAAAGATTAATGATTACTAGACTTAAAAAAGGATTTAAAGACTTTAAAATCAGACTTGAACGTACACTGCTATAAAACCCAATTTAGATCACAAAAATTAATAAAATACCCTTAATGCTTAAAATAAAATTCTTCAACTTTTTCATATAAAATAAAGATTTAATATAACTTATTCAACCTGCCAACTAAGCTTTTGATCATCTGACATGTGCGAAACATGAGGTTGAGCATTAGATGCACTCTTACCATGCTTTCTAACAAATTTTGAAGATTGCTGCCTACATACACCATTAGATACGCTTTTTGAATTCAAACCCTGGTACATAGTTTACTCTAGAGGCAAACTGGATTTGTTTAATCCATCTATGATTTGTGTTTAACTTCTATAGCCCAATGCTTTATTGTGAATTTGTCTTGACCTAAGATACCTATGACCCAAAGTTTGAGATTTGTTGAAAATCTTATCTAATTAAAAATTAATGGTTATAGAGGGATTACACACAAGTCATTTAGATCCAACTAAACCTTTTGCCATCTCTTAGTTCAAGACTCAATGAGGTATCCCTATGCAATTAAGGACTCTCAATCCTTTTAATAAAAAAAAAGGAAATCCTAAGTAATCATTGGAATAAAAGAAATTCTAAAATTCATTTAATCAAGTGTAACTGCTATTCCATCTAACCATTGAAGATTGCTATGTGTTTCTGGGTTGGGCTACATTAGGGAATTTTCCATTTGCTTTAACCTGTTCAAGGGAATAAGGCTTATTGTAAGATTAAACTTCAAAATTGGTTATTATCTTTTGCAAGTATCTCTTTCTTCTTCATCTATAGCAACCACAAATTTTGAATAGTGCTTAATTTCTTCTAGGGCTTGTCATTGTATTGAATCCTTCTAGATTAGCTATCGTCCACAAATTGTGTTCTCATGTGTTCATGAGTTGACCCTCTTGAAAATAGTAAGCAGTCATAGGCTGTAATGACCTGCATCACACTCATGATGTTTGATTACTCTTGCTGTCTAGTTTTGGGGTTTTCTAGGTAGTCTCTTAGTTGGGTCAAGTTTTCTTAAGCATACAATTGTTTTTATTTATCTCTGTTCTAGGCCTTTCATTGTATTGAAATCCTTCTAGATTAGTTATTGTCCAAATTGTGTTCTCTTGTATTCATGATTTGAACCTCTTAAAAATAGTAAGCAGTCATAGGCTGTAATATCCTGCATTACACTCTCATGATGTGTGATTACTCTCTGTCTAGTTTTTATGGGCATTCCAAGGTAGGTTTTAGCTGGGTCAAGTTTTCTTAAGCATCCAATAGCTTTTATTTGTTAATTATTTATGTCTCTGTCCCCCCCCCCCCCCACAAAGATTTATCTACTCTTAGCCATATTCTTGGAAGGATTAGTGTAGTTTGGTAAAAGCAAGCAATATTCAGGGTCTAAACTTCCCGGATTTGTTTTTTGATTCTCTGGTATACAGCCTAGGTCTAGGATTCGGGGTTAGTATAGTGTAGCTTTGTTATTCTTGTTTCTGTGTTGTCACAATGTCACCTTATATTATTACAGGCTGGGAATATTCTTATTGATTCAAGAGGTGCAGTTAAACTGGGAGATTTTGGTGTTTCTGCTTGCCTTTTTGATGCAGGTGATAGGCAACGAATGAGGAATACGTTTGTAGGGACACCTTGCTGGTATGTTATTTGATTGTTCATGTCAGCACATTGCCTATTCCACAATTTTCTTACTATATTCCTGCATTACAAAATATTATGGACCATCTCAGGTGTTTCTAGATCCTTGCCTGACATTGACCAGAAACACATAGCAATTATCAATTTTGTCCAAAGTTTCATATCCTCCCTCTTGTTGCAAACTGGTTTATTACCATTCTCAAACTTACAGATTTCTCTTTGTACTGTAGGATGGCACCTGAGGTCATGGAGCAATTACATGGTTATGACTTCAAGTCTGTCTTTTCTTTCTAGCTATTTTTTTGGATGAAAAAAATAATAAAGAAATAATGATAATGACAGTGCTGAAATTGGCTTAAGAAGAATTTTTCATTTTTATGATATCAACGGATGAGTGCTGTCCTGCAGGGCTGATATATGGTCATTCGGCATAACGGCATTAGAGCTTGCCCATGGCCATGCACCTTTCTCAAAGTATCCTCCAATGAAGGTCAGTTTATGAAACAAGATGACTTTGTCTTACTTTCTAGTCTATGAACAGTGATTGGTAATTACAATATGCAGCTCTATATGTAGGTGCTGCTTATGACCTTGCAATATGCACCCCCTGGTCTAGATTATGAAAGGGATAAAAAGTTTTCTAAGGTATGTATATCGGTGGTCCTCTCTAATTCTTATTAATGCTTTTGGATGTTATAAACTGGCTTTTCTTCCATAGTCTTTCAGGCAGATGATTGCTAGTTGTTTGGTGAAAAATCCTTCAAAACGACCCTCGGCAAAAAAATTGTTGAAGCACTCCTTCTTCAAGCAATCAAGGTCAAGTGATTATATTAACAGAACGCTCCTAGAAGGACTGCCAGCATTGGGTGATCGTATCAAAGAATTGAAGGTTAGTCAGCATGTTTCAGCAGAAACTTTTCCATACAAGGCTTATTGGCAACATTGATTTTCCTTACTCATGTTTGGTGATTTTTTTTAATTTAATTTAATTTATTATTATTATTATTTTTAATATGTAGAGAAAGGAAGATGATATGCTTGCGCAAAAGAAAATACCAGATGGACAGAAGGAGGAAATATCACAGGTTTGATCTTATTGTCTTTTAATAAAAGGAGGATACCCTGCCACTTTATAAAAGTGGATGATTGTGCGTCTATTTGTCAGAAGCATGCGTGTTTTATGTGCCAATTTTCTTTTAATTTTAACTTCAGGATACCTTGATTAACCTACAATATGGTAATGATTGATGTTTCCATTTCATTGTATAGTTATGTGTTTTGAAATCCCACCCTTCAAGTATTTTGTATATGAGTAGGTACTGCTATTTGTCTGTAAAATGAATATATATGAGAACATGGGTACCTGCTGTCTGGATATCACTAACCTTTTCCTCTTTCCTTTGACTGATTGAGTTTTTGTAGTGTCAGCCCTTGGAGCTCAATAAGTAGTTATTGACTAAATAATATCATGTTTTGGTAAAAGAATTGGTCATATGATAAAATGTGGAGTTTATGTTTTACTGGTCATGGTAGAGAGCTGGGTTTGTTTATCATGCTTTGCTTTTATTTATTTTTATTCTTTTGGTTCTTTGGGGGTTGAGGAGGGAGTTGGGGAGTTTATGTGATGGCGTTGAGTCATCTTTGGTTGTGTGAGCGCAACATAAGGGAAGGAAGGATAATGAAAGGAATGAATGTTGAGAAGAGGAGAGAATATACAAATGACTCCTACTCTTGGGATTTTTCTCCCACTACTTATCACTTTTGTTATTCCCAAAACAATAGAAAGTGATGATTGGGAGATTAGGAAATTTAGGAGAGATAAGTAGAAATTAGGAAATTTTGGGTGGGTATATTTGAGCCCTACAATCGATGAGGGTATATAAGATGGAATGTTGGGTTAAAGAAGATTCAAGTCATAATTTTTGGGTTAATGTTATGATTGAGTGTTCTATCCATCTAAACTAATTTAAGTAGCCGTACATTACGAAGTTTGATAAAACTTTTTTAAGTCAGAAGTGGCATGTAGTTGAACAAAGAAGTGAATACAGATTGATAGGTTATTTGGCAATAAATATGATTTTTTATGGCTGTGAGGTATTTTCTTTGCCTTTATTATTTCTAAATTGCTGAAATTAGCCATTGTATCACCATCATCTTTTCAAAACCTTAGGTTGTGTGCAATTGAAAGAAAATCTTGAGAAAGCAAATATAATGTTGGAAAATAGGTCTTTC
This sequence comes from Dillenia suffruticosa, assembly GCA_033439265.1. Taxonomy (NCBI): domain Eukaryota; kingdom Viridiplantae; phylum Streptophyta; class Magnoliopsida; order Dilleniales; family Dilleniaceae; genus Dillenia; species Dillenia suffruticosa. The sequence goes on along the minus strand of JAVTVX010000018.1, from coordinate 9,928,393 downwards.
GATGTTTCAAATCCAACAGTTTGGAAAATTTTAGAAGTAATTTCTCAAATGACTTGGAAAATGTTGGAGACTACATCCAGACATATTTCCTGGATGTTATCGCTCTTGACTATGGAAGTTTGAAAGGAGAAAATTTAGCAAATTTATCTTTTTTCATCTTACGAACAAGGGAAAAGTTATAATTTTTATAAAATTTTTACCAAATAAATTAACAAGCAAGAAAAATGAGAAAAAGAACGTTTTTCTCGACAGTATTCTTCATGAAAGTGTTTTTCCATTGAAAAAATTTTCAAGAAAAAAAAAAGAAAAGCCATGGTCGATAGTACCATCAAACCTTTCGGTTTTCGATGGTTCTTTGATTAAATAAATGCCATTACTTGACTAATCATGACATGTAAAACATATCTAGTTTCTTTCGCTGTCTTGTCTTTTAATTGAACACTTTGGCTGGCATGTTTAATTCATTTGGTTTGATTCAGGCTGACCACCTATTTTTGCTGACATAAGCTGCCTAGTCACTTTTATACATTTGAAGAAATTCTGTACATGCTTTGTCTATTATATTGAACCTTCTATGCACATTCTATGTTTTTTCAGAATGAATATAAACGGGGAATCAGTGGCTGGAACTTTGATCTTGAGGATCTAAAATCTCAGGCTTCCTTGGTACTCATCATATTTTCCTTTCCTATGCTTTTGAAGAATTTTTTGTTCTTTACAAAAATAAATTTTGTGAAATTGTCATTCTCTTTTAATCAGATTGAGGACGTTGACGAGCCTAATTCTCACACTTTGAGTTCTTTTTCTGGAAGTGATATGAATGAAAAGAGCTCTCTATTTTGCTTCATGCAAGTGGCTGATATGGTACTTGATTTCATATTGTCTTTATAAAAAAAAGCTCTACAGTTTTAGAAGTGGAAGTAACTATTATCCTCATTGGCAGGGAGATAAGGATTCGATGAATAATCATCCAGCTCCTCTTCAATTAGCCGATTCAACAATGAATAGCACAAAGTATACCATTTAAATTTTAAGCATGATTTTTGAATTCTTTTGATACTGTCTTGTAAGCTAGTCAAGGCTCTCATTCTGTGAATTCATCATCATTTTGTTTGTGCATTTTAGGTATGTTAGTGTAAGATCAGATGATGATATAAACATGAGCAGTCCAAGCTATGAGAACCATATTTCACAGAATTCTTCACCTCATAAAGGAAACCTTATTGACAATAATTTAAGCGAAAAGCAGAAGTTGGAGATAAATGCAAGATTCATGGAGGATGTGGTGATCAATTCTCCTCGATCATCGGCTTCAAGTAGCAGTATTTCTCAAGAGCCCATATCACTGCCTAAAGTAGGGAGGTATGAATATAAAAATATATAATCTTTTATGCTTATGTTGATGTCGTACAAAGTAATGCTTCATATTTTTTACTTTTTTGAACTTACATTGATTCGTCCACTATTGAAGACTTTCAAGAAATAAATTTTTTTGTTTTTGTTTTTGTTTTAACTTTCTTTCTAATTTCATGGATGGCCTAGTTAACATATATACTATTTTATGCAACCACACATATGAGCTTCAAATACAACGTCCTTAAACTTGGAAATAATATCAAATAGAAAATTTCTTAATATCAAGCTTGATGATTAGTTAGTTATATATAGTTAAATCTTTTTAATCTAAAAATAATGATTGTACCTCTTTACATTTTAATGCTTAGAAATCTACAATTTCCATTCTTAATCATTTTCAGTTGTATTTTTGAATTTTTTATATGGAGAACAACTACTTCGCGAGTGACCTATTGTACACTAATTTATTAATTGATTTCTTCTTTAACCAAAGTTGTTCTACTAAAAACATATTAAGCAAATGTATGTGAATCGAAATACTTGATATCTAAAACAATATTATAAAATTATTGTGATTAGCATTTGAAAAGGATGATTTCATTTGTTTTAGATATAGAAAGAATTGTAATTGATATAACAAAGAATATACAAACGCTCTAAGGACGAGAAATCCTTAGAAGTGAGGAAAAAAGGAGGGTACTAGTAGAGGACACTTTGTAATCCGATTTCAACTCCTCTAAATTATATTTTTTATAGACTCCTAAAGTATGGGCCAAAGAGAAGTATAAAACACAATCATGCCCAAAAGGAGAGAATGACAAATATTTTGATTTCTAAAAATTCTAGCATATGCCCACCAAATAGACATAGCCACAGAAGTAAATCTTCAAATTGAACGAATATCTTTCTATCCCTCCAAAACCCTTAAATTTTGTCGGTAACAACATGGGGACTCATAGGACAAACTCACTCATTATAGGCAATTCCACATTTTTCACGCAATAGAAAAATACAAAAACATGTGGTATTTGGTCGTAAAATTCTTATAATACATGACACACATTTGAATGATAGCTTTTTTAAGATCTCTTTTGTAACAAATCGTTTGTTTTGATTTTGTTAAGTAATATAAATTAAGTAAAAAATCTTCACTTTGGTAGGCACATTTGCCTTCCTCATGGAAGTGCAAATAAGATAATAAAAAAGAGATGAAGCATCAAGACCCCATTCATTTCCTTGTAGTAGGCTATTAAGAAAGAAAGTGCTATAGCTTCTCTAGTATTAAGATTTTTTAAGAAATGAAATTTCAAGTGAATGAATGTCCCTCCTGATTATCAAATATTTGATAGGAGACAAGTGAAGCATTGACAACAGAAAAAGTCCAGGGAAAGTAATGGATAAGGGAGAGTTGTTGATCTAAAAATATCCTAAAAGAGAACATGAAAACCATTGCTCACTTTGAAAGCTACAAGAGAGAAAAAAAATGGCATATAACTGAGATACGTTGCTATGGGTTACAATGACAAGCTTTCACTTCGGGCATCCAATGCAATTATTTTTGGAATTTTTTTCGCGGATGTATTGTTTTAAATTTTTTTTTTGAATGTTATATCCGTACAAAGCTCCCTCCCATTGCCCCAAAAAAGGTGACATGCCAGGGTTGGCATTTCTTTGTTGTGCTAATTCAGTCTCTGAGCAATTTCAGCAGAAAGATTCTTGACATGGGACTTGCTGTACAAAATCAAATGTAATTTTCCATATTGCCTGTTAATCAGGACATAATCATGAACCACTATTAAATTCAGGTTATTGTTGCTGGTTTATGTTTCAATGTGGTTTGTTGGGTAGCTGTGTTCTACAGATTTCCAAACAGAGAAATGCCGGTAGTGCTTCCTTAATGCTTATTTTATTTGGTGAGGGAAGAGAATAAAAAGGGCATTAGAGTCTCTCTTTTCCTTCCAAATCCCCTCAAATGAAACTTAGCCCCTGATATTATTTTCTTGGAACAATATCAAATTTTGAAACTTTGTGCTGATGAGCCGTTTTTGTCTTCACCTGCAGTTTAATTCCTTATATATACATGTGTGTGTGTGTACTTTTATATTCATACTTTAAGATTGCCTACTGTTATTGCAAGCTCTAATTCCTGTTCGTGACCATGGACAAATGATTTCAGTGAGAAGTTGGAAAACAATGCTCAAGTTACAGCAGGTAGTGCTGGTGCCATCGTTCCAGATGTGGCAGATGATGTAGCTTCTGAAAATTATTCTAAAATGTCTAAATCATCAGGCACGTAAACTTTTTTTTTTGGGTGTGTATGAGTGAGTGATCATTGATTACCTTGCCTTCTTGCTCTGTGAGGCATCCTCTGCTACTAGTTTTAGTTGACTTGTTATTGCCACAGCAAACAGTGATGAATTGGATGAGAAAGCAAAGGGGCCAGTTGTTCAACAAAGAGGACGTTTTAAAGTTACATCTGAAAATGTTGAACTTGAGAAGGCAAGTTTGATAAATTTTGTCATTTGATCCTCATCTCATTTCAGTTATATGACTTGTTCCTTTCATGACAGGTGGTTCCATCTCCTCTGCAAAAGAGTCACAGCATGCAGGTTGGTGGTTCTGTTTAGCTATTTCAAGCTGCTGGAACTCTTATGCTTGTTGATTTAACTCATTGAAGCTCCTTAATAGAGGTCAAACTATATTTACAGCTAGTAAGATTGCCAATGATCGGTTACCTAGATTTGAGATGAATAGTTAAAATGTTGTTCTCTATTCCTGTTTCCATGATTTATACAGTGTCTTTGTCCTGATAAGTGCCTATGACTTGCCAGTCACTTCATGTATTTCTATATGATATTCACATTGACTACAGCCTGAGGTTACCCTTGTTTGACTATATAAGAGAAAATGAAAATTTAGTGAATAAGATGTGAAGGATTTGATGCATGGTTATTCGGACTACAAAGATCACCATTTTTATGTTTTCTTATAGGCACTATCATACTATCAAGTTGAAATCATTTGCAGATGGTGTTAATCATTGTTTGAGACATGTATATGGAAAAAAAAGTATTTTAAGGTTGTATATGTGTTAAGAAGATGGTGTGAAAGTTTAAATTTATCATCTTCTAATGTGAGTATCCGAAAGAGGTTTTTTTGGGGAGGGAGCAGGGATGTTTTCAAATATCACCTTGTGAAATGGGGGTGGTGCAGCAACCTATTCAGGGGGCTTAGGGTTGAAGCCTTTTGTGCTATTTATTAAAGCTATACCAGTGAAATGGTTGTGGTGATTTGCTACAGAGAGAGATGTCATGTGGAGAGATTATTGTGGCCAAGCATAGAGAGGATGGTGGGGGTGGAAATCTGATGAAGTTCATACCCTGTATGGAGGAGTATGGAAATGGAATCGGAAATATTGGGCGCATTTCAGTAGGTTTTTGCGGTTTCATGTAGACATGAGTACACGTGGTGTTTTGGCATGATCTATGGTGCTGGGAGGCAAAACATAAAGATCTATTCCCTGTTTTGTTCGGATTGGCACATTCCAAGGAGGTGAAGATATCAGAATGTTGGCAAAGAGTAAACTGGGAGGATGCTTGGGATATCTGTTTCAGGCGAGATCAGATGATTGGGAGGTGGATAGTCTACTGATGTTTTACGATCTGATACATTCTCAATGAGTAGTTATCTTATATCAAAAAATGGAAATAAAAATGGTATTCATGATACGGCCAAATGTGTTTGGGTGGGACAGACAAAAGGCTGCTTTATAGTTAAATCTTTTTATTCTTTATTGATGGAAGAAATCTACAATATGGGGATAACGAGTTCCCATGGAAGGCAATTTGAGTTCGTCCTCGTGTGGCCTTTTTTGCTTGGGAGGCTGTATGGAAGAGAATCTTGACGTTGGATAATTTACAGCAAAGAGGGAGAGTGGTGGTGAGTCACTGTTTCTTGTGTCAAAGTGATGCCTAGTCCGTTCCTTATCTTTTGTTACAGTGTGCATGGGTGAGCCATTGTGGGAGATTGTTCTGCAGATTTATTGTTGGTGGTTACTGGTTGTATAGAAGATGAAGTCAGGATTTGGTTGTATTTTCCAATGTCAAAACATAAGGGGAGGGTTATTGCTATGGTACCTTTATGCATTTTTTGGGCTGTTTGGAAAAAGTGAACAGTAGGGTGTTTGAAGAGTTAGTCACTGATTTTGATAGTTTTAAGGCTAGATGCTTACAAAACTTTGTTTTTGGTATACGAGAGATATATTTTATGGGTTGAGTTTGGTGGATCTTTTAGACATGATAGCTTGTAATTAATATGGGTTTGATACCCCTTTGGTGGCTTTAATAAATTTCTTTTCTTTTACTGAATAAAGAAAATTCTTATCTTCTTTAACAAAGAGGGGCAAAATGACGAAGCAATGTAATAGCTCCAGACTTTGGCATTAAAATTACATATCCCATCCAACTTATTTTTTCCTTTGTTTCTACTTCCAATTCTTTTGACTTTATACATCCGGCATCGCCATTGTCTTGCTAACAACCTTTTGTCTTTGTCGGGATCGTAATCCTCTATCCACATTTTGCAATTGTTCCAATCAATGTACATGAGACATTTTGCACCTATCAACAGCATTCTTGATTTGAAAATATGGCACACACATTTTAAACTTTGAAGCCTGCCAAATAGGCATGCGGAACCATAGTTCAAAGAGTGGGTCCAAAAAGGCATTGTTGTATGTCGATATAAATGTGTCTGAATGTGTGCAATGGTTTGATACAGACCAAAGATGATTAAAGCTGCAGGATGTGGTACTTCCTTTCATGTGAAACAGTTTTATGCATGAGGAAAATTGTCACATATAGAGCTCTTAATAATGTAATAAATTCTTAAAGACAACACCCTGAAAATTCCAAAACTAAAACAAAAATATGAAATTGGGTAGGGGGCAATTTTATCCCATGAAAGCACCAAAGAAACATTCCAAAGATCCTTAGATTCCTCAATAACTAGATACACCAAACACTTCCATGGTCACCCCACTCCTATGCAAGATGTAGAAAAACTAATAAATATGGTGATAAGTTGATTCTTTATCATAAATAGGAGAGAATTTCTTCCCAATTTTTTAGGAACACATATCCTGATTACAAGAATAATCTAAATGTCTCAAGAAAAAGCATGTGAACATTGACAGTACCTCACTGTTTTGAGACTAAAATCTAAATCCAATTGGAAGTTACGGACATTCAAACTCCCTGATTTCACAAGTATCTTCTAACATCCCAACTGGAATTTGCCAAGGAAAAATTGGCCATGGATGGGAAGCTCAGCAAGATGATAATGCATTCATGTGCCCAATATTTCGTGGGTGCTATTTGCAAAGTGATGTTCAGATATAGAAAATGAGGAAATAAGGATCCATGTTTTTGTTAGCCAATGCTCATGAAGTGCCATAAAGGAAGAGGATTTGCTAGAGGACTATGTCCACAGAACAATTCTAGAGTTCCATTTGTTTTTGGTCGGATAGTGCTAGAAAAGCATGTGGATGGAGTTGCTGCTACAAGAGAAAAGGACTTAAGAGGTGATCTAAGACCAATATGACTTTTTCTAGTTTAAGAGCCAGTTCTGTTATTTTAAAAAATGTTGGCTAGGAGTTCAGAGTTTTCTGTCTCTATGCCTGGATCATTACTGAGTAGCTTTGCAAGTTTGTTTAGCATGGCCAGGTAATGTAGGACAGCCCAGGAAAAAAGTTGTCTATGAGGGATTCGTGGTGGGATTAGGGTTGAAAGTTAGGGTTTAGGTTCAAGTGTAGGGAATTAGAGTTTACTGCAGAAAATCAGCAATTAATTTGAAAGAAAGAAAGTAATAAATGAGAAGAAAGAGGATAGTTTTAATAACATCACACTAGTAGATCCTTAGACATCACACGCAGGGCAAGAAAGCATCATAGTGTCTAGTGTTTGAGAGAACTTAAAACATAAATTGGAAGTCTTTTTCTTTATTCTCATAATAACGTTACAAACGTTTGAATAGAGAATAAGTCTAGAAAAATAGAAACTATTAATTAGACAAAAATTTGGTAATTTTTAAATAGTTCTAGTAATGAACTTACAATAGTTATTTAGCAAGCTTGCTAAATAGCTGGACTGGAGAAAATATAAACTAAAAGTAATAAATTTTTAAAACTAAAAGATTTTGCAATTTTCTAAAAAATAAAGACTTCAAAAAGGCTCTTAAAATAAAATTCTGCAACTCTATAAAATAAAATAAAAACTCAATATGACTTAGTTAAGCTTTCAACTAAGTTTCTTATTATCCCAAACTAAAGCTGAACATAGATCCAATCTTAGTAGGCTCTTTAACAAGTTTTGAAGGTTGCTGAACGTTCTCCATCCTTTCTCTCAGGCATGGGAAACTCGACTCTGTCGAGTTAAAAGCATGTAAAGCACCATAAAGTTCAGGATGAACCTTTTGTGATTCTTCTTCTTTCATACTTTCTTTAATTTTCTCCAACTCTTCTTTCTCAGCTGCCTCATCACCAGCTGCCTTCCCTGGATCATGCTGCATTTCAATTGTTACACAATGAGAATTGCTCAAGATAAATTTCTTTATCAGAGGAGGAAATACAGTTTTAGAGCCTCCTAAGCTATCCTCGCTTTTAACGCCTTCAAAGGTTCCTCATATTTCAAACCCTCAAAGGGATCCATATCATATATCCGTTCTCCAATAGAGCAAAGAATTTAGGATAGACTCCTGGGGAATGATCCAGTGTTATTTTCCCTAGGAGAAAACTCAGTTGTATTCCTTAATACCTCCACTGGATCGGAATCGCTTCAAGTTGCACCCTAGGATCATGCCCAACAACAGGTTCTTTTACTTCTCTGGCTATCACAATAGATACCATTTCTGACTCCTTGCTTTCTAGTTCAAATCGCCATTTGGTTAGGATCTGGAGATATTTCTTACTTCTTTCAATGGTCTGTTTAAACTTCTGACACCTTTTCCTCATATACCTTGATCTCACGTGAACTCATGGGCTCTAGAACAAAAGTCTTTTGTTCCCATTGAGAATGTATATGCGTTTTCTCTCCCATTATGATCCACATTTCAATCATAAAGCCATGATCAGCAAAGAAGAATATGAGTGACTTGCATAGGAATGACATCACATAACATGGAGTCTTTATAAGCAACACAACTAAAAGAAACAAAGTATTGTTGAGTTACTGGAATGGTTGTGTTGTCGATCTGGGCCACCTTGTATGGGTGAGGTTGTAGGCTTGTTGACAACTTGAGATGATCTACCGTATATGCTGAAACACCATTCATACGGCTGCCCGGCAGCAATGGTAAGCTTTTTGGCTTGATCACTACATTGCACCAGAGTCTGAAATATTGAGGTTTGCCTCTAGTCCTCTTCCTCTACTTTAGGTGCTGCCAAAATACGCCTCACCACTGACAAGAGAGAGGTATCCACTTCATCTGCAGCGAGATCATCAGCGACATAGGTTCTATGGTCACATGAGTTCTCTTCAAGTTCATCTCCTCTTTGTTCTTCTCTCTCCATAGGTTCTTTGCCAATATGTAGATTATTTGTCCTTGGGCATTGAAAACCCTGATTAGTCCTAATTCCTAGACCTTGTTGAGGAGCTGGATTATGGCCAACATCAGTTGAACTCTTGCCTGCCACAAGTTGGGCCAGTAGTTTTAATATTTCTGAGACCTTTGCATTCGTAAGTTCCCAGCATGCATCCTCTCGCTCAATTGTTGTATATTTGAATTCACGCCCTCTTGACCTTGGTGAAAATGTTACAACTTAGAATTTTTTTCATTTGTCACCGTAGTTATGATAACAAATTTGCTGGATCTTTACTTTGACACCAATTGATGTTGGACAGCCTAGAAAAAAAGCTGTCTATGTGGGATTGGTGGTGGAATTAGAGTTGAAAGTTAGGGTTTATGTTCAAATATAGGGAATTAGGGTTTACTGCAGAAAAACAGCAATTAAATTGAAAGAAAAAAAGCAATAGATGAGAAGAAAGAGGATACGGTTAATAGCATCGCACTAGTAGATCTTTAGGCATCACACCTAGGGCAAGAAAGTATCACACCTTGGGTTTGAGAGAATTCAAAGCATAAATTCAAAATCTTTTTCTTTATTCACATAATAAGGTTGTAAGTCTTTAAATAAAGAATTAGTTTAAAAAATAGAAACTATTATTGAAACAAAAATTTAGAAATTTTTAAATAGTTCTAGTAATGACCCTACGATAGTTAAATAGCAATAACTGGCTAAATAACGAGACTCAAAAGAAAATAAAAACTAATTTAAGTAATAAATTTTTAAAATTAAAAGATTTTGCAACTTTCTAAAAATAAAAATTTCTAAAAGACTCTTAAAATAAAATTTTGTATCTATCTAAAATAAGATAAAGACTCAATATGATTTAATTAAGTTTCCAACAGAGCTTCTTATCATCCCAAACTAAAACTTGAACATTAAATCCATTCTTAGTAGGTCTTTTTTTTTTTGGATGCTGTGCCAACCGGTATCGAAAACTATACTTCGACTAATCGGTTTGCGTGCTTTTCGAGCCCATTTTAGGGGCAGTTCTCCTAACGTAATCTTTTCATTTTCAAGTTTTGAATCTAAAACTTGATTAAGGGAGCTAACACCCTTACCTACTAGGCTAACTGTCTGTTGTTTTTTTCTCATTGTGAGTGAAGAATGATTGTTGTAAGAGGATTGTTTTGGAATAACCTGGCAAGCTAATATGGTCTGAGATTTGAGCATGCTTTATTCTTATCTTTCCTGTTTTTTAAGAGAAGTTCATTATGCTTTTTTAAAGATAATGTCTCTTTAGGACCTCAAATACGAAGATATCAAATTGGTAGATTGCTGAAACTCAAACATTGTTGTATTTATATTGAGATGGGCTTTCTAATTTACAATCATAGTTCTGTGCTTATACTGTCAAAAGTCCACACTGAAAACATTGATCCTGAAACTTGACAAGCTGGTACATGTCCACCCTTTGTGATAATGCAACTGGCCTCTCATTAGGATTATTAAAAATTTTCCAGATTTTACCATTAGACAGTTTGCTTGTTGCAATTTCAGTAGCAAGGAATGTAAAATTGATAACAGGCTGACTTTTAGCTTTCTTGATTTGACTGATGCTCAAATCATCTTAGGTTGTAATCTCACTTGCATATTGATGGCTATTGCTATTAATTAAATGTCCCCAAACATAAAATAAAATGATAGTTGCATTCTCAATCAGATTTTTCTCTGGAACTATGTTGTCTTGCTTCTAGCAGCCAATGTTGTTGTGTTATCTCAATTATCACCTGTCAAGTTCTAACACTATACCTTGCTTTAGTGCAAAACATGTCCCAGCTTATTTATACTAATGCACTCATAGTCTTAACAATGATTATTGTTGCATGGGAGGCACAGAAAATGTTTGAGAGGACTTTTTGTGATCATTGCTTGTTAGGAACCAAAATATTTAATGCAAAAGATAAATACTGTATGGGATTAGTATGTACTTATTTATTTACTTAGTCATTTATATATAGCTTCTGTACTATGTTTTGTTATGAGTAAACTACGTTTATTTGCATTTGATTCATATCCATGCATTGATATCGATGCCTTCCTCAACCGTCCTGTGTACTTGGCTAAGCCAAGATCATGGCGTTTAATCATTACTCGTTTCTCTCCAGATTGTTCTGGGGTTCAGAAGACAGTGTGAAACTTGTCTGTGGAACTTCCATACTAATGTGCTTATACATTTCAAACCATTTTTACGCTCTGTAATGAATTTCTTAAGGCCAAGTTTGGGTATAGGTGATTTCTCAACATCAAGCACTTTCTCTACCATCACCAACTGATGCTGCATCATCAGCAAATACCATTGGCCCTTCCCTTTATCCGGCTTTGCATTTTGTTTTGCAGACAAATATTCTTCAAAGGGTATGGATTCATCTTATATGTTTGATTCTGTCTTCTTAGTTTTTTTACATATATTTTTTTTTATATATTTTATGGTGTTTTTTCAACAGGAGGGTATTCTTAGTCTTATGAAGCAAATCTCCAACGGAGACTCCGCAGGTGTGAAACTTGACCGGTCAATTGTCATTTAATTTAAATTTCCTTAATTGTTGATCTTGTTGCTTTTTCATCATTTCAAAAGCCCGTGCTATTGATGAAAATGGTATGGCAGCAAACAGTGTTGTTTCGGAGAGATCTTTGGTAAGTCCTGCATTTGTTGAAATTTTTTTCTACTCCAGCTTATAAAGAATTCAAATTATTCTGCATGAGTTATTTCTGCTAGCAATGCAGTGATATATCTGCTTCAACTCTTCTATAACATTTTATGACATTTATTTGATTGAGGCTGGCATGGGCTGGGGGGATAGCGTGGCAAATTCAGATGTTTGTCGGTTTGAGCAACACATACACCTACACAACTGTACACATAAAAAATATGAGCATACTTATATCTATATACACAAAAAATAACATTTGGACATTATAATAATATTGTATAAAACCAAAAAAAATTTTCATAGTGGATGTACATATAATTGTATAGGTAAAATTTTTGGAACATTTGCACGAAATATTCGTTTTTTCTTGAATTTATGGGTGCAACTAAGAAAAATGAGTGGGATAACTTTGAAAATCTCATAATAATTAAAGAGAAAAAAGAAGGAATCTAAATTTCATTGGGCAAATACCCCCACAAGCTTGAATAGATTCGAAACCCCCCACCAGGGGGGGGGAGTTAATGGTGAGAAAATGCTGGTTTTCTTGAGATGCTAAAAGACTACTGGATTAGATGATGCTCAAGAGCCAAGAAAAAAGACAAAAGTTTCTGTGGTTGATGATATTCTTCCGATAAATGGCATTGGGGACAATATGATTTATGCTTTGGCAAGGAATTATCAAAGGAATAGAGTGCATAGAACAGAAACTTGTATAGTGACCTAAAAATATTAATGAACCTAGAAATATGTGATTTAACGAGCATAACTATATGGAGGCTAGACAACTTTTGTCTCTACTATTAACAAACCAAACACACCAATTTGGCATTCGAAACTCATTACAAATTTAGCAGAGAAAATTACCCTTATAATGTTGCTTTTTAAATTTCAAGGGTGATATCTAGAGCAATAAGATTGGTATTTCAAATTAGACAAAAGCTGCCCAGTAACTAAATGTATACACAACTCCTCTTTCCCATGTTTATTATCTCATATTCATCTTTGGAAAAACTCTTTCTTTTCTTCTAATTTATTTCATCCAATCTATTTCGCATGCATGACACCTACTGGTTAAGAGTTTTAAGAAATATTTTAGCCGCACATTTTGTGTGATCCTTCTTTTTTTTCCTTCTTAAGAAAGAATTTTGGCAATTGTTTTAGTAATTGGAAGTTACAGCTGGAAGCTTTCAATAGTTACAAAAGGGGGAGAGGGTGACTTCTTGTACTTCTTTCACATGTTAAAACTATAATTTCTTAGAGCTATCTCAAAAGATGGTAAAAAATTTATATACATGATTTTTTTATTGTGGGGGGGGGGATGCAATAGATGAACTTTGTATACATTAAAGTGTGACATGGCAATACCCAGTTGCCCCCAAAAAAAAAAAAAAGTAAGGCTGCAACACACCAAAAGCTAGAGTTAGAATTAGATAATGTATGAATGGATGGATGCTTCTGTGCTTTGAAAATAAAAATGGACCTTTAAAAGATAGCAAATAGATCTATATTTGAATGGCTTTCCACATCGATGTGTGCTTATTTTGCCTATTTAGTATTAACCTCCTCTCTTCCTTCTTAGATCTAATGCTTTTAGAAATTATGATAAAGTATGTATATGAAATGTGCTTATTGTGTTTGCAAACTGCTGCAAATATTTTTGAATGGGGCATAAAAGTGTTTGGTAAAAACTCTGAGCAACAATCCTGGGAATGTTAAATGCCTGTTCTTGTAGTGTTTTAGATTCAGAAACACTTAATTAAATTTTCGGAACAAATATGGGTAACTTTGAAAATATCCTTAGTACAGTGGCAGTAATTGATCTCTCTCAAAATCTTATCTTGAATCTGATAGTTTAAAATTATATGATGTTAGTCTTCTTATTAGAAGTAAAGATTGTAAAATGATATTTCAAGGCATAGTTATCTTTTTCAGCTCATAACTTTGCAACATGAGATTTTTCATATACTTCATGTAATTATTTTGTTGTATGACATTTGTGGATATGTGGACCATGGTTGATGTACCTCATGATTTGCGTCTGGAGATAACCTGCAACTTTCCAATCTTCTATATCTGGTATCCACTTGATTAAATCATTGAGGACCTGTTGCCTGGTTCACTCCTTTTCACCCTTAGCCTCTGGTTATGAACTGAACAGTTTTGGCTGTGGCATGAAAAAGTGATTCTCACGGGTTCTGGTACAAAGGTTATATCAGTGAAAACTCCTAGTTGTGTTAAAAGTCTGAACAAGATGAATGCACATGGCTTTACACTCAATTCAGGCAATGTAATCAATGAATGAGAATTTTCCTCATACATAATCCCTATTTGTTAAAGCCAAATTCTTATATGGCCGATTACATACTATTTTATTTTGTTTACATTTCAACTTTCAAGTGCTTATTAATTTTATATTGTAAATTGTGGGTGTCCTGCAAGCTTCTGCTAATTTTATATTCAAATGAATTATTATTTCCCTGGCAGTCACAATTTTAGTTGTACCACCAAGCTGTTAACTATGCTCATGCAAAGTCAGTGAATTGCCATTTTGCAGCTGGAAGCTGCACATGACAGGGAGAAGGAGCTACTCCATGAAATATCTGAGTTGCAGTGGAGGTACCCATTTTGAATCATGATTTTTCTTTTAAGTAAGCCGTATCCAATGGAAAAGTTTCGACAACATTTTTTTTTTAAGCTTATGTTGGTTTGTGTATTAGGCTTATATGTGCACAAGAGGAGCTCCAGAAGCTGAAAACAGAAAGAGCTCAGGTTCTTTGTTTTTCATATTTGCTTTCATTTAGTATGATAAATCTGCATAGATGATCTTTTATGCCAAAGTTATTGATTTTGCAGGTTTAGTTTTGAGAATAGGTAAAAAAAAAAGGGAAAGAAGATGCAGCATGGGGAGCTTCTATTGTGCTGCACAACTATGGAAGATACCATCATGAAATATAAGGTAGCTTTAGATTTATAGACAATGAATATATAAAAATGACCAATTTATTTAGTCCTCTGACGATTTATTTATACACATGATGCTAGAAGAGCAGCCATACATCCGGAATGTATCATTTTATTTTTACTTTCTGAAGGTTCAGTTAGGCACACATTTTTGTGCCTAATTATGAAGCAAGGTGTTGCCATATAGATAGACAAGTTGTACAATTAAACATTGTGCAAAATGTAGTCTCAGTCTCTGGTGACTCTAATAGTGTTTATGTGATGCATTCTTTGAATCTTGATGCCATCTAATGGATCAAATTTTGTGAGACCATGAAATGATCATCCAAAGTGTTTTGCATATATTCATTCAATGAGCAGTTGATAATTTTAGAGCGGTTCCATGGGAATGCTAATTAAAGGATCTCAAGTTTGCTCTCTTTTCCCCTCCCACCTGCCCGTTCAAACTTAATCTCAAATGCTCATTATCATTTATTTATTTATTTTTGCTTCACAACAAAATTAATAATTTACTTTTGACATGTCTTATTAATAATTTAGTTTTGACATGTCTTTCTTCCAAGATTTGTGCTTGGATTTGTTTCCAAAAATACTTATTTAACAAGATTGCTTCCCTTATCTTCCAGACTTTGAAAATTGATTTTGGTAGGTCAAGGGCAATAATAGAATGGATAGAGTGATTATGTCGATACAACAGTTATGAATGATCTAATGATGTTTCATTAAATTTTCTGATTAAAAATGACAAAATTCCTCATTCTCAAAGCTTAGTACATGCAATCATCTTCTCCCAAGGCTCAAAAACTCGCTGCCTCAGTTGTTGGCCGCCTCAAGTGCCTCAAGTAGTATCCAAGACTATTAGCCGGGACCAGACACATGGCACCAGCATTCTATGCAATTCTAATCACTAGATTGGAATGCCCATTTTTTACCAGTTGGAGAGGCTTGATGATGACTTTGCCATGGTAGCTGACATGAAACTCTGCCTTGGCCAATAAACCCTGCAAAAAGGATCCAAAATCAAGAGAATGCATTTTTAAAATAGCAGGGCAGAGGTCTAAATTTTGCAGGCCGAAAAAAGAAACAAGAAAAAGAAAATAAATACCCCAGTGTCGAACTCCCCGGACTCAACAGCAATGTTGCTGTCAGTTATAATTTGTGAAAGATCAACCAGTAATCCAGGGTGTGGCGATCGGCGGCTATCTCCATTTTAAGCAAGCTGCAGTAATGTCACAAGATCAACCTAATCGGGGCGGAGAGGCAAGTGGCAAGACGGCCGTCGAGAAATGAAGGAAACATGTAAATTACATTCTTTGAGGTCCAGTTATGTGGGTTGCTATCCAATCCCATCTAAAAGGCTTAATGCTGGGGATTGCGTCTGCTTGTGAAACCCTCAGACCTATCCGTGTGCATAAGAAAATTCTCAGAGACTAAAGATAAGTGAAGAAATTCTTATGAAGCCCTTCCCCCTAATGGTCTTCTCCTGCATGTTCAAACTGGTTGATCTGGTGTAAGGCATTGTATCAGTCACGAAAATACACCTCCCAAGTTTCCAGTGCACTAAATGTTCCAGTTTTTACAATATTAAGTGGACAGAATGGATAATCGAAAACATAATTAGCATAAGAGTACCTGTTTTTCTGGTGGCGTAACCCGAATGCTGCTCCCGTTGCTAATTGGGCACTTGATTCCTAGATCAAAACACAGCGACAGAGAACAGGAAAGGAGAAAAATGCAGGTTAGATGCTAGTTTGATGAATTCTGCCATGCCAGACAATATCACAAATACATAGACAAGTATCAGGATAGGATTACTGGGTGGTACTCGAGCAAATTGTTTATAATCCTCAAGCGAATTGCCTCAGCAATTCCAGATCCTCCATTTTTCAGCCGGTAGAACTGCAAAGAAGCCCACGAGTAGTCCGATGAGACCTCTAGGCAATTTATATGATGGAGATTTCACATATCTAATATTGTTGCATTCCATTGAGATCAATCATGAGAGCCTGAGGCCAAACTGAGAAACAACAGACAAAACCTACGCTTTGGTGATGAACACTTTTTTGTGCTTTCCTGAAGAGTCCAGATATACATTAGCCTTGACAACATTCAGCCCCAAGTTTTTCAGTGCATTCAGCTGCAAACAAGTACACAGACAGCTGAAGATGTCAAACTGCTCCTCTTTAGTAAAAAGATATGAGCATAAATCAACAAGCAACTGAATCGTCCAGTGTTGAGAAGTGCTCCAAGGCGATCACCGAAGGTTATTTCCACCACAGTTTCATTTGGATCTGAGTCTTGGTCTATTATAACTTTGGGAGTTTGAATTGCATCAAAACACCCAGAAAAGGTAAAGATATAAAGTTAGTGTGCAATAAACCAAATTGGAAGTTTGTTAAATACCTCCACAGCTGTGGCTGAGTTGCTTGCGGAATAATTGTAATTAAAGAAGATGAAATGTGGCAAAATCCGCATGTAAAATTACCCAAAAAAGGGCCAGATTCTAAATGCAAAACCAAATGGTAGAAATTTGGGAGAAACTCTTTTTTTTTTTTTTTTTTTTTTTTTGTTGTACATGGTTTTGAATCTGATCATCAGATTTGGGGAGGAGGTTTGTATCACTAGACTGTCTTCTTGGAACAGAAACTCTCGGTATATGAACATCGTCAAGGCCCAGGAGACACCCTCGGAGTCAATCCAAAACTGAGAATCAGCTAATAAATAGGTTACATGGTAAAACAATCCCAAGCTGTGGCAATCAAAGATCAGATTATTCTGTAAATTGTTCTGGGGACAATTTGAACATGATCGGTGGATGAAAATTTTACAGGTGGCTCTATTTTTTAATCATACTCAACAAGAAGCACAAACTCCTAACATAGTGGGCATCGAGCAGATGTCTCAGACAATAGCACATTTCCTATGAAAACTAGGATGCTGTTCTTGGCAATTCTACTTCGGACTTCAAATGACGAGAAAAACAAGGTTCATGATGAATGTGCATTTTATTACAGGCATAATTTGTTGAGTGGCCACATCTGGCCACAATCGTGTATAAGATTATTTGAAGAGTGATTCATCAACAGTATCTTGTCTAAGAATGTGAATGTGAAATTGATATATAGGAGGAATATGTGTTGATCCGTAACTAACATTGGATTTATATGTAAATAATTATATGTTATAAATCTAAGAGATAACAAATTATCCATATATAGCGGTTGTGGTTCTCAGATCACACAGAAAAATTAAGAGAGAAGATAAGCAGTTCTCTTAGAAATATGTGTTGATCTGAAAGGCCGGTGGCATGGCTCTAAACAGTTCTTGGTCATTGTGAATTCACGTATGCTTTCGCTCATTGATCTAATAATTTCTTAATGGTTTAATATAAGATTTTGAATGTATAGATGATAGTTTTTATCAAAAAGGTTATTTTCTAACAATAGGTATTAAAATACTCTCATGTTGAAGTATTGAGAAATAATTTCTCAAAACTTTTAATTGAATATGATTATGGTTGCTTGCCTCGTTGATTTTGAATTAAAATTATATATATATATATATATATATATATATATATATGATTTTTGTTGGTTGAATTCGGTTTTTGTAGTAAAGAAGATTAAATGAAAATTCTAGAATTTTTCATCTTATTTGAGTTCATTTTTTATAAATTCAGAAACTGAATTAGTTTTCATTAAAAAAATGTTTTTTTTTTTTTTTTTTTTTTTTTTTTTATGTGTTGGTATTTCTGATGATCACTGCTTTGAGTATTCTAAATTGTTTTTATGGATTGGATAATGTTAGGTACATCATGTATTAGATGAAATGCTTAAAAAAGTGTGAACATATCAGCTCAAATTCATCTCGGTGAGACAGTAATGTTTGTTAAGAAAAGGAAATTGAAGTTAAGAAATAATCCACTTTGCATTGGCCAGTGAAACATCAATTTTCGGTCAACCTATTTAAATGAAATAAAGGGTTATGAAGTAGGCTATTCGATTTTATTTTATTATATTTTATTTTAGACCATCAGGTTAAGGTTACTTCTGGGTCTACAACATAACAAGTCCATCAAGATAAAATTGAACCTAAATCTCTTTATTGATTTAATTTTAAATTCAAATATTAGTTTGATTATATATAGTAAGATGAATTAATTGAAACATCATGTCGTCTCTCTTGTGAAAATTAATTTATTTTAAAATATAAATGGTTGTGCACATGTAATTTATATGAATCATGATCAATCCAAAAAAAGTTTGATATTTAGCAGAATTACATATGCATATGTGATAACAAATACGTGATGATTATTCAATTTTGTGTGAATAGCAAATCGGCCCAAAAAAAGATTTATTGTTTAACATGTTTTTATTGTTAATGTTTGATTACTATACCAAAATATCATTTACAAATTAATATTTTTTGTCCAAAGATGAAATATTAATAGAATGTTTGATATCTTAAGATGGGTTTACTTTTATTTGAATTTATTATTATTTTGTTTTAAGGCTTATGTAAGTTTGTTTTATTTGTTTATTATTTTCTGAATTCAGCTATGAATACTCTTATTAATATTACTACCAACATCAACTCGATCCGTATACTAAATGGCTCTACCATCAAGTCATGGCAAGAGAACCTTTTGGTAGTTCTTGGAGTCATAGATCATGACCTTATGTTAAATCTTCGCCTCTTATAAACAAAAGTAACTTTGATGAAAAAGGGATATTGAAATGTAGGAGAAATAAAATCGCATGTGTATGATTGTCAAAAAGAAAGTAATTCTTGAAGCATTTAAGAGTATAAAGTTTGAAAAAATTACTACATTTGACGATTTCCTTGTCGATATTGAAAAGAGGTTTGTTACGATCGAAAAAATTGAAAAAATTACTGTGGCTGAGGATTTCCTTGACAAGTCTCATCCCAAATGAGGTATAAAGGTAAAAGTAATATTAGAGAGTACATACTAGAGATGTCTTATCTTGCTTCCAAGTTGAAATCACTTAGACTTGAACTCTATAAGGAAATGCTAGTGCATCTGGTTCCGATATCTCTTCCGACACAGTTTCACAAGTTTAAAGTGAGCTACAACTATTAGAAAGAGCATTGATCTCTGAATGAGCTCCATATTATATTATGTTCAGGCAGAGGAAAGACTAAAACACGATAAGTTAGAGAGTGCTTATCTGGCCTTAACTTTTAAAGACAAAAACAAAGGAAAGAAAAGGAAGAAGGATAAGGAAGCTGCAAATACTGCATCTCAAAAGAAACAACAATGAAATCGGATAAACTGGAAGGTACTGGTTGTTTCTTCTGTAGTTCTTAAGGGCATAAGAAGTGTATCAACTATCATGTATGGCGTGTTAAGAAAGGGATGTTTCTTAATTTGGTTTGTTCTAAAATTAATTTAACTTCAGTACTTAGACACACGTGGTAGACGGATTCTACTGTAACAACTTACATCAGTGTGCCTATGCAAGATTGCCTAAGTTGCCAACATCAGTGACAGTAAAAGATATATCTATATGGACGATATCAAGACGGTTTAAGATAAGGTAATAGGAAAATTTAAATTATTCTTAAAGAGTAAATTTTATTTGGATCTTAATGAGATATTTATTATACCATCTTTTAGATGAAATTTGATTTTTATTTCTGGATTGAACAAATTTGGTTATTCTTGTTTCTTTGGAAATGGAGTTTGTTTCCTGATTCCCAATTGGTTGGTTCCAGTTCTTTATTAGGTTATGATAATCTTTATTTAATTTGATACAATTGTTTCCTTAATGAATCTTTACATTTGAATATATGAGGTGTAAAGCGAAAATTAACCAATCAGAATTTTGTTTCGTTATGGCATATGAAATTAGGTCATATTTCCAAACTAAAAATTGAAGGACTTATGTCAAATGGAATTATTGATTCTCTTGATTTTATGGATTTTGATATTTGTATTAACTATATAAAGGGGAAACAAACCCATAAAAGAAGACTTGAATCCAATAGGACTTTGGACATCTTAAAATTAGACTCGAATCCATAGTAGACTATGGGATGAACAATTTGATAAAACCTAGATCTAACTGTAAGTGCAGAAATTTGCACCTTCCTAAACCCTAGCCACCATTGGCTTGAATCATTTTTCTATTATGGTCTCAAAATCCTGATCTCCCCAAGTTACCTCACTTGTTATTTATTCTATTCTTTTCCCTCACTTTTCAATTTTATATGGTATATTGTAGTGGAAATTTGGCTTCTTGGACAAGGACTCAGGGATTATCCTGTTACTAAAATCTTAGAGATTCAATAAACATCTTATACAAACTAGGAATGAATTGATGCCTAGCTATTAAGCCTACTTTTGTAGTCTATTGATAATAACCTCGTGTTAATTTTTGGGCTTTTCATTCTTGTGGTAAGGTCTAGAATCATGCACGTCAAATGTATTCATGATGTTACTCAGACTTATAATGTAATTAGTAATCTTATTTGACTTTGATATCATAACAAGGATATTACTACTATCCTTGTTTCAAAATTTTAAAATTTTGTTGTTGAATTTAATGAGTTACTTTGTTTACTACTAGTTTGAAGGAACAACAGACTAAATGAAAGCCATGCCACTCATCCCAACCTTGAACTTATTCGTCAACAAATCCTTTAAGGGGCTAAAGTTCCTTCCTTAGATGAGGTATATACAGGATTGATTCAAGCTTTTACCTTTTGCTATTATGGATGTGCTTATGGGTGATCAAATTGCCTTGGTTATTCAACATAGAAAGGCCCTTCAAGGCAGAGATGGATAAGATGTACGAGGGCGAGGAGGTCATAAACAATTGGTAAATGTGGTGATTGTTCATGTTGTACTCATTGTAACCGCCTTGGTTATACATGAGATAAAAGTTACTCTTTTCATGGGTACCCTTCATATGTGGCCAATATTGCTGAAGTCTTGCCTTATGGCATTGGCAACCAAAATGGTCTTTTGTCTAATTGTAACTCCACAATGACTATTTCTATAAAGGATTATGCTTACTTCCTTCAATTTTAACCAGTTCAATAGCCTACTGAGGATGTAGTGTTTAATGAACAGACTAATAGTGCCACAGTAAACCTTATTCATTCTCCATGGATACTTGATTCTAGTGTTGATAACACATGGTTTGTAATCTCTTTCTGTTTTTCTCTTTTAATGACACTACCTCTCTGCTAAATGTGACTCTTGTTGATGGTTCCAAAACTTCAGTCAATGGTATTGGGACGATTAACTTAGCTTCATTTACATTCCTTTTTTTTTCCTTTATGTTCCTAATTTCTCCTTTAATATTGTGTTTGTTAGCCAATTTACCCACGGTCTAAACTGTTCACTAACATTTTCTCATCATTCTATAACCATTCATGTTTTGTAGAGTGGGAGAATGATTGGTGTTGGGCATGAGTTCCATGGTCTTTATTATATTCTGCCTGCAGTTTCACACCATCACCAGTAGCATGCAGTATTGTAGAATCACCAAATTCATAATTGGTTAGGTTATCCATCATCATATAGTCTTAACTCATGGCTCCTAGTCTATTGAATTTGCATCAATTGGATTGTGAGTCTTGTCAACTTAGGAAGCATTGTCATGTCTCTTTTCCACCTCGAGTCAATAAACTTATCCAATTACCCTTTATATTAGTTTATTCTGATATAGGGGGACCTTGTCAAGTTAGCTCGAAGAAAGATTTCAAATATTTTGTAACCTTTATTAATAATATCTCATGAATGAAATGGTTTTATTTGATAAAATATAGATATGATTTTTTTCTACTTTTACATCATTTTGTGCTGAAATTCAAACTCAATTTGGTGTCCCTGTTCATATTTTACATAGTGATAATGCACTTGAATATTTTTCTACTCAATTTCAATCTTATATGTCTAAACGTGGTATGTTGTACTAGTTTTCATGTTCTTTTACCTTATATAACAAAATGGAGCAATTAAGTGCAAAAATAGACACATAATTGAAACTACTCATACCTATATTTCTCAACATGCATGTCCCTATTTTGATCATATACACTTTTTGCTTCTATTTCCTAAAGATGCTCTCTATTCTTTTCCTCTTCGTGTCTTTGGTTGTACTTGTTTTGTCTATTA
The DNA here is from genome assembly GCA_033439265.1 of Dillenia suffruticosa. Classification (NCBI taxonomy): domain Eukaryota; kingdom Viridiplantae; phylum Streptophyta; class Magnoliopsida; order Dilleniales; family Dilleniaceae; genus Dillenia; species Dillenia suffruticosa. The sequence goes on along the minus strand of JAVTVX010000018.1, from coordinate 9,905,652 downwards.
TCTATCACTTAAGCTAAATAAACTCTCTTCTCATTCTATTAAATGTGTCCTCTTGGGTTAATCTCATCTTCAAAAAGGTATCATTGTTATTTTCCAGAACTACATTGCTCTTTTATTCATATCGGAGTTATATTTTTTGAGTTTACTGCTTTCTTTTCTAGTTTCTCGATAGCTCAATTGTTGATAATTTAACTCGTGTTCATGTTTACCCATCAATTATTCTTCACAAGTGTCTCCTTCCCGATTGGATGATCCTAACCTCAAAAACTTATCAATATTGGGCTCATCTTACTTCATATTTTGTACCTCTACCGGTGACTGCCTCATCTCTTGAGTAGATTGTTAATACAATATCAAATATCCCATGTACTATAATAGTTGTTGATTATACATCTCCAATAGAAACCGCCCTTGTAAACTCTCACCTTATGCATGTTGGCCTTCCTCTTTTAGATCCTAAATCTTACTAATTTATTGACCTCGATGTTCCTTTTGCTTTGCTAAAAGGTACCTATCATTGTACTATCTCTCATCATATTTTTAATTTCATTAATTATCATTCTTTATCTCCTACATATATGCCTTTATTTTTACATTATCTTTTATTTCCACTCCTAAGACAGTTTTAGAAGTATTGTCTAATTTTGGTTGGAGGGTTGCTATGGTTAAAGAGATGTCATCTCTTTATGCCAATGGTACTTTGAATTTGCCACCTCTTCTGCATTGTAAATCTAAAGTTAGCTGTCACTAAGTATTTATTATAAAAGTCGTACCAAATAGACAGGTTGACAAATTAAAGGCTTGCTTGGTTGTGAAAAGTTATACCCAAATCTTTGGCCTTGACTATGGTGATACATTCCCCCCGTGGGTCAAATTTGGTTCAGTCTTCTTGTTTTTGCCTCTAGTTGCCATATTCCATTGGCCTCTTCATTAGCTCGATACCAAGAATGTCTTCCTCCATGGTATTTTACATAAGGAGTTTTACATGGAGCAACCACATGGGTTTGCTGCTTAAAGGGAGTCTAGTTTGGTTTGTAGATTTTAAAAGTCTTTAAATGGCTTTAAGCAATCTCTTAGTGCTTGGTTAGGTAGATTCAGCTTAGTTGTTTTAGAATTTGGCTTGACTTGAAGTGTCATTGATTATTTTATCTTTTATCATTCTACATGTGGTTGTTGTATATTATGGACAATTTCAGAGTGAAGTTTTTGGTCAATTAAGATACTTTCTTGGCATTGTGATTATTTGGTCAGAATAAGGTATTTATATGTCACAAAGAAAGTATGTTGTGGATTTACAGAAGAAACAATAATACTATATCATACCAAAAGTAGATCAAGAGGCGCCTATTTTTAAGTCAACATAATATCGTAGTCTTGTTAGAAAACTAAACTATTTCATAGTAACACAACTTGATATTTCATTTGTTATTATCATAGTAAGTCAAATTCTTGATTCACCATGTTAAAGTTATTACAATGTTGTAAACACATTCTTTGATACATTAAAAGAGTATAACATAAATGTCTACGTTATAAAGATTATAAACATACTTAAATAGTTAAGTATACAAATGCAGATTGCACTGACTCTCCTAATGATAGATGCTCTACTACTCAGTACATGTGTTTGTTCAATTTAAACTCATGGAAATGTAAGAGGCAAAATGTAATTGCAAGATCAAGTGTTGAAGCCAAGTATAAGGCTATATGGCTCTAACTATATGTGAATTGATATGGCTAAAGCACTTAAAGTACAGGGTGTTATACAATCTAGACCTACGAAACTTATGTGTGATAATCATGTTACTTTACATATTGCCTCAAATCCTATTTTTCATCAAAGGATGAAGCATATAGGGAAAAATTGTTACTTCATTAGAGAAGTTGTTGTCCCAAGAGATCACCACAAAATTTGTAGCCAAAATGACCAATTTGTAGCCATGTTTATAAAATCTCATAGGGTCCTAGGATGTAGTACATTTTTAGCAAACTAGACACATATTAAATATATATATATATATATATGCTTCAACTTGAGGGAGAGTTTTGAGAAATATTAAGCGTTAGAATTATATAAGTATGAATAGTATATACACAGAGGTATACTTATAATAATATATAGGAGTATATTTGTAATTACTCATATAATTCATTTATATATGTATGTGTAGATCACTAGAAACACACAATCATATTCTTCGATATCTCTTTTAGTTCTAATATTTACAAGGACTATAGAAAGGTAGTGAGTTTGACTCCATCAGGTCGACAGTTAGAGATTTTGTTTATCGGGGGTTGATTTACTAGGACACAGGTAGTTTACTACATCGAGATTGCACGGTTGCTACTAGTATGGTGTTAAGGTTTCTGATAAGGGCTTTGTATGCCTTAGTATATCGTTTTGGCGAGTACTGGTTCTGTTTATAAAGAAGAAAAATGGTTTTATTTGCCTCAATATCAATTATCGCAAGTTTAACCAGGTAACCATCAAGAACGAGTATATGTTTCCTTGAAGATAACTTGCTTGATCAACTGAAAGGTGCTTCTATGTTCTCCAAATTAGATCTCAGATTGGGATATCATCATATTCTATTTGTGAGGAGATTCCCAAGACAGCTTTCTGCACGCGGTATGGTTACTATGAATTCTTGACTACACCATTTGGAATGATGAATGCACTAATTATATTTATGGATTTGATAAACCAGGTATTCAAGCCTCACTTGAATGATTTTATTGTTTTTTTCATCTATGATGTGTTTTTCTAGTCTTAAGAGTTTGTTGAGCATGAACGTTACCTCTATTTAGTTCTTTAGATTTTGAAGAAAGAAAAACTCTATCCCAAGCTCGCTAAATGCGAGTTTTTTGCTAAGCAAGGTCACTTTCTTTAGGCATGGTTATGTAAGGTGATGGTTTGTCGATGGATCTAAAGAAAATTGTGATTATCATTGTTTAGCTGAAACCTACCGATGTGACAAAGATGCAAAATTTTTTTGCGTTGGTTGGCTATTACAGATGATATGTCAAGGGCTTATCTTCGGTTATTGGGCTATTTTATCGATTGATCAAGAAAGGTGCTCCATTTGTTTGGAATGATAGGTGTGAGGCTGGTTTCTAGACATTGATGGAGAAATTTGTATGTGTTTCGATCCTAACTTTGTTAGTACCAGACTTGGATTGTAAGATCCATAATGAAGCTTTCAGGATGGGTTTGTGGTGTGTTTTGATGTAGAATGGTAGAGTGATTGTTTATTTTTTTGAGACAACTAAAACCATATAAGAGTAACTACCCTCCACATGATCTAAAGGTGGTTGCTATTGTGTTTGCACTTAGGATTTGGAAACATTACTTGTATGGTGAGGATTGTGAGATCTTTACTAACCTTTAGTGAAGTACATCTTCATGGAGAATGAGCTTAATCTAAGCTAAGGATTATGATATGTCCATCAACTATCCTATTGGCAAAGCAAATGCGGTTGCAAATAATCTCAGTTATAAGTCATTTGCTTCTTTAACTGCTATGAGATGAGGGGATATGATTTGCTAGCCTAATTTGATCCATTGAGCATTGATGTAGAGGTGGCCGTACAGGGTTATTTATTTGCCAAATTTGTAGTTCAATCAACCTGCTTAACATGATCAGAGATGATCAAATGTTCATAAGGTAATGCCTAGCTTAAGAGGGAAGGTTTCTAAATAGGGAAACTTGGTTCTAGTTTGACTCATGACGTAATCAAGTTCAATGGCTTAGTGATTGTTTCCAAAACTCAAAGTTTCAGATGTTGAGCTTGAAGAGGCACATAATTAATTATTCTCTATTCATCCCAGTACCACCAAGATAGTACCACTAAGATATATAGCGATCTTCATGGTTACTATTAGTAGTTAAGCATGAAAGAGATGTTGTAGAATTTCTTTATTATTGTTTGACATGTTAGCAGATCAAACTTGAGCATTAGATATTAATCGATTTTCTTGAGCTGCTCGAGGTCCCTCAACAGAAGGAGTACATAACTACGGATTTTGTATCGACTTTATCAAGAAATTCCAAGGGTTATGATGCTATTTGGGTAGTCATCAAGCTACTCAAGAAGTTTGATCACTTCAACACCATCTCTATCACTGATCCATTAGATAATCTTGCTCAATTGTATGTAAAGAATATTGTTGGTTTACATGGGGTATTAATTTTATAGTCTCCAATAGAGATCCATAGTTTATATCTTGGTTTTAGAATAGTTTATGGGCATTGTCAAGTACTAGACTTGACTTGTACATTGTTCATCATCTTCAGACTAGTAGATAGTTAGAGGGGACTATCTATACCCTAGAGGATATGTTGAAAACTTTTATGCTTGAGCTCATTGGTAGTTGGGAGTAGCTTCTAATGTCAATTAAGTTTGCATATAACAACAATTATCACTTGGGCATTGTGATGGCACCATAGGCATTATATGGTTGTTGATTTAGGACTCCCTTGTGTTAGGATGAGATTAGGAGAGACAGTAGGTACAGGCAAAGTTGACGCATAATTTGGGAATAGTTTGTTTATAGTACACTATCGAAAAAGTAACCATTATTTATGAAAAACTCAAGAAAGTTTAGTCTCTCTAGAAAAGTTACACTCATGAATAACATTGAGAGGTTGAGTTCAATAAAGGGGAGATATTACTCAAAGTTTCAAAGATCAAAGGGATAATCTATTTTGGAAAAAAATAATAAAAAGCTAAGCACGTCTGAGGTTTATGAGACCATTTGAGATCTTGGAGAGAGTTAGTACCTTAACTTATAGATTTGCTTTGTTGGCTGATTTGGAAGGTGTCCACCCAACTTTTTTTGTTTCTATGCTCTGCTGGTATATGTTGTGTCGAACATGATTAGACATGATTTAAAATGAGTTTGACACCAATGTGACATGATTAATAATCACGTCCATTTTTTGATAACATGAACATGATGACACTATAAATAAATAGGTAACACAATATGACACAATTAATACAGTTATTTTGACTTGATTTATACTAGTATCTAAATGTCAAGTTAAGGAGTTCTTGATCATCTCAAGTGAAACCATAAACTACAGCTAACAGAATATTAAAAAAAAAAATCCACAAAACACAACTGTAAAGAAATTCCACTAACTAAGAAAAAATAGAAACTAGCATAATAAACTTGATTAAAATCCAACATGTAGGTTTTAGTTAAGAAACAAAGAGAGCATCAAATAAATACATCCTCAAACTTGACATGTCTTTGGGTCAATAATTGAGCATTAGGTTGATTTTTGTTCTTCACAAATAGACAATTCCAACATATCATTAAGTACTTCATTCATTCTAAATTCTTCATCATTTATGATTTGTAAAAACAAATAAAATAAAAATAAATAAATAACGTAAATATATACGTTCTTATTGATAATAACTGAAGAAACAAAAAGTATAATAATTAAAGTAATTAAAAACTTACGTTCTTGTTGATATAGAAAATCTTTGTACAAATTAGAGCATCTACTATATCTTGTTTCAGGGTACTATGGTATTGCTTAATAACTCATCTGTCTATATTAAATGCAAATCCAGAGCTACGATTAAAATTGGGACGATTAAGACATCTTGTACCATAGTAGCAATTTCAGGAAATTGAAATTCATTTTATTTCCAATGTGCTGCAATATCTATATTTGATTCTCTTTTACACGCATCATTGGCTCTGATAAATATAATTCAAGTTGAGATTTCTCATTGACATTAAATTCTCATTTTCTCTACATGTCATAATAATCCTATCAATGAAAATAATTTTGATAGTAAAATAAGTAATAATAAACTATAAATGAAGAAAAATATAAACTTTACCTTAAAAACAGACATCCTATGATGCCTTTGAATGGCTAAATCATATATTCCATCATCCATTTCCATGGTTGAATCTGAAGCTTTAACTTGTCTTTTGTTCTTGGTAATATCTTTGAATAAAGAGATTAACTTTTCCTTAAGATTTTCAAACTCTTTTGATTTGCACCATAAAGGCTTGTATAAACCTATTTAATGAAATGAATATTGTATCTCACAGCTATAGATAGAATCACACTAAAGTGAGACCGATACTTCTCAAACTTTCTCATCATTCTTATAGCCATGTCTTTCATGTAAGAATCTTTTTCTTATATATGTTCTTTTAAAAATAACCATGCTTGGAAAAAATATATGAAGTATTGGTTGTTTTGTTCCAGAAAATATAGTTATTCTAGGAAGATATGGTGGACAAAGTACTCCGGTGCATGTCTAAGTCTTAGAAGCCTAAGGTCATTGCCAATGTAGAGTCAAAGAACCCGAAAATGCTCGCAATGGACCAACTAGTAAGATTTCTCATAACACATGAGTTGAAAATGAATGTAAAAGGTTTAGCGAAAGAAGATATACATCTTTCACCCTTAAAAGATCCAGTCCTCCATATCACCGCTCAAGCACAAAAAGATATGGGTATCACTTCCCCATTTTTGATTCCAGCTCCTAAGATGCCTCCTCAGAGGTATGGTATCTCCACAGAACATTTATCAATCTGATAATCTTGTTTCTTAAGTTCTGCTCTCAAAAGTCTAGAATCGGGACTGGCTGCTCAACATAAGTTAGATCTTTTGTAACCTGAATTGGCTCATAGGTGATTATATATGAAGGATCATGAACATATTTCCTCAATATTGAAACATGAAAGGTCATGTGAACTCCCTCAAATACTAGAGGTAGAGCCAACTCATAAGCAGACAACCCAACTCTCGCTAGATCTCAAAAGGACCAACAAACCTAGATCTGAGCTTTCCTTTTTTCTTCCAAATCTCACCACCCCTTTGATTGGAGAAATCTTGAGAAAAACTTTATCCCCTACCTTAAATTCCAAATCTCTGCGTCTCTGGTCCGCAAAACTCTTTTGGCAAGATTGAGCTATTCTAACCTTTTCTCAAATCGCTTGGACTTTCTCTGTGGTTTCTTGTAGATAAGCAAGCCCTGTTTCTAATTGAAGTAGCTGTCCCTCACTTACTTCATCCCAACAAAGAGAAGTCCTACATTTTCTCCCATATAATGCTTCAAACGGTGCTATGCCAATGTTTGAGTGATAGCTATTGTTATAAGAAAATTCCACTAGCATTAAATGTTCAACCCAAGTACAATGTAGTTCTAAAATATAGGCTCTTAACATATACTCTAGAGGCTGTATAGTCCACTCTGATTGACCATCTATCTGAGAATAATATGCCGTGGAGAAATTAAGTTTAGTTCCCAACCTAGACTAAAAACTCTGCCAAAATCGAGAAACAAATCGTGGATCTCTATCAGAAACAATGGATACTGGTATGTCATGTAATCTCACAATCTCATCAATATAAAATTTAGATAACTTCTCTATGGAATGGCTCACTACAACAAGGAGAAAGTGAGTTGACTTGGTGAGCCAATCCACTATAACCCATATAACATCAAATTTCCTCGAAGTTTAGGCAGTCCCGAGATGAAATCCATACTGATATGCTCCCATTTCCACTCAGGGATAGGGAGTGGTTCAAGTAATCCACCAGGTCTCTAGTGTTCAGCCTTTACTTATTGACATGTCAAGCATCTATGAACAAACTCTGCAATATCTCTCTTCAATCGGGTCACCAAAAGGATTCACGCAAATCGCTGTACATCTTGGTGGATCCAGGATGAACGAAAAAGGCAAACTATGCGCTTCAAAATCAATCTCCGCAATCCCTGAATTTCTTGAACTACTAAGCTTTCCCAAAATCTGACTATTTCATTTGATATATTGAATTCATGCTTCCCCCTTAAGAACGTCTTCGTTGAGCTTAATAGTTGCTTCATTAGTTTGTTGAGCCACCTTAATGCGATCAGATAGATTTGATTAGACCATAATTGTGCCAAAAGAGATCTCTGGCTCGTTACCTCAGCATCAATCTTTAACTGCTCAAATTCGGCTATCATCTAATATTCTCTTACTCGTATAGCTATTACTAGAATAGTAGATTTATGGCTGAGGGCATCTGCTACAACATTTGTTTTGTTGGGTTGATACTAAATAGTAACATCATAGTTCTTTAATAATTCGAGCCATTTGCGTTGTCTTAGATTTAACTCCTTCTGGGTAAATAAGTATTTGAAACTCTGATAATCAGTGAATATCTCACAGTGCTCACCATAGAGGTAGTGTTTCCAAATCTTTAAAGCAAACACAATAGCTGTATGCTCCAGATCATGGGTGAGATAATTCGTTTCATGAGGTTTCAATTATCTAGAAGTATAGGCTATCATATTCTGTTCCTGTATCAGTATACAACCCAAACTGATCCTAAAAGCATTACTAAAAATTACATATCTATATCCACTAACCGGTAATATTAATATTGGAGCCGATACAAACTTATCCTTTAGAGTCCGAAAATTGGTCTCACATTTTTCATCTCATCTAAAGAGCACATTCTTACGAGTCAATCTCATAAGTAGAGCAGTTATCGAAGAGAAATGCTTAACAAATTTACAGTAATAACCTGTCAAATCTAGAAAACTACGAACCTTAGAAATTGTAGTAGGTGGGGACCAGTTAACAATAATTTCAATTTTCTTCGGGTCAACAGAAAGCCCTTTATTAGAGACAATGTGACTCCAAAAAATTATTTCATTGAGACAGAATTCACATTTACTTAGTTTGGCATATAGCTTCTCTGTCCTCAAAGTTTGTAAAGTTTTATGGAAATACTGTTCATGTTGAGCTCTATTCTTAGAATAAACCAGAATATTATCAATAAACACCACAATGAAATCATCCAGATAGCGTCTGAAAACACGGTTCTTCAAATCTATAAAAACTGCTGGAGTATTGATTAGCCCAAATGGCATAACTAAAAACTCATAGTGTCCATAATGAGTATAGAAAGCTATTTTAGGTATATCTTCCCCTTTGACCATAATCTGACAATAGCCCGATCTGAGATCTAGTTTAGAGAAAACTGTGGCTTCTCTCAACTGATCAAACAGATCACAATTCTCGGCAAAGGACATTTATTCTTGATGATAACTTGATTCAATTTTCGGCAATCAACGCATAACCTCAAGAAACCATCCTTCTTCTTTACGAGTAAAATTGGTGTACCCCAAAGAGAAATACTTGGATGAACAAATCTCTTGTCCATGAGTTCTTGCGATTGAGTTTTCAACTCTTTCAACTCAGCTGGTACCATTCTATATGGAGCCATAGAAATAGGAATAGTATCTGACATCACATCAATAGGGAATTCTATCTCTCTAATTGGTGGTAATTCAGACAAATCATCAGAAAATATATCCAAAAATCTCGAACCACTGGTATGTAACACAATTGAGATTGTTCTTTCTTGTCTACAACTGGGGCTCTGATAAATCTATCACCAATAAAGAAAATATATGGTTGTCTTGGTAGTGAAAAGCATACAGTCTTCCAGTAATAGTCAACCAATGTATAATTAGCTGATAACCAATCCATATCTAGAATTACATCTAAATCCAACAACTTTAATGGTAGTAAACAATGATAAAATCATGCCCCTGGAAACTCATAACACAACTCCTATAAATCTCAGTAATAAGAACCTCATCTCCTAGAGGGGTAGCAACCCACAACTATTGCTTTAGAGGTTCAGACTCAAGAGACAAGAGTATAATAAATGCAAATAAAATCAATGAATGCGTGGCACTCGGATCAATCAAAACACGAACATCATAAAAAAATAATTTCACTCTACATGTAATCACATCAGGTGAAGTACGAGCCTCCTGAGCAGTAACTACATGAACTCTAGCCTGACCTCGTAGGTCTGGTGGCATCCCTTGAGGTCATCTCTATTGTGGCTATGGTAGTAAAGTTGGTCTAGGTGGTCATGGTCTCAATGGAACTTGAGGGGCTACTGCATGTTGAGCTGGTAGAGATTTGGGTGGTGGAACATACTGTAAAGCAGTAGGTTGTGACTGCCCGCCCTAAGAGGACAACGGGAAACATAATGACCTGGTTGAAAACATGTAAAACAAAGTATTGTCCCTCCCTCAGATGGCCCCGCATGAAGATTTCCATAAATTGGAAACGATAGCCTCTTACGGGAACTTTCGCCCTGCTCAAACTGCCTCTTCTTATTTTTCTTCTTCAAGGTTGAAGTTTGGGCTTCCGTTGGCCTCTTCTCTCATAACCTTTCCTGTTTGTCCTCAGTGACCAACTCCAAAACTTAGCATTATTTACTAAATCTCGAGAAGTCGTAAAAGACAAAGCTATCAGGTACCTCTGGAAAAAGGATCGTAATCATTTTTTAAATCTCTTTACTCTTTTTTCTTCTGTATTAACTAATTCTAGAGTATACATCGATAGTCTAGCAAAGCGGTCTTCATACTAACTAATAGTCTGACTTCCCTGTCTCAAATTCAGAAATTCAGACATCTTCTGATCTCTAATACAAGTGAGCACCTATCTTTCATGAAAAATCTAAGTGAATTCACCCCAAATGACATACTGAAGGTCACTACCATATCGGAGTCTCAACTCCAAACTCTACCGGTCATATGCAACTTCGTTCAGATAATGGGTGGCCAATCTGACCTTATATTCTTCCGTTACCATAAACTCAAAAAAGAGTCTTTGCATCTCAACAATCCAAGTCACTACAATCTGAAGATCATCACTCCCCAAAAATATCATCGGCTTCATCTTTTTAAACTCAGTCATTAGTTTCTAGAATCGACGATCTTCTCGTGATATGCATACATTCCCCCTATCTTCATGTCCCTCTCCATATTTGGTGGTTCTATGAATGAATCTAAAAACAAAAAAACATTTAAAGCTAAAGACAAGTTGACCTGACTTGCAAGCTTGTCGACCTGAGAATGCATAGCTCTCAGAAACTAAGTATAGAATCTTCTCATATCAGCCTGGTGTAGGCATATGTCTACCCATTAAAGAGAACATGTCAAATTATTAAGAATCCTTGTTGATCTGAGCAATATAGATCTTAGCTCTGAAGCTACACATGTCGACCTACTCATGATAGATGTTGACTTGTTTAACATTAACCCTTGAAAACAGGTCTAAAAGGAACATGTCGACTCATTTGAATATGTATGTCTACCCATTAAAGAAAACAAGCCGATGCATTAAAGTTCCTATTGACCTGAGTTCTCTAACCTTTAGTCCTAAAGTTAGTAATATCGACTTGCTCAACAAGATGTTAACCCATTAGATGTATAGGTTGACCTACCAAATAAACATGTTGACCTATGAGTGTTCAAACAATACAAGTTGACCCATACTCAAGTCGACCTATTGCATTAAAGGATGATGAAATATACTTTTGTGGACATACCACATTAAGATGTTGACCTATGACCATATGTCGACCAATATAAACACTATGAGTCAACAAATTGAGTGAAGTTACAATATGAATCAACCAAACATCATTAATAAGTTGACCTGAGGCCATTATCAAGTCGATTTGCTTTCAAACAAATAGACCTATAACTATAGAATCTCTTTAAAATATCAACCTATCTTATAACAAGCCAAATAGTTATACTAATCAGTCAACCAGAGAAGTTAAAATCAGACGATGCATCTAGCCATGTTGACCTAGAAATGAAGATGTCAACCCAACAAAGCAAGGACTCAACCAATACAGTACATAAATAGAGCCAAGGAGTGACTCAAGTTGATTTGAACACAATAATAGACAAAATAATAGGGCATAGGTCGACCTTATAAGACAATAAGTCTACCTGTATGTGACAACCCACTATCCAGGTGTTGCACCCCTTAGCAAAAGGAGATAAACATGCAAATGCGGAAATAATCAACTCAATTCAAATGCGACATCTAAATTCGTGACAGTTGCACTCCCCATGTGTGATAATACGAAAGGAGATTTATAAAAGAAAGTAAGTTACTTATTCCTTCCAAATAAAATATCAATAGAGTCTCCCCTATTTAGTGACTATTTAGCCACCTTGGGTTAATAGGAAAGTTGGTCCAGATTAATGTGACACTTCTATTATCAAACAAGCTGGCACTAATGGCCCTCCTGGTCACCTAGCATTACGAATTATAGTATATGAATATCAAGTCCACAAAACTATATATAATAGGTTTTCATGTATCAAAACTATACATCTATATAGAAATATACCCCAAATTACTAACAAGAAAACAAATAATTATATGTCTCAAACAAAATAAAAGGGGATCTGCGATGGGTTGGAATCTAAATCTCTCAACTCAAATGCCTCTACTATGGGCTTTCCTCTCGTCTCCCAGAGCATCTGAAAATGAGGATATTGGGGTCAGCATAAACTGAGCAAGTACACAAGGAATCAATCGCATGCATGTCGAGTGAACAAGTATAGAAATATCAATGCCAACATGTAATAGCGTGATATCGAGGAATATACAAAAGATATACGTTATCTCAATCAATTCCAAAGGAATATGAGTAATTACCACTCTAAATTTATTATCTTTCTCTACCTTTATTATTCCAATTAAAGTTGATATATATAAAGAAGGAATAGAACCAAGCTAATATTTGAGGGTCTGGGAGAGAAAGTCAAAATTCGATATTTCTAAATGAAATCTAGGTCTTTTTAGGTTATACAGTTCAAACACTTCATCTGCTTCTAATTCCACACTCGTAAGGAGAAAAGATATATTCATAGTTCCTCAAGCTTTGCCCACAAACTTTGCAAAGCTTTCGGAACTCCATATACCAACTGTACTCCTTAAACTTCGTCCACAGAGTTTTCGAAAAAATCTTTATAGTATCACTTTCTCTTCATATTACTTTATATTCACATAAATAATGATTACAAAGATCCCAATTTATCACAAAGATTACATAGGATTCATAACAAGATTCAGTACCAATTGCACAGAGAAAACCATATCAAACAATGTCAAACCCAAAATTCACAATGTAATTGCGCAGTTATAGAAAAACTAACATAACTTCTTCTACATATATCGGATTGAGGTGATTCCAATGGCATTTAAAGATAAGACATAGAGTTACAATGTTTATATTCAGAGATCAGCCTAATTCAGACTAAAAGGTAGCCAACGATTACGACAAAATTCAGTACAAAAGTAGGCAGAAACAGGGTTTTCTAAAGAAAATATGATATTTTGAAAATTCACCAAAAATTTATTTCTCAATGACACTCTTTGAATTTTATCTCATTTTAAAGCTATGAAAGTCTAGTTTTTTCAAAAGAAAACCCTACTCAATTTACAATTATGTAAAAAAAGATATTGAATAAACAATAGAGTATGGTCATACTATGAATAGAACAGTTTTTCTACAGAGCTCATGCTATTTAAAAAATTCACCAAAAATCCAATTTTCAACAAAACTCTTTGAATCCTATATCATTTTAAAGGCATGGGAGTCTAGTTTTCTAGAAAAAAATCGTACTCAATTTAGTGTTATGTAAAAGATATTGAATAAATAATAGGGTATGGTTACGCTGTCTAGAATATAAAATTTCTAGGATTTCATTCAAGAATGAGATTCTATTTTCCCTGATTCATTTCCTCCGAATTCCAATAACACAATTATATCAAAAATATATTCTATAACATTATTAAGCATCAATTTAATAAATACATACAAGATACTTGTCTCAAACTTGCAATTCTTCTTTGAGTTTATATTCCGTTCCTCTCCAAGCTTTCCTTCGATTTTTAACTGGCTTTATAGGTGTTCTACACTTGCTTTCACCTTCAAGGGTTAGGGTTAACATATATATGGATGAATATGTGTTATTTCAAGCTTAAATGGTTGTTTTAATGGAGGTTGGGTAGCTTTTTGGAGGAAAAAGAGGAACTCCAAAAATGAATATGAATATTATGTTTTTTATGAGTTCTTTCTTCATCCCTATCTCTCTACCTAAGTGGAATATGGAGCCCAAATACAGTGAAGTGTCAAAGATAAAGGTGCCATGTGGTAAGTGATTATGTGTCATGGTGTTCTCAAATTATTTTTATTTTTATTTTATTTTTCCTTTTATTTTTATTTTCCTTTTGTGGGTCACACACCAAACCCTAATTCGGTTCTCTTGTTGCATTATTTTGATTATTTTCATTCGTTACTATATTCCACAGTCTATACTAATTTCAATATGCCCCACGTCTACTTAAAATCATAAACATAAAAATCAAAACATGTATCTCAAATAAAAAAGAAATCAAAGAATTTTATCATAGTGCGATGTAAAAAATTTAGATGTGTTCAATAAAAACTAAATGCAAATGCATACATTAATTATTTTCTCAAAATGGGATCTTACATTGCACCCTCAAATGAGTCAACCTAATTGATTGAGTTGGCATCGTCAGTTCATACCTAAGCAATTCAGTACACAAGTCGACATCAAAGAAAGACAAGTCGGCCTATACACTAAATGAGTCAACCTAAAAGAAAATCAAGTCAACACCTTCTATGCATAACTGACTAAATTTAAAAATGAGTTAACCCATGTATAAAACCATGTCAACCCTAGTTAGACACACTCTAAATCCAAAAAACTTAGGCAGTTAATTAGTAGACACATGGACTCAGTGCTTAACTATAAATCACCTAACTTAATCCTGCCTATTATGATTAATGAAATGCTTGTGAGCTCTAATGCTATTATACAACAAAAGCAAAGTGTTTTATTGGCTAACAGAACAACAACCAGAAAAGCAAATAGAGAATGGTTTCTCATTGGCTGCAAAGAAATGATGGTTGAATGTTCATTAATTGAGATGGATGTGAGCATTAATGAATAACGTTGAAATTTGAACCTACCACCATAATGGTGTTCAACCATCCACACATAATATTAAAGAGAAGAAAGAATAGAATATAAAATGAACAAATGACGAATTGAATGTTCTGAATGTTGAAGTAAATAAACTATGTTTTGTATTTTTTCTTTACTCTCTTTGTAAAATCTTTTGTAAACTTCAAGTTTGTTGCATATAAGTAGAGATAGGATTGGGTCGTACCAGGCTGGTTCCGGGATGGGCCCAGGAACTGCGGGCCGGTCGACAACAGTTCCGAGACCTTCTTGGCCCATGCCAAACTGGTTTCAAAAAAAAATGTCCTTGGAACCAGCCCGGCACGGTGAACTAGGCCCACCGAACTAGGCCATGCCGGGCTGGTTCCCCTTTTTTCTGAAATTCAAAAATTAAAAAATGGGGACACATGAAATTTCTAGAGTGGTTCCACCAAATTCAATGTATGTCCACTACCAAACTCTTCATTTGGATTTTTAAATCTACTGATTCAAATGGTTACATTTTTTTTTAATTTTTATAAGGATGATTTTTTTTATTACATATTTACATAAGTTTCGTATGTACTAAAAATTTATTCTTTTTCTTCTTCATCTTCCGTATTCGAGATATTATACATGTCTTGTCTCCTTTTTCCCATATCCTTCCAATCTTTAATACAAGTCAATACTTTTAAAGTGTTGTCCGCTTAATTTATATGTTTTTTTTGTTAAAACTCAATGGTTGCACCAAAAGTATTTTCTGATGACACTGTGGACACAAGAAGGGTTAGTATATCTTTAGTCATTTTGACCAAAATTGGGTAGTAAATTGCATTATTTCTCTATCAACCTAATATCTCAAAATAATCGATATCGTCACAATATTTTAATCTATGTGTTTGTTGGTATAAAATCAACTCATTTAGTAATGACAAGAAAGTTATTTGTTTTTTTCCTAATGTATGTAAAGGATTAAATAAAAATGAAGATGAACAAGTTGTTAAACTACTACTACTATTACTACCTACATCACTACCACCTATATTATTATATTCCTTTTCATGTAATGCAAACTTGTTTTGTAAAGTGTGAGATGCTTTTGTTTTTAAATATTGTGCACTAATATATATTTCCATTATAAAACTATCAATAATTGAATTAGTGTAATAACCATTGTAATTGAATTAATTTAAATATTATTATATTCCTTTTCATATAATGCAAACTTGCTACCAAATACAAAATAGAATTTTTTTCATAATATTTTAAAAATATTGTTTTCATAAGTTGAACAATGTTACTAAACCTATTTTCATTTTTAAATTGATTAAATACGAAACAAATTTTACAAAAACTAACTAATATCAAATAAGTTGTTGGATAGTAAATCCTAAAAACTGGATATGTACATATATAAAAAATTTTCAATAATTGAATTAGTGTATTTGCAGAATAAAAAAAGATATTATCAATAAAACCATATTTATAATTAGAATTAACAAATTCAATTAAGACATTTCTCAAAGGAATTACATATTGTAATATATCATAAGTTGAGTTCCACCTGGTGTCACATTTTTGTTTAAATTGTTTAAATTTTATATTATGTAAATTATATAATTGTCTCATTTCTTGTGTTTTTGTTGAAAATTTTCTAATTTGAAAAATTAAATTATGAATAGGTTATAAAATTAATTATGCCGCTTCTAAACCATCTTTAATACGTAAATTTAAAATATAACATGCACACTTATTATGAAAAATATTCAATTTAATATTATTTTTAAAGTATTTTTTAAAATATTAATAGCATTAACATTAACCGATACATTATCAAAAGATCAGGTAAAATTTTAGCACTAATATTATATTCATGACAAACATTCATAATTATTCTAACTATGTGAGTAATGGAATGTGAGAATTCCCATCGTTGAAAATCTAAAATTCTTTTTTGTAAATCAGATGAATCATTAATCCAATGACATGTTATTATAATAAAATATTTTTTAGCTTTATTTTTCCAAGTATCTAAAGTTAATGAAAATTTATAATTAGTACTCATGAAATTTGTAATAACCATCTTTCAAGATTTGAAATCAGTCTAATGACCTCCTCCTATCATTTTTCTACTACTTTTTTTATAACTCGATTGTAAATATTTTTGAACATATTTATCAAAAAATTCATATTTAACTATACTAAGCGGTAATTCTTTACATACTATATATTCTATTTGTCCTATTTTTTAGCCTCTGCATTATATCTAAATGTATATGTGACATTTGCTTCCGGTGACGATTTGTGTTTGCCTAATTTGAGATAATTTATTCGGGTGATCTCTCACTATGTATCTCTTAAGTGTCCCCATTCCTCAACCCTTAAAAAATTAATATATTTGTTGACAATTTTATAACTTGCCCTTTGCTCCCAATAATTTTTAGTAAATTAATTCGATACACTAAAATCATCTTTTTCCGTGTGTATTATGTTAGAAAATGTATTACTAGATTCATTTTCTTTAAAATCAATATCAATATCTATGTTTCGGAATGCGCTCTTGGAAAAATGAAAATGGAGGGAGAGGAGATTATTAGAAAATTGTGAAAAATGTATTCTGACCATTTTTTTGTTTAAAAATTGAAATTTAAATATGCAAAAAAAAAGAACGCGAATGAATTAAATATGTAAAAAACAGTAAAATTACAAAAAATAAAATATTACCGACTTGACGGAAATTATGATTGTTTATCGCCATATCTTGAATAATTTGACTTTTCAATATTGAAATTTTGCCAAATCTTGAGGGATATTATAAATTGTAGGTGGTGTGATTAGTAAGATATTACGAAAATGTATTAAATATGTGAGAGAGTTGTAGAAAATTGGAGATGAGTTATTGTGTCAAGATTTTGAGAGAATTTTGTAGAGAGAACAAGATTGTGAGTGAGAATATGAGATTTTGTTGTATGAAATTTAGAAATGAATTGTAACCTATTTATAGGAAAGTTTTTTGACCTTATGCAACAAAATACCATCAAACTAGCCACATTATAACTGTTGAGAAGGGTAAAATTAGAAAATTTCAAAAAAAAAAGTGGGAAAGAGCTATTCAAACCGGTTGGGTCAGGCCGATTCTAGTGACCGTTGCAGCCAGCATGCCAATTTCAGGCCCAGGCTTGGGCCAGGGCCGGTTTCGTGCTAATTCCAAGTCCATGCCAAACCGGTTCCCGATTACATAAAGTGAGGAATCGGACTGGCCTAGTACTATAGCCGGGCCGGTCCAATCTAGTTCTGAGCCATTGAAGCCCCGGGCTGGGCCCCAGGCCAAGCCCAAACATGTCGACAACGACAGATTTTGGGCAAAAACAGTCCAGTCCCATCTCCATATTTGAGAATTATAGTCTCATTTTTCATAACATTTACTTATCTCCTGTACTAAAGTTCAAAAGATCAGAGAACGATTTCTTAGTTTGGAGTTTAGAAAAAGAGAAACAACCAATAAGGTTGTAAGTATTTCCGATGAAATATTTGTAAAGATTTCACTTGCACCTAAAAACAATTGTGCTGAACTATTTGGTAGACATTGGAAATCCAGAAGGTGTTTGGGAGTATATGTACATCGGGTGTGGTGAAACCACTATAAAAATTGAGTGTGCTCTATTTTCCTTCATTTTTCAACTTAGTCATCCGCCTTCATTTTCAACAAATTATAAAACATTTAAAATACTAAAAATTATCATTTAACCTATTCACTGTTGTAGGTTGTTTTTCATAATCAAAGGGTAAACATTTGTGAAGAAGTTTCTATAGAAGAGGAATTTCAAAATCTTTATTGTTGTCATCTTTAACAAGAAATTTACTAAATTTCAGGTATCGTTGCAATACTTATTTCCTTTATAAAAGAGTTACAAATCAAAAGTTAGATGAGAAGATTGGAAAAGATTGCTCTCATCAACCAAGTGAACACACTAATGTTATTAACATTATTATTCTTATAAATGACTGTGATTAGATTAATTATTATATAATGCTATAGATTGAAGCCACCCACATTATCAATATGAGACAAATTTGTAAACAAATCTATTTCAATCTTAAAAAGTATCAACTCTAAATATATCATATTACAAATCTTAAAAAGATTGGAAATTTTGCTGATTTTTAGAAGAATAAATAGAAATAAATTTAAGTTTTAGAAGTGATTATTTTCCTTTTCATGTCACTACACACATAGATGACGACTCCTTGTTAGGACACATTATTTGGGTAATCACTAAATGTCACTTTTAAATAATTACAATATATTTGACTCCAAACAAATGCAAAATTTTTTTATCTTGCATCTAATTTTACAATAGGTATTTGGCTTACAACAAAATCATCTACTTCCTCTGTAGTCAATCTAAAAATATTTAAAAAAGTTACCCAATTTAAATGGTAATATTACTTGTTTATTTTGCATATTAAAAACTTCATTATAACCTTAATTTATTTAATAGTCAATTGAAGCTTGTTAAAAATGAGTTCTTTCTACAAAAGATACTTGGAAAGGAAAACACATCAATCCAAACCACCAACACTATACTTCTCTTTATACATAAAGAGGTTTGAACTGAAAATTTTCACAATTGAACTATATCTCATCGGCAACACCAACACTGCTAATTCATGCGATTAATAACTTACCTAAATGGTTATAATAATTATTTTATTTTTTATATTCATGACAGACTCATTATATAATTCAAAATAGGGAAGTATTCTTTTTTCAATAAACTTTTTAGATAGAGACATTTATGTCTGTTGTTGACCAGCATTAACATTTTGGTCTATGACATGCATGTATGTTGATGGAATTAGCGTCGAGTATTGGCAATCATTCATCTACAAGTCTAGTGAAAAGAATTTATTGCAACACTAAATTACTACAAAACAAGTAACAAAATTTTAAATGGTATTTATCTTTTAATATTCTATATTATCATTAGACTTCTAATTATGTCGTCACTTGAAACTTTAATATGCATGATAGAAATGCAAATCTTGCAAATTTTAGACTTTTAATCCAAACCTGTGTAAAACAAATCAAAACATAATATTTTGAAATAAAATGTGTAACAATAAAGAGATTCACCATATAATTACTCCAAAAATCCAACGAAAATGAAGGAAAACTTTTGAAAAGACACCTTTGAAGTAATTTTTGATTTTTTAAAAAATTCAACTTTTAAGTCACTTTTAATTATCGCACAATTATTTTAATTAGTCGTAAACATATGCACTTAAAAGTATTGTAAACATCACCACTCAAAATAATTGTATCCATGCATCGCACAAATCCCCCGGTTCTCTAAAATCATCCTTTTTGTATGCATTATAATTCTCATAATTATTATTACATAAGTGTTTTTTTATATTTGACAGTGAACTTTATTCATTACTGATGGTTTCACATCCCTTCAAAAGCCTCTTTGAATCTTTAACCGTTTTGGGTTGAAGAAATGAGAATTCTAGATATTTCATCTCCGATCTTCACCAATCACAATCTCAATCCAAGGCCTTTTAGGCTCACCTAGATAGCCTTTCGGTTGTCCAGGATAGGGCCTTAGTGGATAGCAAAGCTAGCTGTTAAGGCCCCAAATAGCTAGTAGAAAATAGGCATTGGTTAGTGTTTAACGGATAGCTTCCACTAGCTATTGGGGGAGTGGGCATAAGCCTAATCCCCTCTCCCTCCTTTTTATTTTTATTTTTTTTCCTCCAAAACTCTCCCATAAATACCCAAGGATGACAAGGGTTGAGAGTATGAAAGGGAGCTTGAGTCACCTTGTAAAAAAAAAGGCAAATATGGCCTCCTATGTAAACACTTTCTTGAGCAAGAAAAGCTAGCTTCTTTTCCTCAATTCCTCTTCAACTTTCTTCATTCTTTTCTTGATTTCTTCTTGGTTTACATTTCCTTCATAGCTTATAGAAGTTGTGAATGTCTAGGAAAGTCTTGTCTAAGGAAAGTGATTCTTAAGCAAAACCATTGTGACTCCACCACATTTTTGGATACTTACCTGGTGCAACTCTGATATAACATTGAAGACCTTTATACCTAGAAGCAATCTTCTAATTTCAATAAGGGACTTCGATTAGTGATATAAAAGAGAGGAGGCTATTGCTAGATCTGAATATTGCGAGATCTAGAACAACATGGGAGGTTTTGGATCGGAATCTGACTGTTACTTTGTTAAATAGGGTGAAGACTTTGCTGTTTGTATTGGAAGAGAATAACAGTGCTCTAGCGAATTTCTATTTGGTGTTTGGGAAGAGTTTGCTAGCTAAGAATGAGAATATTGAGATTAATTAAGCTCTAAATCTAATGAACAAATCACTAGAGCTCAATGAGAAAGAATTGAGAATAACAAAGAAGCCCAGCAAGAATTTGAAATCAAAGATTCTCTGCTTTTTTGCAATTTCGCACTTGTAGAGAGATCAATTTGAGAGTGTATTGAAATGCATTAGGGTTTTGAGAGACAGAGATGCCATAGATCAACATTTGAGCTTGAGTATATTGGCAATGAAGGAATGGTAAGGATTAGGACAATATAGAGAAGCAGAGGAGGAGCTAAGGGGCATGGTTTTGAGTAATGGAATTCTCGAGCGTGTTTGGATATCGACAGTTGATGATTACTTTCAAGCTGCTAGAGTAGCAAGTGTAGAGAGGGTAAAGTTGTTGTTCCTAGTGCATTTGGAGAGGTGTCAAGTTAGTACTGGCTCGACTGTTAGGCTGGTTCATAGAGTGATTGGTGATAGTTTTGGCAATGCATCTCATGATGGGTCGAGAATTAAAAGGTGGTGGCTGAGCTCGTATTTGATAAGCAAATTGTGGCATTGTTCAGGAGTAGCAAAAGAGAGAAAAACAATGCATGCTGTTTGGTAACTACATGCTTTTGCTTTCATACACCACAGAGACTGACGTAAGAAGGGACTAGGGTGGGCAATTGTACCCCCTTAATTTTCTAAAATTTAATTAATATTTATAACTCATATCTATTTGTACCCACTTAACTATAATTTTGTCCACATTTATCTTTTTTAAAACTTATTTATTTGACCATATTGATATCACCACATAACAATAACAAAATATGATATCACTATCACGTGTTTTAAATCAATAAAAAAATATTTTGTAATTTTAAAGCCAAGAAAAAAAAGATAAATAAGATTACAAGGCTGAGAAGTATTAATTTGATATTGATAACCCCACTTTGACACTTTTCCTTGTCCCTCCTCTCCTTCCCCGAACTTTCCCTCTCTTCTCCCTTTCCCTCTCCCTCTCGATCTTTCTTTCCATCCATTTTGTTTTTTCCTCTTCTTTCCCTTTTGTCTTTTTTCCCTCTCATTTTCATTTCCTCTCTGGCTCTCTGGTACCTCTCTTCTTTCCAAATTCCTGATTCCCTCTTTATATTTTTTCACTTATCAAATACTGGAATCTTCAATCTTCAATCTTTTTCTGATTAACCATCGAACGTATCTTCAAATTTGAAGTAAAATCCATTATTTGCCCAATGAAAAAGGTATATGCTGATTTAAATCAAGATCTCAATTAACAGGTATTGAATCTGTTCAATAATAAATACCTATTTAACAAAATATAATTTTGTATAAAATAGTAAGCAAGATCGTCTCCAAAGGGATTGAGGGAATTTGTTTCTTTTAGAGTAAGAGTTAGTAGGCTTTTTTAAAAAGTTAAAATAAGTAATCAACCTTAACAAAAGAAATTCAATAAAAATTAATTAAAATTTAATCAACAACGAGTAAAATTCTAATCAAATAAGTAATTTTAGAGATGGTTCACAAAACTGATTATTGATGCAAAGATAATTTCAGACTTCCATTGATAAACTGGTTATAGTTGTCATTAAGTTTTGACAGCCAACTTTTCTTTACTTTGTTGGTAGTTAAAATACGACTGTTAACTATTTCTCTAATCAAGAAATAACCCTATATACGATCATAGGATTTAATCTCTCAATTGTATTAAAAATTAAAAAAGTTCAGTTTTAATCAACAAACATGCTGCGAGAGTTTATTTAAATTAGATCATATATTTCCCTGACATAAACCCAATCATGCCAGTCACTACTAATATTAAAGCAGTTAAACAATTACTGATTTAATTATTTAATTGGAAGTAAATTATTATATTAATTTAAATATTGAACCCTTAATATTCAAACAACACAATAATAATGAACGGTAAATCAAGAAATATACAAATACCAAGGAAAGAAAGATAATTAAAACAAATTCAATCTAACATATATTAAACCAAATCATCATTATCTTCTTATTAGAAAGAGAGTTTAGTTAGTCCTCACGAAGAAAATCTAAGCAAAAGAAGAAAAATTGCAAAAGTTGCGCCCACCAAGAGAGAGAAAAAGTCGATATACAATAATGAGAGAAGAAAGCTAAACCATAGTTCTCGTATCTCCTTTTGAAGGGGCTTTTTCTTCTTTTATAGGAGTAGGATCTCCTATTTTTAAGAGAGAGTTTTCCTAAATCTAGTAAAAAGAAAAGTCTTACTAAGGGGAAATATTCTAATTGCTTTCAAAAAGAGGAACTTCCCAAAAAATAGGACATTAAGTAAGTTGAACTTCTAAAAGTCTATCCCTAAATATTAGGAATGAGTTAACGTTGTGAGAATTTTCAATGTTTTCAAATCAAACTTCAATTTTCCTTGAAATCACATGCAAAGAGTGAGCAATAATGTTGATTTGGATTCCAGAAAATTCTTGTAGTAAATCCCAAAATTCATATGTCCACATACTAATGCAAGAGTGCTTCCGTCCAGCTTTTCTCCTTTGCATTAATTCTCCAAATTAACTCATTTTCTTCACTTCTTTTCATAACTCTTTCCCATCAATTCTAAAATATCAAATATCATAAAATATAACTATTACAGCAACAATTATTAAAAATCAAGTAAAATCAACTAGAATTATTATACCAATTTAAACTCTATCATCAATTAATTTTTTTTAATTTAACCATTAATGTTAAGCCCTAATATAAATTTTTGTTATATTTTGTTATACTTTTTGTTCTTGGATGAGATTGTAGAATAAAATTTTATGCGTTTAATCACTTGTTTGTGCAATAGTTGTATGGAATATCATGGATGAAATATTTTCTTAATGATATTTTAGATTTTCTAATATAGTTTTCAAATTCATATTTATTGCTCACAAATACTTTATTAAGTTTTTGTACCCCTGCCTCTGGGTCTTATGCTCACCGCTGATAGAGCTGATGTACATATGTTATTGTTCTTTTTTAATATTCACATGTATCATGATCTTGAGCGTGGAAAATGTGATTGTCTTATGATTCTTGGAAGACTAGGACTTGGTATTATATTCTGGAAATCGTAAGTTCATATAACTAATTGCCATAGATGGTGCTATAGTAATTGCTTTCTCAAGCCATTAGAAGATAGCTTGATAAGCAATTAAACCACTTACTCTCTTTCTCTGATTCTCAAAAGACCTATTTAGTATAAAGAAGGAATTAACATGTTTTATTGGTTTGTTCATCTCAAAACCACTAGCTGGTTTCAAACTCAAAGACCTTCCTTATCTGGTGCGGAAAAATTTGGGCTTTTGTATTCAATCTTGAATGCCCTGCCACTGCCATGACTCACATTTCTCCATAACGCCCATTACGCAGCATCCTTGCCCCATATGGTTATAGATATTTTTCTAGTACCACTTGCACCATCCTTGTTCTCCTCAAAGTTACTAGTTTAATGTATCTTCTGAGATCTGTAGTTCCAAGGCCTTTCCAACTCAACTAACATGCTGATTACATATGTCAGCGTGATCTTGACAATGTCTCTGCCACTTAGGTACTAATTATTTGACAAGACTGGTGTACTGGTACTTATGATAATTTTTTAAGCTATGACTCTGGAAGGGAATCGAGTTCTTTTGTATCAACTGCTTTGCAACTTCTCTTCTCTCTTAAGCCATGGATTATGATGTAGATGTAGTGTGTGTCAAACATGAATTTTTCTCAAATATTCTAGAGATTTTTGTTTATTTGATTTTTAGATATCAGATGCTTCTTGGATGCTTGAAGGTGAAGCCTTTTTGTGGTGGGTGGGGGTGTAGGAAGCGATGTGGTTATTTCGTAAAAATGTCAATAAAATTAGAATTTTCTTTCACTTGACCTTTTCTTGATTAAGTGCATTCATTATGTTCTGTTTTGCATTTTACACCTTCCATTTCCAGTCAGGGCTCTTTATTTATTTAAATTTTTGTTTTTTTGGGGGGAAGGGGGTGAGTTACAAATAGGTCAAGGGTTTCCCCGGTTATAAACTTCAACTGACCATGTTTTTCTAAAACAAGTCTTCGTTCTTCTTCTTATCTCTTCTCTTCCTGCAAGTTTTTTCCTTTTTTGGTGCTGCAAAAAATGCTGTTAGAGATGCAAGGTGATCCACTAGGAAGTCATCGGTTAGGATCATCTTTTGGATTTCTTTTTGCACCTAAGAGTTCTTTCGATGGTCAGCAACCGAGTCATTAGCATGTAAATTTTGCAGCCATATTGTATAGCTCATGGGGGCTTGACACCCTTCTTCCTTGTACGGCACATTCGCTTTGTCAAGGAGCTATTTTTTTCCCCTGCCTCTCAATCCCATTTTAAGCTTTGATCCCTAAACATCCGCATATTCGGTGCAGAAATCAAATGATTAGGGCCATAAAACGCTTCCTTTTACTCTGTCTCCTATGAAATGCCATGGGTTTAAAAGGATCTTATTGATTTTCTATTTTCTTCTTACAACCACGTGAGAATTTGGGGATAATCTTTGTACTCTCAATTATGAAGAACAAACATAGATACATCACCATGAATACTTAAAAAAAAAAAATACAAGCATTGCAAACAAAACAGCAGAAGTATGCATGCATATAATTCACAATAATAAGTTTTGCTGTATATTGCAAAATTCAGAATAAGCAATTTATGTGGTCACAACAGAGCCTTCTAAATATACTAAATAATACATCTACTTAAATACGACATTTTTTGGGATAATCTAAATGCCGAAATATCAATAATGATATATTGCATCTTCATTGTAGCAACTAATTTAATATGGGTAAAGTTCACTCTCCTCACTTATGATCAGTCCTTATAGAATGATATTGTACGATAGAGAGTTTATTCTCAAGAAATTTCTTTCTGCGAAAAGCTTTGTATGAGGAGTCATGCCAATTGGATATGATATGACACCCTAATTACATTTGTTGGACATAGATCATCATATAACCAGAGATAGTATAGATCACAAGAGAGTGCATGTGAGAGGATGGATTTTTAAGCAAAATGAAGACATTGATCCAAAACTCATAAGGAAATATGGTGTTACCCTTGTAGATAAGGAGGACAAAGTTGATGTATGTTTTTCTTTTGTTTCTTGATGCTACATTAACTCCAAAAGTGAGATAGAGCTCACATGAGAAGAACTTCTCTTTAGATCTTAACTACTTGTTCTTCTTAAACTTTGTTCTGTGATGTGGATATTGCAGATTTTGTGGACTTCTTTTTGTGTGGTTCTTTTGGAAGTTCACCTCTTCGGTCCTCTCTCTGTGAAAGGAATTTTATTTTCCTCCAGAAGAAAAAGGTGCTTCTCTTCAAAGCAAATCTCTAATTCCTTAAGTGTCTTTACAGTGCTGCAGATCATTTTCAGTCAAAAGACTAAGAGAGAAGTGCAGAAATGTTCCAAAAGTCAATGCTTTATGTTCCTCAAGAAGTAGAAAACAGAATCCTTCGTGCAAAGGGCTTCAGAGTTTTATCTCTTTGCCATGTTTGCCTCTCCCAGCTTGATCAGGCCCATGAATACGTCACTGAGGCTGGAAAGGTACACTTAATAACCATTACAAGCAACAACTTTGGTCTCTGAAACAGTGGAGACATATCTGAGCCAAGCCACCTCGAGTAACATGACTACTTCCTCATTGGTTTCTATTTACTGTAGTTTCAACCAAGCATAACCTCTGCCTTCATTAAGGTACGCTCTCCCTCCTGTGCTGCTAAATCAGCACAATCTGCGCAGTAGGTTGGCACATGGAATCCTTATACTCAAACATGATCCTATTTATAATACAGGCAGTTCAAGATCCGTCTGCAAAAGAATGAATATGATGCTGCTACCAAGCAAATGCAAATGATGACCTGCTTGGACTTCACTCCAGAATTCTTTGCTTTCCCAGCCCATGAAGCTCTTGCTTGCCATGCTCGTCCTGTTGCTGTTGCTGCTTTTTCCAATCTCCTGAATTTATGCACGGTAAAGGCTATGCATGCAAAAGTTGTCATATTTCTTATCCTGATCACGATTCTTACTCATGAACCAGGGAATGAGCCAGAGATTGTTAAAGTAATGAAACAAGTTCAGACCCAAATACTTGAGCTTGGAGCTGACGGCTTCTCTGGTAACGAGGAGGTTGGAAGACGGGAAATGAATTGGCTTGAATTTAATTCATGGAATGTTGGCATAAGAACTGGCAAAGAGAAGTATGAACTTTGTGCAGAGTTTTTGAGATTGTCAGCTGGATTCTACGGTTTTATGGCTGATGGGGTAGGTTAGGAAAACAAATTCATGGTTTGCAAGTCATTCATATTGTCTGTATCTGCCATGTAGCTTCTGAAAAGCAGAGGCGGGCGGCATTGCTGGAGGAAGAAGTGAAACAAGCAGCGGATTTGCTTGATAGAGTAGGCAAGGTAAAACACAATTTTGTTTGTTATTTTACACGTAAAGCATTAAGTTTAGCATCTCCTTTATATTTATATTCAGTAATAATATGAATCTTGCATTATCTGGTTGAAAACTCTTGGAACAATGTCATTATCTGCTCTAAGTAATGGCCCTTGTTTTCCTATTATGCTGACACTAATGTCAAGCTCAACAGTTCCCAGCACTAACACGGAATGTATTGCCACTATTGAACCTGAACTTCTCTTGGTGTACATTTTCAATGCTTATGATCTATATGGGAGGATAACAGATTTCAAATTGCAACAGCGGCTCGTTGTAAAGAATTTTGCAAATTCAAAGGCTTGCGACCAAAAGCGCCTCCTCCAAATTGGCCTAGCCACCTCCCAAGGCAATACAGATGATGATGCCTTGATGATGCCTTGTATGGCATGTATATGCTAGCACACCAGGTCATGGTGGGGTTGAGGGCAGAGTATACTGAGGAGGGAAAATGGCTTGCCATGACAGCATGGATTCATGTGGCACTGCTGGTGAGGCTTGGGAAAATTGACACGCCAAAAAGGGGGATGCACATCGGAATGGAACTTGCAAGGAATGTTGCAGGGACAGAAGCAAAGCATGCATGGAAGACTGTCACTGGCTTTTGTGGGAAACATGGAGGACACGAAAATGTAGAAAAAGCAGGTCTTAGCTAGTCGTGTTGTATCCATCTCATTTTGGTTGTAGAAAATATTTTCCATACTTCTAACCCTTCAGTGGGTTACTTGGGAGGTGATTCACATGCAAACAAAACTTAAGCACACCGCTGTGAAGCTAGAGACTCTAATTTTGCCCAATATAGGTCAGAATCCTTTGAATGTAAAGCAGAATTGTCAAACGTTTCCTTAAAAGGCTGGACCTGAATGTTACAACTTACGGGGGCTTTCCTTCTATGTCAAGAGTAAATCACATTTTGTACCAAAAAAAAAAAAAAAAAAATCTGTGGAGCTTATTTTATCAGCTCAGAAAAATTGTTTGTTGAATCAAGTTTATGTTACATCTTAAAAAGTTGTCAAGATGGGGAAGAATGCTTCCTGTAAAATAACAAAGCTTCCAAGGAACTTGGAAGAGCAGGGTAATAAAGCTGAAAGGGTAATTCAGCATGCAAGTGAAAACACGTGATATGCCATGGTCTAGCTTGTCCAGCTCAGGTCTAGTGCATGGCCTTGGCCATAAATAAGTAATGTGGTAGCAGCTGGAAATGGCCTGTAATGGCACCACCGAGTTTAGGTAGGCACTTTCAACAAGTAGTACGTGGGTTCAGTCCAAGGCCTGTTAAAATTGAGCTCTCTTTAACGTGCACATGCTCATGCTCATGACTTTTCAGGCAAATAGGAAGAAATCAAACATTTAACCAGGAAAATTCAAACTATTAGAAGCAATGGAAAAGGAATCTGGTGTTATTGGCATGGAGATTCCAAATTCACCAAGTTCCAGTAGTAACACTTGTTTGTGTTACTGGCACACAGCTTGCAATTGCTGTGCTGTGATGATTCCCAGCAAGCCACCCGGTCATTCGGAGTAAAGCATACACAAACAGTGAAAATGGCAGAGGATATTCACATAAGTTAATAAATGACAAGCTCGCTTATAAGTTGCCTAGAGGGCAAAACTTAAAAACAAGCTAAACCAGGAGGGTAGAATTTTCAGGTGATTAGCATAGACAAGCTTTTTTCTAATTCATAAACTTAAATGACCTTTGCTCTCAACTTGAAGTACTGGATAAAGCCTCAAATAAAGCACCACCATCTGGAATAGCAAACTGTTCAACAGAAAAGATGTTTACGAAAGCATCTTGCGAGCTTTATTAACAAGCGTATTTGATTGAGAGAAGCAAACATCAGATCACTGAAAGCCACACTTGATTAAAAGTGAACCCGTTCTGCAATAATGTGATTAAACGGAGACAAATTTTTAGCAGTCTGACAAAAGGAAAACATAGGTTCCAACTGGAATTACAACTCCCCCGATGATAATATAAAACAGCATTACATTACTTGGATTCATTTCTCTCTTTCTTCTCCTGCAAGTACCTGGCAGGAGAAAAGCATAACCTTTAAAATCTTTTGAATGATGGAATTCATGTGAAAAATGGAAACATTCACAGGCAGAATCTAAGAATTTGGTTGAATTCAAGATAAGTAAGCCCAGCTAATGTTACTCTTTCTCCAGATGGTGAACAAGTCTCACATCAGGCTGTATCACGCATACCCTCATCGTTTAAATTGCTTTATCTCTTTTTTGTTATCATTATTGTTTAATTTCAATTAAATTCATTGTGACATGCCAATTGCCAAGACAGTGTCAAAGTGATCGATGAGAAGGCAAATTCTTTCAGGAATTCAAGCATACTCATCCACATTTGATGGCATCAATTCCTGTAGAAGGCAAACTAGTCCCAAACAACAAATAGGCAATTTCATTAGAGGCATGTCATGTAGCATAAATAACATGTTCAATGGCCTACCCTTGAGCACTTGCCCAACGAGAGAGTTGATAGAGTTGCACTGTCTCATTAGAGGCATGGCATGCTAGGAGTAGATAATTGCGAGGCTGTACCATCCATGCAAACCTCATGAATAATGCCGAGTACACGCACATTGCTGCAGAAAAAAACAAAGTTGCAATTAAATCTCAATCGACAAACAGTAACTAGAAAAATATCATTTCAAATAAGAGATTCTCGACCTGCAGTCATGTTGCCAGAAATCATTTCTGGGGGCTTTTGCATGTCCACCAATCCCTGCCGATACAGTGAAATCAAATGAATCAATTTCATATGTCTTAAATAATGAAGTAGATGATATCAGAAATAAAGGAACGAGCATACAGCGAGAACAAAGCCCCAGTTGGCGACAGGTCCCCAGAAATGAGTCGTTTTAGGGCCGACAGGACTGTTCAAGAAGGCTCGGAAGGAAGCCATGCTTAGTCGCTGCTTCAATATATCTGTAAAGACAATAATTTCGATTGACAAAGAGAGAAATTTTTGCGGTTCTAGGACAAAGACAAAAAAATTGAAAAGAAAACCCTTTTTGTGCAATGCATGGTAATCGTAGTCGGACGATTCGCGATTCAAATCGTGCGATTCGATCGGATTCATAGCCCCATCGATTCAGATCGGTTATCTGAGTCGTGGATTGGTAAGAATCGTAAACGAACCGCACGATTCGATTGAATCTCTCGCCGAAGAAGAAGACAAACATGGAGGACGTCCTCACCGTCGAAGGAGATCAAGGACGACGTCGTCAGCGAAGAAGAAGCAGATCTGCGATTAGAAAAGATCGAGGCAGAACATCTGAGTGCTAAAGTCGTCGGAGAAGTCTGATGGACGCCGTCGCAGAAGGAGATGAAGGAAACGAATAAAAATCATAAACAAACATCAAGCTTCAAAAACAAGAGATAGAAGCAGAATTAACGTAAGAGTTATTTTAAATATTAATATTCTTAACTTTGCCCTTTGTCCGGTGAACGCGATAATTTCGTTTGACCATCCAAGCGAGCATCTCTATCCATGCTGTTTCTTTCAAATATTTTCTTTTAAATTGCTTTAAAAATATTTGTGTTAACCATTGCAAAAAAGTTATTTTTACAAAAAATTATTGTAGTAGTTTATTTTATTAAGATTTAGATTGTTATTATTGTAGTAGTTTATTTTAGTTTCTTTCATAAATATTTATTTTATAAATTATTTTGTTATTTTATTGTAATGGAGGGCACTCACTTGAAAAAATTTAATTACATTTTCATCTACTTGCATTAGATAAACATCTTGAAAAGATACACCTAGATGGTTACTACTTGACTCTAATGCAAGTAAGAGATAATAAGGATTATGCACGAGAGCAATCATTCCCTAGTAAAATTTAATATTACCGATGGCTATACGAGTGATCTTTTCAAATATAAATATTACTTAAAAATATATTTTGTTGTTTTCATTAAGTATGTCATTACAAAATTAATAAAAATTTTCATTTTCAAGAGCTAACAACACAAAAGACAAAATCATCTTATACAAACTCTAAAAGATAAAGTTCATAATCGAAGAACTCTTGATCGGGTAAACAATAATTCAAAAGATGATCATTTTGGTCTGGTCCAAGATTAATTATGAGATAGTAATGATTATGAAATGATGTGTCTCATGCTAAAAGTAATATAACACACATTAGATGTATAGACTGAACTTAACTAATAAATGATGACCGATTATCATTTACCTAAGGTCAACAAATGTTATCAGAGTAGTGCATATAATCCTTAGATATAAGATATAACATAATTATGGTATGCATAGGTGATTATGATTTACTAATGCTTACATGATTGTGCTAATTATGTGTGAACACTCGACATTTGATGACTCTAATTGGTTATATACGGAGATAGGTAATCATCTATATAAAATTCTATCGCTCTTGGTAAATTTGGTGAATTTTCCACAAAATTGAATTAATTTAATTAGAAAAGAGGTTTTATATTAATTAAACAAGCATGTCGATTAGCAAAGAATGTGACTTGAGTGTAAATAATTTGATTGAAATTTATGACATTAACTGAATTCCAAATTTTAAGATGAAAGGATTCAATTGTATGATAACTGTGATTATTGGTTTTACTTGAAAGTTCTGATTGCATTTGTAAACATTCATGACTAGTATAAAACACTATTTTAGTTGTCAATCAAACTATGTAAAGTTTAAGGGGGATCCAGTGATGTAGCCCTAGGGTGTGAAATGATTTTTTTAGATAACGTGTGAGTTTAATGATATTTTCTCATAGTCATCTAAGTAGTGAAACTATAAAGTCATGTATAACAAAATAATACAACGAAAAGGAAATAATATTTTAAATCTTGATTTCTAAATAATTGAGGTTCTTATTATAACTTGAAATCGAATTAAGAAACCAACTCTAAACCTAGTGTGGATAAGATTGGGAGGACCTAATTGGATTAGAAAAGTTTCTAAAATGTAAAAATTTCTAATTTGTAAAATACTTTTAAAATTAGGAGGTTTTGTATGCACCATTGCAATCAAGATTTTGACGCTAGGACACATGCCAAAATTCAGTTAAATGATTGAAAGTAATTTGAGGAACCAAATGAAGGAATTTTGATAAGTTCTTTTTAGGGTATGAAGGCAAGACCCCATGAGCAAGCATCAATAGTCCCACCAACATCGCATGTGACGTTCTACAATTTGAGTGTCTCGCCCCTAACAAAAAATGTAAAACTTATGCAGAAATGAAAATTTAATCATATCAAAACATACCTTACTCGAGATAGCAATATTGAATCATCATCATGTATTGGAAAACACGGAAGGAGAAAATGTAGAAAAATTTTAAACTTTTACTTTATTACTATTTTTGAGAAAATACTAAAACCACCCAAAACATATATGATATAAAATTTAACCACAATCATTGCTATCATCTCATAATTGCCACTGCTACAGCTCAATATATATATAGACAAAAAAGTAGCAAACTCAATCATGCCAAAACTTATCAATTGTAATTTAACTCTTTTACCACAATATACTTAAAGAGAAATCCAAAACTAACAAGGAAATCCAAAATCCACGTATTACATTTACATCAACACGTATACAACATTTAGGAAAACTAACTCAGAAAAATCCACACAAATTGAGTCAAAAACTAAAAGAGAAAAACTAATATAGAATCCCTAAACCCAAAATCCACTATTACTATTTGAATTCTCTCGTTTGACTCCCAATTTATCTGAAATGTTAAAAGAGATGGTTAACCAACCACCAGTTGAGCAAGCTTCCATTTCCAGACATACATGGCATGCAACAATACGTAAAGTAGTTAAAGATAAAGGAAACGTAAATCATGAATTACAAAACATTATCAATTGAACATATATCATGCATATAAGTATAGGGGAAAGCAATAGAAAAAGAGATCAATTAGTTTGAAGACTTTGCTTGCTCAAATTTCTAATACAACAAACACGTAGTATTTCTTACTTCTTTTTTTTTTGTTATACAGATATTCGAATCTGGGATCACCAGGTTGGCGGAGGGGGACCACTAAGCTGTCCCCTTAGGGACAATATCTCTAACTTCCAATGAAGATAAGAGTAATTGTTAGTTTTCTTATCTATATTTCAAACTTTAAATTACTTACTTTACTTTGTATATGCAGTTGTCTCTCACTTTTGATAGAGTTCATCTACCTCTAACACTGGATGGAGGTTGACCTATAATTGTCTCCAACTCTAGATCGGGTTCACCTACTTTCGGCACTAAGTAGAGGTTAATTCGAGCAATGAATAGATGCAATATTTTTGGGATTAGCAAAAATATGGTTTTCTAATATTTATATGGAATCTTAACTGGAGAGATGCTACCATACCATGGATAAGATTTATTAGCATTTTAAATATTTATTTGAACTTTTCTTTTTCTTTCTTAAGTTACACGGAATTTTAACCTGTTTCTTTATCTTTTTATCAGATTATATGAAATATCAACCCGTGAACATAACATCAAAAGTTTAATTGGGACAGAATTTCACATATCTTGTTATTAAAGCCTTGAAAAGATTGGTCATGGATATATAATAACATGAAGCATGAGAAATAAAAACACATTCATTGGATGCATAAGAATATCAATATAAATAACAAAAAGGAAATACTTGATAACTTTAACTTAATTATATCATTTCTTATATTCATCATAACCCTTTTCTTTTAGATATAGGTATTCTTTCATCACCATATACGGAAATCATACAATACTAAAAATAATAAAATCGGTTCTAGAACTTATCTTGAGATTTCATATATACCTAACATTTAGGTTTCATCAAACTATTCTAAGATGTCATATGATCTAATTTATAGACTTTAAGGTAAATATTAAATATTTAGAATCATAGGAGTGTGGAAATCTCTAAGGAATTTCATTGGGTATATAATAATATTAAATTTAGGGATGTTAGGGAATGATTCATGCTCGGTTCATCGATATCAAACCTATGTTCGAATTATTTCTTCCTAAAGTAAAGCCACCTAAAACACAACATTCTTTAAGACAATGGCATCATCATTTTTATACTATAACTGAACTACATAAACGTTTAAGCACATTTTTAACATATTAACTAATTTCCTAATTCTTTAATGACTATTTATATACCTTGATCATCTAAACATAACCCAATATAATGCATCAACTTAGAAAAACATGATATCTAAAAGAAAACCACACAAGTAGTTGAATTACTTATCTTTACAAGCTCAATTCAATTAAAGTTTCATTATATCGTCAAAAGTTTACATAGACTTATGTATCATACACTTTTAGGTATTAACTTTTCAACACTCTACATCATTAATACCATACTAGAGCATCCCGAAACATCAAAATAATGTGTGTGTGTGTGTGTGCGTGTGTGCATGCATAGACTATTGAGGCCAAGAGTAAGCAAATAATCTTTCTTTCTTTTTTTTCAAAATTTTAGGAATTTAATCCGTGAAAAATATTGCTAGATTATCATTAAATATTTAGTAATAAAGAGTAGACGAAAAATAGTATTAACAAAGTTTTAGAATGTTAGAAAATCATATTAACATGCTCAAAACTTGGCTAAAATAGGGGATCGGTTTTTGCATATATAAATCAATCAAGTCCCTTGTAAACATACATTCTTGTTGTCAAAGTGGTATTCTATAATTTCAAAATTAATTTTAAGTAAGAGATAACACATTAGAGCATGCTGAAAATAGAAAAAAGGCAAGAAAAAAAAATACAAATTACTTGTTATGACAAGGGTTCAATTCCTATCCTATGCTTTAATCCCTTTCCCTCGTTGTTTCTTGCTGCAACAGGATACTCTTTGATGGTAGAAGTGTTTGAACTCATGAGAATTAAACAATTGAGGGAGAGAGAGCTAACTGGGATTGTGAGAAAAGAAGATAGAGTGACTGATTGAGATGAGAGATCAATTGAGACCAATAGGGAAGCAATCAAACTTAGACTCTAAGAGTGGTCTTGATTACAAGTAAAAGAGAGGGGGAGAGGGAGCTTCTTGACTTAGAGGAGGGAGGGAGGGACCACGTAGTTGAAACAGAGAGAGACATTGAGTAATGATTTGGGCTTCATGGCTAGAAGTTGCCATCACTATCTACATTAACCTAAGATGGAGATATGAAGAGAAAAGAGAGTATGATTTAGAGATTTAGAGATTAGAAGAGAACTGAAGAGAGAGAGTGTGTTGAGAAAGAGCCGTGAGAGTAATGTCGGAGCATGCCATTATCATCATGCTTGGAAGTTGCCATCACATCTCTATCAACTTAAAATGGAGATATTAAAGAGAAAAGTGAGTGTAATTAAGAGATTTAACGATCAGAAGGGAATTAAAGAAAGAGAGACAATGAGAGAAAGAGTCTCGATAATAGTGCTGGAGTCTACCATCATCGTCATGATGTTTTTGGTTTCGAAAGGGATGACAAAGAGAGAAGAAGATAGGAGGAGAGGGAGTGAAAGAGAGAGAGAGAG
This sequence comes from Dillenia suffruticosa, assembly GCA_033439265.1. NCBI lineage: Eukaryota > Viridiplantae > Streptophyta > Magnoliopsida > Dilleniales > Dilleniaceae > Dillenia > Dillenia suffruticosa. Next base: position 9,869,481 of record JAVTVX010000018.1, on the reverse strand, counting down.
AGAGCACCTTCACTATTGGGGTCCCTTGATTTCTAGCGGTGGCTTGACGGTGGTGGCTTGACAGTGGTGGCGACAATTAATGATGTTGGCGAGAGACAACAACAATAGAGAGAGAATAAGAGAGAGGGGGATATGGAAAACCTTTTCTCTTTGAAACCTTAGTCGCCTATTTTTCTTTTTTTTTTTTAATAAAAAAGATGGTATTTGAGTGGTACACTATTTGGACTAGTGAGATCTACCATAAAACTTCATTTGCATATTTAAAATCACAAAAGAAAGACAAAAAAATGTGAGATCAACAATATGTACTTTCTCATAAAAAGATATTTTTGAACTTATACAAAGACAAATATCCAAAAGTTATTTTCAAGTATTTTAAGTGAAATTTTCATAAATGATATTTTTATGTAATTTTTGAGCATCTTGGTCATAACACTAGCCATTTTGACTCTCATGAGTTTTCTTAAATCTTAAGTTACTTTTCTTTACTTAAAATAATCTCTCCTTTGGTTCTAGTTTTACCGGTTTATGTAAAACTTTGCAAGGTCAAACAAAAATCAACCTTAATACGAAAACCCTCTCTCGTTCGATTGAGGAGAGAAAGAGAAGAGTATGAGTATGAGCCACGCAGAGGAACCAGAAGTCTCAGCAAAAGAAGAGGACTATCTTTAAAGGAGCACCAAGAAGGCAAAGGCAGAAGGGGAACCTTTCTATTACCAGCCTAAGCGCTCTTTCAAGGAAATGCTAATGGGCCAAAGGAACACTTGGCCATGCCAAGAGGACATGATTGAGTTGGACTCGGATCTGGAAGCAAAATATTTAGTCGTAGAGGAAATAGAAATGTCAGTTGTAGACAAGGAAGTTCCGGAGGTCAAGGTGTCAAACATGACCTTAAAAGATCTTTTGAAGCCTTGGAGGAAAATCGTGATCATCAAACTACTAGGAAAAAACATTGGCTAGCACCTGATGTCTATCAAGATAAACCATTTATGGAAACTATAAGGACACCTAGAACTGCTGGACCTAGGTGAGAGTTTCTTCCTCGTTAAATTTTCCAACAGTCAAGATTATGAGCATGTGTTAGTGGATGGGCCATGGCTCATTCACGACCATTATCTGACTGTGAAAAAATAGTGACCGTGGTTCACTCCAGAAGAAGAAAGAATAAAATCCACCGTAGTATGGATTCGGTTACCACACTTGCCCTTAGAGTTCTTTAATGAAAATATCCTCTTTGAAATAGGAAAAATAGTAGGAAAAACAATTAAGATCGATGTAAACATAGCAAATGTAGTGAGGGGAAAATACGCTAGTATCTGTGTGGAAATTGATTTAAAGAAGGCTTTGGTCCCAAAGATAAAAATCAGGAAACGCATCCAACGCATTGAATATGAATGTCTCCATGTCATCTATTTTCAATGTGGTATGGTCAGTCATAAGTCAGAAAATTGCACGACACGGGAGTGTAATGTAGAGTTTGAAATTATGGTAGAGGAAAAGAGGTTTCTGAGGATGAAAATTGATCCACGATAGACAACATGGCGGGGAAAGAAAATGGCCTTGGTCCTCGGATGATGGTCCAAAGGAGGCAGAAGTATAACAAAAATAGAAATCTTAGGGGCAAGGGACAGAAGGAACTCACCAGAAATCACTTTGCAAACCTGGCGGAAGTCAACGAGACAGTATTAGAAGACAACTTTAATTCAAGACACGAGGACGCCACCAGCAGCCTCGGATAATGTGAACTTTGACCTATCAGAGAAGTAACACAAAAGTAGTGGAGAGAAGGCCGAAGGGAGAGAGTACATCAAGAAATGGGCGAAGCAAAGGCAAGAGGAAGGAAATGAAGCTTCTCAAGAAAGCTCTAACAGAGGATGAAGATACCTCGGGTGGCAGTCAAAAGGGACAGAATAAGGTGGATAGGATGTTTATATAGCATGATATGGGCCTCAACATGGTCTTGGGCTCAGAATCGAAAGGAGAGGGGAAGGAAGCTATTATGGCCCACCAGTAGAAGGTTAGGAATGGGCTGGAGCTTCTGGATAGTGTATTTATTCAAAACAAAGAAAGAGGCCTGGGGTGGATAATGGGCCAGACATGAATAGACGTCTAGATGGTTTTAATGAACGGAGAGCTGTGGATCTAGGAGAAGATGGGGAAGCCCAACTTGTTCTGTATACAATGGCTACTCCCATGGAAGATGAGGACAGAAGCATTGAAGAAATGACGGCCCGAATGCATAAGATAAAAGAAGATGATGTTCCCATGATTGAAAGGAATTACCAGAATGGGGAGGATATGGAGGTTTAATAGAGTTTATGATCTTGGCTAGTTATGATCGATCACTATCTACAATGAACATCAAAATCATTTTTTGGAATTGCAGAGGTGTGAATAGCCAAGGTTTCAGAAGACTTTGCAAGGAGCTGTTACATAAGGAGAGACTTGGTATTCTGCTACCTCGAAACTAAAGCTAAAAATAATCAATTCCCTTCATTTATGAAAAATTACGATTTTAATGAGGAATTCATTGTCCTAACCTTGGGTTTTAAGGTGGCTTGTGGTTGATTTGGAATAATAACAGACCGACTCTAACGGTGCTCAAGCATAATAACTAGCTCATTCACTGTCCTATAGAGGAGAGTGGTAAAAGATGGTTCTTGACTTGTGTATACTGTCAACCTTATATCAGAGTGAAAATAGAGAGTTGGAGGGAGCTGAAGTTGATTGCAGATAATATGCCGGATCCTTGGATAGTATTGGGGAACTTTAATGACATAACAGGTTCTAGTGAGACTAGCAGAATAACTTATTCATCGTGGAAAAGATTTCAGAGGTTTAGGAGTTGGTGGAGAGAGTGTAATCTTTTGGATATTAGCTCAGTTAGCCCAAAGTATACGTGAAAGAGGAAAGAAGGAGCAATGCTCTACCAAAAATTAAACAGAGGCCTTTGTAATATGGAAGCCAAATTGTTCTTTCCAGAGTTGAAGCTTATAAACCTTACATGACTCCATGGAGATCACTGTCTGATAAGTATTAATACAAATTTGCTGAATCCTCCAAGGAAGGATAGAAAGCCTTTGAGGTGCGAAGCAGCCTTGCTTACCCATCCCAATTTTAATAAAGTTTTCACGGATGCTTGGCTAAATGAAGAAGGCCCTCTTGAGGTGACCACTCAGTCAGTTGCCTTGGAGCTCAAAGCTTGGAATAATCTGGTTTTTGGAAACATCTTTCATAGGAAAAGTTCTTTGGAATGCCGACTGAAGGGAATTCAAAAAGCTAGCAGCTACTCCCATTCTACCTATCTTCAGGAGTTAGAAACAAAATTGCTCTAGGAGTACCATGCAGTTTTAGAACAAGAGAAAATTTTTTGGCTTCAAAAATCTAGAGTTAAGTGGCTGGTGGAAGGAGATAAGAATACCAAGTTTTTCCATACTACAACCAAGATTAGAAGAAGCGCAGACAGAATTGTAGCCTTAAAAATTCATGGTATTTGGTGTTCTGATCAGGAGGTTCTAAAATGTCAGGCCATCACCCATTTCTCTAATCTTCTTGCAAGCAGAATGGTGTCAGAGATGAGTAGCAGATTTAGGGCCGCAAGGAGCAAGACTAGCTTGAAGAGGGCAACTTTTGTTCTATAATTGCTAGAGCTCATTTGATTTTAATCCCGAAAGTAGCCAATCCTATGGACATCGCAGACTTCAGACCAATAAGCCTATTGAACACAGTATATAAAATCCTAAGCAAGTGTTTAATTTTGTAGATTAAGGCCTTTGTTGCAAGAGATAATTGGGCATCATCACAGCTTCCTGCCTGGGCGAGGCACGCTTGATAATGTGATAGCTCTCCAAGAAGTGATCCACACCATCTCACATTCTAGAAGCAAGAGGCACTCTATGATCATTAAAATCGATCTAAAAAAGGCTTATGACATGGTCAATTAGGAGTATCTAGCTAAAGTTTTATTAGAAGTTGACATCCTTATCAAGTTAGTAAAGGTTATAATGTTTGCAGTCTCGAATGGGATTTTTCCATCATATGGAATGGAGAAATTCTCTTGGCCTTTAAAACAGGGCAAGGGCAAAGACAAAGGACCCTCTCACACCTTATCTGTTCTTGTTGGTGATGCAAATGTTAGCCCTCATAATCCAAGAGAAAGTGAGAAAGGGAGTTTGGAATGCTATCAAGGTGGATAGAGGAGGACCTGCAATATCGCACCTCTTTTTCGCAGATGATCTTATTCTCTTCGCGGAGGTGAAGCATCTTAACCTTAGCAACCTTAGCAACATTCTCAATTGCCTGAAGGAATTCTCAGAAGAGAGTGGGCTTCAAGTGAATCTAGCCAAGTCCAAGATTTGGATCTCTCCGAAAGCCCCAAGACATTTAAAATCATCGCTGGCGGCTTGTAGCAGATTCACGGTCATGGAGAATTTGGGGAATTATCTGGAAATGCGGGCTATTCATGGTAGGGTTAGTAAAGATTTCTATCGCCAGCTTGTAGATAAAGTGTAGGACAAGCTAAGAATTGGAAAGCCAAACTTCTAAGCACTGCAAGGAGAACGTTGATTCAATCTGTCACGTCTTCAATCCCTATTTACACTATGGGACGGCTTGGTTATCAGAATACACTTGTCAAAAACTAGACAAGTTAAATATAGATTTCTTCTAGGGAGATAAGGAAGAGGAAAAAAAATCCATTCGGTTATTTGGAAAGGAGTTTGCAACTATAAACAAGAGGGTGGTCTAGGTATAAGAAGCATGAGGGACTGCAACATAGCAATGATGGCTAAGTTGGGTTGGAGAGTGATGAAGGATGATGTTAGAATATGGTGACTCAATCACGTAGCGGAAGCAATAATTAACATTTTTCAGAATCATAAAAGATCAAGTTTACGGTATACCTTAATCGGTGATTCGAATAATTTCGGAAACCGCAAACTTGTAACTGCAACAACTCGCAGTCGGGATGATAGTTACGTAAGACGAACTATTAACACAATACCACAACGATCCAACCCTTAACCCGGTGATTTTTCGTTGATCGGAATTCACCTCTTTTGTCTAATTATTTCTCTTGTTCTTTTTTTTCTTTCAAGAATCATATTCATCTTCTTTTTTGAATCATAACTCTCGTACGAGGTATTTTTGGAGAGTCAAATTAGGGGTGAGTGGGGTAATGGGTAACTGCCCATTACCCCCAACCTGCTCCACGTGGGCATCAATTAATATCTCCCACTTGCATACGAGGGCATTTTATTTCCGTCATAAGATCACAACTCATGCGATCCACCATATCACCCTACAGGGTTTTCATACAGGGTTGGACGTCGTGCGACTAGCGAGTACACCTGCAAACAAAAACTCCTCGACACACCTGTTAGGATGATCGAGTAGTCACCGTTAATATCATAAGAAAGCTCGTTGTACCCCAGATCCAAGACTAATTACATTCATCGAGTTACTTTCCTCACCGAAAGTAATCCCCAGCTATCACTCGACTATGTATTCACTATCATGTTCAAATCCCTACATGAATGAACATAAAAGACCGGTCGGTGAATACAACATAACAATGCAATGTCAATTGGTCTTCCTTTTCCCAAACTCGAATCTATCGATCTCAATTCGGCTGCTTTCCTAGACCTGTCCCTCAGACCTCAATTTATCTTCCGGGCCATTGGTAAACAGACTAAAGTAGCAAACACTGAATCATGATCTCAAGAGACAGCCGAAAGTAATAAGGGCACAAGAGATCCCACCCAATGGATCTCGAATCTCACACAGTGGGGCTTGGGGATAAGTTTTAAATTATTGTCTCAAGTAATATAGCTCCCACTATCCCAAGTCGTCTTTTCACACGTGGTATGAAAACACGTGCCACAGTGTTACTCCCCCATCTCTCAGAAGGGCATATGTCAGATTTCTCTAACACTGTGCAGGTACGAGGACACAGTCTACACATAAGACTTTACCTAGAGATCTCAGAAAGAGTACCTATGAGACAATATCACAAATTACAGGTGATATCCGAGATCTCAAACCTGGCTTCTCACAGGCAACATGGATGTGGGTACTTCCATGTCGGTCATATCGCATATGACTTCATCCTGAACACGTATCAGGGCGACTTATGTTCTAGCAGGGCCACTCTCAAAACCTCTTACAGCTAGAAACCGTCTCATCCCCGCTCACTCAGAGCCGAAGGTGGTCACTCGTGTGAGAGAGTCGACCTCGCCTGCCCGACATATCTATTATCACAAACTGAACATATATATGATAATTAAAAGTAAGTGCATTAATGGAAAATATAATACAAAAGTGACTGAATAATGCACTATAATCATATATATATAAAATCAATAAGCATCAACGTCATCATTAAGTACAAACTGAGAAATGTCAGTAGATATTCAAACCCAATGACTCTCTATGCCCTAAAAAAGAGTCTCTAGTGATGGGTTTGGTGAAGGGGTCAGCCACCATGCTGTGTGTCGAAATGTACTTGACGGTCACTTCACCCTTCTCGATGATGTCTCTAACATAATGGTATCTGGTGTCGATGTGTTTAGTCCTACTATGAAACTTAGGGTCTCGAGTGTAAGCGATAGCGGCCTGATTATCACAATAAATCATTACAGGTCTCCCACTATCCGCTACAATTCCTAAGTCATTCAGTAGTCTCCGGAGCCAAACACTTTCCTGAACTGCAACTGAGCACGCCACGAACTCAGCCTCCATCGTAGATAGAGCAACACAGGTTTGTTTCTTACTGCTCCAAGAGATAGCTCCGCCATTGAGCAAGAAAGCAAAACCTGATGTCGATTTGCGTTTATCCAAATCACCTCCCCAGTCGGCGTCCGAATAGCCCACAAGACACAAATCGCCTCCTCCATAACTCAAGGAGAAGTTTGCAGTTCCTTTTAGATATCGGAAAATCCTCTTCACTGCTCTCCAGTGACCCCTTCCAGGATTTGCCTGATATCTGCTCACCAGACCAACTGCATAACAAATGTCCGGTCTAGTACACAACATTGCGTACATCAAACTTCCCACTGCACTGGAATAAGGTACTTTACTCATTTCCCTTACTTCTTCCTGAGTTTTCGGACACATATCCAGACTCAGGCCTTCACCTTTGGCGATCGGAGTATCTATGGGATTACAATCATTCATCCCAAAACGCTCGAGAATTTTCTTAATGTAGGTCTCTTGTGAAAGAGCCAATATCTTTCTCGAGCGATCCCTCTGGATCTTAACTCCGAGGATGAATTCAACTTCACCCATGTCTTTCATGTCGAAACTGGATGACAACCATGCTTTGATGGTCTTTAAATACTTAATATTGTTCCCAGCCAACATTATGTCATCCACATACAACGACAGGATCACAAAAGAGTTATCGGACCGTATCAGATAGACACAATGATCCTCCTCGACCATCGTAAAACCGTAAGATATCACCTCCTCGTGAAATCTTAGGTACCACCGCCTGGATGATTGCTTTAGACCGTATATCGACTTCCGAAGTCGACATACCTTGTCCTCTTGACCTACCAGAACAAACCCAGGGGGCTGTTCCATGTAGATCTCCTCATCCAGGCTCCCGTTAAGAAAAGCGGTCTTGACGTCCATCTGATGTAACTCAAGATCCATACTAGCGACAATCGCCAAAAGTAAACGGATCGAAGTAAATTTGACTACTGGAGAGAAAGTCTCCTCGTAGTCAATGCCCTTGGTCTGCGTGTAACCCTTGGCTACCAGACGGGCCTTGTACCTCTCAATCGATCCGTCGGCCTTTCTTTTAATTTTGAAAACCCACTTGTTTCCAATGGTCTTTCTTTCCTCAGGTAAGTCAACTAACTCCCAGACTTCGTTGACTCTCATTGATTCCATTTCCTCGTGCATGGCCTGTAACCATTGGTCCTTTGCTAAACCCTCAAGAGCCTCCTGTGCATTCCTCGGCTCTTCATCGTCCTCAGGAGTCACAATGAGGATCTCATCCTCAATCGGGAAACGGCGACGTGGCACTTGTCCCCGACTACTCCTTCGAGGAGAGAGAGGTCCCACACCTTGAGATGGATTGCTCCCACTAAGATCAAGATCCATAATCGGCTCTTGAATCTCGTCACTGGGTTCGGTTGAGCCACTAGGCTCATCCATCTCGTAAAAGGTGAGATCTCTATCGATTTCTCCTCTTTTAGGGAAATCACTCTCGAGAAATGTGATATCACGAGACTCTATCTCGGTGACAGTACCGTCCGTATGTTCTCCTACGAACACATATCCTTTGGATTGTTCAAAGTATCTAACAAAGATACACTTCTTTCCTCGCGGGCCTAACTTGCCGTACTGATGCGAGGAATCACGAACATACGCAGCGCAACCCCATGGCCTCAAGTGGCTAAGGTCAGGCTGTCTCCCTGTCCAAAGCTCGTATGGGGTGCTTACTACAGACTTTGTCGGAACACGGTTAAGGACGTAGGCCGCAGTCAACAACGCATCCCCCCAATGGGAGATAGGTAGGTTGGCTTGTGCCATCATCGACCTCACCATCTCCAACAAAGTCCTATTCCTTCTCTCGGCTACTCCGTTCTGTTGAGGAGTAGCAGGAATAGTTAACTGTCTCGTAATACCTCTATCGGAACAGAGCTCTTTAAATTGCTCGGACAGATACTCGCGCCCCCGATCGGTTCTGAGAGTTTTCACCCTCAAGTCTAGCTGATTTTCAACCTCACTGATAAACCTCCTGAAGCATTCTAGTGCCTCAGACTTGTGCGAGATCAGGTAGACGTAACCGAAACGCGTGTAATCGTCTATAAATGTAATAAAATACGTGGCTCCGTTTCGGGCTCTTACATTCATGGGTCCGCAAATGTCAGAATGGACCAATTGCAATGGAGTCTCAGCTCTCATTGCTTTCCCAAATGGTTTTCTAGTGGCTTTGCCCGCAAGGCAAAACTCACATACGGGCAACTGGATCTTGGTTAGCGGGCCCAGCAGGCCATTCGTAGCTAACCGGGCCATCCTCTCTTGCCTTATGTGGCCAAGTCTACTATGCCATACATTCACATCATCCACTACACTATCAGATGCAAAAGCAATAGTAGAAGAAGAATAAGTCTCATAACATGAAATCATATCCAGTACATAAAGTCCCTCATGGACTAAACCGGAACAAATTAAAGAACTGTCATAAGTAATGGAAACTCTAGAGTTTCCCAGCAACACTGAATATCCTAACAAATCTAAACATCGGACAGATACTAGATTCCGCCTAATTTCAGGAGCATACAAAACATCATGAAGATATAAGACTTGGTCACTTCGTAGCAATAGCTTGCAAGTGCCAATCCCTTTCACTTCCACGAATGCTCCATTCCCCACGTACAGCCTCCTCGCCTGGGGACTTAAACGGCGGAACTCCACGTATGCGCTCCTGTCCCGAGCTACATGGTCCGTGGCTCCTGAGTCTACAATCCACAAAGGAGAAGAGTTAATGAGCATCACACTAGATGACACGTAACTCAAACCATGTAAAGAAGAAGGACATACCTTTCGCTCGCCACACTCGCGTGCGAAATGCCCAAGCTTGCCACAAACATAGCATTGGACTTTGCTCTTATCGAGCTCCTTCTTCTTGCGCTTCTGTCCTTTGTCGTCGGTCTTGGCAGGTTGCTTTTTCTTGCCTTGGCCCTTGGCCTTCTTCTCATGCTTGCGCCACTTGCGCTTTAAACCCCGGGAGCCCTTACTCGACTCCGCAAAATTAGCATGAGCAGAAGAAGACCTAGCCACCTCCTGACGCTCCTCCTCGAGCTCACAGTGCCTACTCACGTCCATGAAAGTATGAATACTCTCAGTGTGCGTGAGATAGGTCTTAACCACATCCCAGGAGTCAGGCAAGGACTGGATCACACCCAGTACCTGAAGCTCATTAGACATCGGCTCCCCCATATTCTTCAGAGAAGCGATCATACTCGACATGTGCATTAAATGCTGTTTCATTGTATGATCGTGCCTCTTCTTATAAGTGATGAACTTATAGGTCAGCATCCTCACCTTAGGAGCTGACGGGGCGCCATATTGCTCTCTGAGAGCATGCCAGATCGACTGTGCAGTAGGATACTGCTCGTAAATCGGAATCAGTTCATCGTGCATGCAGCTAAGAAGGATTACCCTCGCTTGGCTATCCTTCTTTTTCCAAGCACGATACACCTCCTGATCCCGTCGTGCTTGTGCCGTGGAACCCTCCCCGGGGTCCACCATCTCGTTCTTAAGAACTTCCCCGAGTTCTTGTTCCTCGAAGACAAACTGAACCTTTCGGTGCCAAATATCATAATTGTCACCGTTCAGTTTATCTCCCTTAACGAGATCTAGAACGACAGTCTTCGTAGCAGCCATGTCTCTGTTACACAGAAAAAGAGACGTCAGTGACTAATAATGCTTATTTTCACAATTTTGTACACCCTACGAATTAATAATCCAAAATGAATCGAGTATTGACCCCAAAGTGAGCATATGAGTCAACGGACACCATACACCACAACCCGGAATCTCATCTCTTTATCCGGACTTTAATTCGGCGTACAAAATCCCACAAATAGTCACAAATTTCCTCATAGGACCCCAAAAAAAAAATTGAAAAAATCAATTTTGGACGACCTGACGCGCCGCCGGGGTCCCCACGCGCCGCCGCGCACCGGCGGCGCGTCTGCAGCCCTGCCACGCACCTCCACGCGCCGGCAGGAGCCTGGGTCACGCGCTGGACGCGCGGTGCGCTCTTCACGCGCTTCCACGCGCCAGACAGCGCTCGGCTCACGCGGCGCGCGTCGTACACGCGCTCCACGCGCCAGCGCCGGCTCGGCTCACGCGCGCCCAGTCGCGGCGCGTTCTCACGCGCCCTCACGCGCGGAGCCGAGTCAGCGGGTCAGGCGACCCGACTTGGGGGGTTAACGGGTCGGGTTGGACCCGACACGTGTCGGGTCGTGGTCGACGCTTGACCCGCCCCGACCCGCGCCCCCCCTATTCCTCACCGCTCACGCGCCTTACTCGCGCGTGAGTTCCACGCGCCTGCTGGACGCTCTCCTTGGCGCGTGTTATTCACGCGCCAGCGGGTCTGGGGCTCATCTTCTTTACCCGACGGGTCTGCAACTAGGTCTTTCGACCCGGTTCTCCGAAAACCCAATTTCCGGTACAAACAACATGCAATATATATATCAAAATGTAGATCTAGGAGGGGCAAACACATATCTACCATTTTCATGCTCTGATTTGACCTAAAACTCGCCAAATCTGGGGTTGAAGTGTTCGGTCACTATTCACGGCCGAATGCTTCAACCGGAATTTTCTTAGCCCTATCGTGCTCAGAAAATTACGAAAAAATTATTTTCGTGTTCTACGTGAGTTGGGTAACACAGTGGTATAATCGGATTCACAAAATTCATTCGTGATCCGAACCTCAAATTTTATACCCTATATTTTATACCCAAATTAAATTCCGAAAAATTATTTAAAAATATATCTAACACGCTCTGATACCAATGTTAGAATATGGTGACTCAATCACGTAGCGGAAGCAATAATTAACATTTTTTCAGAATCATAAAAGATCAAGTTTACGGTATACCTTAATCGGTGATTCGAATAATTTCGGAAACCGCAAACTTGTAACTGCAACAACTCGCAGTCGGGATGATAGTTACGTAAGACGAACTATTAACACAATACCACAACGATCCAACCCTTAACCCGGTGATTTTTCGTTGATCGGAATTCACCTCTTTTGTCTAATTATTTCTCTTGTTCTTTTTTTTCTTTCAAGAATCATATTCATCTTCTTTTTTGAATCATAACTCTCGTAGGAGTTATTTTTGGAGAGTCAAATTAGGGGTGAGTGGGGTAATGGGTAACTGCCCATTACCCCCAACCTGCTCCACGTGGGCATCAATTAATAGATGATAAGGCTTTGTGGGTGAAAATCCTTAAAAGTAAATATCTTAGAAACGAGAACTTATTGGATCACAAGAGAGGCTGCAACACGTCTGCAGTTTGGAGGGGCATTTGTGCTAGTCGCAAATGCCTTAAGAAGGGATTAAAATGGAGAATTGGGGATGGTAGCTCCGTCAGGTTCTGGTTGGATGGTTGGATCGGCAAGAAAGTGCTCCTTGAGGATTCTTTAATCCTTCGTGAGGAGTATTTTGCAGAGACCAAGGTGAACCATTTCTGGGATGAAATAGGAGCTTGGAAGATAGAGGAGCTGGAGGCTATCCTTCCTAGGTGTAAAGTGGAGGAGATAAGAGCTATGCCTATCCCAAGAGATAGGTCTAGGTGTGATTCCTTGGTTTAGGGAGAGAAAATGGATGGAGAATTCTTAGTAGCGTTAGCCTATAGGATTCAAAAGAAGTACTCCAATCCCTAGCAGAGAGCGCATACAGATTAGAAGTGGTTGTGGAAATTGAAGTGCCCAAAAAGGATTAAAATCTTCCTATCACTGGTGGTGAAAGGTAGAGCCCTGACTAAGGCAGAACTGAAGATGAAAGGGGTGTTGGAGAACGCTATCTGTAATATATGTGGGTTGGGGGATGAATCCTTGAATCATGTTTTAAGAGACTGTAGTCATGCTCGGAGCATATGGTGTCAGCTAACAAGAGTAAGTGATTTAGACGTAAGTTTCTAGAATGAGGTGGACCTCAATTAGATTAAGAATGGAGTTAATAAAAATTTTAAGATTGGGCTGGAGGAGGAAGCGTTAGGTTTTCACCCTGATGGTGTGGTCTATATGGAAGTCCATGTGTTCAACCATTTTTCAAAAGAAGATTGAACCTCCTCTGAATGTGGTCAGGAGGATCCTTAGCACAATGAGCTCCATTACTAACAACCTCAATCGTATAAACAGAGGGGAGGAAGTGGTGCAGGTGTCGTGGACTAAGCCTATGTCAGACAGTATTAAACTCAACGTGGATAGAGGAGGAGGAATTGAGGGCGACAGTGCTGGGGTAAGAGGTCTATTCAGGAACCATAGGGGAGATTTCTCTATCACAAATCTTAACCCAACATTATAATATCATTAATATCATGGTAGAATATTCCAAAACATAAGAATAATCTAATCATCGCAAGAGAGTTTATCATATAGATATATTTATATATATGTATATGTGTATATTGATTTTTTAGGCCAAGAGTAAGCAAATAACCCTTTTTGCAATGTTTTATGAATTTAATCCATGGAAAATATTGGTAGAACGCTATTAAATATTCATAAATAAGAAGGGATGAAAATTAGAATAAGAGATATGTTAAACAACGATTTAACCTACATGGCTAGAAATCGTTGTTACCATCTCTATTGGCTCAATGCATAGATGACAAAGAGAGAAGAAAACATTATTGAGAGATTCAAAGATTTGAAGGGAGGTGAAAAGAGAGAGATTGTGAGATAAAGGACTATGGCTCGAAGGAGAGAGAGAGTCTCAATAATAGCACCATAGTTTACCATCGTCATTGTCGCCACATCTATTTTGTAGGAAGATGAGGGGGAGAGGAGAAGAGAGGGAGCACCTTAGCTGTTTGAGAGTCTCTCGATTTACGATGGTGGCTTGACGGTAGTGGTGGTGACCGATTATGGTAGCTGGCAGAAGAGAGGAAGAGAGCTACAATAAAGAGAAGAGAAAGGGATGTGTTAATAAATAAAGAGAGAAATGGTTTAAACCTTTATTTTTAGAAATAGTTTAAACCTCTCTTTATAAATAAAGTTTGTCTCTCAATTTTATCTAAACATGATTATTTTTAGAAACAACTTAAACCTCTATTTAATCAATTCAATTGGCATCTAATAATAGGTTGATTAAATGTTAATAAATTTAGTATTCTTTAAAGATGAGAAATAAAAAGTTTTTAAAACTATTTTTTTTGTAAGTTTGGAGAAACTCACTAAACCTCTATATGCATACTATTTTATAAATAAAGACAACTTCTTCTATCATTCTTTTATTTCAAAATTTTGAGAGAGAGGTCTTTATAGAGTATAGAGCTAAAGAGTGGAGGGAAAGTTTTTAAATTTGTTAGAGGAATTTTCAAAATTCAACCTAATTTAGATGTTTTCAAAACTTAAAACTTAGGATATTCTCGTTGGAGTTTGTAGTGTTTGACTTTCATCAAAACATTTTTTGACTGCTCATGTTATTTGTATAGATGAATTAGAGTATGATGAACTAAGTGGGTTCAGTTGTATGGATTATTTTATATCATTGTACTCTATTTCATATCACATTCTCATTTATATAATTATTTTCTTTATATTACAACAATAATTATACTTTTATTCCACTAAGTGGGGCCTAATAATATGAATACTTCTACATTATCATGGTATATCTTGTATCGTATATTCATCTATATTTAAATAATTCAAATCATATTTTATTATCGTTATCCAAGTTTTCTTATATCTCTATCTCCCTCGATTAATATGAGTATATGTTATAGTCTTGCATTGCCTAACTAGAGCTTTTGTCAGTCACCTTTGTATATGTTCATACCATCTTAATCTTGTTTCCCTTGATTTTTCTAGATAGGTTCAACTGCAATTTTCTCCTTTCTTATATCATCTATTCTTGTCTATCCATATATCCATCTTAACATTCTTATATCCACAACTCTTATCTTTTGCTGGTTCTTTTAGTTTACTGTCAAACATTCAGATCTATACAACAAAACAGATCTAATTGCCATATTATAAAAGTTCCCTTTAAGTTTTAGAAATACTTTTTGATCACATAGAATACTCAATGCATATCTCCATTTTGACCATTTTACTTGTATTCTATGTGATATATCTCTTATATCCTTCAAAACTTTCATTTACAAATAATTCATCATCTTTTATTTTAACTATTGTCTCACTAATGCTAACATCATTAAACTTAAATTCCATATATTTTGTTTTTACTCTACTAAGTCTAAATCTTTTCACACCTAATGTTTTCCCTCCAAGATTTGAGCTTTGCAATTACTCTTTCATGTGTTTCATCCATCAAGACAATGTCATCTGCAAATAACATGTGCTATGATACCATATTCTAGATGTGATTGGTGTGTTCATCCATAACTAGTGTAAAAAGATAAGGACTTACTCTTGATCCTTGATTAATCTTGATTCTTGATATAGTTTTATTTTTATTGGAAACATTTTAGTTAATGCGCCTAATATTCTTTTGTTATCATATCTTTGATCATGTCTTTAATCGTTTTAATATATGCTCCTCTTACACCCTTCTTTTCTAAAATCCTCTACATAATTTCCCTAGAAACTCTGTTATATGTCTTTTTTAGATCGATGAATACCATATATAAATTTTCCTTCTTCTTCTGATACTTCTCAATTGATTGTTTGAAAAGGTGTATAGATTCCATCGTCGACCTTCCAGACATGGATTCAAATTTATTTTTATTGATCTTGGTCTCTTTTCATAGTTTTCTTTTGATCACTATTTCTTAAAATTTCATGGTATAGCTCATTAAGTTAATACCTCTATAATTTACACAATTTTGTAAGTCGTCCTTATTTTTAAATAAGGTTACCTTTTCATTTGATTAGACATTTTCTTCATCCTCAATATCATGTTGAATAACATAGTAAGTCATCCAATACCTTACTTTCCAGGGTACTTCCAGACCTCTATTGGGATATCATTGAGTCTAAACATTTTTCCATTTTTTATCATTTTAAAATCTTTTTAACTTTTGAGAGTTGAATTCTCTAATAAAAGTTCATATTTTTATACTACCCTGACCTATTTAGTTCACCTAACTTGATCATCTTGGTCTTCATCAAACAATTGATAAAAATATCTCTTCCATCACTCTTTTATTTCCTCATCATTCACTAGCACTTTTTTTATTCATCTTAAATACTTCTTATTTGTGTAAGATCTCTTGTTTTTATTTCTCTGGATTTAACTATTTTATATATGTCCATTTCTCATTCTTTTATATCAAGTCATTGATAAAAGTCTTTGAAAGCTTCATTCTTGGCTTCACTCACTGCTCTCTTCGCCTCTTTTTTGGCTATGCATACTTCTCTAAGTTTTTCTCATTCTTACTAGTGTAGAATAATTTATAAACAATTCTTTTCGCCTTTTCTTTCCCTTATGCTTCCTTTTTCTACCACCAAGATTCTTTATTTAAAGGTACACATCCTTTTAACTTACCAAGTATACTCTTAGCGATTATTTTCATATGAAGTGTCATATTCTCCCATACCATATTAAGATTACCATGCATTTCTTCTAACACTTGTTCTATTCTTTCCTTAAAGTTATTTCGTTTCTCATTCTTTAAGCTCCACCACTTAATTCTAGGGTTATGCACACTCTTCTTTTATGAATACTGTATTTAATATGCATATCCAATGCCATTAACCTAAATTGGGTGGTAAAAATTTTTCCCGAGATGACATTTTTCCCGAGATGACCTTATAATCCTTACAAGTTTTTTTACTATTATTTCTTTCCTAATCATAAGAAAGTCAATTTGTGACTTATTATTTCTACTTTTAAAAGTAACTAGATATTCTTCTCTCTTTTTGAAAAACATGTTAGCTATGATGAGTTCATATGCTATTACGAAATCTTAAATGGCTTTTCTGTCTTCATTTCTTCTTCCATGATCATAATGCCAAGTACCCTCTATATTCCTCTTCTCTCTCTCTCTCTCTCTCTTTCTCTCTCTCTCTCTTTCTCTCGTACATGAACATTTAGGTCTCATCCTATTAAAATCCTCCCACTTTGCGGAATTCCTTATACTACCTCATTTGCGTCTTTCCAAAAACTTTGTTTAGTAGTTTCATCTTATCACACTTGAAATGCATATACACTAAGTATATTAATAGTTTATTTTGCTATCACTACTTTAAGAGTTATAATTCTATCTCATTTTCTAACTACTCATATTACTTTATCCCAAAGCAAACTATTAGCAATAATATATACTCCATTTCTTATTTTGGTTTTTCCTATATACCATAGCTTCAAACATGAATTTTCTTAAGTTTTTGTCCTCTCACCCATCCATTTCATCTCTTGTAAGCATAAAATATTAATCTTTCTCTTTATCATTATATCTACTACCTCCATGGCTTTGTTGATGGGGTTCCCAGGTTCCAAATTCCAAATCTAATGCCATTCTTAATTCTATGTTGTCTTTTCTTATTTAACTTAGGATGTGAGAACTCTTACTTATTTAACAATACATCGAAGTTTCTATGGACATGTAGTGGTTCTTGCCTAAATGCCATAGTTAGGTCCTGTAGAAGTGAGAACTCTTGCATACTAAACATTATATTTGGGTTTTTATACAGATGTAGCTCCCCTTGCCGAGACATTGCGGTCAGACCCTGTAATGCATTCCTATTGGGGAACAATTTAACATTAGTATGATATTGTAAAAAATACATTCATAAATTTTTGTCTTAATTTTGCAATAGCCAGCTTCCTAATGCAACTCTCTTCTTTTACCCCGGGTTTAGGACCGGCTTGAAGTTATCTCACCTTTTGCTTTCCTTAGTTCCATACACTTTGTTTTTGATGTATGTAGGGTTAAGTTCGTGGAGAAAAGAAAAGAAAAACGGGATTGGAAAAGTGGAATGAATGTAACGAAAGCATGAGAGACGACATACTATGGAGGTCACCCTTGGTTGAGTGTGGGGTCCCTCCTATGGCATGGTATGCTAATGTGTTAGTGAAAAAGTTAGACAAATTTTCTTTTGTGGGTTCTACTCTAACCCTAATCCTATTTCTCTTGCCAATTTAATCCGACGATTCTGATTTATCAGTTCCTTTCTCTTGGTTTAACATTCATCATTTGCTTTCTCTAGTTTTTAAACCTATAAAGTAACACTAGTTGTTAACTCAAATTTAGTGTAAAGTTATAACTTGACATACAACACATGTACTGCTAAAACATACATTAGAGAAAAATAATTGAGTGTAATGTTTAAAGTAAATGTGCTCATGATATACATATGATCATGTATGTTCGAGGGCAACTTGAGTCTGGATCTTCCAACTACCAACTACCTATGAATCTATAATTTTTTTTTCTTGTTTAAAATACTTTGTCGTTAACTAATAGGGGTTCAAATATTTGATATGGTTTCTTATAATCTATTTTCATTTTCTTATATTGATAAAATTTTAAATTGTTAAATTCCAACATTAGTGCAAGTTCTAGTTTGTGTCCTTTTTTTTTCTTTTGGTCAAGTTGTAGCTACCTTTTACAAGAAATTTATTTTGCTAGTAGCTTAAAATTAAATGTCCCTGGATCTGGATGTGCTATTTAACTAATAAATAGTTTGACATTTTATTCCCGTAAGAGGCAAACAGGTTATTGCACAACATCACTTATTATATTTTGATATATTATGCTTAACCTCATTTTCTCGCATTTTCAAAATAATATGCAAGTATAGTAATCCATGTCAAATAAGTTCTTTAAAACATTTTCTGAAATAGCTTTTTTTTTTTTTTTTTTTGCCAATGGGACAATATCAAATTGATTTTTGAAGTAGAAAGATACACTATTTTCAGATATATCAAACCTTTACTATTAAAAATATAATATGTAACAACTAGCATTACAATCAAATTAACCATTGCAAAGGTTTGCAGCCTCATCATTTTTCTCTACATAAAGTGATTGCAATCTATAATTAATTAATCAATATCTGATAACCAAATACAACACAAATTCATACACAAATATATACTTGTTATATGCTTTACATAAAAATTTAGGTATATGTTATTGGATAGACTCTAAAAATTCTCGTAAAATATAAAGGAAATAAAAAAATAATAATTTCCTAGCTAGATTTTAGGAAGAAAGAAAAAAATATAATTAAGTTATGAAATAAAAAATAAAAACTTTTTTAGAATTAAAAATAGCTTGCTACTTTAAATCTCAATAACCCAAAAAAGCCATATATACATCTAATTTCAAGGGTTATTAGAAGATCACGGTATAATCAATATGGGATTCCAAATAAGTGATCTGAAGCTAATTACTTGAACAAGCTATTCAAGAAAAGTAGGAATGATCTTGCTTAAGAAAAGAAGAAATAATCATGCTTATCGTCTGAATGGTATTAAATTGAAAAAAAGCACAAAAATCAATTTATATCCAGAAAACATCATACTTAGCTACCTTTTGTTAATCGGCAAGCAAAATTGCCAAGGAATCTAAAAGTTATCACCTAATTAGATCAATATAATCAGCAAACAGAATTGAAAGTTGGTAAATGAATCTTTTGAATAAAGAAGATATCCTTTTTTGCTTTTTGAAAAAATTACTCCTTTAACTCTAGCTTTATATTCAAAAGCTTTATTTAACCATAATTGTTAATATGCTATAATATTAACTTCAACGAAGTGCTTCTAGCTCTTGTTATCTAGAGAAAGACACAATTGTTAAAGACAAAGAAAGCTCCAACTTACAAAGAAAAAGTCAATTTGTAGAGAGAGAGCAAAGAAATATGAAGAATGAGAAAAACGGATGTCCTATTTGTTATTGTCGTGGAAGAGGAATGAATATGGAAAGAGTAAGGGAGAGAATAAAGGAAAGGTAATTGTTGAGTAAGATATATTTTGATGATAATCAAGTGTTAATAAGATAGATTAAAATTAATTAAACAAAAATTTGAAAAAATAGAAAAATAAGAAATCTATTTGAACATAATTGAGTCGACATAAGAAGAAGACAAATCGACTCGGTAACATTATAAGTCGACCTGATAATATAATAAGTTAACTTGACCAATCATACTCTCAGAAAACTAAATCTAAAACACAATTGAGTCAACTTGGGAGAAGGACAGGTCAACCCGATAATATTATAAGTTGACCTAAGAATATGATAAGTAAACCTGACCAAACTGGTTTTCAAAAATGCAAGACTAAAAGAAGTAGAGTACAAGTATTTTGTGTAATTCACAAAGTAAAGTTAATTAGAGCTATATCAAGTTAACTCACTAACATTTCTAAGTCAACTCAGTATAGAATTAAGTCCATCTATACATAAATTTTAACAATATGATGCCGATTTAACAAAATTTTTAAGGCAACCCTAGCAAACACAAGTCAAGCCAAATAGCAAGAGAAGCCAACCTACAAGAAAGAATGAAGTATATAAGTTGACCTACTTTAATACCAAATCAACCTGCACTAGCCAAAATAAAAAAATTAGTTGACTTAAGCACAGAAGAAATTGACCCATTGTGTGTATCCGTTATTTGTTCAAAAAAGTTGTTCAAGAATTTAATGAAAGTTCAACCACCTTTAACAGCTAATGAAAAAGCATTCAAGATTATTAAAAGAATCTCAATGACTCTATTGCTTTCCACACCTATAAATACAACATATGAAGTGAAAGAAGAGGTAATGGAAAATATCTATTGACATAGCTTGCACACAACTGTAAAACTCTTCCTCTGTGCTTTAATTTCTTTTGTTGTGTTTTTGTTCTGGGTTTTCAATCACTACATTTGAAGTTTGGCAACTTTAATTTGTACTCTTGTTTTACTTCATAATCTTTGTAAAAGATCAAAAGAGTGGGTCTTGTTGATCTGGGATTGAAGTTGTGTCAAGTGAGACAATTTTGGGTTTGCTTGCTCATGGAAAAGACAAGTGGTGAGTGTTTGTGAGAAATACTTGTAAGGTCTTACTAGCACTTGGGAAACTAATTGTTTGTACTATTTGTGATAATAGTTTATTAAAAACTCCATGTGAAGTTTGGAAGTAGATGTACACCTAGAAAGTAAAACCACCATAAATTTTGTATGTTCTATTCTTCTTTCATCCTCTGTAACAATTTTTCTAATCTCTTCATAAATTCAAAAAAAAAAAATCACAAAAAGTGCCAAAATTCCTATTCATCCCCTCTAGGTGTTACAGATTAGATCTTCAATTAGTATTAGGGTGGGTTTTCCAGAAAATGTCTAACAATCTAAGAAACAAAGATCAAAGATGACACTTAATGGTTGTAGTGTCCCATTCAAGGTTTACTTCACCAACACAGCACCATTATTCCAAGGAAAGAATAACAACTATCGGAAGCAAAAAATAAGAAATTTTATCATTGCACAAGATAAAAATATCTCGAAAATTATTGAAAAATGAATTGAATTTCCAACAAAAGAGATAGATAGTGTCAGAATTCTTGTGAAAATGACGAACATGGTTGCTGAGGAGAAAAAGACTTATCATGCAAATCGTAAGGTTGTCAACTTACTCCATCTAGCTTAAACTTTAAATGAATATAATAGAATTTTCTCTTGTATCACTACAAAAGAAATTTGGAAAAGGTTAAAAGCAATATATGAGAGTACAAATCAAGTTAGAAAGAATAAAATTAGGATATTGAAGCAAGAATATGAGGCTTTAAAAATGAAGGATGGTGAATCTATGAGAGATATGATTATAAGGTTTAATACAATCACAAATGAGGTTAGGTTGCTAGGAAAGGAAATTAGCCAAGATGATATAGTAGATAACGTGTTTAGATGTATGCCAAAATATTGGGAAGCTAAGGTTATAGCAATAGAGTCTAAAAATTTGGAAACTCTCACGATAGATCAGCTAGTGGGCTCTTTGACTACTCACAAAATGAAAATGAACTCCAAAGGAGTAGGCAAT
Source organism: Dillenia suffruticosa (assembly GCA_033439265.1). Taxonomy (NCBI): domain Eukaryota; kingdom Viridiplantae; phylum Streptophyta; class Magnoliopsida; order Dilleniales; family Dilleniaceae; genus Dillenia; species Dillenia suffruticosa. Next base: position 9,847,795 of record JAVTVX010000018.1, on the reverse strand, counting down.
GGAGAAAAAGGGAAAACCATAACTCTTAAGGTTGAGAGTTGGGAGGAAAGTTCCAGTGATGAAGATGATGAGGATATAGCTTTACTCACTTAGAAGTTTAACAGATTCATAATGAAGAAGAAAAATAATGGGAGAGAAGAATTCAGTAACCTGAAAAGAAGGATGAAATCAGGTGTTATGAATGCAAAAAGTTTTGCCACATAAAAGCTTATTGTCCAATACTAAAGAAAGCTGAGAAGAAAGAAAATAAATGAAAGAAGAAAGCACTTACAGCATGGAGCGATCAATACAACAGCTCAAATGATGAAGAGAAAGAGTAAGAGCAGGCAAATTTTTGCTTCATGGCACTTAAGGAGGATCACGATGACGAGGGAACATCTCCCTCTAATTATTTTTTCTGATTTTGATTCTAAAAATGAACTTTCTTCACAAGAATTGCATAATGCTTTAATAGAATGACTTCAAGATCTTACGAAAATAGCTAAGAAAAAATCCATGTTAACAAGGGAGATAATTGAACTAGAAAATGAGAAAGAAAGGTGTTGAGATGGATGAATTTTGATAATAATAAAATTAGAAGAAAATGGTTTAAGAAAATCAGAAAAATTCTTAAAATTCAGAAGACTGCACAACTTGTCGACATGTCTGTTATATACATCGACCTGCCCTTTATATCCACCAATTTTAAGATCTATGTCAATCAATTTTAACCTAACCATAGACGTGCTGACCTATTAAGTGACTCTTGTCGACCTGAACTATAGAAACATAATGTATTCTATTAAGTATATATATGTCAACATACCCATGAACACATCGACCTATCTTACACAATGACCTGATTCCTAGAACACATCAACCTGAATAGTGTCATGTTTACAAATTTCAATTACCATGTCAACCAATTTTAAAGGTATAACGACCCACCTTTGGAACACATCGACATGCAATAGGCAAAAATCCAAAGAGGTCGACATGCCTGATAATTTGTCATCCCACTTTACTTGTTTCTTTAGAGACACACAATGATCTGTGCTACTGATCTTATCGACATGAAGCACACATCTACCTATTTTATAGGTCATGTCCACCAATTTTACTCTAACAGAAAAACATGTCAATATGAGACCAAGACTTGTCAACCTGATGTAATATTGCTTAAATTTCACACATCGACTAGAAGACCAACCTTGTCAACATACTTTAACACATCGACCAATTTTAGAAAACAGATCCACCAATTTTTATCTGCATAGTAACATATCAATGTATGAGTAGTCTTGTCGACCTGATGTTCATTGACTCTTTAAAATCACACATCAACCTACCCTCAATCTTGTCAACATGCATACACACATCAACCAATTCATTTGTACAGGTCCACCAATTTTATAAGTACACAGAACTGTGTCGATGCATATTTAAAACTTGTCGACCTAGAATATTGATTTTCAAAGAATGCCATATTGATGTCTACTAGAAACATGTCGACACATCACATGTGGACACATCAGAATACATTGACCAATTTAACTCTATGTGTTTACCTATTTATTTTTGGTACAAGCTCTTGTCGATATGAATATAGCCCTATCGATCTATTTTGTTATAGACATAACACTAAACTTTTAAATTCATATCAATGTGCCATTTAAACATGTCGACCCAAAATTGTCAGAAAACAAATTTACAAAACAGATTTGAATTCAACGGTCATTCTCTTTTTCTAATTCTCTTAATATTTTCATTTTGATCAAAGCTAACATTCAAATATAGTATAAAATTAACTTTGTTTAGTTAACATAGAAGTGGCACCAGTAAAAGGATGGAGGTTTAGTGTTGGCACTGTTGCACAGAATATTAATGGGGACATTAAATGTGAAACGTTCGATTGCAACAGTCCTTCAACATATCTTTTCAATACCATAATAAATATCAGTGAAAAGAAATGAAGAAAAGAAGAGTGAATACCCTATTAAGTTCTCTGAACAACCTCATTGCTTGTATTGATTACTTTTCACACTCTATTTTTATTTCTTCTTTCTTTTTGTGTGATCTAAAATAAAATTTAATTTTGTCAAATCTGAGAATTATTGTCTCTCATCCTTAACACTACATACTTACATATTCATAGTATTCAAAAGACCAAAGAGTGCGTGACACTGTTTTGGGTCTATTGTGTAAAGTATCAATCTATGTAAAATTGAAAAGTGGTGTTACGTAGATACATTGTAAAGATTTAACTTGAACCTACAATCAAGTTTCTATTATCAAATTAATTGTGAAAAATACAGGGAGAGTTTGGGAGTGGACATATACCGGGTTTAGTGGATACTATAAAAATCTCTGTGTGTTTTTTATTCTTCTGTAAGTCTCCAAACATTTTTTTTGTACATTCAATTTTTAATTTTCAAAATTATCTATATACAACTATTCACTACCATCTAATTGAATAACAATTGGTATCAGAGTGGTGTGTTGATAGAAAAACCTAACAGTTTAACATTAAAAAACCAAATAGTAATTAACAGAGATAATGCAGTAGTAAAAGCTTACTCAACAAATCATGCACCCTTCTTCAATGGAAGCAATTTCAGCTACTAAAAGCAAAGAATGCACAATTTCATAATTGCACAGAATCTAAATGCTTGAGAGATAATCAAATTCCCACGAGATTGATGGTATACGTAAGTCTGTCAAATTAAAGAACATGACAATGGAGCAAAAGAAGGTCTATCAAGCAAACTGCAAGGTTATAAATCTCCTTTACCTTACCCTGAGTGTCTACGAATATAATCGAATCTCATCATGCATCATAGCAAAAGAAATCTGGGAAAGACTCGAAACTATTTACGAAGGCATCGACAAGTTCGTAAATGCAAAATCAGACTACAGAAACAAGGGTACGAAGTTTTCAAAATGAAAGAAGAAGAAACAATCAGCGAAATGATAACAAGGTTTAATAAGGTAATATATGAATTAAGATTTATTGGAAAGGAAATTTCTCAGCAAGATATGATAGACAAAATTCTAAGAAATTTGCCAAAGTCATCGAAGTCCAAGGTTATAGCAATAGAGGAATCCAAGAATCTTCAAACCTTGACCATGGATGAACTCGTGGGGTCTCTAATAACCCATGAGATGAAGCTGAAGGTAAAGAAACCAGCAAAAGATGAAAGAGGCAAAAGAGTAGCTCTCAAAGTTGATAGTGATGAAAGCATCTCAAACTCAGAAGAAGAAGATGATGAAGAAGATGATGCACTATTGGCCAGAAGATTCAAGAAATTCATGATGAGAAGAAGAAACAAGAACAAACTATTCTTCAAAAAGCCATAAAAGAAAGAGGAAATCAGGTGCTTTGAGTGCAAGAAGTTGGGACATATTAAAACCGACTATCCCCAACTGAAAAGGGATAAAAAAAAGAATAAGAATGAAAGAGATAGAAGAAAAAGAAGAAGACACTTGCAGCTTAAAGTAATAAAGACTCTAACTCAAGTGAAGAAGAATAAGTAGAGGAATATGCTAACGTATGCTTCATGGCCAATGGAGAATTTTGGAATAGCAAGGTAAACTCTACTTCTTATTCCTCTTGTTCTGATTCTAATGAAAACAATTTCACCATCACTGAATTGTATGAAACATTGCTAGAATCATTCAAAGAGTTAAAAAGATTAAAAATGAAAATAATTTATTTAAAAAATACTTAACCGAAATTGTAAAGACACTAGGAGATTCAAAAACAGAAGCAAATGAATTAAGAGAGAAAAATGTCAAATTAGAACCAGAAGTTGCTTAATTTGAAAAAGAATTGAGTAATAAACAACTAGAAAAGGATAATGAAAATCAAACAAATGAAAATATAGCTCTGAGAAAGGAATTAAACGAATAAAAGGAGAAAAATATTAGACAAAATATTATACTGATGAAATTTATTTAGCGTCAAGAAAAACTAGATACCTTTTTAAGAGCATAAAGAGCAGTATTTGATAAGGCAAGAATATGATATAACTCCAGTCAAACTCAAAAAATGCCATATAATTTCTTCGTACCTAGCTCAAAGACTATAAAATCACAAAGATGTCATACTTGTATGAAAATGGGACATAAAACAAACAATTGCAAATTGAAAAATAAATCTTCCTTCACAGCAAAGAACACAAAAGTAAATAATCTCAAATGCACATTCTGTAAAAAATTTGGACACTCAATCTACTCTTGCTGGTTTAAGAACTAATTAATAGTAAGCTTAAAATGGATTTCTAAATATCAAATCAAAACTAACTAAGCTAGACCCAAGAAGATATGGGTACCAAATAAAAAAATGTGATTGAATTTTGTTGCAGGTCTGTTTGAAATCAAGAGAATCTCTCGGAAAATCAGTATGGTGCATTGACAGTGGATGCTCAAAATATGACCGAGGATATCTTAAAATTCTCATCTCTTGAGAAGAAGAAAGGAGGAAATGTGGCTTTTGGTGACAACTCAAAAGGAAAATTCATCGGAATAGGCAATATAAGAGGTAAGTCCACTGACTCTCAAATTCAGAATGTACTTCTCATCTCTGGTCTTAAATTTAGCTTGTTGAGTGTTAGTCAATTGTGTGACAAAGGCTATACAGTCTTGTTTGAATCTCATGCATGCTCTATCATTGACAAAAGCTCTAGTAGTTTTAAATTCACTACCCATAGAAGAGGAAACATTTATGTGATACATTTAGAAATTTTAGAAACTCCAAATGAATCTTGTTTAGTTGCAGAAGGTAATAACATATTGTGGTTATGGCACAGAAGATTAGAACATGCAAATATGGATACAATCTCAAAATTAGTTAAGAAAAATATCATGAAAGGACTGCCTAAATTAAAATTTAAAAAAAAAATAAGTTATGTGATGTCTATATGAAAGAAAAGCAAACTAAAACATCTTTCAAATCAAAAAATTACGTCACAACAAGCAATCCACTGGATCTCATTCATATTGACCTACCATAACTCAAAACTTAAGAGGAAAGTATTATGCATTCGTAACCATTGATAATTACTCTAGATACATTTGGGTTCTATTCCTTACCAAGAAGGAGGAGCCACTAAAACTTTTATCAAGCTATGTAAGAAAATTCAAAATGAAAAGGGAATGTCAGTTAAAAGAATTAGAAGTGATTACGACAAAGAATTTAAAAATAGAACTATGGAAGAATTCTGTAACTATCATGGTATTAACCATAACTTTTCAGCACCTAATACGCCTCAACAGAGTAGGGCAATAGAAAGAAAGAACATAACTCTGTAAAAAATGGCTAGAACCATACTCTATGAGTATAATCTACCAAAATTCTTCTGAGTAGAGGCAGCGAATACTGCTTGCTACATTCTGAAGGGCATTAATCAGACAAATCCTAAAGAAAACAACCTATAAACTTTACAAATAAAGAAAACCAAATATAGTATATTTAAAATTTTCGAATGCAAATGTTTTGTACTGAACAATGGAAAAGAAGTTTTAAAAAAATTTGATACCAAAAATAATGAAACAATCTTCTTAGGGTATTCCACAGCATGTAAAGCATATAAAGTTTATAATAAGAGAACCATGACAATAGAAAAATCAATACATGTAGAGTTTAACAAAGAAAATGATACTAATTAAAGAAAATTAGATGATGAAAATGTAACAGAAAAACTCAATAAATTAAATCTTACTGAACACATGAATTCTCAAAAGGAAGAAGTTGATGAAGTTATCGAATTAGAAGAAAAAGATGAAATTCAACAATAACATGAAATTAAATACCCCCAAATTAGAAAAATATGAATCCACAAAACATAATAGGAGATGTAGGTTCAGGAGTCAGAACAAGATCATCTCTGCAAAACCAATGTGAATATGTAGCCTGCATATTTCATAATGAATCTAAAAATATGGAGGAAGCATTAGGAGATGAAAACTGGATAATGGCTATGCATGATGAATTAAATCAATTTGAAAGAAATAAAATATAGAATCTTGTCCCTAAACTATTAGATCAATCTGTAATTGGAACTAAATGGGTATTTAAAAACACTCTTGATAAATATGAAACAATCACAAGAAATAAGGTAAGATTAGTGGTCAAAAGATATAGCCCAGAGGAAGGAATTGATTATGATGAAACATATGCTCCAATGGCTAAATTAGAAACAATTATAATGCTTCTATTCTTATTCTATTATATGAACTTCAAACTTTATTAAATGGATATCAAGAATGTCTTTCTGAATGGATATTTAAATGAAATTATATATGTAGAATAACCACCTAGTTTTGAAAATCTAAAATTTTTAGAACATGTTTACAAACTGACCAAAGCCTTGTATGGGTTGAAACAAGCTCCTAGAGCTTGGTATAAAAAGCTCAGTAATTTCCTAACTTTGAAAGAGAAAAAATAGATACAACTCTTTTTATCAAAAGAAAAGAAAATAATTTTTTAATCATACAAATAAATGTAAATAATATAATTTTTGGAGAAACTAGCGTAAAAATGTGTGTAGAATTTGTAAGTAAAATACAAGAAGAATTTGAAATGCTTATGATGGGAGAGATAAATTATTTCGTTAGACTTCAGATTAAGTAATCTAAGAATGGAATCTTCATTAATCAATCAAAATACATAAATGATCTAATTAAGAGATTTGGATGCAGTGAATGTAAAGGAAATGTTACACCCATGAGCACAAAAATAATATTAGATAAAAATGAAAATGGCAAATCAGTTGGACAAAAATTATACAAAAACATGATCGGATCACTTCTGTGTCTTATTATTTCAAGACCTAACATACAATTCAATATATGTTTTTGTGCAATATTTCAATCAGATCCAAAAGAGCCTCATTTAATAGCAGTAAAAAGAATCTTTAGATATTTAAAAGAAACCACACATCTAAATCGTATGATAGAAATTCAAATTTTCAGTTATATGGCTTCTCTATACTGACTTCGCGGATACAAAATAGATAGAAAAAATACCAGTGGTACTTGTCAATTCTTTGGAAGCATATTAATACCATGGTCTTCCAGGAAACAAAGCAGTATGGCATTGTCAATTATCAAAACGAAATATGTTTCTGTCGGATAATGCTGCACAAATCCTCTGGATTAAGCACCAAATGAAGGACCAATTAAATGTGACAACACAAGCGTCATAAATTTAACCAAAAATCCAGTTCATTACACTCGTACCAAACACAATGAAATGAGACACCACTTCATCAGAAATCATGTTCTGAAAAACGAAATTGTTTTTGAGTATATTGAAACTCAAAAACAAATTACAAACATTCTCACTAAACCCTTGGATAAAAATAGATTTTGTGAGCTCAAAAGAGAATTAAGAATGACAAAAATGGAAAAGTAGCAAAGAGATTAGAAAAACAGAGAGCACATTACAAGTCTGTAAAAGAAATATTTGTCGACCTATTTCTTAAAGATGTCAATAAATTAAAAGATTATAAAATCTTTTCGACCTACTAGTCATTGAATTAAAAAATCTTATTGACCTGACACTTAAATTGGAAAACATAGGTTGACACGTCGACCCAAGTATAAGTATGTTGACCTACACAAAAAATAGAAATCAGGTCGATGTCCTTAATGATGTGTCCTGATGACTCTTAAAAACCCTTAAATAGGTCGACATGCATGAAAAGGTATCGATCTGTGACTTGCAAAATGGAATATAAACGGTTAACATATCAACCTATCTAATTGTTTAACCCTAATTTCAAAATATCTCTCTTCTCTCCGAAATCCTAATCATCAATTGAAACCCTATATCACTCTAATTTTGCAAAATTCAAACTTATCATGACTCCCAAGATGAAATTGTCTGTCACGAAACAATCCACTTCTTCCAAACCTCCATCAAAGCCCGTAACTAAAGCATCCATTTCCAAACCCTCATATGCGAAGGCACAATTGGCAAAACCTTCTACACCTCCTTCGCAACCAGAACCAATCCCTCAATTCAACACACACAAATTCAATTTGATTGAGCAGAGTGAATTGTATGAGAAATTGTTTTAAAGGAGAAAGGTGAATCACGAAAGATTGATAGATCGGGTATTCTTGAAAAATGTGAATTTTAAGTATGAAGAGATCTAAATAAGGTATGGTCTAACTGGTTGATGATTCCAAACAAATTTATTAATGAGAAAGCTATCAAGTTGTTCTATAATAATATTGAAACAATTTTTAATGGAGATGATGAATCCCAAATTATACTTGATGATCATTCTGTCTCATGTGCTTTTAGAACTTATGTGAATGGGAAAGTGATTGAGATTACACTTATAATCATTTGTAGTGAGAATGCTCTTGCTTGGGTTCCTTATGAGAAATGTGAGCCGTATATGAAATTTAGCTATTTAAAGAATGCTAGAATTGTCTTTGGTGATGAGAATATGATAATAATAAACAATAGTGCTACAGAACAAGATTTCCATGAACGCATTCTTCATTTGATTGTGGCACATGTGTTAAGATCTAGGGGAGAAAATTACATAATAATTTCTCAAGAGGACTTTTGGTTGATGGCTTGCATCATGAGTGGCAACAATCCAGGATTGCATTTTATTGTTCCCTACTTCATGATTACAACACATAGGTCTGAGAATTCATTGTTGCCTTATGCCAATATGATTTCTAAAATCCTGTCTTACAATAAAGTGGAAGTAGACGAGAATATGGTTATTGAATTGAATGAAAAGAATAGTATCAATGCTTCTTCTATGCTCCGAGCAAGATTGATGACTAATAGTGAAGGAGAATGGGTGAGAAAGGAAGGAGGAGCAAACAAGAGATAAATAGAAGAAATTGGAGAAGACACTGAAGAAGCAACTGAACATGTGCAAAAGGAAGAAAGAAGAACAAATGAGGGACAATCTGACAATCTTCAAGCTCTCAACCTGTAACTCTTGATATGATTTGGGAGAAGTTGAAGAAATTTGAGAAAAGAGAGCTTCTTCAAAGCCAATGTGTTGATGTTAGAACTTCAAGGCATCAAGAAAAGATTAGAAGCCTTGAAAAGGATAAAAAAAATATACTTCATCCTCCTAGACCCTCTCACTCCTGCTAATCTCGGTCTTATTCACGGTTTATGAACTTTTTGTCTTTTCAGTTCTTTAAATCTAACTCTATATCTAATCTCTGAATTTCAATATTATTTTGCTTGCTATAATTTCAATGTTTACTGATCAATGCATCTAGCTTGTTGATTTTAGTTCTTTTTAGTTCCTTTTTTATTCTTGAAATGGTATCTACTTGTTGTTAATTTGTGAGAAAATGCTTATTGGTTGAAGAGTATATATTTGCAATTATGAAATTACATAAAAACTGTGAATGGTTCCTGTAAATGACTTCTGTCCTATGAATGTATGGTTACTGATGTATCTCATTGAGGGGGAGCACTTGAAGAAGTATGCTAGTTATTGATTGTATGGTTGTACGAAGATGAAGTATGTTGAACGGAGAAAGATTTAGGAAATGAAATATAGCATGAAGTATGATAAGTTAAAGTTTAACCCTTTTTATTGATGACAAAAAAGGGGAGAAAAATCTGATGTATGTAGTCTAAGTTAGAAAATCTATAATGTGTATGTAGTTTATATAGTAGTCCATAATGTCACGCCCCGACCCGCAGATCGACTAATATCATGACCCTACTCATCATTCTAAGTCAAATCATATAGCAAAATATTTGAAGAAAAATATTTTTCAAAAAAATATTTTTCAGAAATTTTTTTTAAAACATTTGTCTCCAATTTATATATAATATTTATATACGCGGTCCAATCGTAAATAAATATGGGTATGAATACTTACCCAATAGCGTCTCTCAGTAGAGCTCGTGGAAGAGTAGCTCAATGTAAGTTAAGTGCAGTATAAGCTGAAAAATTTTAAATATGATGGGGTGGGTATAATTTACATACTCAGTGAGTGAGGTACAAAAACTTTATATAATGACAATAAATGAATTTGTGAGAATGACAAGTCAAACTAGTATTTTCAAATTTATATTCATTTGCAACATATTGTGTAATTCAAAATAATATGTATCATTATCATAACATGCATCATAGAGTGTCAATCAGTAATAAAACGTATTCTATCTATAGTTTGGCCTAATTAGGGTAAAATCCACCAAGGGGTCACCACGATATCATAAAAATGAACACATATATTTTCTTTTAACCCCCTCCCTTGGTGTTGACACAGTCCTCACATGGTGCTCGTCTATTGGATCCATTGGTTAGAAACAGGGGACTCAAACAACTGCTCATCTGTTACCCCACCACGTCATCCCGTCTAGTAAACGCTCAATATAATGGTAGAGAGTACGCTATAGTCACTATACACCATTCTATAATCATACACATATATCATATGTCATCATTCATAAATCTTTACTCGTAAAAAAAAAAAAAGAAATGGCACTATCAGTCATCATAATATCATGATTCAATTTTCAAAGAATATCATCCTAGGACATGTTACAAATACTAAAATATTTCTAAATCACATTTCAAAATTTATGTCACACCTCGATCCTCGATCCAAGACGTGAGCAGCCGCCACACTATCCTGGATGCTAACATTAAATTCCCAACCATCAACAAACAAACGGACAGAACCTCCCCATAAATCAAAAGTTCATCCTATATCAAAATCCCGTCAATCAATAATATATCAATGTATAAAGGTCAACCTGGCAATTCATCAACACAACCAACCAACAACATCTCTATCAACATCCAAAATAACGTAAGACTAATCCAGTCATATTTACAAACCTCTACTGTCACGCCCCCATCAAAGACATGAACAGTTGTCAGTCACCTCTCTTGTAATTTAGAGGCGGCACCGAGCAAACCTAATAGACAATTCTAAACATGACACGTTTCTCAAAGTGATTAAATACAATAGTACAATCATGTCTCAATGCGATACAATGAAATAGGAGTTACAATAATATGTATAATTCTTTACAAACAGTCATCCCTGTTATATACATGTATAATGGTTTATCTACAATCCCAAATATACAAATATATATATCATCTCATATCTTTAAACACAATCCTACGGAAGAATGGTTAACACCATACCCAGGTCTGATGTCTCCAACAAAACCTCATACGTTGCTATGTCGCAACGTGTCGCAACGCGTCCCAGGTCTAATGTATGAAAACAGTGCATAATGAACAATTTATCATAAATCATTCTTTTTCATACATTTCAAATACATGTGCATCCATATCAATCAAATCACACAAGTATAGAGTATGCCAAAATCAGTTTCTGGCAAAGGTCGATCACGACCAATGGTAGACGCATCGGGAATTTTTATATGCAAAGTTAGAAAAAGCTCTCTACCCCGACATTGGCGACAAACCTCATCGGGTGTTAGACCAAGACGTTACCTAGTCCTCCCCATTTTGGGTTCAACCCAACTAGTACTGTGTCGAGTCCTAGTATCATATACGACGTTTGGAGATGATACCTCCTACAGAAGCGTATCCGGGCACAATTGGTACCTCTGCAAACGCCCTTCGTAGCTATGGCATACCCAACTCATGGACGTATCTCTTAAATGATATCATCATGGCCTGCATAAAGGCCCTCGACCGATAACATAATATCAACATAATGTACGTGTCATGCTAACATTTATCAAACCATATCAAACACTTCTCATAATTGATTTCATAAAATCATATGTATATCGATGCAATGGCACGTTTTTCATTTTGTAAATCATTTGGATACATATTTCGCAATAAAATTATATTGTGGACACTTCAATGATTCACAAAACATTTCACAAATTCATTCAAAAAATCATAGCACACGATCATAATTCATGCTTGCATTGAAAAACGTTTTAAAACATGTTGTTATGCATTGAACACATAATATAATAAATCTCACTCACAATATACAGGAGGGTCAATCACTCCTTAAAATACCAAACTGTGTGAAAACTGTGTTCGCTCGTCAATCTACTATCGTGTCACTACAAAGACAACACAAAGTACATATGAAATCTTTATGTAATGCAAATGAAGAATTTTAGGTTAAATACATTAATTTAACCTCTTTTATAGGTTATCCGTGCCCCCTCACTCTCTAATACATCATCTAATGACCACGTCTACTTGCCATGGCAATACACATCCTCGATAGTACACATACAAGGAAATCAACTCCCTCCTTTCTCAATGCACAACAAATCATGCTCAATGTCCACAAAGGAACAAGTTAAGCACACATTTACATCACCTTACACAACGTTTTCAATTTCATACACACATATGCTTCACACTCTTGACCTCAAATACATCCATTCACATTCATCATTTCACCAAAATAGTCCATAAGTTTAAAATCTAAAATTCTACACAACACAATTTGCGCAGTCGTGGGAAAATGGTCATAACTCCTACTACACAACTCCAAATCACATGCTTCCTATCTCATTTTAAAGCTACGGGATATCACTACAAACTTTATTTTGAACATTTCTTCAGATTCAAATCACAGAATTTCAGATAAACCAATCTTTGTCTCAGTTCTGTTCCAAAAGTTCATTTTGTCCTGTCTTAGTACAAATGCAGTACCGCTTTGCACACAACTCCAATTCAAGTGATTTTTGGATATGTTATAGATGAGACATAGACCTACAGCTGTCATGTTGAACGTTTTTCTTAATTCAGTCCAGAAGAGGGTCGAAACAGATCACCTAGAAGGCTGTCAATCTGAGACCGAAAACAGAGTGACAATTTTCACAGGTTTTGGAGAATTTTCATAACGTTTGATATAAGAGTCCGATTATGGTGATTCTTACCTTGTTAGAAAGATAAAATCTAGAGCTACAAATGTTATAACTATAGCTCAAATTAGTTCAGACTGGAAGGTGCCTCAAAATTGAGGCAAACATCACGGCAGAACAGGACATTAGAACAGAAACTTCTGCAGAACACCTAACTTTGAAAATTCACTTAAAAATTCATTTCTCATCAGAATTAAACGAATCATATCTCATTTAAAATTTCTGAAGGTCTAGTTTCATGTATTAAAAGTTCACTCAATTTACCTATGCACAGAAAATGCTATAGCCTAAACATTACAACATGTTCAGACTTCCGAAAACCCAGAAATTCTGTCATGACTTCAAATTCGTCTACCCTAGTTTTCGGAGCAAACTTTCTCCTTTTTGCCTAAATTTTGGATATGTTATACTAGAGAGTGGTGGGTGTTTACCTTATGAATAGCAAGCTAATTGAAGCTTTGGACTTTCACATTTGCTCCATTCCTTAAATTTTCGTCCCTCCCTTGATCTCCATGTGTGGTGCTTCTTTTGAGCTGGTTTTTGTATATGTGATACTAGGTCTACGGTAGAGCAAAACTATGTAAAAATGTTGGAAGGTTGTGAGGAAAAATCATGGTTGCTCTTCAATGGGGCTCACGACTAAAGAGAAAGGAAGAAGAGAAAAAGGTTTTTTGCTCTCCTTTGGGCATCTCACGTTTTTTTTTTTTTTTGGGAGTGAATAAAAGACTTAACTTGGTTTTAATTTAAACACTCAACCAAGATTAAGTCATGTTTTAACCCTAGTCAAGTTTAATTAACCTTACCCTAGTTAAATTTAACCATAATAAATCAACTAAGGTTAATCCATTCCAATCATATGATGCCACTTGTCAATGTCACACAAAATCCAATAAATTAGATTCACACATTCCAAGAATATTAATTGTTTGTCCTTTGTAGTTATCCGTTTTTTGACTCGTGATTTAAAGTCAGTCAAAGTTACTACTCATTTCAAAAATTTTTTAAATCACACACGGAACCTAGGTTTTCATACTGAGTCCAATGCCGCTGGTTTTGTGTAAATTTGAAATCGTTTGGTCACCCAAACGTCTTTCAGAGTAAATGAAATGCGCGATAGGTCAAAATTTGACATCACCTCAAAATGCACAACATCTCACTATGAACTCCGTTTTACGTGTAGATTCAAAAAATATAGGTTTTGAGTGAAAACGAGACCGCTTGTCTCGTCAAATTTTGATTTGGCCCACAAATTTAGGGTTTATCGGGTGAAAATTTAGGATACCGAGTACCTTTGTGTTACGACTTAAATTTTAATTTTTTGTTTTAGGCATTCACTTTCAAAGTGAATTTAGTATGTATAAACCACACGGCATCAATTTTGCATGCGTGGATTTCATTTTAGCTGGGCAAGGTAAATTTCCATCATATCGGACAAGTTTTGCCAAATTTCTCAAAATCTCGTTTTGACTTATGAAAATCATTAGTTAGCCTAAATTTGGATTTTTTGCAAAATTTTACCAATTTCGCATGGATAGATTTTGATTTGGCTCGGTAGGAGCACATTTCTCGCCTCCCGATGAGTAGTCATCAAGCACTCACGAGCAAACGATGTGGGTTTGTCCAAATTCAAGTTTTTATTAACTTTCTAAAGTGATTTTGCACATGTAATTTCTTTGGGCTCAAAATCGCACACGTAAATTTTAAAATGACCGGGAATGGTCGCTTTTTAGCCCCTGGGGCCATGCCGAAAATTCTTCTAATGCATTTTGGTTCGGAAATATTTCTGAGTGATTTTCTATATGAATAAGAAAATGTATCATATATGAAGTAATGAGGAGTACAATATACAATATACCACGTGTCGGTGTTACAATTTATTTATAAAAATCATTATCGAAACTGTTATTTTTATTTAAAATTAGAAATAATTCGTCCCACTCACCTCGACTAGGGATAGCACGTCACTCCTCCTAACTTTTTTCATTTCTCGAATAAGTTACACCTCGTACGAAAAGTAACTATATGCCTAAATTAAATAATATGTATAATTCATCAAAATATCATATCGTCAGTTTACAAAATGTATATGAAAATGTTTTCTTTAAGGTAAAATTTCAAATTCTATATTTAGAAAAAATTTATACAAAACCTACCACGTGTAGTTTTAGTAAAATCGTAATATCTTTCAAAATTTTGAATGGATTCAAACGATTCAAATTTTTCTCTTAAAGTTAAGACATATATCTCCAACTTTTATGTTTAGGTAAATCTAAATTTCTGACCGCACGAATTTAGAAAATTTTATAACTTTTTTTTTTAGTTTAAGTTCCTAAAATCAACTCTACACAGTTTCAATAAAAATACTATAACTTTTAGCATATAACTCCGATTCAAATGAACTTTAACTCAAATTAAAAATAAGACAGAGACCCTAAATTTCAATGTTTTAAGTTTCTCCAAATTCCATACAGAAAATATTTTAAAAATTGACACCAACTACTGGTTATATACAAAGTATGAAATAGAGTAGGTGAAACATACCGAATTTCTAAAAATCACTAAAAATAGATTTCTTCATGAAATGTTTTACATAATATACCACTTTAAATTAGAAAGTTTAGTTTAATAGGAACAAACGGTTTAGATTTTTTATTCTTATAAAATGAGATATCATCACTAGACTACACAAGACTCAATCTAGAAATCAATATCTAGCATATTAGTATAGATATTAATATAACTACTCATCATATAATCAAATTTTTGCACAAGTTAAGACATGTTATCTCTTTTGTAACATCTCTTACTAACAATACATTCCAGCTCTCTATTTGAATTCTTGAAAATTTTTTTAATATCACCTTAGTAAAAATCAAATCACAAATCAATATAATTTCATATACAACACTTCTATACTTCCAATTAAAATCTAAGAATTTCCAAAAATGTTTTTATCTTCATGGCTTCATGGTTGCACCTAAATTGGATATGGATCCTACAAATTTCGTCCAAGGGGGTTGAATGAAAAAAATGAACCAAATTCTTCTTAAACAAGTTCTTTTATAAACTTAGCAAAACCTTCTTGACCATTGGATCACTTCATGCATTATCTTAACCATCCACTTGTCCTATCACTCAACCCATGTAATTGTTTATTCAAGTAAGCTCTATGTACTTCATTAGGAGTCTTGTTGGCCATCCATGTCAAGAGAAAAAGTCTCACAACTAACACAAACTATTCCAATTAGATTTCATGCATAAATTATCATCCTACGAGATTACTTGAATGTGAAACAATCCTATATGATCACTAACCAGTCTTGCTGCCCTCTTGACCAATCATTTGGCTCCAATTGTCTATCGTTGAGTGGTTTGTAACCTAGTCCCCCCACTTTCCTTAATAGACCCCTAAGTTTTAACAAATTTGTATTTTTGGTCTCTCTAAAATTTTATTTGAAATTCCTTTAAAATGTGAATTTCATTTAAATATCTTTATTTAAGTGTGTAGGCCTTTCTTTAGTCATTTTTGACTTTTTTAAGCCTTGTTGGTGCTTGCCGAAAATATTTTCGGTTTACTGATAAAATTTTTTATTTTAACAATTTTGATACGAAATCTCAAAATAAATAAATAGATAATTAAAATAACATTTTAGATATCTCAAAAGAATGTTAAAATATATATATATATATATAAAATCATGAGAAGTGGTACATGATATACAGTCATCGGAAATCGGTGTTACACATAATCTGCTCTAAATGAAGTTTGGACAAATGATTTAATTTGTTGATTTGTTGGTGAATGAAGTATAGACAAAATGAAGATTATGTAATCTATTAATGATGCAATTTGTAGAATAGAAATGCTGTAAGTAAATGTGATGATCTGTTCTGTTAGTGATATAGGACAAATTTAATCTACAATGAGAAATTTGAAGGTGATTAAGTCTATGTAGTCTAAATTAGATATATGGTCTGCTGGTAAAGTGTTGATCTGTTGATGATATACTGAAGTGTTACAAATGGCATGCAGGTATAATAATGTTTAGAATAAGAAAATAGCTAAGTGATAATGAATGCATATGCTTAGAACTATGATGATATTGGTGGCAATGAAAATGAACCTAAACTAATAATGGCTAAGCAAGTGTAATGTTAAATGGAAGGGTGCAGGAGAAGTGCAGAATGCAAAGGTGTAGTGCAGTAGGAATGAATGATAACTTAGGTGAAGTATAAAAAAGATAGGCTGAAATGGGATTAAATCTTGAATATGTAAACAGAGACTTTAAGATAAGACATTAGAAGCTTTATCATTATCAAAAAAGGGAAAGATTGTTGAGATTGATAAGTTTTGATGATGATAAATTTAGAAGAAAATGGTTTAATAAAATTAGAAAAGTCTTTAGAATTTAAAAAACTACACAACTTGTCGACCTGCTCTTTATACACATCGACCTACCCTTCATATCTACCAATTTTAAGATCTATGTCCTAAACACATTGACCTGTTAAGTAACCCTTATTAACCTTAACCATAGAAACATAACGTATTTTGTTAAGTATATATATGTCGATTACTCGTAAACAAATCGACCTATCTCACATAATGACCTGATTCCTAGAACATATTGACCTGAATAATGTCATGTGGATAAATTTTAATTACCATGTTGACCAATTTTAAAAGTATAACGACCCACCTTCAGATCACATCGACATGCAAAAGGTAAAAATCCAAGAAAGTCGACATGCTCAACAACTTGTCGACCTGTTTCACTTGTTTCTTCAGAGACACACAACAACATGTGCTATTGTCCTTGTTGACATGAAACATACATTAACCTATTTTATGAGTCATGTATACCAATTTTGCACTAGCATAGAAACATGTCGATGTGAGACCAAGATTTGTCAACGTGATGTAATGTTGCTTAAATTTCACACATTGACCAGATGACCAACCTTGTCGACATACTCGAACACATCAACCAATTTTAGAAGACAGGTTCACCAAATTTTATCAGCATAATAACATGTCGATGTAGACTTGTTGACCTGATGTCTTAAGATCACATATTGACCTGTCCTCAATCTTGTCAACATGCATACACACATATACCAATTCATTTGTACAAGTCCACTAATTTTATAAGTACATAGGACTGTATCGATATATAGTTAAAGTTTGTCAACCTAAAGAATTGATTTTCAAAGAATACAATGTCACTGTCTACTAGAAACATGTCGACATATCAAAATATATTGACCAATTTAATTCTTTGTGTCCACCTATTTAATTTGGTACTTGTTCTTGTCGATATGAATATAGCCCTATCGACATGTTCCGTCATAGACATAATACTAAATTTGTAAATTCAGGTCGATATTGTATTTAAATGTGTTGACCCAAAATTGTTAGAAAATAAATTTATAAAATAGATTTGAACTTAACGGTCATTCTCTTTTTCTGATTATCTGAATATCTCTATTTCGATCAAAGCTAATATTCAAATGTAACATAAAACAAACTTTGATTGGTTAGTATGGAAGTGACACCAGTAAAAAAATGAAGGTTCAGTGTGAAAATTGACATTGTTGCATAGAATATTAATGGCGAATATTAAATGTGAAACATTTGATTGCAATAACCCCTTAACAGATCTCTTTAATATCACAATAAATATCAATGAAAAGAAACAAAGAAAAGAAGAATGAATACTCTATTAAGTTCTCTGAACAACCACATTGCTTGTATTGATTACTTTGCACACTCTATTTTTATTTCTTCTTTCTTTTTCATGTGATCTAAAACAAAATTTAATTTTATCAAATCTGAGAATTATAGCCTCTCATCCTTGACACTACGTACTTATATATCTGAGTAATCAAAAGATCAAAGAGTGCATGGCACTACTTTGGATCTATTGTGTGAAAAATCAATCTGTATAACATTGAAGAGTAGTGTTGCATAGACACACTGTAAATGTTTAACTTGAATTTGTAATTAAGTTAGTATTATCGAATTAATAGTGAAAAATCTAATAGGAGTCTAAGAGTGGATGTATACTGGATTTGATGGAATCACTACGAAAATTTCTATGTGTTCTTTATTTTTCTATCAAGTCTCCAGATATTTTTTTTGTACATTCAATTTTTAATTTTCAAAATTATCTATATTTAACTATTTACCCCGCTTTAATTGAACAACAATAGGTTGAAAATTGAAAATGAAAACTTAATAAAGGAGAGTAGCTTTTTGGAGCATGATAAAAATCGTTTGCATGATAAACTACAAAATAATAATAATAATAATAATAATGAAATAAGTAGATTGCAAACAAAAATTGAGAACATGAAAAATGAAAATCTAAACAAGAAAAGCAAAAATGAAAATGAGAACTTAGAAAAAGAATTATAACAAGGACAGGAGAGAAACAAAAGATTGATCTCCTTGCTGTACAAATTTATCTAAGGTCAAGAAAAATTAGACCTGATGTTAAAGGGTCCAAGGGCTATTTATGATAAAGAAGACCTAGGATATAATCCGAGGAGAAATGAGGAGATAAATGAAGAGAAAGAAGTCAAATTTTCTATAGTAAGAAAGAGTGTAAATATAGAGAATGTAATTGAAAATATAGAATTCGGATTAAGGACTAAATTTATAGTATAAAATTAATGTGAATTTGTAACATTTATTTCTCAAATAGAACCTAAGAACATTAAGAAAATCTTAAAAGATGAAAATTAGATTTTAATCATGCAAGAAAAATTGAATCAATATGAGAAAAATACAATGTGGGGCTTATTTTCCAGATTTAGGAATCAATCTATGATAGGAATTAAATAGGTATTTAGGAACAAATTAAATAAAAATAGACAATTACTAGGAATAAGACAAGCGAGTGGCTCAATGATATAGTCAAAAAGAAAGAATAGATAATGATGAAACATATGCCACTATAGATAGTCTAGAAGTCATTAGGATACTGCTTGCTTTTACCTATTTTATGAATTTCAAATTATATCAAATGAATGTTAAGAGTACATTCTTGAATAGGGTAATTAATGAAATAGTATATGTAAAACAAACCCCCTGAATTTAAACATTTAAAATATCCAAACCATGTATTCAAAGTTTTCAAAGTTTTATTTGATCTTAAACAAACTCCAAAAGTTTGATATGAAAGGTTTAACAACTTTCTAATTGAAAATAAATTTGAAAGGGATAAACTTGATACAAACATATTTATTAAAAGAAAATACAAAGAAATTATAATTGTTTAAATTTATGTAAATGACATATTATTTGGGACAACAAATAAAAACCTTTGCCAAGAGTTTGTTAAAACTGTGCATGCTAAATTTGAAATAAGTATGATGAGAGAATTAAATTATTTTCTAAAAGTATATATCAAACAAACTGAAAAATGAATATTTATTAATCAATTAAAGTTTGATAAAAAATTAATTAAAAAATTTGAACTAGGAGATGCAAAAGAGTATGCTACGCCTATGAACACCTTAATCAAATTAGATAAAGATAAAAAAGGAAAACCAATATACTTAAAGTTTTATAAGACTATGATAGGGTCATTGCTCTGTTTGACTACTTCTAAGTTAGACATTTTATATAGTGTATGTTTGCATGTAAGATTTTAATTTAATTCTAAAGAGTCATATTTGACAATAGTAAAGAAGACTTTTAGATATTTAACGGACACTTACAATTTAGAATTTTGATATGATACAAAATTTTCACTTGAGTTACACGGATTTTTAAATACTGATTTTGCAGAATGTAAGTTAGAAAGAAAGAGTATAAGTAACATATATCAATTTTTTGTTACCATGCTAGTTTCACAGTTTTCTAGAAAATAAAATTGTATTGTCACTTCCACCACAGAATCAAAGTATGTGGCTATTTAATAATGTTATGTTCAAATTCTTTGGATTAAACATCAATTTCAGGATTTCGGTTTAAACTTAAAATGTACTCCAATCAAGGTAAATAATACAAGTGTTATAAATTTAACAAAAATTATAGTACATCATTTTAGGACTAAACACGTTAAGATTAAACATCATTTCATTAGAAATCATGTGTTTAAAAATGATATTATCCTCAAGTATATAGAGACAGAAAAGCAAATTGTAGATATATTCACAAAACCATCGGATAGAGAGAGGTTTTGGAATTTAAATAGAGAATTAGACATAATAGAATGAATTTCAATATTTAAAATGTATAAAATTAATCAGTTTGGAATATGTGCATGTAATATAAATAAAATCCTAAATGAATTTCTAAAATTTGTCAAGAATGATATTTTCTTGAGCATTTACTTCATCATGGAGTACTCTTGAAATTTTCAATCATATCTTCTCTAATTCAAGTTTAGCATTTATTCACTTTATTTCATTGATGAAATAGGTTAAATATTAAGTTTATTTGATGTAATTGAATATGTTTTAAATGATTGAATGCCTTATTTAAATAATTATGTGCATTCTACATTAATAAAACTTTATGTGCATAAGCAAAACATGAGTGTCTGTTTGTGTAGGATGAAATGCACTGTATTGGTCTATATCCTGTGTTTACTTATTTTTGAATAATTAATTGAATGTCTTATTTGTATTAAAGTTATTTATGTATATCAATGTCCTAAAATATAAAATATGTATATGTATGTATGTATGTATATATATATATATATATATCTAGATTAAATATATTTTATGAGTATGGTTTGTGAATATAGTTAAATATGAGAGGGAGTATAGACGAATATGTTTGAATGAATTGGTATCAAGAATGGATGAATATAGATTGATGGGAGTTCTATATATATCATTATAGCATGTATGATTGATTAGGAGTGGTTTAGGCCTACCCTATTTTGTTGGTGATAAAAAGGGAGATAAAAATAAGGTATATAGCTGTAACACCGACATTCGGTGTATTGTATATTGTATTTCTCATTATTTCATATATGATATGTTTTCATTTTTATATAGAGAAAAGTCTCTCAGAAATTTTTTTCGAATGATATTGCTCTTGAAAATTTTTAGCGAAATTACCAGGAGCTAAAAATTTTCCCCTCCGTGCCATTTTAAAATCTACACATGCAATCTCGACCCCGATGAAATTACATGTGCTAAATTAACTTAAAAAGTTAAGGGGACTCGAATTCGGGTAACTCTCTATCGTTTGCGAAAAAAAGTCGGATGCTTAATCATCGGAGATGAAATTTTGTCCTCACCGAATCAAATTTAATTCTACACGTGCAAAACTACTAAAATTTCACTAGAAAGTCTAAATTAGGCTAAATTAACGTTTTAATAAGTTAAAACGCAATTTCGGGAAATTTGTCAAAATTCACCTAAAATGAAGGGAAATTGACCATACCATACCAAAATAAAATTCATGCGTGCAACTTTGATACCGTCAGATTTACACATATAAAATTCACCCTAGAAGTCAAGGGTAAAGAAATTTTGGCAGAAAATGTAAAGCGGAAAATAAAATCGTTCTAAAAACCCTAATACGTTAAAGGGCGATTTGGAAGGTCAAATGACTTTATCTACGAGCGAAACCAACTCTATTGGATTTAGTACGAAAAAAAAACTGAACCAAATGGAAAAATTTGAATTTCTCAGATTTTGGGTCGAATATTGACCCTACCGTGTGTTACGTAAAAATCGAGATAGAAAATTTCATGCAAATCTAGAAATGACCTTATATACAAATTTAAAAAAGGGGTTGGAGACAATTAATGATCATGGGAAGTGTGCCCATAAGGTAGATGGCTAAGATTTGATTGAAAAGTCAAAAAACAAATGTGAGTCTAAGATTTAGGTGTTGGTAGGTAGGCATTTATTGACAAATAGTAGAGATTAACCTTGGTTGTACCTTGAGGGAACCATGGTTAAGCAATTGTACACAAAAAGCCAACACTTTTTCTATTCTCTCTATTTGGAACCATGAAACCCTGGAAGAGAAGAACACATAAACTCCATTTCTTCTTCATCCTCATAGCCGTGGACTGTCAAGGTAAGATCTCCAAATCTTCCTATATACTACTCAATTTGTTTTACATAGATCCCTTCTATACATCTTTAATACCAACATATCCAAAAATGAAGGCCAAATGAGAAGGATTGCTTGGTGAAATCCAAGGAGGGAGCTGAGAGTTCAAGACAAAAATTCTATGTTTTGCTTCAAGCCCAGCTATCCATCTTCAAGCTCCATACTCCATAGTATAACATATCTTAATTTGGGACCAAAATGAGGTGGTTTGGTTAGGGAATTAGGGTTGGCCGAAGTTTGAAATCAAAGAAGTTTGAAATCAAGGAAGAAAACAAAAATTCTGAAATCTGAACACTCTGATCTAGTTATAGTATTTTAGCTATAACATTTTCTGCACAAAAGCAAATTGAGTAATATTTTTACACATGAAACTAAACCTTCAGAGCTTTAAAATGAGATATGATTCATCACATTCTGAATTAAACTGGATTTATTATGATTTTTCAAAATTAGGTGTTCTGCAGAATTATATTATGTTCTATTCTGTTCTGCTATGAACTTTGCCCTAATTTTGAGATGCTTTTCGGTCTGAATTAGCTTGAACCCTAGTTATGACATTTGTAGCGCTAGGTCTTCTCTTTCTAACGAGATATGAATCACCTTAATCTAACTCTTATATCAAAAGTTATGACAATCCTCCTAAAACTATGTAAATTTTCACTCTATTTTCGGTCCCAGATTAACCGCCTTCTTTGTGACCTGTTTCAACCCTTTTTTGGACTGAATTAAGAAAACCTTTCAAGTGAAAGTTGTAGGTCTATGTCTCATCTATAACATATCCAAAAGGCATTTGAATTGGAGTTGTGTGCAAAGAGTTATTGCATTTTTACTAAGACATGACAAAATAGACGTTTTGAACAGAACTGAGACAAAGATTGATTTGTTCCGAAATTCTGCAATTTGAATCTAAAGAAACATTCAAAATGAAAGTTGTAGTGCTATCTCTTAGCTTTGAAATGAGATAGGAAGCATGTAATTCGGTATGACCATTTTCCCATGAATGCGCAAAGGTGAATATATGCAAAAACAATGAATAATGAACTATAAGCATATGTATTGTGTTGGGGTGATGAAATGTATACTAATTAAATGAATTGGAAAAAATATATGATAAGAATGACGAAAAAAAGGATAGAGCATACCCTACGATACCCAACCTTGATCTTAGAGAAAAGAATTGATAGAATACAATTTAACCTAATAAGTTCAAATCATGACACAAATTCTCATATATGCATTGTGTTGCCATTGTAGGCATACGGGTGGTGACCAAACAAGAGAAAACACTTTCAACACTTGTGGTACTTGGTAGAGAGTGACTGACCCTCCAATATATAGTGAGTAGAACTCTAATCTCATGCATGAAAAGTGAAACTTGATTTTTCTCGTATTTTCAACAAAACATGATTTTGATATGTATGACTCGTCATGTGTCACTAGATTTTGAATTTGTTTTGTGACTATTGGAATGTCGTGAACTCATGTTTTCTATGAATATGTATTCATAAATTTGATTCAATTGAAATGATATTATGTTTTATGATTTTCATATGTTAAATTTCATATGACCCAATATGATACATTTATTGAGCACTATGGTTTCTACATCACTGATTTGGGGCTGTGTGGCCATGGGATGACTGTTATAATATGATTTCGTCTCGAGAGGATGACCGTAGCTACGGGGGATGTTTGTTATGACACCGAGTATACGTCTGGGTATACTTCGCGCGGAGGTACCCGCAAACGTCCGGTATATGGGTATTGACTTAGTCGGTTGAACCCGCAAGGGGTAGGATATGTGTGACGCCAATGTCTAGCACTAAGCGGGGTCCTATACGTGATCTGATCTGTGTATGAGCTAACCTCGGTGAATCTCATGAGCAACGTTGGGGTAGAGAACAACTTTTGAATATTTATGCATAATAAAACCTCTGATGCGCCTGTCATTGGTCACGGTCGACTTTTACCTGGATCATGTTCGGCTTGCTCTAAAAATACTTGATTTTAAAGGGATACTTATATGTATGATACCGTCGAATGGATTAAATGATTTCAATTTTACTGAACATACCATATTTTACTGCGAAATGTAAATTATTGTTTATGAATAATCATGTTTTATACTCCAATGGCTCACGCATACTATTTATACTTGATGTTGATCCCCTCACTCACTGAGTATCTAACTTGATACTCACCCTTCTCCTTTCCTTTCTCAGATAGGGTTACTTTGATAGAGCGACGCACAGGTTTTAGATGTCTTTTGTCGTGTATTTGCGGAGTTACATATTTACTACGGTGAGATTTGAATTTCATTTGAAATATGAGACCCGTATTGTATATTAATCCTGTGAAATCTTGGTATTGAGGTCCGTAAATGGCCATGTACATTTTATAAGATGACTGTATAGATTATTAATATTTATTTGTGAAATTCTCATATTGATTCATTACTCCTACATTGAGACACTTGAAAACTTTTAAATTTTTAACTTGAAAACTTGTTATACACGTGCATAAAATTTTAGACCCGCTAGGTGTGGTGGCTACTCATGCTCTTGTTGGGCATAACAGTAGAGGTCTGTAGTTTGAACTGCTAGTAGTTGTGATAGTTTTGCGTTGTCCTAGTTTGTACGGTATAGATTGATTGGTATAATATGAATGTGGTTGATTGTTGTAAGGCCGTGTTGGCCTATTTATTCATGTGGCAGGATAATCATTTAATATATAAGTTGATTTGTATATATGAAACCTCCGAAATATGGAAAGATTATGTCCGATTTTCTAAAAAATCGAGCTGGCATCCAGGGCAACGGGGGCTGCTTATGACCCTGGTTCGGGGCGTGACAGTAACAATGACATGTTCTGAGAAAAATTGAAAATGATATATTCTAAGAAATATAAGGCATATAGAAAAAGTAAGGCATATAGGAATGACTTGCTAGAAAGAAAAAAAAAGAAGGGGACATTGCTTGCTGTAAAGAACTCAATCAAAATAGCAGCATCATAGTGACATTTTTAGCATTAGATATCATTTGTATATTAGATGGGAATCTTCATTTTATTTCATTAATCTAGAATGCAATACTACAAAAAGTGGGAGAAGTATGGTTGGCCCCATGGGTGGTTGGACTCTATTTTGCTGATGACAAAAAGGGGGAAAAGCATGGCAGAATGGAGAAATGTGTTATGTTTGAGAAATGTAAGAAGTGTGGTAGAATGGATATGAGAATTATCGTAGAATAGAGAATCTCAAATGTCCTAAAAGATGACAACATAGATTGAAAATAACAGCATAGAACGGAGAAGTGTGTTATGTTTGAGGTTTGTTATCCATATCTAAATTAAAACAAATTTAAAGTCAGTATAGATAATATAAATTCAAGGGGAAGTTTCAAATGTTTTAAAAAATGACAGTATAGATTGAGTGGGAGTATAGTTTAAGATTCTAAATAAGTTTTGTCCAAATTCTAAATGGTTTTATCATCATCAAAAAAAGAGAAATTATTAAGTAAAATGTGTTTTGATAATAATCATGTATTAATAAGATAGATTAAAATTAATTAAATAATAATTTGGAAATAGAAAAATCAAAAAATTATCAGAACCAATTTTGTTCAAAGCAAGTCGATCTAGAAAGTCTAAAAAGTAGACCTAAGATTCAAAATTTTGAAAATAAACTAAGTATAGAAAATCATAAATTAACCTAAGAAGATAACAAGTTAACCTAACAAAGTCCAGTCTCAGAAACCATTTTTCAAACATAACTAAGCTGGCCTAGATGAATAGTAAGTCGATCTACCAAAATAAAGTACTGGTACTTTGCCTATCGAGTCAACCTAAGAACATAACAAGTTGATTTGAACCAAATAACTCTCACAAATACAAGTTTACAACATAACTAAGTCAACCTTGGACTATTACAAGTCGATCTGAACCGATCAACTCTCAGAAATATAAATTTGCAACATAACAAACTCGACTTAGGACTATTAGACCTGATCTGAAGGATAAAATATTATAAGTCGACTTAGTCAAACATAAGTCGACATGACCTAGTTGATGTAGTACCATAAGTTAACCCAGCCAAATCACAAGTTGACCTAATCAATCACACTTTTAGAAATTTGTTTGAAACATAATTGAGTCAATTTAAGAAGATGACAAATTACTATAAGTCAACCTGACCAATCATACTCTCAGAAATTTAAATCTGAAATACAATTGAGTCGACTTAAGAGAAAAACAAGTCGACCTATAACATTATAAGTCGACTTGACCAAATTGGCTCTCAACAATGCAAGACTGAAACAACAAAGTAGAAGTACTTTGTGTAATTCGCAAAATAATGTCGACCTAGGGCAATATCAAACCAACTTGCTAATATTTTTAAGTCGATACAATATAGAATTAAGTCGATCCATGCATAAATTTCAATAATATAATATCAACTCAACAAAATTTCTAAAGTGACCCTGGCAAACACAAATCAACCCAAACATTAATAGAAACCAACCTACAAAAAGAATGAAGTATACAAGTCGACCTACTTTAATACTATGTCAACCTACACTAACTAGAATTCAAAAATCAATTGACTTAAGCATAAAAGAAGTCAACCTATTATGTATACCAACTATTTATTCAGAAAAATTGATCAAATATTTAATAAAAATTCAATTACTTTTAACAGCTACTGAAAAAGTAATCAAAATTATTAAATGAACTTAACAGCTTTATTGCTTTCCACGTCTATTAATACAACACATGAAGTGAATGAAGAGGTGCTTGAAAATATCAGTTGACAAAGTTTGCACACAATTATAAAACTCCTCCTCTGTATTTTAATTTACTTTGTTATATTTTTGTTCTGGGCTTTCAACGACTACATCTAAAGTTTGAAAGTTTCAACTTGTACTATTGTTTCACTTCATAATCTATGTAAAAGATAAGAAGAGTGAGTCTTCTTGATCTGGGAATGAAGTTGTGTCGAGTGAGACAATTTTAGATTTACTTGCTCCTGAGAAAGACAAGTGGTAAGAGTTTGTGAGAAACACTTGTAAGGTCTTATTAACACCTAAGAAGTTAGTTGTTTTTCTGTTTGTGAGAATAATAGATTGAAAACTTCGGATGAAACTCTAGTGTGAATGTATATCTAGAAGATGAAATTACTATAAATCTTGTATCCTATTTTTCTTTTACCTTCTGTTATAATTTTTCTAATCTCTTTATAAACTCTAAAAAATCACAAAAGATGCCGAAATATCTATTTACCTCCTCTAAGTGTTATAAATTAGTTATACAGTAATATGATTTTTCATATGACAAGCGTAAATAATTTCAATAATCGTATATTTTTTTCAAACGTAAAATTTAGTATTAATTTTTTAAAATTTTACATTGATATGAATCGATCACTCCTAAAAGATATGTGAAACTATTAAAAACATGTATAGAACTTTTTATCGCAATTATCTTGGAAATTTTTTTTTCATGCTGTAAACCAAATTTAACTGAAATCTCAATTGTATGAATTATCATAGAATTCCCTTATTTTCTTTACTCGAAGAAAGAAAAAAAAAGTTAGTAGCGTTAGAATTCAAATTTTTAATATTATTTATGTGGCGGGGATAATTGGGTTCTCGGAAAAAAAAAAAGATCACAATAGGATCATTGTGGCTTGCTCTGTTATGCACACGCGCAACCCTTCAACAGGCGCGTGACACAATATTGGCCAATGATATTTCTCGTAAGTGGCACGCGTTGTGAACCACGTACGACGTCGTTTGAGTTCGACAATTAAATGGCCCAATTATGACAATAAACAATAAAAAAAAATAAAGAGAGAGAGAGAGAGAGTGAAGAGAAATTTTTAATTTTTTACGGAGCGAAAAAGAAAGAAAGAAATGGAAAACAAACACAGAAAAACGAAAAAAGGGTCGAAACTCTGAAGAGAGAGATCAGAGGATTCGAACTTCAATCTCAAACAGCAGGAAGCCTAAGAAATTGAGAGAGAGAGAGAGAGAGTGAGAAGAGAGATCAAAATGCGGTGCAAATTGGAGGGAGAAAAGGAGAGCAGATGAAGAAGAGCAGCAACAAGGACAGACGAAGAAGGAGAAGAAGAAGACGAAGAAGCAGAAGCTGTTGCATGGAATTCAATGAAGTCTGAGAATAACTAGATCAAATAAAGCTCAGGTCTGAATTACTCTTACTTCGTCAATTCCTTCCTCTCTCTCTCTCTAACTTGCAAAATTAAACCTCTGCAAAAGATTAACTAGCTTAAATCGTGACCAGGATCCCAACAATTTACCTTTGTCTCTGTTACGCAAAAACCACAATTAAACACTTCTGCCCACAGCCACGGTAAAGTTTGTTGTAATTTGGAAAAAAAAGAAGGTTTGGTTTTCTTGGAGTCGGCTTTTACAACAAGGGTTGTGGTGCAGTGATTCAAGTTAGCTTTTCCTTGGACTTGAAAAATGTGTAGACTGTTGGCATTGTTGAATTTGAGTGTGGAGGGTTTTGTCTGATCAATGCACACCAGATGGCAGCCCTAATTTAGAACCACCGAATACAATATTGGGAAATAGGGTTTTTGTTGATTGGGGGTTAATTTGGTCATTTTTTGTTGAATGCATTGAGTGAGAGAATGCAACCTCCCCAACGGCTGCATTCCCGTATCAATCTCGGGGATTTAAGAGCTCAGATTGTGAAGAAAATTGGGCCTGAGAGGTCCAAGCACTACTTTCGTATTTTGAATAGGTTTTTGAGTTTGAAGATGACTAAGACCGAGTTTAACAGAATGTGCATTCGGGTTGTTGGAAGGGAGAATATTCAACTGCATAATCAGTTCATCTATTCAATTCTTAAGAATGCTTGTCATGCAAAAGTGCCTCCGCGAGTCTGGTCAAATGGGGATACATTACCGTCATCAAAAGTTCATGAACAGAGGGTCGGAGATTCTGGTGATAGTGGTTCTAACATGGTTTTCCAAAATGGGGATTTGGCACGGAAAGATGTTCAAAAGCTAACACAGTGTCATCATGGAGATGTTTTAGTTCATGAAAGGAATAAGTTATCGCTAACAAAGGGATCACCACTTGGTGTAATTTCTGTAAATAGCAAAGATCGACTTAACGTAGTAGAAGTTGAAGATCGGAAAACAAGGTCAGATAGAAATCAACTCTATGCTCCTTTAGGAATTCCATTTTGTTCAGCCAGTGTTGGTGGGGCCCACAAGGCGTTACCTGTAACAAGCAGTAGCAGATGTGCTAGCTTGCTTGACCATGGTAAATTGGTTGCTACTGAGACCCTTAGGAAACGCATGGAGCAGATAGCTACTGCATATGGCCTTGAAGGAGTGTCTGTGGACTGTGCTAATTTGTTGAACCTTGGGTTGGATGCTTATTTGAAGGGGTTGTTATGGTCTTCTGTTGAATTGGTAGGGTCAAGGTCTGGAAATGAGGCAATAAAGAGCAGTATATGCAAGCATCAGTCTCCTCGAAGCCTTCTTAACGGTGTTTGGCCGAGTCATCATTATCAAATGCAGAGCAACAATGTAAACATGGAAGGCTTTCAAAGAAAACAGCAAAGTAGCTCCATCTCTTTGCTGGATTTTAAGATTGCTATGGAGCTTAGGCCACAGCAACTAGGAGAGGATTGGCCCTTGCTTCTGGAGAAAATATGCATGCATTCATTTGAGAGCTGAATTACCTGGATAAAAAATCTTGTTCCCTTTCGCCCCTCATAATGATTGGGTTTGTCTCTTGCGGTTCACAGGTCACCAGACTTTTGTTGTGTGACATCTTTGAGCAAGAGCTCTACACCAAGGTACAGCATTTTTTTGGACAAAATGCGTGGAGTGGAGCAAGATTCCTTTGCATCTCCTGCTAAAGGGCTTTTCCTTGATCATAATACCACATAACTGTTGCAACCAACCAATGGGACTTAAAGAAAAGATGCCCATGATGGTTGTTCCCTGTTGTACTTCTAGCATACGTCTTCGTAATCTCATTGCATATCTTCATTTTCTATAATCTGCCGTCAATGTGGAAGAAATTTTATAGCAATTTTGCAGAAATAATGTGTGTAGTTGGTAGTGGAAAAATAGTGTAAGTTTTCATGTGTACTCATTTTTAACATTTAGAACTAATTGGATCCTCAATATAACATGATTTTATACATATAGAAGTCTTGATGTTATTAAATGCAACCTTCCCTTGTTTCTTGTGATGCAATATAGCGGCATTCATGATCACTTGATGGAACTGTAATGAATTGTTCTGTCTTGATAAGTAGCTGTAGTTTCTCCTGGTTTCTCTAAATTTATAGAGATTTATTTGATAAATTATTTAATATTGGACACATTTATCTGTTGGTGGTGAAATTCTTTCATGTATTTGCATTTTACTCGCCTGAATTATGCTATTGCGATGTTGATTCATTTTCTTCACAATTCAGGGGAGTGCAATGCATATTTTCATTCACCACTCCTTGCATAGAATCAAGTTGTTCTTGTTGTAAATTAATAACGCAAGTCAGGAATGATTTTCCAGCTCCATCCTCTAAATGGAGTTATTGTTCTTTCCAACTAAAATTTCATCCTTTACTTTCCGTCCCAGTTCTTTTGTTTGAATAAGATGCAGCTGTCCTTTGTGCGGTGCTTGCATTTTCTGCTGACAATATGGGAGCTTCAACCTTGGTAAACATAATGAGAACTACATTGAGAAGGTGTTGGGAAGTGGTCCTTAAACGAAGCTAATATACAGTATTGACCAATGCTTCATTGGTGCCATGTGTTTTTTTTGGTTCTTGCTGCCCATTTTGCTCTGAAGGAGATTCTATCATTGAAGAGTTTTCTTTGAACTTCACAGCTTGATGTTGTTGGTAATCCATCTACAGTAATTTGTACGCATTTTCAACATATACACTTGATGGATGCATAGGTAATCTCAGTAATGATTTTTATCCCCTTTTTGTAGAGACACTGGAACAGTTTACACTGATAATGAAACCTCATAAAGTTGAAGGATCACAAAACTTTGAGCAAAGACAGAGCAAGCGAAAGGACATGGGAAAGCTTGTGGCAGGAAAGGATCGTTATTGCCCCAAAACAAAAGTTGTTCCTCTTTCCTCTTTCCTTTTTACTTTTCGCTTTCTCATCTCAAGCCTATGTATGGAGAGAAATTCTCACAGTTTCATGACTATCTATTACCAGAATGTTGTCACTCTGCTAAAGATGAAGAGAAGATTTAACCTTATAACAGGGAATGTGAGAAGATTCCTTTGCACGATTATCTACTCAAAAGCAGGTATTTTCATGAATTATCTTATGATAAGTTTAGTCCAATAATGTTCTACGGCATGGACTTGTTTACCAATATTTTAATTTCATGTGGCAATATTAAATTCTTTTTTTTTTTGATTTGTTAAATGAAATCCATATATATATATTTGCGTGTTTATTTATTTGTTTAGACATTTATCAATTATTTATTTATTTAAATATGCTAAACATAGGAGGGTGGCATGGCAATACCTTAAATTGGTGTCATATGTGAGACTAAACTAGTCATAAGTGAGACTAAACTATGTCTTGGCAAACATAATTTTGATTGAAGAAACACACACACACACAAGAGCGACAAGGCTTGAGCCTTTGTGAAGGCCAAAAACTACAAAGTAGAAGAGATCTAATTACAATGCTTCCGCCTTTGGTATTCAAGGTAGAAGAGATCTAAACTAATTGAGACCAGAAGAACCAGAATATTAGGCTCCTTAAAATGGTATGGAGTTTGATAATATCAGGTAGAACCTATCTTTGAGGGTGAAGCAGCCCTTTTGGAAGGCGCTTGTTGAACCCTTGTCAGGTTTCAGGGGATAAGATCCATGTGATGGATTGCCCTTCTATACATTATCACAAGGGAAATTTGCAAAGACTATGTGGCATGATCTTGATTAAAGTTACCTGGGGAAGCTTGAAAAGCTAGTTTCTAAGGCTTCCTGTAAAATGCTAAGCCACTACAAGTATGATGGATTACCAGTTCAATTCATTAACTTGGCAGTAATTGTGCTTAAGTTGATTTTGAAATGTTGGTTAATAGATTGAAGAATGTGACCAACAAAAATTTGATATGTTTGCAGCTGCAAATAATACAGTTGATCTGTCGATGAATTTGAGTAAATCAAGCATAATTTGGAAAAAGGCTCAGTATCATGTTTGTTTAAGGTTCAATTTGTTTGTCCCTCATAGAAGGGGGTCTGGTAATTGGAGGGATTGTGTTAGGACTATAATTCATTCCACTCTCCATTCCCTTTGTTATTATTTGAAAGGTGCAGGGCATACAGTTATAAGTCTCTTGTTGTTGCAAGGTCAAAGCACACTAAAGCATATGCAGCCTTATAGCAGCAGGCGGAGAAGCTGCTTTGTGTTGGAAACCATCAGGTTGTAGTGGAGTATACTTGCTATTGCAATATTTGGTGCTTGTTGCTGCATTAGGCACTCTCCCAAGGATAGTGAGTTGCTTCTTTTGGAAAATGATATCATCTCATGATTAAGTTAAGCAAAAGCTAGCCTGATAACAAGGAAAAAAGAGTTGGAATTAGGGTTTTAGGGCGGATGAATTAAGGTCTTAATATGAAAAAAAAATTGTGAATGCTCATAGTCTTCTTAGAATGAACTGCAACAAGTAAATTGAATAGAAAAATATGAATAGGTGAGAAGAAAGAGGATAGTGCTATTAGCTTCACGCTAGTAGATTTTTAGGCATCACACCTAGAGTGAGAAAGTTAGCTCTAAATAGGCAATTAATTTTAAGAAAATAGAAAGTACTAATAAAACTAAGTTAGAAGCTCTTAAATAATCTTAAGTTCGTTCTAATAATAAAGAAAATACAAGAGAATTTCCTAAATAACTGGGGACCAAATGTAGAAACTAATTTAGGTAATAAACATATAAAAGAAAAGATCCCACTGCAGGAAAGGTATGGCTACAGTATTTGTGAATAGTACTCCATCATTGCTAACTCATCTTAATCAAGATTTAAAAAAAAAGGATGTTCAACTGTTGGAGTCTTGATCCCTATTATCTCTCCATGACTTGATTGCACTCAACACCAAGTTAAATAAATGGTACTTCTCAGGCAAATACAATTAACTCACTGACATTCATTACACCTAATCCCAACCCAATCTAACCACGGTTTCATCTTCCATTTCCCCAAATGTTTTTTGTCCTTTCCGCCATGTGTCAAAATGATGTTTTTGTCCACATATCTTCAACTTTCTAGTCAACTTGAGACTCAATATGCACGATGTTGTTGAGTACACAACTAGCTGTGTAAGCTGTGCCCATGAAACCAAATCAGTGCATTTTGATACACTTCAGTACGAAACTACAATATGATCATAGGCTAGTTTTCTTTGTAATTTCATCTATTACAACTGCATCTTTCACTCCCCTTCCATCACTGCTATGCATAAAAATCCTTCTTAGTGATCAATTGGAGTGTTTTTTTCTCCTTAACAACCACATCTTCTTTTCAGGTTGCCAGCTGTGCTGGTGGCTGCTTCCCTTGTGCTTCATTAGTATCGTCTTGTCTAGTAGCCTTGACATGTTGATCTAACGACTGATCTTTTGATGCAGCACGGCATCTTCTTTTCTCGCAGCCTTTATTTTGTTAATCAGCTGTTTGAGCAATTGATGTTCTGGTGTAACATCCTTGTCTTCTTCCAGATGTTTTTCAGAAACTTTTCCATCACTGTCTTAGTGAAGTTGTCAACGGACTGTTCATTGTTAGATCAGGTCCAATGTTGTGTTACCTCACTTCGTTCAACGTATTTGTGGGCTGTTGTGAATATGATACAAGAACTTTTTGTGTCAATGATGCACAAACAACTTAATTCTCTGTATTTTCTGTTTCAAATTGCTCTTTAGGAGTAGGCTTTTCCTCTTCCTTTGGCTCAATAAACTCTTTACTTAGCTTCCTCTCTCCTTTTTTTGTTTTTTGTTTTTTTTTTCTCTCTTCAGCATTCATAGTCTTCAAATTAATCCTCTTGCCATTAAACAAGAGGGGAAGTGTTCGTCTCGCCATGGTGATATACATCATGATCATAGAGCCAAGGCCTTCCAAGAAGAATATGTGAAAATTTCACTGGAATAACATCACACCGAACAGAATCATCATAACACTCGATTGTTAAAGAATCTAAACATTTTTGAGTTGCCACACTGGTGGAGAGTTGATTAGTTTGTTGTTATGGATGATTATTTTGATTGGCTTATTGTAATTTCAACAGCAAATCTTTGATTGGGAATATCTCATACCAATCAAAACTAAGTATTCTGTTGTATTATACCAATCAAGTATTTGATTGCGTTATC
This sequence comes from Dillenia suffruticosa, assembly GCA_033439265.1. Taxonomy (NCBI): domain Eukaryota; kingdom Viridiplantae; phylum Streptophyta; class Magnoliopsida; order Dilleniales; family Dilleniaceae; genus Dillenia; species Dillenia suffruticosa. The sequence goes on along the minus strand of JAVTVX010000018.1, from coordinate 9,812,458 downwards.
TCACTCTCTTATTATCCTGTAATGAGAAACTCCCACTTCTGCATTGGCATCCCATTGATTCTGATGGATACCATTATGGTCTTCATGAGAATGGATAGCGTGCATCAACGTTGGAGTGAGTTTCTCATTGCAATGTAATGAGAAAGTGACCCCAAGAAAATCGTAAATATTCAAAGAATCTTCTTAGAACAATCTGCAATAAGTAAATTGAAAGAAAAAATGGCAATAGATAAGAAGAAAGAGGATAAGGTTACTAGCATCATACACGGAGCTTATTACGCATCACACTTCTAAGGTTTGAGAGAACTTAGAGCAATTTTGCTAAAAATGTTAATGCTTATTCAATATGCTTTATAATAAGGTTACAAATCTTATTTGTAAAAAAATGAAACCACTTGTAAAACTAAAATTTAGAAACTTCAAAGTAATCCTTAGTTAACTCTTAAAAAAAAAAATTGATGAATAACTGGACACTAATAATAGAAACTAATTTAAGTGATAAACTTATAAAAATGTACTGCTATAATATTCGGGAATATTGCTCCTTCCTTACTAATTCTTAAAATCTTAATCAAGCTCCGAAAAAAAAGGATGATCAACTGATTGAGCATTGATCCCTAAGAACTATTGAATTTCCTCTTAAGTGTTCATAGTAAATTAATTGTACCCTATATGGGTAAAAAAAGAAATGAGGGCCCGCTTGAGCATGTGATGGATTGAAATGAAACTGTGTAACTACACTATTTTTGGTAAAAATATTGTTTAGGAATTAAATTATTTTTCTAAAAAGGCAAGCATTATAGATGTTATACTTTTATTTACAATGGGACATGTTTAACATTTTGAAGAGTTAATTGTGTTCAAAAGTGCCGCTATGATATCTATAGTTAGACTTATAATTTTTTGATGACTCCATTTATGACTGTAGATTTGTTCTCAAAAATTAGCATATACCTCAAATGAGGTCACTTGATTTTAAAGAGGTTTTGAAAAGTTGGTCTCCTTTAACAGGTGAATATTAGATAATGAAATTGTGCATCTTTTGATTCCCTTTCTTTTCAATGCGCATATGTTAGTGATGTTCTTAAAGCAAAACAAGCCTTCAAATTTAATTTTGATATATGAATTAAACTTTAATTAGTTAAATGCTACGAGGACTGAGAAGCAGATGCAGGGATATGATGCATTATAATTTTACAGATTATTGATGGACACATGGGAGGCTTTATTTTTATTTTTTTTAATACATTAGTGTGCAGGCAAATTGTGCCACACTGATCATTTTGATATAACTTTTTGTAGTCCAGGTGGCATTACTAAATTTAGTGAAGAACCTAAGGATAATTGTAGAAGTAAAAATTACTTTGCGAACAATCTACTCTTACTACATTATTTTAGACAAACTTGTGAGATAAAGGTTGGGGGGATGGGGCTGGGGGTTCTCACTTAATTGGATTACAACTTGTCTTATTTGACATTCTCTAGATTTTAGAACCAGTGAAGATCACGTCCCCTCCATCGTCCTGCTCCAACACTTCATACATAAATTTGTTTTGTATTCTTAGCAAACTCAATAACTCAATCGTAAGATGCTTACTTGCATCTTGAACATTGCTTTTTGGAATTTATTCCAATTAATAACATCAACCATATCATGTTTCAAAACTAAGAGGTTACACAAATTTTGGATAATATACACGGATCAAAATATTTGGTGGTGAGGATGAAGAAAGAATGTTGAAACACCATCTGACTACTGTATGTTGGTCTCTCAGTGTATGTTGGGACAACACGCCTCCTCTGGTGTCCAAATAAATAAGAAAACAGTTAATTTTAATCTTGGATATGCCCCCAACATATTGAGAACTGCTTGAAAAGATGACAGTCCTAAGGAAACTCCTGCCAGACCAGATAGCAAATGAGCTTGACCAGAGGAAGGATGACGAGCAACGGCTCAAGCTTGACTGGACTTCAATGGTTTGGGGATGACTTATGACAAACTAGAGGAAAATGTGATTGATCAAGGATGACAGTCAAGGGGGAAACAACTGAGTATTAAGGTTTAATGGTTTTCTTCACAAGTGAAGAGTTGTTTTTCTGGGATGTAACCACATTATTGATGGATTTTTATTCTCCCTCAAAAGTTTGATGAAGACAGGGAGGAAAACACTGGTGCAGACATTTTCAATAGAACTTGAATGCCCCTTTTTATTGGTTGGCTACAACAGAGACTATGAGTTTAGAAGGAAAATCAAAACAGTTCAACATCCAGAGATAGACTGTCACCTGAAAATGACCACTGGAGATGATGAAACGGGGGCAATCAGACATACCTCAGTGGAAGTAGATGATACTGAGTTGACTGGTGGTCTTGCTTTGCTAATTGAATGAGATGTAGATGCTGGCCAAAGATGATAGACATGACGAGGGGACTGTGTTACAAAGATGCTGGATGCAGATGAGTGATGAGTATGCTGGATGTGTTGTCTTGTTTACTGAGTTCTAACTATAAGCGATGTAGATGATTAGACAAATCTGAAAGAATGACTGAGAAATTTTGGGAAGAACAGGGTACTGCTAGACTCAATGGCAGACCCACAAAACTAGGGCGGGAGCTGAGTAAAACCTTCTCTGATACCATATTGAAAATAGAGGAGAAACCATATTCTGACTCAATTTGCTTGAGTGGTTACATTATGAAATGGTTTCTCCAGAGACTACATAGTGAAAGGAGCCTTGGCTGCCTGGCATTGAGCACACTTGTATTTATACGATAAGGAAGACACCAACAATTTAATACAATAATTTCCTATGATGACCATTCATATTCCCCGAACTCCTGATACCCGAGACTTTATTCTCTCTTATTTCCAAGACATTGTTGAATCTCTTAATTCCAACAATTACAAATACAATAATTTCTAATTATTTGATAAAGAATTCACTAAGAATTTCTTTAATAATGCTCTACCTATAAACAAATTACTATCAAATATTCTTTTCATTTATGAATTCATATAAAGAGCTTATTGAGGCTTATAATTTAATAAATGAGATTAATATATTATTTTAAAAAAAAACTTAGTGTCTTACTATATACTAGATATTAATTACATATACTAGATATTAGCAAATTAAAAAAAATGAATTATTGTATGAAGCATATGCTTAAAATCTAGAACTCATACACACACGCGCACATGTAAATGATTGAAATGCATTGGGATGCCATGTTATGTCCTACTATTTTTGGGTTTTATATAGCCATGTCTATGCTTATGCTCGATTACCTTGTTTGGGGCATTAGTTAGAAGTTGAAGCTGTTATCCCCGATATTGATTTTGAGCTATTTAGTCGTCATCTCCTTAGCCTCATGTAGTAGTGCTTTGAAGACCTTAATATACTTCAATGTGAACCATAGAATAAAAGGCTATTAAGTATAAAGGAATGAAGTGCGTGCTTGTGTGTGAACATGAGAGAGAGAGAGAGAGAGAGAGGGATGGTGATGTTGAGAAGCCAGCAGATGAGGAGGCATGGGAGGAAAAAACATGTGACAGGGAGCAGAAAATGACTTGTAGTTGTTTCTTGTCCTGTGGAACTTAGTTTTGGCCTTCCTAGCTTAACATAGACTGAAATTAATAGTGCATTTGGAATTACTTCCAGGAAATGCGCTTTTCTTTTGCCCATTTTATGTAAATTCTCTAACGAAAGCATTACTATGAATAACAGTTTTAAATCTTTTTATAGTGAAATCTAATTGGGAAAATTATATATTTTCATATTGTAGCATGATTAGAGAAAAATTGTCAGCAATTGCAGCATCTGTAGGTCCCATGACAAAGAAGTCCTGTTGGCCAGTAAAGTAGTGATGTGAGCCATATGAGCCTTAGTACAGGATGTAGTCAATGGATACTCTGTAGGGAATTCCTCTCTTCCCTTGCTAGAGTTTTCCCTCTCTTAGACATAGGTTTGACGGCTCGGATTTTGTTCCCTAACAAGTTTCCTCCCACACTTTTTTTATGAAAATTATACTTACCTTTTTATTGATCATACTCTCTTTAAATAGGAGAAATTATGGTTTACAATATAATAGATTTCCTTCTAAAAATAAATTCCTATAATCATTTCTAATATAAAGAATTTTAAAATTAAGATAACTACTATTTTTAAAACGATAACTATAAACTAAATTGAAGAAACTATTTTTTAAAAATATTTTCTTTTTATTCATTTTTAAATATGCTTGTAGAAAATCTCCTTCCAATGACATGCACTTTCAAGAATAATTCTTTACAATGAATTGTGTGTATCATTACTCCCCTCTTGGACAATGAGTTTGCCCTTAAGCTCGAATTTAGGATGGGCCTTCTCAAAATCTTCAAGAACTCCCAAGAAGCCTCCACCGTCATCCTTTTCTTTGGACTTTATCATACCCTGCTTAGCCTCTTCAGGTTCCTGGCGGAGAGCTGCCTCCTGTCCCAGAAATTCTTGCTCAACAACTCTTCTTCCTGCAACTTCTTGTTCTATAGCCATTTTCCATTTTGTAATTTCTTGGCAGCAGCAATGACCAGCATAAGTCCTTCAACACTTGCATCTGCCATTCTGTCCTTTTCTTCAAGTTCCTTTATACGCAGTTTCCTTTGGCTAAGATCCCTAGGCTGCTCTGAAACACTTGACTTGTCATAGACCAAGGTTGATGCATTGCCATGGTTTCCATCTCAGCCAACAAGGGCAATGCTGACATCCCAGGAGTACCAATGGCAAGGGATGAAGCCGATGTGGGTGCACCACTTGTCTCTTGATGTCCACTATTTTCAGCATTCGCAAATGAGAAAACACCAGAGCTGACCATCTCAGAATACTTTCTAAGGATGGCAGTCCCTCCTTCCAATAGACTACTCTTTTCCTCCCCTTGATTTGCAAGGGTGTGGTTGTTGCTCCTCACCTCTTGGACCTTGCTGCGCCCCTGCAGCTCTCGCAGAAACCCTTCCATCTGCGAGATTAGTTCCATCTTCTGTTGCTGTAGTTGTTGGATTACTGGAGTTCCTCCACCTTACCCGGTGGTGCTCCATTCATTGCTCGAATTCCCTTGTGAACTCTCCATCTGCCTAAACCATTCTATAGAGCTTTCTATAACGGCCGGCTTTGATACCAAATTGATATGAGTCTTAATACAGGGTGTAGTCAATAGATACTTTATAGGGAATTCCTATCTTCCCTTGCTAGAGTTTTCCCTCTTTTAGACCCTAAGTTTGACGGCCGGTAGCACACTTGTTTTTTTTTATGAGAATTAAACTTACCTTTTTATTGATCATACTTCTTTCAAATAGGGAAAATTATGGTTTACAATATAATAGATTTCCTACTAAAAACAAACTCTTGAAATCATTTCTAATATGAAAAATTCCAAAATTAAGGTAATTAGTATTTTTAAAAAGATAATTATTAACTAAAATAAGGAAACTATTATTGTCTAAAATATTTCCTAACTAAAATAAGGAAACTATTATTGTCTAAAATATTTCCTTTTTATTAATTTTTAAATATCTTTCTAGAATATCTCTTTCCAATGATATGCACTTTCTAGAATCATTCTTTCCAATAGGGTTATTCACGTTGGGAGGCAAGTTTTGTCTCTCTCTCATGCATCTTATTTTCTTTTAATTGTTTCACTGTATTGCTGCCAGAAAATTTCCAGCAACCTGACCATAATTTTAAGTATCAAAATTGCAAAAACAAAACTCAACAGCTTCAATCTCTTTTATAGTAAAGCCCTACAATCTTCTACATTTACAGTCATAACAACTGCCTCTTATGCATTTAATTCTGGGACAAATATAATTAAAAAGAGATTTAAAGGTGACTTGAGATTTTATTTTATTTTTATGGGTTTGGCAGAATTTTATTTTATTTTTTATAATCAGAAAGAGATTTAAAGGTGACTTGAGATTCCTCTATCACAAGTCTCAATCCATTGATCAACTCCAAACCATTCAGACATACCCTTCTCTGCTTACATTTCTCCTGTTCAGTGATTTATGCCCCTTTTTTTGTTGATCTTTAAAGTTTCTATTGATGAATTTCAGTTTCGATTTTGTTCTTTGTCAATGAATGACATACAGTGAGTAGGAGATTTAATTTTTCTTTGGAATGATTATTCAAAATGTTTGTATGGTGAATCGCAATTAGCTTTTAAGGTGTTGTAGTCTTGTTTCATCAGATTAAATTATTTTTTTATAAGACTCACATACATATTATATTATATTAGTTTTATATATAAAAGGATGCAGGATGTGGCCAGATACAGAGGGCCGTCCTTAGTTGAAAATGAAAAATACAGAAAGCTTGTAAAAAGTAGGGGTGAGCAAACGTATAGGGTGAACCTGTACCCAACTCTAACCTTGTGCAATAGGGTAGGGTATACCTTCTCCTAAGTTAAGATAAGGGTACAAAATTTAGAACCGATAATCAATATGGTAGGGTATAAGTTCTAACCTATTCGGTGTGGGGTATACTTGTAGAACCGACCATAGGTTCTGATAAGGTAGAGTAAAAAACCTAACTTGTGTAAATTTTTCTAAAAAATAAATTTTGATATAAAAATGAATGTTCAATTTTTGTTTCAAAAAAAAAATCAATTTAAAAGAAAGCCGATGGTCAATGATTCATTTGCAAGTTCAATTTTTTATTTAAAAAAGCATTAGTTGAAGTTTCAAGGATATAAAATAAGGGTAGAGTAAGGGTAAATTTTTATTTGGAATTAGCATCGGTTGAAGTTTCAAGACTATAACAAAAAATGAATATTTGAAAATAAAGAGTTGAGTTCAAATTTCAATTTTATTAAACTATTGCTCCAAGGAAAAAAAAAGTTAATGCAATTTTGAAAAATGATAGGTTCTATAGGTTTACCCAGTATCCTACCCTGTAAAAGCAGGGTAAGGTAAGGGTAGGGTAGAGTTTCTGATAGGGTAGGGTAAGGGTAGAAACTTTATAACTGACGAAGGGGAGGGTAGGGTACAGGTTGTGGTGTTTACCCTACCATACCCTACCCATGCTCACCCCTAGTAAAAAGGTTGCTTTTGAGGCACGTGGGAATGGATCTCATGTTTTTATTATGAATATGGTTGAGATTTGCTAATAGAAGTTGCCAAAAGAAGCATTAAAGGAAATCTGGACAAACTTTTGGTGTAAAAATATAAAGGAGTGGGAGAAAGGATAGGAGAATCAGAGAAGATGAGTAAGGAAGAAAATACTAACACGAAGAGGAACAGAACCAGAAGAAGAAAAGTAGAACCAGAAGAAGCAGTTCGTAGTGAGAAAGTGATATCTAAGAGACAAACAGAAGGGGAGGGGGAGGTGGGGGACGGAGCCTAAAACCAGGTAGGAGGGAGAGAGGGAGAGAGAGAGAAGCAATCCATATGCCTGTGATCCATTCAATAACTACACCATATCTTATATTAGTACTTATGCTTAAATAAATGCAAAAAATCTGCTAAGCAATAATGGAAGAGCATAAAAGTACACTATAATGAATAATAGAATTGTTCATTAAAATTTAACAATGGAAAAATGCCTAAAGTACCCATAAAACCAGAGAAAAGTAACTGCAATTTCTCCTGCGCTAATTTTCTTAGGATAAAATTATCTGATACAAAATCTTTTTAGTTTTTAGAGTACTCCTTATCTCTTTATAACATTGGAAATGAATATCTGAATACTCCAGTGGCACTACAGGATATCTCATCTAAAAGGTCATACCACTCAAGGTGGGAAGAATATGTGACTTATGTATTGATTAAATAGAAACTTTTCAATATTTCTGAATTTCAATATATGTACCTGTCTGCAATTTTGTTTCCTTTGGTTAAGTTGGTACCATCTATGGGAATTTTGATCCTTTTTCTTTTTTTTTTGGGGGGTGGGGGTGGGGGGTTGATGTAGCATGCCAAACCCTTGGCTATCGACATGACATTGATAAACTAATGGGCTCTAAGAGTTCATTTATCACAGAGACTTCAGTAATAGGTCTCTGCTGCCTAATCCAGAACAAAACAAATACAATCCAAGAAACTCTACGGATGCAAATGAATTAATGTTCTTTTGTCTGCCCATTCTTCATAATGATCCATCCATTGACCCCCAGAGAACAGATAAATATGTGAAAAAGATGAATATTCCTTAACAAAGCCAAGTCAACTACCTAGCTCAGGCAAAAATCCCCTTGATTCTTAACAGGCACAAAATCATGAATTCCCTTACTTCATTCTGTCTCATCCTCATCACTCCTCTCATCAGATTAAGGACTATATGCCTTCAAAAATCCAAGGGTAGTTCCTTTAGACTTTATCTTCTACAAGCTTCTTACTGAAAGTCCTGTTAGCATCCCCTCCCTCAACTAATTCCCATCCATGAAGTGTCATTGAGTATTTCCTTTGAATGATGGAAGATATATGGAGTTGCAGATTTCCTTCATAGCTCCCACTCCTACCAAGCAACTATAATCATGCCTGGACATCACTTGTAGTATGGTGGCTACAAGAGAAACCACATTATTTGTAAAAGCAGAGAGACTATCCACATTTATATTATTTTTCATGACTGATATTTTGTTGTCTTTGTGTGTGTGTGTGTGTGTGTGTGTGTGTGTGTGTATAATATATATATATACACATTGTACTTTCTTACTGGGAACTCAGATTTTATCGACTTTGGGCCAGACCACTGTAAATAATGGATATATTTTTTTTCCTTTTTTAAACATGGTAAAATAAAGTGCCCAACACCCTAGAGATAGCAGCCTCACCTCCTGCCTTGTTTCCGGCTGGTAGCCTCCCTTAAAATCTGAGGAGCCCCAAGGTTGTTCCAACTGGTTAATATATTCTAATCTGAGTAAAGGATACCCTGTGAATTCGCTCATCCACTTTTCTATTTCATTCAAACTGAAAATCCAACAACTCTCCCCCTTATGTGTGAATCTATTACATCTACTACACTCTCTCTCTTTTACTTCTATTATTGATTTCATAACTAGCTAGGATAATTATGTAGACAACCATTTAAATATGGGAAGGGTACATAGCCATTCAACCATGGGAAGCACAGGCCATAGGAGTCTGCACCACTCCATGTATTGAACTGCTTTTGTATGCTCAATCAGACCATTGGGCTATCAAATTACTTGTTAGGAATTGCATCAGTGGGATATGCAAGGAGTTGCCGTATAAGTGCATTATACAAAGATAAACACTAACATTTCATCCAAAAACTTACGCTATTAGATATTGGACTAACTCTATGCAGCTACACGGACTCATCCACTTTTCTATTTGGTGTTGGTTTCTTTTCACACATTAAACTCTAACATCATGTCCATGTGCTGCTTCCATCTTCATGCTTTGTAGGTGGTTTGTACTCTTGTTCCTCTACTATTAATGGTACCAACTTTTAGAAGGTACTCTGCCTGTGGCTATAATGCTCAAATGTGTAATCTTTGTTCATTGATAGTGGCAAATTGTCTATTATTGTGCTCTCAAAAAGTGAAAAGTAGCATCGGCAATTCATTCGTGAGTCTGATAGGATATACAGCTTCTATTGCATCATTTTGTGAGAAGATTGGATTCAAATTCATGAGTATAGGGTTCTCCCAATTTTTTTGGAAAACAAATAGAGCAACATTCTGAAATGACTTCAAAAGGACAAAAAATGGGAATAGAATATTGTTCCATGGCATCTGTAAGTTCCTTTTTACATGGTTTTTAAAAGTAGGCCACAATGGCTGGACAATTGCTAGCTTTAATGGCCTGGAATTTACCCCGAACCTAGACAAGTTTGAAAACCGTTTTAAAATGCAAAAGTGCTTGAACCACCAGTCTGACGATTCTGACTGGTGTACCGGAGCCATTTGACTTATAACAACTGGATAACAAAAGACCTGTCTCTCTCTCTCTTTTAATTAAAGAACTGAAAAAGAAAAGAAAAACCATAAGTTAAAATGAAAAGAAATGCTCTCTTCTAGGAAAAGAGCACAATTGGAGGCTCACATCTTTTAGTTTCCCTTTCTCCTGTCAAGAACCCTAACCCTAATTCTCTCATCCCAATCTCATTGCTTCTCAAAATGAGTTTGCTTTGTACTCGTCTCTTCTCCTCCTTGCTGTATCCTCTCTCCTTTTTTTTTTTCCTACACTTCTTTTTTTGCTTCAATTAATTCACTCTTAATCTTCGTTGGACCTCTGATTTTTTATAACCTCCATTCTTTGGCATAAGCAAGACACACAACTGAAATTGCTTCTCAAACTGAGTTTGTTTTGTACTTGTCTGTTCTCCTCCTTCTTGCTGTATGCTTTCTCCCTTTTGTTTTCTACACTTCTTTTTTGCTTCAATTAATTTCACTCCTAATCTTCATTAGTCGTCTGATTTTTTACCACCTCCATTCAATTTATAATATCTATTTCTTCAATTCATGAAATCTTTGGCATAAGCAAGACACAACTGAAATATGTCTCTCTCTTTCTCATTCTCTGTGGCGATTAGAGTTATGGTTTTGTTAAGTCTCTTTTCAAGGGATTTTAAATAGTTGAGGATTTGATTCATCCTATTCGACGTAAGAATGATTTAAAATTCAAGTTTTGGATGCTGAGCTGATTGAATTCATGTTGGGTTCTAATTATTATATTAGATTTATTTTCTGTTTGCAAAAAGAATTATTATATCATATTCAGATTCAATTTTCTGGTTCATGAGCTTCTGACATTAGTTTGTTTATGAGCATATTGCTCCATATTTTATTTTAAAAAATATTAAAATACTATTTATGACATATGATATTGCCATTGCTTCAACTATGGATTTGCTCATGGTTGAACTCGTGATGATTGAGACCTAATGCCCGTACGGGTTCGACATCCTGTCTGGTTCTTAAAGCGTTGCTTTCTTTTTCTATTCTTTTATATCAGGACAAGAAGATGCCATAGTATTTAGACAGAGGGATAGAAAACCGCATTGGAAAAATGAATTCTAAGAAATTCCCCTACTCAAATTACTGCCACAGGACATGATACTTTTAAATGTGTGGTTTAGTTCCAAACAGAGAAAAAAGAAGTTGTGTCATTTGTTTGTAATTTTGATAGTAGTTAAGCATGTTTTGAAGGATTAGTTACTTCAGACAGAGATGCAAGAAGTTGTATGTTACAATGGAAACTTGCCTTATTTGATGGTTCTTTTCTTTTGACTTGGAAGGATATCACATCCTCACTAGCTTTGTGACAATATGCAGACACCGAATTAGTAAAATGTCTTGCTGTTTTTGCAGCTTCTCTATATTTCAAGTGTTGTGTTGGTTCCTAAACCAATCTGCTCTCCTGAATGACTGCTTGATGTTTGTGGAAGTATGCTTCATCCGATGAGAAAGCTGCCTGCTGTTAATGTTTTGTGACATTCAAGACAAGTTTTCACCAGAGGGAATATACCAGCAAAAAATGGTTAGTATGTGGCATAATTTTGAACAAATGAGTTCTTTAGGAATTATGAGCTTATTCAGAATTTAATTTCTGTTTAATAGACACCTACTTTGAAATCTTGATAAATCTTTCTTGATTCCCCCTGGAATCCAAATTTTTCAGCCTTTTCTTTTCTTTTCTTTCTCTTTTTTTTTTCTTTTTGTTTTTATTTTTAAAGTTGCCTGCTGTCATCAAATGTTTTGTGACATTCGAGACAAGTTTTCGCCAGAGGGAATGTACTGACAAAAAAGGTTTAGTATATGGCATAATTTTCAACAAATGAGTTCTTTAGGAATTATGAACTTACTCAGAATTTAATTTCTGTTTAATATCACCTACTTCGAAATCTTGATAAATTTTTCTTGATTCCCCTCTGGAATCCAAATTTTTCAGTTTTTTTTTTTTATTTTTTTTTTGGGAGTCTGGTTCAGAAAATTGGTATAATTTGAAACATAACAAAATTATAAAGGACAAGGACTAAAAAGAGGCAGCATTAGTTAAAACCTTCCTAAATTTTCAATTTCTATTCTTTTTTCTTCATACTCTGAATTGTATCCATGATGAATTTATTAATTTGGTCCCTGTTTTTAACTTTCTTGTATGGTAGATTGGACCTTTATTAACCAAAGAGGATGTCAAATAATGGATTAACATAGAAATTCTCCCAAAAAAAACTATACCTGCATATAAAAGCACGACGGATGCATGAAATACAAACTAAGTGATCAAATGAATGTAAACAATAGATACTTCCCCCCCCCCCCCAAAAAAAAAAGAAAGGAAAAAAAAAAAAGGAAAAGACCAAGAAGAGGCCCATAATATTCTCAAATTTTGCTTCTTCCAAAGCAACCAATCCTCTGGACCAAAATATTCTTCAAAGCAACCAAAATAATCTCAAATAGTTATGAAATTTTCAAATATTCTCTTCACACCCACAAACTTGCTATGCACATTTTTTGCAGGTATCCATTGACATGAAGAATAGCACCTCCCACTACATTCTTGCCCATATACCATGTAATAGCAGGGAGTAATGCAATTTGTATGAACCAGATTCTATACAATACAAACTACACAAACTCTGATGTGGCATTCAATCATTGGTTTGAATTTTGTACCATCTACTAACATGTAGTTTCAGCAACCAATAACCTATTGTCACATTAGAGATCGTACTTTCGGAAATTACATCATGTTAAAATCTCCCGGACAGCACACTGAAGAAAACCACTTTTGGAGGAGCTGGGACCCTTTGACACAGCACTCCATGCCTCTTCACACCAAGATCCCTATGAATCACTTTATAGAACCTGTCCCTTGAAACACTCCCTTTCTACACCACGACAATCTCTTGACTTGAGTCAGTTAGGACTGTTGAATCATTTCAAAGATCATTTGTGCATCTTGGTACCAACAATGAATATGACAAGAAAAAATGAAATATGCACATGCTGCAATAAACAATACTCGAGGGATTGAAACATTAGGGATTGTTTGCAAAGAGTCCTTTTTCCATTAACATTTTCATTTTTGGAGACATAAAAGGCTGACATGAAATCAACCAAGAAATGAGGGTTTGGTATTTTTAAAACCCATTTTGCCTTTGTTTGGCCTAATATCAATTTTGCTTGTGGCTAAAAACCAAGTCAACCTATCTCTTTGTGATTATATTCTTTTGCTTTAGCGTCATCAGTTGATCCAATTAAATTACATTCCTGAGTATGAATACTAGTGCATTTGTACCATCTGGGACTTTTGATACTTTTAGAGTCTTCTTTTTCCCTCGATGTAGAGCATACAAAAACTATTGGATCAATGATGGAAAGTTGCTCATCAAAGAAAATTTAATGATTGTGTACTCAATTGCAGATTAAAAACCAAGTAAAAAAACTTTTGTGTTATTTGTTTATGAGATAATTGCAATATGATTGATTGCCATAAGATGAAAAAGTTAAAAGTAACTGATAGTAAAGAACATTTAGTGTGATAGTTCCCAATTTTATGACTGAATGTGAAAAAATGAACTTAGAAATGAAGTTACAATATTGAAAAGAACCCTATTATAATCATAAAACATTGAATTGAAAAACATGAATTCATTACATCAATTTCTCATTTCAAAAGGAAATTTCTATAAATATATTAAAAATGACAGAATAAAGAAAAGTGTACTCAGATAGCAAGCTTTAATTAAAAGGCAAAGTGAAGGTATTAGGCCATTGAGAGCCAAAACCTCCTATTAAAAATTACAAACTTCTTTTCTGAAAACCTAGTACCATTCATAGACACCTAAGCATGTTTATAATGTTAGAAAACATATTAAGAAAGAGATAAAGATGACTACTCTTACATTCTTCAACATAAAAACTGAAAAACAATTGTTTTGCACCCTTCCGAATCGCTTGACTCTCTTTTGGTTCAAATTGTGTCAAGGTGCCCACGTGTTTTCAGCTGTAAGCGAAGTGGTTCATCCGTTAGTTGTTGCCATTAAGATGTTTCATGACTTCTTTGTGGTTTATTATGAAATTACCTAAAACCTTTGTGGTTTCAAAATTTATTGTGCTTTCTGGAAATGGCTCTCCATCGGTGCAAATGGCCCTGCATTAGTGCATCCAGTGATCAGTAGCAGTAATGGAGGGGCCTTTTTAGTAATGATGAAAACCACATAGCAGTACTATGACACCTTTTAAACTGCAGGCTGATCAAGTGACTTTGGGCCAAATCCTTGGGATTAAATGAATTTGTTCCTTCAGCGATTGCAGTCTGAAAAGTAAGCTAGTTATGAGCTTTAAGCCATTCCCTAACACCCATCATATGGATACTTAAGGTGTTTAGTAAGTGCCAAGAATGGAAATAGAACACAATGGTCATTATTTCATAAGCCATTCCCTAACTATAAAAGAAACTATTGTGGAAAACCAATTTAATAATTAATCTTTCAAAGAGCAATGAGTGAACTAAATTATCCTCTAGGACATTTTCTTTGATCATTATCCATGACAAAAAGAAAAGAAAAAAAGGCAAGCTGATAAACTTGTAGAAGTAAAAGACAAGTAATTTGGTGAGGCATGTGAAACTGTCAACTGGAAAAGATCTGGAAAATTTCAGAAGGGTACATTGGATGACAAATCAATAGCAGGAGAAGGGGGCAATTGGCATCGGGGTTAATAAATATCAGAGTATCAGTAAATGCAGGCTGCATTTTTTTTTTCACGGGGTGCGGGGCAATGTATTCCATATCTTGATTGGACAGTGGAAGTGTTGAGACAACCCAATGAGATGTAGTTTTGCAACCAAATTTAGCTGTGGGGGACAAAGGATAAAGGGAGCCAAGATAGACCTTAGCTTCCCCTTCAAGCACTTTGGGGTCACAAGTGGATAATACCTGATGCTTAGGTGCACAACTGTGTGAGGGAACCTTTCCTTTGGCAAATTGAAGATTACAATTGAATATCTATTGTCTATGAAAAGAGATGAGCTTCCGGAGGTCCTTGGATGATATTTTGTTTTTCAAACTTGTGTGACCACTGATTGAAAGACTGTTTAAACTGGGAGGCATCAGAGTCTCATCATCTGGAAAGTAAACCAACTCTTATTTCTTATTTGTCCAACTGAAAATTCTTCAAACGAGGTGAGTGCATGAAGAAACTCTACCTTCTTCTCCTTGGCTTTTCAAGCTGGTATCGTAAGATATCTTAGTGTGGGAAGCAAATTCCTGCAGAAAATGAAATATAACCAAAACGATATGGTGCGTTCTAGAAGTAAAGCAAATTATGTGTTCTAGAAGTAAAGCAAATTGCCTTGAAATAAAGCAAATTATGTGTTCTAGAAGTAAAGCAAATTGCCTTTCTTTTTTCAAAAGGATACCTACTGCAAATTGTTTTACTCTATGTCCTTTACAAGACTTTGTGTCTTAGTGTGGGAAGCAAATTCCTTCAGAAAAATGAAATATAAGCAAAACTATATGGTGTTTCTTTCTCAGAAGTAAAGCCAGTTACCTTTATTTTTTCAAAAGGAAAACTACGGCAAATTGTTTTACTCTTACGTTCTTTACAAAAGTTTGTCTTGCAACAATGTGATGACATCTTATATTTGAATTAATCGGTCTGCCTAGTTTGTTAGGTAGCCAGACTCTACCATCTGCTTCTCTGGTTCAGCTCAAAATTAGTTTAATATTGTTGTATGACCCTCTAAGGCTAAACCTTGGAATGACAATATGAGTGTCTGATAAAGAAAACATGGTTTGTCCTCTGTTCCGTTCAGATCGAATGCATACAATTTTTTTTTTTTTTTCCTTTCATTTCCCCTTTTCCTTTGTACAGATGGAAAGAGGGATTTATCAGCGATCGTCTCCCTTACAGAAATTTTGGAAACAATAACATTGGAGTGTGCTCATACATTATATGGAAGTGGATGGCTAGAGGTAGAGGTATGATGCCCATACACATTGATGCATACAACAGCCAAATATTGCATTCGTTACAACACGTTGCTTAAAATAGTCTTTCTCAAGGAATGGTTTATCACCGAATACATGCTTGAAAAGCTAGTTGACCACTTCAAAATCAACTGTTATCAGTATTAAACTTCGATACATCATGACAAACATCATCAATGTTGCTTGCTACTGAGCTCAAGCTGATTACCATTTGGCTACTGTCCTGTATACAAGGTAATATCAAGTCAATACTTATATCAGTCTCTACTGCACTCTAGTTCAACAATAATGCACTCTCCGAAGGGAAAGTTGCTGGATGGTCAGGGGTAAGGAGTGAAAAGAAAAGGTTTTCCATGATTTCTGGCCAGTGGAAAGCTGAAGTTGGTGGTGATACAGAGAGGTCTGGTTAGAGTCCTAGGGTTGTTTTAAGGAGATCCAGTCAAAGAAAGCCGTTTATTTTTTTATTTTTTATTTATTTATTTATTTTTTCACATACAAATTGTAAGAAACTATGAGATCCAAAAAAAACAAAGCAACTAACATCTTGTATGAATCAAAAAGATGACTTCTAACATCATTATTATAGTTTAGGGATATTTGTGCAGATGGAAGAGCCTTAAATGGGCTCAAGAAGAAAGGGAGTTTATTTTATTTTATTTTTTTAAAGAAGAGGGAAAACAAAAAACAAAAAAAACCGCATCAATCAAAATATACTTGGAACTTATTCACCAGGGGAAAAAGGACTTAGAAATAATTGTATTCTCATGAGAACTATCAGATCTATTCATCCCATTGAAGAAAGAGCGGGAGTTACTATCTACAAAGATTTTACTTTTTCTTTGTCTGTCTTTTCTTTTCATATTTTTCTTCTTCATTGTAATATGTGCTCCCCAGTCAGACTAAAAAACTTACATATTACAGTTTGCATCACCGCAATGTCCAGCCAAATTGCAGGATGGTGTGATGTATATAAACATGATGAATATCCCTATTCATTGCCAATGGGTAGCTAATATTTCCTCAACACATTGGCAAAGGATTGAAATAATTAGAGATATTTCCTTTTGAGTAAATCTACAGAATAGTTGTGGGTGATTCTGAAATGTATCAATTCATACGCCCCTGGGACGACAAGAAGGTTGCTTCAGTAGATGTAATAGTCGGGGCAATTGTAGTAGAAGGTGTTGAATCGGAGTTGGACCAGACGAAAAATCTCCAAAAAGGTCGATGTCGTTTGCACTTGAGATGGCTATGACTGAGCTCTGCTTCCTCTTCGGATCGCCTTAGCATTTCCCACATCACTTGTATGTCTTCATACCCACAGGTCTGTACATCGTCTCGAAGCTTTAGAATACCACCCCCTGCCAACATAACCAACATGGCATTAACAAGGATGTCGGGTTAACTTCCATCACCAAATATTCATTTATTTATCATTTTTGTTATTTTTGACAAAAAAAAAACAACAAAAATGAGATTAACCTTCAGATTGTTATTGTTTTTGAGAAGAAATGAAATTCATTATGTAAATGCCAAGCCAGCTTGGAAGAGACTTTGCTCCATCCAAGTACAACCCTGCTCTAGTCATTCGGTTGCCCATGTGGTAGCACTGGCAACCCACTGGACCACGAATATGCTTGCTACTTATTTTCCAGTTTGATTGTTTCAATTCTTAAGAGGATGTTTGATTTGATCAAAGGATGTAACAATTATTATTATTATTATTATTATTATTATAAATAAAATGATCAGATTGTCATTGATACACCACAAAGATCCATGTTGGGGGCAACATTACGCTGCCACTCCATTGGCCTCCCAATCACACCATCTCTTGAATTGAAATTGGAATCTTTTTCTCTTTACACAGAAAATAAATAAATAAAACTGTTTATAAGTCATTATATTTGAATTACTGTTTTCAGGAAACTGAAGCCCAGCTAGTCATCATGTACTCTATATAATAATAATAATAATAATAATAATAATAATAATAATATATATATTTATTTATTTATTTATTTATTTTTGGGGTTATAATACAAATATTAAAATAATTAATGGTTGATAATTTTCTGGACCGGAAAAGATGTACTACTACTTAATTGCATTCACAAAAACCATCTTCTTTTCTTTACTTAAGTCATTTAAGTAAAGCGTCAACAACGTCCTTAATTCATACTTAAAAGAAAAAAATAAAAAATAAATAAAAAATAAAAAAAGAAGAAGAAGAAGAAAGAAATCTGGCAATCCTAAGCCCTACTACTGTACAGATTTGTTTAGTTTAGTATTTAAAGATGTTAAACTAAGTCATTTTGATTGAATTGTTGAAAATGAAAAATAAAAACACTATCAAATCACATAATAATTGTAATCGAGAGAGAGAGAGAGAGAGAGAACCGTTGGTGCGAGCTCTGTGAACACGAGAAGTAACAGCGATCCAGACTCGTCTAACTGGGAATACTAGCTTTTCCCACAAATCCATCACTCTACACTCTCTTCTCTCTCTCTTCATCATCATCATCTAATGATAATAATAATAATAGTGATAATTGAAATAATAATCGACTTATTCAATCCCAACCCAAGTAATATCTATCTCTCTTAATCCTGGAGAGAGAGAGAGAGAGAGAGAGAGAGAGAGAGAGAGAGAGAGAGAAAGAGAGAGAGCGAGAGAGATTTGTGTTTGTGGAGTAATTAGTAGTGATTGATTAGGAAGAAAAGCAACACAAACTGGAACCGTTTGGCGGTGAGTGGGGATATAAAGGAACCAAATTCACCGACAACTCCCTTTGTTTTACCTTTATTATTGTTATTTAAAACACATGTTGGCCACGCCACGACTTCCATCTCCTCCTCCCCTTTTTCCCTTGCATTTTAGAGGTCCCAAACGGATTCCATTTGATCTCTTGGGTTTACGTGTCTTTTCTGAATAATGTTATTTTTTTTTTTTTAATATTTCGATTAATTTATTTTAAATATTATTAGATTTAATTCTATCTCTCAATAAACAAAATGTGAAAAACCCACCAAGGTAAGGTGGTCGAAACAAATGATGTTACTCATTTCTCATATTTATTTATCAATAAAATATTCAAATACTAATAATTGAGAAAATACTGTGGAGGGAGAAGGAGCGTTGAAGGGATCGATCCAAAGAAGTGTGTTGAATCTTGAAGGCCACCCACGGAGTTAAAACAAAAACACAAAAGGCGGATGGTCAATGGTAAACTTTGATTTTGAACCCGCAATTTGGTATGGGGGAATGAAACATGACAAAAACAAAAGCTAAATTGCATGGGTGGAGCAGCCATTTTTGACTCAAAGTGCCCAAGGTTTTCTCTTACAATTAATAATTAATTTAATTTAATTTAATTTGAGGAACTAAGTTTTATAAATGAAAAATACAATTGGATTAATTTTTTTAAGTTATTGTTTATTTTTTGAGATCACGACTCTACAAATATTTTTATTATATATATCAATTGTTATCCAAAATCATATTTAAATTAATCTGGCTTGAGTATTATCAGATCCAATTTAAGAAAAAATCTTTTAATATAATTTTCTTCATTTTTAAATTATAAAATTTAAATTTAATTAAAAAATATAATATTTTTATTTATTAGATTAATTGTCCGTTGATACGAACACCAGGGGCACAGCATATATTTTACCACCACTCAAATTGTTATATTTTCTTTTTATTTTTAATTTTTTTTTTTTATAATAGTAGAATTTTGAATTTTAATTTTAAGGTAGCATTTATATAAATTAAAAATAGATCTAAAGATTATTTGGTTAACCTTTTACCCTATTTTCCGTACCTGGGTATGTAAAAAATTTAATCACAGTATATTGTTGAACCGGATAAAATGATATTTATTTTTTAAGGGGTTGATAGCATTGCACCTCCAAAATAAAATAATAAATCAAATTAATGTGATTGTTTTTAAAGAATGAAATACTATAAATTTGTTTTTTTAGTAATAGAAAAATTAAAATTAATATATTTAGAGAGAGAAAATGTGAATTAAATCGACTTTCTTAAAAGGAGAAAATTAATATTGTTTAGTTTTAAAAAGAGGCAATAAATTTACTTGGTTTTAGAGAAAAAAAAAATTAATATTTTCAATTAAAACCATTGTATCCAGAGAAATAAAATTTAAAATAATTTAACTTTTTAAGAGAGAAAATTAATATACTTGATTTTATAGAGAAAAAAGCTACAATCATTTTTAGGGAGAGACTGATAAAATGAATATATTTAGAAAGAGAAATCTAAATTAAATTGGTATTTTAAAAAGAGAATTAATATATTTAGTTTTTAGATAGCTACCTTATAACAGTATATTTTTCAGAAATATTACCCCTCCATTCTTCTCCCTGATATGAAAAGCTATCTAAATGTTATTAGTAAAAATTATTTGAAAAGTTATTAGTAAGACTTTATTAAATGACTTGTTCTGCAATGTTTAGTGGAAATTTGATGGGATAGTTTTGCATAGAAATAACATTTTTCCCAAACTAAAGGTCCTGGAATCCGAGGTGGGGGACATGATATCGCTCCGCCAATTGGATTAGGCTGTTTGTTGATTAAGAAGTTTTACTGGCTAACTGTTTTTTTTTTTTTAATAACCAATTGAAATCTGAAATTATATTTTGATTAATTCGATTCGAATATTGTCGAATTTAATTTAGAAAAAAACTCTTTCAATATAATTTTTTTTATTTTTAAATTTCAAATAAAAGATTTGATTAAAAGAATTAATATCTTTACTTAAAAAAATCAATTATCTTTTGATTACAATCTTATCTATTAAATCAAGGATCGAAGTCAATTCCTCTTGGATAGGTCAACATCAGCGAGAATTAAAATATTAAAAAAAATAGAGAAAAGTGAAAGTTAGAAAGTATATCAATTAAACTCTATTCTTATAAACTAAGAACAAACAAATTAATTGGTAAAGGAATATATTATGAAGGGTCACAGAAGGAGGCAACCTCCTTCGTTGCTCAACAACACAATGTGCTTCCCAACTGTAAAGGATATTTAAGCTAATCCTTCTCAAATAACCAATGGAATCCCCAGTTTAAACCATGCAAATTTAAGAGGGTGATTCGAGTCTACATACCATGTTTAATGTTTTCTTATTGGAGAAGTTTAAGATTATTAATAACCTTTTCCTCTTCAAAGAGATTCCCCTAAAGCACAAGATGTTAAAGAGATGGACGGCTATAAAGAAAAGGCCATTTAGGTGTATGGGGCTATGATTCTCTCTCATCTTCAAGAACATCATTATCCATTTCACACCCCTTTTTTGGGGTTTTGCCATCCTCAAATTTGATAGAACTAAGCAGAAAAAGGCAAACTCAAATGGGTGGCCACAAAGGCAAGCCTTACATCTCACGATATCTAGTATAGTGTATGACACCCACGACTCTCTCTCTCTCTCTCTCCCCCCAAATAATAATGGAAAAATAGAACCAACCCAAACCACAAGAGGTGGGAGGGAGGCTTTTCCCATATAAAACATGAATCAAACAGGGCTCTGATCTCAAGTATTCTCTGACAAAAATATCAGCATCTTCTATTTTGCATAAATAAAAATACTCTGCACCAACCCAAAAAAATGACAAGATTTGAGATTTTCCAATTAGTTATTGGATTGTCCTTGTTATCCTCTAGTGAGCTTAAAAAGTAAGCTTTCCTTTACGTATTTCGTTTCAGCTCAGGCACATAATTCCGACAATACCCGTTTTGATGGCCCAAGATCATGCGACTAATGATCGTATAAGCCCAAATTCTGTTGGGTCTACTAGGTTGGTTATATTCAAGCTAAGAAGAAATCAAACCATCTCTCAATATCTCGGCTCCCCAACCTTTCAGTCCTTACTAGAGGTGCAATCGAGTCGAGTCGAGTCGAGTCGAGCCCAAATATCTTTCAATTCAAACTCAAACTCAAATTTTTTAATTGTATTCGAAGTTGAACTCGACAAATAATTTATATATATATAATATATATTTTATTTAATTTAATTTTTTATATTATAATAATATATAAATGTATATAACATATATTAATATATGTTATTAAACTACTCGACGAGTTTTTGATTTTAAAATTCTATTACTCGAATTTGACTCGATTGTATAACGAACTCGACTTGAATTCAACTTTGAACTCGGTCAAAATTGAGTCAAGTCGAACCATAAACCAAGCGGCTCGCGAGCGGTTCAAACTCGACTTAGTTCGCATGACAACTCTAGTCCTTACCAAGCTAACCCCCATTACATAACAAATCGTACTTGTGATTGCTTGATAACGAAGGAAATCTTTGGCAAGTCAAAACCTTTCCTAATCTAATATGGATTTATTACGCCCCGTCTCAATAAGGAAATAAATCTCTTAATGTCTAAAACCTTCATTGGTTTCCCCGATGATAATGAGAACATTCCTATCTCGAAAGATCCCTGGATTTACAAAAAGTTTACCAGTACAGTTTTTGCAATCTCGGAAGATCGGGCATGTTCTCTCCACGAGGCAAGTAGAGTTTTTATATCCCCGAGCACATACGATACTGCCATAAAATAGAAACAACATACCGAGCACATACGATACTACCATAAAATAGAAACAACATACTGGGTACGCACCTCTCTATATACACACAACACATATAGACTGCACAGGGTAAAGGTTCTCTTAATCTTTCCTCCTAAAACCACTCTTTTTGACTTGGACGTTAGAGCCTCTTACGTCAGATCCTTCTCCGGTGAGTTTTTTGTAGGTACACTCATCAACATCCATCGGTTCTCCACTCAAGACAAAAGCGATTTGCAAAAGTCAATTTTTGGGATCAACAAATACCAATACCATATGCTTGTAGATGTGCCACAATTGACTCAAAAAGAGGGAATAGGTCTCCATCCATTGGCTGTGATGTAGTATGAGTGGCTTTAGTCTCATGTTTTACTTGTCCATATGAGAACTGGAAGTGTGGGGTAGCAGCTCGTAGCTTAGGAGCTTGCTATGGGAATTTTCAGCTAAGTGGTATACACACTAATTGCCTAGTCTAATTCTGTTTGGCTAAGACCTTCTCCTTGGTAAAAGCTTTTTTTTTTGTTATAAATCATAGGCATATGATTTTTTCCCACCACCAGTATCTGAAATCATATTCTGACTAATTTAGTTCGAACGTCTATTATATCTTATTTAAGGGACGGCTCTCTTACATAATTTTTTTCATTTTTAAATTTTAAACCTGAGATTTTGTTAAAAAATTTAATATTTTATCCTACTAGACTGACTATTCATTGATATCACTGGTATATAATAATCACATTGGATCTAATTAAATTCGATTTGAATTGGATTAGAATATCAATGGATAAAATTCTCCCCTCATCTGTTTTTACCATACACAAAAATCAAATTTGATATCATGTTTAAGAGATATCAGTGTTCAATCACTGGTCCTTCTAGGCCATGCGAAACCCAAGGCTGAAAACCCACTAACCAACAAACCATATTTGCGATGAAATCCATTGCTTTCCCTAGTTGATATTTCTCTTGGCCTCTAACATTACCATTCATGTTTAATTGGAACCATCCTCTCGGAGGTTGAGCCCAACTGATATTCTGGAGATATCTGCCCAGAATGCTTTAGATTCCTTAGCATCCTCATATTTCATGATCTTACTTCAAAATTTCACACCATCTTCACAAAAGCTTCACACACTCTACATAATGGATCCCAAGTCCCCATTCCTTGAATAAGCATGGGATCTTTGTACTCTTCAAAAATCAAAAATTAAAAAGCTAAAATTCCATCATAAATTTTCACAAGATCAATTCAGTATTCATTTAATTTAATATTATTAGAGGTGGGTTTTGTTCCACAGATAGAATGTTCTGTCGTCCTAGATGGGGAATTGGTACTGGTGTGTTTTCTGGGCCTTTTGTAGAAGGAAAGACCTACAAATATCCATCAACGATGGTCTAGTAGAGGAAGCTCCGATACTCAAGTCAGAAAGTGAAATGAGAGAGAGAGAGAACAGATTGAGTAAAGCTTTATAATAGCCCTGTGTAGTCTTTGCGTAATATGAATATGTAAAGTTGTAGAACATACCTGCCAAGTCACCTATGCTTAGTATGTATAGCATGTACGTGCATGACAAGTCTCTTGCTTGATGGTGTAAAAATCCCAGTTTCCTTATAGAGAGATCATTGGAAATCTTCCAAGATCACAGGGACAATAATCTAGAATCTTTAGGAGATTTAAGATCCTATAGATTAAGAGAAGTTTAAGTCATTAGGGAGATTCCCTTCCTTATTGGGAGAAATTGTGGAGATTTCTTTCCTTATCAGGAGAGATTGCTCCTGGGATCAGGGGAAGTTCAAATTTCGGGTGATCATGACCTTGATTTGGATGGCAAAAATGTTATATGGTAGGAAACCATCCGATAGTAGCCGAGAGGTCATCGGTAACCAAGAGATTTAATTGAGTAGTGGTCAGGAAATATATGCGAGAGTGCGACTGAAAGACCAAGAGAGAGAATTCGACCGAGCAGTGGCTCGGTCACCTCAGATCCCTACTGAGAATTCATTTGATAGTTTGTGGGTTTCGACTGTTATTGTTCTAGCAAACTTTATGGGTATGGACTATTGAGCCATATACCATTATTTGCCCTTTGCGGCACTACAAAATTAAATCACTGTACTGACGCTAACTTTTAGTGTCGATAACTTTTAATAATGGCTTTTACAAGTTATAGAGACAGCCTAGTACAAAACATTTGAAAATATATATTTTTCCCAACTAACTAAAATATGCATCAAGAAAAGTTTACAAACTGTCAGTAAAATTACGACAACCGTCTGTAAAGCAATTATTCAATTGTGATGGTTAAAAATTATGATCAGTAAATATAATAGTGTTTTTTGGCATGATTTAAAAACAGTCTGAATATAAATCCTTTTTATTAACTACTTAACAATACCGTTTGCATAGGTTATAGATGTATGATAACACAAAAATTTTATTGTCTTTTAAAATTGTATTCAATTCTTATCGTTAGAACAAACCATTTATATAAATTGTATTTGTTTGTAAAAACCTAAGATTGCTATTGTATCATATACATTTATATTTGAAAATTGTCTAGGTCATAAGTTTTGGTAAATTTAGGATTTAGAGTTTAGTGGTAATGGTAGTTTAGTAAGTTGTAAGTAGGTAGTAAGTACGTAAGTACGTAAGTAAGTTTTAGGGTTTTGATAGTAAGTAGATAGTAAGTAGTTAATGGTACGTAGATGGTAAATAGGAAAGTAAGTTTATATAGTGGTAACTAGGTAAGTAGGTGGTAAATAAGTTTCGTGGTAAGTAAGAAAGTAAATTTATATAGTGGTACCTAGGTAAGTAGGTGATAAGTAAGTTTCGCGGTAAGTAGATAAGTAAGTTTATACAGTAGTATATAAGTAAGTAGATAGTAAGTCGCAAGTTACCCTAACTTGTCACTTATCATAGTAAAAAGTAAAAATAAGTTTGATCAACCCATCATTAGTTGTAATCCATGTTGGATTATTTGATTATTTGTAAATGTTATTCAATCTATATTTATTTTTATTTTTTATTAATATATATTTATTTAATATTTATTAACATACATTGCTTCTATACATTAAATAATTTTATAAAATATTTTAATTATTTATATTAATTTAATATTAACTTATATACATGTTTTTATAAATTGTAAAAATATTATCAATTTTTTAAAATTCTCTATATTTTAATTTTTAACAATATATTTTAAAATTTTTATAACAATTAATTTTTAATTTGAAATTTAATTATTATAAAAATATAATTTTAATATAGTACTCCTGAGGGCGCCCGACCATGCTAGCATGGTTGCCCGCATGGGCCCCCGCGCGCAGCATGTGCTCATGCAAGGTATTTCACGGCATGCTCTCATGCACGCATGGTTATTGTCATGGTAACTTTTCGCTAAATCTAACTTTATTTTTATTTATATTTCTATTATTACATTTTATCAATTTTATTTCCATTAACTTTATTTCATTTAATTTTATTGTATTTGTTTTTTTTTCTAATTTTTATTTTTCGAATGAGTATGGAATTTAAATTATAATATATTAATTATTTAAAAAATCTATATATTTAATCATAAAAGTTTTCCCTTCAAAATATATAAAATTAATAAATCATAATTCATTCATAACATTCAATCTAATTATCATTCATTGGTTTAAATATTATGGTATAATGGTTCACACAACAAAGTTTGAGTTTCATGTCCAGGGTTCGAGTCTTCGTGCCTGCAACCAACACTTCATTTTTTGCATAAATAAAACAAGAAACGCCCAAGCAGGCTCGCACAGGCGCCCGTGCGGGCACTTGCGCACGCGCTTGCTTGCGTGCGGGCGGCCATGCGGAAGGCTACTTGCGCGTTTGCTTGCACCGGGCCCTTGCCCACATGGGCGTTCACGCGGGCATGGGCAGGCACTCGTCGGGCGCCTGCTTGCGTGCTTGCCTGCCCAGGGCGCCTGCCTACACGGGCGTCCGTGCGGGCACTTGCGTGTGCATGCGAACATGCAGCTCACGCGGGCGCCTGCGCATGCCACCACGCGCAATCAATATTTAAATTGTTTAAATTACTATTAATTTTATTTAAATTAATAATAATAAAAACTAAAGAAATTATATGCAGTTCGGAGAAAATTTCTTTTAGTATATAATTATATTGAGATTAATACCATTAATACCCTGCACAACCCAATTATTTAAAATTATTAATATTAACACCGCTTGAAATATTATTTCACATTTGAAATAATTAATTAAGTTATATAATATTAATAATAATTACATGATTATTATACAAAGTTTTTGTAAAATTTTTGCACTTCCGCTATAATAATCTCTCTCTATTTTCATAAATGAATTTTGAAAATAAGTTTTCAAAAACTTTTCCCTCTTTAGCCCCAATTTTTTGAAAATATTGTATTTTAATATTAAATATCCAATTAAAATAAAAATAATATGTTTATTTTTTAAAACCTGGGTAACATGTTGGATGGTTGAACTTGTTTGACTGAACTTGTTATTTTTTGGAATAGTTGTGATTTTTTGTACAATGCTCATCCTTTGTTCTTTTTGTGATTAACTTTTGATAAAACTTTACAAAGTTGAGTGAGAGGTTTAAATGGGTTAAGGGAGAAGAGCTTTCAAAGGAAAGATGGAGAAAATTGATGGTGTAGCTTTCGGCCGTTTCACAAACAAATTTTTAAAACTCCGATTTCGCACTTTTTCTCTCGCCTATTTTTTCATTGTCATGTTTCTTAATTCCTCACAATTTTTTTATATTTTTAATTAATACCGTCATGTGTCTTTCATATGCGTCTTGAAAAAATCACTTATAATTTTTACTATTTATTAACAAATTACTTATGAACTACTTACTAATTAGTTACTACATTTCACAATTTTTTGACTCTTTTTGACTCTCTTTTTTTCTTAGTCACCATATTATTATAATCATTGGCCCCCATGCCTCATGGTTGTTATGCTTTCTCATGCAATGTAATTTTTAGAACTTGTTAACTTTTTTATATCTATATTGTTATGTAGTAGAGTATTAGAGTATTCGCGATTTGTCTTGCTAATTAATCTAATTAAGTAAATGATTAAATTTAGTTTTCACTTAAATTTTCATATCAAAATATTACCAATTATACTGTTTTCATTTGTTAGTATGCATTATACCCATTTATTACACGATGACTAAATCAAGTAGTGAAATCTTTACTATAATTTACTATAAAGTTTCAATATTTAACTTCTTCCACGATTGATTTGTTATTCGAACATGTTGCATTCACTTCATATGAAATAGTACATATAATATATAGGATATTAGAGTTGAATAGAGTTTAATATTTAAAAATATATATATGACAATATATATTTACACTTACAATTGAGTCATATTGAGTAGTATGTATTGAATAGTACGTAACTATAGTATTGGTCTAATGATTTGTTATCATTCTTTTAAGAATAATATTTAAAAGAATAATATCAAATTGTGTAATAATAAATTTAAAGTTGTACTACTCACTAACAACTAACAATATCGTGTCTATTAGTTGTACTATCCACTAAAAATATCCTTCTCACCCACTAACAAGTGATATGATATGATAGAACAAACGTTGCTCAATTGCTCAATTACCATTGTTGACATTTAGGCACCAATACAAAGTTAATGTTGCTAAGGACGAATATAAAATTTATGTTGCACTATTAACATTATTCTTGGATAGATACTCAAGGTCAGATTTAATCTAGTTCAATGATTAAAGTAATCAATCTTAGAAAAATACACTTGTTGTCATGTGATATGTTTAGGTAATACCTCTTGGTTCATCTCGTTAATCCTACTAATATAAAGTAGTTTAACAAAATTTGACAATAAAATAATCCAAACTTTTCACCCTAATTTTGTCAAAGACAGAATATCATACACAATGAATTTTATTTTTCAATGGTAATGGTAATGTAGTTTGATTAATTTTGTTAAAACCACCACATCATCTTCCAATCATCTTGTAATGAGACAATGAATTTTATTTGAATTTTATTTGAATTTTATGGTAAGGTGGTTTGATTTCCCTAACACAAACATAAGTAGGTTCAATTTAATTTAATGATTGTTTTAGCTTCTTTTCATTTAAATAGAAGCAAGCAAATAGAGTAAAAAAGAAAAAAAAAAAGAGAGAAATAGACATGTAACAAATAAGTAACATGACGATGATGATTATGATTGATGCCAAAACTAATTTTTTTGCAGTTGAAACCAAAAACAAATAAAAAATTTTAGCGATTGATTGATACTAAAATGTCAAATGTTTTTGGAACTTTGACAAAATTTACCGTCAGTTTTTGCAAGAGTTCTTGATTGATTATATGAAATAAAATGAGGGACTTGATTAAATTTGATAAAATTTGGCGTCAGTTTTTGTTTGTGGTGTGGTAGGGTGTGTTTTTAGAATTCATATCAATTATATATAATATTATTTTGATAATTAAATTTTTTGATATTATATATACTATATAAATTAGTAATTTAATATTATTATAATTTTTAAATAATAATATTAATAATTTAAAATAATAATATATAAATTACTAATTTAATAATATTAATAATTTAGTAATTAGAGCAATGCGCCGTTGCGTGGCGCTACATGGTGGCATGGCCGACCGCCCGCACGGGCATGACTAGGCGCCCACGCGAGCTTTTCCATGTGCGCATGCCCCGTGCGGGCGCTTGCATGTACACATGCCCCACGTGGTGGCATGCGAGAGCGCCCGCGTTGGCATGGCCGGGCGCCTGCGTGAGCATATGCCACCATGCTGCACAGGCGCCCATATAAGCATGCGTCACAGGGCGAGCATCGCCCTTCTAATCAATAATGCTATAATTGATATATAAAAAATTTTAAATATGAATTATGTAGAATAATTGTATAATTAATATTATTAATTTAAATAATGTAATAATATAAAATTAAAGGTTTTTAATATAATTCAATAATAATATTGTAACCTAACATAGTAATAATATTGTAACAATGTTGTAATATTGTAATAATAGTTGGTAATAGAAACAAAAATACAAATAAAAATACAAAATTTTTGATGATGTAATAATAAAAAGAGCGATAAAAAAACTAAACTCTAAGGTGGTATGCGGTAAAATTGTTAAAAAATGCGGGAAAAATTGATGGACTTTTGAAATTTTTGAAACTTTATTTGGGTGGTGAAATAAACCAAATATTCTATAAATCATTCCCTCTAACCCTTTTTCCCTCCAAAAGCTCTCCTCCCCTCAAAACCCCTCCTCTTCGCTCAAAGCTTTCATTTGTGAATCAACCAAAATTTTCGTGAAACAGATAATCACATATTTTTTTAAAATAAAATTTGGATTATATTGTATTTTGAATATTTTAAATTTTTACAGATTGTGCTCATTATGGATGAATTAAACGAAAGATGAGTATTTTTACTCACCATGAAGAATCACAACCATCCCAAGAGCAACTTGACTTTGAAGAAACCCAATCATCTGGTTTAAATACAAAAACTCAATCATCTGGTTTAAATTCAGATTCAAGGACAAATGTTATTTTTTTGTTTTCACACAATATTACTAATCTAAATTTCACTTTTGTTTTTGAATAATAATCCAAATTATTTGTATTTTTAGCTCCCAACCAACAATAACTACGTGACTGCATCTAAAAGGTAATATTTCTATTTATAACCATTTTTATCTTTATGAATAAATTGACATACTCCATCCAGAAAAGATAATATTTTTTTAACCATTTTTATTAATAGATTGACATGAAGGTTGATACTACAACTGAAGCATTTTGGGCGTGAAGATCTCAGAAGATATGTGGAAGAGAAGAGAAGATATATAGTTGTTTGATATGTAATATTTTTTTCTTATCCTATTGATGTATCAATTATGATTAAGTTATATTATTTTAGTAATTGCTTTATTTTATAGTTTGTTATATTTCCTAACATATCAACATGCGTGGTAATCGAACATAACATTTCCGTTGTGTGATAACTGATAAAATAGTAACATTTCCTAACCAATAACAGTAGTAACCGATACTAAAAATTTATAATATTTCCTAACATACGAACGTATGTGCTAACCGACCATAAATGATAGTGTTGTACAGTTTTAGTAACTCTATCGTAACCGACAGTAATATTTCTTAACATTTGTACTAACCGACGATAAAAGTAATACTTGTGGTAACCAAGTGGTAATCGAGTGGTAACCGACGATACAAGATTATAACATTTTCTAACATATCAACATATATAATAACCGACTTTAAATGACAGTTACATTTCTTAACGGTAACAACCGATGATAAAAGATAACACTTGTGATAACTGAGTGGTAACCGAGTGGTAACCGACGATAAAAGATTGTAATTTTTACCCATGCTTTTAAAGTGATGATAAAAGAATGTAATTTTACGAACACTTTCTAACTATCACTATAAATATATAACATGCTTCAATGGTGATTAAGAGTGTCGGTATAAACCTATCCTGACTGGAAAATCCTATCCGTTAGAGAAGGATCTGCCAACGGTTTTCGTTTATTTACCATACGGTTTTCGTCCATCTCAATAAGTCATTTATTTTGTAGTGTCCTAATGTTAGTTTGAAGAAGTAACATTAGAAATAGTGTTAAAACGATAGGGACTGGGAATCTATAGGGCACTAAGTTGAAGCATTTTGGGGGAAGTGAAAGAGGCACAAGGGTGGAGTATTAAATGTGAAATATGCTGCTTCGATTGTTAGGAATTGTCTTCAACACGTTTTTTATTGTTGTAAATAGTAAAGGGTAGTTGGTAGAATTTCATCACTTTATTTAGTAAGACGAGACTTTAGGGGTTATGTTTTGGTTCATTAGTGGTAAATTTTGTGAAAATAGAGATGGTGAAGGGTTTCGAATCACAATTTTATTATCATCTCGGCAAGATCAGAAGTATGATGATAGAAAAGGAACTATGGAGAAAGAGTTTTTTCTTTCTAGAAGAAGTTAGAGCAAGAATTGTGGAAATATACGGAAGGGCTAATGATCACGACAATGAAAAGGGATTTGTACGGTGAGGGATTTGTAGGGTGATCGTCACTTGCATCCCATTGAGCACTATTTGGATGTTTTGGAGAGTTCTTTGTAAAGTGGTAATGTTTCTACTCTCATCCATGAGTTTACGGGTCCATGATTTTCAAGAAAAGTCTTGTACCTTACAGGAGGTTAAAATTTCTTTTGTAAGAGTTTTTACAGCCCGAAACTTCTCCTAGTCAAGAGAAGTGAGGAAATAAAAGAAGGAAAGAGGGAGAACGAACCTGGCCAGTTGGGGAAAAGTCCTTCCTTTTCCTTGTAGTCTCCTCATCTATGTACTTTATTTTCTATGTAGCTCTTATCTCCTTCCTTTTAATGATGTATTCTGCTCTTATGTTCTTTGCCCCAATTTGAATGAACTTTGTTTTTCCACATGTTGAATTTGTTGAAAGCTCATTCTCTTGTCATTGTTTTTTTCCTTGCCTTATTAATCATTTGTTGGAATAGAATAACTTGAGCTCTAAGTTATCTTCAAGTGTGTCATAACCGAGAGTCGTTATTTAGGACCCTTTCTGGGTGTTGAAGTCAGGATATCAGGAGTTAGACTCTATTTGTGTGCTAAGATCTATAGAGCCGAAAGGTGGGGAGTTATATCCAGTTAGGGCTTACATAAGGCGTAGAGTCAAGAGAGTGAGTATGTCAACTTGCTTGGGTACTAGAAGCCATATGAGATATTCATGAGGCATAGAGCCGAGAGAGGGGCATAGAGCCGAGAGAGTGAGCCACATCTACCTGGTCCAATGCTAAGACCCAAATGATGATGCATGTGAGGCATATAGTTGAGAGGGGAGGTGCTATGACCTGTATGAGGCATAGAGCCGAAGAGAGTGCCGGGACCTGTATGAGGCATAGAGTCGAGATAGCAGACTATGTCTACCTGATTTGGTGCTAAGACCCATATGATGACGCATGTTAGGTGTAAAGCTGAGAGAGGAGGTACTGGGACTCGTATGAGGTGTAGAACTGAGAGAGTAGGCCGCATCTACTCAATCAGATGCTAAGACCCATATGATGACGTCTGTGAAGCGTAGAGCCGAAAGAGAGGGTGTTGGGACCTGTATGAGGTGTACAACCAAGAGAGTAGTCTTGAAAGAGAGATTAATAGAATATAGGCTTACAGGTACAAGGACCAAAGCTATTTATAACTCGTTAGATAAGCGATAACATGGTAAAAGGAAAAATGTTATGACTAATAAGTCACGAGATAACATAAATTAAAATTAGGAGAATGATAAAAATTACTGATAATAGATATGCAAGTTATCTAAATTCCATGTTCTGGGTATAGTAAAACCATCTACGCGACTGAGGCAATACATTCTGGGAGGAACTATTGAGCGCACTCGATACGAGCCTTCCCAATTTGATACGAGTTTACATCCTGACTAGGGATCCCCCATTGCCTCTACTCTTCGGAGGATCAAATCTCTCGGGTTAAACATTCTAGTTTTCACACTTCTATTATAAGTCTAGGCTATTTACTATTAATAGGCTGCCATTCGAGTAGATGCAATATCTCATAGCTTTGGCAAGAGATCCAGTCAATTAACATAACGAGAGCTCATTTGATTCTGGCTAGTATTGTTCTACGCATAACGAATAAATTCTTATTTCTGCCGGTATGACTGTTTCGCATCCATAAATGAGGCTGAATGGCGTTTCCTTGGTGGCTGTTCGAGGCAAAGTTTAGTAGTCCTAGAAGATTCTGTAGACTTCATATGCCCAGAGGCCCTTCACTTCTTCTAATATCTTTTTGAGCCCCTAGAGGATCGTTTGGTTAGTCACCTCGGCATGGCCATTGGTTTATGAGTAAGCAACAGAAGTAAAGTGGTGTTGGATCTTGAGCTTGCTACAGAATTCTCTTAAACTTTTGATGTCAAACTGCTTGCCATTATCGGTGATGAGAATATGTGGTAGGCCAAACCTGGTGATGATTGACGTCCATTCAAATGTTTGAATCTTTCTGGCTGTTATCTGGGCTAGTGGTTCGACTTCCACCCACTTGATGAAGTAATGTATTACCATGGTAAGGAATTTTCACTACCTAGTTACTTGTAGGAGTAGTCTCGGTATGTCTATCCCCCACTATTCAAATGGTCATGGACACATGATTAGACAAAGCTCTGAGGAGGCTTGGTAAGGTACCAAGGAAATACACCGGCATTTATTGCATTTTTTAACATAGGCCTTTACATCAGCCTTCATTGTGGGGTAAAAGAATCCCTAGCACAAGGCCTTGTTGGCTAGGTTCCTGGCTCCTAAATGGTTGTTGCACACCTCGTTGTGAATTTTTCTAAGGATATAGTTTCCTTCTTCGGGTGTCAAGTATTTGAGATAATGGTGAGTAAAGGATTTCTTAAAAAGAGCCCCATTGGTGTGGCTTTGCGTTTGACTTTTGTTGCCTCTTACGCTGAGTTTAGCAGTTGACCATGCCTCTAATAGGCCTAGATGGGATCTTTCTAGCTCGTGTGAGTTATCAGCCATCAAGATCTGCTTTGCTTTGTCAATACCTGGGTATGGGAGGCTCTCAATGTAGACTGTTCAACTAGTGGCAACCGAGTTTCAACTAGCAAGCTCGGAGAGTGTGTCACCTCTAGTATTTTTAGATTTAAGAATTTGTTGTATGTCGACCTCATAAAATTTGCTCATTACCTCTTGAAGTTTGGTTAGAAATTTCACCATCATTGGCTCCTTAGTCTTGTATATTTCCTCAACTTGATCAGGATGAGTTTAGCGCCACTCCTTGATGAGTTGGAGGACCCATCTACATGCAAGGTCCATGTTGGTGGTAAGCACCCTTCTCGATGGTCATCATTAACTTGCTTGGTAAAGCTTTGAAGCATGCATTTGAGGATAAAGTCAGTTAGGGTCTAACCTTTGATGGCAGGTCTCGGTTGATGCTCTATATCAAATTCATCGAGTTCAGTACTCCATTTAATGAGCTAGCCTAAGCTGTCCCTTTTTTATAGGATCTACTTTAGAGGTTGATCATTTAAGACCATGATTGTGTACGCCTGAAAGTATGGGTGAAGGCGCCAAGCGGTTCGATAGGCTTGTAATTGATTTTTGACTCTTGGAGTACCGAGCTTAAGTAATAAACCAGTCTTTGTATAGTGGCTTCTTATCTTACAATTGTAGAGTAAAGGGTTTAGTCAGAGACAGATAAGTAAAGATTGAGATCCTCATCGAGGATAGGCTAAGAGAGCAGAGAAGGAGACGAGAGGTACTCCTTGAACTTGTAGAAAGCCTTCTAGCACTCCAGTGTCCACATGAAATTCTGAGACTTGTTCAGGGCATCAAAAAAGGGCTTGTATTTTTTTCCCACTTTCAATACAAATCAACTCAAAACCACAATCCTTCCCGTGAGGCGTTGAATCTCCTTCATCGTTATAGGTGGCGCCATATCTAGGATGGTTTGAATCTTCTCTAGTTTGGCCTCGATTCTTCGGTTGGTGATTAGGAAGCCCAGGAACTTGCCTAATGTGATCCCAAAAGTGCACTTGATTGAGTTCAACTTCATGTCATAGCGCTCCGGCATCTAGAATGTTTCCTCAAGATATGTTATATGGCCTTTTGGGCTAATACTCTTGACGAGCATATTGCCCGCATAGGCTTCCATGTTTATACCTAATTGCTTATTGAAGTCATTGTTGATCAATCATTAGAAGGTTACTCCTACGTTCTTTAAGCCAAAGGGCATGACTTTGTAACAATTAGTGCTGAGCTCCGTAATGATGCTCATTTTTTTCTTTATCTTCTAGGGCCATGTGCACCTGGTAGTAGCCGAAATATGCATCTATGAAACTTAGAACCTGGTGACCCGATGAGTTATCCACAAGTTTGTCAATGTTGGGAAACATGTACCCGTCCTTCATGCATGCCTTGTTAAGGTCGATGAAATCGACATACATTCTCCATTAACCATTCACTTTTTTCACTATGACTACGTTTGCCAAATACTCGGATTATTTCAGTTCTCTAATGAAATTCACCGCTAGGAGCTTTTACATTTCTTATTATATCACTCTCTGGCATTCTAATGCAAACACCCTTATCTTCTGTTTCACAGGCTTGTGACTTACGTCCATCGTCAATTTATGAACGATCATTGAAGGATGAATTTCCAGCATATTTTCAGGTAACCATATAAAAACTTTAGAGTGTTATCATAGGCACTCAATGATGGCGTCTCAAAGAGGTGTCGATAGGTAGGCTCCGATTTGAGCCGTTTGATCAAGCACTTTCGTAATCGAGACTCCAACTACCTCCTCACTAGGCTTGGGTTTAGGAAGTTGTTTGATGTCATCTTTGAGTTCCATGACTTCTATTGAGAGGTTCCTCTTTTCGTTCTTTGATGCGAAGATGTTTTGAGGGTCGAGATTGCAATTGAGTGTTGCAATACCGAGAGTTGTTCTAAATTTTATCTTCATATGTTTGATGCTTGGCAAGACTTCCTAGCCATTTAAAGTAGGGTGGCTTAGGATGGCATTGTAGAGGGATGAAAGTTTGACCACATTAAAGGTCGTTGTGGTGGCAACATAGTTAGGAGGCATTCCTAAGGTTACCAGGAGTGAAATAGTACTCTTGGGGTATAGTCACTTGTCGAAGAGTCCCTTAAAGGTTCGGAATGGGGTTGAAGATGCATTTGGTCGAAACCCATTTGTTGGAAGGCATTTCAATAGAGGAGATCGCAGCTCGCAGCTCGCCCTATGGTCAACGAAGCCTTTTTTCACGAGGTACTAGCCTACCTTGACCATAATGACTACTGGATTTTGTTAGTTCAGGTCGACCACTACTAGGTAATCATTGTGAAAACCAATTATCAGTCTTCTTCTCTTTACCAACATAGTGATAGGAGAAACGAAGCACAATAAGTTGTGAAGTTTCTTTTGGCTAAAAAAATAGTTTCTTCTCACGGACAACGCCAATTTATTGGATGTGGGTTTTGCTCCATAGATATAGTGCTCTACCAACTCGAAAGGGAACCAGTGTTGGTGTGTCTTTTGGACCTTTGCTTGCTATATAATATGGAAGTTTGGAATTAGAAATATTTAAAATACAAGTAAAATTTGTTAGTAAGGAGAATCGGATATAGGGTGGGAAAATAACATAATACTAAAATTCAAATAACAAAAAAACAGATGAGATAGATGAGATAGATGAGTGAAAAATGAAAATTTAGATTAGCATTTCTATTCTAATTTTTTTTAACTATAAATAAAATTATTAAAATAGATTTATATATAACATATACTATATTATATAATAAAAGTATATTTTTAATTTTATATATCTCGACAATCTTCATCGGATGTGAATCAAGCTCAAGGATTAATTCTCACTTTCTGTAATTGCAACCCTTACAACAGTAAATTTCCCCCTACTCCATGCTCAACGGGTTGCCCCACCAGAACATCATAGGAGTAGATTCTTGTGAGCACCTGCCTGCAGAGGATAACTGCCATCACTAGTCCATATCCTTTTCTCTACCCTTTTGTTTTTCTTTCCTTCTTTTTTCCTAGTTTGGAATGAAATGTAAGTTACAAAGCCAAGTTTTTAGTTTCAGTTGACAAAAATCAAGAATGCTATATAAACATAACAAATTAGGGTTGCTCCCAAATAAGAGGGAAACCATACGAAATTCACAATAAAAGTAAGATCGTAGGAGGGATGTAAAATGGGAATTGATGGTACATGCTTCAACGGTCCATTACCATAAGATCCAGGAAATACCCGAATTCAATAAGCCATGGCTACAAAGCCCATGAATAGCCAAGCCCGCTCCTAGTCTTTTGGTTAGATACACTTTTAGACGATGTATACTCAGCCTAGCACTGCCATTTATGTCTTTTGGATGCTAGACCTCTCGGTCGGGCACTCTAAATTATACTTTCCAACCCTCTCTATCTTACTCTCTTGGGAAGCTAGCTATTCCCTAACCTCTCAGTAAACCTAACTCTTAGCCCCCGAGTCTCTCGGTGAGGATTCATTTCATTAATACGAAACTAATTCTATCAAGCAATAAGTATAACTTGAGATCACCTAGTAAGAAAATAAATCTCTAACAAATTTAAATCTTACTTAGTTGAATATGAACCTCCCCGGCCTCGGGAAAGTCTTTCTCAATAAGGAAATGGATCTTGGTAACAATTCCCAATATGAAAGAGAATCTCTATAGCAATTTGGACTTCCCTTAATCGATAGGATTTTAGATCTTTTAAAGATCTTTGACTACAATCTCTGTGATCTCGAAAGATCCTCATCGATCTCTTTATAAGGAAACTAAGATTTCTACACCTTTAAACACATACGGAACTTGCCATACATGCTTGTTATGTATACTAAGCAGAGGTAACTAGTCATATATGTTCAAGAACCCTACATTTTACATACAAAGACAACTTAGAGCCATCTTACGGCTCTTCTCAATCTATTTCTCATTCTTTCATAACTTCTCTTTCTAATTTGAGTGTCGGAACCTACCCACCGGAATACCCTCCGACGGTATTTACAGATCCCATTACTCACAAAGACCTAGAGACTCCTCAACACTACTTCCATATTCGGGTCAATGGAGCAGGAAAAAGCCTATCGAGTCTATATTAGACACATGGTACAACATAGAGCTTGCTAGCTCTAACTCGATGGCAACTAATCGGATAGTCTATGTTAAGAGTCTTCCATATTCAAGTATTGATGAACAAAAGTAGATCCCAACGGCTGATTACATACTATGCTGGAAAAACCCTATCCAAAACTACTTAAAGAGCGGTCAATTACTAGACTCACCACAAGAAGTGGCAAAGATTAGACATCAAGCCGTACATTACATCATCTTTGAGGGGTCCCTTTACAAGAAATCCTTTAGCCATCCTTACCTCAAGTGCCTGACTACAGAGGAGGGTAATTACATTCTCAAAGAAATTCATGAAAGGGTATGTGGCAACCATGTAAGCGCTCAAAAGCTCACTAACAAAGCATTACTTGGACTACCTTGAAGGTTGGCATAGAGGCTAATGTCAAGAAATGTAATAAGTGTCAATGATTCTTCTCGATGCCACACCAACCTTCTTCTAAGTTCTGTCCAATCACACTAGTCCTTGGCCATTCATTCAATAGGAAATCAACATTTTGGGACCATTCCCGCAAGCTACTGGACACTGCTAGTTCCTCATCGTGGCCATATATTACTTCATCAAGTGGGTAGAGACTAAAACATTGTCGCAAATCACAATCGGCAAGGTACAAACTTTCATATAGACATCTATCATTACGAGATTTGGCCCACCTCATGTCCTTATCACTAATAATGGCAAGCAGTTCAACAACAAAAGATTTTAGGAATTTTGCAACAAGCTTGAGATACAATATCATCTTACCTCCGTCGCCTACTCGCAAGCCAATGGCCTCGTCAAGGTTACCAACTGAACAATCCTTCAAGGGCTCAAAACTGCGTTAGAGGAGGCAAAAGGCAAATGGGTAGATGAACTCTACAGTATTCTTTGGGCCTATCAGACTACCCCTCGCAAGGCCACTAGGAAGATTCCATTCAGCCTCACGAGTGCGAAGCCATCATCCCAGTGGAGATCGAGATCCATTCATTGTGCGTAGATCAATATTATCCAGAATTAAATAGGCCGACACTACAGGAACAACTAGATCTTCTTCCAGAACTACGGGACAATGTAACCACTCAAATGGTGGCCTACCAACAATAAATGACCCGATACTACAACAGAAGAATCAAAACTAAAATGTTCAAACTAGGAGATTTGGTTCTCTAAAAAGTGGAAGCTATGGGACAGACTCGACCGAAAGGTAAAATTGCACCAAACTGGGAAGACCCCTATCAAGTCCACTCGGTAGTTCGCGTAGGAAGATATCGTCTCAATCACTTGGATGGCTCTACTGTGCCTCAAACATGGAATGTTGAGAACCTATGCATCTATTACCTATAATCTTTATCGCTTTCACTAACACTCACAATTGTTATCTTTTAATTTATAAAAACCATAACATCATTGCTTTTGTATGCCACTATCTATCTAATGCAATAACAAGTAGCTCGGCCCTTTGTGCTCGTAAACACTTAGTCTATCACCTCTTTTTTGCAAACTCAAACTCTTTCGGCTCTATGCCTCTAAGCGCATTGTCAATACGAAAATGACACCTAACCAAACAGATATAGCCAACTTTCTTGGCACAATGCCAACTCTCGACACAATGCCATCGAATCCTCTCTTGGTGCAATGCTAACGAGTACTCTCGACACAATGCCATCGAATTCTCTGTTGGCGCAATGCTAAAAGGCTTTATCGGTGGAATGTCATCGAATTCTCTCTTGGTGCAACGCCAACAAGCACTCTCGGTGCAATGTCATCAAATTCCCTTTCGGCACAATGCCAACGAACCCCCTCGATACCATGCCTTCAAACTCCCTCTTAAACTTATGCCACCGGGTGATCTCGGCCACAACACAGTAAAGGGTTCCTTACCCCCATTCTTTTGGCCCTATACCTCAACTAGGTTCTGCATCGATTCTTGTATTCTCTCAGCTATGTAACTCGAAAGGGTTCCAAGTTTTCACTATTAGTTCAGCTTCTTACACCAACAGTAGCAAGGAGATATTCTAGCCTCTCAACATACAAAAGCCATTATGCGAGTTAAACTTGCCTTTTGATATTTTAATTCGGGCGTCTCAAAAAGGTTCTAACATGCTATCTCTTAGTTAGGTGGCAATTACAAACAACTCAATAAAAATTACATGCCGCGGCAACTCAATTATGACAAAGTTCATGCAAAAAGACATCAGAGAGTTGGACATCCAAATCTAGCAGTAGAATAGAACAACAAAAATATCATGTGCAAGAAAGCAACCTTTTATTCATTTATCGATAAGGTCTTTATAGAGTAAGTCAGAATTCATACAAATGGAAGTAAAAACAACATAATGTTTATATATTAAGAGTACAAAAGTTGGGAAGTGGGAAATATAGAGAGAATAAAATATACAGACAAGAAGCTATCGAGAAAAAGAAGGCACTCATTCAGGCTCAATCTTTGTCTTGAATCATAACTTTACAAAGTAGATTCATTCTCCCAACTCCACCTTTGGATATCTAATTCTTCCATCCTCTTTACTCCTCCCAGGAGACACCGGCACCAAGCCACCTATCGTACCTAGCGCTCAATCGGTTTCGTCAAACCTTACAAGGGAGAAACACTACCTTCCAATTTGAAATTTGAAATACAAAAGGGAAGGGGGGAAGCGTTTCCACCCTTGCAAGGTCCCTTGAAACCACCAATATAGGCTACTGCAATATTGGGTTTTCAAATGCTATGATGGTACCTCGCATCAACATCCCCTACTGATGGAATCTCGTATCGACAGTACCTACACCCTCGTCAAAACATCCCATTGATGACAGACTACAGAAGAACCACCACACAAAAGCCCTCATTTTTGAACTTGCCAATACCAAAGCATTACTGTGATAAACAACCACTTACGACCTCTATTTTTCAAATACTTCATCACCTATGAATCAAAACTCTAACCTATAACTTTACCTCATCCCATGAACTAAAGAAACTCCACCACTGCCCTTTACTATTTATAACAACAACCAGTATCTTGAATATAGCTCCTAGAGAATGAAGTGACATGCTTCGAAACTGAAATGGACAATTCCCTATTTAATGCTATTTACATACAACTGTCCCATTTTCTTGCCCTTTGTGTTCCATTAACACACACTAATCCTGAATCCTATTCGTTCCGCAGTCTTTTGAAACAACCATATCTATCACATTTAATACTCCACTTTCGCACCCATTTCACTTACTCAATATTACTTTTTTCTCAATTTCTTTTCAAGTTACCTAACTCTTATCATCTCAATTCTACTCCTAACACTACCTCTTCGAGTCAATCTTAGGAGTGGGGGGCAAATGATGGTATATAGTCCAATAGCCTATTACCATAAAATATAGAAACTACCTTAGTTCAATAGGTCACGACTACAAAGCCCATGAATAACCAAGCCCGCTTTCGGTCTCTCGATTAGATACACTTTCGAATGATATATTCTCAACCTAACACTACCACTTATGTCTCTTG
The DNA here is from genome assembly GCA_033439265.1 of Dillenia suffruticosa. Taxonomy (NCBI): domain Eukaryota; kingdom Viridiplantae; phylum Streptophyta; class Magnoliopsida; order Dilleniales; family Dilleniaceae; genus Dillenia; species Dillenia suffruticosa. Next base: position 9,770,651 of record JAVTVX010000018.1, on the reverse strand, counting down.
GCTATTAGACCTCTTGATCGATCACTCTAACTTATACCTTCGACTCTTTCGGTCTTACTCTCCTAGGAAGCCAACTACTCTCTAACCTCTTGGTCATCCTAACTCTCGGCCCTTGTGCCTTTGAGTTATCTAACTCCTCAGAGGATACATTTCATTAATAAGAAAGTAATTCCATTACGTGATAAGTGCAACTTGAGATCACCCAGTAAGAAAGTAAATCTTTAACAAATTTAAATATTTTTTAATCGGATATGAACCTCCTCTGGTATCAGGAAAGTCTTTCTCAATAAGGAAATAGATCTCCGTAACCACTGCCAATATAAAAGGGAATTTCTACAATAATTTGGACTTTTCTTAATCAACAGAACTCTAGATCTCTCAGAAAACTTTGACCACAATTTATATGATCTCGAAAGATTCTCAGCAATATCTTTATAAGGAAAATAGGGTTTTAATACCCCTAAACACATAAGGAACTTGTCATGCATGCATGTTATATATACTAAACAGAGGCAACTAGCCAGGAATGTTCATGAACCCCACATTTTACATACAAAGACAATACAAGGGCTATCTTACAGCTCATGTCAGTCTATTTCTCATTCTTTCATAATTGCTCTTTTTAATTTGAGTATCGGATCCAATCCCGCAGAAGCACCCTCCGGTGGTATTTTCACATCCTATCACTCACGAAGACCTAGAAGACTCCTCAACACCGGTCTCACACTCGAGTCAACGGAGCAAGTATCTATAGAGAAAAACCTACCTCCATCAGGAATAAATGTAAGTTAGTTCACTTTTTATATTTAGTAGAGAAGAAATGAATGAATAGATAGAATATGTTGTTTCAACCTAAATTATGTCTTTTATATTTAAAAATGTTAAACCATTTCTCAAGAGCGAATTATGAATCCATTTGTAAATGAAAAAGAAGAAAGAATACTAAAAAAAAAAGAATTAGAAAAAAAATAACTCAAAAGCAGGAAACAAAGCAAAGCACTACCTTTCAATTTGTGCCATTGTTTCTTCTCCATTCTAAACTAATTCATCCAATTCCAATGCCCTCTTTAATTTCTCTGCATCACCAAAATTTTTCAAGAATCCATTAAACTCCCTTCAAAGAATCCACATTTGATGCTTGAAACCCCTCTCCTAATTCTCTTTCCTCTTTCTCCTTACTTTCTTTCACTCTCTCTTTGTCGTCCCTATCGAAGAAGCCACTATTCCTAAATCCCAAGGACCTACTCTATCTTATCCTCATTGAAATTCCTTTCCTTCTTGCCTTCTCCATCATCTCTATTTTTGCATCAATCTAACAATCCGAGCATCCCACTCACTTATTTCCAAAAATGTTCAACCCCCGCCGACCTAATTTCCTTGATTCGTACTTCTTGGAAGAAACCCACATTCACTTGGCTAGTCACCTCACTTATTACAATCGGATTTGCCTTCTTCTCTTTGGTTTTCCTGGGCTTGGATTCCAACTGAAATTTCATCAAATCTCTTCTTGAATCTTCTCACGAGAATCTCTATGGGAATCGTGTATCCCTACTTGGACTCTATGTTGAGCTTGGTAATTGTGGTTTTGGTTAATGAAGAGGAGTACGAAGCAGGAATGAGAGAGATTGGAAGAGCAAAGAAGCTAATTCTAGGGAAAAAAGTAGAAAGAGTTGTTAATATATAAGGTTTTGATCACCCACCAAATAAGTTTTGTAGTTTTCACAAATCATTATATGATTTTAAACTGACACCTCATGCATGGTTTGCCAAATTCAACACCACAATTAGGCCCTTGATTTTCATTATAGTTCTTATGATCATGTCTTGTTGGTTTGAAAAATAAATCACAGACTACTCTTCTTTTCTATGTCGATGACATGATCATCATTGACAATGATACTAACAACATCTTTACTCTTAAATCATTGCTCCACCAACAAATTGAGATAAAAGATCTAGGTACTCTCAGTTATTTTTGGTCATTGAGATTATATCTAATCAATTTGGATACTTTTTATCACAAGCTAAATATGCTACCCATCTTATCTCATGTGCTGGCATCATGGACACTAAAACGGTTCGTACTCGTCTTAAACCCAATATTCATCTCTTAGCTACTGATGTGACTTTTCTTAGTGATGGTACTCTCTATCACCAATTAATTAGCAATTTTATTTATCACATTGTCTCATGTCCTAACATCACCCATATTGTTCACATTGTTAGCCAATTCATAAGGGCACCATGGATCACTTACTTTTTGGCTGTTCTTTGTATTCTTCACTACATGAAAGTTACTCTATTTATGGTCTTGATTTTTGTAGCTCGTCTCTACCAGAACCTTGAGCATGTTCTAATGCTGATTAGGTCGGAGACCTAACTGATCGTTGCTCCACCACTATTGAGTATTGTTACTTTCTTGGTATGTCCTTCATCTCTTAACATAGTAAGAAACAAACTATTGTCTTTCACTCTAGTATTGGAGCAGAACACCAAGTTCTTGTTGATATCACTTCTGAGCTCCTATGGTTACAATAGTTCCTCCAAGATATAGGTATCACCTCCTACTTGGCAATTCCTCTTTATTGTGACAACCGTAGTGTCATGCCAATTGTACACGATGATGTCTTTCATGAATGCATCAAACATATTGAGATTGATTGGCACCTTGTATGGCATCATGTCCTTCATAGCGCTGATGTCTTTTTCTCTTACACTCTGCATGTCAAACAAAACATTATAACTCAAGTTTGTGATTATTTAACATACTCGTTTTGTCTTATTCCAATGCCCTCTTCAATTTCTCCATCAAATATGAATGCCACCGAAATTTTTCAAGAATTTGTTAAACTACCTTCAAAGAATCCACAGTTGATGCTCAAAATCGCTCTCCTCATTCTCTTTGCTCTCTTTCTCCTTACTTTCCTTCACTCTCTCTTCATCGTTTCTTTCATCAAAGATGCTGATGATTCTCAAATCCCAGAGACCTACTCAATCTTCTCCTTGTCAAAATTCTTTTCCTTTTTGGCTTCTCCATCATATCTATTTTTGCATCAATCATAACAATCCAAGCATCAAGAATCACATATTTCCAAAAATGTTCAACCCTAACTCCCAATTTCCTTAATTACTTTCCTGGCTTGGATTCCACTAAAATTTCATAAAATCGCTTATTGAATCTTCTCTCGAGAATCTCCATGGGCATTGTGTATCTTTACTTGGACTCTATGTTGAGCTTGGTGATTGTGGTTTCATGTTACGCCTCAACCCGTAGGTCAAACATGCAAACAGACCATCACGACTCCTTGAAGCACTGGTATGCCCTATTCGCACATCAAGGAGATGCAAGGCCAATATTATATCTAATATCACAATCCTATTCAATATCCTCAGTCAAATTATATAATAAAAGAAGAAAAAAATCTTTAGAAAATTTCTTTAAAACATTTGTCTCCAATTTACATATAACATTTATATGCTGGTCCAATGGTAAACAAGGGTGGGTATGAACACATACCCGATAGTGTCTCTCGGTAAAGCTCATGGTACGGTATCTCAACGTAAGTCAACACGGTACAAGCTGAAAATGTAATTATGAGGGGTGAGTATAATTCACGTCTCAATGAGTTAGATACAATGACTACATAATAACAATAAATGAATTTGTGAGAGTGACAAGTCAAAACATCATTTTCAAATTTATATTTCATTCCTTTGCAAATATATCATGTAATTCAAATAATAGGCATCTTTATCATCAATCATGCATCAATGGAGTGTCAAAAACGTATTATACTCAAAGTTTGGCCTAACTACGGTAAAATCCACCGAGGAGCCACTAAAATGTCATAAGAATAAAACACATATATTTTCCCCCTTCCCTTGGTGTTGACGTGGTCCTCGCGTGGTGCTCGTTTATTGAATCCGTTGGACAGAGACATGGGACTCAAACCCCTGCTCCCATGTTACCCCACCACGTCACCCCATTGGATAAACACTCAATACCGTGATAGGGAGTACGCTATAGCCACTATACACCATCTCATAATCATATACATTTGTCATATGTCATCATTCATAAATCTTTACTCGTAAAAACAAGGCACTATCAAGTAACCATGATATCATGATGTAAATTTTTACCGAACAATATTTCAGAACATGCCACAAACATTAAAACATTTCTAAATCACATTTCAAAATTCATTTATAAAATCATAATCGAAACTATTTCTCATTTAAAGTCAAAATAGTTCGTCCTACTCACCTCGAATGAGGAGGGTACGCACTCCCTAACTGTACTTGTTTCTCGAACAAGTCACCCCTCAAACCCTAAACCTAATTAAACCATATGCATCATTTATCAATTCAATGTTATGCCATCGGATAACAACATGCATATAGAAATGTTCTCTTTCATAAGATTAAATCTCAAATTTCATAATTAGAGAAAATTTTCTACAAAACCTATCACGCGCAGATTTAGTAAAATCATGACATCTTCTAAAATCTTGATTAGATTCAAATGATTTAAATTTTCACTTAAAGTTAAGAAATATATCTCCAACCTTTATGTTCAGACCAACTTCAAATTCTAAACACACGAATTTAGAAAAATTTATCACTTTTTCAGTCTAAGTTCCTAAAACCAATTCTGCATAGGTTTGGGAGAATTTTCCTATCTCCTCATGTACTTCTCCGATTTAAGTGATTCTTATCTCAGATTGAAGATAAGACATAGATATAAAACTTTTTAGTTTAAACCATTCTCAAATGTTAAACGTATAATTTCATACAATTTTATTTTCATCTCAATTTCGGTTTTAAAACTACTTCCGCACAGTTTTAGTAAAAACAGTATAACTTTCTGCCTACAATTCCGATTCAAGTGATTTTTATCTCAAATTAAAGATAAGAGAGAGATCTAAAACTTTTATATTTAACATTTCTCTAAATTCTATACAGACGATACCTCCAAAATTTACACAAGTAACTGATTGTACACAGGATATGAAACAAAATTGGTGAAATATGCTAAAGTTCCAAAAATCACCAAAAATCGATTCCTTCATGAAATGCCTCACATGATATGTCATTTTAAAACTTAGGAAGTCTAGTTTATAGAAAAATAAATATCTTAGATTTTTGATTTCTACAGAATGAGATATCATAACAAGACTATATAAGATTCAACTTAGAAATCACTATCTAGTATGCTAGTATGGATGTCAAAGTAACTATTCATCAAATAATTTAATCTTAGCATAGTTAGGACATATTATCTCCTTTGTAAGATCTCATTATCAATAACACCAGCACTTCCTTTGAATCCTTGAAATTTTTTTTTTTATCTTAGAAAAATCAAATCACAATTAACATAAATTTCTATACAATACTTCTACACTTCCAATTGAAATTTAAGAATTTTCGAAAATTGTTCTTACCTCTTTGGTTCCATGGTTGAACTCAAAAATAGAAATGGACTCTACATATTTCGTGCAAGGGGTGGTTTGAATGAAGAAAATGAACCAAACTCTTCTTAAACAAGTTTTTTTATAAATCTAGCCAAATATCCTTGACCATTGGATCATTCCATGCATCATCTCAATCTTCCACTTGTCCTAACACTTAAACTATGCAATTGTTAATTCAAACAACCTCCATGCACTCCATTAGGTGTCTTGTAGACATCTTTGTCAAAGGAAGATGTGTCACAAACTAGAACAAGCTATTCTAGTTAGGTTTCATGCAAATATTTATGTCCAATAAGTTTTCATGCATAAATTTCTATCCAATAAGATTTTTTGAATATGAAAAAATTATATGTGGCCACTAACCAACCTTGCTTCCCTCTTGACCAATCATTTGGCTCCAATTGTCCATCCTTGAGTGGTTTGTAATTTAGTCGTTTAACTTTCCTTAATTACATTTAAACTCCTAACTTTTAAAAATTTATATTTTTTGTCCCTATGAAATTTTGTTCGAAATTTTTTAAATATGTGAAATTTCATTTAAATATCTCTATCTTAGTGTGTAGGCCTTCTCTTAGCTATTTTTGATTTCTTTAGGTCTTACCGGCACTTGTCAAGAAGGTTTTCAGCTTACTGATAAAATTTTCGGTTCTTAGTGATTTTGAGGCGAAACCTCAAAATAAATAAATAGATAAATAAATTTTCATTTTATATATCTCAAAAGGATGCTTATATATATATAATCATGAGCAGTGGACATGATACATAGTCACCGAAAATCGGTGTTACATTTCAATTAATGAAGAGGAGTAAGAAGTAGGAATGAGAATGATTGGAAGTGCAGAGAAGCTGATTCTAAGGCAAAAGGTGGAAGGAATTGTTAACATATAAAGTTTTGATCATCCACCAAATAAAGTTTGTCATCTTTGCAAAATATTATATGGTCTTAAACATGCACCTTGCGCATGGTTTGCTAAATTCGGTACTACAATTGGCTGCATTGGTTTTCATTCTAGTGCTTATGATCATGCTCTATTTGTTCAGAAAACAAATCAACTTCTTCTTCTATATGTCGATGACATGATCATCATCGACAACAATACTAACGACATCTCCGCTCTCCAATCATTTCTCCACTAGCAATTTGAGATGAAAGATTTAGGTACTTTCAGTTATTTTTTTAGGCATTAAGGTTACTTTTAATTAGTCTGGATACCTTTTATCACAAACTAAATATGCTACTAACCTTATCTCACGTGCCAACATCACAGATACTAAAATGGTCAACACTCTTCTTGAACCCAATTCTCATCTCTCAGTCACTGATGAGACTCTTCTTAGTGATGGTATTCTCTATCACCAACTAGTTGGCAGTTTTATTTATCTTACTATCTTATGTCCTCCAATTCATGAGTGCACCACGGACCACTCACTTTTCAGCTATTCTTCATATTCTTCACTATATTAGAGTTAGTCTATTTTATGGTCTTGATTTCTCTAGCTCGTCTCTACCAGAACTTCTAGCATATTCTGATACTGATTGGTCAAAGACCTAACTGATTATCACTCCACCACTATCAGATATCGTTTCTTTAGTATAGAAGCAAAATGTCAAACTCTTGTTGATGACACTTCTGAGCTCCTATGGTTACGATGGTTTCTCCAAGATATAGCTGTCATCTCCTCCTTGGCAATTTCTCTTTATTGTAGCAACCACAATGTCATGCAAATTGCACATAATGATGTCTTCCATGAATGTGTCAAACATATTGAGATTGATTAGCATATTGTATGACATTATGTCTTTCATAGCATTACTCAACTTGTTGTTATCTCTTCTTAATCTCAGATTGCAAATATTTTCACTAAGTCACATTCAATTCAGTGATTTCAGGATCTAAATTACAAACTCAAGATGTCAAATTTCTCACCACCTTGAATTTGAGGGGGAATGTTAACATATATGTTACTCTACATATATTAACATATATGCTATGAATATTCTGTGAGAATACATATGATTCCATTTTGTCAACTATTTATTATCATTACTAGCATATCTCCACATATGTCAAATAATGTTAACCTAAATATCATAATATGTCAACATTCTATTATAATATGTTGACATATTTTATATTTAGGAGAATATTTGATTAATTTGATTTTAGAATTTTTCTATTATAATATGTTGACATACTACAACTTATATAAATATTCTATCTGTTCAATATATTGAATATACAAGAAAATACAGAGAATTTTCTTTTTCTCATTACCTCTCTCAATTTCAATAGAAATTTTGGTGAGATTAACTTTGGTGCTATTGAGTGTTTCTGATCTTGATCATCTTCTATATCATGACAATGGACGGTGATGATAAGATCGGGATAGTGACTCAGTTATGCTAGGCCAAGATGTTTAGTTTTATGGTGTATATGGTAATCTACTTCGAGTGTAAGCTGACTCAAGGAGGGATAGAGGAGAGAGTACAATTGCGTTTTGGCCAAATTTGATGCTTCATCTCCTTCATTTTGTTTAAGTAATATAATGTTGTACCCTAGAACTTCACTCTATTGCATATAGCTTCTCATCACAATTGTAAGATCCCATTTTTAGAAAATATTAAGGCATGGATTTTCGTTTACATTCTACTAACCATGCTTAAATTGTGTCGCATTGCATTGTGATAAATTAGATGTGCTGCGATTTTAGATGTATTTGTGATACATGTTTTGATTTCTATGTTTATGATTCTAAATAGAGTTGGGACATATTGAACTTAGCATAGACTCTAGAACATAGTGACGAATGAAAACGATCGGAAAAGAATGCAACAAGAGAACCGAATTAGGGTTTGGTATGGGACCCATAAAAGAAAAAGAAAAAGAAAAGGAAAAAGGAAAAGAAAAAGAAAAATGATAAAATAAAATAAAAATAATTTAGACACCATGGCACACCATCACCCAACACATGGCAACCTTAGCTTGACACATCACCATGCTTGGGTCCTACATTCCACTTAGGTAGAGAGGTAAGGATGGAGAAAAAAACTCAAAAGCTTAACTTTCTTCTTCCAAAATGTTCATTTTCGGATTCCATCTTCCTCTTCCAAAAACTTACCCCAACCTCCATTAAAACTACCTTTTAAACTTGGAATAATACACCTCCATCCATATATATATTAACTCTAACCTTTGGGAAGTGCAAGCAAGTGTAGAACACCTATAAAACAAGCAAGAAATTCAAAGAAAGCTTGGAGAGGAAATGAAGGAAAATTCAAAGGAAGAATTGCAAGTTTAAACCAAGTATCTTGTATGTGTTTGTTAAATTGATGCCTAATAATCCTATAGAACATATTTTGATGTAATTGTATTGCTAGAATTTAGAGGAAATGAATTAGGAAAAAGAGAATCTCGTCCTTGAATGAAACTATAAAAAATTTGGTATACTGGATAGTCTAACCATATCCTACTTTTTATTCAATATCTTTTTCTGCATAACTACAAATTGAGTAGGATTTTCTCCTGATGAAACTAGACTTCTGTAGTTTTAAAATGATATAGGATTCAAAGAGTTTCGAGAAGAATTAAATTTTTGGTGAATTTTTGAAATAGCATGTCCTCTATAGAAAAACTATTCTATTCACAGTATGACCATGCTCTATTCTTTGTAAAATATCTTTCTCAACATAACTGAAAATCGTATAAAATTTTCTTTTTAAGAAACTAGACTTCCAAAACTTTAAAATGACATATAATCTAAAAGTTTCATTTAGAAATGAATTTTTAGTGAATTTTTAAAATGTCATATTTTTTTGTAGAAAACCCTGTTTCAGTCTGTTTCTGTGTTAAATTTTACCTTGATTGTTGGCTACCTTCTAGGCTGAATTAGGCTAACCTCTGAACATAAATATTGTAGCCCTATGTCGTATCTTTAAATGGTCATTAAAATCATCTCAATCCAATATTTGCAGAAAAAGTTATGATACTTTTTCTATAACTGTGTAAATTATGTTGTGAAATTTGGGCTTAACATTGTTTGATATGGCATTATTTGTACAATTGGTACTGAATCTTACTACGATCCTATGTGAACCTTGTGATGAATTATCATCTTTGTGATTATCACTCATGTGAATATGAAGTAATATGAAGATAAAGTGATACTGCGATGATGACTTCGAAAGCTTTGCAAAACCTGTGGGTGAAGTTTAAGGAGTGCGATTGGTATGTGGAGTTCTGAAAGCTTTGGGAAGCCTGTGGGCGAAATTTAAGGAACTATAGATGTATCTCTTCTACCTACAAAGGTGGAATTAGAACCAAGTGAAGTATTTGAGGTGTTTGAGATATTTAACCTAAAAAGACCTAGATTTCATTTAGGAATACCGAATTTTTGGCTTGCTATTCAAACCCTCATACACTAACTTGGTTCGACACTTCATTCCTTTCTTTAAATGTCAAATTAAATTGGAATAATAAAAATGGAAAAGGTATATTGGTTTTAAATGTGGCAATTGAGATTGTCCTTTTGAGTTAATGTGCATTCTTGGTGTACTTTGTTATGATTCTAATTCTTACATAGTGATGTTAATATTCTTGTGCATGCTTTCTTGCATTGCTTACTATTAGTTCCCCGTGTACTTACTCAGCTTATGTTGACCCAGATATTCTCATTTTCAGGTGATCAAGGAGAAAAGAGGGAAATGCAAAGTAAAGGCCTTTGAGCCAAGAGATTTCATTCCCTATTCTTTTTGGACCATTGTATTATTAAGGCATATTGTTTTTTTGTTTCCTTTGGATTTATATGAGTATTTGTTATATGTAAATGAATAGTTTGCAGTCAATGGGAGCCTTACATGTATTGTTTTGATCTATATTGAGACTATCTTTCATAATATGTTGTTGAATGGTCAGGAGAGCCATTAATACCATTTGTTGATATTACAGATGATTTGTATGTCTTATCAGATTTCATGTTAACCTCAAGTGGCTAAATAGTCACTAAATAGGGGAGATTTTGCCGTGATTTTATCTAGAAAGAACAAATGATTTATTTTTTTAATTTAAATCTCCTTCGGTGTTATCACACATGGGGAGTATGACTGTCGCGAGTCTAGACGTCGCATTTTAATTGAGTTGATTATTTCTGTATTTGTATATTTCTCTCCTTTTGCTTGGAGGTGTGACGCCTAGATAGCAGGTCATCACAGTTGGTATCAGAGCCCAAGGTTTTGGGTAATCTGCACCTAGAGTTTGTGACTATAGGTATATATTACTAGGTTGAGGGTAGTTTATATCATGAGCGACGTTGTTTGTCATTTGTATGCATCTAGTCACTAGGACACGAAATGGTTAAGACGAGGAGACAGAATGAAGTATCTCCTGAGAGAGAGCATAGGGATGAGTAGTAAAGGCAGAAACCTTAATTTCAGGTGCCTGGTGACCAGAGGCCAGAAGGGGTAGGTTTGCAGCAGGCTTTAGTCGCCCTGATGGCTATAGTAGGCACTATGTCTGGAGACATTCGTAGACTGACGGAGAGGCTATCTCAACCAATGGTAGGAAGTAAGACTGCAGATGTCTCTCCAACTACTCATACCATACCTACCTCTTCAGCTATGTCAGTTTTAGCAACTGCGGTGGTATCTGTTGGTTCTAAGTCGGATCGGGTTAGATCATGTAGAGATCAGAGAGGCACCGAGTTTGGAGAGGGACGTGAAGACAGGGGAAATGCATGTATGCCACGGGAGGATCGTCGATTTCAGAAGCTAATGACTGAGTTTAGAAAGATGGAGCCGATGATATTTTTGGAGAGTGATGATCCTCAAGTTGTAGAGACCTGGATTGTTGAGATGTTGAGATGTAGAGATTCTTTTCCGAGTTTATAGTGACGGAAGAATATGAAGTCAAATTAACCACCCATTATCTGAAAGAAGCTACATATGACTAGTTGAGTTCAGAGTTGAGACTCCGATATGGTAATGACCTTCAGTATGTCACTTAGGGTAATTTCACTCAAATCTTTCATGAGAGATATGTGCCCACTTTTGATGGAAATTAGAAGATGTCTGAATTTCTAAATTTGAGACAGGGTGGTCAGACTATTAGTCAGTATGAAGACCGTTTTGCTAGACTGTCAGTGTATGCCCCAGAGTTAGTTGATATAGAAGAAAAGAGAGCAAAGAGATTTAGAAAATGATTGCGATCTTTCTTCCAAAGGTACCTGGTAGCTTTGCCTTTTACAACTTATCAGGATTTAGTGAATAACGCTAAGGCTTTGGAGTTGATCACCGAGGATAGACAAGAGAGGTTACAGGGAAAAAGACCGGCAAAAATCCAAGCTTCAAGTATGAAGAAGAAAAAAGAAAAAAAGAGGCATTTTGAGCAAGGCAAAAGCTCCCGCAAGAGGCCATCGTGTCCAATTTGTGAAAATTTTCATGTGGGGCCATGTGAGGAAGGAACGAGACTTTACTTTACATGTTTTCAGCTGGGTCATTATGCTTCTCGTTGTCCTCTAAGGCCTGGGCAGTCACAGCCTACTCCTTTATAGCATGTTCCACCATCCAGACCTTTACCGGCTCAGCGTGCAGTAGCACCTCAAGTTCCATTGAAGCCAGGACCACCCAGACCAGCTTTACCACCATAGCCACAGTAGAGAAGACCTCAGGGTATGCTACTAGGCCTAGGAGGTCAGACTAGAGTTCATGTAGTCACTGCACAGGAGTTCATGATTTACCCGATGTGATTACAGGTAGTATGAAGTGATTTTCAAGTGATGTGCTGTTTTGATTGATCCATGTGCCACGCATTCATTCATTTCATTTGCATTTATTATGCACTTGCCTTACGAGTCTGAACCTCTACAGCAGTGGTTGTGGGTTGCTACCCCTCTGGGAGATAAGGTTTTTATTACTGAGATTTATAAGGGTTGTATTGTAAACTTCTAGGGGCATGATTTTAGCATTGATTTATTACTATTAGAGTTGTTAGATTTGGATGTAATTCTGGGCATGGATTGGTTATCTGCTAATTATGCACTGGTTGATTGTCACCGAAAAATTGTATGCTTTTCACTAGCAGGACAACCATAGATTTTCTTTGTTGGTGATAGATTTATCAAAGCTCTAATTCTGTCTTTCATTAGAGCAACTAGGATACAATCCAAGGGTTACAAAGGTATTTAGCTTATGTCATTGAAGACAAGAAAAAGCAAACACAATTGGTTGACATTCCAGTGGTTCGGGATTTTCCATATGTGTTTCCAGATGATTTGCTCAGATTGCCACCAGTTAGAGAGATAGAATTCCTTATTGATGTGGTGTAGATACTATTTCTATTTCTATGGCTTCATATAGAATGACACTAGCTAAGTTAAAGGAGTTGAAAACTCACTTACAAAAACCGGTAGACAAGAGATTTGTTCGTCCGAGTGTTTCTCCTTGGGATGCACCAGTTTTATTATATGTAAGTATAAATACCCCTTACCGAGAATTGATAATCTGTTTGATCAGTTGAGAGATATTACAGTTTTCTCTAAGCTGGATCTTAGATCCGGGTATCATCAGATTAGGGTCAGAGAGGAAAATATGCCAAAGACGGCTTTCCGTACTCAATATGATCACTATGAGTTTTGGTTATGCCATTTAGGCTAACCAATGCTCCAACAATTTTTATGGATTCGATGAACCGTGTTTTCAGACTCTATCTTGATGATTTTATTGTATTATTGATAATGTTCTGGTATATTCTAAGGATAGAGACTAGCATGAATAATATCTTTGCATCACATTACAAACCTTAAGGACTGAGAAATTATATACCAAATTCAGTAAATGTGAATTCTGACTCAGTGAAGTAACTTTCTTGGGTCAAATTGTCTCTGATAAAGGGTTTTCTGTTGATTCGAAAAAGATTGAAGATCTTGTTAACTGGTCCCCACCTATTAAAGTTACAAAGGTTCGTAGTTTTCTGTGTTTGGCAGGTTATTACCGCATATTTATTAAGGATTTTTCTTCGATAGCTGCTCCACTTATGAGATTGACTCGTAAAAATGCACCCTTCAAGTGGGATGAACAATGTGAGACCAGTTTTCAGACTTTAAAAGATAGGCTTGTATCGGCTCCAATATTAACATTACCGGTTAGTGGACAGGAATATGTATTTTTAGTAGACCGGTTTGAGTTGTGTGCTAATGTAGGAACAGAATGTGATAGTCTATGCTTCTAGACAGTTGAAACCTCATGAAGTGAATTATCACACCCATGATTTGGAGCTTGCAGCTGTTGTGTTTGTTTTGAAAATTTGGAGACACTATCTCTATGGTGAGCATTCGATATATTCACCGATCATCAGACTCTCAAATACTTATTTACTCAGAAGAAGTTAAATCTAAGACAATGCAGATGGCTAGAATTGTTGAAGGATTATGATGTTACTATTCAGTATCAACCCAGCAAAGCAAATGTTGTAGCAGATGCCCTCAGCCGTAAATCTATTATTCCAGTAGCAGCTCTATGAGTAAGAAAACATCATATGATAACTGAATTTGAGCAATTGAGGATTAATGCTGAGGTAACCAGCCAAGGGTCTCTTTTGGCTCTGTTTATGGTCCGACCATATCTATTTGATCACATTAGGGTGGCTTAGCAAATTGATGAAGCAACAATTAAGCTGAGGGAAGATATTCTTAAAGGGGGGAAGCCTAAATTCAATATATCCAATGAAACAGTCAGATTTCGGGACAAGTTAGTAGTTCCAAAAGTTCAGGGATTACGGAAATTGATTTTGGAGAAAGCACATAGCTCAGACTTTTCTATTCGCCCAAGATCTACCAAGATGTATAGGGATTTTTGTCAATCCTTTTGGTGACCCGGTATAAAGAGAGACATTACAGAATTTGTTCGCAGATGCTTGATATGTCAACAAGTAAAGGCTGAACACCAGAGACCTGATGGACAACTGGAACCACTCCCTATCCCTGAGTGGAAATGGGAGTATATCACCATAGATTTTGTTTCAAAGTTGCCTAAAACTCTGAGGAGACATGATGCTATATGTGTGATGGTGGATCAGCTCACTTTCTCCCTGTTGCAGTGACTCATTCCATGGAAAAGTTAGCTAAACTATATATTGACGAGATCGTGAGATTGCATGGCATACCGGTACCAATTGTTTCTGATAGAGATCCGAGATTTGTTTCTCGACTTTGGCAGAGCTTTCAATCCAGGTTGGGAACTAAACTTAATTTCTCCATGACATATCATCCTCAGACAGATGGTCAATCAGAGAGAACTATACAGACTGTAGAGGATATGTTGAGAGCCTGTATTTTAAAACGCCGTGGTAGTTGGGTTGAACATTTAATACTAGTGGAATTTGTTTATAACAACAGCTATCACTCCAGTCTTGGCATGGCACCGTTTGAAGCATTATATGGAAAGAAATGTAGAACTCCTCTTTGTTGGGATGAGCTAATTCAATCTGAAACAGGGCCTGCTTATCTACAAGAAACCACGGAGAAAGTTCAGACCACTCAAGAAAAGCTTAGAATAGCTCAATCTCACTAGAAGAGTTATGCGGATCAGAGACGCAGAGATTTGGAATTTAAGATATGAAATAAAGCTTTTCTGAAAATCTCTCCAATCAAATGAGTGGTGACGTTTTGGAAGAAAAAGAGAAAACTCAGCCTCAGATTTGTTGGTCCTTTTGAGATTTTAGCGGGAGTTGGGTTATCTGCTTATGAGTTGGCTCTACCTCCAACATTTGAGAGAGTTCATCCGACCTTTCATGTTTCCATGCTAAGGAAGCATGTCCATGATCCTTCACATGTGATCAACTATACGCCTCTCCAAATTATAGAAGATTTAACTTATGTAGAGCAGCCAATCCAAATTCTAGACTCTCTAGAACAGAACTTAAGGAACATGACCATCAGATTGATAAAAGTTTTGTAGAGATACCATACCACCGAGGAGGTATCCTGGGAGCTAGAATCAGAAATAAGGAAGCGATATTCATATCTTTTTTAGCCTGTGTTGTGATCCGGAGGAACGAATCTTTTAAAGAGGAAGGATATAAGATCACATTCTTAGAAAATATTAAGGCATATATTTTCGTTTACATTCTACTTACCATACTTAAATTGTGATGCATCACATTGTGATAAATTAGATATGCTGCGATTTTAGACGTATTTGCAATACATATTTTGATTTCTATATTTATGATTCTAAATAGAGGTCAGGTATATTAAACTTAGTATAGACTATAGAATATAGTGGCGAATGAAAACGATCAGAAAAGAATGCAACAAGAGAACCGAATTAGGGTTTAGTGTGGGACTCACAAAAGAAAAAGAAAAGGAAAAGAAAAGGAAAATGGAAAAGACAAATTAAAAGAAAAAAAAATGATAAAATAAAATAAAAATAATTTGGATACTATGGCACACCATCACCCACATGGCAATCTTAGCTTTGACACCTCACCATGTTTGGGCCCCATATTCCACTTAGCTAGAGAGGTAAGGATGGAGAAAAAACTCAAAAACTTAACTTTCTTCTTCCAAAATATTCATTTTCGGATTCCATTTTACTCCTTCAAAAACTCACCACAACCTCCATTAAAACTACCCTTTAAGTTTAGAATAACATACCTCCATCTTTATATATGTTAACCCTAGCCTTTGGAAAGTAAAAGCAAATGTAGAACACCTATAGAACAATCAAGAAATTCAAAGAAAGTTTGGAGAGGAAATGAAGGAAAATTCAAGAGACGAATTACAAATTTGAGGCAAATATTGTATACGTTTGTTAAATTGATACCTAATAATCTTATAGAACATATTTTAATGTGATTGTATTGTTAAAATTTGGAGGAAATGAATTAGGGAAAAGAGAATCACATCCTTGAAAGAAACCATAAAAAATTTGGTATGTTGGACAGCCTAACCATACCCTTTTTTTTATTGAATATCTTTTTATGTATAACTACAAATTGAGTAAGATTATCTCTTGATGAAACTAGACTTTTTTAGCTTTAAAATGACATAGTATTCAAAGAGTTTCGAGGAGAACTGGATTTTTGATAAATTTTTGAAATAGCATGTCCTCTACAGAAAAATTATTATATTCATAGCATGACCATGCTCTTTCTTTGTAAAATATCTTTCTCTGCATAACTGAAAATTGAATAAGATTTTCTTTGTAAGAAAATAGACTTCCATAACTTTAAAATGACATATAATCTGAAGAGTTTCACTGAAAAATGAATTTTTTGTGAATTTTTAAAATATCAAGTTTTTTTTATAGAAAACCACGTTTCAGTCTGTTTTTGTGTTGAATTTTGTCTCGATTGTTGGCTGCTTTTAGGCTAAATTAGGCTAACCTCTAAACATAAATATAGTAGCCATATGTCTTATCTTTTAATGGCTATTGGAATCATCTCGATCCGATATTTACAAAAGAAATTATGATAGTTTTTCTATGACTGCGCAAATTATGTTGTGAAATTTGGGTTTAATATTGTTTGATATGACATTCTTTGTATAATTGGTACTAAATCTTGCTACGAATTCTATGTGATTTTTGTGATGAATTGGAATCTTTGTGATTATCATTCATGTGAATATGAAGTCATATGAAGAGAAAGTGATACTGCGATAATGACTCCGAAAGCTTTGCGAAACCTGTGGGTGAAGCCTAAGGAGTACAGTTGGTATGTGGAGTTCCAAAAGCTTTGCGAAATCTGCAGGCGAAGCTTGAAGAACTATGGATATATCTTTTCTCCCTACGAGAGTGGAATTAAAAGCAAGTGAAGTGATTGAGGTGTCTAACCTAAAAAAATCTAAATTTCATTTAGAAATACCGAATTTTTTGCTCGCTCTTCAGACCCCCATACACTAGCTTAGTTCAACACTCCATTTTTTTCTTTAAATGTCAAATTAAATTGGAACAATGAAGATAGAAAAAGCATATTGATTTTAAATATGACAATTGAGATTGTCCTTTTAAGTTAATGTGCATCATTGGTATATTTTGCTATAATTCTGATTCTTACATAATGATGTTAATATTTTTGTGTCTGCTTGCTTGCGTCGCTTGCTATTAGTTTCCCATATATTTGTTCAGTTTATACTGACCCCGATATCCTCATTTTCAGGTGATCAGGGAGAAGAGAGGGCAACGCAAGGTAGAGGCCTTCGAACCAAGAGATTTCATTCCCTATTCTTTTTGGATCTATTGTATTATTAAGGCATGTTGTTTTTGTGTTTCATTTGGATTTGTATTAGTACTTATTATATGTAAGTAAATAGTTTGAGACCAATGAGAGCCTTACATGTATAGTTTTGATTTATGTTGAGATTATCTTTCGTAATATGTTGTTGGATGGTCGGGAGAGCCATTAATGTCATTTGTTGATATTACAGATGATTTGTATGTCTTATCAGATTTCATGTTAATCCCAGATCACTAAATAGTCACTAAATATGGGAGACTTTACCGTGATTTTATCTGAAAAGAACAAATGATTTATTTTTTTATTTTAAATCTCCTTCCGTATTATCACACACTGGAAGTGTAACTGTCGCGAGTCTAGACATCGCATTTTAATTGAGTTGATTTTTCTACATTTGCATATTTCTCTACTTTTGCTAGGGGGTGCGACGCATGGATAGCGAGTTGTCACAACTATGTTGCCTTCTTTAATTTTTCTTAGATATTAGATGGCTTTCCCCAAAGATCCTATTTATTTTTTATTGAATTTGATACAATTATCAAAATTAAATTTAAGACTTTTATTATTTAGAAAAAATAGATTATTTGAGAGATTTTGAAATTGTATTCCTTACTAACACTAGGGTTTAAAGGAGTTTATTAGACAACTATGAAAAGGTATAAATGCTTAATAGTTCAAACCTTTTCATGGTATGGCCAGATGCTTTTATTAGAAGAAATAGTAACAATTTGTTAGAGCTTATTTCTGTAAAATTTTATGATTTTTTAAAAAATAATTTTTTTTTTTTTTTTTACGTGAACAGATAATTACATAACATGTTTGCCGTATTTACATTTTATATTGTATATAGGTAGGTCTTACCCTTTTAAACTATGGGTTCATACTTTTGAATTTCATAGTCACTGAAATAGCATATTGTGATTTTAGGAGCAAAACAATTTGTTTGGCTAACTATACTTTTATTTAATGCTTTTGCATTTTAATCCTACTATTTACTACACTTAAAAAGAAGACTAACAAGAATAATGGTATGAACCATAATTATTCTTGTAGAGGATCACCATTGTTAATTTGTCTAAATGTTAGATAAGTAAAATATGTATTTTTAATCATAATTATAATTATTATGTAAAATATGTTTATTTCTATTATTCATTTGTGAATCTCACTACAGAAGAGGAGTGCTCCTGTTGCTCCGGAAACTTAGAAGTATTTCTATTAATTTTAAAACTGATTTTTTTTTTTTTTTACAATTTCTTTTATTGAAAACTCATTTATTAAGAATATCACGTGAAAAGGCATACAAGATATATCAAGGAGGTTTATCAAACCTGATTTCCTCCTCTTTTCACATGATAGTAAGAATAAGAATCGGAAGAATTTAACAAGGATTAGATTTCTAGAAAGATGTTACCTGAAACTGCAGATGAAAGGGATCCTAAAATGACACTATTTGTTGTTTGAAGATTGCCACTTTTAACAAAAAAAGTTCAAATGAAGATCCTTAGCCAAACGAATGCCAGAGCCATCGCCTCTGTTATACCAAGTTGTTTGCAACATTTGCTGCTATGAAGTCCCTCATTTCATCACTAATGATTTTGATACAAGCCCTGGTATAGATCTAATCAATGGATACTTTGTAGGGAATTCTTTTCTTCACTTGCTAGAGTTTTCTCTCTCTTAAACCCTAAATTTGATTACTGAGAACTTGTTCCCTAAAAAGTTTTTTATCACACTTTTTTTTATGAGAATTAGCTTTACTTTTCCTTTTTAATCATATTTTCTTTAAATAGGAAAAATCTAAGGATTTATAATATAATAGATTTTCTATTAAAAACAAATTTCTAAAATTATTCCTAACATAAAAAATTTCAAAATAACGATAACTACTATATTTTAAAACGATAGTTATCAACTTAAATAAAAAAAACTACTATTTTTAAAAATATATATATATTCTTCTTACTAATTTTTAAATATCCTCCTAAAAGATATTTTTCCAATTATATGTACTTTCTTAAATAATTATTTCCAATGATATGTATTATGCACATCATTACTCTTCTCCTAAATAAAGAGCTTGTCCTCAAACTCAAATTTGGAAGGGATCTTCTCAAGTTTTCAAGAACTCCCAAAAAACCTCCACTCTCATCCTCTTCTTAAGCTGCTCTGAAACACTTCACTTGCCAAAGACCAAGGTAGAAACATTACCATAGTTTCATCTCCAACAGTAAACTCAGCCAACAAGGGTGATACTGACATCCCAGGAGTACCAATAGCAAGATATGGAGCTAATGATAGTGCACCACACCAATAGCAAGGGATGGAGCTAATGTTGGTGCAACACTTGTCCCTTGATGTCCACTATTTCCACCATTCGCAGGTAAGAAAACACCAACACTGACATTCTTAGAATCAGAAGGCATAGGGGATGGAGCCAAGTGTGTTGATGGAGATGGAACAACAAAAGGTGTGCTAACAGATTACAAAGGTGTTCAAGCTTTTATGATCGATGTTAATGTTGGGAAAATTACTTGATGCCAAAAATATGCCAAATATCGTGTTAAATCATTGGAATCAAAACTCAAGAACTAAAACTGAAATTCAAGTTGAATGGAAGTGTACCTGACTTCATAACCGGAAACTGAATAGAATACAAACTTGATCTGACTTTCGTCTGGGCAGAATCCCGGCCACGGCCTTCCAGATCCAATATATTCTCACAAAATCTCTCTATATGATGGGAGTGTTAAGGAGAAGAATAATTCACTAACCCAGGGACCATAACCCTTATTTATAGTTGTAGGGATGATTTTACTTCCAAATTCATAATTGGAATTTGCCTATTTAGTTTATTCAAGTTACCTTACCTGATTCACATGAATTTAGATAACTTTTATGCTATTCTTAAGTCACCCTTAGACATTCCCTATTTAACCCATCATAAATAGTAAATATTTATTGGTATCTACACATTTATTTATTTCCATATCCTTTGAGATACTTAAACTCAAATTACTGAATTTTTCAAATTTACCAGATCACTTTTATATGAGCTTATTTTATGGGCTTGACAGTATGCAATACATAATTATTTTAACATATAATCCCAACGTTGGATTAATGATCCAACAATCTCCCACTTGGCCTATATGTGAGACTTTATAATTATGTAATTGCTAAATAACCGAATGAACTCAACTTTTCTGTCAATACTGAAATATATTTACAACCAATCCCGTCCATTAATCATATCAACTTAGGATCAAGGCGGTTTTTGTTGTAATTTCGCAACTCAACCTTCAATGGTCATGTAAATTGACATAACCAAATGATATGGATTATGATATGGATGCGTAGCATGGAAATGTCATGCAATGTGATGTTTAACATGTCTATTTCCAACTGATCCTCTTTAGTGAGATCATACCAAATCAGAGTGAATAAAAAAAAGGCTGAATCTTTATTTCTACAGAATTTAACTGTAGTAACTCAATATTTATATTAATAGAGCATTCATGATTTACAAACTCCCACTAAAATTGTATATCCTCAAGTGGCATTACGCCCATACGAGCAACATGCTCAAGGAATACTTTGGGTGGCAAACCCTTTGTAAGTGGATCCGCAATTATGGAGTTTGTTCCTATATGTTCTATAGACATCTGACCACTCTGTGCTCTTTCTTTAACAACCAGGAACTTGATGTCTATATGTTTGGACTTTGTCGAACTCCTGTTGTTATTGGAATAGAAACTCCCGATTTGTTGTCACAAAATAATTTGAGTGACTTATCAATGCTATCCACTATCCGCAGTCCTGTGACAAAATTTCGCAGCCATATTCCATGGTTGGATGCTTCATGACACGCTATGAATTCTGCCGCCATTGTGGAAGATGCTATAATTGACTATTTAGCACTCTTCCAAGAAATGGCTCCTCCTGCTAGCATGTAGATATAGCCTGTTGTAGATTTCATGCTATCTTGACATCCCGTAAAGTCGGAGTCAGTATACCCAGTGATCTCAAGCCGTTCCGACCTCCGATACGTGAGCATATATTCCTTCGTTCTCTATAGATACCGCAAGACTCGTTTGACAGCTTTCCAATGGTCCATTCCAAGATTGCTTAAGTATCTGCCCAACATTCCTATAATGTACGCAATATCTGGACACGTACATACCTGAGCATACATCAGACTTCCTACTGCTGATGCATAAGAAATCTTCTGTATTTCCCGTTTCTCAATATCATTTTGGGGGCACTGTTTGAGACTAAATTTGTCTCCCTTAGATACAGGGGTATCACCAGGTTTATAATTTTGCATGCCATATCTCGTTAAAACCTTTTCAATATATCCCTTTTGGGACAATTGCAGAATACCTTGAGAACGATTTCGGTGTATCTGAATGTCCAATACGAAAGAATTTTCTCCAAGATCTTTCATCTCAAATTTCTTTGTGAGAAAGATCTTGGTTTCATATAATAGGTCTTTATCGTTACTGGCAAGCAATATGTTATCGACATATAAAACCAAAAAAATATATTTACTCCCACAGAACTTATGGTATATACATTCATCAACTAAATTTATCTCAAAACCAAAGGAGATGATTATTTGATGAAATTTAAAATACCATTGTCGAGATACTTGCTTGAGTCCATAGATGGATTTTTTAAGTTTGCAAACCATATTTTTTGGATCTCCCGACACAAAGTTTTGTGGTTACAACATATATATCGTTTCATCAATGTCACCATTGAGAAACGCCATCTTTACATCCATTTGGTGTAACTCAAGATCAAAATGTGCCACTAATGCCATTATAATCCTAAAAAAGTCTTTCGAAGAAACTAGAGAGAAAGTCTCTTTATAATCAATGCCTTCTTTTTGTGTGAAACCTTTTGTGACAAGACGAGCTTTATATCTCTCCACATTACCTTTCGAATCCCTTTTGGTTTTAAATATCCATTTACAACCAATGGGTTTTGCTCCTTCAGGCAATGGGATGAGATCCCAAACGTCATTGTCCTTCATGGACTTCATCTCCTCATTCATAGCATCGATCCACTTTTAAGAGTTACAATATTCAATGGCTTGATGGAAGTTGATCGGATCATCTTCCATCACTCCAATGTCAACATCATGTTCCTGAAGAAATACAACATAGTCATCCGGAATTGCATTTCTTCTTTCTCTAGTGGATCTTCTTAATGGCATAGGTTCTTGAGGTGGTAGAGTTTGTTCTTCGGAATTGGAGGGTTCTCCAATATTGTCTAACTCTATTGTGTTTTGAACAGGATCAGGGATAGAAACTTGGTCAAGTCCAATAACACCTGTGGAAATATCAATATATTCCTCTTGAAAGACAATGTTTCTAACCATATCTCCCCCGCAAACTCAACATCCTCAAAAAACCAGGCATTTCCCGACTCAAAAATGATCTTATTTGTGGGATCATAAAATTTGTATCCCTTAGATTTTTCAAAGTATCCTATAAAATAGCAACTAACTGTCTTAGTATCCAGTTTCCTTTCATTGGGCCTAAAAGGCCTAGCCTCAGCTAGACAACCCCAAATGCGCAGATGCTTCACACTAGGACGTCTGCCAGTCCAAAGTTCATAGGGGGTTTTGGTAGTTATTTTAGTAAGAACCCTGTTGAGAAGGTATGCTGCAGTCTTGAGTGCCTCTCCCCAGAGTGACTCAGGTAAGGCAAAATGAGCAATCATGCTTCTTACCATATCCTGAAGAGTTCTGTTTCGTCTTTCAGCAATACAATTCATGGCGTGTGAGTCAGGCATGGTATACTGTGGGACGATACCGCATTCCTCTAGGAAGTGAGCAAACGGTCCTGGACGTTGTTCACCTGATCCATTATTTATGCCGTAGTATTCTCCACCACGATCAGATCTGACTTTCTTAATTCGTTTGCCGAGTTGGTTTTCAACTTCAGCTTTATAAATTTTGAACATATCCAGAAATTGAGACTTTTCTGTAAAGAGATAAATGTAGCCATATTTTGAATAATCGTCTATGAATATGATAAAATATCGTTGACTGTTCCAAGAAGCCGAAGGGAATGGTCCACAGATATCCGTATGAATCAATTCTAAGACATTTGAAGTCCTTTTGGCCTCATAATTTCTTTTATTAGTTTGTTTTCCCTTTATATAATTTACACAAACGTCAAAGTCTGTGAAATCAAGGGAATTAAGAATTCCTTCTGACACAATTCTCTCTATTCTCCGTCTGGAGATATGACCTAATCTTTTGTCCCACAACGAAGAGGAATTCTCATTGGTTAATTTGCGCCTTACATTTCGAGTACCAGTATGCAGAGATTCATTAAAACAAGTCACAATATCAAGTAAATAAAGATTATCATATCCTAATAAAGGACCGGAGCCAACTAATTTTGAATCAAGAAACAAACTAACTTTCTCATTTCTGAAAGAACAAGTAAAACCAAATTTGTCCAATACAGAAATAGAAATCAAATTCCGTCTAAAAGACGGTATAATAAATGTTTCATGTAGATCCAAAAAGAATCTGGTCCTTAACAATAATCTAAACCTTCCTATGGCTTCAACTGGAACCTTATTGCCGTCACCTACGTAGATGTATCTTTCACCATCATTTGGCGGTCGGTAATCTAGGCAACCCTGCATGGACAGACTGATGTGAGTGGTTGCAGCGGAATCTAGCCACCAAGTGTATCCTGGTATTGAAATTAAATTAATCTCAGAACAAACTAAAGACAGAGGCATACCTTTCTTTGCACGCCAAGCGTGATAATTGGTACACTCCTTCTTTCTGTGTCCCTCACCACCACAAAAGAAGCATCCCTTCTTTTCCGGTTCACCCAGTATCTTTTGTTGCTTCTTCTGAGGTGTCGTACTTGCAGCATCCTTAGCAGGCTTCCTTTCCTTGCCTTTGGTTGAGACTAGGTGAGCACTTTCTGTCCGATCTCGCTTCAACCTTTCCTCTTCTTGGACACAGTGAGAGATAAGCTCATTAAGAGACCAGTCTCTTTCTGATAATTATAGCTCACTTTAAACTGATTAAACTGTCCTGGAAGAGATATTAAAACCAAATGCACAAACAAGTCCTCAGAGAGGTCAAGCTTGAGCGCTCTTAACTTTGAAGCGATATGAGACATCTCCATGATGTATTCCCTAATGTTGTCTTGACCTTTATACTTCTTTGACACAAGACTTGCCAAGAGCGTACCTATTTCTGACTTTTCATTCTTGGCAAACCTTTTCTCAATATCAGCAAGAAAGTCCTTAGCTATAGCAATAGCATCAAATATAGTGCCCCGAAAACTTTCTGTGGCCTTCTTCATGATCATGAGACTAATGCGGTTCGACCTCTCCCACCTTTCAAACTCCCTCTTGTCATCAGAGGTACTCTTATCTGTAATTGGTGGAGGACAGTCGGTCCGTAACGCAAAGTCCATATCCATAACCCCGAGAACAATCAAAAGATTTTCTCGCCATGATTTGAAGTTTGAGCCATTCAACATGGGAATAGAGTTGAGTTGGGTATTGATATTTGTGGAAATAGTGTTAACTGTCAAAATAGAGAACGGTGATCAATATATATACTCAAATGAAACTTTAAAAGCAAATAAATTCAAATATGAGAAATTCTCATCATAAGATACCGATAACTCCATTAATATTTTATCTTTGGACAAAATAATAATTTGTAAATGGCATCTGAATGTAGTAATCAAACACTGACAACAAGAGTATGTCAATCAACTATCTTCCTTTGGGCCGATGAATTGATCACATAAAAAAATGAAAAATTGTCACGCATTTATTACCACAATGTGCACATGCAATTCAGTCAAATACGGACGTTCCTTTGGACCGATCAATATCCACATGAATAGCATACACATAACCTTTTATATCTCAAAAATAAATTAATTTCTACAAAAGAGATCACTTTGGTGACATATTGCTTCAATTAATGTATCTCGAAATATATACAAAACCATACTCATATTTGAATAATATCCGTAATTGAAAAAAGATTCAATTTTATCCTGATGGATTCAATATCTTGATAATTGGGCCATTTAAAACCCAATTTTATAAACTTTAAATTGGGCCCGAAAAAGGAAACCCAATTTTATTAAATCTGTTTCCATCATCTTTCTTTTCCATCCCTATACCTTCGTTGTCGGCATAAAACCTAAGTTTTTAACTTTTTGTTGACAACTGATCCAAAACTAGGCAAATCCCCATTCTGTAGCAGAGGACACCAGAAAAGCTCCCAGGTAGGTGGTGAGTTCGTGTAGAACTGCTTAAGAACCAGCCAACCTTAGTTTTGAATATAAAAGAGACAGTAAAGAATGATAAGAATGAAAATGGGTTCAATTGAGTCCAATGAGTTCCAAAACTTTTTACACCCAATGTTGGTTCTGTTTGAGCCCAAAATGGCCCATAGCTTAATTCTTATATGACGTGAATTTGTAATAAAAGAAAAGTTTTATAGTATTAGAATCTGAAAGTTTTATTCTGAAATTGGGATATCATTCTTTAAAAAAAAAAAAAAAGGAAACTAAAATCTGAAAATTTCTCTTTTTTTTTTATTTCCCAAAACAAAAGTTTCCTTAAAATCTTTTTTTTTTTTAAGTGGATAGGACCCAAAAAAAAAAAGGTTAACTTCCTTAAAAAAAAATATTTTCCCAAGAAAATGTAGATATTAAAGATTCTTGTCAAAAAAAAAAGGTAACTTTTCTTAAAAGAAAAATTAACTTCCTTAAAATATATATATATATATATATATATATATATATATATATATATATATATATATATGCCAAAAGTACATGCCATACTCTTGCAATCTCGAGAGTACAATTTATTCCTTTTTTTTTTTTGGAAATACTAGATGTCGACTTTTAATAAGAACTGAAGGTCGACTTTAAATAAAAAATTTTCATAACATTTTCCTTTATTGAAATCCACAAAAAAAAACTTGAATATATATATATATATGTATATATGTGTATATATATATATATATATATATATATATATTTTTTTTTTTTGTCGAAAACCAAAATATCAAAAAAGAATTCATAAAATACTAAAATCATAGTAAATCTTAAGTATACAAAAAAAAATCCCGATAATTCAAACATGAGAGGCTCTGATACCACTTGTTGGGAAAATTACTTGATGCCAAAAATATGTCAAATATCGTGTTAAATCATCGGAATCAAAACTCAAGAACTAAAACTGAAATTCAAGTTGGATGGAAGTGTACCTGACTCCATAGCCGGAAACTGAATAGAATACAAACTTGATCCGACTTTCGTCTGGGTAGAATCTCAGCCACGGCCTTCCAGGTCCAATATATTCTCACAAAATCTCTCTATATGATGGGAGTATTAGAGAGAAGAGTAATTCACTGACCCAGGGACCATAACCCTTATTTATAGTTGTAGGGATGATTTTACTTCCAAATTCATAATTAAAATTTACCTATTTAGCTTATTCAATTTACTTTACCTGATTCACATGAATTTATGTAACTTTCATGCTATTCTTAAGTCATCCTTAGACATTCTCTATTTAACCCATCATAAATAGTAAATGTCCATTGGTATCTACATATTTATTTATTTTCATATCATTTGAGATACTTAAACCCAAATTACTGAATTTTTCAAATTTACCAGATCACTTTCATATGGGATTATCTTATGGGCTTGACAGTATGCAATACATAATTATTTTAACATATAAGCTCAACGTTGGATTAATGATCCAACAGTTAAAAGATTTTGCTGGTTATTTTGAGTCAAAGGATTTTGAGAGATCTACAGCGATGGTGCTTGAAAAAGTTATGGAGATGAAACTAGGGCTGTTATGACACTCGGTAGTGTCACGGGTACCCGTGATACTACCCGGTCAAGGCTCGAGCTCGAGCTCGGTCAACTCAAGCCCGGGTCGGGCTCGAGCCCAGTATTTGTGTCTCGGGCTCGAGCCCAGTATTTGTGTCTCGAGCTCGAGCTCGAGCCCAAATAGTATCGAGTCCGAAGGCTCGTCGGGCTACCCGACATTTATGAAATTACATAAATGTCCTGCTTGTTATTCTTGACTTGTAAAACTTTGAAGGACGGAAATGTAATTTTGCTTTCATTTCTCTTTCCTCCTTTCTCCTTTGTTCGTTCGTTTTTCATTCTTCTCGATCTCTCAAACCGAAATGCTCTCTCCTCTCGCGGTGACCTAACATTGCAGAGTAGTGTCGTGCAGCTATAGCCTCTCGCGGCCATCTCAACCTTCTGATGCTCTCACCACGGCGGCAATTGATGGGCGATCCAACCCAAGAGATCAAAGTCTCCTTCACCATCTGATCCTCTCAGCACGACGATCGAAGGTTTGATCTCCTTCCCCTCTCTCTCTCTCTCTCTCTCTCTCTCTCAGAGTTTTGCCTTCTGCCCTCCGCCTTCCGCCTTCCGCCTTCCGGTTCTGCTCTCCCCATCAAGCTCTCAGGTGTCGTGACTCGTAATCCCGGTTTCGGGTTTCGGTTTGGGCTCAGGTTTGGATATGGTTTTGGGCTCGGGTTTGGGCCCAATCTTACCCGAGGCACGCGACACTCGAACTCGAGCTCCTCGATGACACTTCGAGTCAAGCTCAAGCTCTAGAATCACAGGCTCGACCAGGCTTGACGAGCTCGAGCCGAGCTCGGGTATTGTGATACCCGAGCTCAACCCGGGTGTCATAACAGGCCTAGATGAAACAGGAAATGGATCTCCTAAACTTCAACTGTTGATAGTGATAAGCAATTCTCTTGGTTGCCGAATGATGTTGTTGAAAAGCTCCTGGCTTGACACCCAACATTTGCCTTATCTTCATATCCTTCACCTCATTCATCTGATGAATTTATGGCATCTGGTATCCTAGGAACTGTGAACGCTATTGTTACTTGCTTTGCTAGTGCAATTGCTACTGATGCTATTACATCATTTGCTACTTCTGTTGCATCATCTATTGGTGCCTCTGATAACGATGTTGAAGTTGTTTAAGTTGTTGGCTTTATATCAAATTATGATTCGATTGGTGCTTCAGATGTGTTGTCGAAGCAAACTAGAAATTGTTTGAAGTTGATTCACATTTGATTGCGGCACATTTACTGTATTTGGGATGTCATGGTGTCCACACTTGCTTGTTGAGAAGCACTTACTGGATTTTGTTGTAAAGATCTAACAGTAACCTGCTACAATGAAATCAAGGAACCTCGTAGTTCTGAATCCAAATTTGATGTAACCTGTAGTGAGTTCATCATATTCTGCTGTGGTACAGGTGATGCACATTTTTGACGTTATTAAATTGCACTGATGTTACATAATTTTGCAATTTCATAAGCTGCCACTGAGGGTTCATTTGGTTTTCATGTTAGTTCACTTGTGAGGCAAGCACATAGCTTTTCTCAATAAACTCATGAATCTGTCATCTTCTGTGGATATCTGGACCGTAGAATCAGCAAACACTCCTTGGCTGATATGAACAACCCAATAATCCAATTAGATAGAATGACCATTCATTGAAATTTCATAATCATAATGATGAGCATCTTACCTCAAAAAGTTTTGATCACTTTGAAAAGATTGATATTAATTCTGATTTGAGATCTTTGAACCCTCTGATACAACCTATTGGTTTTGCCGATGAAACTGTAGGGATTGGATGATAAAGCCCAACATGTGATGGAACAGAATAAGGATTCCCTGGTTGATGCATGACAATTTGATGCAAAGAAATAACTTGTCCTGGTGGAAAAAAAGCAGGCTTGCCAAATAAGGATGATGGAACCATTGAGACTACATGAATAGGATCTATATAGTACAGATCTCGCCTGATCGTGCCAGAATACTTTCTTACTTCGACTTCTTTGATCTATCCTAGAGGTAATGATACAACCTTCCCAAATTCCACTTTTTCTTCTATTACATGCCTTTGTTTTCTCTTCTACTTAGTCTTGGGGCAGTTAGACTTGAGGTACCATAACACGTGGTATGGAATGGAATTTGTGTCCAGTTTCTGGGTCACTACAATCCTTAGGAGGAGAAGGATGACCAATAGCCAAGAGGTTTGAGGTGCACCATCTGATGCCATATTGAGTGGTTTTGCTAAGCTCTTGAAGTCTCGTTACTTTTTGAGGATGGCAGTCCCTCCTAGTAGACTACTCCTGGCTGCTGCTCCTCACCTCTTGGACCTTGCTGCACCCCTGCAACTCTCGCAAAAGCTCTTCCATCTACAAGATTAGTGCTGTCTATTGTTGACACAGCAATTTCTCATTGGAATACCGGAGTTCCTCTACCCTAGCCGGTGGCTACTCTATTTGCTACTCAAACTCTCTCATAAATCTCTCTATCCGACTAAACCATTTTGCAAAACTTTCTATGATAGCTGACTCTGATACCAAATTGATATAAGTCCTCTTATAAGATCTAGTCAATGAATACTTTGTAAGAAATTCATCTCTTCTCTTACTAGCTAGAGTTTTTCCTCTCTTTAACCCTAGATTTGACGACAAAAAACTTGTTCCTTAACAAGTTTCATACCATGTTTTTTTTGAGAATTAGGTTTATTTCTTTATTGATAAGATTTTCTTCAAATAAGAGAAATTAGGGTTTACAATATAATAAAATTCAAAACTAAGATAACTATTATTTTTAAAAAAATATCTATCAACTAAAATAAACAAACCACTATTTTTCTAAAACATTTCTTTTTTACTAGTTTCATTCTTTTAGAAAATTTTTTCCAATTGTACATATTTTCTAGAATAATTCTTTATAATGATATCCATTGTGCATATCTGATTATTCCAAAACCCATTAGCCCCTTTTCTTGATTAGCACCTCTAGGGGTGTGCAAAAAAGTCCATAAATCTGAAAATTCATAATATCCGATCTGAATCTGATCCGTAAAATATGGACATCCAATCTGTCGGATTATACGGATTTGGATTTTAGAGTTTGCGAATACGGATACAGATTTAAATATTGAAAATTCATGGATATCTTATCCGTATTCACATATAAGGGCAATTAAATAATTTTCTAATGCTATGTCTCTCACTCATCCAAAATAACCCTAATAAACCCCAGTTGCCGCTTCCCAACTCTCACCTTCATCAGCGGTAAACGTCTCTCTCTCTCTCTCTCTCTCTCTCTCTCTCTCTCTCTCTCTCTCTCTCTCTCTCTCTCTCCCTCCTCTTTTCTAGGGTGGTTGTGGCTACATTTAATAAAACCTAACAAAAGCTAAACCTAGCCTCTTTAGATTTGCCTTCAACTCAACTACCGTCATACGCTTCTCCTCCCAGTTCTTTGTCATTCGCTA
Organism: Dillenia suffruticosa; assembly: GCA_033439265.1. Lineage (NCBI taxonomy): Eukaryota > Viridiplantae > Streptophyta > Magnoliopsida > Dilleniales > Dilleniaceae > Dillenia > Dillenia suffruticosa. Next base: position 9,739,576 of record JAVTVX010000018.1, on the reverse strand, counting down.
ATCTACAAGCCGCTTGAGTTCATTGCGTTGGTTTCCATCTTTGTCTTACGTTATTTTCGCTGTCAAGGAGTTTCATTATAGTCGCCGCCATCTCTATCGTTTACTCCGCCACCACCGTTCAAACCCCATCATTGGATTTCAGTCGTCACTGCTTGTGTTTGAGTTTATTTCCCCCATCTTCGATTCCAGATTCCACCATCGACCCTAGTTTTCGCCTTCTACTTTCGGTTCGCTCTTCGTAGTTTTTTATTGCAGTCACAGACATTGTTTCGATTTGTCGTGCGGTCGTTCATCTAGTTGCAGTCCAGATTCATCATCTTTGTCCAGTCTTTGATTTCTTTGTCCTTTTGCCATCATCCCCAATTCATCGATTCTCTCCATCTTCGAACACTTTGAATGCCAGAGCTATGTACGGAAATAGTATTTATTTTTAAAAAATAATAAAACTACACGCATGGTAAAAAAATTCTAAGCTTAACGTATGTACGCCGAGTTTTAAAAACTAGACATATTTAAAAAAAGGGTTAAACAGTACATACGTGTTTCCTACCCATACTTATATATTTTACAAATGTTATATCCATTCAACACTTAATACAATTTCAAATCACCATTTGTATTATCCAAACTAAATTCACACTCAAATTTCTCAACAATACAGTAAATCCAACAAAACAAATAAACCAAATAAAATATAGCAAAATCAATACATAATAGAATATATATTTCATTAATATAAGAAAATGTATAAAATCCAAAATATATAAATTCTAACGTCGTCTTCTTCTCTTAGTGTATTCTCTAACACCTAAATCAGCTCTACTATCCGTATAGTTATCATGAGACACTAAATTCAGATCATCTATCTATGTGATCTAAGAGTTCTACATCCTCGTAGTGGGGCTCAGAAAAAATTGAAGGGGACACGTGATATAGGGTGGTGCATTATCTCTTTCAACCTGTGTCAGTCCCTTATCCATATAGATATCAAGACGAACTTCTCTCTATGGAGCCCCCGGAGTGAAAATATAAGGGAAATCATCTAACACATGTGTATAGAAAGACGAAAACTCACCATATCTATTCGAAGGTTTTACGACGTCATGTGGATGTTGAAATGGTAGTGGTGATGCGTGATCTGACAACGATGGTGGTCTCCTAGGACGTGTTCTCCCTCATCGTCGTCCATGTGCTCTGTCCTCATCACCTCCCTCATCACCACCTCTAGTCGATCTAGATCTCAAAAGATACGTCATGTCATCTATCAAGACCAAAATGACTAAATCCGCAAGCCCATGCACATCCACACCCTGAGTGTCTCGAATCTGATACAAAGTATTCCACTACAAGAAAATAAATATATGTTAGTTAGAGTAATAAATTTAAATCATTGATATAAATGAAAAATAAGAAGTTGTACACTTACCACGTAATCCAAACAAACGCCTTGACGACCAATGAATCAGCGGAAGATGGTACGATACCAAACAGAATAGGCAGGATCAACAGCAAGTCCATATGACGTGTCAAGTAGAGTTAGATGGTCGTGTCACTGAGTCTAAATTTCTACATAACGTGCATACTCCACTAACCAATCAATCTCTTGTAGACCTCTGGTACTAGTATGGAGTCGATACTCAGTATCACAATAAATCGGAAAATGCTAAAAGCGTCCATACTAACGGATCACTCTACTCAAAAAGTACCACTCTATAATACTAAAACAGATAAGTGGGACACACGCGTGCTAAATATCTCTCCCCTCGTGACAGTAGTCGGGGAGGGATGATAGTACGTGCTCAGTGTATGACATCCGCACCACTTGATCCATTGTCTGCCTATTAAGTGCCTTCCTATACACTGACACCACGTGTGTGGGGAGCGTAATGACTTCAAACTCCGTTTTCCACCGCAAAGCCAGTAGACCATCCTCCTTTATGTGTAATGGTCACTTAATGGGAACTATATATGGAACTATATACGGGAATCTCTCCAGTACCCAAATCTATAAAAGAACTAGTGCCCCACCATTCTCACGTGAATCTACGTGCATGATAATACAAAACTATTTGTACAAATATGCAAAATACGCAAAACCCTAACCACGACTACCAAAAGAACCTAAATCCTCTAGCAATAATAAATACTATAAGTGTACAAAGTATACTATTTTATCACAAAATAGCACACCCTCTATCAACAACAAAATATAATCCCATGTCCATCGTATAATATGTATTTCATCTACAATATCGGGCAACTCAACAAAAAACTCATATAACCATGACATATTCAAAGTGTAATTCCTAATCGCAGAAAACTTGGATCAGTAGGTCCAGAATCTATCAGCGACAAAATGAAAGAAAAAACATTAAGACAACAATACAATAACATTTAAGAAGCTACAAAATGATATATGCCAAGTATATTAACAAATAACAGATTATGTGTATTATTAAAATTTGATAATATTTAATGTACATTAAGAAAAATATCAACACTTAGTTAATTAAATGTATGCCAAGTATATTAAGAAATATATCAACACTTAATAAATTGAATGTGCATTAAGAAATACAAGAAATACAAGTATATTAAATGTTTTACAAATACAAGATATCCGATATACGAAAAAATACAAGAATTATATTTAAAATACAAATACAATCAAGTATCATGCATTTAGGTCGTACTATGTCTTCGAATGTGCCCCTTTCTGCTACAAAATCTATACCTCATTTGCCTAGTACGTCTCCTCCTATTGTGACCATTTGTATTACAACTCCCACATGGTGTCCGCGAGGATGATTTTCGAAAATCCATCTCGTTATGATATCGAGATGATGCAGATCTTCCTTTCTCATGTCTAAATGATATATCGGGAATGATAGTTGGATACGAACCTACGGGCCATCCCGAATGGCCTCCACGGGTAAAAAATGATACTCATACACTTTAAGCTAGTGTTCCCATGTATATCATTTCCCGACGATCATATTCACATCAATTATCGTTCGTGTTAATGTAGTAATTGCATGCAAGTAAGGAATTCTATACGTTTGCTATTTTTTGCATGTGCAATATTCATTTTTCATATCAACAATCTGTCTATTACCTCTCTTGCAGTCATACCGTGTTTGTCTATAGTCTATTTTTACCTCAAAAATCTCATTCTCCCTGATAAAAGAGACAATCACATGGAAGTTAACTGTATTCATCCATCTTTCTAGCATCGCAAAGGCATACTTTGTGTATTGCTCTCCTCTTGTCATTCTCGTTTTCGCCTCACCCAGTCAAGTCTCAAAGTAGTTCACTGAATTATAAAAACTTTTAAATATCAAAATAAAAACATGAAGATTTCTTGCATCTTTTAGCATGACATTATAACTTTCACTTATATTTTCATCATATATTCAAAACGAAAGCCGGCATCGTAAGAAAGAGCCCATTGTTCAGGAACAATATTTACAAAATAATCGAGAGTATCTTCTTTTATCTTTTTCATTCTCACCATATATAAGTCAAGTTTCTTCCGTTGTGGCCATAATGCAACAATGGTAGCAACTCTTTTACAAACTTGATTTTGGTGGTGCGTATTGAAATTACTAGCAACATGATGTATGCAAAGTCGCTACACAGTATTAGGAGATGATCATCCAAACTCCGAATGAGCAACTGTTGTCCTTATCCCTTCATGTCGATCTGAAATTAAGCAAATGGGACCCTCTCTATCTCCAATAACATAGTCTCGCAAACACGTCAAAAATCACGACCATGAAACAAGTGACTCTCCGTCAACCAACCTGAATACCAACGGGACAATGTGATTTGTGCCATCCATACTGCATGCAATCAATAATTTGTACTTATATTTCCCGTAGAGGTGAGTTCCATCTATACTTATTAATGGCCTACAATTCCTAAAACCCATGATATTATGACCAAATATCATAAACATAGCTTCAAAAACCATTTCACTGTTTGCTTACGGTGGACCTAACTTCCAACTGACTTGTGTTCTCAGATTCCTTTGCACTATTATATCCAAAAGTCAAGGCAATTATTTGTAAGAATCATCACAATTCCTGTATACCATCTCTATAACCATTCTCTTCACTGCCCAAACTCTTTTATAGGAAACTGCATATGTGGTTCTCTCATTCATAACAATTCGAAAGAAAAAAACTTTGACACTAAGATCTTCCTTACATAGTTAAGAAATATCGGGTCATCAAATTTGAATCTAATTGCCTATGATCTTGCATCAACCCAGCATTCACATATGTAAGCAATCTCTCAATAACAGTAATCACAAAGATACCAAGTAGTCCTATTTTATGAACACGCAACCTCCACCTACAACCTTCATCTTTTTGAGTGCATATCGCTATCCAAAGTGGAGGGGTTGATCTCCCAATATGAAATTGATAGTGATATTCCACATGGTGTATTTTAACAGTATGAATAAGTGCTCCTTTGACTCAAACATCATCCAATTCTTCAATTTATTGCTGAAACTCCAACTATCACTTGTAAATTTATAATTTTGCTCAAAAGTCACATAACCATCACCTCCAAGTGTGGTGGTCATGAAAGGAATTGAGTCATTTATTCTGTTATAGGAATATCTCCGACCACCATCAATGGGTATAGGGGCTAAGGAGGACCAATCATTAATTCGTTCACAGCACTACCACGACTACCACTACAAATTTCTTCATCGTCATCTTCTTCTTCATCATCCTCTTATTCCACCTCTTCTTCCGCCATTTCTTCCTCATCAATATCGCTATCCATATTTACGATAACAAGATCCACTCAAAATTCAATATGTGGATAGTTATTCGTATAATCACAATCTTGTTGCACAGACGTTCCACCATTGTATGACTTTATATACAACTCATGAGTGATACCCACTCTCATATTCACCGCAAACTCTATCAAATTCAAAACGTCATCATTATCACTAATCGATACCAATTCATACTACACATTCCCACGTTATATATATGACAAGGGACAATGATGAAAAAACTCTACATGTTGTGTCATGAAATTTATCCAAAGACCCTTACATATCAATGGAGACCAAATCATTGTAACATACATTCTTTTTCACCCTAATCAATTTCAAAGGTACACGATTATAATCAATTCTATCCTCACGTGTGACAATTTCGTCATTACTATAGCATAACGATCTCACAATATCCGCAATTTCTTCTCTAAATTGATTAAAAATTAAATTGTCAACATATAATTAAAATTGTCATAAAGTTATGCAAATAAATCAACTTTTGTAATTTAAATGCTAAATTTATAATTATAACAATTCAACAAAATATATCATCCAACAATTCAAAATTCAATTTAAACCCTAAATTTATAATTATCCTAAATCCTAAATTAATACTAAAATTTATATTAATTAATAATTCAACAAAATATATCACTCAACAATTCAAAAATCAATTTAAATCATAAATTTATAATTATAACAATTCAACAAAATATATCACCCAACAATTCAAAATTCAATTTAAACGCTAAATTTATAATTATACCATAAATCATAAATTTATACTAAAATTTATATTAATTAACAATTTAACAAAATATATCACCTAACAATTCAAAAATCAATTTGAACCATAAATTTATAATTATAATAATTCAACAAAATATATCACTCAACAATTCAAAATTCAATTTAAACCCTAAATTTATAATTATAACAATTCAACAAACAATCAACAAAAATACTAAATTTAGATTAATTTATATTAATTAAACATTGAACAAAACTACTAATTAATAAATTAATCAAAATACCCTAAACCCTAAATTAACAATAAATTCTCAACAAATCCTAAATTTTCTAATTAAATCTCTTTACAAATTTAGTTCAATGAATATAAAATATCTCACCCAACAACGTACATCATTCACAATCAAATTAAACATTTCAATTTTAAAAAATCAAAGAATACCAAGGAGAACAATGTACCTTCGCAAATTGAAATTGCAGATTGCGCAAAAGATTGTAGGGTGTACAATCAAGTCGTTGGAGGTTGCAGCGTTCGTTGGAAATGTGGAAATGCAGCAAGAATTACGGGGTTAAGGTTCCATCAAATGTGAATAGGAGAGGAGAGAGAAGAAAGGGAAAGAAGAAGGGGAGAGGGGTGGGGTTATAGGGACCAAACATGTCGAGTTTTCAAGAATGGACATATACAGTACATGTCGAATCTTCATAACTCGACATGTATGTACTAAGTTTTAAATTTTTTTCTCATCTGTATTGTTTTAAGTTTAAAAAAAAAAAGAGCCTATTTCCGTACATAGCTCTCGAATGCCAATCTGTTTGCACTTTCTAAATTTGAGTTTTCAATCGTTAAAATATTTTAATATTAACTCTAAAATTGTGGTTTATTTTGTGGTTTAATTTTAAGTTTTATTAGTATTTTAAAATTAATTTAATTTTTGTAAGTTAATATTGCATAAAAAAAAAGGTACAAAAAAAAGAACATGCGGATTTGGATAGGATATCCGCAAATCCAATCCGCTAAATGCGGATATCCACACTTGATGATATTTTCATTTGCAGACACGGATTCAGATAGTAAAATTTAAAATTCACAAATACGGATTCAGATAGTAAAATTTCGTTATAGATCGGATATCCAATCCGCCTGTACCCCTAAGGTCCTCCATCAACATTCATCTTCAACAAAACCAGCTGGTGGGGGAGACCATTTTGGGCAGCCAACTCTCAAATCTCTAAACCAGTGATCTCTGTATGTTCCCTCTTCTGGATTCCTGAAATACAGATAGAAATTGGAGAGCCTTCTGAACTAGGCATCTGCTTTCTATATCTTGTTGGCTAAAAAGAAATGTATCTTTGATACCAGAGCAGCCATAGTATCATCACCTTCCATTCTATTTCCTCCCCATTTGAATCCATTAAACTATCCTCAAACCAGCTCTTAAAGTCCAAAGCAGACAGGAAATGATGAAAAATTCTTTTAAGCCTTCACACCTAGAACCAGGACCACAGTAATAGAGCATGGATTATGGTTTCCTCTTTTTTTTTTTTTTTTCCTCATTCACTAGTCATTCAGGCGTACCTCTGAATGACCAATCCGTCTCTTGAGGAGATTTTCCGTTGAGGGTGGAGCATTCAAGCGAACTCTCCATAAGAAACATTGGACTCTACTTGGGATATTAAACTTCCAAATGAATATGCATTGGAGTTTTGAAGTGATGATGATCCTTTGATTCCATCACTTATATACCCTATTGAAATAGCAAGATGATGATGCACCATTCACCATGAATTCGTCATTTGGTAAGTCTTTACGGATCTGCTTGTTTTCTAAATCTCTGTATACCTTGAAGATTTCCAATTGGCCTCTGAATCCTATAAGAAAGAGGTCTAGGCACCCATTTGTCTGACCAAATGCTTATTTGCTTACCATTACCAACGCTCCACAATAGACCCTCTTTTAATAAATTTCTACCAGCTAAGATACTTCTCCATAGTAACCTGTTTACAATCTTGACATTAAGGAAGGAAGTTTGGGGAGATACTTCCTTTTAAAACTCGAAAGACCAGAGAGGAGTTATCTTTCAACAATTTCCACCCTTGTTTTACGAGCATGGCTAAGTTAAAACATCTTAGGTCTCTAAGCCTTAGTTAACCTTTTCACTTTGATTTGCACATTTTGTCCTAATTGAGCACATCTTCCTCTCATCACGTTGTCCGCCCCAGAATATGGAAAGAACTGAATTGGTATCTGGCTTACCAGAAGTAGAAAAAATCCCATTGCATATGATGAAATTGCTTGGACCATTGATTTGATCAAGATTCTTCTCACAGCTTGAGAATGGATTCTCTTTTCAACCCCAGTTTTTTCTTTGAATTCTTTCCACCCGCTAAACAATGATCTACCAACCAAGGCTGGAAGACCTGGCACTTGCTGTGCCTTTCTAAGCTTTGAATCCACAAGTAATGATAATAGTGGGGGTGTTGGGGCTGAAAAAGACAGATGACTTGCAAATATTGATCTATTGTCTATATTGTCTAGATTCTTTTTCATAGCTTTTCAAAATTTCCATCATTACTACTGCATTGTCCGCGTTTGCCTCCAAGAACAAAAGGCTGTCATCTGCAAAAGTAAGAAATAATAGGACTTCTTCGGCTTATGACCAACCCGTTTATCTTCTTTTCAGCTTCCAGCGTTGATAGAATTTTGAAATCTATGGCACATAGTAAGAACAAATAAGACCAAACTTATTTGAGTTGAATAATCAAATACTCTATTCTCTTAACCAGAGGTCTCGAGTTCGAATTCTAAAAATAACGAAAAATGATTTAGAAGAACTCACTCCTAAAATAGACCCCACGATACTCAAACCGAATTAGTCAGGTAAAACTCGAATACCGGTGGTAAAAACAAAAAAAAAAGTATAAACAAATAAGACCAGAGAGGATCCCCTTGCCTTAATCATCGAGCCGGCTTGAAGGTACCAAAAGAAGTATCCAAATTTGAAATTTTGCTTCTAATGTTTTGCCGTGTAGTCTCTTGTTTCTTATTTCTGATAAAGGAGAGAGAGTAGGAGAGAGAGAGAGAGAGAGAAAAGACCCTACCAAAAAAAAAATAGAGAGAGAGAAGGCCGCAGCACTTGTCTCCCAAGCTCATTGATGTATGCATTCATACTCTTGGAAAGTAGGGCCTGAATGTGCTCTTGGATTGCTTATTTGGGTCTTATAATGTTGCAAAGAAATATGTCCCTTTGCCAAAATTGCCAAATCTCAAACACCTGATTTAACCCACAAGATTCTGAGCGCTGCCTGCAATTAAACAAAGAGGAAAACCCGGGGGTGTATTATATCAAAAATACCAACAAACTACAAGGGAGTGGCAGGGCATCCGCTCGGAGTTTCGAAAAATAGAGGTGGACAGGATAATAGCCTTCAAAAATATTGCAACCTCTGATGAACCCCCCCCCCCCCTTGTCCCAAGGAAGCCCAAGATCCGTACGGACAGCTCTAGAGTTCAGCCACTACATTTGTGGTTTCCGACCTGTCGGATGAGGCCCTTCTGAATAATCTGCCCAAGCTTTACACATCCACCTCCAAACATCCGAGTAAGCACTCTGCTTTCCCCCTGCAGGGGATCGCCAACTCCAAGGCAGTCTTGAATCCTTTCAAGGATATATACTCATGTTTCCCGAGTGACATTAAGGGGCTTTGGTCAAAGAATAGCATCACTACTCTACTAGGTAATGCCTGGCCGCACGGTGCTTTGTGAGTCTGCCATTAGCATCATTGTCCGGTCCAGGATGCTAAGCCCTCCTCTAAACTGCAGGCCTCCAAGAATACTTCCTCAGCAAATAACAAACTTCCTCATCTGCACATCTCAACTACGGAAGCACAATGCGTCTTCCATACAATGTAACATTGATTAAGACATAAACCATCATCAAAACTTTGGACTCCCATCTTTCAAGTAATGATTAGGATCCTTCTGAAATGGTGAACAAAGGGTAAAGCGAACAAATTTAATTCCAACTGAAGTATGAGTTAAGGCCAAACAGTTACCACACAAGATTTGGGCGGAGGGGATTAGCAAGTTTAGGTGAGATGCACAGCCAGGAAACATTACGTTTGCCTCTGGATCTAATCTAAGCGTGGACAAGAAGATCAGAAGAAAGGGGGGAGGGGGGACAAAACCTCTATGAGACTTTTACCACCAAGATTGCGAGGTAAACTAAAATTTCGGTCACCATTTACTTTATTCTGTGAGTAATCTGCTTCAATTGTTTCACCTTCTCAAAATCTAATGCCTGGAAATTCTTTTCAACCTCCCAAGCAAGTTAAGACATACAATTAAATGAAGACTTTGCCCCTTTCTCATCTGCTATTTCTCTAGGAAAAAGGAATTCGAATTTCATAAACACCATTCTGAGCAGACCAGAGGTGCATGTCAAAGCCTAAACGGTCAACCCATACAATCTTTGCCTCTGAAACCTGCAAAGCCAAAATATGTCCTTCGTAAACTATTAAGACAACCCTAGGCCAACCAAAAAGGTAGGTTAAGTTGATGAAAATTCATTTTTCTTTCAAGGGAAACCAACTCTGACAGCCAGTTTGGTTAAGTAGGGAGAACAATGAGATTTTAAAAATAAATAAATAAAACCCACAAGGAAAGGGGGGAAGCTGTGAACTGATGTAGCACACCAGGACACCCCTCGGGACAACCACAAATAAAAAAAAAAATCAATTTTTTCTTGAGATATATATTCATTTTTGAAAGTGTTGCTCGCCAGGGAGGGATGGATCCAGAGTGTTGGTAATCATAGGGGCAATAGGGGAAGCATTTGAACTTTTTGAAACTCTGGGGCATTGGCCCCCTTCATGTCCATCCCGAACACACTGTGGAACCATATTGAACAACAAGGCTTTACATCATAGAGTATTATATCAGTCCTATGGCAGTTTCACATCTACATTAATCCCTTTAAGCCAGGTAAGACTATTATGAACTATTTTATTTTGAATTTCCTTTTTCATGTTTTCAGCTGCTCATATGTTGCATCGACTATAAAAACGTTCCTTAATACCAAAAGATACAACCAGAGACACAGAAATGACAAGATACAGGGTAACTAGAGCAACACGATCATCAACATTATGGATAAGGATGTATGCCTCAAAGATTCTTGGGATGTGGTTTTTTAAGATAAAGCATTTTGATCACACCAACACAAAACTTTGGAAATATGAATAATGTATGATCTGAAACTAGAAACATAATTCAAAGAACAAGGAATCATAAAAACTTATTGGAGACACCTCTCCTCACTTTGTTAAATATGTCTGTGTGTGCAGGTGTGTGTTTTAGTAATGACATCTCTTTTCAACTAGACAAGTTAATTTGTCCAACTTAATTGAACCTTAGATCCTCACTGATTAGGTTGTTAAATATGTGTGTGTGTGGGTGTGTGTTTTAGTGATAGCATCTCTTTTCAACTAGACAAGTTAATTTGTCCAACTTAATTGAACCTTAGATCCTAACTGATTAGGTTATGTACCACAAAAAAAAAAGACATCTCTCTTATACCCCTTGCAAGTTCATCTTACTAAGAGTTTATGTGCTATTAGGAGAGGTCATCTTGCAAGGTGGCACTGTGAATCAATCATTAATATATATATAAGTTGGGAGCATACCTGAAAAATTAAATCAACATAGATGCGGCTGAAGCGAAGAACATCCTCCATATTGTTTGCATTTATCTCATCAACAAGTTTTTCTGCAGAGTCACGGAGGGGGTCTGGTGTTGCAGCTCTATAACCTACTGAAGTGACCCGTGTGCCATCCTAAAAAGAATTTACAACGCTGTCTCTTTTGTTATATAATTGACTTAACTTCAAGAAACATATAAATTTGTCTATCAGGCTCTCCAACACAGAATCACAAGCATTTGGAAAAGCAAATTCTGATAATTAAAAAGGAAAGAACAAAAATATAAGGCAAATAATAATCAGAGAACCACCATACCTCATTAAAATCTTCCATTTGAAGCACCTGTTCTACTGCAATAACATAAATGAGGTTTTCATCCACCTCTTCTCCAAATCTCTTTTTTCCAAACTGAGTGAAGCCTCTAAGAAATGAAGATACAAACATCTAAGAGATTCTGTTTATCAGGGCCATAGCTTGCTTCCAACATAATGAGGCAAATCAAATGCAGTAGCGTCAAAATGTTCTCAATTTACTTTTTCTAGTAAAATCGATAATACGATATATAACATTATGAGCAAAAATCCAAGAGGCCAAAGCATTAGTCTATTCTGGGGACAGGTCCACAGAATGCATAAAAGAACCAAGAAAAATGTCAAAAAGTGTTGACAGCTACAAGAGGACTGAAGGATTCTAGTGCAGTGATTTTAAGCTATTTGTTGCAGGTACATGTTTCTTTGGCTACCATATGCAGGAATCCAAAGAGGCATGCATCTGCAGGTTGTTAGTGGTGTCATGGGACATTGATGAGGTCATCAAGGTTGCAAGGAATTCACAAAATCCAACTCAAGTTCCAGTTGGGCCGGTGACAAAGGTCCGAGTTAAAAGATTCAAAGAAGCACTAAATAACTTAATTCAGGGAACTTTACAACAAGAAATTGGAGGCCAAATAAATAAAGAACCAAAAGGGGCCTTAATTATGCTCATATAAGTTCAGTTGGAAAGATAAAGACCCAAAACTACCCAAAACCAAGGAAAGACGAAAATAAAGAAAAATAACAGCAAGATTTGGTCAAAGTAGTTTGGTTTATTTAGTTTTCTAATTTTTACTTTTTTATTTTTTGTAATTTATGTTTTAGTTTCCTAATTCTTTATTAGGGAGTTACTATATTTTTAATTGCCAATTAAATCTTTACCTTTAGGCTATAAATAGACCATTATACATTGTGTAAAAAAACAACACTTTTGGAGAGAATTAATAAAATTGTGAGGGTTCTTCACACAGATTTTGTTCGTTTGAGAATTTTGAACTTATTCAAAATATGAGTCTTGTTTAGTTCTTTGACTTATCAATCTAGGCTTTGAACCACCTAAATTGTGACGTCATTCATTCCATTTTTAAATCAAGGTTCTTGATCTAGTAAGAAACGGGTCTAAGGTCATATACCTTAGATTCTTCCTCCTTTAGGGTAAGGGTTGAGGTCTTTAATTCCACCGATTCAAATAATTCGTTGGAACGATTTTTGGGTTAAATTAACTTGTTCGTGGGTTCTAGGGTTTCTATACCCAACGGGTTCATATCAGTTGGTATCAGAGCCAATCCAGGTTTTTTTTTCCTATGAATTATTCTTATTTAATTTTTTTTTGTGTCTGAAAACTCTTCATTCGTTGGTTTATTTTTTATTTTTGATATATTTATTCTTTATTTTTGTGCTGTCATATTCCCAAAAAAAAAAAGAAGGGCCAAAAAAAAAGGAGAAAAAAAAAACCCACAAAAAAAAGAGGCCGTGAAAAAAAAAGAAGGGCCAAAAAAAAAGGGAGAAAAAAAAAAGACCCACAAAAAAAAGAAGAGGCCGTGAAAAAAAAAAGGGCAGTTTTCAAATTTTGCAAAATTGATAATTCTCCATTTTGTAATTTTGTTCAAATTTGGCAAGTTCTAAAGTGTTATTACCAAATTTGAATTAGAATTTTCTAAATTTTTTGGTTGGCTTTGAAATATTTCCTTATTTGTGCACTTACCCAAATTCAAACGTTCCATATTTGTTCTCCTTTCATGAACTCCTTTCCTATTTTATAACATTGTCTTGCAGATTCCAATCATGACTCAAAATCAAAAAGATAACATAAGTGAGGAAGTTCAACCATAGGTTGGGTCGAATCTACAACTACAAGCATTTATGGAGGAGATGAGACGGATGATGAAGAGGGAGTTAAATCTTATACATGAAACGTTGGATTAGGTGGAAGAGGGGTCGCAAAGGGAGCAACCATCAATAGTGCCAACCCCCTCCAACAGAAATAGGTTTCATCAAAGAGAAACTGAAGTTGTGGATGAGTTTGAAGGGGATGGGTTAGAAGAGGAGTTTGATAGGTTGTCAGTGGGTAGTCATATGAGACTTGGTCGAAATAGAGAAGTTAATAATCGGGTAGACAACAATCTAGATAGTATCAAGATGAAAATTCCATCGTTTCAAGGTAAAAGTGATCCCGAAGCATATCTTGAGCGGGAAAAGAACATTGAGTTAATTTTTTATTGTCACAGTTATTCCGAATTAAAAAAGGTTAAACTTGTTATTGAGTTTACTGATTATGCAATTGTATGGTGGAATCAGTTGTGCATCAATAGACGACGGAATGGGGATCGACCTATTGAAGCTTGGGGTGAGATGAAGAGGGTGATGAGACAACGATTTGTGCCGAGTCATTACTATAGGGATTCATATCTCAAGTTGCAGAGTCTCCACCAAGGTAATCGAAGCGTAGATGAGTATTACAAATAGATGGAGATAACTATGATTCGAGCCAATGTGGAAGAAAATAGAGAGGCAACGATGGCTAGATTTTTGAAGGGTTTAAATCGAGAGATTGCCAATACGAAAGAGTTTCACCATTATGTGGAGTTGGAGGATTTAGTACATATGGTAATCAAAGTTGAAAGGCAGCTCAAGAGAGGCAACACACGACCAAAACCAACATCACAGATTCCGAATGCAACATCTTGGAGAATGAGCTACCCGAAAATAGAAGAAAATTCAGCCATCTCCAAAGTTAAGCCTAAATATAAACCAGTTATCTCCACCACGACTTCTCAAAGTAAGTCAACCCCTACTTTAACTCGATGTAGTGAGATTAAATGCTTCAGGTGTCAGGGAAGAGGACATATAGCTAGCCAATGTCCAAACAAACGAGTTATGGTGATTTGGAAAAATGGTGCAATCGAGTCTGAAGATGAAGGTAAAATTGATTGTTTGCCTCCATTGGAAGACGTCCCCATCGGAGCTGAGGAGTATGGGGCTGAACATGGTGATATGTTAGCGCTAGTAACTTGTCGAGCCTTAAGCTTATAAGCTAGAGGAGATGAAGAAGAAGTACAACGGGAGAATATCTTTCACACTCGTTGCCATGTGAAAGACAAGGTATGCATTTTGATTATTGACAGTAATAGTTTTACTAATGTTGCGAGTAAGACTTTAGTGGAAAAACTAAATTTGTCACCCACTAAACATTCTCAACCATACAAGTTACAATGGTTGAATGATAGTAGAGAAGTGAGAGTTACAAAACAAGTTGTTGTGCCATTCTGGATTGGGAAATATGAAGATGAGATGTTATGTGACGTGGTACCAATGCAAGCCGGGCATATTTAGGAAGGCCTTGGCAATTTGATCGACATGTGCAATATGATGGCTTCACCAAAAAATATTCATTCATGTTCAATCAACGAAAAATCACTCTAACTCCGATGACACCAAAACAAGTCTATGAAGACCAAGTGAGGTTGTAAAAATTGAGTGAGCAACAGAAATAGAAAGATCAAAATGGGTTGAGAGAAGAAAAAGAAGAGAGAAAAACCGAACTTGGTAAGAAAGAGAAAAGAGAGAAAAGTTCGGCCAATGAGGTAAAATCTGAGAGAAAACAAAAGAATTTCTATACCAAAACAAATGAGGTTAAGCGAGCGATACTCTCAAGACGGCCAATATTTGTACTTATGTACAAGGAATTCCTTTTAAGCACTAACCAACTTAACCCTTCTTTGCCGAATGTTATTGTTTCTCTTTTGCAGGAATTCGAAGATGTGCTTCCTGAAGAGCTACCCCAAGCTTTGCCACCTATCCGAGGGATTGAATATCAAATCGATTTCATACCTGGTGCATCAATTCCAAATCGTCCAGCATATAGCAACAATCCAGAAGAGGCGAAAGAGCTTCAAAGGCAAGTCGAAGAGTTGATGGAAAAAGGGTATGTGAGAAAAGTATGAGTCCATATGCAGTTCCGGTGATTTTAATACCTAAGAAAGATGGGATATGGAGGATGTGTGTTGATTGCCGAGCCATCAACAACATAACGGTAAGATATCGATACCCTATTCCTCGTTTAGATGACATGTTAGATGAACTGATAATAGTTGTGTTTTCTAAAATTGACCTTAAGAGTGGACATCATCAAATACGAATGAAAGGAGATGAATGGAAAATAGCATTTAAAACTAAATATGGGTTGTATGAGTGGTTAGTTATACCCTTTGGATTGACCAATGCTTATAGTACATTCATGCGCTTAATGAATCATGTTTTGCGTACTTTTATTGATAAATTCGTAGTTATTTATTTTGATGATATTTTGATATATAGCAAAAATTTGCATGATCATGTCTCACATTTGCATTCGGTTTTGGATGTACTTAGAAAAAAAAATTTATATGCTAACCTCAAAAGGTGTACCTTCTGCACCGACAAGCTTGTTTTTCTGGGTTTTGTTGTGAATGCTAAAGGTATCGAGGTGGATGAAGAGAAGATCAAAGCCATCCAAGAATGGCCGACCCCCTTCAATATAGGTGATGTTAGAAGTTTTCATGGTCTTGCTAGTTTTTACAGGAGGTTCATGAAAGATTTTAGCACTATCGCTATACCGCTAACACAAGTCATAAAGAAAAACGTTGCATTTCAATGAAGTGAAGAGCAAGAGAAGGCGTTTCAACTTATTAAATATAAGCTTACTCATGCACCTTTACTTGCTTTACCGAACTTTTCTAAAACATTTGAATTGAATGTGATGCTTCTGGTGTAGGTGTAGGTGTAGGCGCTGTTCTTATGCAGGATGAAAGACCACTTGCATACTTTAGTGAGAAGTTAAGCGAGACTGCACTTAACTATCCTACCTATGACAAAGAATTGTACGCCTTGGTTCGAGCTTTGGAGACATGGCAACACTATTTGTGACCGAAAGAATTTGTGATTCGTACGAATTATGAATCTTTGAAACATTTGAAAAGTCAACATAAGCTGAATAAGAGACATGCTCGATGGATGGAATTCATCGAAACTTTTTTTTATGTCATTCGATATAAACACGGTAAGGAGAATGTATTTGCGGATGCATTTTCACGCAAATATACCTTAATCTCTACTCTTGATGCTAAATTTCTTGGTTTTGAGCATATTAAAGAACTTTATCATAATGACCACGATTTTGGAGAAATTTATAGTACTTGTGAAAAATCTGCAAATGGCAAATTCTATAGGCATGAGAACTTTTTATTTAGAGAAAATAAATTGTGCATGCCAAATTGTTTATTGAGAGATTTGTTAGTTCGAGAATTTCATAGTGGAGTGTTAATGGGACATTTTGGAGTTGCGAAAACCTTGACAATTTTACAGGAGCACTTTTATTAGCCACACATGAAGCGAGACATTGAGAGATTTTGTGGTAGATGTATTAACTGTAGACAAACTAAATCTAAGGTTCAACATAATGATCTTTACACACCCCTACCTATTCCTAGTTCACCTTGGATTGATATTTCGATAGATTTTGTTTTGGTTTTACCTAAGAATAAATATGGATGGGATTCGATCTTTGTAGTTGTAGATCGATTTTCTAAGATGGCTCATTTTATTCCTTGTCATAAGTTTAACAATGCTTCTCATATTGCGGATTTATTCTTTAGGAGATTGTGAGGTTACATGGGATGCCTAGAACAATCGTTTCAGATCGGGATGCTAAGTTCCTGAGTTACTTTTGGAAGACATTATGGGGAAAGTTAAAAACGAAACTTCTATTTTCAACAACTTGTCATCTTCAAACTGATGGTCAAACAGAAGTAGTCAACAAAACTTTATCCACTTTGTTAAGGGCTGTCATTAGTAAAAATATTAAAACTTAGGGAAGAATATTTGCCGCATGTTGAGTTTACATATAATCGTACTGTTCACTCTACTACTAAATTCTCATGGTTTGAAATTATTTATGGTTTTAATCCTTTAACTCCTTTGGATTTCTTACCTTTACCTATTTCTGAGCAAGTGAATTTAGATGGTAAGGAAAATGCAGAATTTATGAAATAACTTCACGAGAAAGTACGGTTCAATATAGAGAGGAAGACCGAATAATACATCAAGCAAGCTAACAAGAGACGTCACAAGTTGATTTTTGAACCCTGCGATTGGGTTTGGTTCCACGTGGAAGAAAAGATTTCCGGCACAAAGACGTTCCAAGTTGTTGCCCCGAGGAGATGGTCCTTTTCAAGTGCTAGAACGGATCAACGACAATGCTTACAGGCTTGATTTACCAGGTGAGTATAATATTAGTGCTACTTTCAATATTACTGACTTAAGTCCTTTTGATGTAGGTGATGATTTGAGGACAAATCATTTTCAAGAGGAGGGGAATGATGAGCTCATCAAGATTAAAAGGAATTCACAAGATCCAACTCAGATTCCAGTTGGGCCGGTGTCAAAGGTCTAAGTTAAAAGATTCAAAAAAGTACTGAATAACTTAATTCATGGGACTTTACAACAAGAAATTGGAGACCGAATAAATAAAGAACCAAAAGGGATCTTAATTATGCTCATACAAGTCCAGTTGGAAGAATAAAATATCCAAAACTACCCAAGACCATGGGAGGACGAAAATAAAGAAAAATCGCAGCAAAACTTGGTCAAAATAGCTTGGTTTATTTAGTTTCCTAATTTTTATTTTTTATTTTTTGTAATTTATGTTTTAATTTTCTAATTCTTTATTGTTTAGGGAGTTATTAAATTTTTAATTGCCAATTAAATCTTTACCTTTAGACTATAAATAGGCAATTATATATTGTGTAAAAAAAAACACTTTTGGAGAGAATTAATAAAATTTTGAGAGTTCTTCACACAAGTTTTGTTCTTTTGAGAACTTTGAACTTATTCAAAATAGAAGTTTTGTTTAGTTCTTTGACTTATCAATCTAGATTTCGAACCATCTAGATTGTGGCGTCATTCATTCCATCTTTATACCAAGATTCTTGATCTAGTGAGAAACAGGTCTAAGATTATATACCTTAAGTTCTTCTTTCTTTAGGACAAGGATTAAGATCTTTAATTCTACCGGTTCAAATAATTCGTTGAGACGATTTTTGGGCTAAATTTACTTGTTCGTGGGTTTTAGGGTTTTTATACCCAACAGGTTCAAATCAGACATCAAATTTTTCAAACAGAAAAGAACCACCCAAAACCAGGAGAAATGTTGTAATATCAGGGGTGTTGTGCATTAAATTTCACAGGGCGTCAGTAGACTTCTAGGAGACATGAGACTAGTTAGGCATAGATAAAAAGAACCCTGCACCGGCCATTCTTATAGCCATCCCAATTCCCCTACTTCACTCCAAAAGCAAAGCAGAAAAGAAGCACGAAAGTCACTCAAATTATGCAACAATTTGGGAGGAAATATAGTTACAATGTCAAATCCCAAGAAAGTTGGAAGATGACTCCCATAAGGGATTTTCTGGTAGACACAGTAGCATAAATTTGTTTGAATATTATCAGAATATTAGATCCTCCAAAGTTGAGGTTCAGAACAGTGATAGACAATGATCATTAGGTCCAGAACAACTAGGCACACATGCCAAGCCCTGTGCATAAACTTTTGCTATATTCTTATAATCATTTGAGAGTCAAAATCAAGCGATGCTGCTCACACCAAGAGTGCATCAACTTTAAACTATTTGCCATCGATTAAATAGTGGCCACAGAACATCTCCAGTTGTGGTTTTGGAGGTAAATGTAATGGTTTTGACCATAACAAATTTATACAACACCAAGTCGATTCTAGTAACCACAAAAGAGGAAGAGCTTAATGAATCATTGGGACCTTAAATCACCATTATAATTATGATAAAGTGATGAAGTTGGCAATAGCTGAGTCTTTGTTATAGGGATGATTTTAGAATAGCAAGGAAATGATGCCTTGATAAATTGGAGGCTGACCATTGCATACAAATACAGATGGTATTATCATTTTGCAACACATTTTAGGGGCCAGCAGAAACTGTAACTTGATGTTATACTTTCAGAAAATGGATTTAAGTTGGAAGTGTTAATAAGAATTCAAAGAAAAAAAAATGAAGAAACTCCGAACCTTCAATGCCATTCTATCTTCAGGCTTCTTAATGATCCCCTGAATTGTGCACTGTGGAGTCCTCAACCCACAATGCTTCAACTGGGTAGGAATTAACCAAAACAACCATTAGCTAACATCTATGCATCAACACAACAATTGACATGTAACATGACATGTACATGGAGACAGTGATGTTCAAATTTAATCAAATATTATACAAATATAAATTAAAAAAAATGTTATACCATATCATATTTTTAGCATCATTTTTAAAAGTGCGGTGCACCACGATTAACATTCGCAGAACAAAAGTATATATGCAATAGCACACTAGCGGAATGAAAATTAAACTTGAAAAAAAAAATCTCTAAAATAATCACCTGAACATGGAGACTGGACCTCATGTCGGGGGAAATTTAGTTAGTGGGAGCATCAAAGCACAGAACAGGGGTTCTATGAGAGTCAACGGCAAAATGAACGCCAAAACCCAGAGGCCAACCCTCATGAGTCAATGTTGAAAGAGTTCCCACGGAAGACAACTCCATTATTGTTCTTGAAACCTCTGCAGGGGAAGGTTTATGCTCTGATTCAGCTCGGACTGGCTCTGAAACTACTGTAGCTGAACATTTTAGGGTCTGATGCAGCGATTTCCGAAATTGGGTTGTTCTCAATTTGATTCTGCACCTTGATGCTGCTGATTGTTTGTGAAATTGGGAATTTGTTGTGGGGAAAATTGAAGTTGATGGGGTAGTTAAGAGAGTCTGGGTGCGAGAAATCATTTGGAGTTCTGTACGGACGTGACGCTGTTAAAAAAAAACAGTTTAAAACATCGTCAAACTAATTTAAAAAAAAATCGCAACATATCAAATATTTAACATTATTAAAAAAATTTAAAATATCACCTACGATAAATTAATTTAAAAAATATCACAACGTATCAAATTTTTAATACTATTAAAAAAATTTTAAAATACTACTCACGATAAATTAATTTTAAAAATATCACAATATGTTAAATGTTAAAAATTTGACATGCGATATTTTTTGAATTAATTTATGCGTAGGTGGTATTTTAAAAATAAAAAAAATTAACAATGTTACACCCGTACAAAGCACAAATCATTTGATTGCGGTATGAAAACTCGTAGAATTAGTTTATGACAGTGATGTTTTAAAATTTTTCTTTTTAATAGTGTCACGAACGTAAAAAGCTCAAATCATTTGACTGTGGTGTGAGATGGGGAGAGAGAGAAGATAATTATGTCTTATTTCAAAATTGACAAAATTCAAGGGAAATTTTTGCACAGCCTCCGCTGACCCCTGTTTGGAATTTCATGTTCCAACTTATTTCAAAATTGAGGATAACCATTGTTTCATATATATATTAACTCAATATCTTTAGATTGTAAGAGAAATTATAATCACTAAACTATTATTTAGAAAGTTCTTTTTTATTTTCACACACTTAATTAATTTATAAATTTTTAAATTATCTAAAATTTTCTTATTTTTGAGTAATGACGAACTATTTCTAATCAAAACAAAATTTATTGATCATGTCAATATATATTTTCTTTTTTTTTATAGGTATTCTTTTAAAATTATTATTCAGGATTATAATTTTATAGTGATTTTAACATATAGTATTTCATGCAATTGAACAATTTGTTTAGTGCATTTCAATTCAATTTGTAACAAAATTCACAATATAATAAAATAAAATCAACATTGAAAATAATAATACTAATATTGCTATTTGAAATGATAGTTTCCTTTTTTTTAATTATTGTTCACAGGTATCCAAAATCCTAACAATTTGATTCGAGCAACTAGGGGTGATCAGTATTCACTTAAAACAGAATAAACCGTTTTTACTGAATCGTTTATTTACATTTTTGATAATTTATTATATATTTAGTTTGGTTTTGCCTAAAATTAAATTTTAATTTGATTTATTTAGATGGTTATCGATTTTAATAATTTTTTTTTCAATTAAATCAAATTAATTAAAAATATTATATATTTTTTTAAATAAATTTTATTTATATAAATATATTATAATATTATAATTAAAAATTAAAACTAATATAATAGAGAATGTATAATTAATGAAAAATTTGTGGTTTCCACCTTTCTGATTCCCATTTCCAATGTCTAGCTTATTTTGTCTCTTTTATTCTCAAACTTAAAACTCTCACTCACACCTCTCCATCTCCTTTTCCTATTTCACTCATCTGTCACTCTCAAAATTTAATTTATTTGAAATTTTCAAAGTGATATTTAATAAATTAAAATTTTTAGTGAATTTTGAATTTTAAATTTTAATATTATAATTTATAATCACAAATTGATATGAATGATTTATATTATATTTATATAAATATGAATAGAAAATAATGTTATTTAAAAGTCTTTTGTAATAAGAAATTTTAATAATTTGGTTAATTTGACTAATAAAACCGAATTAATCGTCTCTTTCGGTTAAGTGAATTATCAATTTTTAATTTATTTGATTATATTATAATTATGAAAATTGTATAACAAAATTAAATCAGTAATTCTAATTTTTATCATTTTACATCCCGATGAGTAGGACTGGCAATTGGGCCGGACCGGCTTGAGCTCGGGCCTAATTTTTAGGCTCGTCTTAATTTCGGGCCGAGCCTGAGCATAGATGAGCTCGGCCTGTTAAAAGCCTGGCCCTTTTAATATAAAATGTAATTCATATGTATAGACATGAACAGACACAGAAGTGGGCAATTTGGCCTTTTAATGGTGAGCACATGATGTACACCAGCCCGGCCCATTTTTTTGCAAACTCTACTTAACCTAGATTTCCTCTTGCTCTTCATCTTCCAAAGCCCTTGACAACAACGATGGCACTCACCATCATCTTCATCTGAGCAATCAGACCTCCAGACATGTGGTTGCCTCGATCTTCTCTTTGATTTCTGTAAAGGTAAGTTTAGATTTCAAACTTTTTCTCACCCAATTGCTCCTTTTTTCTTTGAGCAATCGGACCTCCAGACAGTAAAATTTTAAAGAATTTTGGTCAGTTGCTCCTTTTTTCTTGCTTTCTTTTCAGTTGCTTAGCTGTTGCTCTTTTCTTACTCTGGACGTTGTTAATGAATGCAATACTAATTCAAGTTTTTTTTTTTAAAGATCATTTCCATGAGGTGAAGAGCAAAATAGATAAGAAAAAAGAGGTTTGTGCATACGGTTTTCATACTCTTTCAAAATATTATGAAGCTTGCTTATACTTGTTTGAATTTTGCCTTGTGAAGTGACTCTGCTATGCTTCCTTACTTGGCTTTGTTTCATTACTCGGCTATCGCCCCCATCGCCCCCGTCTTTTGATTTGGATTCATTTTATTCTTAGATTTGGAAAATGGATAATTCAGAGGTATGAGTTTTGTAATTTGTATCAAATGATGTGTGATTTGATTTATGCTTAAAATTTCTATATTTGTCAACTTGAATTTCATTTTTTCACACTTTCCATATTTTTGTTTATTGTCTACAGATATCGGATGCAAACAATGAAAATATTGTTGTCACTGTCACTGATCTTGATCCATCAAAGCAACAACAAGAGCAGACTCTGAACCAGATCTCTGTGAAAAAGGCCAAAAACCAAAGAGGGAAGTGAAACTTAGGTCTGAGATATGGACCCATTTTACCAAGAATGAAAAAAATCCTTTGTACAACTATTGTTTGAAGGTTTTCTCATGTCCGCCTACGGGAGGAACTACACATTTAGCACGGCATATTAAAAAAGGAATATGTAGTGCCTATAAAGGAAGGTAGGACTAGAAGAACAACAAGAAGATAATGGGTAGACTCTTCTAAACCTTGCCAAAGGCATATCGGATCAAGGCAGTTCACTTGTTTGGAAGTTTGATCAAGAAAAGAGTCGGAGAGATTTGACAAAACTTATAATTACTCATGAGCTCCCATTCAGTTTTGTTGAAAACCTTTCATTTCAGAAATTTGTGTTGGGTATCAATCCAAAAGTTAAGTTTGTCACCCGAAACACAGTGAAGAGTGATTGTTTGAAATATTATGAAATTGAGAAAAATATATTGAAGGAGCTTTTGTTATTATCAGATCCAAGGGTGTCTTTGACTACAGATACTTGGACATCCTTACAAGATCTTCCTTTCATGGCTCTTACTATTCATTTTTTTGACAAGGAGTGGAAGCTTCAAAAAAAATTTATCAACTTTGCATTGGTTCCTGTGAAGGCAAGTGGAGAGAATTTATCTGACATAATCATTAGCTGTCTATTGGAGTGGGACATTGAGAAAATTGGTACTCTTACCATGGATAATGCTTCAGCTAATGATGTGGTTGCTAGATGCCTCCAAGATCATTATTCAAGTAGGAGGATGTTGGTGCGTAGAGGAGAGCACCTTCAAGTTCGTTGTTGGGGTCATATTTTGAACTTAATTGTTCAAAAGGGTTTGGATAGGATAAAGGAATGTATTCATAGGGTGCGAAATGCAGTAAAATATGTGAAGGCATCATTGAAAAGAAAATTGGAGTTCATTCAATATGCTGATCAAGAACGTATTTCCAAAGGTAAAATGCTAGTTCTTGATGTGTGTACTAGGTGGAATTCCACATATAAAATGCTTGGATCTGCATTACATTTTAGAAAAGCATATGAGCACATGAAAACTCGTGATTTAAATTTTAAAGATCCTCCTTTACATGAAGATTGGGAAAAGGCTAAAATTGTTCACAAGTTTTTGGAAACATTTTACATGGCAACCAATGCATTGTCTCGAAGCAAATACTGTACAGCAAACATATTTCTACGTGAAATTTATCGAATTCTAATGTTGCAGAAACAGACTACTCAAGATGTAAACTCAATCCTTGTGGACATGGCAAATGATATGCTTTTCAAATTTGAGAAATATTGACTTGAAAAGGAACCCAATGTGTTGCTCTCTATTGCATTTGTTTTGGATCCTAGATTCAAATTTAAGAATCTGAAATTTTGCTACAGAAGGATACATGATAGTGTTTTGGTAGATATTATGTTGGACCGTGTTAATAAAAAATTGCATGCTCTTTTTTAGGAATATTTTGAAACATATGAAGTTTCAATGCGTGAACAAGTATCAAAAAAAAAAGAAAGTGGGAAAACAGTGAAGCAAGAGGGAGCAGCAAAGATGAATGGAATTTTTAAAGCAATTATATGGTCGAATTTTATACAATTGAGGATGAGAAAGATGATGTGTCTAAGAGTGAGTTGGATGCTTATTTGGAAGAAAAGCTCTACCCAACAGAAGTTGATGAAACAAAAGACGACTTTAATATTTTAGACTATTGAAAAAGTGTTCAAACTAAATTTCCAATTATGTCTATTATGGCTAAGGACATATTGGCTATTCCAGTGAGTTCAGTTGCATCTGAGAGTGCTTTTAGTATTGGTAGGCATGTTTTAAACAA
This sequence comes from Dillenia suffruticosa, assembly GCA_033439265.1. NCBI lineage: Eukaryota > Viridiplantae > Streptophyta > Magnoliopsida > Dilleniales > Dilleniaceae > Dillenia > Dillenia suffruticosa. The sequence goes on along the minus strand of JAVTVX010000018.1, from coordinate 9,714,497 downwards.
GTTTCGTAATTCTTTGCTTCCTTCTACTGCCAAAACACTAATTTGTGCTCAAGATTGGATTAAAAGTAAACCCAAGGAAATTGATTTTGAGCCAGAATTTGACTCTGCCTTTGCTGGTTAGTATTCATATCTTAGCAATGAAATCTTTTTTTATTTTATTAATCACTAACTTTTCTCATATATACATGTGTTTGTTGCAGGCGGAATCAATAAATAAAATAAAAAATTGCAGTGCTGAGATGGTGAGTTTTGATGTAATTCTTTAATCTTTCATGCTCTCATTTTTCTATTTTATTATTATTATTTTCTAATTTGTGTTGGGTGTGTTGATGAAGGTTTGGATTCCTTATTCTGGCTGTAGTGGCTGTGTAAATGGAAACATGTAATAAACTTTCTCTCTCTCTCTCTCTCTTTTACTTTCATTATTGCTCCCATTCTTCATTGCCTGTGACTTAAATGGTTGGTTACAAATGCTTGTATCTAAAACCCTTCTGAAGCAGCTCAGTCTCAAGCTTCAAAATTGATGGTTTGTTCATGATTAGTCCCATTGGCGTTTATTTTTTGATAGAATTTGTGAAAGTTTTTTTTTTTTTGGATAATTCTAGGTACAATTACATTTCACTTAGCTATATAAGTCAAAGTATTGTCTCTTTGGATTTTTTATTTAGTTTTATTTTTGTGACATTGTAATTTTGGGAATGAAAAATTGAATTAATAGATTTTTTAGGAGAGAAAAAATTACTATTCGGGCTTGAGCCTGGCCCGAAATGGACCCTAGGCCCTTTTAATATTTCAGGCTGAGCTCGAGCCTAAATTTTTCTAATTAAGCTCGAGCCTATAAAATTTTAAACGGGCCGAGCTCGAGCCTTGCAAAGCCCGACTCAAAAAGCTCGATTGCCGGGCCTACATACGAGCAACTGTTAAATCCAATTTAGAGACTAACTCTTCCGATATCTATTTTAATATTTTGAAAATTCAAACTCAAAATTTTAATTAAAAAAATTTCATATTCTATTAATTGATTCACGGATCGTTGATATACAAAATGATAGTTTCAAGAAATCAAGTGGTGTCCTAAATAATCAATCTAAGTCTACTCAAAATAAAATTTTACTAAAAGCACCAAAATAGAGATTAATTTTAATTTTAATATGAAACTAAGAATTTGTATTTACCTTTAAACAGTACTTCCGACCTTTTAATATATAACCTCTAACTAATATCACTTAATGAAGCTCTTAACTCAATTAGCTATAATTAATTCAACATATTCAGAATAAAATTAATACTTAATACTAGACAATTATATTTGACATAATATTATTGAATCCTATTTTGGTACATAATTACTAAATTTGATGTATCAAAGGGTTTCAAATGTTTCCATTTCCAAAAGGAAAAAAAAATCATTCGGAGTACTGATTTTCGTACGTCCCATGTTGCATGGCAACTAAATCTCTCTTTTAGAGTGTGAATATCCAACAACAGTTTTTGAATTTAAGGCCATTTTTTTTATTACTACAAACTCTGAGTGTGTGTGTGTGTGTGTAATTTTATTTATTTATTTGTCTTGCCAACTTCGAGGCATGAAGAAAAGCATATCTCTTATAACAAAAACACACGGGGTGCCCAAACCTAGACCTGCCTTGTTTAACATCAATCCAGATTTACGTATGACGGCCAGGCCAGTTGTGTGCGGAGAAAACCGAAAATTTCCATCCTGCCAAGAAACTTAAATGTATGAAACATAAGCGAGTGTAACCATATTACATAGAAGCAGCTGCTTGAAAAGAGTCATTTTCGGATGATCTTCCTCGGCACGGCAATATACCCTTCAAGCATCGCAACCATCTTAAGAATATTCAGCTTGGCCCAGCCACCCAAAAAAAAGGAGAAAAAAAAAAAAGGCAATATACTGCTTGAGAACAACATATTACAAAGTAAAGAAAGCCAACTTGGTAATCACAGTCACACGTAAAATTAGCAATATGCAGCTTGACAACAGTTCTCAACTCACAGTGGTGTGATAGTTCTCGACTCACAGTGGTGCGAGCTTTGGTGTAATTTCAGAGGGGTTGAAATATGCGTTAGTTTTTAAAATTTAAGTGGTTGTCTCCAACAATTGAAATAAAGGCATCATATAACGTTAATTGTAAGGAGTAGGCAGACAAAGAGGGTAGGAAATTTGTTACTTCTCTAATTACAGGGAACCAAGCAGTGATATTGGACATAAATACCTCCAAAGGCATTTCAGTTGAAGATGGCCAATATTCTTGAGGTCCTGTAGGAATTGAACGCTATGGATATGGAACATCAAAAGACTGTTGTAACCCCATGATTCTTGGACACCAGATGTATTGTGAGCCAGACCAATGAGAAGAAAAATCTGAGTAATCATGAATTTATCCTCAGCTCATGATAGCGCAGAATCTTTTCTAGCTTTTGGACAAGGCAACTTGGACAACACCCATTCTGGTGAATCACTTAACCACAATGCTTCACCAGTCTCCTTGTGTTTAAAGTCGGGCGCTCTCTCCTTGGTCTTCAAGAAAAATGAAGCAACATAAAAGAGGTAATGATAAAAGAACTACACAGAATGCATAGTGAACACTTGTAAGAGAGCGACTAGAGTATATATTAGTACCTTATTTAATCTGTTGTCCCACCATTTACTTGGATTTTCCACCAGGTTCTTCCAGGCTTCATCATCTAGCAACAAGAAGAATGGCCACTTATTAATTATGCCACATGCATACAGGCCAACAGCTTTAACTCCTCCATTTACACACTGAAAATTGGCAGGCTTGCAAGCAATTGTGGCAGAAAGCAAGAGAAGGTCAAAAAAAGAAGAAGAATTTTATGATGTTTTCTTTTGTCAATAGACTTCATATTTCAGAAATGAACTAAAACCAAAAGGCCAACTGAAAAAATTATATGGTTTTCATTAAAACATGGAATGACATTGACATATTCTTATTTTAATGGCTATCCTAGAGCTACCATAGTTTCTTCACTAATCAAACAGCACACACTTTAAGCTCCCAACTCCGCTCCCAACTCCAGGCCAAAGTACCATTAAACCCTGAACTTTATATTTTTCATATTGGGCCTCAAATCCTTTATCAAATCCTTTATATTGCTCACATAGGATTGTGTGCACTTTTGGCCTTCAAGTTGACATGCAATAAGCAAAAGTTCAAATTATGCTGATGTAGTGCATTTCCATCTGCCCGTCAGGTACTTGAAAGGCTAAAAGTGAAAGCACAATAAGAGTTCAAGAGCTAAATGAATTGAAAAAAAAAAGGCCAATTAGGCAATCATATTTTGGTTCTTTAGTTTCATGGCTAAAAGTACACAGAGTCCAAATTAAAAATAAAATAATTACCAAAAACTATGAAGATACTTGTTCTTTTTTGTTCTCTCTCTCTCTTCTCCCCCCTTTCAAATTTCTAGGACATGGATATTCAATCCAAAACAAATATTCGGTTAGAATACAAATAAAAAGCAGAAGCATAACCAATATCCAAAAGTAATTTTAAATCCTTGGATATATTTCTCTGCAAATTTTAGTCAACTTGCTGGACTTCATTGTTTAAATCATATCAAGTTTACACAAAATATAAAGTTGATCACCAATGACTTTGAAAACTGCTTGGTAAAACTGGTGAGCAGGGATAACATGGCAAATATTTGTGAAAGCATGGCCATAATATTTAACCTTTAGAGTGCTTCGGTTGCATCACTCTTCCTGATTGCTTACTCTTTGTAGTTTTAACATCAGCTTCTAAATCTGCAAGTCCTGGCAAGACCCATTTTGGTGCAGAAGCCACCCACAGTGAAAGACTATTATCATCCTTGTGCTTAAAATCCGGATGTTTTGGCTTTATCTGCAAAAAGGTCAAAGCAACCATTTTCAATACTAGAGGCATGTGTCTATCAACTTTTTCATTAACATTCATTTGAATGAAATCATCACCAGCCCTTTGCGCTTATCATTTCTGTAGTCCCACCACTGTTTTGGATTGTTAAATAGATCATTCCAACGTCTTGATACAGCATCTATACCCTTTGTAGCAGCACCTGAAAAGATAAACCAAAAAAGTGACTTGTGCATACCAAATACTGTTATTTTTCTTATTCCTCCATTTATTCTATGGCCAAAAGTCAAGGATAGGAAATGCGACGCCATCTTTTTTCTGAACAGATAGTAGGCTATATTAAGTTTTGTAGCCAATGAACAATGGGTGAAAGGGAGTCCAAAGTTGTAAAATAGGAGCAAACATATAATATTCTTTTGGTCACTCAATTGTCCTCATGCTTGTCCCATTTTCTTGAGTTCTTAGAAAGAAAAAGAAAACTCCTAGCTTAATGAAAAATTGCTTTTACTTATTTCAAATTATTATCTTTAATTTGAATGTTTTAGTAGGTTTCGAACAGTTAATCCTATGCGATGGAGATAGAGAAGGAAAATTATCTTTAGATTGACTATTGAGGCAGCAAGAAGACAAGAATTCAAGAGAAATTAGTCAAACTTTTCTGGAGAGAGCAGATATACCAAAAAGAGAAATCAATTCAAAAACATTCAACTATGATCGTGGCCTCTCTTAACAAAAACTCTAGATCCAAGTCCCTAAAGGTTGAAAACTAAAACAAGTTAAAATCCCAACGAAAACACAAAAAAAAGCAGACAAATAATCAGATCACAAGTATAGAAGTTCCTAATATATGTTGTATATCAGTTCTCGCCTGGTAGAAGTCTCTTAGTCATGGTGGACAGCCACAAAGTTGCATCAAAGAGCGACATGAACATAAAATATGCTTTGGAAAGCAAAGTTTGAGCCAAAGTAAAAGAAAGAGCCATCCTACATGAAAAGATATCAGGTAGAAGTCTCTTAGTCATGGTAGATCACCACAAAGTTTGAGCCAAAGTGAAAGAACGAGCCATCCTACATGAAAAGAAATCTGGTAGAAGAAAGTCTCTTGGCCATGGTGGACAACCACAAATTGCTTCAACGAGCAACATGAAGACTACACATCATTAAGGGGGGGGGGGAATTTAAGCCAAGGCGAAAGAAAAGAGCAACTCTACATGAAAAAAGAAAACTGCAAGCATCGGAAACTACAATAAAAAGGGGCATTTCTTTCTAGCAAGGAATCCAGGATAAAAAATTGTATTCCCAGATAAATTGCATTATTCAATATTAGGTCCATGTACGACTTGACCAAGGCCTTGTTTGGATTGCAAGTTTTGGAATCAAGAAACGGGAATGAAACCATTTCATTTTGATACAGTGTTCCGAGATGGCACTTGAATATTGGAATCAACTTTAGGTTGGAATAGGAAGAAGGCCACCATGGATTTCACGAAACCTAAGTCGAGGGGTAGGAGATGCAGAATCAATACTAGAATGAAAAAATAAATAAATAACTGAGTAAAGAGAAACTTGTCCCGTTTCTCATTGTTGTGACTCTCTTGACATCTCTTCCTCCCTCATCTTTGTGACACTCTTCCACCCCAAAGGTAGTAGACATCAAGAGCTTGGATCTTGACCACTATGACAGCATAGATCTTGATCTTGACTATGACAAAGCTGAAATTCTTTAGACAAAGAGGTTTGGATCTGAGAATGAAAGCTTGGAGTTTGAAATTTCAAGATCTCCATCTCAATTGAATTCCTCTCTCGCCTTCCTTCAGTTTAGAATTCTCAAAATCCCCCCAATAATATCACATTGAAGGATTGACCAGATCAATTACGTGAGGAGAAATTAAGAGGGGAGAGAGAGAGAGAGGATTGAAGATTGATGATGACGATGATTTGGATATGAGAAAGTAATTTGGTGGGATTATTTTTTATTTTGGAAGAAATAAGTCAGAACTCTTCTTTCTGAGACAAAAGAGAGTTTCCATAAGTGGTGATATCCTCCATTTAGAATCCAGTTACATTTAGTTTAATGAGGTGTAAGGATGTGTTTTTCTAGTGTTTCCATATATATATATATTTAATACATAAGTCACCAACTATGCATGAAATTTACAAATGGTTTGCATGAAAATTGTGTTTGGATTGGATTCTGTGCAATTTTTTCTACACATCAATCATTCGATGAAATGAAACAATGATTTTTAGATTGGATTCTGTGCACTCCCACATAATAATTTGGAATGAATATTTTCATACTGATTCCTTAAAAAAAATCTGGAAAGGAAATGAGAATGCTTCTGATTCTGATTCAAATTCCCATTAGAAATCAAAACAAGGCCCAAGAGGAAAAGTGGGATGATACTTGGGACAAGATGATATTTGTTCACAAAACATAAGGAAATTGCCCCTTTTGAAACTAGCATGAAAGTCAATTTCCTCCTCAGTGTCTTCAAAGTTTTCACAATATCAAATTTGAATGCTTTCTTTGCCAGAAGAAGATGCACAAGATTTTAAAGAACTATAAAAAGATATTGGAGACTCGACAATGGGAGGCAGATTTCGTGTTCAAAATCGGGCTTAATTTTTTATTTTTTAATTTTTTTATTTTTTTATATCAAATTCTTGAGGTTTGAAGTCCTTTTGAATTTCCAAATAGGACGGAGATACAGTCGGTTTCGTTGTCCTTTGATTGAATATAGAATTCTCCAACCTCATTCACCAATAAACTCTTTATCATCTCATTTATATTGTCACAGAACTCAAATATCCTTTCCAAAGGGACTAAATGTTTATCAGGGTAATGATATTTTTTTAATAGAAAAAGAAGAATATATTAGAAGAACAAAGAAATGTACAAAAAAACTCCTAAGAATAATGCATCCTCAAAAGAAAAGAAACAATTGAAAACAACTAATGTACAACTGCACTCCAATCCCTCATCAACTCTTTCAAATAATAATTTTTAAAAATACCCGATGCATGAACACAGAGAAGCATAGAAATCAATCCTTGGTAATTAAATTAAGGTTCAGCATAGTAATCAACATAATTATGCAACTTGTGGTCATGGAACATGAAAACCATCATAAGAATAGGAAACATAATCAAACAAGCCACAACCTGTATTGTCATGAGAATAGGGATTAGCATAATTATGAGCAGTCATGTGATAGTTTCCTTAGTCAAAGGTACATAACCCTCATCACCATGTACCTTTCTTGCTTATCAGGAAGTAAGGAGCAATACGATGTATTGATAAAGAATTGTTCTCCGATTCCTTTTCAACTCCTCTAACCTGTGATCTTTATAAATCGTTGATTAATGAGCCTATAGAGAAGAATAATTACTCCAACGAGAGAAACTAATAATCTTATTCCTAAAAATTCCAGCATTCTGCTCCTCTCCAAATATCCCAAGGAATAGCTACAAAAGTACATCTCCAATGCAGGCACGCATCATTCTACTCTCCAGAACCTTTAAATTTTGTGAGAAACAGTTAACAGAGACTCCTTGAACAAACCCACTCATTACAACAGACAGCAATAAAGCAATTCTACATCTCCTAAGTAACAGAACAATAGCAGAAAGGAAATTCTTGAAAAAGAAAAAGAAGCATGAGAAGAAGAACTCACCTTACAAATGGAATAGCTATTTATGATGAATGTCCAGAACAGAAGATGAAATTGCTGATAGGGATAAAGAGTAAATGCTAGAAGAACAGAAAGATGCGGGAGGTAGCAACATGGGTGACTTTGAAGAACAAAAAGGATACGGGCAAGAAGCAAAAGACAGAGATGTTTACAAGCAGCAACATGATGAAGAACAAGCCCTTGAGGAACAAAAGATGTTGACAATGCCGGTAAACTTGAGACGATATCTCGGGAGCTAAAGCCTCACAAAGCTGCTTGGATCATTGACTTCTCAACTCTAGTTGATAAACAAGTAAAATTCTCAATAGAAAATCATTAAGAACCATTGTGACATGATGTTCTTCCTTACGTTTGCTTGCAGCATACCAGGCCAACCTTTGAAGTATGACAGAAAAGTGCAGCATGATGACACAGTCAAGACTTAGTTTTTAGATGGCAAAAGGAAAAGCAAGTTGCTGCCTATTGGAAGTGATCATAGAATACATCCAACAATCAATAAACTTTGATTAGATGGAAAGGAAAACTATTCAACACATCCAGTGTTACTTGTAGGAGACAAGTTCCGCCAACCGGGAGAATTAAGGGGAATTATGAGCCAGAAATCTAAGAGTACAGCAGCCTCAAATTATGATGATGCAATTCTCTAGTTTCATTAATAAGTCAGATATGCATGTAGACAAATTCATGTGATCAAAGATTAGAATAGTTAATAACTTTACCGCTTGCCAGTTCGCTATAGTCCCTAAATTGATATAATTAAATAGAAATTTAAGGGTCATTGAAAGAATAAATTTGCGAGCTAGGGTGGTTGTATGCTTTGAAAAAAAAATAGAGAGAGAAAAAATGCACCAGTTGTTCTTTCTTCTGCTGCAATACAGATATCATATCCAGTTTAGGAGCAGATTCTGCTGTCTTATCCAGATCTGTTCAAGGAGGTGGACTCCTCCCTCACTCTCTCATCATGTTTTACCCACCCACCATTTGCCCATTGTTGTTCTATCTATTTCCAGCAGTCTTCCTCTGTTGCATCAAATAGAAATATCTAAAAGCAGGAAAGACATCCACCCAATCCCACCCTGTACCCCCTTGCTTTTTTCTCATTCTAATGAGGATGTCTTCAAGATGCTTACCTCAATGCATTTTATTCATCAACAGAAACAGGGCTGTCAATTCAAGATTTCATTAGACACTGCAAAGTCTAGCTTAGTCATTTTGAGGAGTTCCAGCAGAATCTCTATCCATGTTAGGCATCGCATAGTTCAGAAATTCCTTTTACAAAGGAGGCTTTACATTTCCAACTAATAGAGAGTTTCAAATCTAGAAGTATCAATCAAGCCCCGTTGTTATTAATTGGGTAGGAGAAAACTTTAAGAGGGTTCAAAAATTTATCTGGAGTTCCCACAGCTTTATGCATCATCTACAAATACAAAGTGCGATAAAGAAACTCGTGATATAAAAACCAAGTGGCAACATATTCTTGCAATACATAACTTCCTAGCTTCTTCTGATAAAAATTATAAAATAATTCTCTAGCTTCTCTTTCTCTTTCTATTTCATCAACTTATGTTTCCAATAAATTTTGGAGTTGTTTCAGTTATTCTAGCTGCTGCGTCTAAACACAGTGATATAATGATTTTTCTTGTTTTTGGCTCAACAATATATTAAGTTTCTATGAAGTTGGCCTGGTATCAAATCCTATATTTCTCGAATTTCGGTAACCAACATTTTTTTTGATTTTGTCTAGTCTCAATCTTGTCCAGCACAGTCTTTATAATCAATCCTTTTCATTTTATAAGCTCAATACTATAAAACACAGACACTTCAAAATGGAAGTTGTGTCTGCGTCAGATACATGTCGGACTCCACACTTGCTTGTTTGACACCTGGGAGGCCTGTCACAACTCCACATTAATTTTTCATTACCACTTTACACATTAAATGCCTCCAAGACACTCCTTGAGCACTTCTCAATCATGCCTAAAACATTTTTGAAACACTCTAAACATTTTTTACATTGTTTTCGTTCTTAAAAATAGATTACTTATGTAGTTTAATATATTTATAATAGTCTCTTATTCAAAAGTAAATATTAATAATCATCTTGTTTAAAATATATACATTGCGTATACATTAATTTTGTGAAATTTATAAATAAAACTTAATAATCTTAGTTAAATTGAATAGATTATATATAAAAATAATTTTATTTTATGACATGTTTCAGCCATGCCTGTCCTATTTCTTGAATGTTCTATTTCTTGAATGTTTGAGACCTTTGACATATCCTATGTCTTGTCACGGTGTCCATGTTTGATAGCCCCAAGATGATTTCCCTACAATCCATTAAACTATTTCAGCCTTAATTTTGGTTACAAGGCATTGTCCACCTCTAACATGTACGATACAGGCATGAAAGTTTCTGGAGGTTGCAACTAAGAATCAAAACACAAGTATATAAAATTGATTAATTTAAGACTGCACAAACCAAGATATGGATCCAATGTCAGAAACCTTGTTTCAGAAATTATCTCCCCTAAATTCATGGTTAATTGATAAGAAACAAATTAGAAATACACTTGACCACAATATTGAATAAAAAGCCAAATGACACAGCTCAAATGAATTTACCGAAAGAATCAGCTTGTTCTTGTTTCTCAGATGCACAGTTCGCCTTCACTTGAGCGGATCCTTGGACAAAGTTAATGCTCCGCGCCATAACCTAAATTGATCATGTATTGTTTGTGAGTCATAAAAGCATAGCATACATTAACATCAAAATAAGGAAGCAGAGAAAAAGGTATGAATATCTTTTAACACTTTGTAGTGTTAACCGAGGGCTTCAAATACACTTTATTTTAATTTAATTCATGAAACAAGAAAGGAGCACACATCCTTCCTGCTGCAATTTTTTCACTCATTGGTTTTTCCCTCAAATGGCCGACCCCAAATATTGAGATTAAGGCTCAATTTGTTGTTGTTGTTGTTGGTTTTCTTGCACACTTGCTTTTAACATACTAAAAAGGGCAAACTAAAAACTATTCAAGTTGTAAGGTTAACTTCTTATGATTAATGATAATGAGAACGCATACTATAGGATTACCATATTCCTATGTTCTCTCTTTCACAAAATCTTTAATAAGATAAAAAAAAAAAAAAAAAAAAAAAAAAAAAAAAAAAGCAAACCTAATGCCAGACAGCCATATGAATTATCTTCATTCAGCTAAGTCAAGCCTTATATTGTAACTTATTTGTTGAAAAAAAGAAAAAAAAAGTTTTCCAGTAGGAAAAGAGGATGGAAAATGCCTAGGAAAGAGAATATGGCATTCTCCCTTATAAGAAGCCAAAAGTTTACCGGAAAGGAGATACAATAAATTATAAGGGCTCACAACCCCTTTTTATATTCTGGAAAGAATTCACTCTAAAAGCTCCAGTTGCTTGAAACAGAGAGTCACTAGAAACACTCTCTTCTTCAATGCCATGTTGGTTGGTAATTGTTTCTCTCTGAAATTGAGGCATTCCCTTCTACTCATAGACACCATAGAGTGAGCCATCAAGAAACACCGCCAAAGCACTTTTAGTATCTTTATCATCCCAAAAGCCATAAATTGAATAATTAAAAAAATTGTCAAGACTATCCAGCAACACTCAACTTCCCCAAAGATGTTGGCTAGTTCCATGATGTCCATGCAACAGAATGATGAAGGAAAAGGCAATTTCTCATCTCCCATCCAGACAACAAATGACACAACTGTTAAGTTCTATTAGAATAAAATGACTTGTGAACAAACCCCAATTTTCCTTGCATGCCTACAAGAGCTTATTAGAATTAATCTTATAAAGAACAACAATTTAAACAATATGGAAAATCTTTCCTTTCCAAATAATGTTGGTACACAAGAAAGGAGAATTGTTCTGTTTCAAACCAAGATGAGTAAATAAAGAACTGCAATAGAACTATCACTCCTCCATAAGCTCCTATTACAGCTTTGAAATGACGAGAAGCTCAAGCTTTAGCTCGAATTCAGCTTGTCCAAAGCATGCTCAAGCTTTATCTCTAGTTATTGGATTGGTACTTGACTTTCATGGCATAAACTGCAAGCAACTCAAGGTGTACCATGTTAACCACAAGATAGGCTTAAGCAACCTACAACTTGGTTCAGCTTGGCTCCACACTTTTCCGCTCCTATCTCTTACTGTTATTAAAGAACAATATGAAAGAATCATGGCAAGCAAGGAGGAGAACTTCAGAGCCTCTCGATCTTTCAAATGACTGGAAAAATGGAAGCTTCATGAAACATGCCCATGCCAATAAATTAGTTTGACATTAGAGCATTATGCAAAGAACACCATAAACAACCTAGGAAAAATATGGAAAAGAAACGTCGCCGATAAAGACATATTTCCCAAAAAAAAAAGGAACATGAAACCACTTTTGTAATTTTAGTAAGCAGATATATTATAGTCCTAGCTGCAAAATGTATTTCCAAGGACTCATGTGAAGTCTGATTCCAGCCTTAGCATCCCGCAGGTTGAGCTCTAGACCATATTTATTTTCATAACCTAGTGCCAAAAAGATTTGTTTCAAAGGGACAAATGCCAAAGCCACTATCCAATTATGCCAATGTTTTTTAGGCACTACATTTCCACAATTTAACCTTCATTAGTCTTAAGCTTGGAAAACTACATTATAGTTAACAAGAAGATCCTATTACTTTTTTGATCTCGACCTAGGAAATCGCTCAGGATCCTCCTTATTTCATCTAACCTGAATCTTAAATAGAGACAACAACAAAATGACTAAAAGACAAACCTAAACGAGAGTTATACACCTAACTAAGATGAAAAGGGCTCATTCCACTAGGTCCCACAGAGAACAGGTCGGGATTACTTGTTAAAGGCACTTTAGGTGAGTTGCTCGGACTACACCTCACCCTCTCAGAGAGGCTATCTAGGATGGCATCCCCCAGATGTTGATAGCAAGGACAGCCCTCTAAAGTTATATCGTTTTTCTTACAATTTAGCAGGGATGCCAAGCCTAGAGGAAGAGCTTCTCATAGAATCGTTCAAGTGGGAGATGGTTTTCGTGTTCTCTTTTGGGAGGATCCTTGGATTGGGATTCTCCCCTTTCCATCACTTTCCTCGACCTTCCCAGCTGCCTATACTTCATTCGCACTTAACAAAAATTTTTACAATAGGGCGGCTCATTTAGTCTTTTGAAATTTACATTTCATAAGAAATCTTATAATTAGGAAACTATATGCTTTTCTTTTATTACCTTGCTACAAGGAAACTCATTTCATCTCTTATAATTTTCATTTATTAAGAAATCTTAATGATAGAAAGCTTTTTTTTTTTTTAATTTGGACATTATATGCAAGCTATAGAGTTTTCCTCCCTTAAGTCCTTTCCACAGGGAAAAGATCCCTCTCTTAATGTCCCTAATACTAGAGTTTGAAACCTTGATGCTTCTCATGCTCTCTAGTAAATCTTTCTTTCGACACCATATTTGTCTTTCCATAACTTATCTCCTTTTCCTTTACGAAAATCATTGGGAAGAAAAATATTTCTGCCAAAATTAAGACTTGCTTCGTGTGCTTGCCAAGATTAATACAAATGATTTGGATTTTTTTTTTTAAAAAAAAAAGACCTTTTGAAGCTATTGCTATGTTTGTATCATGTGTTACAAGAATTCTAAAACCAGGGGGCATTTGTTCTAGCATCGTTTCATTGTGCAAACCACCCCTTTGTTTTGTATGATAGCCCGCGGGTTCATCTTAAAACCTCCCAATTTTGCTTTCAACAAAAATTAGAGGTTTCAAAGAACGTAAAGATACTTCTTCTCTTTGGAATTTTGGCTATCCTTGGTGTATTTAAAGGGAGTGGAGTGTGAGAATTCTCAAAAATCAGATCATCGATCATTCATTTGTCTGGGACAACATTGTTTTTTATGTTTTTGTCCCTTGGGTGCCTATAGAGACTGAAGTTTAGAGGAGTTCACGAGGGATTGGAAAACAATGCTTTTGTAGGGGGGTAAAAAAAAAATCTTTGCATACATCTTAGCTTATTGCTAACAAGCATATAATTTTGGGGGCGGGGGGAAATCACTTTGCACCATGTGATTTGGCCCAAAAATTAAAATCAAACCTAAAAATAAAAATTCAAATTCAATTTCCCTTGTGATATTCATCCCATGATTCTGAATTTTGAGTCAATAAGATAAGATATGGTCTAGAAGAACAACCAGATTACAAGATAAGTTAGTTGGGCTAAAAATTGACAAAAACCAAACATATTTATTGTTCTTTTTATATTGAACTAGAGATGCGGGATATGGTTTCTTTACTTGTAGCATTTCTACGCAGGCATGAATATAGTCTATTACAGTTGGCCTTTGGGTCTTTCCTACAGCTGAACCGAACTAGATGGTTTATAAAATTCGCATCCTAGGTTGAAATTTCTAAAACTGTGGCCAATTAACCAAAATCACAGTTTAGAATTTAGAACCAAGCTGTCCATGATGTGCCAGAAAACCAGTAAAATTTAGTCAAATCAATTTTGCTGGTTTTCTGACAAATTTGTTCACCTCTTCTTGTATTTAAAATGGAGGGATGTCAACAGACCCCTCAAACACACTCATACATGTTCTCGTTAATAATATTTGCATCTAACAGAGATGCAACATGAGCATAAAATTTTTAAACACTAGTGCATAAATATAATTTGCTAGCACCTGAACATTTACTTCGCCATGTTTCATTGAAAATGGTGGTGGATCTGCACTAAGTTGGCCAGTAATGTATACACAATCCTTTTCCCTCAAATGGCAGGCAGCAATATGTGCCAAATCACCTTCAAATATTACGGGGATCCTGATGGAAACAGATAATGCAAGTTAGACAAAAACATTCGATGTATTATAATATTAACAGGCAGACAAAAAATTTTTGTGCTTAAAGTGGATGTCATTGTCTCCAATGACACAGTAACCGATCATATTCCCTTAATTGATCTTCACAATTGCAAACGCCATTCACAGTATCAACACAAAGTAATAAGAGATCACCAAAAGTCAGAGACTCTCCTCAAATTACAGCTACACGGTATCACTTATATATTCGCTGTATTCAGAGGAATATATCAAGCACTTCTCTCAATAAGAATCAATAACATAAAAGAAGCATCAAGTAGATGCAGCCCTTGCAACCAAGCAGCAGGATGTAGTGCAGAGAACTCTGGGTGAAACAGTATCATGTAAACAGAAGCAGCATATTTCAATGAATAAACTAGCCATCTTGTCATGTCAACCAAGAAGTTAGCAAGATATTCATTATTTACATTATCCCACAAAATGAAACCACCAGCCAAATCCTGTAATGCCACAGCCAGGTTAAATCCGCACAAAAAGCATATATTCAAATTGAGATCACTTTGTGATTCTGTAATCAGAGAGAGATGTTTCTATTTGTTCTACAAAGCCATATAAATGCTGCAATACTTATAAAAGGGGAGGGGCTAAATCTACTCTCCTCATGAAAAAGTAGAATCCCTCCCCCCAAGAAAAAAGATAACTAAAGTCAAATAGAAGGGAATTTTCTAACTCTTAAAATATAACTAGATCATCCAAAAGCACTGTAATGTCCACAGGAAAGCTATATGATCATGAGAGATTTTCACCAAAAAAACAAAATAAAAAAATGGTGGACAATATTTAAAGCAAACAGATTGAATTTGAAAGTTAAGTAAAGTGAGAGTTGGGCAGAATGAAGAAAGTGAGAGTAAGTTATACCAACTGAAGCATCCCCAGCATCAGTTCAGTAAAGGAAAACCTTTTTGGTCAGCCATTATGAAAAGGAGAGCAAGTTATAGTACTATAAGATATGGCAATCACCTTAACACCCAAATGATTGACGGCATAGACTGGCAATGGGGTTAGATACTTTAATAATTTATTTCACCCAAAAACCTACTATTCATTAGCCTAAATACACTAAAGATGATACCATGTTACAGACACATAAAATATCCGTCATAAGTTAACTACCACCGATTAACTCCATGTCATTTCCCTACACACTATATCTAAATGGACCAGATAGAGAAAGGGCATATAAAAACTAGCAAGACCATTATTTCCATGCCATTTCATAAGATCACCAGCATAAAGTACCTTCTCCTCTTTTTACTATAACTGCCCCAACTATTATGCAAAATTAAATTTGAGCCATAACTCAGTCATATACCACTATTAACTAAATCCTTCAAGACCCATGACTGGGTTTCATTCCTGCAACTAAAATTTTTGGTTCAAGAGTGGATTCAACAAGTGTTTGTTACTAATATTCTTAAAAGGGTTCTCTCTATTTTTTTTCTTTTTTTTTTTTTGAGTATTATGTGGGTCTCCTTTTTTTGTTTTTTTTTCCTCATTTGGAGATGAATGGAATTGACATTTCTTACTAAAACCATCAACTGGGCAAAGGTACATCCTATTAAGCAAGTGAAATTGATCGGACACGATCCAAAAGCCAACCGTAGGACTACAAGCGTGTCGAGAAAGTCATCAAGTAAGTACATGTATCAAATTGAAAGCAATTACCAGAAAGGGCGAGAAGAAGAGGACTGAGTAATGATAGTTCCAGCCCAGGACTTGCCATCGGAAGAAGCCTGGAACTGAACAGGCAACTGAACGGAGCCAATTAGGTGGACGGCGTTGACAACCTTGGACTGCCATGGAATTTCGGAGGGCCTCTTCCAATTCAGAGACAAGGGTGGTTGTTCTTCTTGGAGGGTCGCTGTCGGTTTAGGTTTTTTTGAAGATGATGGTTTATCTCTCTGGGAGAGGAAGGCCTTAGAAGTGGTGGAATAGAGTGCAGCTTCCTCTCTCTTCACTACTAGGGTTGCAATTCTTCTCCATGTTGCTCTCATCGCACCTCTTCTCTTTGCAGAAACGCCTTCCCAACTTACGCTGCCCCGCGCACGCTTCAAACTCCGGTGGGGTTTGCGCGACTTATAGCCTCTCAATTTTTAAAATTAACAGAACAAAACCCTTATAATAATGTACCCTATTAGCAAAATGCTCCACATTAATGGTAAATTTCAGAGTGTTCAAATAAAAACTAAATTAATAAAAAAAGAAATTAAAAAATGTAGTATGAAAAGGTTTTAGCATTCAACTATGGCGGTCCTGTTCTAGGGATTGGCAAGGCTATGTTGTTGCTGTCGGGGTTTATTTTGATCAGTTTTATATGGATATAACCTTATTTTTAAAAAATTTTAAAACAATATAATAAACAAAATAAATACAAAAATAACCTACTTATATCGTGACTTATAGAAACCTTGGAACTTAGAGATGACATCAAACAATTGTCCAAACCTCAACCTAGAGAAGAAGTAATCAAAATCCCAATCACAAATATATCCAGACAGATAGTCTAAGTTGGAGTTCACCTACCATCATCTCTCCAAAGCACAAGAGTAGACTCTCTTTACCGACATTCTAAAGTCTTTGTGTGGTCCCAAGAAGATGGCAGGTATTCATCCCTCGGTTATAGTCTATAAACTGATTATAGATGCAAGTCATGAGCCCATGAAGTAGAAAAAGAAGGTATTGTCACTAGAACACGAACGTGTAATATAAGAGGACGTTTAGAAGTTTCTAATAGTAGGATTTATTAGACTAGTAAAATACCCTGATTGGCTAGCCAATGTGATCATAGTGAAAAGGGCTAATAGTAATCAGAGAATGTGTATAGACTTCACTGATCTCAACAACGGATGCCCAAAAAACAGTTATTCACTCCTTAAGATCGACTAGACCAAATTGGTGGACAGCTCATCAGGCCACCAGCTCTTAAGTTTCATGGATGATTACTCCAGCTACAATATGTAGGCCCCAAAAGACGAGAAGAAGACTAGCTTCATCACGAAAGTCGGCATTATTATTATAAGGTCATGCTCTTTGGCCTAAAAAATGCGGGGGCGACTTTTCAGCGACTAGTCAACAAAGTTTTTAGTAGACAACTTGGCAAAAACATAGAAACCTACATCGATGATATGCTCATCAAGAGCATTAGACATGGCACCGCTGAGGATACTAAACGAGATGCAACGTCTCACGAGAAGGATCACAACTTTAAATCATTTCATGTCAAAAGTAGGAAAAAATACAAACTCTTCTTCGACACCCTAAAGAAGTCATGGAAATTTGCATGGATGCCGGAGTGCCAAACGACATTCGAACAGCTCAAAAAATATCTTGCATCACCACTATTACTCTCTTCACCCATCCTTAGTGAGAAACCCTATATTTATCTCTCCATTTTTGACCGAGCACTTTGCTCTGCTCTTGAAAGATAGGAGTCCACCACACCAAAGCCGGTATATTGAGTCTGTCGTATACTTCAAGAGTCAGAAGTCAACTACAGATCTATCGAGAAAACGACATTTGCCCTAGTTGTTACCACTAAGCATCTCCAACCTTACTTCCATGCTCACACTAATGTACTTCTAACCAAGCAGCTTCTAAAACAAATCTTGTACGAGAGAGACACCTCAAGTCGGCTCATTAAGTGGAGTATCAAGTTAGGTGAATTAGATATCGAATATCAACCGAGACCAATAATCAAAAATAAAGCTTTCGCTGATTTCATTCTTGAATGTACATTCCCGACCTCATTGGAGCGAGGCTCTATCGATGCCGAGAAGAATGCTTATTTCCATAGTGGATACTCCACGTGGACAAATCATCAAACTCCTTAGGAAGTGGTGTTGAGCTCATACTTGTAGGTCTCGACAATTTTAAGGCTGAGTACGCACTCTGTTTTGAATTTCAAGTGACTAATAATCAAGTCGAATATGAGGTCCACTTGATTAGACTGTGAATCACATTGTCACTGAGAGCTCAAAACATCCAAATATTCACTAACAGCCAATTAGTCGTTAAACAAATCAAAGCAGTTTACGAAGGTAAGGAGTCGATAATGGTGAAATACTTATTTGAGTTATGAGAAGTGATGAACGAATTTGACAAGGTGGACAAACAACAAATTCTTCAATAAGAGAATGCAAGAATTGATACACTCTCCAAGCTAAGCCAGCTCTAACTCGGTCACAACCAGTCGAACAGTCTATATCGAAAGCCTGCCATACCCGAGCAGATTCTATCGACAAACGATTTACCAAACTAGAAGGACCCCATAGAGGCTTATTTAAGACATGGGTAACTACTGGACTTACCTTCAGATTAACCTAAATTGAGGTGCACATTCACTCATTATGCTGCTCACCTATATCTGAAATGTCTAACACATGAGAAAGGAAATTACATGCTTAGAAAAATCCATGAAGTGATATGTGGTAACTATTTAGACACTCAAAATCTAGCCAATAAAGCTCTACAACAAGGATATTTTTGGCCAACCATGAAGGCTGATGCGGAAGATTATGTTAGGAAGTGTGACAAATGCTAGTG
This sequence comes from Dillenia suffruticosa, assembly GCA_033439265.1. Lineage (NCBI taxonomy): Eukaryota > Viridiplantae > Streptophyta > Magnoliopsida > Dilleniales > Dilleniaceae > Dillenia > Dillenia suffruticosa. The sequence goes on along the minus strand of JAVTVX010000018.1, from coordinate 9,695,454 downwards.
ATTCTTATCGGTATCATGCCAATCCCACCACTAAGCTCTGCCCAATAGCAAGCCTATGGCTATTCACGCAATAAAGAATGGACATTCTTGGGCCATTCCTACTGACAACTGGACAGTGAAAATTCCTGACTGTGGCCATTAACTACTTTACCAAGTGGGTAAAAACTGAACCGCTATCCTACATCACGACCAGCAGACACAAACTTTTGTGTGGACATCCATCATCACTAGATTCGGGCTGCCTCATGTCCTTATTACTGACAATGGCAAACAGTTTGATAATAAGAGTTTTTAGGACTTCATAGCAAAATGGAAATCCAACATTGTTTCACCTCTGTTGCATACTCGCAAGCTAGCTGTCTTGCCAAATCAACAAACTAAACGATCTTACAAGGACTTAAGCAGCATTAGACAAATTTAAAGGTTACTAGGTAGACAAACTCTATGACATCCTTTGGGCCTACCAGACAATGCTCCAAATGGCAATAAAAGAAACACCATTCAATCTAACATATGGTTATGAAGCGGTAATACTACTGGAGACTGGGATCCACAAACTTCGGGCAATATGAGCATGTGCAAAATAAAGCTGCATTACATGAACAGCTGGACCTGCTCCTAGAACTACGACAGATTGCGTCTGCTCACATGGTTGCTTATCAGTAGTAGATGACACGATATTATAGTAGAGGGGTCAAAACTAGAACATTTAAACTAGGGGATTTAGTACTCTGGAAGGTAGAAGTCACCGATCAATCTCAACCGAGGGTAAGTTAGCACATAATTGGGAAAGCCCCTATCAAATACACTTAGTAATTCACCCAGAAACATACTAACTCAACCACCTAAATTGTTAGACCGTGTCTCGAGCGTAGAACTAGAAGAAGTTGCGTATTTACTACAAATAATCTTTATTATCCTTATTAGTTTTGACATTTGTTTGTCAGTGAGAATACTATTTCTTTCGCATATTACTGGAAGACCATTAAGCTAACGAATTGTTTGAGCCTGCACGCCTAAGAAACACAACATATTGTTATTTTTTTTAGCAAAACAAAATGTGTTGTCAATAAAGGAAGTAACCCCCATTCAGGTAAACACAGCCTATTCACTTGGTCAAACACATCAAAACGTGTCATCGATAAAGGAAATAACCCCCTATTGGGGTAGATACCACGTACTCACTCAGTCAAATACATCGAAACATGTCGTCAATAAGGGAAGTAGCCCTCATTCGGGTAGACATGGCCCACTAACTTAGCTAAACACATTAAAACATGTTGTCAATAAAGGAAGTAATCACAAAGGAGAACAAAGAGCTACCCTAATCTCTTGGCATACCAGAATTGTTACCAAACCTAGCGACTAGGAAAATCATCAGAATTATTATTTTTGGCTTTTACAACTTAACTGACACATCAACGTGGGTTGGCTCAATTGGATATAGAGTTAAGTACCCTTAAGCATGATCGAGATTCGACTCTCGCTGAGAGTATCAGGCCCTTATGTGTATGGAGCGTTCCTTGTTGGGAGACCCGCCCTTTGAAAGGAGCCACTGTAGCTGTCGATCCGGATTAGTCAGGTCAAAATTCCGAATACCGAGAGGTGTCCAAAACATGGTACCAAAAAAAAAAAAAACTTAACTGACCCACTATTTCATCGTTTAAATCACACTCTTGGTGGCATACCTTTTACACCGTTCTCGTAAACTATGTACGGACAAAACAATCCTCTCTCAACAACGACAAAATTGGCAATAAAAATTTTTATTTCAAAGCAATGAATATACATCAGAGTACATAGTTGAACACAACAACATAGAAGGGTTACTTTTATGCATTTATGTATGAACATACATCTTGAATAGATTATACCAAAGAAACCACTTCACCTTCCCAAACGGGTCATCCCTTCGAATATCAACTTCTTCCCTTAGACAAGCCATCCAATGTTCTCTAAACAGTCCCCTGAATGACCCCAATTTAGCACCCAGTAAGATACTAAAACTAGAAGAACAGCTGGATACTAAACAGAAGTTGAGAGGGAGAAAATAAAAATGGCCCTCATAGGTTATTGAAGTATACTTTGGTAATTAAGGAGCGTAAGAGCAATAATGAGCTACAAGAAACCAAATAGAACCCGCCGGTACAAACCCGTCACAATAGCAAGCTGTGACTTTCCCACTATCATGACGAAATCTTGTACCCGCGGTTCTTTCATTGATGGAACCTTGCACCCATGGCTCTTGCTGCTATACCAACTTTGGACGCCAAACCCACAGAGTGATAAAAGTCCTTTCAAGCTTCTGACCTCCTAAAAGGCATAGTTACTTCCTTGACCCTTTCCTCACGAACGATTGTATTAAACCTAACCACCCATTGTGATATATATAGCCAAAAGTTGAAAATTGTATCGTCAAAATCCCTAAAAAAATCGGATGAACGTTAAGCATTTAATAGCCACATTCCACCTCTAACGCTTCCTCATTATGCCTTTTCTATTTATCTATAATGCTTTGTGCCTTTTTTAATTTTCTAATTACTATTGCATTTACTCTACTCCTAATGTCAAATGATGATACTAGGCCGCATTTAATGTAAGGCATTAGCATCATTTCAAATTCCTTGAAGCCCTTCCTTCAGAATAACACTAGGAGTGGTGGGTAAGTGATCATTATCATATGATTTGAGATCTATTAGGCCCACAATTCGACGAAGCAAAACATAACAAATTCTGTCATCAATTCGGGATGTATCTCCTAGTTGGGTATACATGCCCCACTTTCTCGATATCCATTAATATAACCCCTCTCGATCAGCCGTCCAATTGGCCCCCGTCGAAGCACCCTTTCGGTTTGTAGTATTAATAGTTGATAAACTAAGGTAATATTCATGTACCCCCAAATCACGGAGACAACCTCAGGTGATAAGGAATAAGATCTTTAACCATCACCGATAAGGAAAGGAATCTCCACATCCCCTAAATAATAGATTTTGAAATATCCTGAAAATCTTTCACCATGAATCTCGTAATCTCAAGACATTTTCAAAGGAAAATTAGTGTTTCTACACCCTGGAGGCATATAAGACTTACTGCGCATGCAAACTATATATACATTATAAAGACCACCAGCTAGATATGTTATCTTGACTCTACATTTATCACACAAAAGGTAATATAGAGTTCTCTCTCTCTTAAGCTTATTTCTCTTCCAAAAACCACTCTTTCTAACTTGAATATTAAAATCTCACCATTAAAACACCCTCTGACGGTGTTTTACAGGTCTTACCAGCTAGAAGGCCCAACAACCTCTTCGCCCGTTTGAGTTAGTGGAGCTACTATTTATGAAACGAGATCCACTTCAAACAACTACGAAATAGGACAATCAACTAGGTTTTCAAGTTTTGGTTAAAGCTTTACAATGTTCCTCTCATAACACTCACCACTAGAATTCATGGCTCTAGCAAACCCTCACTTGTCTCTCATAGACAATTTAACCTTAGATCAAGAAAACCCTCTTCTTGATCTATTACAAGATTATGAGAAGAGAGCATGGATTACAAACTTGAGTTTTGATAGTCAGATAAGGACTTTACAACCTAAAAATTATATACAACACTAAAGAATAAAAGAACAAAGATGACCAATAATATTGAATGTTTAAAAATGCTTTCAATTCTTTTAAGCTCACATTTGGTCTTCACTAGTGATTGTATTTATAGCTCGAGACGAAAAGTAGCCGTTGAGATCGTTGAGAACTTGAAATTTGAAGTTGATCTATATTAAATGTGTTCATCAACTAAACAGTTTTTGAATTAATGTTATCAGTTTTGTTTAGAAGTGGTTGTTGAAGTTCTCGCGTCAACATTGCTTTTCTTATGTAGATATGATTAGAAAAAATAACATAAATATATATATTCAATAAACTCAGTTTGTTATACTACATGCTTAGATAAATAGAATTTATATTTCATGTGTTGACATTTTGAAGTTCCTATGTCAACATCACATAGCGTGCTAAGGCTCTCAGTTATACGTTAATATTCTAGTTTGCTTATATTGACATCTAGTCTTTTATGTGTTCTAAGTCCCTATGTGTTGACACTATAATATGTTTATGTCGACATGGTCTATTTAGTTGTTCAATAAAACTGTGTTGACATCATTAAGTCTTGTATCGACATCTGGTAGTGTCAAATGCTCCAAGTGATGTGTCGAACACTTTTCTTCTTAACTTCTGAGGGACATGTCGACATTTAATGCTGGTGTCAACATCATTTAGTGCTATAAGTTGTGTCGATATGTCTGCATGCTGGTGTTGATATGTGTTCTGCAATCCTAGAAAATTTTCTAAGTATTTGTTGTGTCGAATGGACCAATGGCTCTCTTTAGCATTTATCTCCATGTCCAAATGTTTAAAATATAGTTTTGACATACTTCTTTGTATGTTGGACTAGGGACTAGAGGGGCTGTTCTACATTATTCTTTATGTCAACATGTCTAACAGGTGGTGTCGACATGATTCTTTGCATATCCTCACAAGGGTTTTGGATTTAAATTTTTTTATCTTACCCTCTTCCAAATTCTTTCCAGATGAAATCAGCATTGTGTATACTAATTTGTCCATCATCAAAACTCTTAATACCAGGTAATAGGTTATTTCTCCTTGTTTGGACTTGTTTTTCAATGATCTAAATTTGTAAATTTTGTATCCACTAACCTTACAAATTTTGTCTATGCATATTACTACCTTTTCCTTTTAGTGAATCCAGTACTCCTTATGTTTCAATCTCTAGTTTCCAAATTTTTTCCTTAATCAAACTAATCATGTTTTACTTAAAATTCATCAATATGTCAACAATCTCTCCCTTTTTATGATGACAAAATATTCTAAAATTTGAAACTAACTCTACCTTAATTTGTTCTCTCCGGTCTAGCAGTTCTGCTCTAATTCATTTAATGAAGCTCATTCAATTTATTTAATCCAAATTACATACATTTCTCCATCTTTTTGTCATTGACAAAATAGGATACAGGGTCCATACACGTCAACAATCTCTCTTATCTCAACTGTCAAATTCATCTCTTAATCAATGCCAAAATCTCTCCCCCTCACTTTAAGCTCGTTCTTTCCTATTCTTTCCTATTATTTTTCCCCTTCATTGTCATCAATAGAAAGAGTATGGAACTAGTGAAACTATAAAGATAAAAAAATGACCTGAGTTTAAGATCATTTGCCTATTATCAAGGAGTAAAACTCCCATTAAAACCATACATAAGTGTGTTGTTTAATTAGTACGTCATTAGCATAACAGACAATTAGCACACTCAATGATTTAGAAGCATGATTACATATTGAGTTTGAATATGGATAGACTTATAAGATAAGGTTAAGTCAAACAAGGTTTAACAAAACCTTTTGAAAAGCATATCAAGTCTAAAAATACTAGGCCAAATTAGAAAATATCAAATTCAAAACTTATAAAAGATTCAAACAAAATAAGACATCAGAGAGAATAATTAACAAAACAAACTGGGGTTTACACCTTGTAGAGAGAGATAGTCTTTAGAGTGAAGATCGTCGAGGGTGAGAGAGAGGATTTAAGGAGAGAGAGAGAGTGATTATGTTTTTGAAAGGGAATGTGAAGAGTCGATCCTAAGTTTAAACATGTATTCAATTTCAAGTCAATTCATGGTTAAGATAAAAGACAATATGAATTGTGGGTTGGATTTTAGGTTTAGGGTTTTGGATGAGAGTTTGAAATTTTTTTAAAGATATTTAAAGGTGTGTCAAAAACCTAATACGGCTATTCGAATCCCATCGGTATGTCGACACTATAAGTAGGCGTAGTGTCAATACTATAAGACAAGCGTGTTGAAATGAGTTATATGTGATATATAATGTTAACACTATAAGTTAGGCATGTTGACATGAGGTGCTCGTTTTGCTATATTCGACAAGCCTTTTGGGGTATGTTGACATGACATTTTATATATTGAACATTATACTTCAAACAAATATAGTATTTGACACATTATCCTAATGTGTCGACATAAGAGTATACACATAGAATGTATGACATATCCATTGAGTATGTCGACGTAGATATATGTGTTCGACACATTCAGTTAACATGTTGACATATCATTCATCAAAACACTTGATATGTCGAAAAATATGTTCAAAGTGTCGATACTTGCTTCGACACTACTCCTCCTTAAAACATGCCTATTTTTATATGCCTATTTTTCTCGATTTTTTTTTTAATTATTCTTGCATTTGAGAGTTTTATCCTTTTATCCAGTTAATTTGATTTTACATTCAAACTGTCCTAAATCTTTTATAATATGTTAAGATCTGAAAAAGTCACCTATTACTTCAACTTCTTTTTTAATTCCTTCTTCCTTTTGAGCTCTTTCTCCAAACTTCTTTTTTATAAACTAATTTTTTTTTTTTGCTTTGATTACGAAGGAAGCTCTAATATCATTTTTCAATTTTAGCTCCATTGCAAACTCTTTCATAAATTCCATTGGTGGAGTGGAATTCAGAAATCAAGGAGTAAAGAGGACTTCAGGAGTGAGACTTTAAAGCAAAGATCATAAAGTGGAGAATTCATATTCTTTTCTTTCATCATTATGTTGTTAACCAGCAGTCTTCTTAGATAATAGTTAAATGATTTCATTCAAAAATTGGAGGATGTTTTTATTTATTTCTAAAGCGTTGGTTTTGTATTTACTATCTCCAAACTAGGATTTTTTGTTACTATATTTTTGCATTTGCTAAGTCTACCTCTTCCATAGGTTTTACAGAAGGCACAGGTACAATAGAAGGCTCAGGGGCAGCAGAAATAAAGACAAGAGATGGAATAGAGAATGGGGTAGGAGGGAAGATGAGGGGGACATGAAGTAATTGCATGCGAGGCTCCTCACTCTCATTACTGGAGTTGTCACTCTCTATAGATCTCTTATGTCCAATTTTAGCCTTACTCTTGGAGAGTTCATCCACTTGCTAACTCATTTTTGCCAATTCCTTTAAGATTTTTGTGTTTTGTTTCTCAATACCCTCAATTCTTTCTTGAAGAGCCATATTAAGAGCTATAAGTCTAATCACTGCCTCCCCTAATATAGATATGGTTAGCTCTTTTTTAGCAGTGAGGTGAGGAATATATTTTACTGTCTTAAGTAATTTCTCAATGTTCTCAGTGATAAGAGTAGTTTTCTATTCTCCGCTTGACTCCTTTTTCTACTTTCTCCACTCTTTATACCCTTTTCCCATCTTTCTACATCCAATTACCCTTGGTTAATGAAGAAGTACCAATTGCATTCTTCATTGTTAATTCAGTAGCCAATTCATTTCTTATATAAATGTTATTGTAACCAAAATGCTACTGATCATGGACTCATATGGTAGGCTTGTAGCCTTGGACTTAGTAGCACATAACATAGATGTGGAATGAGAAATGGAAGACCGGGATCTTTGTTCTGTATTATTCATACCATTAACTAGAGATTTATTAAAAAGCTTACTCTTTGCAGTACATGGATAAGATGATTGATCGTATTTTGATAGAGGCTTAACTTTGGACGCCATCTTAGAAGTACCTTTGTTGAAAGAAATTTACAGAAGATTGATAATGCACAAATTGTAATTTTTATTGTTAATATTATGGTTTGAATTTGGATTATTTAATACTCTAATGGTTGTATTTATTGAATTTTATTTTTAGGAGATTGAAATTGAAGACTTGGAGCAAATTGGGCTTAATGAGGCAATTTTAGAACTAATTGGGTCAAGACATCTTATTGGGCTTTGAAGAAGTGGAACTTGAATTCTAATTTCAACATTTTAGTAATATTTTTACTTTTAGTAAAAATGTTTTAGTGGGAGAAAAGTTTTGTAATTTACCTAATTTTATATCTCCTACTTGATTTAGAAGTCTATATGGAAGGAAAGAGCATATTCTCTCATTCCAAGAGGGGCGGCTGCCCTTGCTTATTTAAACACAAAAGGGTTGCATACAATTAATATATACTCCAAGGTGGCGGCTGCATTTTTCTGGAAGAGAGAGAAGTCACATAAGCCAAGGACTCATTTTCTCCATTAGGTTTTTATTTCTTTCTTAGAAACATTTAGTTTTCTTTAATTTTTTTTGTTGATACTTACCATCATGAGTGGCTAGTTTCTTTATTCTGATTCAAGGGGAATTTTAATCGATTGTTCTTTATTGTAGGCTATGTTCTTAATTCAATTTCTTGTCATTTTATTCAAGTATTCGTTGATTCTTGATTTATTTTTAGGGAAATCTAATATTGGTTAATCTGACAATTTAATTCAATATTAGTTTTCCTATTGCTATCCAGGATTTCAGTGATCCGTAATTGTCATGAATAAATGGTACAAGTAGCAAATAGGTTATTTATATTTATGGGTCGTTGCCGATATTCATGTTAACCTAAGGAATCGATGGAACAAAATCGAATAATTGTACGATTATCCTGGTTATTTGTTTTTTGGTTTAACTATTTTCACAGAACTTAATACTGTCATTATTTGATATGGAACGTTATCGTGTCCAGTCGATTAATGATAAGTTTTGACTGGATGTTGAGTTTGGTCAATTATTTTAGGAAAACACAAGATTTATTATGGCTATCCTAATAGATCTAAAGTTAAATGCTTGAATTGCAAAAATAATATTTTCAACCAATGATCAATAAGACAAAAAATATATGAACTCTTGGATCGGAGTTTGGTAAATTGAATTTCTTTTTTAAATTTTAGTATTTTTGCATATTTGATTTGTATTTTAATTTTAACTATTTAATTTTTGATTTAGAAATTTATTTTATAAACCCCCCATTTTATTTTGTCATTTATTAAAGAGTTAAGTTAACATAGTTCCCTTAGAATTCGACCTGGTAACCACTATTGCTACAGTTTGTTGTATTGAGAAAATCAGTATTAATTTGAGGGTTTCGACAACCCGACCAAATTTTGGCGCCATTGCCGGGGAACTATTTTGATTTCTTAGTTGTGTTATCTTTATTATTTGTTTTGTTGACCTCTTTTATTTTATGAGCCATTCTTTTCAAGGAAGTGAATTGGAATATATTCCTGAAATTGAGAAAACTGCTCGCCGATTGAGAAAGGAGGCCAGACAGAGGAAATGTAAGTTACGTCGAAAACCAATTTTTGACATTGATTTGATAATTTGAGATAAATCTATTTTTGAAGCAAAAGAGGAAAAGATGGTCGATCGTGAGCAAACCTTGAAGGAATTGGTTGCACCCAATCTAAATCAACAACCCTTGTGCATCGAACACCCAACTTTTGAGATAGCATTTGAACTTAAATCTGGTTTGATTCACTTACTGCCTACTTTTTGTGATCTTCCAGATGAGGATCCGCATAAACATTTGAAAGAATTTCATGTTTTCTGTTCGAGTATGAAACCCCAATGAGTGATTGGGGAACAGATTAAGTTGAGAGTCTTTCCCTTTTTCCTGAAAGATAAGGCAAAGGATTGGTTGTACTACCTACCTCCGGGTTCAATAAATACATGGAATGGGATGCATAGATTATTTTTAGAAAAATTTTTCCCTGCATCTAGAGCTGCCAACATTCGAAAGGAGATATGTGGGATCAGACAGATTAGCGGAGAGACGCTATATGAGTACTTTGAGAGGTTCAAACAGCTCTATGCCAGCTGTCCACATCATCAAATACCGGAACAGCTCTTGATTCAGTATTTTTATGAAGAACTTCTATCTATGGATAGAAGTATGGTAGATGCGGCCAGCGAAGGAGTGTTGGTAAATAAAATACCTGAAGAAGCCAGACAATTGATCACCAATATGGTAGAAAATTCTCAACAATTTGGATTGAGAACGGATGGAGTTATGAAACGTGTCAATGAGGTAAGTCACTCGAATCTTGAAAATCAAATTTCTGAATTGATTGCTTTGGTTCGTCAGATGGCTGTAGGGCAAATACATGCAACCAAAGTTTGCAGTATATGCTCAATACCCGGACATCCTACGAATATGTGTCCATCTCTGTAAGAAGATTCTACTCATCAAGCAAATGCCGTAGGAGGATTTCCTGGCCAACCTCAGAAGAATTACGACCCCTACTCTACTCATTATAACCTTGGATGGAGAGAGCATCCAAACCTGAGTTACGGGAATCGAGGAGGATAAACAAGATATTCTCCTCAGCAATAGGCCAACACATGCACTGACACAATCATCTAATTCAGGTATGTCTCTAGAAGATATTGTGAAAGCTCTCGCGACTAACACTCAACAATTTCAACAGAAAACGAGAGCTAGCATTCAAAACTTGGGAAATCAAATCACACAGCTAGCCACTTCAATTAGCAATTTGGAGCATCAAAATTCAGGGAAATTACCTTCACAAACGGTAATAAACCCTAAGAAAAATGCTAGTGCAATGGTATTGAGGAGTAGAAACGAAGTGCAATCAAAGTCACCATCACCCAAAAAGAGAAATGAGAAGAAAGATGAAGAGGAAGAAGCCAAAGTTGCCAATGAAAATCCAAACAAGGTAAATTCCGATTCTCTTTTACGTACGAGTCCTATCATAGTTGTACCACCTTTTCCTAACAGGTTTGAAAGATCCAAAAAGGAAGACTACGAAAAGGAGGTTTGGAAAACTTTCAAGAAGGTGGAAATAAACATACCTTTGTTAGACGTCATCAAGCAAATACCAAAATATGCAAAGTTTTTGAAGGATTTGTGCACAAACAAGAGAAAGATGAGAGGTGATGAGAAAATAAGGGTCGGCGAGAACGTGTCTGCTGTTATCAAAAGATCTCTACCTGAGAAATGTTCGGATCCAAGTTATTATCAAATCGTGATTGCACAGGAAGATCAAGAAAAGACTACATTCACATGTCCATTTGGAATATTTGCTTATAGAAAGATGTCTTTCGGTCTATGTAATGCCCCAGGTACATTCCAAAGGTGCATACTGAGCATTTTTTCTGAATATATTGAAAATTGCATTAAGGTATCTATGGATGATTTCACTGTTTACGGTGACTTGTTTGATAGTTGTCTAGGGCATTTGATCAAAATTTTGAAAAGATGCATGGAAACGAATTTAGTTTTGAATTATGAAAAATGTCATTTCATGGTGAAAAAAGGCATAGTGTTAGGACATGTGATTTCTCCTAGGGGTATTGAGGTAGATAAGGCGAAGGTTGATTTGATCAAGAGTTTACCTTACCCTACAAATGTTAGGAAAATACGTGGTTTTCTTGGACATGCAGGCTTTTATCGCAGATTTATTCAAGACTTCTTAAAAATTGCCTTTCCATTATCCAAGTTACTTCAGAAAGATGTACCTTTCGAGTTCGGAGAAAAATACAAGGAAGCCTTCGACAAGCTCAAAAACCTGTTAACTACTGCAACAATTATTCAACCACCTGATTGGAATTTACCTTTTGAGATCATGTGCGATGCAAGCAATTTTGCCGTGGGAGCAGTTCTTGGCCAGCGGATTGATAAGAAGAGTCACGTCATTTACTATGCTTCAAGGACATTGAACGCTGCTCAATGCAACTACACCACCACCGAAAAAGAGCTCATAGCCATTGTTTTTGCTTTAGATAAATTCAGATCATATTTACTTGGTTCTAAAGTAATTGTGTATTATGATCATGCAGCTTTGAAATATCTATTGGCGAAAAAAAAGTCGAAACCCAGGTTGATACGGTGGATTCTCTTGTTGCAAGAATTTGATTTGAACATCAAGGATCGAAGTGGAGCTGAGAACTTGGTACCTGATCATTTAAGCAGGTTAGTGAAGAAGGAAGATCAACTACCTATTTCTGAATCTTTTCCTGATGAGCAGTTATTTCACTTAAAAGGTATTACTCCTTGGTATGTAGATATTGTGAATTATTTGGTCACACACATCTTACCTAGTGATCTTAGTTAGTCAAGGAAGGAAAAAATTCGATGTGAGGCAAAATATTATGTGTACCTTACTTGTGGAAATTTTGCTCTGACCAAATAATTAGGAGATGTATCCCAGAAAATGAACATAAATCCATTTTAGTATTTTGTCATAGTTATGCTTGTGGGGGACATTTTGAGTCGAAGAGAACTGCAAGGAAGATTTTAGATAGTGGGTTATATTGGGAGACCTTGTTTAAAGATATTTACTTATTTTGTAAAAGCTGTGATAGATGTCAAAGAACAGGATCTTTGTCCCATAGAAATGAGATGCCCCAAACTCTTATTCTTGTTTGTGAAATATTTGATATATGGGGTATTGATTTTATGGGCTCATTCCCTTTGTCTTGTGGATATACTTACATTCTTTTGGCTGTTGATTATGTATCTAAATGGGTAGAAGCAAAAGCCACCAGGACTGACGATTCTAAATCTGTTGTAGGTTTTATCAAGACTAACATTTTCAACAGTTTTGGGATCCCTAGAGCCATCATAAGTGATTAAGGAAGCCATTTTTGCAACCGAGGAGTCGAAGCATTGATGAAGAAATATAGAGCGCATCACCGGGTTGCCACGGCATACCATCCTCAGACAAATGGACAAACCGAAGTTTCCAACCGTGAAGTTAAATCCATTTTAGAGAAAATGGTCAACCGGGACGAAAGAATTGGAGTTTACGTTTAGATAATTCACTTTGGGCTTACCGGACAGTTTTCAAAACACCAATAGGGATGTCTCCTTATAGGTTAGTTTTTGGAAAATCTTGTCATTTACCAGTGGAAGTTGAACATAAGGCGTATTGGGCGATCAAACGTTGCAATATGAATATGGATGAAGCCGGTGAGTCGAGGAAATTGCAATTGCAAGAAATTGACGAGTTGAGATTGGACTCCTATGAGAACTCGAGAATTTATAAAGAGAAAACCAAATTGTTTCACGATAGTATGATCTTAAGAAAACAATTTGTGGTTGGACAGAAAGTGCTTCTATACAATTCTCGACTCAAACTCATGCCGGGTAAGTTGCGTTCTCGTTGGGTTGGTCAATTTGTTGTCACTAATGTATTTTCTCATGGTGCAGTGGAAATCAAAAGCCCTGACACAAACAAGAGTTTCAAAGTGAATGGGCATAGGTTGAAGTTATTTCACGATGATATGGAGATTTCTACAATGTTGGACATTACATTAATGTCTCCAAATTGTTCCTCTGGCTGAATCAAACATGAAAACCGTCGAGCATAACGACGTTAAATACTTGCACTTGTTGGGAGACAACCCAAAATTTTTTAGAGTTTGATTTAATTTTTAGTTATTTCATTTTTTCAATTTTAAATGTTTTATTAGTGTTATTTATCCATTCTCTTAATTTTTTGCATGTGTTCAGCAATTTTCTCAAGCCACGACACAAATAGAGTGACAGTCAGTTTTCGGACAGAAGCAGTCTTGGCATTAGGGCGTGATCACGCGGTTTCCACAACCCAATAAAATTTTTGGGCAGAAGCACTCTCGTCATTAACAGATGATCACGCGGTTTTCCGAAAGAAGTGCAAACAAAAACTGGACAGAAGCAGTCATCTTCATAAGGCGTGATCACGCGATTTCCGACCTAAAAAAAAAAGGAGAGACAGTTCTGAAGAAATACCCAAAATACGGTTTTCAGACGCAATCATTCCCAATTTGGTCCCAAACCAAAACCCTAACTTCGTTTCATCATGCATCACCATTCCGAGAGCTCGCTTCGTTCGTCCACCAATTGATCTCCACCATCTCTTCGATCACACCCTACGCTTCATTCTGTGACTCTACCGCCGCACAACTCCGGTTTCAAGGGTGTCGTCGAGGCTTCGTATCATGTATCTTCAACAATCGGTTCGCCTCCAAAAACCCCAACCACTGCAATCACTCCATCATGGGATAGAAGCGAACTCCCCAACATCGATATGGGCTTCGAGATCACCAGGGTTCATCTTCCTCACGCGAAGCCTCATCCAAACGCACAAGAGCCACAAACCCTAGCGACGACCTGATCTCCCTCTCTTCAGACAATCAACCGTCGCCTTCAACAACTTCTTCCTCATAATCATCTCCGCAATAGCCTGCGGCATCTCCTCAGCGTCCAGCATCACCTGTAGAGCCTCGGGTGCGAATGCCCAAACCGAAGGCTCCACCGTGAAGGCCTCACATGCTACTTCCGCGATCGACTGCAACCTTTTCGAGTGCCACCTCTGACACTGTAGACCCTGAAGCACCTACCCCTTCGATGGACCCTGCACAATACGCATACCCCACTTCCACAGAGCAACAACAGCCTTCTTCTTCCCGAAGGTCCAAATCGCGATCTCGAATTGCAAAAGGGAAAGCAATCATCCCCTCACCACCTGCGAAGTTGGGAGGCTGCCTTAAATTCACTTCTGCTGAGCACAAACGCAGGTATTTCAACATCTCCACCAGAGCCATAATTCCCTGCAAACATTTTCATGTTCCCACACTTGAATCTCTTGGATTATTTGATAGAATTATAGGTTTTTTATTTGCAATTGGCTGGAGCAACTATATGAATGTGTCATTCCCTGTATTTAAAGAACTCACATGTGAATTTTACACAATATTTCGGTTTGACACCTCTACCCAATTGACAGTAGACACCCCAGGTCTCATTGAATTCCGATTGATGAACCGAGCATTTCACTTTTCCTTGACGCAATTTAATGAAGCTTTAGGGTTTCTAGACACTTCCAGCTCCAGCACATCTACTTGTTCTCCGGTTTGTGATTACACGTCTCATTTTAACTCATATTGCTCTAGTATTTTGTCTGAATTGACAACTGATACTATTAGCTTCGATCCAAGCCATTCTAAGAGTTATTATCTTAAGGATCATGCATTGCAAGTCATACAACAATTTTTAGCCTTTAGTTTTTCTAGGAGAAATGCTAGTTCTGCTGTTTGCACAAAACCCAATCTGTTTTTCTTATGGTCCATGACTCAAGGTCAAAAGGTTAATTTTGGTTATTGGCTTGCTACTCAATTTCGGAATGTTGTGAATTCTTCTGCTAGACTACTGATTCTTGGCTCTTTAATCACACATTTGGCTGTCAATTTGAAAGTTTTAGACTTGGCACATCACACATTGAATATTGCTTGTTCCGCAGAACCTTTGGATTTTGGATGCTTGATGCGAATGGGTATTGTTTCTATGAAGGATGGTGTTTATCATTTCTCCTCACCGGATGATATTCGGTCGAGAGTTCCCTCTTCTTTTGTAGATCCCTCCAATGCTACACGTTTGTTTCATTCTCCTTCCTTAGCTCAAATGGTCGACGACTTGCAGAAACACATCTCTCAGTTGGAGCAGAACATCCAAGCGCTCGCGACTTTTGTGGGATTTCAACTCCCATTCCCGCCATCACCTTAGGGGAGTTCTCTCATTTTTATCTTCCTTGTCATTGTTCTCTTTCATTACCTAGCATCTTTCACTTCTGAGATTAGTTTTCAATTGTGCTAGCTGTGCGTTTCTTTAGCATTGTGTCTAAAATTCTCATCTTTTGCTTACATTGAGGATAATGTAGTATTTCGGTGTGGGGGAGGATTTTCATGCTAATGTCATTTCTTCTATTTTTCTTTGGAACTTCGAATTCTCTGGATTTTATTGGATAATGATTTTGAGTTAGTATACATTGTTGATTTGAGTTTGAAATACATGAAAGAGACAAGTGTGATTAGTTATTTTTTGATAAAATTGTTTTAAAGTGTCCCATTGATCTTGATGATTGAATCAAATGAAAATGTGATAGATTTGATACAAATTAAACATATTTTGTGAGAATTTGAGCCTTGAGAGCATGTCATCAAATTTGCTCTAATCTTTCTTCATGAGTGTTTATCAATCATAGTATATTTATTCTAGAATTTGCTATGCTATACTTTTTGAGACCACATCAATGAGTTCATACATTAATATGATGGGGGCATTTAGGTTTACCTATTTTAGCTCTCGAAACAAACCTTCCTGTGCATAATATTTCCCTTAATGAAACCCTTGGAGCTTATATCCCTTTTCTTTGCTTTAACCTCATTAATTAACACATAGCCTTCTTTTTACGCTTTACCTTCTTTTTTGTCCTTATATTAAAGAAACATGTGATTTGAGCATATATTGAGTGGTTATTTGCAAAGGGAATGAGACACTTCTATTGTGAGATTTATTTTGGGAAGTCGATTATACACTTGGGGTGGATTGTATATGCGCGGCATTTTCATTGATTTTCATTTAGTTTCTTTATTCAACAAAAAAAAAGAAAAAAAAAGGAGAAAAAGAAAAAAAAAAGAGGGAAAAGAAAAAAGAAAAAGAAGAAATTCCCAAAAGTTGAAATTGGGGAATTTGAAGAAAAAATATAAAAAGTTTGATTGAGAAATGATAATGATCTTGATTGGCGTATCTTTCTTTTGGTTTGATTGTATTTCATGATATGGGATATAGGGAATATGTTCTTGACATGCTTCTTTGATATATTTATTACACAATACATTTATCCTTTTTCCCTACCTTTACTCAAACCACGTTACAACCCCTATAAAGACCCCCGGATTTTTGTTTTGAATTCATATAAGTGGTGATGGAGATTTGATAAATAAGCAAACTTATGGTACTAACATACTTTGATTTGATTTGAAAGTTATTGATAAATTTCCTTAAACACTTTGAGTGTATAGAGTGAAATTCTTGTGAGGGTATTGAATCTTGATACATTGAATTTTGATAACATTATCGAGTTTGATGGGATGCTTATATTTTCTTTTAAAGTTTTAAAACTATGATGATTTGCTTTTCGGATTTTTATTTTTACTTGAATTTTTCGATGTGTGCTGCTTTGAAATTATTTGAAAATGAATTGAAGGAGGGGAAGGAGTGAAGAAGAGAATACATGTGTGAAATTAATCTAGTGAATGTTTGAGGACAAGCATTAGTTTGGTGTGGGGGAATTTGATAATACACAAATTGTAATTTTTATTGTTAATATTATGATTTGAATTTGGATTGTTTAATGCTTTAATGGTTGTATTTATTGAATTTTATTTTTAGGAGATTGAAATTGAAGACTTGGAGCAAATTGGGCTTAATGAGCCAATTTTGGAACTAATTTGGTCAAGACATCTTATTGGGTTTTGAAGAAGTGGAGTTTGAATTCTAATTTTAACATTTTAGTAATATTTTTACTTTTAGTAAAAATGTTTTAGTGGGAGAAAAGTTTTGTAATTTACCTAATTTTAGATCTCCTAGTTGATTTAGAAGTCTACATGGAAGGAAAGAACATATTCTCTCATTCCAAGAGAGTCGGTTGCCCTTGCTTATTTAAACACAAAAGGGTTGCATACAATTAATATATACTCCAAGGCGGCGGCTGCATTTTTCTAGAAGAGAGAGAAGTCACATAAGCCAAGGACTCATTTTCTCCATTAGGTTTTTATTTCTTTCTTAGGAACATTTAGTTTTTTTACTTTTTTTTGTTGATACTTACCATCCTGAGTGGCTAGTTTCGTTATTCTGATTCAAGGAAAATTTTAATCGATTGTTCTTCATTGTGAGGCTATATTCTTAATTTAATTTTTTGCCATTTTATTCAAGTATTCGTTGATTCTTGATTTATTTTTAGGGAAATCTAATATTGGTTAATCTGACAATTTAATTCAATATTAGTTTTCCTATTGCTATCCAGGAATTCAGTGATCCGTAATTGTCATGAATGAATGGTACAAGTAGCAAATAGGTTATTTATGTTTATGGGTCGTTACCGATATTCATGTTAACCTAAGGAATCGATGAAACAAAATCAAATAATTGTACGGCTATCCTGATTATTTATATGTTGGTTTAACTGTTTTCACATAACTTAATGCTGTCATTATTTGATATGGAACGCTATCGTGTCCAGTCGATTAATGATAAATTTTAACTGAATGCTGAGTTTGGTCAATTATTTTAAGAAAATACAAGATTTATTATGGCTATCATAATAAATCTAAAGTTAAATGTTTGAATTGTAAGAATAATATTTTCAACCAATGATCAATAAGACAATCGAATATATGAACTCTTGGATCGGAGTTTGGTAAATTGAATTTTTTCTTTAAATTTTTGCATATTTGATTTGTCTTTTAATTTTAGTTATTTAATTTTTGATTTAGGAATTTATTTTATAAACCCCCCATTTTATTTTGACATTTACTAAGGAGTTAAGTTAACATAGTTCACTTGAAATTCGATCTGGTAACCACTATTGCTATAGTTTGTTACATTGGAGAAATCAGTATTAATTTGAGAGTTTTGACAACCCGACCAGAGATAGAGTTTAGAATTGCAGAAAGTTTGACCGTAGTTATAGAAATTTTTCAAAAGAGATGGAGTTTTAATGTTCAGAAGAAAGTCAGAGTTGGTTGGATGTGCTTATAAAAGCTTCATTTGATTCATTTCTGAATGTGTTTGATGTAAATTTATTAAAGCAAGATTTGTTGATTTGAGAAGATAGTTAGTAGCTTATGGATCTAGAGAGGAAAATAGCTTGAGCAGCTTGTGGAGTTTGCACAGTAGTTTTGTCAGTCTCAGTTGATTGCTTGATGTGGGCATTTGAGTGGTCGATTGATTTTCTAGCATGGTTGATTGGGGAAGCCTAGAAAACATTAAGTCAGTAGACTGGATAAGGAGTTGGCTGATTGAATTGGGAAGTCGGTCAATTGAGATTTTGCTACAGTTACTTGTTAGTCGAGTTCTGTGGATTGATTCCTAAATCGATTGACTTAATCTTCTTAACTAAATCTCCGATACAAGGTTCCTGTGATTTTCTCTTCAAAGCATTTGCCTGAAAACACCAAGCAATCAATGATCTTTTCTAGATGGTTAACTATTTTTCAAAAAAGAGTTTATTAGTTGACATATCTAGGAAGATAGTCTACTCATCATTTAGGTTTTTATCTTTATATTATTCATTGAGTGGGCTATGCATTCTTTACACTCATTTGCTTTTATTCACCCACTTAGCTCATACTACTCCGAAAACTTTTGGCCTAGGAATTAAATCTTATATTCAATTTCGAATTAATTTACTTTTTCTTGCATTTTTGTATTTGATTTTTTCATCCTTTAAGGCCTTATATAAATTTCTAGCTCTATTTTGAAGCTATTCGCTTACACTGATTTCTCTAGATCTTAATTAGTTTAAGATAATTATTTTCACTTTCTTCTCTCGTATTTGGTTTTTGATACTCTTGATTATTATTTGATTATTGTTTTTCTAAGATATTCTCCGATTTCTTATTTACAAGATCATTATCAAAACATATGTTTTTTAAGCTAGAAGAATTAGATTTATTAGTTTTGATATGAATTGATTTTCTTACTATCCTGGTCTTCTTATTATAAATTTTGTATGATTTGTTAGAAGTTTAATAACTTTATTACTCTTAACATCAAATTTTCTGGATAGCCCTTTTTGTTTTCTAGCATTTACACCCATAAAGTAACCCATGTCAGGTTTTCTTCTTATGTGAAGCTCGAAAATATTTTCATCTAAGATTGTTTTGATTAAAAGCTCTATTTAATATGAATTCAGCTATATTATAGAAATAATAGCTAAGTGTTTTTTCAAGGTATAATCTTATCCATCTCATCTAATATTCTATACAATATTAATTTATTGAGAACTCATAGGGATTGGAAAATTATTGACAAATTTTAAGATTTGTAAAAACATATTGGTATAAAATCAAGGAATTAGATTTCCATACTTTTCATTCTCCCTCTTTCTTTTGCCTGGAATCTTGTGTCTGTTCTTTCATAAGTCTTTCCTTCTTAGTTTAACTTCAATGTAATCTTTATTCTATTTTCTCATTATTACCTTCACAATTTTTTATTTATATTTCAATCTTATTTCTTTGTCATGACTTATGCATACTTTAAATCTGTTGATTGAATGTCCAATGATTGTTTTTTATTTGTTTAATCTTAGTTTCTAATCTTCCAGGTGCTCTAAGATGAGGGATAAATCTAAATCTAGTTTGACCACTTAAGAATTTTAATTCCTAAATTTAGTGTTTATTCCCTAGACTAAGAATTTAGATAAGTTTTCTTTTGTTCTTTATTTTGAACTATCTCCTATCTTTAGTTTTGTTATGCATGTTAGAAATATATATATATATATATATATAAGAGAAATTATATCATACAAGGTTCAAACAATGTTTTAATAAACAAACTAGAAGAGAGTTATGTAAATATTACCTTTTAGTAGCCACTTTTCCTTTTGAATTCGAACAAACCTATCTCCATTGAGCATCACACTTTCAATATTCCTTTTTTTGAATAAGTCTGCAAGATATACTCAAACTTTACCCTTTGGTATTCAAATTTCCTTGGATCCTGCATTGTTAGTGCTCAATAATTTCTTTGAAATCCATTTCAATTTTATTTTAATTTGAGATGCTAAATTTTTTCTAAACCAACATTCACTCTTAATGTGACCAAGTTTTTAACAGTAATAACACTTAACATGATTTATTGGTATTGTTGAATCTAAACTCATTTTCTTGATGTGTTTACATTGATGCAGATAATGTCCAAAACTCATGTCATAATGACATCTAATCTTTGGTTTGGCATTTTTAAAACCAAGGACAATGAATGTATATAATTTCTTTTGAGTTCTAATAGTTTTATACTCTAGTACAACTTTATCAAACACTGCTTTTTGTCTTTTTAGAATCATATCCAGTTTATTTTTTTGCATTGAACGAATCTTTGCAATACAGAGTTAACTTTTTTACTTTTTTCATTTTCTTTTTCAAGTTCTTTTATTAAAATTTCTTTATCATTCTCTTTACTACAACAATTTTTATTTTCTTCATGTTGAATGATTTTTTCTTTCCCCTTTTTTTCTTTGTTCAGTTTTAGTTTACAACTCATTCACTTTGTCATTTTCTTTCTCAATACGGTCATTGAAACTGTTATTTTTTTCCTTTAATTCATTTAGTTCATCATTCAAAAAATTTAGATTTTTTATATCTATATTCTTCTCTACTTCTAATAAGTGTTTTTCATCTTTCAATTCCTCATTTCCTACTTTAAGTCTTTTATTTTCCTCAATAGGATTATTATTTTCATTTTCTAACATGTTCATAATGTTTTTTAAATTTATATTTTTGTGAATCAAATTTTCAAGTTCATTAAGTATTAGAGTAAGAGTATCATCTATGGATATTTCATTATTACTATCATTCGCAGAAAAGTAAGATGAAGAGTTAGAGCAATTTACTTTATTTTCATTTTCTTCTATGAAGTTTTGTTGTTACTTTCTTGTGTCCTGACTTTTACAACTACTGGACATCTTTTGCTTTCAGCACTCTTTTTTTTATGATGTCATGTTTCTTGCTTCTCTTCAACCCATTAGTATTTCTCATAGTTTTCCTAACGGGCTCTGTCTCTATGTTGTATAAGGAGGCTTCCGATGATGAATTGATTTTTTCAAGTGCCATTTTTAAAGGATCTTTTGTTTACGGTAGTTAAACCTAACACTAGACACATACTTTGATACCAATTGAAATATAACCTAGAGGGAGTGAATAGGTTGTATGACACTTTTTCAAAAGTTTAGAGGTTTTACAGTTTGTGTAAGATCGAAGTGATGTGTAGAAATTAAAGGAGATAAGGAAATAAAGCATACGAGAATTTTTATAGTGATTCCATCGATCTCAGTTTACGTCCACTGCTGGACTCCACCTAAATTTTCACTATTTATTCTAAAATAATACAACCAATTAGGTTCCCAAATCCTAGTTAAGCCTTTACAAGTATTCCTCTTAGAGTAAGAAGGATTTTTCTTTCACAAACAATTTAACAACATATAAAAAATGATTACAAACTTGAGTTTTGATACTCAGATAAAGACTTTACAACTCAGAAATTAAATACAAAACTAAAGAATAAAAGAATAGAGAAGACCAATACTATTGAATGTTCAAAAAAGAATTCTATTTTTCTAAACCCATCTTTGGTCTTCACTCGTGGTTGTATTTATATATGGAGACAAAGATGTAGTCATTGAGGTAGGTGAGAACTTGAAATTCGAATGTTGATTTGCATTAAATGTCTTCACCAATCAAGCAATTTTTGAATTAATGCTCTCAGCTTTGTTCAGAAATAACGGTTGATGTTCTCGTGTCGACCTTACTTTTCTTATGTTGATATGATAAGTAAAAATAATATATATATATATATATATATATATTCAATAGACTTAGTTTGCTATTCGACATGCTTAGATAATATAATTTATATTTCATGTGTCGAATTTTAATATTCTCGTATCGACATCACATATTGTGTTAAGATTCTTGGTCATGTGTCAATATTCTAGTTTGCTTTTATCGACATCTAGTCTTTTATATGTTCAAAGTCCCTATGTATCGATATTACAATATATTTGTATTGACATTGTCTATTCAGTTGTTCAATTTAAAAGAGTGTCGATATCATTAATTCTTGTGTTGACATCTAATAATGTCAAATGCTCCAAGTGATGTGTCGAACACTTTTCTTCTTAACTTTTATGGGACGTGTCGACATCTAATGTCTTGTGCCCACATCGTTTAGTGCTCTAAGTTGTGTCGATATATCTACACGCTAGTGTCAACATGTGTTTTGTGATTCTAGAAGATTTTCTAAGTGTTGGTTGTGTTGAATAAACCAACGACTCTCTTCAACATTTCTTTGCATGTCGACATGTTTAAAACATAGTGTCAACATGGTTTTTTGTATGTTGGACTGGAGAGATCTATATTATTTTTTATATCTATATGTCTAGCAGGTGGTGTCAACATGATTCTTTGTATATCGTCACAAAGGTTTTGGTTTTAACTTTTCTATCTTAACCTCTTCCAAATTCTTTCTAGATAACATCAACATTGTGTATACTAATTTGTCTATCATTAAAACCCTTGATGCCAACAGGTAGGCTATTTCTCATTGCTTGGACTTGCTCTTCAATGATTTAAATAAGCAAACTTTGTGTGGAGTAACCTTTTGCATTTTTTCTATGCACATTGCTACCTTTTTCTTTTAGTGAATCGACTGCCTCTTATGTTTCAACCATTAGTCTTCAAATTCTTTTCTTAATCAAACAAATTATGTTTTGCATATCATCAAAGGCTATCAATTTGTTAACATTGGAAGACCATGATACCAGCATACTTTCAAAGAATTGGCGTATACAACTAATGTTTTTCCTATCTAGTTTATAGTCTGAGAAATCATGTAACTGGAAAATAAAATTCATATCATACCATAATCCTAAGTTTACTATTTCTTTCAGGAATCTAAATATTCTCTTAACATCAACTAAATGTGACTCCTTAGAATATAATTGAAACTTAGCATAGGGACATATACTAAATTGTATGTCTGGTCGTGAAATTGTGAAATATAAAAATGATTCTATCATATTTTTATATATCTTTTGTTACATTAATTTTCCTTTCTCTTTCTTATCAAACTTCATACTAGTACTCATTGGAGTTGCATTTTCTTTGCAATCTTCAAATCCAAATTTTCTTATTAATTTTTTAGTAAATTTGGATTGATTGATGAAAATATATCTTTCTATTTATTTAATTTGCAACCTAAGGAAACATTTTAGTTCATCAATCATACTCATTTCAAATTCAGATTGCACACACTTAGCAAATTCCTGACATAGTCTTTCACTTGTTCTCTCGAATATTATGTCATCAACATATATTTGAATTATCAAAACATCTCTATCATCTTTCTTTATGAACAACGTTGTGTCAATCTTGTATTTATTAAATCCCTTTTCATCGAGAAAATTGCTAAACCTTTCATATTAAACTCTAGAAGATTGTTTGAGGCCATACAAAGCCTTTAACCGTACACATGATCTAGGTGCCACGGTGCTCAAATTCTAGGGGGTGCTCTACTTATACTAACTCATTGATAAATCCATTAAAAAATACACTTTTAATATTCATCTAATAATGTTGGAAGTTCATAAATCAGGAAAAAGATAGGAGCATCCTAATTGCCTCTAATATAGTTACTGGAGTTAGATCTCATCATAATTTATGCCTTTTTTTTGGTTATATCTTTTAGTTGTTAATCTTGCTTTATTTTTTGTCATCGTTTCATGTTCGTTAAACTTATTTCTAAATACCTATTTATTCTTATTACTAATTGATCTTTGGGTATAAGAACTAAATTCCAAATTTCATTTCTTTCAAATTGATTCAACTCTTTCAGTATTGGCAGAATCCAATTTTCATCTCCCAGGGGTTCATTTACATTTTTCAGTTCTATCTAGGAAATGAATGATGTATATTCACATTGATTTTGAAACACTGATCTACTCTTAATTTTAGACTCTATATTTCCTATTACATTATCTACATTCATACTTTTCTTGACAGTGGAAAATTTGATTTCGTGTTCTTATGGTGTCTCTTGATTGTTCTTAATTTTTTTTTCCACTTTTGAGATTTTCTCATTAGTATTTTTATTTTCTAGACACTTATGTTCTATAATTGGCTTATCAGATTCTTCATCAACAAAACATTTCTTCTCTACGTAATCATTTTCATTGAATTGTACGTGAATGGACTTTTCAACCATTACAGTTCTCTTATTATATACTCTATAAGTTTTACTAGAGATTGAATATCCTAAAACAATGTTTTTATCACGCTTGATATCAAAATTTACTAATTGTTCTTTTCTATTATTTAATACATAGCATTTACATTTAAATACATGCAAATAAGCTATATTTGGTTTTCTACTCTTATATAGTTTATTTGTGATTTTCTTTAAAATGGGTCTACTTAGAACCCTATTGAGTGTATAACAAACTGTGTTTATAACTTTTGCTAAAAAATATTTTGGAGTGTTGTGTTCACACAACATAATCTTACTAATTCCTCCAAAATCTTATTTTTCATCTCTACTACTCCATTTTGCTATGAAGTTCTAAGTATTGAAAAATTATAATTAATTACGTTTTGTTTACAGAAGTTATCTATACTTTTATTTTCAAATTTTTTTCCATGATCATTTTTTATACTTGTGACTGTATATCCTTTCTCGTTCTGAAACTTTTTACAAAGTTTTACAAATTCATTATTTGCTTCTTCTTTTTTAGCTAAAAATAGAATCCAAGTATGGAATAGTCATTTACTATTACAAATCTATAGTATTTTCCTTCTAAGTTTTGGATTCTAGTTAGACCAAATAAGTTAATGTATTCTAATGGTCTAAAGGTGGAGACTATGTCTTTAGGTTTGAGTGACTTTTTTATGTGTTGTCTTTTTCAAAATTTATTTTTAGTAAACATTTTACTAAATCTTTTCTAGATATATTTGCTAATAAGTTTATACTTGAATGATCTAATCTTTTATACTATAACCATGAATTATTTTGATTTACTGCAATTAAATAGGATTCATATATGTTTTATGATTCATTAAAATTTATTACATGTATATATTTTCTTTTCTGTAACTAGTGAATTGAGTTCTATTTGATCATTTATTGATTATTAAATAGACATCAAATTCAAACACAACCCTATATCTCCTATCATATAATTGGCTAATACTTAGTAAACTAAATTTTAAGCTATTAACAAGCAAAACATTTTGAATTCGGGTCGAGAAGAATTTACCTACATTACCAATTCCAATAATATTGTATTTTGAGTTGTCTCCAAAAACTACCTTTCCTCCTTTTCTTTTCCCAAATAGGAAAACTTTGAGATATCTCTTATTATATGTCGAATAGCTACTGTAATAGTGAGTATATTTTTTTATTGTTTATAGATTTTTTATTTTTAAAGTTCTTCTTTAGTTTGCAACTCTGTGCAATATGCTCAAATTTCGTACAGTTACACGAAAAACTTATATAACTTTTTTTAAGTTTGAGTAGGATTATATCCTAACCCAACTTTATTAATACTCCATTTAGGCTCTTAGAATGACATCCAACTTTTATTGTCCATGAATGAATTTCATTAGGATCCTATTATATCTTATGTTCTTTTCTTTTTGTTCTATTAGTTCTTTCTTTAATTTTTAATTTTTTATATAGTATGTTTTTTCATTTTTTATCTTTTCTGTGATTATTTTCTTTCCTTTTTCAACTTGATTATTCAGTTCAGATTTCTCTTTTTCAAACAAATTATTTTTCTTTCTTAACTATTCATTATTATATTCTTAATCTTTTTAATTCCCTTTCTAAGTCTAACATATTTTTCTTTAAAATATTATTTTTCTTATTTATTTTCTTCAATACTCTAAATGATTCATAAGTGTCACATACATTTCATTTACTGAAAAATTATCATCATCAGAACAAGAATAATATAAAGTAGATGTTACCTCATCGTCGGATGGTTACTCAATTGCCATAAGTATAAGTTGGCTTGCTCTTCGGTAGCTTCATCTTTACTAAAGCTACTATTTTCATTACTCTAGATAGCTAAAGCCTTCTTCTTCCCCTTTCTTTCCTCTCTTTTATCGAATTTTTCTTTTCTTTCATTTTTCTTTAATTGTGAAAATTTGCTTTTATGTCCTAATTTCTTACATTCAAAACATTTTATTTCTTCTTTTTTAAAGTTTTTAAATTCTCCTTTTATTCTATTCTTCTTTTTCATTATAAATTTCTTAAATTTTCTCGTGGGAAATGTCATATCTTCTCATCACCACTACTACTTTCTTTATGACTCTCAACTTTTAATGTTACTGTTTTATTTTTACTCTGACTTTCTACTCCTTTTGAATTTACTTTCATTTCTTTAGTTGTTAATGATCCTATCAATTGGTCTACAGTTAAGGTCTCCAGATTGACTTTCTCTAGCTATGACTTTGACTTTCCACGATTTAGGTATGTACCTATGGATTTTATCTACTATGTCTTCTGGGACAATTTTTTTTCCTAAAAATTTAAGTTCATTAGTTATGATATTAAATTTTGTGATCATGTCTCGTATTGACTCTCCCTCTTTCATTTTTAAGGCCTCATATTTCTGTTTCAATATTCTAATTTTATTATTTCTAACTTGATTACTACCCTAATATATAGTTTCCAACATTTCCCATATATATATATATATATATATATATATATTTGCTGTCAAATATGAAAAGATCCTATTATATTTGTTTAGACTTAAGGGTTAGGTGAAGTAAATTTACTGCTTTATAGTTAGCTCTGAGGTTTTCTTCTTCTCAGTAGACATATTCTTCATTTTTTCTAACACTCTCACTCTATTTATTTTCTCTGTTGGAAACTTTATTCCTTTCTCAAATATCTTCCATGCTATTTTATTTTGTGCAATGATGAAATTTCTTATCCACTACTTTCAATAATTATAGTTATTCCAATTAAAAGATGATGCTTTGTTGGTGAAGTAGGTTTCGAAGGGAATACTATCACCATTTAAAGCCATTTTGAGAAAGAATAGGATCTTTGATCTATGATTGTTGAATTTAATACTAGAAACTTGTTTTGATACCAATTGAAATATAACCTAAAGGGGAATGAATAGATTGCATGACAATATTTTGAAGATTTTGAAATTTTATATAGTTTATTGATGAGGATGAAAATTGAAGGAAGGAAATAAAACACAACATACCAGAATTTTACAGTGGTTCTATCAAATTTGATATATGTTCACTCCTAGGTAACTCCTAAATTTCTACTATTTTTCTAAATAGTACATCACTCTTGCTTTTTGATGCAAGCAGGCCCTTTACAAGTATTTTCATAAAATACCTTTAACCTTTTATAGACTTGTATTTTCTCTCTCTAAACCCCGGACACAAAGGACACACTTTGCCCCTTATACTTTTGTACAAGAGAAGAACGAATGTTACAAAGAGTGAAACTAATACTTCAGATGTAATGAAAATTGAAGCTCGGAGAAGAGTTTAAAGAAGATTGAAAAAGCAAAGTATGCGTTGAGTATAGAGAGTAAATGTGTTGAGTATAGAGAGTAAATGCTTTGCTTGTTGTCTTTTTTTTCCTCTTCTATGTTGTGAATTTATTTTGAGTGCCAAAAGCCATTTGGATAGGAAATTTGAATCTCTTCATTAAGTGCTTCAATCACCATATTCAATTTTCATAATGAATGCTCTTAACCATTACTCTGTTCATCCAACCAAAATGTTTCCTTTTTACTTTTTTGTATATTTGTCTAGACAACCAATAAAAGAGCTTGCTTTTGCTGCATAAGATGACCGTTAGGGTTTAAACATATTTTAAGAGATTTTTCCACTAATGACATAATTTTTTGATATTTTAAACAAACTTAACACGAGTGATTTGTAATTACTCTTAGTTCATCAGAGTGTGTCAACTAATTAAATTATCAATAAAATGAGTTTAGAGAGTCATAAACAGGTGTCTAGTGATTTGCTAATTGGTCAACCATATTATGTTTATTCTTAAAGTTGTGTTGACCTTCTGATAATCTTGATCTGCTATTTCTAATTGTCAACAACCATGATGCAATTTAACTTACATATATATGTATGTGTTGACTAAAGCTTTGAGAGATCACTCAAGTCATGCCCATAATGATTTATATGAAATGATTAGTTGATACTATGCTCAAAATAATTGATTACGATTAAATTGTGAAAGTTAAATGTGTACTAAAATTTTTATCAGAATTTATGCAAGGGTGGTGGACTGATATTTGGACTCTGTCGGCTAATTTTTTATGCTAAGTTGACTAACTTTTAGTCAGTTGGCTGACTTAATTTTACGGCTGACCGAGTAGGTTAGAATGGTTAACTGAATGAATGAAGTGATTGATCGAGAAGGATGGTTGACTGGCATTTATACTTGGTCGATTGACTTTGAGTACTTAATTTTATAATTTTTCAATCGTTTGAGTTGTGCTCTGTTCAATTTTGCTCTGTTCAATTTTGCTAACAAGAATCTTAAATTCTATTTGAGACTTTTAGTGAGTCATTGAGCCAACTATACTGTAACTTATTTTACACTTAGATTTTCAATTTTCAGACTATTTTAGCTTCTAATATTATTCTTAGTTTGGTTTGGTCGATAGTGAGTCCACTAATTTTCACTTACCTAAGCTCCAAATTAGTGAACTAATTTTCTTTGAATTGCTTTACAAATTATAAAAAACTAAATATGTCAACAATAGTATATGAATTTATATTTTGATTAATTTGATTCGAGTATCTACGTGGATACTATTTAGAGGATAGTTCTCTCGACGTAATTTTTTTTGTTTCTAAATTTTGAATTCGAGATTTAAGTTAATAGAATTAACATCCCTTCCCACTATGTTGACTTCTCACTCATTAATCTCATTGTTGTCAAAGATGAGATAGTTTTGTTTTTTCAAAAATAATAAAGTCTTTGAGGAAGCAAGAAGGAGAAATAAAATAATAAAAATAAATAAATAAATAAATAGCCAAAGCGATCATGTTGAGTGATAGTCTTAAGTCACTATTGAATTATGATTCATAATCTTTGTTATTTTTGGAATAAAATTCATAATTTATACATGAGTGTTGACTTTGTCGGTCAGACTCTTCGAATAAGATTCATTTCAATACTAAAATTATGAATTTTGCTCTACTCCTCTCTCCATAATTTATATTATTCCTTATGGAGCAGCTTAACTCTAAATTTGGCGCAAGAAAATGGGAGTAGGGTGCGTTAGAGACATATACAGATCTAACTCTAAAAAAAAAAAATTAAAACAATTTTCAACAGAAAATAATTCCGTTTATAACCTCTTTATATCGCGGGTTCAACCCACGACAGATTATATTGTGAGTTGAATCCGCGACACAGGTTATGTTGCATCTTGAAGACGCGATATGGCCTAACGGCTCTTGTGGCACGCAGGAGGGGGAGAGAGGGCTCCTGCGGTAGTGGGTGATAGTGGGGGAGGGAGGGAAAGGGAGGCTCTCACGGTTGCGGGGGAGGGAGGGAGAGGGAGGAGTGCCGCGGCGGGGGAGGGAGAGAGAGAGAGCCACGGGGGAGGGAGGGAGAGAGAGAGCCACGGGCGGCGGACGGAGGGGCCATGGGTGGCGGGGGGAAAGAGAGAGCCGCGGGCGGCGGAGGGAGGGAGGGAGGGAGAGAGAGAGATAGCTGCAGGGGGAGGGAGAGAGAGACAGTCATGGGCTAGGGAGGGTGAGAGAGCCGCGGGGGAGGGAGGAAGAGAGAGAGCTGCGGGGGAAGGGAGGAAGAGAGAGCTGCGGGGGAAGGGAGGAAGAGAGAGCCGCGGGGGGAGGGAGAGGGAGAGGAGCAGCGCCGCGGGTGGCATGGGGAGAGAGAGGAGCAGCGTGAGCGGCGGGGGGAGAGAGAGAGAGCCACGGGGGAGGGAGGGAGGGAGGGAGAGAGCCGCAGGGGGAGGGAGGGGGAGCGGAGCAGAGTCACGGGTGGGAGAGGGAGGGAGAGAGGAGCGCCCACCACGGGAGGTGGAGGGAGGGGCCGCAGGGCACCGTGGGCGGCGGGGGGAGTCAGACTGTCGCATCTTCTAGACGTGACACGTGGACTTTAGCCAATCGGATGTTGTTACGTGGTGTCGCGAGTTTAATTTGTGATAAAAGTGGATTATATTCAGAAATTTTTTTGCCTTAAATTTTTTTTTTTTTTTTTTTTTTTTTTTTTTTTTTTAGGGTTTAATTCGGTACATGTCTCGGGCGCGTTAACACTGGTCCGGTCCGATTGCGGCCTTCGGGCGACACGGAGAGAGAGAGAGAGAGAGTTGCAGTTAATGGGGCATCTCACGGTGAAGCCGAGTGAGGAAGAAGAAAGACGAAAAAAAGGCTTCTAGCAGAGAAATGGTTTATATGTACAAAATAATCTTCAGTTCTTCACCAAGCACCATTCGAATGGCTTCCAAACACTTGTTCCCTAAACCCTCCTCTCTATTCCCTTCTACTCTTTCTTCTTCGCGCTCGAGTCTGTTTCGCTTGTACACAAAATTCATTTTTTCTTACTGTCCTCGGAGGACTCATCCTCTCCGTGTCACTGCTACTTCTCGTTTTTCTTCCACTCCTGGACCAGGTATGCTTCTTCCTCTTCTCAATGAATTTATATTTGTTGCTCTCACTTTTCTTGTTTATTGGATATTTCTTTTGTCGTAAGTTTCTGTGCAGAATCCGCAAGATATGAGGTTGAGTTCGGCTAAGCTTAGGGTTTTGAAGGAGAAATTAGAGGGGCTTGGCATCAATTGCCAGTCATGTCTGCCTGGTCAATACAACAACTTGATTTGTCCTAAGGTATGTGCTCTATGCCTTGACTTAGTAGTAATGAAGCTTTAGCTGTTGCTCCACTCGAGTTTCTTCCTTTCCCTTTCTTTTTTGGATTGCCAAAAATGCATGCTTGTTTCTGTGTCCCATGTCCATTCTTGGATCATGCAATCCAACCAAATTTGTTTCAATAATGTGGTTAAACAATGATTTTGAAAGCATTATATGCAGTTGCAGGTCTGAGTTGTTATTTAATCAATGTCAGAATTTTATAGAATTGCCTGGAAATTGGTGGAAATACCAAGCACGTTCCCTGAATTAAAAAAAAGACTATGTTTCAAGAATGTGATGTGCAACCTTTTTTTGGGTAAGGCGGGATGGGTATTATTAAGAGGAATCTTACATACTCTTGGCCTCAACTTTGCTTGTAAAATAAGAACAACTCTAAGGCGATAAGTACATTGTCCTGCTCTTTACCTCTGTTTTGATGTAAAGTGTTGCAAGGGGTTTTTTGATGAAAGCATAAAAAGAAAATATAAAAAGAAGCACCAAGAATGCAACTTGCACATTAATGCAGAAACAAAACTATGCATCTACAAAGGAGGTTAGATCAGCTTCTAGGGCTGGCAACTGACAAGATAACAAGAAAAATAAATTTTTGAAAACCAAGTATGGGAAACTAGAAAGGGATCTCTCGGTCCTTTCAAAAACTCTTCTTGTTTCTCTTCCTGCACAACAACTATAAAACAGCTAGAAGGATCTCAAGTGATGATCTTCCTTTTTGTTATGCAATGCTTCTTACCCTTCCAAGCGAGCAACTCACTATGCATGCTATCTAGTGGGTATATAGCACTGGAAAGACCAACTCCCAAGGACATCGGCTCCAAGGGCAATGCTACAGTACACAACTGTTTTTGCCTTTCTTTTACATAGAGAGCACCACTCATAATTGAGAATTCTCTTATTTGGAGGTTATCTTGAGTCAAAATTCTATCCAATGGCTTTCCATGCAAAGGAACTTTGGGGAGAGCAGAGGATTTCCACACTGCTTTCTAAGGGAGCAAATCTTGCCCTTGCATTACTATCTCCTCCAATAATCTTGTAAAATACCTTAGCTTCAAAATCTCAAAAGAGCACCTCTTCCAGAGCACCATATCGTCTTTGTCATTGGAAAGATATGCTCTTTCAAAGTTCTTATAGAAATTAAACAGGTCTTCTATTTCCTACTCATTATGTTTCCTAAAAGATCCACTCTCCCTTTCCTAGAGCCAACACATCATCAACAAGGAGCCTATCATGACCTCCTTATCCCAGCAATTTAGCATAATTGATTGTTCATGCTTATGCTTGATTGATGTATTCTTACAATTTGAATGATGCACTGGGTGTTAAGATGTCTCTTCTGTAAGTGGGAAATTTTATTTGTCAATTAATTTACTTTTTTGTAGTTTGAAAATAGGAAACCTCAGCATGCAGAGGGCCATAGCTTGTGCCATTTATGCAGGCATGAAGGGTGTGCATGAGTGTGGGATTTTATATGAAACGAAGACATTTTTCCTATGTGATATGAGTGTTCAAATATTAGATTTAAGGAATATTGTGGATGAGTTGTGAAGGAATCAATCTTTCAACATCATGATTCATAAATTTGCAATGCTTTTTATGCATTGTTTCATCCTTTTGTTGTGTATTCATTTATATGTTTTATTTTGATGTGTTAGTGCCAAGGTGGTGATTCAGAGGAGAAGAGTTTATCTCTTTTCATTACCCAAGATGGGTAAGTTTCTTTGAAGTTGCACTTTCATCCATTGCCTTCACCCTCATATTTGTTTCTACAATTATATTTACATTGTGCCACCTGATTTTTTTAGGGGTTCTGCACTGTGGCTATGTTTTCGGGGAAAATGTGGGTGGAAGGGTCACATGCCGGTAATGTAGTTTTTTTTTTAGAGTAAATTGTTTATAGTTTCTGCTACAGGAAGTAAGGGTCTCACAGGAAACATTTTCCCATTGTGGCAGGCCTTTGCAGATGGCAAGTTATCATATGGAAAGTCAGTTGGAACAAGCAGAGTAAAGCAATACCGAGAAGTGACAGAAATGAGTTTAGAACTAGAACCACTGTCTAGTGAGGTATTCTGCTGGCTTTCTGCCTTCTCCATTCATTGCAACTGTGGTAGATGGTCGCAAGCTGGCCAACCTGTTTGATTTTACCTAATGCAATGTATTTTTAAAAGGGAGAACATAAGGGATGGAATGATGCATTTTCCAGTTCCTTGGGTCATCTCACATATTTTGGGAACTGGAAAGTGATATAGAAGAGATAGGGAATGAAGGCTATCTTCTACATGAAATAAACATGACACTTTCAAAATTTAGATGAAATTTTGACAAATAAATGTTCCAACCTCAGAAGCAAATTCTATGGAGCTGTTTGCAACTGTGCAATTGTGAAAGGGTGTCTAATATATAAGAATGGTTATATAGAATTCGAAGTTTTTTACAGAATGCGGCTGAAATTAAACTGTAGGTTATGAAATTGCCACAAGTAAATGTCTTTTTGTATTAACATAAAAAAGGTTTTTAGTGCTTTATGTTCAAGAAGGATCAAGTTTGAAACTTATCAGGCTGATATTTTCTTCTCTTTTTTGAGAAATTTCTTTTGTCCTACTCCAAATCAAATGAGTTGTTAAGCTGCCTCAGTGCAAGTATCTGAAAAACCAAATAATAAAGTCCTGACCTCTGCTTCTTTATAAGTTGAAGCAAATGCATATAGTGTAGCCAATAGAGAAAGAATTTGGTATGGTTATCATGCTTTTAATTGATGTTTTTGTAAAACTGTATTAATCTTGTTAAGCATCATAGTCAGGTAAACGCTTTAATTTTAGCAAAAATCTTTGCCTTCCAAGTCAACAAGTTAATGGAAAAGAGGGGGTGTGGAGAAAACCAAATAAGATGATAAAAAGAAGGAATTACAATAGTAAGTTCCTCTGTATCAGGACATTGGGAGAGGGTTCTTTTCCTTGAAGCAACGAAATGTGGGAGACAAGCTCTGCAAATTCTGTCATTAAGATTCTTCAGGAAATGAAAACTGAAAGTGGCAGAATGAGCCTTCCATTAATAGAAATCTTTGATAGGGGGAGAATAAAACATAAATAAATAAATTTAAGTTTATCAGATCTCTTCATATAATCGGCTACACTCATATTGACTTGCTGAAAAGTTATCGATAAGCCATAAAGATGATCTTGGTAATCCTTAGACTAATGTTTTTACTTCGGCTTAAACTCTATCTTTTCCCAATCAACAATCAGTGGTTGTTTAGCTTCCTTTAATCAATCTTCGACTACTCCAAATTTTCGTTTGACATGTCAAGTTTCATCTCGGCAAAATTAACCCTTCAATCCTTTCACATCTCATACAAATCAAAATAGTCATCCATAACAGCAAGTCCATGAGCATTAAACTAATCAATAAAATCCAGACCTTCAATTCTTACTTTCTTTATGATATCTCCTATTAGATGAACATAATCTTCGAGCAACCATGAGGACTTGGTTAAAATCAATTATTGATTGTTTAGGAATTCCCCTGGATTCTATCTCACAAAGTTTCAGTCGTAATTCCTCTTGTTAGAAATCATTAAACTTTTCTTGGAAAGTCCTTGTATACATAACTAACAACCAAAGCTTTGAAACCAAACTGTTGTAGGACGACTTTTATAGGATTTTATGGCAAAGATTATAGAGTTTTAAGGACAAATTTTGATGGTTTAACAGGTTTGTTTTGTGAAAAATTTTAAGGTTTTGCGGAATAAAAATCCAGCAGCTTAAATCGAAATAAAGAAGCAATTGAATGGAATAAAGATGATAGTTTTTCTAACATCACGTAAGTAGATCTTTAGGCATCATACCAGGGCAAAAAAGTACCATACCTTCTAGAATTTGAGAGAACTCAAAGCAATTTTGTTAGAAAATTGAAATTTTTATCTAACTTTTTACCATAAAGTTACAATTCCTTAAATAGACCAATTAAGGTTAAAGTGATAACTTCTTCGGGAGAGACAGAGTTAAGGTAGGTGATCCTCTTTCCTATTTTCTTATACTCTTACAGCAGATCCTTTGAGTTGATTAATTGAGAGAGGGATTTGTGCTAATATTCTCTAGATTAAATATAGGGAGTGTGAAGTCTATGTGTCACATTTTCAATTTGCTGGTAATACTATTCTCTTTCTTAAAGAGGATGCTGATGGTTTCAGAGATTTTTTTTTTCCTTAATATTTTTGAGAGAAATTTTAGACTAAATCGATATATTTAAAAGTGAATTTTTTTATTTTTTATTTTTGGCATACATGCTTTTAATGAGAGTCTTGATCATTTAATAGATATTATTAATTGTGCTAAGAGGGAATATCCAATTTCATGTTTAGGGGTTCTTTTCAAGGTAATTCTTGGAGGATTCAATTTTGAGATCATGCTGATGGGTGGAAGGGAGCTTTTTTACCCTACGAGGTCGTATTACCCTTATCCAAGCTCGTTTGTCTAGTAACTTGTCATATTTTCTCTCCCTTTTTAGGATTTCGGTTGGGCTATCAAATGAAGAATTGATGAGGACCCAGAAGTAGCTTAGATAATAAAGAACATTTGGTTAGTTGGGATAAAGTGTCTAAACCTAAGCTGAGAGTTTGTTGGGCCTGGATAATGTGGTACCCAAGAACATCTCTTTCACAGGCAAACGAGTGTGGAGATTCTCCCTAGAACCAATTCCTTATGACACAGTGTTATATAGAGCAAGTACAGCCTCCGTCAAAATGGATGAGATGCGAATGTTATAGTGAGAGTTTCTCATTGTGGTCCTTGGAAATTCATTTCTCATTTATATAACATTTTCCTTTCTTTGGCACCCTTTAAGGTTTGTGATGTGTCTTGTGTGTTATTTTGGAAGGATTCGTTGATTGGGGATTCACCGTTATTGAGTTGTCCCTCGTGAATATTTAGACTTCATCTTCTTCTATTAACGATTTCTATGTCTATGGGATTTTCTTCTTTTAAAGAATCTTAATAATTGTGAAGTTATTTGGTTTACTTTTTGATTTTTCTCCTTTAGGGTACTGAACCTCTTTCCATGCTTATGACCCTAGGATGGGAGTCTTGATTCTTCCGGGTTTTTTACTTGATCTCTTTTTTATTATCTGATCCCGACTTTATTTTTTATGGGAAATATATTATATTCAAAAACCACTTTTTCCTATGAGTTACTTTGCTGCATCCATTTCTATCGTAGCAAAATGGAAAGGACCCTTGTTCCACTACAGTGTGGCTTCTCATTATCATCTAGTAATCATGTTTTCAATTTTATTCTCTTTTCTTTATGGTACATTTCTGATATTTTGTGCCTGGCTTTGTTTCAGTTGCTTGCCTACTTCTCTGAAAGAATGATTTCAAAGGAGACATTGCGTAGAAATGGTGTCATGCAAAG
Source organism: Dillenia suffruticosa (assembly GCA_033439265.1). Taxonomy (NCBI): domain Eukaryota; kingdom Viridiplantae; phylum Streptophyta; class Magnoliopsida; order Dilleniales; family Dilleniaceae; genus Dillenia; species Dillenia suffruticosa. The sequence continues at coordinate 9,658,702 of JAVTVX010000018.1, read as the reverse complement.
AGAATATGGTGATCAGGTTTGCCAGCATTTGAAATTTTTGAAATACTGAACCAGTAATTCTTTCATGATGAGGAATGTCCTAGTATTTTGAGCATAACTTTTGGTGGATGAGTGATGATGAAAAGAAGCACACTAGTTGTGCTCTGTCCTTTGCTTAAAAGTTTACAAATAATCAAGCCAACAATATCAGTTGTCTCATATCTGATGGCACTAATGAAAGACTAATAAAAATTAGTCCTTGCAACCAGTTTGCAACATTATTTTGATTTTTGACGATCCCACTTTGGGCACAATACGTATTCTTCCTAAGTTTCTCAACCTGTGCAATCTAAAGCAAGGACATGGGACACAATAGACAGCACAACATGAACAGAACGACACAATGAAAACGTTATAAAAAAGAAATTACTTTATTATAAATTACAAAGTATGTCATGTCATGTCCAAGGGGCATGTTTGTGTTGACATGACATGTACTTGCTTATTTCTTGGAGTATCTAGAAGTGTCAAAGTGAATACGCATGTAACAAGTTGAGATCAGTATCTCTTATGTTGTATATCATGCTTTTATTTGCTGTTGCATAAAATAATCAACGGTACTGATAATCTGATAAGACATTTCTAGAAGGAAAGAATGGTCTTTTTGAAGCCATCCTATGTGTGTTGCTTCATGTGGAAAATACAACATACCCTTTTCATCAATTTTTTTGGTGAAATCTTCTACATTGAAATTCCTTGTCTTTTTTCTCCGCAATCTTAATCTCATTTCCTATTATTACATTTCTTACATATATTTTTTGTTTGTTGGCAGATTGTGATCGCATTTCCCTATCGACGAAATGGAAGACTGGTGAGCTGCAAGTACCGTGATGTCAACAAGAAATTTTGGCAGGTTATGTTTCTCTCTTGTTGAAACATGGAAGAAATCTGGATCATTGAGTTTTGTATGTGCAAAATCTAAATAAATCCTCCTTTCTACCCTTTTAGTGTGGTCTATTTTTCATAATTTGTAGGTCTGTTTTGGTCTTAAAATATTCATCTTTTCTTAATCTTTGACGGATCTCTGAGGGGATTCTAAGGAGTAACTATTTAACATTTTCAATATTAACTTTTCTCCCCCTTGTATGAAGACATCTGAATGTTTTCTCCCTCATTAATTTCCTTTTCCTAAAAAAGAAGTTAAACCATATTTTCATATAAAGAATTGGATAATCAAGCCTACTTGTACCTATTGCTTCATTGATCATGAGAAATAGTTTATTTGTACTTATTGTAAGTTGGGTAAGTGATGCAGAAAGTGATGAATGGCATGTGTTGAAATTGTGCTGCATGGTTCTATACTAAATTTAAAACTTGAAATTACGTTGAATTATTAATGCGTTCTTATGAAATATAAATCATTGCACTTGACTAATCATTAATAGGTCAATTAAAATCTTTAAACACAAAAAGACACATATATTATAAGTTGGCTTTTGTGAGCCTTTCAGTGCTGCTGGAGCTTCGGATATTTTCAATATGCTCAAGTATTAGTTTCATTTGGCATGAGAGTTTAATAGCTGCTTAAAGGTTTAAGGAGGAAATACACGCTTAGAGAACCAGAAATAATCTGCTCCAAAGTAAAGTACTTCCTTCAACTTGACAGGAGAAGGATACTGAGAAGGTTCTATATGGACTAGATGATATTATGGATGAAAAAGACATCATTATTGTAAGTATTATTCACTACTTTTGCTAGAGGGTAATTCTTGGTCAATCTTGTGAGATGTTCTCTTGATCTGATGATTACTCCTGTGGAGTAATCTTCCATTGGCCCATTGTTTTCATGTATTGATTGTAGGTTGAGGGTGAAATGGACAAGCTTGCAATGGAAGAGGCTGGTTTTCGTAATTGTGTTAGTGTCCCTGATGGTGCACCTCAATCGGTTTCTCCTAAAGATTTGCCTTTTGAAGAGAAGGTCTTTGCAAGATATATAACTTTGAAATGATAAATACATCTTTTAATGTAGTTTAAATTTTAAAGAAATATATTCATATATTAAATTCTGTTATACTCAGTTTCTTTGCAATTTAAAAATTTTTCATGTCTACTTTATCGAATGTATCATTCAATCTTTCCTTATTTTATTTTATTTTATTTTTTTGGGTAAAGCTAGGACACCAAGTATCAGTATCTTTGGAACTGCAAAGACTACCTAGAAAAGGTTCGTCAAACTAGGTCATAGTTTTAAATGATGATGTTCAAAGGAAAAGAGAGAAAAAAAAGGGTGTTTGATTTACTTTTTTTTTTTATAAATATATTAATAGGCATCTCGCATAATTCTGGCCACCGATGGTGATCCACCTGGTCAAGCGTTAGCTGAAGAACTAGCACGTCGCCTTGGCAGAGAAAGGTTTGATGATTCAACCTTTTTTATATTGTCTATTGTTGCACCTGACAACCTGAAAATGTTTAAGTGTTGAAATTATTTCTATGAAAATATGCTAATATTATAGTTGTGTGTCTTAACAGATGCTGGCGAATCAGGTGGCCAAAGAAAAATGTGGTTGACAGTTTCAAAGACGCAAATGAGGTTTGATCGCACATACATGCTTACTCTTGTAGAAATATTGTCATATTTAAATCAGGATATAAATAGAAAAAGTGTTTGAAGTACTCTGATTCTTTTTTGATTGATAAATTAAAAAAGGAAAGCACCGATGGGATGCCAATTTCGCAAATGTTCCTTGGAAAGATGCTATGTGAAGCAAAAGAAATCCACAAGTCTTAGTACATGAAAATGTGTTATGCTTTTTGTAGGATGTGCAAAAGATGGATATCTTTCTTTTTTCTGTGAGCTTTTGGGGAGTTTGGTGGTTGGTGAAGGGAGGACCGGTAATTTCTTAGAAAGGATATTAGATGCATGTGTTCTTGAAATCCATTCCTAGGATTCATTTTTGGCCAGTGGATGGGTTTTCCTTCGAATTAATTTTTCTTAAAGGTCACATGAAGGCTGGGATGCCATCTAAAATGCGCCTCTTCTATGTCATTTATATTTTTACTTTTGTTATAGCTTTGGAGGCTTTATGGAGAAGTATTCTTACTCAATGTTATTCTGGCATCGAGATGATGGAGTTAATGACTACATATTGCTGGCATCAGCAGTATTTCATAACATTGAAGTGTTGATGTGTAGAAAATATTTTGCTAGAAATGTTGGATGTGTTTGGTTAGAAAAAACATGTCAATGCAATTTGGCATTGTTGAATACATGTCTTCAAAATGTTGAGAAATATTGTTTCCTGGAAAGTGTGACATACTAACAACTTTTTACATGCGTTTATGCAATGTGACGAAGGAAGAGCTTGTTCAGCTTAACCCTTTCCTCATTTGTTGTTCGGCATCAAGGCAAAGAATTAGCAGTTTTTGAGAGGGTTGAGAGGCCTCTGTTATTTTTATTTTTTATTTTTTAAAAAAAATTAAAGACATTATCTTTTGGGTTTTGGATAGGTTTTCTTCATCTTTTGTGAATGCTGCTTCATTTTACATCTCTTGACTAATCTTTAGGATCTACGCTTTGGGTTCTACCTTGGTCTTTGGTTATACTTTACATGTTTCTATCCTTTCTATATCAAAAATAAAAAGATGTTTTAATGTGCATTCAATCGCTTCATCCTTTTCGGCTTATTTGCATAGTGCTGCAGCTGTTGTTGATTTAGATTTTTATCATAACTAAGACTTTGTTACTAATGTTGTGTTTTGCTTATGTTAATAGGTGCTGATGTATTTAGGTCCTGGAGTTTTAAAAGAAGTAGTTGAGAAGGCTGAATTCTATCCCATTCGTGGATTGTTCAATTTTAGAGATTACTTTGATGAGATTGATGCCTACTATTATCGAACTCTTGGCTATGAATTTGGTGTCTCAACAGGGTGGAAGGCTCTAGATGCCTATTACAATGTGAGTCATTATATGTGCATTATATAATATTATGTGCATCTTTATTGTTTGGCTGCATCAATCAATTACCATTCTTGTGTGGAATCTAGTGTTAAAACCCATGCCCTAAGATATTATAGTGATAGTGGAAAACTACTCTACATGTGTTGGTGGTTCTTTGTTAATTGAAACTGTAGGGTCTGCTCCATCTCTTCCACACCCGTAGAATTACCTTATACAGTTGAAATGAATTTCTTTTCTCTTTTTGTCAAGATGCAATACGTAAAAAATACGTGGTTGCAAGGAAGTTCTTTTCTTCCTTTTTTTTTCCTGTTCTTTTAGTAAAACATAAAAATAAATGTTATTAAAAGTGTAATATGCATGCATTAAGAGTTGCACGTGGGATGGAATCACCTATCGTTCAAATATTTCATTAGGTTTTGCCAGGGGAGCTGACTATAGTAACTGGTATTCCCAATTCTGGAAAAAGTGAGTGGATTGATGCTCTCTTATGCAATCTTAACAAAAGTGTTGGCTGGAATTTTGCACTTTGCTCCATGGAGAACAAGGTAATCTAGCTCAACTTAATAGAAATGTTAAATATATGCCTTTCTGTTCTGCTTTTAGGACCATTTAACTATGTTGCTATTGCTGGACTGATGTGGGATGATTATTTGCTGGACTTGTGTTGTGATCTGTACAGACAGTATACATCTCACATTTTATTTTTCATTTATGAGAAGCCTTTGAATGTTTCGATTGCTAATGATTGTAATGCAAAATATTCTAGTAGCTAAAGGTATCATGGCTTTGTTCCTAAGCTTTCCGCTATTGCTTGAAGGAAGGTTCCATGCACACACTCTACATACGTTACTTCTCCAATATTGGTTTGTAGAATCGGGTTTGATCTTAGTCCAAATGATGCGTTCTATGGTGCATCTGAAGTAATAACAAATAGTGAAATAAAGATACATGTAGAAACCAGGAAGCAACCACATTTAGTTGATGAATTGGAGTTTTGACACAAGGAGATCCATTATCCCTGTTTAACATCATATTTGGTATGGAGGCTTTGGGTATGATGATGTCCAAAGCCCCCGGTGGGGGGGGGAGCCTCGGTAAGGCAAATCTTGTATGTAAGATGCATTCTTCTTTGTTTTGAGATTAAAAGAGAACTCATCAAAGAGTGAGACAGACCGTGTTGGGCCAATGTGGATGGATAGTGCTAGCCAATGTTTTGAGTTGCCAGCTGGGGAGCTTGCTTTTTCCTGCTTTTGGGGGCAAAGTACAATGACAAGGTCATCTGGGACAATGTGGTCGAAAGGTTTGAGAAGAATTCTTTGTCTACAGGGGTAGGCTTGCCCTTATGAAGAGTGTTCTTTCCAATCTCCCTGTGGCGGTCCCTTTCCAGTCCCTGTGGCTAAAAGGCTAGAGTTTTTTGCAAAGAAACTTCATATCTGGTGAAGTGGATGATGGTGGGGAAAAATTCTCATTAGTTTGTTGGGAAGTTGGTTTGGGTATCAAATCCTTTTGTAAAGTTCAGCAAAGCTCAATTAAGAAAGTGGCCGTGGATGTTCATGAATGAGAGTGTCATGCTTTGGAGGGAGGTTTGGGACTGAGAGGTTTGGGTGGACTTTCAAAAAAGGTCTTTGTCTCTTTTGGTATAGGAGTTTGGAAGAAAAACAAGAGGGGCTAGGACACCTTTGTTGAACAGATGGGCTTCAGAGTGGGGAATGTGGAGTGGATTTCTTTTGGACATGTTTGAGTGGCCCTTGTATCTTGAAAGATAGCTTCCTGGAAATATTTGTATTAGCATGGATAAAAAGCCTTAGTGGGATTGCTTCTATGTTTCAATAGGAGCAATACCCCGTGAGGTGTCTCTTTTGTGAGAAATGCTAATGACTAAGAGTTAGAAAGCCTTTTTTTTTTCCTTTCTTTAAATTGCCAGAGTACGTGCCTATTTCTCAAGGTTTGAAAATCATGGTGCTTTGGTGTAAAAAGTTTCTATAATGCCATTTATGAAAGGTCAATGCGACTAATGGAAGGAGATTCCCCCTGGAAAAGCCATTTAATTTTTGTCAGCCGCTTTGAAAGTGTTTCTTTTTGTGTGGAAAGCTATGTGGAGTAGGATCTTAAATCAGACAACCTTAGAAGGGTAATTGGCATGGTAAATAGGTGACTCTTGTGTGACATGGTTTTGGAGTTGTTGGATTGCCTTCAACTTTATTTTTCATGAAGTAGATGTCTAAGGGTCTTAGTGTTTTCTATACTACAGATCCATCGGTTGCCCACAAAAGGTGTTTATACGAGTTGTGAAGGGGGTATGAAGTATCCGTACCTGATAACAAAGAGGAAGATTGTTAGGCTCATCCCTTTTGTTATTTTTGTTGGATTGGGGGGGAGAACAATGCAAGGTTTTTGGGGGACTGAAAGATCTCCTCGTAGACTATTTTTGAGGGGATTCAAAGATGTTTTTCTGTGAGACTGAGGCTGATCCCTGTTTTTCTGTGTTCCTTTTTGGTCTTGCACTTTAAGAGCCTAGCGTGTGTTAGCGGACTGGAAGAGGCATGGGAAAGCATCCTTTTTTGAGCCATGTTTCTTTTGGCTGAAAATTTCTCATCTTTGAGCATTATGTATATTCTCTTTTCTTTCGAGTGCAGTTCTTTTCCAACGAAACAAAAAGTTCATTTATAAATTAAAGATATCAAGAAAATAACAAACTTTTGTATTTTTTGGAAAGCATTTTTGTGTAATTATCTTTAAAACACATCCTTGCCATTTGATAACAAATATTTCTACAATTTGCTATATCATCATTTTCGTAAAATGTCATTTGGACTTGGGCCCAATTTTTATGCCCCGCTTAAAATTAGGGCTAGGATTGAGATTTACATGTTTCTATGTATAATACAAATACCAATATATGTTTTAGATTTATCTCCATTGCTCTTTGTTTTGATTCTAACATCAATAAGGCTGTAAAGGGTGTAATGTTAACTTGATGAGTGGAGCCCTAATCTTGAGAAACTTCCAAATTCTCCCATCTCATATTCCCCACGTATCTTCTCTCTCTCCCCCCACCCCTCTCTCCCCCCTCCCTCTCTCTCCCCCGTGCCTTGCTGCATCTTTGTCTCTCATCTTGTCTTCCTGTATCTTATTTGTACTGCCTCTGCTGCTGTGGGCTTATCTCTGTTTGCTCATCTGATGCAAGTATGAAGTATGTGGTCAAGATGAGACCTAATCGCTAATTTATTTCTTTTTCGAGGGAGCAAACTAAAAGGGTGCTGTGGATTTTTCTCTAAAGTATTGACTCTCTTTCCATGTGCTTTTTGTTTGAATGACCGAATCAGTTTGATAAATTTAAATTTCATGGTTTCTGTTTTTGCTTTTTTCAATTGTATTTTTTGTTATGAATTAATTGTATTTTTCAAAATGTGACAGCTACAAAATTTCCATGCCTCAAGGGCCATGTTAGGGCTAGCCCTAATAATTTAGGTTTGGGGCCTTGGTTAACTATTTGAGCCTGGCCGACCTGACCATTGCTCAGGTCTGGTTGAGTAACATTATAGTTTGGAGAGTCTCAAAAATTCACACTTCTTACATATGGTTCTCTTATATTTGGTATAACGATGATCCAATCCAGAAATTTAATCTAGTAGAGGGAAACATAATTAGTTGTCTTCTAGTAGAGGGAAACATTATCAGTGGTTTTATGTCTTAACACTTTTCTTCATGTATTTGGTAATATATCCAGTCACGTGAAATTTTATATGGGGTAGGAAGGGGCCTGACATGACTTGAATTTAGAACCCCCCGCTCTGATTTTGGCTTATATTTTGTGTATCTACCATCCATTCCAAAAGTTTAAGCTAGTGGAGGGAGGGATTATTAGTTGCTTTGTATGTTAACAGGTACCATATACTTTTGAGTTCTGTGCTATTGTTTTTAATGCTGTCTGCATCTGGATGTACACATAGCTTGACGCCTTCTTTAAGCACTTGATGTAAATGTGTATCTTTGTGTGTCTTCACCTCGAGTCAGGATTTAGCTTCACTGTATGTGCAGTGCAGTTTATTCTGATTACTGCAGCATGAACTTTATTTTACCTTATGCTGATGTTATGTTCTTATACTGCTTCTGAATTACAGGTTAGAGAGCATGCAAGGAAACTTTTGGAGAAACATATAAAGAAACCTTTATTTGATGCAAGGTATATGGTAAAATGTAAATAATGATTACTTCAGTTCTCTTTTTTTTTTTTTTTTTTTGGTTCCCATTCTCACTGTAATCGTGAAAATATATCTCAACAAATTAAGTCATCATGTGGTTATTTTGCATATAAAAAATTTCCAAATTGGTTGAAGGATATCACTATTTAATCCACTTGATTCGTGGACTGGGTTTATTTGTGTTACTAGTATTATTATTATTTTAAAAGCACGAGTGAATTCTGTTGGAAGTAGCTGTATATTACAAAGCTGTAATGAGCTCTTGCATATACAGTTTTACAGCTGCATACAATGTTGTCTATATGGCTGCAATACAGCTGAATAAGAGCTGTATATGTAGTTGTATAAAAACTGTATTTACAGCTGTATTTTTTAGCAATTATGTCTTGTAAAATTCTGTATATATAGGAATGCAACCATAATAGAAAGAGGAAAACTTTTCCTCTCTTCACCACATGGTATCAGAGCAAAAATAGGCTTTTGGGAATATCTCTTTCAGCCTTGATTACTGATAATTTTTTCTCAACTTTTAAGACCCAAACATATCACTTTGACAAATCATAGAAATTTTCAGCCTTCATAGCTGATTACCTTTTCCTTGCTTTTGAAGAGCAAAATATCAGCATTTTCTTTTGGAAATTCAAGCCTTCATAGCTGTATTTTTATCCTGAATTCCTTTATCCAACCATAATGACTGAAACAACTTTTGCATCTAGTACAACTGCTATTCATATGGAACCAATGGCAATCACCTGATCTACTGGAGAATTGCAGCATATTCAGGCTGCATATCGCTTAAATGTAAAGAATTATTTGAAGTGGTCTCAATTGGTTCAAACTTTTTTGAAGGGGAAAGGGAAGCTAAGCCATCTCTTGGGGACTGGACCAGAGCTTGGAGATCCCAAGTTTGATGCTTGTGATGAAGAGGATTCCATGATCATGACCTAGTTATGGAATTCCATGCTCCTGGATACCAGTGAGACATGTATGTTCCTACCTGCTGCAAGGGATATTTGGGAGACAATTAGACAAACCTACTCAAAAGTTTGAGATGCTAATCAAGTCTATGAACTGAAAATCAAGGCTACATCTACCAAGTAAGGAAGCAAATCAGTTATAGAGCATGCTAACTTTCTTAGGAGTTTTTGGCAAGAGATGGATCATTACATATGCATAGAGATGAAGTGCACTAAAGATACTGCGACACTGAAAATTTTAATAAAAAAGACCCGAGTGTATGATTTCTTAGACTGCCTTAATGCTGAATTTGATCAGGTTAGGGTTTAAATTTTGGGCAAAGAAAAGTTATCTTCATTGAATGAGGTCATTTCCATGGTCTTGGTTGAGGAAAGTAGATGAGCAGTAATGGTTGAACCATGGGATTGTGATGGCTCAACCATGTCGATTCATGGGGGCAAACAATCGATATTCAAAATTGTGCAACAACCACATTGTGAAAGTAGAAAGGCTGTACTATCCAATCAGTCAAATGGAGATGGCCGAGACAATTGTCAAGACAATCTTTGGTGAACTTTTTGTAAGAAATCAAGGCATACCAAAGAGAAGTGTTAGAAGTTGCATGGAAAAGCTTCTACATCAAATAAAGAATGGGGATATAAAGGCGGACTATAAGGAAATCATGAAAAAGCACACTTAACATCCATGCAACATGACTAAGAAATGGCTCCAACACATAAAAGTTTCAACATAGAAGAAATTGAAAAGTTAAGGAATCTATTGGTAACTCTTGAAAAATCTATGGGCACATGTTCATTGGCTCACTTAGGTAAATTTTCTCTTTCACATGGTTTAAATGCCTTGGATGTGTCATTTGCAAATTCTTGGATTGTTGACTCTGGAGCCATAGATCATGGGACACTCTTTTCATAAATTTGGTACATATGATGATTGTTTCTAGCAACAAGAAAATCGTCACTGCAGATGGTTCATTAACCACTGCAGTAGGTATTGGAGATGTCAAAATTAGTCCTTCCTGCAGTAGTTATTGGGGATGTCAAAATTAGTCATTCCTTTATTCTTAGGAATGTATTGCATGTCCAAAAACTATCTACAAACCTTGTCTTCATAAAGAAACTCTCACATGACACTGATTGCAACGTAACATTTTCTCCAACCCACTGTATAATGTGTGGACATGTTAAGGAGAGGATGGATTATACAACCTTTAAACACATGCAAATCCTAGTAATAGCAAAATCCCTATATCATTCCTATCCGAATATTCCCTTACCAATAAAAATAGAATATGGCTTCACCACCTAAGACTTGGATATCCGTCTTCAAAGTTCTTAAATTTATATTTCTTTCTCTGGTCATACGAATGGGTGGTGAAAATTTTCATTGTAATGTCTATGAACTTGCAAAATACAAACGTGAGAACTTCTCAATTCGTAAAAAAAAGGGAATCTTTATTCCTTTTGCATTAATTAATTGTGATATGTGGGGTCCGTCTTCTATTCTTAACATTTCAGGAGTTAGGTGGTTTGTTTCTTCTATTGATGCATGAGGGTCACCTTGACTTTTTTGCTTAAATCTAAATCTGATGTGAGTAATATTCTCCAAATTTTCATAACATGATAAAAAATTGGTTTGGTGTTCAAATCCAGAGATTTAGAATAGATACAACAACAACAAACTGAATTTTAATCCCAATATTTAGAATCGGCTATTTAAGAGAAATTTGAAAAAGTTAGAGAAAAGAAAAATGAAACCAAAAATAAAAATAAAATAAAATAAAAATAAAAAAATATATAAATATGTATAAATATATAAATAAAATAAAATAAAATAAAACAAAACTAAAAAGAAAAATAAAAATAAAAAAATAAATGAATAAATTAATAGATAAATATCTAAAATATATATGTTTAATTTGTGTGGATTCTTCTATGTCATCCATTTCTATCCAAGACAATTTCTTTTTCTAAATGCTTAACTTTCATGTTTTTGCAGATAACTTGCATTTAAGTTTTTAACGGTTTATCTTTACGTTTTATTAAATCTCTTATATTTAAGTTCTTGGTTCTCCTAACGGGGCATCTCTGGGTTTTCTTTGTACATGTCCGAACCGCCTTGGACGACTCTCACATTTTTTTCACAATTGAATTAATTCCCAATTTGTTACGAATCTCTTCATTTCTAATCCTATCTCTTCTAGTTTTTTCACACATTCACATAAATATTTTCATTTCTGCTACAGTCATATTTTGTTTTTGCTATTGTTTAATAGTCCAACATTCAGTACCATACAATAGTGTAGGTAATCGCGGTTCTGTAGAACTTTCCCTTCAAATGCCATGACATCGTGCAATCGCAAAGTGGGGTAACAGAAAGGAATCATTTATGAATCATTGTGTGTTAACACATCATAACAAAGTGGGGTAACAGAAAGAAAAATGGTCACTTATAACAACTCTAGCATTTCTGTTTCAGACAAATGTGCCAAAACACTATTAGGGGGATCTGTTCTTACAGCCACACATCTCATATATAGATTACCTTCAAAGATTCTAGGTTTTAAAAGTCTGATCTAGTACCACAAATCATCTTGTTCCTGGGATATTTGGTTGTGTCATTTGTTGATATCCATGGCCATATTAGAGGGAAATTAGACCCTACGGCAGTACAATGTATTTTTTGGGATATTCTTCAACACAAAAGAGGTACAAGTGTTATCACCTTCCTACCAGGGAATATTTTGTTTCTGCAGATGTCACTTTTGTTGAAATGAGCCCTATTTCATTGCTTCTGCAGATGTCACTTTAGTTGAAAATGAGCCATATTTCACCTCACCTTATCTTCAGGGGGAGACTTTATCTGTGGAAGATAAGGATATTTACTTTTTTCTCCTTTTTTTGTCTTCCTCCTCTAAGTCCCAAATTACTGAACATTCTCAAAATCAATCAACATGAACAGAACCTTCTGAAGATCAGCCTGAACATGTATCTTCTAAAGTCCAGCCATAACCTGTGTCCCATGAAAATGTCTCTTAAAAATAAGCCTGATCTCACATCTTTTGAAAACCAGTCTAACACATGTTCTCTTGAAGGATATTAATCTACCCGCTGAAATTGTGATCAAATGTATTAACACTATTGATAAAACGCGGTTCTCTCACGTGTACTCAAGGAAGTCAGTTCCTAAACCTGTAAAAGTTCAATCATCTGACTCTAATCCAGTCCAGTCATCACATTTAACCCTGGAAATAAGGTAATGATATCTATTCCATTAACTGAGCCCATGTCTGACATTGATTTGCCTACAACAATCAGGAAACGAACTAAAGAATGCATGAAGCACGAATTATATACATTCTCTGAATTTGTATTCTTCGATAAATGTTCACAGGTTAGTGGCCAACAGATGTGCTCAAACTTATGAGATAGATTATTGAGAAGCTTTTGCCCAAGTTGCCAAGATGAACTCTGTAATATTTTGTTTGTCCTTAACTGTTAACTATGATTGGGATTTATAACAATTTGATGTGAAGAATGCTTTCTTGTATGGAAATATTGAAGAATAGATATTCATGGAAATTCCACCTGGTTTTGATGGAAATTTGGCTACTAACAAAGTGTGCAAGCTTAGAAGGGTATTGTATTGACTGAAACAGTTTCTGAGAGTTTGGTTTGAAAGATTAGTAATGATAGCTGTGGAATTAAACAAAGTCACTGAGACCATACATTTTTCATTAAACATTCAGATTCAGGGGGAGTTGTGATTCTTCTTGTGTATGTTGATGATGTAATTGTAACAAGAAATGATATGAGAGAAACACATGCGCTTTGGAAAGATCCGTTGCTGGTACCCAAGCAATATGGTTCTCTTGGAAAGAAAATTGTTTTCTTTTTCTCAACTAATTCCACTTTGAAGGCTATGAATAAGTTGCAACAGGGATTATAATTAGACTTCTTTGGGGTTTTGGATGTTAATAGCTTCTACAAAGCTATTCAAAAGATGTGCTTGGATGAAGGAGGATTTTGGAAATTGTCAAAACAAAATTTTTATTTTTATTTTTCTTTTGGAACAATGGGAAGCTACTTGGGGCCACAATTTTGACCAAGGTATTCTCTAAAGAGTGGGTGTTGAACTGGTTAATAGGTGGTTGTTTGTTATTTTCTTATTATTATTGTTATTATTATTATTATTTTTTGTGTGTGAAAAGGGAGAGCTTGTGTAGATTAATCACTTCTCAACTCTTTTGCATTAGATACAAGGTTTTTTTTTTTTAATTTTTTTTCTTTTTATCTTTCACATTCATCGCACAACTTTTGTGATGACTCGCTATCCACATGTGGCACCCTTAGCAAAGTGAATTAAACATGCAAATACAAAAACAAATAACATAATTAAAATGCAACAACAAGACTAGTGAGAGCTGTCCTCCCCTTGTGTGATTATAAGGAGAGAATATATGTAATAAAAGGAAATAAACAACTTTTCATTTTCCCAAAAAAATTGGCAAACTCTCCTATGTTTAGTGACTGTTTACCCACCAAGTGTTAAGATGAAAACACACTTCTATAATCAACAAATACACTTGCATCAATCGTCCCTGTTGCCACCCAACACCACTCATCAAAACATGATAGTATGCAAATAGTTCATAAGGCCTCCGTTGGCCAACAACTATACATCTAAATTTATGGGTGATCGATGCCTCTTATAAAAATACACATAAATGCATGTCTCAAACTCAAAAGTATAATACATATCCATCACCATATTCATCATCAAAATAGGGATGTAGGTCCATTAGCTTAATAGCTTGTATCCTTTGCAATATCAATACATAAGGTGTAAGAAACATAATATCAAAGTGAACGATGACATAACATAGTAAAAGATGCAAATGAAGCATGTATCACTTCAAATCACTCTCGCAGGAAAAAGAGTTGTTAGCGTCTTTGGATTTATCCCTAATTTCCATTTTATTTGTAATTGTTTTATTTTGTAACTAAACAAACGAATAGAATACCGAACCAAATTAGTGTATGAGGGAAGCCAAAAATTGGGATTTTAAAATAAAATCTATGGTTTCTGGGTTACACGCTTCAAACACTTCACTTCCCTCTAGTTCTAGGCTTGGAGGGAGAAGGGATACAATAAAAGATCCTTAGCATTTGTCTACACGTTTCGCAAAGCTTTCAGGACTGTATAGACTAACCACATTACTCAGAATTCACTCGCATGTTCCACAAAACTTGTGAAGGAATAATTAAGTTCTCTTTTTCTCTTTTCATTCCTTTGTGATTTTCAGGATGTCATAGCAAACAAAACAAAATTTATCACAAAGGTTCTTACATATATTACCATCGTACATCATTTTTAGGCATGTTGGGTAGCCTAACACCTCATTGAGCATTCAAATTGAATATTAATAAAATTTTTAGCATGCATAAGTCTCAATAAATGAGCCATAACTTGAATTATACACCTCGAATCGAGGTGATTCAAACGTCCACTTAAAGTTAAAACATAAGGCTATAACTTTTATATTTGTGACTATATATAAGTCTAATCACACAAAAATACCCAACTCAATCAAGTAGCAACACAAAATTTTTGAAGAGCGCAGGAGCAATTTTAGTAAAATTAACATATCTTGAACTATACATATAAGATTAAAGTGATTCAAGAGCTCATTTAAAGTTAAGATATAGGGTTACAACTTTTATGATGAGAGTTCAACCTAATTCAGCCTAGAAGACAGTTCAAATTGGGTAAAAAATTTGAGCTGAAAATGGGCTGCAAAAAATTGCCATTCTGACAGATCATTAAAAATTTGTTTTTCAATGAAATTTGTGTGATATGTCATTTAAAGATCTGAAGCTCTACTTTAATTAGGAGAAAACCTTACTCGAATTGCAATTGTGCAGAAAAAGTTATGCCAAATATTAGGACGTGGTGAGGCTGTCCACTATACAGAACCAATATATATATTTTTTAAAGTTTAGATGTCTAAAAATGAATTCCCTTATTTTCTATTTCACTCTACCCTTATTTTAACATCATGGCTACACAGGAAACATCTTATACATGATCATGTGATATCAATTATTCACACAAATGAATGATACTTGCCTCTTTTAGTTTCAAACCTCGCATTCTTCTTGGATCTTCATTTCCTTACTTTCGTTGAGATCTTTGTATAGTTTAAGGATTCTAATCACTTCCTTTATGCTAGATATGAGATATATATGGATGGAGGCTTTCAATTTTTAATATTTCATGGAGTTTCATGGAGTGTAGGGTCTTGTTTTTGGAGATTGAGGGGGGAAAGCGGGTTGTGAAAGATGAAGAGAAGACGAAATATGGTGGCGGCGGCAAATACTTCTACCTTAGTGGATTGTGAAGTCCTTCACTAGTGCATGTCTAGGTCATGTGGATCAAGGAAAGGACATTTGTCTTGTGGGGGGCCTCTTGTGGGCTCCATACATAACCCTAATCCAATTCCCTTGTTGGCTTGATTCAACGATTCTCTTCGGTCCGTGGCCCTGCTTGGCTTTTAAACAATTAAACTAAACCTAGTTGTTTCTCAACCATAGCGTAATGCCACAAAGATAGAAACCAAAGCATAATCATAGAATAGTGCAATCTAAAAAAATTAAATTTCTTCAAGAAAGCAAAGATGCAAGTGCACAAAAAAAAAGTAAATGTATGCTCTGTTGGTTTCTAGCGAGGGGATCTTACAACTTCAAAGCCATTGACAAAGTAATATGTGGGCGTAGAGTGGCTTGATGATCTAGAGAACAGCGAGGATAGGTAATGGGATGCTTCTCAACCATTTTTTTTGATAGGTTTGAGGGAAACATAAAAGGAGGAACTTTTAGGGTTTAAGAAACTTTTGACTGTTTTGCCTATAATTTCCTGAAAACCTGAACTTTTATTTCCTTTGTAAAAGTTTGTGATGATGTAGATTTCTCCGCTTGTTTGCTGTATGGATTTTCTAATAAATGAATGGACAGTATTACCGGCAGATATGCTCTCGTAAATAAAACATACATCTTCAAAACATTCGTAATAATCCAGTTTCTGCTGTTGCCATGTTTGCTACAAGTGGATTGGAGGTCTTACTGTTTGTATTGCATGCAAGACATTTTGGTTGTGTGTCTCTTTGTAATGGTTGCCAATTTCGGTAGAATCAAACTTTGCATGCAAAAAAGAAATATTTAAAGATTCTCTTTAGTGTTCCTGCATTATTGTTAATGTTGCAAAAAGAATGTGGACACTGTTTTGGTTAGAAGAAACACTTTTGATGTTCTGATTGTCATTATTCTCCACTTTAATTGGATAACTCAATAAGAAATCAGCTCTGACCCTCTTTCTCTTGGATAACAACTACAGATATGGTGAACATGCCGAGAGAATGACTGTCGAGGAGTTTGAGCAAGGAAAGTTATGGTTGAGCAATACATTTTATTTGATACGGTGTGTTCAGTCTCCATTTTATTTTGGAATCTGTTTTGTTCTTTGGCCCCAGGATTTCATATTTGCAATTTAAATTATCATTGTATAGTTTGTTCCTGTTGTTGATCACATAAGTGCATTTGCTCTAGTATATGTCAAGGCCAAAATTCATGTGTTTATTCGAGCAAGTGAAAGTTTGGTTACTGCTTAAGCATGATTAGCTGGCAAGGTTGTGCTCTGCTGCCGAGATTGAGTCTCACTGCCATTTTTGTGAGCAGCCTATTGTGTGTTTTTCTTTTCTTCTTCCCTTTTTTTTTTTGTTTTAAAAAGAGTGAGCCAATATCATAACTAGTATATGAGTCTCTGGTCTGTGAAAACTATTTATGTTTATTTAAGGTTCTTTTTTTTATTTTTATTATTTTTTTCCCCTTGCCTTCTCTCGTTACCATCTTTAAACTTTACTTTTCTTATTAAAAAGCAGAAGTAATTCATCAAGTTCCCAGTATTCCTACCGTACTTATTTGGATTGAAGTAAATTTTCATGGGCCTTTTGTTCAAACATTTTGACGATACTAGATAAAACTGGTGATAATTTTGTTTCCATTAAAGTTGATAATGTGACTCTTTTTGTTTTTCTTTTTATTGCCAATATATCTATAGACTTTGTTGGCTTTAGAGGTTCTTATGCCCATTTTTATTCTACATAGTTGTTGGTCCATCTACTTCATGTATAATGGTGGGTATCAATAAAGCAAAGCAAACATATGTGACTCTTTACTGATACATGTTGCTGGATAAGCCATACTGCATCCCACTTTTTATTAGTTTTAAACACTGGATTCTCTTTTGGATTTATTGCGCTATTGGGAAATACATGAAATTGCAATGCATTACTTTTTTTTGCCTTATATAGTGGCATTGGTTGTTTGGATATCATAGTTTTTGGAAATTTTTCATAATCCTGTATCCGATCTGTGAGACACTTCTGTATCTTTGCTTCCTAGATGCCACTCCTTCCAAGAATGGCAGTCGGGACATAGATTTTAAACTTTAATGAACTTCAATCTTCTTAATCACGTCTTTAAAATGAAACTTCTGGTCAATGGCGTAAATAAAGAATTACGAGAAAAGGACTTGGACGACTAATGGTCCAAACCCTCTAAAGGGGTTGATATATGAATGATTAAATTGTCTTGGACATAGAAGGAACTGCATTATTCAGATCATGGTGTATATTCCCATCAAATCTAGCAACTTGTAAGGCTAGGTGGTAAAGACTATAGGCTAAGCAATCTTGCAATGATTAGGGATGTAGGAACATCACCAGGCCCTCAGCACTTAAGAAATGGTAAGAAGTTAGAATCCTCGTAGACCAACCTTAACATCCCATCCCTTGTTTTGAAGTCCAAATTTGCTCTCAATCCCTTGGTGCCACACACACACACACACACACAAGAAGGAAATCTCTGAAGCTACTTTTTCACTGAAGCAATGTTTCTTAGACACCATGCTACCAAATACTAGACCTCCCTCAGACTGGGCATGGGCTTACAAACCATCTCCGACAATATGATCCTTCTTATACCCATGACCAAAAGAACTCCTTCATTATTTTCCACTGCAGTTAGCAATTTTTTAATTGTCATATGGAAGCGAAGATGTATAATAATGTGGGAATACTTGAAAAATAAGATTGCATATGAGTTATGGTGACTGCCTAGAAATCTAACTGCCCCTTTGCCCTCCAAGATTAAACAAAAGTCCCCCTTTAAGCCTCTAACTACATAGAAATCTTAAGAATTATGGTGCCCCAAATTAAAAGCACTCTAGAATTACCTCCAAAAAGGAACAACTATGTGACTGGCCAATAATGCCTATTAGATGCTTCACTAGAGGAAAGATCATTAGGTTGTAATCTGAATTTTTAGTACCAAGAATACTATCTTTTAGACATGTTAATCTTGAGCCTCAAAACATATCCAAAAAATCTTGAAAGGAAAAAGAAAAAAATCTCAGGTCCGTGCCTATCCTTATCAAGGCAGAATAAGATCGTATGGAAACTGTAAGTGTCAGATGACAATCCTCAAATGAACAAAAGTTTCAATAGACTCCATCTACACCTCTTCCAACCAAATGGCTCAAAGATTCACTACCTACCGTTGAACTGTGGCATCCATCCTGTTAAAGCCCACCAATAACTTAAACAAAGTGTTGGACAATCCATTAACAATAACAAGCAACATCATTTAACCATGGTAACCTCTCATCTACAACCTCCAACACTTGCCAAAACCCTTGATCACAATGATTTTATAAATCCAACTGACCTGATCATAAGCTTTCTAAAAGTCTTACTTAAGGACAATAGCCTTTTTATTTCTTCTCTTCCTATGCTCCACCACGTCATTATCACTAAAGAAGCATTTAAGATTTGTCTCCCCCCACAAAACCACTGTGGTTGATCAAGATTGTTCTATGAATGAACTGAATAAGACGGTTGGCAACATTTTTGGCTAAAGTTCGATAAACACTAAGAGCTAAGTTGGTAGATCTAAAATCTTTAATCTGGGATGAATGATCCTTCTGCAGGATGATTATTTACTATTTCCCCAATAAAATAGAACATTTAATTGATGGATGGAAAAGCTACTAAGGAGATCTATCCCAGGACCAGTAGAGAAGCGGACTTATCAATCAAACAAGCAATCAAAGCAGATTACACAGAAAAAGCCCTACTCTCAAGAAAGTACTTCCGTTCCTTTTTATCTTTAACCAAGTTTGATGATTAGAGCATCCTAGTGCTGTCCTAGTTCGTTTTCCCTGTTAATCTAAGGGTTTGCAGTTTTTTGAAAGCTTGTAGTATTGAAAGCCTGTAGTATTGCCAATGTCAACTTCTCATGTCTGTATCTTGTATCATGGTGTGCTTTGTGGATGGGCACGGAGCCCATATCTAGTTAATAACTTCACATGGACTGGGATGTGCATATAGGGTGTTGGCATGTGTTTTGACACTGGTATGAGCCTCATATCAATGAGTTCTGCAGCAAATGAAATGCCTGCCATCAATGCCCATACCATATCATCTCCAACCAATATGCGTATGGCAAGACAAAATGAAGAGATAATGCAACAACAACATGGATGTGCAACTATTTAGACATCATATTCTGAAATTTACTAATGCTACTCTTCCCTATCATTTGAATGTTTAATTCTTTTCTTTTCCCTGACATATGAAAGTATCTAATAATGCATTTCTTCTATCCAGTAAGAAATGTTTTATCTGCCTGTAAAGATTGTTGATCATTAGATTAAATTTTTTTGGCAGTTGTATTTTTCTATAACCAAGTTATTCCACTTTGTTTTTCCTCAATAGGTGTGAAAATGATAACCTTCCGTCCATAAAATGGGTTCTTGATCTTGCCAAAGCTGCAGTTTTAAGGCATGGTATCCGTGGACTTGTGATTGATCCATACAATGAACTTGACCATCAGCGTCCATCAAATCAGTGAGTTTTCCACTCATAGTTTTCAATATTCAAGTCCTAGAAAAGGCACAATATTTTCATAGGTTATATGCTAGTGTTTGATAGTTTTCGCCACTTTCTTTTGTATGATACACAATGCATGATTAATAGACAGAAAATTCTTTGGAAATGGATTATGTGGCTGGAAAGCTGAAGTTTCTAGAGAAATCTTCATTAAAAACCTAGATTTTATGCATGGCGAGATGCTGACATGTGGTGTGGATAAATCTTCTCTATATGAGTAATATCTACATGCCCAATCCACAAAGTAGCCAGCAACCTGTTAATTTGTTTTTGTCATGATACAAGAATGCACAGGCTCACCTGACATGTCAGACTTGGTGGGAAAATCTGGCAAGGAGTTGAGTGTACAGAACATTAAACTGCCTTCATTCCTGTGCTGTCTTATGTAATTTGAACAAGCCTTGATTAGAGGGAGATCAATGTTCATCAAACTAGGTGGGTTTAAGGGTGACTGGGGCTGAGTCTGCACCAGATTAGTTATCTTAAAGCTTTGGTACTTCATCTATAAGTTGAAGGCAATTATTTTATCCAAACCCTAAAAAGTTTATAATTTACTAGTTATAGCCTCGCAGATTAATCTAAATGACTGTCATTAACACTGTTGTTTGGTATCGGGCTTATCTTATAATACTTAATAATCAATATTTATAATTCAGTAATGAGGGGGAAAAAGAAAACAACTGTTAAAAGTCGATCTGAGGAAAAGAAAAGCAAAAGATTCCCCCAAAAAAAAAAAAAAGCTGCAATAAGCCGTTAATGACCTTATGATGAGATCATAATGGCTATGCGAGTGGATATCTATGATTTAGACTCCATTATTTCACTTAAAAACTTTAATTGATAGGTGTCCGGCCTACTCTATTTACATGCATCTCACCTTTCTGCTATTCCAATATGAGGTTCACTTCTCGCAAATGAACTCTAACAATCTCCTCTTATGTGTGAGTTAATCCACTATGCTATTCCTCCAACGCTAGAGTTCAGGGGGAGTTACTGTGCAACATATATACAAAATTAGATATCAGTATTTCATCTCAAAAAATGTAACCAGATACGTATTAAGCCAACTTTATATATAAACACACCTCATTTTCTTCCCATCTATATTCTGCTACCATTAACACAAACTAACTGTACTATTTCTACTATTAGTTGCATCTTAATAGAATGGTGAGAGTTAATGGCTTGAAGCCTAGTTCCTGGTTTATTTTTTCTGAATATAGTGAATAAAAGGAAAAGGTGATCCTTTTCACAATTGGACTGAGGTGGTGGTCAAAGCTAGTGGTCATCATTGGATAATATAGGTTGAACGATATGTTGTTTTGAATAATTCAGCACAATCTCTGTAATGTCAGAGAAGGTTGAGTTCCTTGGACCTGTAGTTGAAGAATGCACTCTTGATTCTTTATTATGGCATGAAGATGGAGTGATCTTTCCAGTGTATGAAATGAAAGTTTTTTCTTGTGGTTTGTATCTGCATGGATTTCCCTTTTCTTCTCTATCTTGGTCTGCTAGCTTGTCCATATAAAATTTGAGATATAGAATTTCCATTATAAATTTATCTATGTGGAAAAGTATCATTTGTAATGTAGATGTATAGAGCAGTTCTCCTTGAACCAAGAATACACCTGGGAAGATAATCGGCCTTTGCTTTTTTCATCCAAAATGTGGGACACTATTTGAATCACCCCACTTCTGTAGACAAATTTAATAGTCCATCTAGAACATGTTTGACAAGAGTGAGGACCATGTCATTGGTCATTGGTTGTTCTGGTGTGTTTTTGACGAATTATTTTACAACTTTATAATCTTGCATCATGTAATTTGTTGTTATTGATTCAGCGATGCAATATTTGTGTTACCATAAAGCACTTTGCCTCATCTCACTTGACTCGATAAATGATGGGGTGATTCCTGCATATATGATGGTTTGTTTCTTGCACTTCAAAATTTTTACACTCCAAATTTAATAAAAAGCTATTGGAGTGCGTTGTCTGATTTTCCTTTCAAGAAAGATGATTGAGCTACGGATTCTTGACTGATGGGACATAAATAAGGAATCCTCTATCACAATTCCATTTCTACCCACTTCTGATGTCAAATTTTCGAGATAAGCTTATAGTTAAGTATTTAGCATCTGTCATAATATTGTGTGTGTGGTAGGACTGAGACAGAGTATGTCAGTCAGATGCTAACTATGGTTAAGCGATTTGCGCAACATCACTCGTGCCATGTTTGGTTTGTAGCACACCCCAGACAGGTAAGTAAAGCAAACAACATTTTTAATTTTATTATATTTTATCTTAATTGGTACTTTGACTTCACACGTTCACATTACAAACAGCTGCACCATTGGAATGGGGATCCTCCTAATCTGTATGATATCAGTGGAAGTGCTCATTTTATTAACAAGTGTGACAATGGCATTGTTATACATCGTAATCGTGACCCTGAGGCTGGTCCAATTAATCAAGTGCAAGTATGTTTTATGTCCAATTTCTATTTGTTTCAACACGATAATTCACAGTATCAACCTAATTATCTTCTTCCAGGTCTGTGTTAAGAAGGTTCGAAACAAGGCTATTGGTACAATTGGTGATGCCTTCTTGTCCTATAGCAGGTATTGCAATTTTCACTCTGGCTTGGTGCTTCAAACTAGGCTAAAAAGTGAGATTTTGTTTCTGAGGTCATGAGTTCCAGTTGTGCCTTCCTGGGTTATTTCCTGGAGTATGTATTCATGACATCATGTTGTCCGTAGATGCTGTATTTTGTATTTAAATTCATTTGCAAGCTGAGGACAAAGGTTTTTTTTTTTTTTTTTTTTTTTTTTTTTTTAATTTTAAATTGAGTAACTTCAAAATCATCCTTTCTGTTTTTGTTAAAAAGGAGAATTATTTTGGAACCAAGAGAGAATGGAACCGAGGGATCATGGATCAGATAACCAAAAAGATTGAATAGGAAACACATTCCCCAATGCCCACTGCTACTAAGCCAGGACGGTAGTGTGTACCAAGATTAAGCTTGAACATGAACACACAAATGAACAGCAGAGCTAAAGGGCAACAAGAGAAGCAAAACAGATATCGAAACCAAGTTGAAACTGGCAGCCACTCCTAAAGAAATAGATTTGTAACATCGAATTGGTATAACCCCCCCTCTTGTGTGGTCATTGGTAAAGTTGCCATCTCTTCTCTCCTGCCCCTCCTCCAATCCCCTCTTTCTCCTTGCAAGTGTCGACATTTTGCTCCCCTAATGTTAATTTCCTACTGCTAGCCCTGGCCATGGGCAGTTCGGCCCATGAACTGGACCGACTTGACCTGCCCCAGTTTTAACAGGAAACCAGACCAGTTCCTTAACAGTCTTGTTCATATCAGAACTGTGAGGTGCACGGTCCAGTTACACTTCACTGTGTTTCTATGTGGAACCACACTGGCGGTTCATTCCTTCTTTACCGTGTTGATGGTGATTTACAGCTTCCTAGTTAAGTGCCATTTTGTTTTAATGACCCACATGATTATTTTAACTTTTGGATGTTTGTTTAAAGCTGAACTTCATTGTCCAATTCATTGGTGGCATAGACATGTTTATATAGGTATACCAAGAGATCATATTTCTTAAGGCCCATTCAAGGTACTTCTAGGCAGTTAGCGAAAGAGTTGAATCCCTGTAATTTCTTCACATGAACCATTGCAAATATTCTGTCTGGTATGAATGCTGTACACTTACTTTCCCCCCAAAAAATTGTTTAACATGAAGGCATCTTATGTTGATACTAATCTGGCCTTAACTTTTTTGAGTACTACATCTATTGAAAGATCATGCCCTTGCACTTTGCTTTGATGGTGCACCTCATATTCCAATTAATCTTGATTGAATTTGAATGCTATATCCAGGAATGGAGGAGAATAAGATGCGACAGTACAAGTGCACCCTTTTTCTAGTACTTGGTAGATTGGAAGTATATCTGTGAAACATGCCCTGAAAATCTTTCTTGAGAAGACTGTTTGCTGTATCTATTGCAGAGTATTTCTCTTTAGGAATATACCGCACCAAAAATATTTCCATTAAAATCTTCTGAAAAAATAAATCCCATAAAAGTTATATTGTTTCTGTCCCTTCTACTAAGCATATAACATAATTCATTTGTTTCGTCAAAAGTCCTATTGTGAATTGCTGTCATGTTATGTTTTTTCTGGCAATCTGCTATTCTTATTGAACTAGGAAATGAGTTATTGTATTGTCTCTCACTAACTGCCACTCAACAGGACTACTGGTGAGTTTCTGGACATTGAGTAGAACTCTTGAGGAAATGAGCTGTAATCTCTTACCGTGAAGAGGATTCGATGTGGTTATGATATGGTGCTTATGATGCTGAAATTCTCAACAGCAAGCACAAGCTTTTTGACGAGATGATTGTTAGGTATCTTCACAGAAAAACAGCATTGCGTCATCTAGACTGTTGATTGTTTCTTTGCGTCCTCTAGACTGTTGATTGTTTCTTTCATGTTAATGTCCTCTCCAGCGGGAGAGGGGTGGGAAGACTGTAAAATGAAAAGTGTATATGATGCTATCCAGTGCATTAGGGTTCATCTTGGTGGTTCAGAATCAATCAATTTTTTCCACATGAAAGTTTGGTGCGGCTAATACAATTGCCTTTTGGTTATGTGATCCATGATCTCGTCCGGTATCCAAAGTTTTGTTCTGACTAAATTTGGATCGATCGTTATACAGCTCACTTTGTGGGGATGTGTTTTCAAACATTGGTTTTTTTTTTTTTTTTTTGTTTTTTGTTTCCATGCCAAGTTGAACCCAAGTATGGGGATAGGGTGCAGCTCCCTCGGAAAACTGCGCCAACATGTTGGTATAGGAAACATGGTTATTGCTTCTTCAAATAAAAACAAATTCCCCTGTGCCCACTGCTATTGAGAATTGTACGTACTATGCAACTTCATTCGGTGAACCTTTGGGATAATATAGTTTCAAAAGTAAAATCTTGAAATTTGACAAAAGAGAAGAGCATCCGTACCATTTAACTTGGGATTTAAATACACCCTACGCTCAATTATACACATATATTTATAAAACTTTACAAAAAATTGTTTTTAACACCGTGCCTTATAGTTCGTTGTTCGAATTTTATCATGAGTTTTGGTTTGTGTCGGGTGAATTCATGTCTTTTTTATTTTTTTCCAATGTAAAGAAAAATAAAAGGAAAAAATCCAGAAAGCTTAAATATATAAAAATTACGACCAATATTAATTGGGATATACTGGATAATATAAAATTGGACAACAAGTTTTTAATTTATTTTTTTAGAAAAGTTTAAAAATATATGATACAACTACCAAAAGGTCGAGTTAGGAGGATTATAAACCCGAACTATTTCTTTTCCCTATATCTCTTTTTCACCCTACTCTTTCTTAGGATTTGTTTTTATTTGGATTGGTAGGAAACGAGGATAAGCTAGTGGTGCATGGATGATGATCGAACTAGCTGAAGGATTTCTTCTTCTGTACCAAAAAAAAAAAAAAAAACTAGCTGAAGGATGCGACTTTCAATTTGAACAAGCAATTCATCTCACCCAAGAGGAGCATATCTATTTCACCCTTACTATTCTTTTTAATTTCTTCAACATCAGGGACAATATTCATCAGGCGTGGGGTTCGAGTTTAAAATTTTTGTTTTCACTTGAATGCATGCATGTCCTCATTTTACAATGTAAACTAATTCAAGGATGCCCTAAACCAGGAGGGCCTCATGTTTTAACACAACAGCTATAGGGGTTGTTGTCTTTAAAACTTTAATATGATTGAATATAAAAGAGTTTATCACGTCATGATTTTACGCTAGAACCTATTTGACAATCTCTCGAGGCGATACTCAAAAATTCACGCATTAGGCTAAGAAATGATTTAGGTATTTTTCTTTGGACAGATTGAACATTTCTAGCCTAACCATTGTATTATCTCTAGTAACTCACTTTCTAGCCTTTGATTGATAGCCAGAACTTTCTTTTAAAGTACATTAACTACCTCCTAAACCTTTGAGCCCACGAATGGTTATCAATGCATACCTTTTTTTTTTTTCATCACCGTACCCTCCAATTTTTTAGAGATGTAGTGGATAATTATGTTCAAGCAAACATTTTCTGTCCATTTGTACCAAAAAAAAAAAAACATTTTCTGTACATCACATTCACCAAAGTTCCCATATTGTCTTTTATTCATTATGTTTTCAACCAAAGTAGAGGGAGGAAGTCTAGAAAAAAAAAAAAAAGAAAAGAAAAGAAAGACAAAAAAAAAAAAAAAACTTGAAAGAAAAAGTATAAGAATATGCAAAAGCAAAGTGCACTTCGAGAATGAAATTTGAAAAAAAAAAAAAAGAAGTGTGCTTGAATTTACGAGGAATGATTAAAAAAAGAGAAAAATATTATGAAACACTGTTCAAAATTCATCAAAGGGAAAGTGTGCTCTTATCACTTACTATTTCATTTACCTTATTTAAGGATATGCATCATATTCTTCAGCATTTTTATATCCCCTTAATCCCATTATTTTCTTTAAATAAAAAAAAGTACCTGGCTAGAGTTACAGTCCAGTATCCAAAACTTTGGACTGATCCGCTATCGGACCCTTTTTTGAGGATCTCTCAAGTGATTTTTTCTATCCCCATATCGAGTCAAACCTAAGCATGGTTAAGGGTTTCAGTGCCCTTCCAGCTGAGCTAACAAATATTGGTATAATGAAAGGCTATTTATCAAACTTTATGTGTGGATTCCATTAGTAGAGAGATTGGTTTGAAAGTAGCAATATAAAACACTCATAAAAATCTGATTTTGAAAATTCGTCTCTTTTGCTTAAAATGTGATTTTCTAGCTCGGTTTTTCTTATGGTGAATTTCCTATAGGTAATAGATACATATATTGGCGTTTCAGATTGTTAGATCATAATGCATGAAAAATAGTTTTGATTTACTGAAACTGTGGTTTTGAATTCTTAGTGTGCCATAGTGTTACCTCTACTTTGTCCTATACTTTTTATTTGAAGATAAACAAATATTCAAGTATGAGAGGTGTTTTATGAGTCCCATTTGTATATATATTTTAGACTTAATGTTTTGCACTTATCGTATGTTTTAGAGTGAATTTACCAGTTTTCATGCACAAAATATTCGAAGAGGAAAGGAAGAAATCTGAATCCTAGTTGTTCAAGAACCATATAAGAGGATACATAGAACGAAAGCGAAGGAGTTTGATTTAGTGTTATTTTTTATTCCTTTAATACTTCACTTTTGAATATTTTTTATTATGTTTATTTTAAAATTCTAGTTCCACCATTATTTAATTCAAATTGATGTTGATTTTAATCTATCAACCTCAGCTTACACTTCTAGCTATTGATTTGAATCACCTTCCAAGCTATCCACTGCGATCTGCTTATCCTTCACCTTTAGGAGCCATTGGCTTCGTACTCTGTAACATGGATCAATTTCAAACACCACCTCAAGATTCAATTCTGCTATGAATGTTTGATAATCCATTATCACCGCCTCTCTTCAATTTCAGTTTCTTCGGCCACCAAATTTCATCACCGATTATATTTCATCATTCTAAGTCTTTATTCATCGGCAGCATTGATTTAGAGTCACCTTATGTCTTCAACTTCACCATTATGGTCTCTTATCCTCGAATTGTTTGCCAGTGGTTTTTGTTTTGAAATAACCCTACAACCCCTTCGTTCAATTGTTGCAAATTGAACCATCATCGCCTACATCATCGCATTCAACCATTATTGCTAAAGCCTAGCCATTCTAATTCCGCTATCAATTTGCCTTTAGTTTTCGACCTTGCATTCACCTTCGAAAAGTTGTCATAATCTTATGATTTATATACCAGTTTTCATCTTTGATTCTTGTCATCCAAGTGTTCATAAGTTATCAACTTCAATTATCATTATTGTTGATGCCAAAAAGTGACTTCAGTAAGTTGCCCTTTTGTCTCGAGTGAGGAACGGACGAATGAGAATCTTTGAGATGATCTTTGATGTAGAAACCTGGAGGAGGCTCCAGTGGAGGAGGTTGAAACCTGGAGGAGGCTCCAGTGAAGGAGGTTTCGATACTTAAGTTAGAAAGAACGGTTTTAAAATGAAAGACTAAGAGAGTCTGAGCTCTGTATAGTCTCTCTATGTAGTGCGTAGAGAAAGAGATGTATATCTGGCATGTTCGCTTTGTTATATATATATTTATATATATATGTGGCATGTATGGTAGTGCCATCTATGCTTAGGGGTGTAGAAGCCTTACTTTTCTTGTAGATAGATCGTATAAGATTTTTTTCGAGATTGTAGGAGTAGAACTAGTAGACTTTCTCTAGATTAGGGATCTCTTGAGATAGGAAAGTTTCGCGAGTGTCACGGAGACTTTTAAAGATTTGAATCACCAGGAGATTTGTTTCCTTATCAAGAGAGATCTGATGAGCTTGTATCGGAGTAAGAAAGATTTAAAATTGTCACATATTTCCTTCCTTATTTAGTAATTACTGCTAGGACTCCTTACATAGAAGAGGACAATTCGGTAAGGAGGACCAAGAGATCGAGAAGCTGAGAAGTAGTCTTGGTTCCTTCTGGGCTCAAAAGTTATCTCATAGGCCCGATAAGATTTGGGCTTTGGTAAGCGCAAACCATAGTGGTCATGGACCATTAGGCCTGGTATTATCATTTGCCTTCTACTTCTAATGTCTTTTTAGAAAAATGGCGTTAACTCTAGATTAAATACTGCAATTAATTATGAGATGAGAAAAGACACAAAGTGTTGTGATTAAACTGAAAAGACGTAATGGGAAGCGTTAGAGGTACCATGCGGTTATTTAATATTTAACGTTCCTTCGATTTTCAAGGGATTGTGATGATAAGGCTTCCAATCTTTGACTATAATTATATATCACAAGCTGTGGTGAGATGTAAGGTTGTTCATGGGGTGTCAGTCAGGGAAAAGATTGTGCTTTTGAGAAAGGTTTAAGGTTTGAAAGTGTTTCTGTTCTTTTGTGGGTTTGGCATACAAAAGAGGTATAGTGGCTAAGGTTGCGGGTGCAAGGCTCCGTCAGTAAAGGAACCGCAAGTATAAGGCTTCGTCATGTTATTTAGGCAACTCATAAGCTATTGTTATGATAGTCTTGTACTAGAGTATTCTAAGTGAACTCTTGTAGCTCATCATTGCTGTTACACTTTTTAATTATCGGTGTATAGGTGTAGTTTAGTGAGTTGCAAAATCCTTTCCGGTTTCTATTTAGCATCTAGTTATTTTTCTAGTTTTAATATCTTACTAGGTAATAATAGACAGGAGCTGTGAGATCCGTAGAGTTCATCCATGTGCAATCAGAAATGAAGAAGATGTCTGGGTTCGGAGAGCTACTCTATTTGGGAAGGCAAAGATATTGGCATGCTCTTTCGAGTTGCACTCTTGGTTTTGTAACCTTTCTTTGGTGTAATCCAGTTAGTATATAAACATAAATCTTCTATTTTGTTGTATTCAATCGTGTATTCTAATGTTGTTTTGAAATAAAAGAAATTTTATTACTTACTTGTTCATGTCGCTATTGTCGAGAGAGGAGTCCGATTCATAACGTGAGTGAATTACACTTGAATCACATGGTTGAGAGAGTGAACTAAATGGTGAGGCCAAGGTGAGCTGGTTAGAGTCGAAACGATGACTTTGCTTAATCACTAAATTAATAATTATGCCTTTGAAATTATGATATCAGGTCATGAACCCATTGAGGTGTCATGGTTTTTGGCCGAGGGAATGCCATAGAAAGTGTGGAGCTGAGAGAATGTTGGAAACCATTTGAGAGGTGATGGGAGCTGAGAGATTATGGGTACGAAACCCAATGTGAGGCACGGGGCCAAAAGATGATGGGAACCACCTACTTGGGAATTAGATCCCGTATAGAGCTAAGAACTTGTGTGGACCATATGAGGCAAAGGGTCAAGAGATAGTGGGAGCCACTCCTTTGGAAGTTAGATCCTATATAAGGCATGGAACCTATGTGAGGTATAGAACCAAGAGATAGTAGGAGCCATTCACTCAGGAGTTAGATTGTATAGAAACTAAGGACGGGTGTGAAACCCATGTGAGGCGTAGAACCAAGAGATAGTGGGAGTTACTTGCTCGAGAGTAAATCGTATATAGAAGCCAATGATGAGTGCGGAACCCATGCGAGGCATAAAGCCAAGAGATAATTGTTGCATCGAGTAAATAGGGGACTTGATTGATAATATCATGTAAAAAGAAAAACAATGTTATTGCTAAAAAACTGAAACATACGTCAAAATCAAGGAAATGATTAGATTTATATAGCAGAGCTATTCAGATGGTAAAGTCTAGTTTGGCATGAGTTTTCCTTTGGGTTGTTGCTGCCCCGTAGCTTCTGTTTTGTAGAGAACTAGAGCTCCCAATTTGAACATTCTGGTCTTCACCTTTCTATTGTAATACTAGACTATCCATTATTGATAAGTGGCCATGTGGGTGTATGCAATGTTTTGTAGTTTGGGTAGTAGGTCAAGCTTCTCGCATAGCACAGAGTTATTCCTCTAGCTGATATTGTTCCACACGGAGTGAATGAATACCTACCTCCACCGGCAGTGGTGCTTCGTACTCATAAGTTAGGCTGAATAGTGTTTTCCTTATGGCTATTCTGTGTGTAGTTCAGTAGGCCCAAAGGATCCCGTAGAGTTCATCCACCCATCGGGCCTTATCTTCAGCCAATGCTGTCATAAGTCCATGGAGGATCGTTTGGTTCGTGATTTTGGCACGGCCGTTTGCTTATGGGTAAACGACAGAGGTGAAATGGTGTTGTATCTCACGTTTGTTGCAGAAATCTTTGAAACTTTTGTTGTCAAACTGTTTACTATTGTTAGTAACAAGAGCTTGGGGCAGGCAGAATTTGGTAATGTTGAACATCTTGACAAACATTTGCATTTTGCTTGCCATTAATTGAGCCAAAGGTTCAACTTCCACCCACTTAGTGTAATAATTTATGGCAACACGGTCCCAGTCTGTCCATACTCTATTGTGCGAATGACCATAGGCTTGTGAGGGGATTGAGGTCGAAAGAAGGTTGATGAGGAACTAAAGAGAAGCATTGGCACTTCTCGCAACGTTTGACATAAGCCTCTATGTCGGTCCTCATAGTAGGCCAGTAATACCCTTGTTATATGAACTTATTTGCTAAACTCCATGCACTGAGGTGGTTGCCACATATTCCTTCATGAAATTACTAGAGGACATAATCTCCCTCTTCCAGTATTAGACACTTTAGGTATAGGTGAATAAATGATTTTTTATAGAGCTCTCCATCGATAATGGCGTAATGCGCAATGAAATTACCACATATTCCCTTGATTTGCTTAACTGCAAGTTGGTTGTTGGCGAAAACTCGGATATCTCAAGCTCCTAATAATGCAGTAATCTAGAGGCCTATCAGAAGTGCTTCATATTCAACTTGGTTCTTCATAGCTTGTGGAGTACATATCTTGCCTTAAAATCTTTAGGACCTATTAGGATGAGTTCGGCTTTGCTCCTTGAAGAGTTGGAGGAGCCTTCTACATGAAAAATCCAGGGTGGAATTGACTAGACTTCTGGGAGGCTATTAGTAGCTAGCTTGATGGGATTTGGGAAGGTACATTCAAGGATGAAATCCACTAAAGCCTGGCCCTTGATAGCAGGTCTCGGGTGATTTTTGATATTGAATTCTTCGAGATTGATACTCCATTTGATGAAGCAGCCTGAATTTTCTTTTTCTGTAGGATGGGCTTCAAGGGTTGATCAGTTAGCACCACAATCGTGTGTGTTTAGAAATAGGGTCGGAGGTGATGGGCAGTTATAACAAGAGCAAATGCCACCTTTTTGATGGGCACATAGTTGATTTCAGACTCTTGGAGTACCCGACTGACATAGTATATAGGTATTTGTACAGTGGTTTCCTATAGTACAAGAACATAGCATAGAGATTGATCAGATATAGATAGGTCGAGATAGAGTTTCTCACTAAGAATGAGCCGAAAAAGTAGTGGCAATGATGAGAGATAATCATGTCACTAACCATTCAGGATAATTTCACCTCTCTGATGAGGTTCACCGCTAATAGTTCTTATATTTGTTCTTGTATCACTTGTTGTCGTTTGACCATAAATATTCTCTTTTTTTGCTTCATAGGTTTGCGTCTAGGGTTTACCATTCGCTTGTATGCAATCACTGAAGAATGTATTCCAGGCATGTCCTCAAGTTTCCACATGAAGATGTCATGATGCTGCTACAAGC
This sequence comes from Dillenia suffruticosa, assembly GCA_033439265.1. Classification (NCBI taxonomy): domain Eukaryota; kingdom Viridiplantae; phylum Streptophyta; class Magnoliopsida; order Dilleniales; family Dilleniaceae; genus Dillenia; species Dillenia suffruticosa. The sequence continues at coordinate 9,626,262 of JAVTVX010000018.1, read as the reverse complement.
ACTAGATCAAGGCATCTTGACGGGGAGTTGATAAGCAGGCTCTGATTTGAATAGTTTGGCCGGTAAATAGTTTCCACGTGATGATGTGTTCATTGAAAGCCCATTTGAGACAAGGTGTCCTAGCAAAGGTGATTGCATACTACCCCTTGATCAACCAAAATTCTCTTCACGAAATAGTATCTTATTTTGGCTGTGATGATGAGGGGGTCATGCTGAGTTGGGTTGACCCCTTGTAAGTCATCATCGTTGAAGCTAATTGTTGGCACTCTTCTCTTTGGTAGCATGCTGATAGGGGAAATAGTACATGAAATGCTTTTAGGTTAGTCAAATAGTCGATTCTCATAGATGGCACCAATTTGTTGATGCCAAAAATGACTTCAGTAGATTGCCCTTTTGTTTCGAATGACAAGCCGATGGATGAGAATCTCCGGGATGATCTTTGATATAGAAACCTGCAAAAAGCTTGCCGAAGGAGGCTCCGGTGAAGGAGACTCCATCACACAAGTTAGAAAGAGTGGTTTTAGAGGGAAATACTAAGGAGCCTGAGACCCGTGTAGTCTTTGTGTGTAGTGTGTAGAGAGAAAGATGTATACCTAGCATCTTGCCTTTGTTATATATATATATGTGGCATGTACGGTAGTGCCGTATGTGCTTGAGGGTTTCTATTGCAGATAGATTGTATGAGATCTTTCCCAAGATTATAGGAGTAGGCTAGTAGACTATCTGTAGATTAGGGGGTCTCTTGGGATAGAAAAGTTACCCTGTTTGTTGTGGAGACTCGTAAATATTTGAATCACTAGAAGATTTGTTTCCTTATCGGGAGGATTGTAATGAACATATATCAGAGTAAAAAAATATTTAAACTTATCACAGATTTCCTTCCTTATTATATAATTACTACTAGGATTCATTATATGGCAGGGGCGATTCAGTAAGGAGGACCGAGAAGTTGAGGAGTCTAGAGGTAGTCTCGGTTCCTTCTCAGCTCAATAGTAGTCTCGTAGGCCCTATAAGATTTGGACTTTGGTAAATACGAACTGTGGTGGTCATGGGCCAATAGGTCTGGTATCATCAATTATCATCATCCAAAGAAGAACAATCATTGCCATCATTTAGGAAGAACACTTCCGTTTGCCTCTTCTCAATTTTACATTCAATTTAAGACACCATTTGGCTTTATTTATTTATTTTTTGTATTGTATTGTTTTCATCATTTATAATCTAATGTCAGTATTCTATTGTACTTATTTCTTAGATTTTCATTTTTAATTGTTTTTTTGCCCTTTAATTTTATATTAATCCTTTTAATTTTTAAAATATAAGAAAAAATATTATCTAGAGCCGCATTAACATTCTAGATTAATTTAGTATTTTCTTGTAAGTTTATGTTATAAGTAATTGATAATTTGTAATTTTTTTAATCTTATAAATTAGTTTAAAAATAATTGTTAGGGTTTTATATTTAGTTAGGTTATTTATTATTTTTGTTATTCATTTTTTAATAGATTTAAAGCTAGAAATCTAGTTAAATCATTGTGAAAAATTAGAATAAGTCAATATTAATAGAAAATTAACTAATTCTCGTGAGATCGACAACTCTATTCACTAAATTTACCACATCAGATATGATCATTGCTATTAGACAAGTCCTATAAAAAACTCAAATAAAAAGGGAAAGGTACCATCCCTAGTTGATTTCTATTGAATCCTTCCATAGAAGTCTAGAGGAGAGAGCCGTGTGGCAACTTAGATTTCATCATTGATTTTGTTTAATCTTGTTCAGGAATACCATTGATTTAGTAAGTTTTAATTTTTAATTTTTAATTTTCTCATTTTACAAACTTGGTTTAAGACAAATTTTTAGAGTTTAACATTAAGTTATGTTTATTTTGTTTATTATTCTTTTATTTATTTGATTTTTCATGCACTTTATAGATAGAAATTTAGTTCTTATTTTCACTCAAAAATTTAGTACTCTTAATTAAACTTAGATAATTAGGGTAAATCAACATTAATTAGAAAATTTATTTAATTCTCGTGGGATCGACAACATTATTCATTAAGTTTGCTGCATCATGGAAACTTGATTTATTTGTGTATTTTTGTGCGTTTGAAATTGAATCAGATCATAAATATAAAAATTATAGCCCTATGTCTTAGGTTTAGGAGAGTAATTTAATTCTTGATGTGCATACCTCAAGTTATAGCTAAATGAGGTGTTAAGCTCAATAACATGCTTAAACATCTTATTTGTTTGTAATATGTGTGAATGTCTATGATAATTAATGTTTTTCTTATTATGACAAGTTGAGAATCATACAAAAAATAAAATGGAAAAAAAAATACTATCCCTAGTTATGATAGTAAAGTAATCCAAGGTTGAGGAATTTATGTTTTGTGATAGTCATATGAAAACTTAAATATCACACACCAAATATTTTACAAAGTCTACATGCAAAACTCAAGGAGTATGGGTTAATTTACATCGATTCGAAAGATTTGTGAAGCCTATAGGCAAAGCTATAAGATCTTTTGTTGGCCATCTATCTCTCCTCCCTCAAAGTTTAAAACTAGAAGCAAGTGAAGTGTAAGAGGTGTTTAACCAAAAAGCTTTAGATTTTACTTAGGTCTCCCAATTTCAGCCTTACTAATCCAAACCCTCATATACTAGTTCGATTCTACAATCTAGTCCTTTCTCTAATTACAAGGCAAAACAAGCTTAGTAAGAATGTAATGAAATGGAAATTGAGAATAAAGCAAAAGATGATGCCGACACTCTTTCCCTTTTGAGTGTTTACAAATGATATATTATTTATTTACACCTTTCCCTATGTTCATTTTATCATACATTTTGATATCATGTTGTTTTCATTTTATTTGTTGATATTGATCTTGTTGTAAATGCTATACGCGTTACGCATTTTATTGGTCCCTGTGTGCATGCACAAATTATTCTAACCCCTGTATCCTTATTTGAAGGTGATTAAGGAGCAGAAAAGGAGCCTATCATTAAACGCCGTTGAGTCGAGGGACTTAGATCACTATTTTAATTTTGACCTATTTTGTATTGTGCTTTGGGTATGTTGATGGTTATGTAGTATACTTTTGTGATCAAGATATGTATTTATGCGTGATTGTTTTGTGTAGTATAAGCTATACCATAAGTTCAAATATATAACTATTGGCCAAGGGAGGCCTTATGTACAATTTGTTTACGTTCAAGTTTATAAGTTATGATGAAGAATCCATGCGGGTGATTGATGCTAACTTGTTTGTTTATTATAGAAAGGTTTTCTTATTGCTCTATTAGGTTTTTAAGCTAATCCTAGGTAATTAATCGATCACCAAATGAGGAAGACTATACCAAAAGTTTTTGTTAAATGTATTTCTTCATTGTGATCACATACAGGGAGGGTGACGCTCATGACACCATATGTTGTATCATTAATTATATTGTTTCATTTTACTTTTGCATATTTAATTCTGGGGGTGCGATACTGGGATAGCGGGTCAAGAGAGATTAGCTTTAGAAGATCATACGAGCAAGCCAAACGTTCATTTTTCTTTTTGTTTCACATGTTTGTTAGGAATTGACTAATATAATGGTTTCTGGAAATTTTACTTCCTCATTTTATAGTTGATTATCTTATCAATCACCTCATATTCTATGATCTTTTAATGGTATAATGGCTAACACGTTTTCTTGTTTAGTAGAATTTGTGTTTAGTCTCTTTTACAAGTTGTTCAATTCTTTTGAAGTAGCTATGACTTTCGTAGATCTATTGATATATATATTTTTTTGACTATGAAGGCAGATTGTTTTGCTCTTTATTATTATTTTTTTATCAAAATCAAACTTCAATTGAATTTTTATCTAAATTTGTTCTTTTTTTTAATCCAAAAAATGGAAGTGTGTTTTTTGATGTTTCTGTTTTAGGTTTGTTGTTGTTTATGGAAAACAAATTGCAACTTAGAAACATTTAATAGTTGCTCTGTGTTGAAGCTAGATTTCTAAGGTTTTAGGAACTAAAGTTTCTGGAGTTTTGGACAAGAATTGTGAGTGATTTTTGTATATATACATTAAAGGATATGATATATATTATATGTTGGTTCTCTGCTGAAATTCAAGGTGTAGGGCTTCGGATTAAGTAGAGCAACAAAAATTTTCACAGGTTTTGAAAAAACAATTGAAGTGATTTCTTAGTCACATTTCTAATTGTCCCATGTTTTGGTTGTAATCATTATAAGGGTTGAAGTAAAGTTGTGGTTTTGAACTTTAATAAACTTCCTTTCTTTGGACTTTTAAAAACCATAAATTTTGCCTATATGATTTACTTGAATCCAGAGGGAAAATATTATGCATCTCATAGTTATTGAATCCACATGTGAAACAAATGTAAGTGTGAAGACCAAGTTTAAGAAAACCCTAAATAAAACTCTTCATATTTTTCCTACCAGCTTTACGATTAAGCCTTAAAGTTTGGATAGATTATTTATGAATGTGTCTATCCAATGAGATAATTAGATAATGAAGTTGACTCTTGGACTTAATCAAATAAAGTTTTAAGTAAACTAGTAAAACCGGAGGCAAGATAAAAGTTAATCTAAGTAAATAAAAAGAAGTTGAAATTCAAAGAAAATTCCTATGAGCTTAAATGGCTAGGGTTGGATGCAAGAAGTTTAAAAATCTCATAAAAAACATTATTTATTTTGTTGAAATTTCACTCAAAAATTCAAAAGCATCTTTTATTATACAAAAAAAAAAAAACTATTTTTGGCCTTATGCACTTTTGGCCTTTTATTGTGGTTTTAAAATATCTAATGAAACTTTCGTGCTAGATTTCAGTAACCAAATTTTTTGGACCATACAAATTTTATGCTTATTAATAAAAAGGAAAAAAATAGAAAAAAAATGAAATAAGAGTCAAAGCAGAATGCAATCATTTTTTGTATATCTCAACTCTCCCTCATCTTCTCCTCCACCAGCATTATTGCCATTTCTCAGCATTTCCATTACAATTGCAACCCCACCAAATTGTTATCCGCTACTTCTTTAGAGAAATCACCAACAACCAAGACCTTCATCTATCTTCGCCTCTTAATAGGTCTAAGAGTGGTTGAGTTGAGACTCCCAACCTTATAATTCAACATCTTTTTTTTTTTTTTTTTTTTTTTTTAATGTGGGTGTTTGTAAAACGAATCTAAATGTGAGATGATGAGATGTAAGGTTTGATTGGTAATGGATGGTTCTAATTTCATCCGTTCGATTTGAATCTTACATTTAAAATTTTCTTATGTTTAAATCTTACATGTCTCTTTACACGTATCAAAAATATGGTGGAATCAAAGAACATTATAGTTGATTTGAACAAGGGGACAAGCCAAATGTTGACAACTATAATATTTGACACCGAAAGGTTTAGCTTATCCTTGAGAAGCAAGAACTCATAGAGGAGGTCTTGATGTATGAGATGGTGGACCGTGGGGAGGGTACCATGGCATAGGGAAGACAAGATCAAGATATCTTCTTCACTTGGAAGAAGAAGGACAATCAGGTTAGGGGTATCCACATCAATTGCATGAATGATGACTGATCTAGGTATATGAACAGTACCGAATAGCCAAGAAAATGAGACTATTTTGAAGGAGCATTTTGGAGCCATTTCGGTCACAAGAGTAAGAATGCTCACTTATAAGTTTATAACTTAAAAGAAATGTACAAATTATATAATCAAGCAGCATTTGATGCAGATGTCTACAATGATTGTTTCACTTAAAAATATAGGCGAGTCAATGTCAGATAAGTTACAAGTCCTATGAGTGATTCATTCTTTACCTGATTCATGGGAAACCATGAAAACTTACATTATCCATGATGACAGTATTCATACTTTTGTTAATGTGAGTTATCATTTTGAGTTACAAGAGGAATATCAAGGGGCAACCTAGTCTCTTTCGAGTCACACCTATACAATAGAGTCGAGTAAGGACTCTCATTATTCTAAATGCAAATGGAAGAGATGTGACAGGAAGAACCGAGAAGAATGCAAGAGACACTCATATGAAAATCCTAGGAACAAGGTATAGAAACACAAGAGGAAGCTTATGGAAAAGACTAAGGTGAAGTGCTATGTTTGTGGGAAGTTTGGTTATTTCCCTCAAGAGTATGGAGAGAAGAAGGTTTCTTATATTTCCTTTATACATGGTTTATTTTTTGTTTCAACAATAGTGATGCTTATTGATTCCTTTACTTTGTGGATTGTAAAATTATGCACCATGGATCATGTAGGTCATGACAGGAGTGCATTCGTGGAATTTCATCGCTTGAATGCTGACACGAGGACATACATAGGGAATGGTATGTTTGTGAATGTAAATGGAATATGCACTTGCAATATGGAGTTGCGTAGTGCTTTATTTGCAAGATGTCCTCTATGTGCTAGATATTTGATAGAATTTAATTATGGTGCTTTGTTTATGTCATTTGGAGTATGCATTGACTTTTAAAATCTCTGATGTGTACTTTTATCATAACAACTCTTGGATTGGATTTGGACATGTAATAGATGATTGTATACTTTTGACGCTATTTCCTTAAAAGGTAATGTTTCTCGTAAATTGTCAATAGTTGTTACATCCAATCATAATGTTAATGATGTGAATATATGACATGCTAAACTAGGACACATAGGACAAGAGAGATTAAATTAGTTAGTGAAAATTTGTCTTTTAGAACTGATAACAAAAGTTAAGTTACCTGCGTATGAGTTTTGCCTATCTGGTAAAACAAGAAGAAAAACATTTGCTAAGATTATAAGAGCAGACTCTCTATTACAACTAATCACTCTGATATATGTGGTCCCATGAACATAAGAGAGAGAAATAGAGCTACTTATTTGTTGACAAAATTGAGTTTTGATAATAATCAAAGCAGTTGAACTCAGGTAAATAGAGTCTGTAGAATTTGAAAATACTTAAATACTCTAAGTTAATTGACAAGTTGACCTTGTATAGGAATGTGTCGACTTGAGATCATATGGCTTTCAAAAACTAAGTGCTAGAACTAAACAAGTCAACCTATTGAAGAATATAGGTTGACCGATTGAAGTGACCTGTTGACTTTTTGAATCAGATGTCGACCTAAATACTTTAAGCCTATAACTTGATGTTGGTCATGTTGACCTGCACAAATTAAGTATCGACCTGTACAATGATTGAAGAGAATGTTGACCTATTAAAATGATGGTGTCGACTTATTTAACCCACTGCCTTTCCAAGTTCGCGACCTAAACCACAAGTTAAAGGAAAGGATAGTCGACCTATAAATATTCAATATTTAGAAACTAGTTGTGAGTCATATGTTTTGACCTGTAGTTATGGTAGGATGATTTACATGCATATGTTGACCAATTTAAGTATAGCATGTCAATAGTTTCAGAAATTTTAGTAAGTCGAACTACCCTCAAACAAGCAGACGTTCACCAATAGACAACTAAGAACTGTCAAACTACCCATATGTATAAGTTGAGTGAAGGCCTAAATTGGTTGACACAGTATATATATAGTCGATCTAAAATTCAAAATGTCGACTCTAACTATCATTAACAGAAGGAAAACAATTATCATATCAATATTAGTGTTGAATAAGTCCACATGAACCTTAAAATAGGTCAACCTACGTTGAAAAATAAGTTGATCCCATACCTTACAATAGGAATCTCAGAACTCATGTCGACCCCATATTAAAAACAAGTCGACACTACTTATCTTTCAACTTACAAAATTCAAAATTGAATCAACTCTCAACCGATACCATGTCGACATGTGTAAAACAAAATTCAAACTCAGAAACTTGAAATTTTCAAACACAACAGTAACATATCTTTGTGCAATTATAAAGATTAACATTGATGTACAACAAAAGTAAAAGCAAATTAATTCATTGGCCAATGATTGAACTTGCAAAAATGATAGAGCAGTAAAGAATGTGTCGTCTGTGAAAATTGAGGAACGGTTGAAAACATTTAATAGAGTTCGTGAACCACATTAATGATCAACATTCAACTTCGACCAACCCCACAATGGCACTCTTCTGGTCATCTATAAATACTGAAGCAAAGAGAAGAAGAAGTTAATGCTTATTGATGAACAAAAGATGAGAATTTACTGCTCAATTAATACTCTATTTTTAAAGAATCATGCTATGTTCCTCATTTCAATATCTATCCCTGAGTGTAAATTTGTTGTAAGTTCATAGATAGTCACATTTGAGGATTAAAACCTCATTATTTGTACCATTCATCCTTCTCTATACAAAATTTCTAAAGATTGGTAAGAAACTCTTGATTGAAAGTAAGTGTTTATGGATAAACACTGTAACAATCTCACTTGAACCGTTAATCAAATTAGTATCATTGTGATGATAGTGAAAATCTAAGAAGGTGCCCTGGGAGTGGATGTACATCGAATCGAAAGAATCACTATAAAAATTTCATGTCCTCATCTTTACATTTCTCTACAAACATTAAACTTGTTTTCTCTGTTCTATCGATCATCCTTTAAATCATTTCTAAATCTTCTATTAGTGCCAAATTAAATCAAATAAACCTATTTACCCTCTCTAGGTATTTTTAGTATTTATGATATTTATAAGTGATTATACATGTTTCGATTATGTATATTCGATCTCGCATAAATCTATGGTATTAGAATGCTTCAAACGGTCCATAAGCGAGATAGAGAACCAATTAAACATGAGAGTTTAAACTCTTTGAAATGATCGAGGGCGTGAGCTTTTATCTAATCAATTGAAAGAGACATCATGAGACAATTGAATATTCATTCAACTCCACACTAGAATGAAGTTGTCGAGAGAAAAAAATACAATTCTATTGGAAATGGTTAGGTCAATGATGGTGCATGCAAATTTATCGGTCTCCTATTGACAAATGATTTCCCAACGAGAAGGGAAATTGATAAAACTTTACTTTCTATGAGATGGGTAAACTTAGTAGTTCAAATGTACCTATCGAAGGAGATTAATGACCAATTATGGATTTTGGTCCTAGTAGGATTGGTTTATCGAGGGGTAAAGAGGTTTCTTCAAACCTTCCCCATAAGAGTGATTGTCAAAGTATACCTAAACATCACTTTGAGGGAGGCTCTCATTGTAACTCCTGAAAATGATAAGGAACCTAAGACAGTCCAGAAAGCTCTTATTGGTCTTGCAAAGGATCAATAGAGAAGGGTAATGGAAGAAGAGATGCATTTAATGTGAATCAACGAAATCTGGGACTAGTTGATTTACTTAAAGGAAGAAGGACTGTTGGGAACAGTGAATTTTCAAAATCAAGGGAAAAGTTGATGGGCCAATTGAGAGGTATAGGACTCATTTGGTAGCTAAAGGATATACGCAGATCAAGGGTGTAGACTATGAGGAGACTTTTGCTCCAATAGCAAAGTTTATCTCGATACATCTACTCCTAGTGATTGTAGCTGACATGGATTTGAAATTACATCAAATGGACATTAAAATTTCTTTCCTAAATGGAAAGCTAAAAGGGGAAATATATATGGAACAACTATTGGGTTTTGTTCTTGAAAGTCAAGAATGTTCAAAAGTCAATATATGGTCTTAAACAATCAACCAGGCAATGGTATCTAAGATTTCATGATGATGTGATATCTTATAGTTTTGTAATGATTGAGGAAGATCATTACATGTATGTAAAACATTTAGGTGATTCTTTTGTGATTTTGTCTTTGCGTATTGATGAAATTTTATTATTTGGAAATAATAGAGAGTATTTGATAACTATCAAGGAATGGTTATCATCATGAATGAAACTGAATTCATCCTCAAAGTTAAGATCTAGAGGGATTGTTTGAGAATAATTTTCACACTTTCACAAGAGTTTTATGTTAACAAAATTCTTGAGCACTTTAGAATATGTGATTGTAAACCCATAGATACACCTGTTACTAAAGGTGAGAGGTTGAGTTTCGATGTACCCTAAAACTCAAGATGAAATAATAGACCAAATGCCAGTGTAGTAGGTAGCCTTATGTGTACTATGTTATGCACATGTCCAAATATCAACTATGCAGTCAGTCGGTCAGTAGGTATCAATTGAATCCTGAAAAGGGATACTGAAAAGCTATAAAGAGGATTTTGAGATATTTGAAAGGGATTAATGACTTTTCTTTGTGTTATGGAGGAGGAGATTTATATTTGATTGTATAGTCAGACGCCGATTGGGGGGTTGATTTGGATGAATGCAAATCTATGTTAGATCTTGCTTTCTTGCCAAACAATGACGTCATATCATGGAATAGCAATAAACAAACCTATATATCATTGTCAACTATGGAGGTTAAATTTGTTGCGTACTTGGCAAGGATTCAAGAAGGTGTTTGCCTTAGGAGATTTCTGAACAATTTTGGAAATGTGATAGATAGTGGGAGGTCTATAATTATATACTGCGACATTCAAGCTACAATTATCAATGCAAAAGACCCTAAGTATCATTGTAAGTTCAAATATATAGATACAAGATACAATTATGTAAAAGATATCATCGAAAAGAGTGAAGTTACTATGAAGTATTTATTTATGCATAGCATGGTAGCTGATTTCGTTACTAAACCCATAGTGAGAGACTTTTCTGTGAGACAGTAAAGTCTTTGGGTTTGCATGGAGTTTAAAATATTTCTCATTTGTACTATATTGTAAAAATTTGATACTTATTAATGAATATATATACATTATTCAATGAAATTAATTGTTTTGATAATAGTACAGGCATTTTATATTATCATATTTTTGAAATATGATTTAATAAAGTTATGTTAGGCAAGCAAGATCGGCTCTCTCATGTGAGTGATCACCTTTAGTTTTGAGTGAACATGGATGAGACGACTTTTAAGCATAAAGGGTTTGGAGAGTGACCATGCTTTGGGCACAAGTTGCCCAAACAAATGTTTAGGATGAGACCATATATCAGTATGACCGACATGGATAGACCTACAATCAATATTGCGTGTAAGTTGCCAGATTTGAGATATTAGAAATTATCTACATTTGTGATGTCATCTCTGAGGTTCTCTCTTTGCGATTTCTATTCAATCTTACGTGTAAACTGAATTTATACTTGTATGATATTAGAGAAATCTGACGTACATTTTTTTGAGAAATGAGGTAGTGACACCATAGTACGTATTTCATACCACGTGTGACAAATGACCAAAGGTTAGTGGGAGCAATATTTGTATAATGACGATATTTTGGATCCTTGTGCCTCAATGTATGAGACCTGAGGTCCAAGAGGTAGGCTCACGTGTGCCCTTATTTTCAACTGTTTCTTGAAATTTTGATATAGTATATGTTATTTTAACATATTTACTTATAGTCTTTGATATAAATAAGACCAGCGGAATATGTCTAGGAAAGTAACTAAATTAAAATAGAAAAATTCAAATAGGGAAAAAAAAAACCAATCAATATTGCATCAATATTTTGTATTTACCGGCAAACCTATCATGTTTACTTGTGTTGAAACTTGAAAATAATATTGTATACATATTCGAGCAATTAATGTGGATTACTTTGAACAAGGAAGTAGCTTGATAGATTAAATTTATTGTGTCTAGGGTATATACCGTTTTTATACCAACAACGGCTTATATATCACCTTATAGTGCATCAAAAGGTTTTTATTTGTAGATGTACTTGTCGGTTGCATGACACATGATTCTATATGAAAATCTAGAGAAGTATTATCTAAGATCACAAGAGTTGTGATCGTAAGATACACATAAAATGCTCATTATGTGTAACTGGGAGGTGAAGATGGTTATGCCGACAAGAGCATTTTGAATTAATATTCAAAATTTAAAATAATGGAAAGGTTAGGTGGAACAGTTAAGAGAAGTCTCTCTTCTCCTTTGATTCTCCTGGAATGAAGAAAAGAATGAGAAAAGAATAGTCTTACGTCTCTAATTTTGATGTACACGATTTGAGAGTTTGGACATAAAAATACTCAAATTTGAAGCAGAGTGCTAAGAAAAACAAAATATTGATTCGATTTATGATAAATATTATAATTGGTCTAAAAAATTTGAGAAGAAATTGACCATGATTTAGGGTATAAATTTTTAATTTTGCATTATAAACCCAACAAGGTGCAATGGGAAGAAGGGTTATGTTGAATAATGTTAACAACATCAACTCTAGCATATACAGGTCTATTTAATACAATCAAATTTGTTTTGATATTCAACACTATCAAGCTCGAATGTTGTTAATAAATCTAAATGGCAACAAGAAAGAAACACAAAAAATAATATATAAAATAGAAATTACAAAATTTCTTGCTAACAATAACTAGATCAAGAACAAAGCATGAATGGGGGCTCCAAGGACTGGGTGACAGAGAAAGATGTAATTGTAACACCGAAATATTCGGTATAAGAAAATTTATGTTGAATTTTTAATGTTCCCTGTAAAAATACCAGTTGTAATTGGTTGCAGTTTATCAATGAATGTTTTATAAAGTTTGGTTGGGAGAAAAATGAGTTTTGATGATAATTCGGAGCAAGTAAAATTTATTTGGAGTCAATTAAGTGAAAATAAGTCGACTTGACCCATGGTAAGGTGACTTGGAGCTTAAAAATTGAAATTTGGTTAAATATAGAAACCACCAGGGTGATCTAAGCAAATGCCAAGGCGACCTGAGGAGATTAAACCTCAGAATCCTTAACTTTGCACATAGGCAGGTCGATGCCCAATGACAAGTTAACTTGGCTTCCTGACTGTGTTTATAAGGCCATTTGTGGTCAGCACAAGCCAACCCGCCAGATTTAAGTCACAAAAAAATATGTATGCACATTAAGCAAGGCGACTTATTAAAAAGTAAGGTGACTTAGGGGTTATACAAGAAAGATATTGGGTCACCTTGAGGCAATTGTGAGTTGAAGCTGACTTGTCAGAAAACAAGCGGACTTAGTCTCTGAAGATTTGAGTGACACAAGTCGACTTGTGCCCTGTTGTAAGTTAACTCATGAGTGTGAAATACTGCGAAATGACAAAAATAGACAACCAAATTTGAACAAAACTTCAAATAATAAGGCATAAGAGGGAAATTTCACATCATATGTTAAAAAGGTTTAGAGTAAGCCTTCGTTTTCCTAAATCTATCTCTACTCTCTTTCCCTCTTCTCTTTCGAACTCATTCTCTAGACTTTCATCTCTCCCTCTCGATACTTTCTCTCAATCTCTCTTGAAATCAATTTCTCCTACACTAAACTCACTCCCTAAGCCTTCCAAATCTTCAAGCAAACACGCGAATGAAGGTAATTTTGAGAGAAATCGAGAGTTTACTCAAAAGTAGAAAAATCTAGGGTTTTTGAAACTAAACGTTCAAAGTTCAATCCAAGCACGAAATTGAGGTAATTTTTCCTTCCTTTTCATGGGTTTAGTTCCATTAATCTTGAATTTGATTTTTACGTTTGGAATTTCAGATATTTGTAGAGAGAGAAAGTTAGGGTTTTGGACAAAGTTGATCCCGGATGAAATTTTTGGATTCTCTTGAGGTAATCTTGCTCTTTCAACCTAGGTTTTATGTTTTCTAGCATCAATTTGGATTGTGAGATTTGATTTGAGGATTTAAACTTAGGGTTTATATTATAAATGTCAAGAATTTGAAAAATTGTGAATGGAAATAGTATATAGATTCAAATGGCATGTGGTTGATGGAATTAGAACATAGAATCATGGATTTGAGAAATTAGGGTTGTGTTAGATTCGGAAAAACTCATGAACCTTAATCATATGGGTGATTTAACGTTGAATTTATGTTTATGGCTTTAGGATAATTCAATTGGAATCCAAGAAAGGATTATTTTGGATTGATTGTGAATTTGGAGTGTTCACCCTTCCAAAAGATATGTGATTTCATGATTGTACTTAAATAAGGAAAATGATTTTATTGAATTTTTAAATAATTTTCAAAACTTGGATTTAAATACTTTAATGATGGTAGAATATCCCAAAAATTGGATTTTGAATTTTTATGCATCTTATATGTTTTGAATGAACAAATGTGCCATGTGAATTTATTGATATTGAATCCATTTGTATGATAATTACTATTGAGAAATTGTTAGTATTGATGGCACATTAAATGGATTTATGATTTTGTGAAACGGTGCATATGTTTGGTTTGGGGTGAGAGCCTGAACCCCTATTAAATGATTAGTAATTTTTCGCTACGAAGTGACCCGACAGGATGATGTAGTTGGGTTGGTAGACCATGGGATGTGGCCGAGCATGTGTGGTATATTCATGGCTAGAGATAGTTCCCACGGGCGTGGGATAGTTGGACGTACCTTTAATGAGGGCCTACAAATAGCGTCAAGAATGTGAGCATTTTTAAAATATAAAAATTATTAAAACTCTTGGCGGTCCCACCCTTGGTCGTGGTAAACCTTTGTTGGGAACAATGATTTCAGGTTATCCCGTATTTGAACATATGAAATAACTGGATGCATATGAGATTAAATTATGACAAATTATAAATTATGATACTTTTGGAAACAACATTTGATTTATTTATTTATTGGATGAAATTGCAAGTTACATGATAATTTGAAATATATATTTGATATATCCATTACACAAATCTTATTTTTATACAATTTGTATATCACTCACTGGGTATTATATACTCACCCCTCCTGCTTCTATTTTCACAGAGGAAGCTTAGTCAAGACTCATGGATGCATAGTGCTAAACTTGTAGAAATTTATTTTGTTAGATTTTTTCGGGTAATAATTTTCTTTTGAATTGAGATATTAATATAGCTAAGTGAAGGCACACCGTGTAATTATTTTGAAAATTTATTTGCTACTATATTTTTATTTATTTGAAATTTGACCATGGTTTGTATACTTCAAATGATGATGCTTTTTTTATTTATTTTCTTGAATTTTTCTTGAGAATTGTTTTGGGGGAAAATAATTTGGATCCCTTGAATAGGGATTTGTTTATACTAGTGAATTGGATTTGAACGGCCAGGCTAGCCCAATGCATGCATATTTTGAGCAGAGATGGATCGAGTTGGTCCTTTGATTCTACGATGAATGCATGCTCGTTTATTTTGATGGTTAGAAAATTTTGAAAAATTGGTGGATATTAAAATGCCATACTGTATCTCGGAACATGGAGTAGAGTCTTTCGAGGTAACACAACGGCTGTCGCATACTCGACGGGTGGGTCGAGGCATGACAATTCTATTGGTGTCAAAACATAGGTTTTCAATTTAAAATTGTGTTAAAATGTTTGAAAAGTTTCACAAGTGTCATAAAGGTCTTCATTTGTTTTCAAATTATTTTGAAAAGTTTGATATTTAGAATATTCAAATGATTTTAGAATTCTCCTATGAGTCCTAGAATATTAAGAATATTATTTTAGGTGGTTAAACTCTTAGTTTTATTCATATTGCAATTGCTAAGTTTAGATCTTTTTCTTGTTAAGCTATATCTCCTAAACAAAGAATGAGAAATCTGAATGAGATTCCTCTCATTCCTCCTTCTCAATCTAAGGCGCATCGTCTTAACTTGCACCTCCTCCGATACCGGTACATTTGGCTTTTCCGATCAGGATTCTTGCTCCTTCCTTAGTTGCCCTCGAGTAGGTGATGGAGTAGTGGAATGCTTATGGAGTTCAGTTACGAGCTCCATATCAAACTTTGGTTCCTTTGCCAGCTTCTCCTTCTAGGTCTTCTTCTTATTTGAATTGGGGCTCATCACATAGGGAATCCAACGAGAAGTACATTCGTTTCTATAGAGACCAAAAGCAGGAAGAATTTTCAAGATTGTATAAGAGAATAGAATGATGACCAAATATAAAACAGAGTTTAGGGAATTATCTAGATATGTCCAAAACAATCCAGACATAGTCGCAGGTAAATTCCTTCAAATTTGGATTTGGTAATTTAGAAAATTTTGATACTCACATTGTGTGCTTATTGTGTGCATCATTCACTATCAGAAAACACAATATCAGTGACGAAAAATTACCGACGAATAAAAATATATTGCTGATAGTGATGGATTTGCGATAAATTATAGTCGGACAGATTACCATGAAATTTGCGACGGAAATTTTTCCGTCACTAATCCATCGGTAAACCCTAAACCAAAAAAAAAAAAAAAATTTAAATCTATCAGCAACGGATTACCGACGGAATTTTTAGCGACGAAAATTTTTCATCGCTAATCCGTCGTTGATCTGTTGAAGGAAAAAAAAAATATATTTACAGCTATCAGCGTCGGATTACCAATGGAATTTTACCGACGAAAATTTTAACGACGGATTACCGACGATTAGCGACAGATTTTTTTAATTATTTTTTAAAATTTTTTTAAAATTATTTTTATTTTTTTATTTTATTTTGTAGAAGAATAATATTATTTTAATTTTTAAAATTTTTAATTTTTAATTTTTTAATTTTTTAATTTTTAATTTAGTTTTTAATTTTTTAATTGTTAATTTTATTTAATAATTCTTATTATTTTATTTTGTTGAAAAATAATCTTATTTTATTTTTTCAAATTTTTTATTATTTATTTTAAGCTAAAATAAAATTTATTTTATTATTTTATAATAAATTATAATTTTATATTATTTTATTATTATTAAAAAATATGAGGTAAAGATAATAAATAAAAAAAAGAAATATGAATAGATAAGTAAGTTGGTTTGGTGGTTGTGTTACTCTCATCATTTTCCTTGTGCATGGGTTCGATCCGGAGCACCTTTCAGCGACGCATTTCTGGCTTTCAGCGATGGAGTTTTCTGTCGCTATTACTGTGTTTTCTGGTAGTGATTTAGATTTGGACATATATTGATGACATCCTAACATAATGAAGTTAGGAGATGGGATTTTGATGACTTATGGTGATAATGGTGATTATATATTTTGATTGAGAGTTGGTTGAACTTGTCATTTAATTTCTCTTAGAACCATATAGGTGCACTTACCTAGGGTTAAACTGTTGAAATGTTGAGTCAATTTGTTTTTTCTGAATTTGGAAAGACGATAATATAAAATAAAATTTGAGATGAGATGCTTTGAACACTGCTGAGTTTCTTTCCTAAGACTAATAAATGATCATACATCGTTGTTAGTAGCTTTTGGTTCAAGATGTGAGTGGATGGTTATGTTGAATGTGGATGATAAAATGTTTTTAATTATGATTTGTAAATTGAATTTTGAAAGGACTTTGAAATGAATTTGAAATGCTTTGTGATTTTGGCATTGCCCAAATAGAATTGTTGATAAATCCATGATACTTTTATTGATTTTTAAATTGTTTGTTCCGTATTACAATGGAACATTAATTGCGAATTGTGAATTTGCTCTCTTTTGTATATGAACACAAACGTTGAAAAATAAAATGAATATTTTTGTGACATGGTGCTGGAAAAAGAAAAAAAGACTATAGTCTAAGTCTTCTACGGACCGGGCCATCGGGGCGGCGTGGTCAAGGCTGGTTTATTATTTGGTTTAGTGGTAAGCGGGATGGAAAGCCTCATCAAGTTGTTTCCGTGATAGTGTGGCGTCACTCCACTGAATTCTAAGCTAATGCCAACGAGGGGGTATTTTATGAAAATTGTGAAAAATCCCTTGACGGATTCTACCAATGACCATTGGTAGGATAGTAGTTTTGATAACTCCAAAGAAAATTCGAAAAGGAAAAATGAAAATGGATTGTTGATGAACAACTTATGAGTGATGAGAGATTTATTCTGAAATTTATCTTGTACAATTGATTTTCATAATTGCATTGGAATATATTTTGACATATGAATTTGGTACCATCATCATCACCCTCACTTCTCATTCATATTCAGCATTCCATTGCACTCCACTCACTGTGAGATGGTAGTATATGCAACTGTGAGAGTTGCTTTCCCCATAAGAATTTAGGAACTTTCAAATTTTGGAAACATGAGTATAAGTAGCTATATTGATATTGTAAGATATTGAAATTGATTGTGATACAATCTCAGAGACTAGTGGATGAAAATGTGATTATGGATTTGATAAAGCATTAGCAGCAATGATTGTTGGATGGGGACTTACATGGAAAATGGAAACAACTATACTCACTTACTTTTGATATTTGTGATTATAAAGTTAGATGTTGTGATCATGTGTTTAACCACATTATATATGATAGGTTCATATTAAGCAGAAATTAGAGTCTTAGAACTACGTGTTAGTTTGTACTATTAGAAACGTGGGAGACCGTGGAGTTAATGAGAAACAACACCCTTACATTTTGTGATTATAAAATTCATATTGAATTTTCAATGCTCCATGTAAAAATACCAGTTGTAATTGGTTGTAAATTATCAATGAAGGTTTTATAAAGTTTGGTTGGGTGAAAAATGAGTTTTGGAAATAATTTGGGACAATTAAAACTTATTTGGAGTCAATTAAGTGAAGACAAGTCAACTTTACTTATGATAAGGCAACTTGGAGCTCAAAAATTGAAATTTGGTTAAGTATAAAAACCACCAAGGTGATCTGAGCAAATAATAAGATGACCTAAGGAGATTAGGCCTCAAAATCCTTAACTCTGCACATAGGTGGGTCGAATTGCCCAATGACAGATCGACTTGTGCTTCCTGACTATGTGTCTATAAGGCCACTTGTGGTCAGTACAAGGCAGCCTGCCAGATTTAAGTCATAGAGAAACATGTCTGCACATTAAGCAAGACGACTTATTAAAAAGTAAGGTGACTTGGGGGTTATATAAGAAAGAAATTGGGTCGCCTTGAAGCAATTGTGAGTCGACTTGAGGGTCTGACAAAAGCAAAGATCAAGCTGACCTATTAGAAAACAAGCGGACTTGGTTTCTGAAGATTTGAGTCACACAAGCTGACTTGTGGTCTATTGCAAGTCGACTCATGAGTGTGAAATATTATGAAATGACAAAAATGGACAACCAAATTTGAACAAAACTTGCAAATAATGAGGGGTAAGAGAGAAATTTTACATCATATGTTAAAAAAGGTTTAAAGTAAGTCTTCACTTTCCCAAATCGATCTCTACTCTCTCTCTTCCTCTTCTCCTTCTCTCTCGAACTCATTCTCTCAACTCTCATCTCTCCCTATCGACACCCTATCTCAATCTTTCTTGAAATCAATTTCACATTCACTAAACCCACTCCCTAAACCTTCCAAATCTTCAAGCAAACATGTGAATGAAGGTGATTTTGAAAGAAATCTAGGGTTTGCTCAAAAGGGGAAAAATCTGAGGTTTTTGAAACCAAACGTTCAAAGTTCAATCCACACATGAAATTGAGGTAATTTTTCCTTCCTTTTCTTGGGTTTAGTTCCATTAATTTTGAATTTGATTTTTATGCTTGGATTTTTGGGTATTTGTAGAGAGAGAAAGTTAGGGCTTTAGACAAAGTTGATACCTGACGAAATTTGTGGATTCTCTTTAGGTAATGTTGCTCTTTCAACCTAGGATTTATGTTTTCTAGCATGAAATTGGATTGTGATATTTGATTTGGGGATTTAAACTTAGAGTTTATATTATAAATGTTGAGATTTTGGGAAATTATGAATGGAAATAGTATATAGATGCAAATGACATGTGGTTGATCGAAGTAGAACATCGAATCATGAATTTGGGAAATTAGGATTGTGCTAAATTTAGAAAAAACTTATGAACCCTAATTATAGACGTGATTTAACATCGAATTTATATTTATTACTTAGCATAATTCAATTGGAAACCAAAAAATGATTGTTTTGTATTGATTGCGAATTGAGAGTGTTCGCTCTCCCAAGATGTGAGTAATTTCATGATTGTATTTAAATTAAAAAATGATTTTATTGAATTTTCTAAATGATTTTCAAAACTTAGATTTAAATACTTTAGTGTGTGTGGAATATCCAAAAAATTGGATTTTGAATACTTATACATCTTATATGATTTGAATGAGCAAATGTGTCATGTGAATTTATTGATATTGAATCAATTGGTATGATGATTACTATTGAGAAATTGTTAGAATTGATGACACATGAATTATATTTATGATTTTTGTAAAACAGTGCATATGTTTGACTTGGGGTGAGAGCCTGAATCTCTATTAAATGACTAGTTATTTTTCACTACAGAGCGACCCGATGGGGTGACGTAGTAGGGTTGGTAGACCATGGGATGTGACCGAACATGTGCGGTACATTCATGACTAGATATTGTGTCCACGTGCATGAGATAGTTGGACGCACCTCCGATGAGAGCCCATAGACAATGTCAAGGATGAGGGCATTTTTAAAATTTAAAAGTTATTAAAATTCTTGACGATTCCACCCTAAATCGTAGTGGACCATTATTGGGAATAATAATTTTGAGTTACTCGGTATTAGAAAATATAAAATAACTGCATGTATATGAGATTGAGTTATGACAAATTGTGAATTATGATAATTTTGGAAACAATATTTGATTTATTTATTTATTAGATGAAATTGCAAGTGATATGATTGTTTAAAATATATACATTTGATATATCCACCACACAAATCTTGTTTTAGTACAATTTGTACATCACTCATGGGGTATATTATATATTCACCAGTCCTACTTCCATTTTCACAGAGAAAACTTAGTCGAAACTTGTAGACGCGTAGTACTGAACTTGTAGAAACTTGTTTTGTCAGATTTCTTCAAGTAATACTTTTATTTTGAATTGAGGTATTAGTGGACTCAAGTGTAGGCACATCGTGTAATCATTTTGAAAACTTATTTGCTCTATGTTTTTATGTATTTGAAATTTAAGCATGGTTTGTATACTTAAAATGAGGATTTTTTTTTTTATTTTCTTGAATTTTTCTTGAGAATTGTTTTGGTGGAAATATAATTTGAATCCCTTGAATATGAATTTGTTTATACTTGTGAATTGGATTTGAAAGGCTGGGCTAACCCAATGCATGTATGTTTTGAGTAGAGATGGATCGAGCTGGTTCTTTTATTCTGCGATGAATACATACTGGTTTATCTTTATGGTTAGAATATTTTAAAAAATTGGTAGATATTGAAATGCCTTGCTGTATCTCTAAATACGAAGTGGAGTCCATACATGTTTCGGGGTAATGCGACGGTTGTTGCGCGATCGATGGACGGGTCGGGGTATGACAATAATAATCCAACTCTAGAGAGTAGTAAAAAGATAGAGGGAGATAGAGAAATTGAGGAGAGAGAAAAAAAAAAGATGAGAGATAGAGAAAAAGATATAGACTAGAGAGGAAGAGACAAAGAGGGAGAAAAAATAATTCCAATACCATTTCCTTCAATATTTATTACATGTATTGTTATTATTATTTATACTTTTTTTTACTAATTATTTAGTCATTTCTATTGCCTATTAATTAATCAATTAACTATTAATTAATATTTTTAACTATAATTAATTATTAGATATAATTATTATAAAATGACAAGCCAGGCTGGGCTGGCTATAAAATAAAATTAAACCCTTTAAATTTCAATTTTAAATTGTAATAGACGTAATCCATGACACTTTGCAACCACCACACCACTAGGCAAATTAAACTAGTGAAAATAGACGTAATCCTTTACTCGTAGATGTTTCACTGATTTGAACTTAATTGTAAAAAAAATGATAAAAAAAAATTAATATCTTTAGTTGATTTGTCCTCTCTCTTCACTCTCATTATAATATGACCCCAGCATTTTTTTTCCTTTTTTGTACCCCTCATTTTTATCTTATTTTATTCGTAGTCCAGCAAGTCGAAATACAAGATCAATAATTTGAGGGAGATTCTAACCACTCACGTTGGACATTTGCTTACCTCCACAATGCAAGATACCCAGCAGAGAGAGAGAGAGGGAGAGAGATTTTGAAACTCCTTTACCATGAGTAAAATACCCTTAATAAAAATATCTTAAAAATTGCACTTAACAAGTTTGAGGAGCAATTATCTCTCATCCGATACACATCCCACATTTATAATTCGAAACAAGGCACACAAAAGTTGTTAAAAGCTAACATATAAAATGGTATAATGAGTAGTTGCAAGGTTGAAGTGAAGGTGGCATTCATGCTTAGTCGGGGGGGGGGGGGGGCTCTGCTCAAAGATTTTACTAAACAGAATATATGAAAATTATAAAATTGGTTGTAAGCAACATTGGAAACTTCTCTAATAGTCTTCTCTAGAATTTGTAAATGAAGCACAAAAGTTGAGAGAGGGGAAGAAAAAACTATATTTTTAGAGGCTCTTCATGTCCTCCATTTAGAGACATTAGAGGATTATATGAAACCTATCTTTTTACATACACAAATCCATTAACTCGGATACTCACGTAAGTTTTCAATTTTGTATTATTATTATTATTATCGTAAAGTACTATTTACTTAACCCGTGTAGCTGTATATTCACCAAACGCCTAATTGCACGCCAGCGAATCAACTGACGACATAGAACAGCGTAAGGCACAGGAGGCAAACTAGTTTTTTCTAAGTTTCCATATATAAATGTAATTGCCCTATCTAACAGAGAATACCAGTAACAACATCAACTGAAGTAAAATGAGAAGACCCCCGATTAGCCTAATACTTTTCATCACCCTTGCCTGTTTGTTTGGAAATCAGCTTGCTTATTATGTTGAAGCAAGAACATTTCCAGGTAATTGGGTCATATGTTTCTCTCTTCCATACAGTTTAGTTCATTTTCACTTGATGTTATTCACTTCCGTTTAATTATTTGAATTTTGCTTTGTGTAACTCAGAGTATTCGGAAAATGTAAGAAGCAAGCTTACAACAAAGGATTATGGAAGTGCGGCCAAAAGCCCACCCCCACCTCCTCCAAAATCAGCCTCACCTCCTCAGGAGATAACCCCCTGTGCATTTGCTTTGAAGGACATTTCATCTCCAAAATTTCGCACTTCGATTGCATTTAATTAGTCAATTATATTTCATGTTTTACCTCTTTTGGGTTAACCAAAAGGGAACCTTCAAGGTTGGTTTGGTAGGAGATTTGCATGCTCATGTCCCAGTATATTTTGCCGGCGAGCCTTTGCTTCTTTTGGATTAATAAAAAGGACTCTCTAAACTTTGGTTTGAACGCAGCATATCTATAGCAATGTTGATATATGTTTATTAACTTTTACCCTATTGATGGCTTCTTTCCCTGGTGGCATTAGTTGTTTGAAGTATATATTAACTTTGTATAAAAATAAATCAATAACTAAATAACCTGTACTCGATTTCAACCAGTTATTCAATGAGAGCTTCAGCAGATTTCGGGGACTCAGTTTGGTTACATTGATACCATTCTATTTCTGTTGATATAAAATTGTCTATATACAAATAGGAATAGTCCTGCTGTTGGTTAAGGGGCTTAAATGTGATTCAGTTTGTCAACCTAGGGAAGGAAGTAGCTTAAACATTCGGTGGACCAGAGATACGAACATAACACTGCTTTGTAAAATTGGGTGGAAATTTGAGACTGGTGATTCAAGTTTTTGGGCAATAATTATTCGCTCTAAATCCTTAAGGGGGAAACTATTCATTTAGGTGATCAAGAAGTTTATGAACTCTCACACTGGGCAAAGCATCTTAGGAAGCAAGAACTTAGTTAATACTTGCTGTTCAAAACTAGTTCTTAGTGGTAATCAAACTTGTTTATGGCAGGATAAGTGGTTGCATAACCGTACTCTCTCTGATTCATGCCTTTACTTGGTAAACACTTTGAATGGGATAAAGATAGTTGTAGACTTTGTAGATCAAAGTGGCAGGAGGGATTGGATTCTACTTAGCTCCTTGTCAGAGCATATTAAGGATCAAACTTTCTTCATTAACTTTATTCCGGGTAAAGAGGACCAAGTGATTTGGTCTACCTCTCCGAGTGGATTATTTTCAGTCAAATGTGCTTACTACTTGGTTTTTGATAGATGAGTGTATCAGTTTACTTGGACGAAAATATAGAAAACGGATACCTCTCCCAGAGTTAAATATTTTTTAGACAAGAGAAGTTTGCTTATGATATGGTTTTGTTGTTTCGAGTACATGCCCCAGGTGTGATTGTGAGGTAGAAAGCGTTCTACATTTGCTTCAAGATTTTGCCTCCGCCAAAGCTATTTAGACCAGATGGTTGAATACTTCTTTGGAACATTTTTGTTCACCATCTTTGTCACGGCCCGACCTTTCAGTCAAGCACACAGTAACTACCGTGTTATTGTAAAACATGTGTGAGCCTCACTTTGTGTTTCGAAATACTACAAGACATTCCAATATTCCAAACATTTTAAAAATAAATTTAAATCATTTTTAGGCCAACTCGACCATCTAAACAATTTTTAAGCATTTAAATAAAATTATATGCTCAAAATATGGTCAAAATTTACCACATAGTCTAAATGTTCCGATGAAAACAATACGTCTTGCAAAAGAAAATTTTAAACAATTTAAAAAGATTTTACATCACAAAAGTAAGGATTTTATAATACTTGTCTAAGGAAAATCAAGTAATCATTTATCAAATTCAAATATAACAAGATATGCAAAAATTTCCTTTCATGATTTATATAACATAGTCTCCAAATATTCTCATAATTATTATCTATTGAGGGTCAACAAAAATAATTTCTTCAACTGACACTAGGTGATGTCTACGTCTCCAATCTAACATTTCTCTGAAAAATTAAAAAGAGAGAGGTGAGTATAGAAATATACAGTGAGTGGAGTGTAATGGTATGCGGAACATGAATGAGGAGTGAGGGTGGTGGTGTCAAACACATATGTCAGAGTATATTCCAATATAATTTTGAAAGTCATTTGCACAAAATAAATTTTGAAATAAATCTTCTATGACTTATAAATTGTTCATCAATAATCCATTTTTATTTTGCTTTCCAAATTTTCTTTGGTGTTACCAAAATTGTTATCCTACAATGGCCATTGGTAGAATCCGTTAAGAGATTTCTGAAATTTTTCATAAAATACCCCTCTTTGGTATTGGTTTAGAATTCAATGGGGTGCTGCCATGTTATTACGGGAATAACTTGAGAAGTCTCTCCATCCTACTTACGACCAAACCAAATTTTAACTCAACCTTTACCATGCTGCACCGAGGCCCGGTCCATGGAGGATTTAGCCTATAAATGCCACAGTAGCATTTGTCAATCCAAAAAGTATCATCAAAAACTCAAAATGTCCATATCGTGTCTTAAAGGTAGTTTTATGAATATCATCCCCTTTTATCCTCAATTGATCATAGCCTGATGTCAAATCAATTTTTGAAAAGGTACTAGCCCCTTGGAGCTGATTGAATAAGTCGTCAATTTTCGACAAAGAGTATTTATTCTTGTCATTGCATGGAAGGTCTTTGAAAATTTTTTGAAAAATCTTTCAAATTCTGAATTTTCAAAAAGAAGAATTATTTTGAAACCTTGGAAAAACTCTTGGAGATATTTGCAAATATTTTCAAGCAATTAAAGTATTCAAAATTGTGAGCCTAAGTTCTGATACCAATAGAATTGTCATGCTCCGACCTTCCAATCGAGTATACAACAACCATCACGTTATTCCGAAATACGTGCAAACCCCACTCTGTATTCCAAGATACTGCAAGACATTTCTATATTCCAAACACTTTAAAAATAAATTTAAATCATCCATTGGCCAACCTGGCCCTCTAAACAATTCCCAAACATTTAAATAAATTCACATGTTCAAAATTCACCATATGATCCAATTTTCCCAATGAAAGCAATACTTCTAGCAAAAGAAAATTTTAAACAATTTAATTAAGCTTCCACATCAAAAAAAGTAAAGATTGTACAATACTTACTTAGGGAAAATCAAGCAATTATTTGTCAAATCCAAACATAATGAGATGTACCAAAAAATTTTCTTCCATGGATTATATAACAAAGTTCCCAATTTTTTTCCAGAACTATTATCTATTTAGAATCAACAAAAATTAACTTCTTCAATGGGCACTAAATGACATCTACGTCTCTTATCTAAATTTTCTCTAAAAAATTAGAAAGAAAGTGATGAGTATAAAAATATTCAGTGAGTAGAGTGTAATGACATGCTAAACATGAATGAAGAGTGAGAGTGGTAGTGTCAAACACATATGTCAAATATATTCCAATACAATTATGAAAATCATTTGCACAAAATAAATTTTGGAACAAATCTTCCATGTCTCATAAGCTGTTCATCAACAATCCATTTTCATTTTTCTTTCCAAAATTTTCTTTGGGGTTGCCAAAACCACTATTGTACCAATGACCATTGGTAGAATCTGCTAAGAAAATTTCTATAATTTACATAAAATACCCTTTCCTTGGCGTTAGCCTGGAGTTTAGTGGGGTGGCGCCATGTTATCACGGGAACAACTTGAGGTGGCTCTTCAGCCCACCTATCACCAAACCAAATTTTAACTCAGTCTTTATTACACCGCCCCGATGGCCCCTTAGACTATATTTTTACAACACATGTTACAATAATATCCATTTCATAATTTAACAATTGTGCTTATATATAAAAGAGAGCAAATTCACAATTTACAATCTATATTCCATTGTAACACAGTACAAATAGATTCAAAGATCAATAAAAAAGTTATAGATTTATCAACAATTTATTTTGATCACACTACAATCACAAAACATTTGAAATCCATTTCAAATTTCTTTCAAAATTCAATTCATAAATCATAATTGAAAACATTTTATCATCCACATTCGATATAGCCATCCACTCACCTCTTGGGAGGGTGAACACTCCTAATTTGAAATCAATTCAAAGATAACCCCTTCTTGGGGGTTCCAATTGAATTATTCTAAATAATACACATGAATTAAATATTAATTCATGTCCATTTATAGGGTTCATGAATTTTCTCAAAGATATCACAACACTAATTTTCAAATTCATGATTCTATGTTTTCAATCCATCATCTACATACAATACCCATTCACAAATTTTCCCAAAATTTTCTCATTTACAAACCCTAAATTCGTATTCTCTAACAAATCTCTCAAATCTTTAATAACAAATTTAAATCCACTAATGAGAAAGCTGAATCCAAGTTTAGAAGGAAGAAAAGCCTTCAATGTTAAGTTTCAAAAACCCCTGATTTTTTCCTTTTTCGAGCAAACCCTAGATTTCTCCCAAAATTACTTTCATTCATGAGTTTGCTCGAGGATTTGGGTGGTTTAAGGAGTGGGTTTGGGAAAAGTGGGGTTGATTTTGGCTAGGAGATTGAAAGTGAGATGGGCAAGAGGGAGATGAGAGTCGAGAGAAATAGAGGACGAGTGAGAGAGAAGAGAGTGAGTTTGGGAAAGAAAAGAATGAAAATGAAAACTTTTTTAAACCTTTTTAATTGTATGAGGTGAAATCTCCATTTTGCCCCTATTTATTTTTAAGAATTATTTAAGTTTGGTTGTCCATTTTTGTCATTTTATAACTTTTCATGCTCATGAGTCGACTTGCAATACATCATAAGTCTACTTGTGTGACTCATGTTTTCAGAGACCAAGTCTACTTGTTGTCTAACAAGTAGGCTTGATCATTGTTTTATCAGTCCTCAAGTTGACTCAAAAATTGGTTTAAGGCGACCTAATTTCCTTCTTGTATAACCTCCAAATCAACTCACTTTTTCGTGAGTCATCTTGCTTAATGTGCAGACATGTTTTTTTGTGACTTAAACTTGGTGAGTTGACTCATACTGACCATAAGTAGCCTTATAGACACAAAGTCTAGAAGTACAAGTTAACCTTTTATTGGACAAGTCAGCTTGCCTATGTGCAGAGTTAAGAATTCTGAGATTTAATGTCCTTAAGTCACCTTGATACTTGCTCAGGTTGCTTTGATGAGTTTCATGCTTAACCAAAATTCAAATTTTAAGCTTTAAGTCATAACTTGCCTTCATTTAATTGATTTCAAATAAGTTTTAATTATCCAAAATTATCATCAAATACTATTTTTCTCCCAACAAAATTTTATAAAAGTTTCATTGATAAATTAAAAACCAATTACAATAGATTTTTCCTAATATTTTTATAGAGATCATTGAAAATTCAATAAAAATTTTCTAATATCGAATATTTCGATATTACAAAAATAATTAGAAATTTACAATGAGCAAAAATGTCTACGAAAAACTTATTCAGACAAAATGATGACTATTATTAACAAATTAAAGTCTATCTAGCTTTTAAACTAAGTAAACAACAATAAAAGACAATTAACTACTAAAGCCGAACAAAGTTCTAAATTGAACCTAATCGTAAATCAGGAATCAGTGTAGAGTGTGTGAAGATAGGCAATAATTTGAAAAATAAACTAAAGAAATAAACAACAAGAATAGAAGGAATAAAAAAGTGGCGAACATAAAATGAAAAAATAAAATCAAAAGGAATAAGAAATTTCTAGCAAAATGACCAATCTAATCTAAGTGGACACTTAAAAGCAACTCAAAATCGAAGCCATTGCGGCAAACAATGGACTTCAGACTGGACTCTGTGGTGACTGAAATTTTGAAAAGCTATTGACAATTGTAGTCCCTATCATAGAGACCGATATAATGGAGCACAAAAATTTGAAGGAAGTAGAAGGTGTTGATGATGGATGATGGTGATGAACTTTGATGGCTGAGAATGCAATAGATGGTGACAAAGATGAGAACGTGTAACTGATGACGACGGTAGTGAAGTAACGGCTACCCGAGTTAGAGTCGATAGCAATTGGAATTGTAGAGTTACTAGCACTACAACAAAAAAAAATGCTCTAGTGACAAATTTGCAAGGGCAAAAATTTGTCACAAAATAACGATGCACCTAGTGACGAATAAACAAAATTAGCAAAGCCAGAATGCACGGCGTCACTAACACCATTCCATAATGCATTGTGAAACTGTGTAAGGCAAAAAATGTTCAAAGCAGCATCATCATGCTAGTTGCAACGTCTTGCCCAATGTGGTGTGAAAACAAGACGCTGTTGTGGTCATTGTTGTTGGTAAATGCCCACGAGGGGCATTTCAGTAATTTTGGGATAATGTTGTTACCCCATTATCCCATTAACCAACCCCACTTATTTCCCGTAATGACTTCCTAATTAAGTTTGGAATGTGCCCTACATGAAGGTGCTTTCCTGTAATTGAGTGAATTGTAGACTTGTTGGTCCCAATGAAATCGAGAAGGGGGGTTGAATTGGTTTGGCTTCATTTAAAATTTTGCTCTACTAAAATCAGTTCTAAAACATGTAGCTTAATAACATACAAAATGTTAATGTAAATGCACAAATAAAAAGAAGGAATAGAGATATCAAGCCCGGTTTATAGTGGTTCGGTCTTGTGTCTACGTCCACTCTTCCAGCTCAGCAAATCAGGGTCAACGATAGCTAGTTTCCACTATGCACAAAGAAAGTTACAACCACATATACATGGCTTCAATATTGACAATCTGTACCTTCCATGTTAAAGATATCTTAGTCTAACACTCATCAAAGTCTAGCTCTCACACACCTAACCTATCAACCCTTGAGAATATTTCTCATACTCTCCTTAAACTTATGAGACTAGACAAATAAGAATTCAGAATAATACAAGAATGTATAAATTCAGTTGACAGTAGAAAAATGCAGCAGCAGATGTGATCGAGTAGCTGTATTTGGGTTCTGATTTCTCTCAGGTCAAGTTTTGAATGAAGTCTGTAAAAGTCTCTTAATAAAGTCTGAAAATTGCTCTTTAAGGTTCAATTTGTGTTCTGTCAAAATTATGCTTGTTTCAAAATGATATAACCCTCACAAAATGCCTTTAGAACCAACACTTGACAGATTTTTCAGATCCTAAAAATTAGCCTTCTGTTTAGATTAAAAACCTCCTTTTACTGCAGTAGCTTTCAGAATTTCAAATCCAACAATACTCTTGTGGTAAGGAGAAATCAAATCTCAAAAATCTTGGAAGTTAGAGAAGGTATATAAGATTATAAAGCTCCTGAAAACCTGCCAAAATTTCAGAGACTGCTTAAATTTAAATTCTGAATTTGATTTTACCTCTAGTAAAAGTTTAATCTGAACTTGAATTTGAATCATCCATTAAAATAGGCTTCATGGTTAAGTACAGCTCCCAATCTGCACTTAACATACTGAGATAGAACTTGAAAGCAGAACAAAAACACAGCAAAAACATTAATAGTTCAAAATTTGTCTGAAACTCTACTGTTTCTATCCAAATATACTGCTTCTATCTAGATTTACTTCTATCCTACTTCTGTGACAGTGTTCTCTAACAAATTGTACAGATTTATATTCTAAATGTCTGCACACTTAGTAAATTGTTAAAACATATATAAAGTTTTGTTATCATCAAAATATATTTGGGTTTGACAATAATTTTCTTAACAATCTCTCCCTTTTTTGTGACAACAAAGCCTTCAATAAAATGCAAAAAAAAAATATGCTCAACATACTCAACAAGGATGTACATAACAACACAGTATGTGATCATTACACTCAGCACAATATGATTTGCAATTACATTACATTACATTCTCCCCATCTCCCCTTAATTCATGAATATATGAACATAAACAAAATATAAAACCCATCATGATTCAGTAGTCGTCTCCCCCTTAATACTTGCATAATATTTGTACATTTTTAAATTTTATATATCTCTTCCTTTTTGTTTCATATAAAACAAACAACAATATGAACGAAATAAGGCATTTTTGAGGAAGGAAAATGCAGATTTAAAAAAAAATTAAGGATACACGAAAAGTAAATTCTGAGATTCAGAAATAACATCAGCTAGCCTACATATTGTAATCGACCTAGACATCTGGAAATTTGTCAAGCAACACAGACAGGTCTTTCTACACTGTCTGAAGGAGATTCATACATTGATTTACTTTTTCTTCTACAACATTGATTCTATCTTCTAGTTCATGAACCTATTCTGGTTTGTCCAAGGAATGATGCACAGGATGTGCAATTGTCTTCCTTCTCTTCCTAGAAGATTCTCCCATTTCATGTCTTGATCTAGGTAATTCAGAATCTCTCTAATCATTGAAGTTATGTTCAAGAGCAGCTTCAATTCTACCTTCTTCATCTACTTTGCCTTGCTAAAATTGTCCATCTCTATGTTTCTAAATTTTTCATCAGATATTGTAATTCCCATATAATTAATGCAAGAGCTACCAAGAGTAAGAACTGTTTCAGTTACTCCTTGAAATTCAGAAAAATCAAATCTCTTGAATTCCAAAATATTCAATAGGATATTTCCATAAGGTCTTATAGTAACATTTCTTCTAATATGAGACATAAAAATTTCAACTAAATCTAATTCTTTATCCAGAATCATGGCAGCAATAACTTTGTATCTTCAACAGTCATAGTAGTTATACTTCTATTCCTCGGTGTAATACACATAGCCACAATCTTGTGAATAATTCTAATTAACAAAGGAAAATTTGTGCAATACATGTACTTATTTCCAGTTTCATCTTTGCCACCAAGCAGACCATATAATTCATTCTTGTTCAAATTTGATAAAGAAGTATCTGCAGTCCTTTTCAGTCCTAAGCAAGCGGATATATCATCCTTATAAATGATAATTGAATGATTCAGAATTTTTGTCACTAAACTTTTTGCATTTTCAGTATCTAAATTCTTGTAAAAGTCAAAGATAATCTACTTCCAGCATGTTTGTGAACCAGTACATAAACTAACAGAACCAATTTTTTCAAGAAATTTATGGATTTCTAACCCATTTTTTTCAAAAAATTCAAAACCTAGAATTTTGGAAGAAAGAACATTAACCTTCAAAGCACGATTACTTGCTGAAGTAATCTTGATTCTTGATGATTCTTTAATCGGAGGAATTTGAATTTCAGGAGATGAAGATCTTTCAGGTGATGAAGGATTTAATCTAGGTTCAGAATTCTTACTCGCAGATGAACTTCTATCATCTAGTTCGACATGAGATACTGTGGGATTTGGGGTTTTTTTGTTGGCAATGCATTGAGATTTTTCACGAACTATTGTGATTTTGGAGATTAGCTCGAAGAATTTTGAAATTTTTTAATTTAGGGTTTTCGCGAAAAAGGAGATAGGAGTTTCTTTAAATTTGGGAAAGTGAAATTTTAAAATTCTTGAATTTTTGTTTCCCTTTTTTTATTTGTATAGAACCATTGCTATGCTTCTATCTTTGCTTCTATAGCCTTTTATTATTTCATTTTCTTCTTTTTATAAAGGAAAACATACTCCAATCTTATTTCTAATAAATTAAAACCTTTCTCTATCTAGATGTTTTGTGAAAATATCTACCTGTTGATTTTTTGTATCAACATATTCAAGAACAATATCTCTATTTTAAACAAGATCTTTTATAAAATGATGTCTAATTTCTATGTGTTTAGATCTAGAATGATTTATGAGATTTTTTACTAGATAAATGACACTTGTATTATTACATCTTATCAAAATATTTTTATAATATAGTCCATAATCTCTTAATTGTTGTTTCAACCATAAAATTTGAATACAACAATTTTCTATTGACACATATTCTGATTCCGCCGTAGATAAAGCAACTGAATTTTGATTTTTGGATACCCAACTCACAATTTCATTTCCTAAAAATTGACAAGTATCTGAGATATTTTTTCGATCAATTTTACATCCGACATAGTTAGCATCTGAATATCTAATTAATTCAAAATTTGAATTTTTTGGATACCAAATCCTAAATTATAATAACTTGCTACATATTTTAAAATTCTTTTAGTAGTTTTTAAATAAGATTCTTTAGGCTTATTTTGAAATCTAGTACATAAACACACACTATACAAAATATCTGGACGTGAAACAGTTAGATATAATAAATATCCTATCATGCTTTTAAAGAAATTTTCATCTACATCTTTTCCTTTTTCATCCAAATATAACTTAATAGAGGCACACATTGGAGTATTGGTATGATTTAAGTTTTTCATTCCGAATTTCTTTATTAAATTTTTTGCATATTTTTCTTAATTTATGAAAATTCGTTCGGATGTTTGTTTTATTTGTAAACCTAAAAAAAAATTCAATTAACCTATCATAGACATTTCAAATTCACTTTTCATCATATTACTAAAATCATCACATAAGAAATCATTTGTAGTACCAAAAATAATATCATCAACATAAATTTGAATAATCAACATATCATCATTAATATGTTTTATAAATAGAGTAATATCAACATTTTATTTTTTAAAATTATTTTTCACAAGAAAATCACTTAATCTTTCATACCATATTCTAAGTGTTTGTTTTAAATCATAAAATACCTTTTGTAATATATAAACATAATATTCTTTATTAGATTTTTCAAATCCGGGGGTTGACTAATATAAACTTCTTCTTTTATATAACCATTCAAGAATGCACTTTTTACATCCATTTGAAATAACTTAAAATTTTTGAAGCATGCATAGGCTAAAAGTAATCTAATTGTTTCTAACCTAGCTACCGGTGCAAATGTTTCATTATAATCAATTTTTTTTTCTTGTGAATATTCTTTTGCTACCAATTTAGTTTTATTTCTTATGACATTTCCATTTTCATCCATTTTGTTTCTGAAAACCCATTTTGTTCATATTATTGTCTTATCATTTGGTTTAGGAACTAATGACCACACATTTTTTTTCTAAATTGATTTAATTCATTTTGTATTATTTCTATCCAATTTTCATCTTTAAGCGCTTCTTCTATACTTTTTGGTTCTATATGAGATAAAGTGCAAATTGATTTTCTATATTTCTATAACTTGATCATGTTCTTATGTCTTCATCAATTTCACCAATAACTTCTTTTTGTGAATGATTAGGTAGAAATTTCTAACTTTTTATGATTTCATTTTTATACCCATTTTCAATTTGAGATTCATTATTGTTATTATTTTCATGAGAGAGTTCATTTAACTTAATAGTCGTACCATTATCCTCATCTTCTAGGTTTTGAAAATCATTTTCATGAAATCTTACATTAATAGTTTCTTCAACAATCTTAGATTCTAAATTGAAAACTCTATATGCTTTACTATTCAATGAGTAATCTAAAAAGATTCCTTCTATTGCTTTTTTATCAAATTTACTAATAGTGTTCAAATTATTTTTCAAAATATAACATGAATATCCAAATGTATGAAAGTAAGATATATTAGCTTTTCTTCATTTAAACAATTCATAAGGAGTTTTCTCAGTCATACGTCTAAGATATTCTCTATTTATTATATAACAAACTGTAAAAGTGGTCTCGACCTAAAAATATTTTCCTATACCACTCTCATTTAATATTATCCTAGTCATTTATTAAATTGTTCTATTTTTTCTTTCAACCACTCCATTTTGTTGAGGTGTATAGGGTGCAGAAAAATTTTGATTTATTCCTTTTTTATTATAATATTTTAGAAATTCTATGTTTTCAAATTCTCTACCATGGTCTGTTCTTAATCCAACAATTTTTAGATTTTTTTTATTTTAAATTTTCTTAACAAAAATTTTGAAAGACTCAAATGCACTATTTTTATTAGCTAAAAATAAAATCCATGTAAATCTTGAAAAATCATCTATAATAACAAGACCATATTTGTTTCCATGTAAATCTTTGTTTATTTAGTGAGCATGCATTACAATATATGTGATCTTTTAAAGTTATTTCTGGTAAACCTCTTATTAAATTTTTCTTAGACAAAACTTTCAATTGTTTAAAGTTCACATGACCTAATTTTTTATGTCATACATAAATGTCATTTTCTATGGATAACAAAAAATTTTCTTTTAAACTATTTAAGATTTTTGAGTTTACTATATAGACATTTTCAGATTTAATACCTTCAAATATTTTTTCTTGAGTTATGCAATCAAAAACCATGCCTTTGCTTTTCTTAAAAAGGACATCATAACCCAGATCACATAATTGACTCACACTCAATAGATTATGCATTAATCTATCAATCAATAAAATATTTTTTATGAAAGTAGAGTTAATACCGTAGTACCTTTACCAATAATTTTCCCTTTTTTATTGTCTCCAAAAGTCACAATTCCTTACTCAAACGTTTCTAGTTCCTTGAAAATGAAGCATCACCCGTCATATGTCTTGAACAACCACTATCGACATACCATTTTCCTTTTACTTTAGCCTCATGTTCCTGCACAAGTTAAACAAACAGATCATCTGTTCTTAGGAACCCAAATTAGCTTGAGTTCTCTAGGTAACAAACTTGTACCAGAAGTAAATTTTTCTTGAGTATAACTAAACTTGTTTAAGAAACAAAATTTAGTAATATGTCATATTTTATGACAATAATAGCAAGTGTAACTATTCTTCCTTCTTTGAAAGTTATCCAAATATTTATATTTAATTTGTGAAAAATGAGATTTTTTACTTCCTTTTGTGTTTTTGAAGTTTTTGTTAAAAGTGCCAGAATAACTTCTTCTGCCTCTGTATGTTATGCTTCTGTAGCCACTGCTTCTACCTCTAGTTTTTGCAGTCTGAGATTTTTTGTTTTTTGTATTTTTTACTATACTAACAAATACAGTTCTATTGACTTGTGATTGAGATGCATTTTCAGAATTGTACCCTAGAACATTCTTTGAAAAGTCATGTCTTTGAATTGCAAGAAACCTAGTTAGTTTTTGGTCACTTTCATTGAACTTTTGAAATGTATTTTTAATGGACATAGACAGCTCCTCTATGCTACTTTTCAGCACATGTATTTCATCACTCATTACAGAGTTTTTTAATTTTATTGCTTTATTTTTAGATTTTAAAGCTGATAATTCAATGTTTACAACAGGTTTATGGATTTCAGAACATCATTTTCAAATTTAACAGCATCATTTCAGAATTCAGCAGCATATTAGTCTGTTTCAGAATGTCTTTTTCATGTTCTAAGTTTAGTATCCTGCATTTAAACTCTGAAATCAGTTTTAGTATATCACTTTCATCAGAAATAA
Source organism: Dillenia suffruticosa (assembly GCA_033439265.1). Lineage (NCBI taxonomy): Eukaryota > Viridiplantae > Streptophyta > Magnoliopsida > Dilleniales > Dilleniaceae > Dillenia > Dillenia suffruticosa. The sequence goes on along the minus strand of JAVTVX010000018.1, from coordinate 9,590,192 downwards.
CATTTTCAGTATTTTCAGAATCAGATTTCACCTGTGAATCAGCCATTAGACAGATGTTTACTTCATCAGAATTTTCTAAGTCTAAATCTGAGTCTGAATTTTCCAAATCACTTCAGGTAGTCATCAAGGTTTTTCCTTTTTTCTAGAATTTCTGGATTTTCTTCAAGAGAATTGGGTATTCATATTTGATGTGTCATGGTTTTTTACACTCATAGCATAGACTTCTTCTTTGTCTTTCTTTTTATTCTTATTCTTGCTGAATTTTCCTGCTAGAACTTAGACTTTGGAGATACATTAGTCTTTGAAAATTTTTGAAAATTTTTACCTTTTCTTCTAAGAATTCTAGATAGTTTCTTAGCTAGAAGATTGACTTCATTATCACTGCATTCATCCTCTGAAGATTCTTCCTCTGTAGTAAATGCAATAGATTTTTTCTTCCCTTTAGATTCAGCAGAATGAAGCACCTCAGTTTCATATGCCATCAGCTTTCCTCTTAGCTCATTCAAGGATAGTTTCGAGAGATCTTGAGTCTCCTCTATGACAGTCTTTTTAGCATCCCAAACTCTGGGCAGAATCCTCAAGATTTTTCTGACAAGATCAGTATCCGAAAAGGATTTTCCAAGAGACTCCAGTTGTGATGGATGTGAATCTGTTAAACATATCCTTCATTTGTTCTCCCGGCTGAAACTTAAACAACTCATATTCCTGCATAAGAAGATCGATTATGGTGTCTTTGGTAGTTCTAGTGCCTTCTTGTACGACACAAAGTCTGTCCCATATCTCTTTAACTGTGGAACAAGAAGAAACTAAGTTAAATTTTGTCGGATAAATTGCACATAGCAGTAGATGCTTTGCTCTGAAGTTTATAGATATTTTCTTTTTGTCTTCCTCAGTCACTATAGGGGTTTTTACATCTAAATTTCCTTGAAAAATTACTTCCCAAGCTTCATAATCTATGGCTTGAATAAATGTGTCTATTCTACATTTCCAATGAGAGAAATTAACTCCATCAAAGTAGGGAGCTCTATTTGTGTATTGGCCAAAGGTGTACTGTGAAGCTATTGGATTTTTGACTCAAAAGATAGCTCTTTTATGGAGTCGAGTACAAACTCTGATACCACTTGTTGGTCCTAATAAAACCAAGAAGGGGGGTTGAATTGGTTTCGTTTTACTTAAGATTTTTCTCCTCTAAAATCAGTTTGAAAACATATAGCCAAATAACATGCAAAATGCCAATATAAATGCACAAATAAAAAGAAGGGATAAAGAGATCAAACCCGGTTTATAGTGGTTCGGCCTTGTGCCCATGTCCACTCTTCCAGCTCAGCAAGCTAGGATCCAGTGATAGCTAGTTTTCACTATGCACAAAGAGAGTTACAACCACTTATACATGGTTTCAATGTTGACAATATGCACCTTCCATCTTGAAGATATCTTAGTCCAACACTCACCAAACTCTAACTCTCTCACACCTAACCTATCAACCTTTGAGAATGTTTCTCATACTCTTCTTAGACTTGTGAGACTATACAAATAAGAAACTCATAATAATACATAAATGTATAAATTCAGTTGATAGCAGAAAAATGCAGCAGCAGATATGATTGAGTAGCTGTGTTTGAGTTCTGATTTCTCTCGGGTCAAGTTTTGAATGAAGTTTGTAAAAGTCTCTCAATAAAGTTTGAATATTGCTCTTCAAGGTTCAATTCGTGTTCTGTCAAAATTATGCCTGTTTCGAAATGATATAACCCTCACAAAATGCCTTCAGAACTAGCACTTAACAGATTTTTTAGATCCCAAAAATTAGCCTTTTGTTTAGATTCAAAACCTCTTTTTACTACAGTAACTTTCAGAGTTTCAAATCCAACAATACTCATGTAGTAAGGAGAAATCAAACCTAAAAAATCTTAGAAGTTAGAGAAGGTATATAAGATTATAAAACTCCTAAAAACCTGTCAGAATTTCAGAGATTGCTTAAATTCAAATTCTGAAATAGATTTTACCTTTAGTAAAAGTCTAATCTGAGTTTGAATTTGAATCACCCATTAAAATATGATTCATGGTTAAGTATAGCTCCCAATCTGTACTAAACATACTGAGCTAGGACTTAAAAGCAGAAAAAAAACACAGCAAAAATCGCAGTAGTTCAAAATTTGTCTGAAACTCTACTACTTCTATGCAAACATACTGCTTCTATCTAGATTTGATTTTACCCTACTTCTGTGACAGTGTTCTCTAACCAATTATACAGATTTATATTCTAAATGTCTGCACACTTAGTAAATTATTAGAAACACATATAAAGTTTTGTTATTATCAAAATATATTAGGGTTGGACAACAATTTCCTTAACATAGACAAAAAAAAGTAGAACAATTTTGAGAGCAAGCACATATGATCCCTTAAAGAGAGAGATTTATTGAGGGTTTGGGAAAATTCTGAGTAGAGAATTTTCTGTGTCACTTTCGTCACCAAACTTTGGGTTGAGGGGTCATGGAATAATGATGGTGGTTCGATCTTGTGATTACCATCCTGACTGAGCAATCTGTTCAAGAGATTTAACGACTCGGTTGAATCTTTGAAAACCTACACGTTGAGGTATTTTCTCGACAATTTCAAACTGTTTAATTTTGCTTCCACATGCGCATGTTGTGACAATTAAATCTAATATTAGTATCAAACCGATGTTAGATTTAATAAAAAAAATTTTCAGAATTTTTTAGGCATAAAATGTGTAGGGTAAAAGTTTTAAGGTCTGGCTCACGAATGAATTTCATGAATCTGAGAATACCACGTGAATACCCATGGTCCAAGGATTATAAAAATAATTTTTGTTGAATTTTCCTCCTAGCATGTTAAGCCCATGAAAAATCCAATCAAATTTTTCGACCGTATGAACTTTAAAACCTTAGATCTATTACTTTAGAGAGACAATTGATCTGTGATAATGGTTTATACACGTTCCTCATGCTTGGATCGACATTTTGATGCATTTAATTATGAATTTCAGTTGCCGAAAATTAAGATTCAAAAATGGCCGTGAAGGGCCAAAACTTTGAATGTTTGATTTGTCTAGATTAGGGCTTAAATCCAACTAAAATCGAGTTAAGAATGATTGAATAATATCTAAAAGTAATTTTACTGTGAAAACCACATGAAAATCTGATCAGAATGGTGTTTTCCAGCATCCGGGTTGAGAGGATTCGTTATAGAACCCATTGAGCGGAGAAGAACTGCCCCAGACCTGTGGGCGCGTATAGTATACGCGTGAAGAGGTGCGTGAAGTGCACAAGGCATGGCGCGTGACATGCATGCACGAAGGAGGAGTGTCCAGCTTTGGGAAGTTGGCGCGTGTAGTTCATGCGCGAGGAAGCACGTGAATCGGATTAGGTGATCTGGGTCGTTTGTGACCCGAACCACATTTTAACCCGATCCACGATCTGAGTGACATGGATCGGGTGTGTGGGGATGAGTGAGAGGCGCGCCACATGTGCACCAGACTGCTGCAAGCGTGTGGCAGAGCATGGAGCTACACTGTGGGCACATGGTGGCCGGTGAGGACCTCAGCGGCATGTTAGGCTGCTCTGAATTGAATTTTTCTAATTTTTTAAGAGTTCTACCTCAATATTTGTAACTTTTGTAAGTTTTGTTGTGAGCCAAATTCAAATCCGAATGGTAAGATGTGATTCCAGGTTGTGATGCATGATATCCGTTAATTCATACTCTCATTTTGGGGTTTATAATCGAATCATTTGGGATTTATTGATTCCAAAGATACACAAAATGTAAAAGTATACATCATTAAGTCACTAAAGTTTCTCTTACTACATTGAGCACTATTGTATTAGATTTTTGCAAAGAGAATAAACTGAATGGTGAGATATACGAAATTTTACACAGGTAGATTCAGTTTGTTCTCGAGAAGCAGAATCTATATGAGATTCTGAGGTACGAGATGGTGGGCCCCATGGAGGGTACCACACCTCAGGTTAGATGGTATAAAGAGTTCTATCGTGCATGAAAAAAAGGATAACCAAATTAGGGCAATCCTCATCAGCAGCATGCATGATGACATGATTCCGTTCTATAAGAATTATCCTATGCCAATGTCTATTTGTCTCACTCCAAAAGAGCATTATCATACTCTTTTTGGCTCATAAGGTGAGGATTTTGAAGAAAAGAGCTGATCATATAATGATACAACATTTGAAACAAATGTCAAATATTATCGCCGAGCTAAACAATGCGGACGAGCCCATTACGGATGAATTTTAGGTATTTGGTGTAATCTAGTCTTTTACCTGACTCATGAGAAATCATGAAAATCTATTTCACGTATGATGAGAGTATTTATACTTTCGCTGATGTGAGCAGGCATAGTAAACTCGAGAATGAGTATCTGGAGGCGAGTAGGCTGTACTCGAGTCATGCTTATGCAATGGAGTCGAGTAAGGGCTCCCGTGGCACCAAATAAATAGCATAGGTATGAGAAGGAGACTTAAGATATGGGCAAAAAGAAACCATATGAGAAATCTGACAACAAAGTACAAAAGTGTAGGAAGAAGGAATTTGGTAAGACCAATGCAGAGTACTACATGAGGTAGCTTTGGTCATTTTGATAGTAAACATGATGAGCAGAAGGGATGCCCTTCTTCTTTATGTGGTTTGAGCTTTATCTCATTTGCTGTAATGTTCGCTATTTTCTTTCTTTTGTAGATTGTAAAATTAGGAGCCACCAATCATGTAGCTCGAGACAAGAGTGCATAAATAAAGTTCCGCCAAGTGAGTCCTCAAGTTAGGAGGATTTACGTGAGGAACAGAGTATTTATCATCGTTAGACGGATTGGCACTTACTATGGCATTCTTTATGCTCCGAGTATTCAACGGAATTTGATTTTAGTACTTTGTCTAAGATTGCCTAGAATATGCAAGAAAGTCATCTGTTTTATTAAATACCCAACTCTTTGATCTGTTCTGATTTTATCCATGATGGATTGTATGTACTGAATGTTGTTCTGTTAAATGGTATTCAAAAGCTTTATTAGCGAAATTGAGAATCAATTAGACTTAAAAGTGAAAACTCTTAGAACCGATGGGGATGTGAGTATTTGTTGGAACTTTATAGAGAGCTTTGTTTCGAGAAAGGTAATACGAGACAACTGACTATACTTGTAGGAGTATCTAGGACATGTACTTAAACGTCGCTTCTTGATTAAGGGTGAGACTCTCATTATGACTCTTGAGGATGATGAGAAATCTAAAACGGTCCAAGAGGCTCTTGAGGGTTGTACGAAGGAGCATTTGTTGAAAGCCATAGATGAAGAGAATGAGTTGATGAGAATCAATGGGGTCTGGGACCTATTTGATTTGCCTGAGAGCAGAAGGATTATTGGGAACGAGTAAGTTCTTAAGGGCAAGAAAGAGGTCGATGGATCGATGGTGAGTAATAAAACCCGTATGGTAACTCAGAGTTATACTTAAACTAAGAGCGTGAACTATCTTGGAATCGCAGTTTAATTTATCTTGATCCGTTTACTGGTCGGGTTGTCGAAACCCTCAAATTAATACTGATTTCCTTAATGCAACAAATTGTAGCAATAGTGGTTACCAAGTCGAATTCCAAGGGAACTATATTAATTTAACTCCTTAGTAAATGCTAAAATAAAATGTGAGGTTTATAAAATAAATTCCTAAATCAAAAATTAAATAGCTAAAATTAAAAGACAAATCAAATATGCAAAAATACTAAAATTGGAGAAGAAATTCAATATGCTAAACATCCGATCCAATGGTTCACACATATGATTGTTTCACTGTTCATTGGTTAAAAAAATGTTATTCTTACGATTCAAATATTTAATCTTAGATTTATTATGATAGCCATAATAAATCTTACGTTTTCCTAAAATAATTGACCAAACCCAGCATCCAATCAAAATTTATCATTAATCGACTGGACACAATAGCATTCCATATCAAATAATGACAGCCTTAAGTTCTGTGAAAACAGTTAAACCAAAATACAAATAACCAGGATAGACGTACAATTATTCGATTTTGTTTTATCGATTCCTTATGTTAAAATGAATATTGGTAAACGACCCATAAATATATATAACCTATTTGCTACTTGTACCATTCATTCATGACAATTACGGATCACTGAAATCCTGGATGCAGTAGAAAAATTGATATTGAATTAAATTGTTAGATTAACCAATACCAATCATTCATAAAAATAAACCAAGAATCGATTAATACTTGAATAAAAAATGCAAGAAATTAAATAAAATATATAATCTCACAATGAAGACAATCAATGAAATTCCCTTTGAATCAGAATAAAAAAACTAGCCACTCATGGTAATCATGTTCTTGAGAATAAACAAAAGAAAAAATAAAAGAAAAAACAATATTTTTCAAAGAAATAAAGAAAAAAATAAAACCTAAAACCTAAAGAGAGATGAATGTAGCCACCACAGCACTTGTGAATATATATATGAATAGTGCTGTCTAAGGTTAATAAGGAGAGTTTTTCTTTTAATACTCTAGATCTCCAAGATTCTTCCAAAATAATAGGTAAAAAATCCATAAAAATAGGAAAATTTAGAAATTTTACTCATAATAACAATTTTTACTTAAAGTAAAAATTTCTAAAATAAAATCTTCCACTTTTTGATACTTCTTCCTTTTCTTTGTAGGCCCAATTGATATCTTGAACCATTTAGTTCCAAAAATGTCTCTTTAACCCCATTTTGATCCAATCTCCATTTTGACCCCTAAAAATAAAAAGACCATAAAAACAATTATTAGGATACTAACCAATCCAAAATCAAACCATAATATCAACAATAAAAATGACAATTTGTGCATTATCAAATTCCCCCACACCAAACCATTGCTTGTCCTCAAGCATTCACTAGATTAATGTCATACAAATATTCTCTTCTTCACTCCTTCCAGAGAGCAAAAACATAGTTTTGATAACAATCCAGAGAGCAAGTAATCATAGTTTTGATAACTTTAAAAGAAAATATAAGCATCCAATCAAACTCGATAATCTCATCAAAATTTATTGTATCAAGATTCAATACCCTCACAAGGATTTCACTCTATACACTCAAAGTGCTTAAGGGAATTTATCAATAACTCTCAAATCAAATCAAAGTATGTTATTACCATAAGTTTGCTTATTTATCAAATCTCCACCACCACTTACATGAATTCAAAACAAAAATCCGGGGGTAATGTGGCTTAGGTAAAGGTAGGGTAAAAGGATAAATGTATCGTGTAATAATATATCAAAGAAGCATATCAAGAACATATCCCCTATATCCCATATCATGAAATACAATCAAGCCAAAAGAAAGATACTCCAATCAAGATCATTATCATTTCTCAATCAAATTTTTTACATTTTCTCTTCAAATTCCCTAATTTCAACTTTTGGGAATTTCTTCTCTTTTTTTTTCTCTTTTTTTTTTCTTTTTCTCCCATTTTTTTTTGAATAAGGAAACTAAATGAAAATCAATGAAAATGCCGCACATATACAATCCACCCCAAGTATATAATCGGCTTCCCGAAAATAAATCTCACAATAGAAGTACCTCATTCTCTTTGCAAATAACCACTCAATATATGCTCAAATCACATGCTTCTTTAATATAAGGACCAAAAAGAAGGTGAAGCATAAAAAGAAGGCTATGTGTTAATTAATGAGGTTAACGCAAATAAATGGGTATAAGCTCAAAGGGTTTCACTAAGGGAAATATTATGCACAGGAAGGTTTGTTTTCGAGAGCTAAAATGGGTAAACCTAAATGCCCATATCATATTAATGTATGAACTCATTGATGTGGTCTCAAAAAGTATAGCAAAGCAAGTTCTAGAATAAGCATACTATGATTGATAAACATTCATACAAAAAAATTTAGAGCAAATTTGATAACATGCTCTTAAGGCTCAAATTCTCACAAAAATTGTGCAATGTTGATCAAATCTATCACATTTTCATTTGATTCAATCATCAAGATCAATGGGATACTTTAAAACAATTTATCCAAAAAATAACTAATCACACTTGTCTCTTTCATGCATTTCAAACTCAAATCAACAATATATACTAACTCAAAATCATAATCCGACAAAATCCAGAGAATATGAAGTTCCAAAGAAAAATAGAAGAAATGACATTGGCATGAAAATCCTCATCCACACCTAAGTACTACATTGTTCTCAATGTATGTAAAAAATGAGAAATTTAGACACAATGCTAAAGAAATTCACAACTAACACAATTGAAAACTAATCTCAGAAATGAAAGATGCTAGGCAATGAAAGAGGACAATGAAAAGAAAGATAAAGAACGAGAGAGAACTCCCCTAAGGTGATGGCGGGCACTGTGGAGAATGCGAGGTTTCCTATATGAATCCTTCGGTTTGGGCATTCGCAACCAGCACACATTTTTTTTTCTTTTTTTTTTTGTTTTTTTTTTAACCCAAAACCGCGTGATCATCTCTTAAGAGTGAGAGTGCTTCTACCCAAAAATTTATTTGACTTTTGAAACGGCGTGATCACGCCCTAATGCCAGACTGCTTCTGCCTTTGAAAATTCTGTGTTGAACCATGACTTGGGTGATTGAATTGGACACCTGCAAAAATCAGAAGAAGAGATAAATAACACTTAAAATTAAATAAATGAAATTACTAAAAATTAAATCAAACTCTTAAAAAAAATTTAGGTTGCCTCCCAACAAGTGCAATTATTTAACGTCGTTATGCTCGACGGTCTTCACTTGTTTCTCTTCAAGGAGGCTTCAACTTTACTTTGTGAGGCTCATATGACTTTCCTTCCATATCTAATTGTGCATTCAATTCAAAATCAATATCACATTTTTCTTCATAAATTTTTTGCACAATTAAATAAAATATATCAGCAGAACAAATTGATGACACTTATTTGGGTACTTTATAGGATCGAAAATAATAAATTTCACAATCTCGCTGTCGAACTCGACGAAGAGAGTACCCTCATCCACATCTATTTTGGTCTTTACTATCTTCATGAATGGTTGCCCTAATAGAAGTGGAGTTGAATTTGTGATAGTGTCTCCTTCCATTTTCAAGATGTAAAAATCAGTTGGAAAAATCAGTTGGAAAAATTAATTCGTTAACCTGCACCAAAACATCTTCAACAATCCCCTCTAGGTAAACGTAAGAATGGTTAGCTAATTGAATAACAACCCCAGTTTCTTTTAAAGGACCCAATTTTAGAACACTATAAATTGAATAAGGTATGATATTAACAGGTGCTCCTAAATCTAACATGGCATGCTCCATTTTTTTCTTATCAATAATACAAGATAGAGTGAACATACCTGGATCTGTATATTTTTCGGGTAGAGTTCTCTTGATGATATCAGACACATTCTTACCTATCTCATCACCTCTTATTTTCCCTACTTCCTTCTCGTATTCTTCCATCTTGGATTCCTTAAACTTAATTGGACTTTCATCGATGGCCTTATCCTCTTCTTCTTCATCCTTCTTTTCATCTACCTTCTTGGGCGATGGTGGGGTTGATCGCAACACCATTGCACTATCATTCTCCTTAGGGTTTACTACCGTTTGTGAAGATAATTTCCCTGAGCTTCGAACCTCCAAATTGCTAACCGAAGTGGCTAGTTTAGTGATTTGATTTCCTAAATTTTGAATGCTAGCTCTCTTTTCCTGTTGAAATTGTTGAGTGTTAGTCGCGAGAGCTTTCACAATATCTTCTAGGGATATACCTGAATTAGACGATTGTGTCGGTGCATGTGTTGGCCTATTGAATTGCTGAGAAGAATATCTTGTTTGTCCTTCTTGATTCCTGCAACTCAGGTTTGGATGCTCTCTCCATCCGGGGTTATAATAAGTAGAGTAGGGGTCGTACTTCTTCTGAGGTTGGCTAGGAAATCCTCCTACGGTATTTGCTTGATGAGTAGAATCTTCTTGCAAAGATGAACACATATTCGTAGGATGTCCAGGTATCGAGCATATGCCACAAACTTTGGTTGCATGTATTTGCCCTACAGCCATCTGACGAACCAAAGCAGTCAATTCAGAAATTTGATTTTCAAGATTCGAGTGACTTACCTCATGAGATGGGTTCTCGATGCACAAGGGATGTTGGTTCAAAATTGATGCAGCTAACTCATTCAGAGTTTTTTCACGATTTTCCATATTTTCCTCTCCAAAAATCAATAAACAAGTGAAAACCACAAACTAAGAAATTAAAATAGTTCCCCGGCAACGGCGTAAAAAATTTGATCGGGTTGTCGAAACTCTCAAATTAATACTGATTTCTCCAATGCAACAAATTGTAGCAATAGTGGTTACTAGGTCGAATCCCAAGAGAACTATGTTAACTTAACTCCTTAGTAAATGTCAAAATAAAATGAGGGGTTTATAAAATAAATTCCTAAATCAAAAATTAAATAACTAAAATTAAAAGACAAATCAAATATGCAAAAATACTAAAAATTGGAGAAAAAATTCAACATGCTAAACATCCGATCCAAGGGTTCACACATATGATTGTTTCACTATTCATTGGTTAAAAAAAATATTATTCTTACGATTCAAGTATTTAATCTTAGATTTATTAGGATAGGCATAATAAATCTTGCGTTTTCCTAAAATAATTGATCAAATCCAGCATCCAATCAAAACATATCATTAATCGATTGTGCACGATAGCGTTCTATATCAAATAATGACAACATTAAGTTCTGTAAAAACAGTTAAAGCAAAATACAAATAACCAAAATAGCCGTATAATTATTTGATTTTATTTTATCGATTTCTTAGGTTAAAATGAATATTGGCAAACGACCCATAAACATATATAACCTATTTGCTACTCGTACCATTCATTCATGATAATTTCGGATCACTGAAATCCTGAATGCAGTAGAAAAATTGATATTGAATTAAATTGTCAGATTAACCAATACCAATCATTCATAAAAATAAATTAAGAATCGACGAATACTTGAATTAAAAATACAAGAAATTAAATAAAATATATAACCTCACAATGAAGACAATCAATGAAATTCCCCTTGAATCAGAATGAAAAAACTAGTCACTCATGGTAACCATGTTCTTGAGAATAAACAAAAGAAAGAATAAAAGAAAAAACAATATTTTCAAAGAAAGAAAGGAAAAAATAAAACCTAAAACCTAAAGAGAGATGAATGTAGCCGCCACAACACTTGTGAATATATATATGAATAATGCCGTCTAGGGTTAATGAGGAGAGTTCTTTTTTTAATGCTCTAGATCTCCAAGATTTTTCCAAAAAAATAGGAAAAAGATCCACCAAAATAGGAAAATTTAGAAATTTTACTCATAACAACAATTTTTACTTAAAGTAAAAATTCCTAAAATAAAATCTTCCACTTTTTGATATTTCTTCCTTTCCTTTGTAGGCCCAATTGATATCTTGAACCATTTAGTTCCAAAAATGTCTCTTTAAGCCCACTTTGATCCAATCTTCATTTTTGATCCCTAAAAATAAAAAGGCCATAAAAACAATTATTAGGGCACTAACCAATCCAAAATAAAACTATAATATCAACAATAAAAATGACAATTTGTACATTATCATTTACTTTTAGCGATTGTCATAAATATAGATCTAGAGTTATTCCAGATGGACATAAAGACCACCTTCTGTAATGGAAGTTTAGATGAAGAGATCTACATGGAGCAACCCTCTGGATTCGTCTAGTAGGTCAGGTGGATAAAGTCTATCGACTTTGGAAGTTGACATATGGCCTAAAGCACTCATCCAAGCAGTGGTAACTGAGATTTCACGAGAATGTGAAATCTTATGGTTTTATAATAATCGAGGAGGATTATTGTGTCTATCTGATATGTACCGATAACTCTTTTATGATCATGTTCTTATATGTGAGTGACATCCTTTGGCCGAAAATAACAAAGAGTATTTGATGACGATTGAAATATGGTTATTGTCGAGTTTTAGTATGAAAGACATGGGTGAGGCTTATCTTATTCTCAAAGTTAGAATCCAGAGAGATCGTTTGAGAATGATGTTTACTTTTTAACAAGAACTCTATATCAGAAAGATTTTTGAGCATTTCAAGATGAACGTTTACAACCCAAAATATACTCCTATCGCTAAAGGTGAAGACTTGAATCTTGTTATGTGTCTTATAAGTCATGAAAAAATAAGGGAGATGAGTATGATCCCTGATGCTAGTGAAAGTATAGTTTAATGCATGCGATGAGGTGTACACGACTAGATGTTTATTTTGCAGTTGATTTGGTGAGTAAGTATCAATCAAATCTTAGAAGGAATCACTGAAAAGTATTGAAAAGAATTCTGAGATATCTCAAAAGAACTGTAAACCTCTCCTTGTATTATAGAGGAGGTGATTTGCGTCTCGTTAGATATTCAGATGTCGACTGAGGTAACAATCTGGATGAACGCAAATCGACATCAATTTTTACTATCTTGCTTCATAATGGTGCCATATCTTGGAGAAGCAAAAGCAAAATCTGAGTATCTCTATCTACGATAGAGGATGAGCTTGTGATATACTCAGCAGCAATTCAGGAGAGAGTTTGGTTCCATAAATTTCTAGATAACTTAGGGGTTGTGGCAGATAGTGGGAGGTCAATGATGATTTATTGTAATAATCAAGCTGCCAATGCTAATAACTGAGATCCTAAGTATCATAGTAAGACCAAACACATTGATACTAAATACCATTTTGTGAGAGATATCACCTAGAAGGGTGTTGTGACGATTAAGTACACTTTTCACACATAGTATAGCGGCTGATCCCTTCACTAAAGCCATTGTGAGAGATTCCTTTGTGAGACATGGAATCATTGGATGTAGTGTATTTTGACATTTTTCACTATGACTGATTTTGATACTTATTGAAATATATGACATGCGTGCATTATTAGGTCACAAGTTTATTTATTGTACTTGTTTATTGTCATATATTTTGTGATGTGTTGTGATAAAAGATATGTCAGGCTAGTGTAGTCGACTCTCACACATGAGTGACCACCTCCAACTCTAAGTGAGTGGGAATGAGACGGTTTCTAGTTGTAAGAGGCTTTGAGAGTGGGTTTACCAGAACATAAATCGTCCTATATGTGTTCAAGATTAGATCATGTGTGATGGAACTAGCATGGACATACCTGCATCCATATTGCCTATAGGTAGCCAGGTTTGAGATTTCAAATATCACCTGTGTCTAGTGATTTTGTCTCTGAGATTTTTGGATAAAATCTTATGTGTAGACTGAGTCCCATATCTGTACAGTGTCAGACAAATTTGACATATACCCTTTTGAGAGATGGGGGAAAAACACTATGGCATGTGTTTCATACCACATGCGATAAGACGACCATGGGATAGTGGGAGCTATTATTTGAGACAATAGTATGGTCGTGATCTCCGTTCTCACTATATGAGATCCGAGATCCATTGAGTGAGATCTCTTGTACTCTTATTATTTTCAGCTGTTTTTAGAAGCTTTGGTTTAGTATTAATTTGTTTATCTATAGCTCGAAAGATAAATTGAGATCTAAGAGCAGATATAGAAAAACAGCTGAATTGAGATTGATGGATTTGAGTTTGGAAAAAGCAAAAACAATGGATATTACATCATTGTGTGGTATTCATATGTCGATTTGTTATACTAATCCATATTGGAATTCAAATAGAACAGTGAATACACAACTGAACAATTGATTGAGTATCACTTTGGATGAAAAAAGTGACTCGATAGATGTAAATGCATTGAGTTTGGGGTACAATGAGTTCTTTTTTGTCCTAACGCTGGTTCGGTCATCCTAACAGATGTATCGAGAAGTCTTTATTTGTAAGTGTATTCGTCACTCGCATATACCCAATCTTGTATAAAAGTCTAGCATGATGATGTGATAGATCACATGAGTTGTGATTTCATGACGGATGAAAAATACTTTTGTGTGCAAGTAAGAGATGTTGGTAAATGTTCACGAGGGGCATTTAAGTGATTTTGGGATAATGACCCATTATCCCATTAGCCAACCCCATTTATTTCCCATAATGACTCCCTATAAGCTTGGAATGTGCCCTACGTGAAGGTGGTCTCCTCCTTCAATTGAGTGAGTTGTAGACAAAAAAAAAAAAAACAGAACAATTTTGAGAGCAAGCACATGTGATCCCATTGAGAGAGAGATCCATTGAGTATTTGAGAAAATTCTGAGTAGGGAATTTTCTATGTTACTTTCGTCACTGAATTTTGGGTTGAGCCGTCGTGACATGGTGATGGTGATTCGATCTCGTGATCACAATCTCGACTGAGCAATCTGTTCGAGATTTAGTGACTCAGTTGAATATTTGAAAATCTACACGTTAAAATATTTTCTCAAAAATTCAGAATTGTTTAATTTTGTTTGTACATGTGATAATTAAATCTAATAATTGCAAAGGCTGTCACGAAAGTTTTTGTGCTGTGGCAATTGGAGATGGCTTCTCTAAGTCGTTGCAGAATTCATCAAAAAGCCACTTAGCAGGAAAGAAGTAGTGTCGCAAATGACGTCACTGACAGCATCCCAAAATCTATGGCATTACAAAACCCAACACAAAAAGCGCCGCCGATCAACGTGGGTTAGCTTAATTATATATGAGGTTGAATACTTTTAAACATGATCGAGATTCGATTTTCGCTGGGAGTATCAGACCCTTATATGTATGGAGCGTTTTTTGTTGGGAGATCCGCCCTCCGAAATGAGTCATTGCAGCGGTCGGTTCGGATTAGTCGGAACAAAACTCCAGATATCGGACGGTATCCAAAATATGGTAAAAAAAAAAAAAGAGCCCCGCCAAATAGCCTTCGCAAGATAAGTCATAGAAGCCCTTGCAAAAAGCCGCACCAATTTGGCAAGATTACGAGAGGGAGATATTTGTCACCAACCTCGTCACAAAGGAGTTGCCAAAACTCATAAAATGTTGCTGTGGCCCGTTGTCGCCAAAACTTAGAATGTAGGTATCCGATGCACTTTTTGATGAAAATTGCATGGCAAAATATTGATGTAGGGATGACATCAGTGATTCATTGCTTCGACTTATAGGTATATTATTTATAACGTGGTTGAAGACATCGCTAATGCCTTTATTAGTTACTCATAGCTTCAAGCGGGGGGCGAGTGCTTTGTGATGAATTTCATGTCTTGTCCCTAAGTGCGCCTCTCTGACCACTTTCTGAGCGATCTGTTCATCAAAGGTAGGTACCTTTTTTACGATGAATGTTGGGCATCATCGCCAAGTGCCTTGCTATATACCTTTCCGATGTTTTGTCCCCTCACATCAGTCTATCCATCGCTATGCTTCTAAGGTGCCCATATGTCTTGCGCCAGCCAATACTCTCTTTTTCTCTCCTTTCTAGTATGGTTAAGTTGGTAAAATTATATCTCATCAGTCAACAAAGAGAGAGTTTTCTTTGATGTACAATGTTATTAATCCATGTGTTTTGCTTATTTTGTAATTACTTTTATTTCCTTTTAACACTAATATATTTTTATTTTTGTAAATTCATAGGTATTTGATTTTCAAATTACTTTTGTGTTTGATTATTAATTCTCTATTAGTTCAAACTTGTGTAAGTGTCCATTTCTTGTTGTGTTAACATTGGATTGACAATATAAGAATAGTGTATAATTGAATTAGTTGTTTGAGTATCACTAATTTCATATGCAGTGTATATGTTGGAAAAAATAGAACAAGGTAAGAGTTGGCTGTATAACAAGAATTTATCCACATGTTGAGGAGTTACAGTTCAGTACTTGTTTGGTAGGATTTTTTTTTGGCTTTTATTCTTGAGAATAAAAAATTAATAACTTTTAAAAATAAATTGAAAATTATTTGATATTTTTATTTTTAAAAATAAACTAATTTCATAATTTTTGAAATAAACTTAAAAGTTAAAGATTAAAAATTAAAACTTAAAAGTTAAAAATTAAAGTTAAAGAGAAAGGGATGATATAAAGGTAAATAAATTTATGATATAAACATATTTAGAATTTTATATTTTCAACTGAGAATATAAATGGAATAAAAGTAAACAGATTTTTTAAAAAACTAGTGTGTTTTTAAAATGAGAAGCAAAAGCTCCTCTTAGAAGCTTTTGCTTTCTTTTTTTTCTGGTTTTTTTTATTAAAAAAATCTCATTTTTTATTTAAGAGTTTCTATAAAAAATTATTTGACATGATTTCTCCTTAAAAAGAAAAGAAAAGTTGAAAAAAAATTTTAGCGGCCACCGCTACAGTACAAGAGCTTTTGTGCTTTACAACTAGTCAACCTAAGTTCATAGATGAGGATATTATTCGGTGTCAATGTAAAAAATGTTGCAACACCAAATTTCTAGACATGGAAACAGTTACGCGAAACCTTTATGACAAAGGCTTCACAACGCATTACCCAAATTGGATTTCTGATGGGAAACCAACGTGGCCTTGCAAAAAAGGAGAACCTTTATGGTTAAGTTTTTAATAAAATTACATAATTGTGTTAATTTTAATTGAAAGAAAATAATTATGATGTCAATGAATTATTCTTTCATTTTTTTATGGATAATATGGGCATAATCCATGTATTTTCAGTTTTCCATATATTACAAAAAAAATTTAAAAAGAGTGATAAAAAACTAACTCATGGGGGATAGCAACGACATGCACGCCGCTATTAACTCCAAATGTTCTGTGACAGACGTTATGACGCAAGTGGAGAAATTTTGGCTTCACAAAAGACGTAAATGCCCTTAAAAATCACAAAATGCTCTATGACGGATTTGGCAACAGAAGATGCGAACACGCTCAACGGAAAAGGGGTAAATTACTCTGCACTCTATCTCTCCCAACGACTCACTCTCGTTGCACTCTACCACTCTCTCGCCCTCAGTCTTCTCTCTTTGTCTATTTCACTCACCCTCTTTGTTTGCTCCCTCTTTCTCTCTCTCTCTCCTAGTTATGAGGGCCTATATAAATTTTTCTTCCCTTTCATCGATATTCAATTTTATTTTATTTTTTCAGATTTCAAACGAGCTAACCTAATATTTTGGCATGATCAATTCGCGATTTCACCGGAGGTGAGGTGCTGGTTACAATATGATTGATTTCAAGTTTGAGGTACAATTTATAAATTTAAATTAAACGTTTGTTATGTATATTTTGCTTGGGGTTATTATTTATATTAGGTTTTTGCATTTAGTGTGCATTTCCTAGATTTTATACATGTAATATATAGATTATGATTATGGTTTCTACATTTTCTATGTTTTCTTTTTTCTGCATGCAATACATAGATTACGATTTTTTTGTTTCTTGATTTTCTACAATATTAGAGTTTTATGCAATAGGGTTAGTCTGCTTTGTGCTTCAGGGCTTTTGCATTTTTCTGCACAATTAGGGTTTTTGCAATAGGGTTTCTTCATTCTTTGCAGATTTTGGTTTTTCTGCATTAGGATTTCTTGATTTGTTGCACAATATTAATATCTCTGTATTAGGTTTTATATTTTTTGTCGCACTAAGGTTTTTACATTGGGGATTCCTTTTTTTTTTTTTTTTTTGGTATTTTTAGTGTTTCTGTATTTTTTTTTGTACTTTTAGGGTTTTTGCATTTTCTCCCTTTTTATTTTTATTATAGTTAATTTTTTTGATATTATTTTTAGAATATGCATATAGACATGTATAATATAACTCTCACAAACTATATAATTGCCAAATCAATACAAGTGTGTTCTCATATTAAACTATACCTAATATTAATGCAAAAATACAACATTTTTTTTGACCTTGAGTGGCACAAAAAAAACGAAATTATAATTTAGTTTAAGAAATTCATGTTTATATAATTTTATTGATGCAACAAAGTTAAAAGAACATTTGTTTAGTTATTTTCTATATTTATATATAAAAGCGCATTATGAGGGAAAGAAAAAAAAAACCTAATATAAGTAATTAATTAAAAAGAGAATGATTTTCTATTTTTGTCTTATTTTATTTATTTTTAATTAGCAGAAGGTTGGTCAGATTTTGCTTGGTGATTTTCTTCTCAATGCATATAAAAATATTTTTTCAATTGTTTTTGCGTTTTGCATGGTTTTCAATTAAAAAAATACGATTCTAAATTTTATGCTTTGTGGTTTTACAGCATAAATATTTATTGTTCTGACATTTGTTTTTGGGATTTCCATTCATATCTTTTAAAATAACATTTCTATAATTAATTTACAAATTATAATTATATCCATACTTCTTTTTTTTTATGCAATTAATTGCTTCCAATTTTTACTAACAAGATGTTGAATTTAATCTCACATGCGGAAGAGTAAATAAATAAATCGAAATTTTTCGAATAAATATCTCGACAGAGCGGTCTTCAAAAATCAACCGTATCACGATTTCTCTCGAACGGATCGCACGGTCAGATGGTGATCACGCAATCAAACCACCACCGCAAATCTACGACGCCTCAAGCCTCATGTCCAGTGAATCCTCAGACAAGGGAGATTTCACTACGCGAAAATCTCTAATCCATGTGACTTTCTCTCTCAAGAGAATGTATGTGCCTCATGAAAATCAAACCCTAGCCTCTGACTTCTCACATGGTTGCTGTACTCACAGGGAGGAAGAGAGCCTGTTCTGTCTTGTTTTATTCAACCAAGAGTAAGTGGTATCTTTTTGGGTTAATTGGGGAGTTACCAAGATCAATGATAGTTAATGGGTAGTTAATGGGATAATGAGAGTTACCCCATTATCCCACGCTTATCAAAATGCCCTACCAATGGGCATATTCCAACATCTTCCACTTGCATATGAGAACATTTTACATATGTCACAAGATCGCAACTCTTGTGATCTATCATATCACCCTACTGGACCTTCATACAGGATTGGATGTCGTGTAACCGGTGACTATACCTGCAAGTAAAGACTTCTCGATACACCTATTAAAATGATCGAGAAGTCGCGGTTAGTATAAAAATAACTCGCTGTACCTTAGATTCAATACATTTACATCCATCGAGTTACTTTTCTTATCGAAAGTGATTCCCAATCAATTTGCTCGACTTTGTATTCACTATTATGTTTGAATTCCAACGTAGATTAACATAACAGGTCGATCTGTGAATACAATATAGTGATATAATGTCTATTGGTCTTCATTTTCCCAAACTCGAATTTATCGGTTTTAATTCAGCTACTTTTTTAAACCTGTCCCTTAGATCTCAATTTATCTTTCGTGGCATAGATAAACAGACTAAAATAGCAACACTGAACCAAAACTTTTGGAAACAGCCGAAAGTAGTAAGGCACAAGAGATCCCACCGAATGGATCTTGGGTTTCACACAATGGGAACAGGGATCAATATCAAACTATCGTCTCAAGTAATAGCTCCCACTATCCCATGGTTGTCTCATCACACATGGTATGAAACACGTGTCATAATGTTATTTCTCCATCTCTCAAAGGGTATATGTCGGATTTTTCTAATACTGTGTAGATATGAGATTCAGTCTACACATAAGACTTTACCCAGAGATCTCAGAGAGAACATCTCAGAGACAATATCACTAATTGCAAGTGATATTTGAGATCTCAAACCTGGCTACTTACAGGCAATATGGATGTAGGTATTTCCATATCGGTCATATCGCATATGACCTCATCCTGAACACATATCAGGACGACTTATGTTCTAGCAGAGCCACTCTCAAAGCCTCTTACAACTAAAAACCGTCTCATCCCCGCTCACTCAGAGCTGGAGGTGGTCACTAGTGTGAGAGAGTCGACATCTTTTATCACAATATATGATAATAAATAAGTACATGAAATAAACTTGTAACCCAATAATACATGCATGTCATATATTTCAAAAAGCATTTAAAACAATACATAATGAGAATGTTCAAGTACTCTAAATCCAATGATTCCTCGTCTCACAAAAGAATCTCTCACAATGGGTTTTCTGAATGGATCAGCCATCATACTGTATATCAAGGTGTACTTAGATGTCACAATACTTTTCTAGGTAATGTCTCTCACAGAGCGGTATTTGGTATGAGTGTGTCTCGGTTGTTGGCAATAGGGGTCTGATTATCACAATAATCATTGCTAATCTCCATTATCTACCACAACCCTTAAGTCTTCCAGAAATTTCTGGAGCTAACCACTCTCATGAACTGCAATTGAGCATACTACAAGTTCAGTCTCTATCGCAAATAGAGATATACAGATTCTCTTCTTACTGCTCTAAAAAGATAAAACCTAACGTTAGTTTATGTTCATTCAGATCGCAACTCCCAGTCAGCATCTAAATACCCAACAAAAACGCAAATCACCTCATCCGTAACACATGGAGAGGTCCGCAGTTCTAATGAGATATTTCAGAATTCTTTTTACTACTCTACAGTAATCCCTTCTAGGATTTGATTGATACCTACTCACCAGACCAGCTGTAAAACTAAATATTTGGTCATGTATGCCTCATCACATACATTAGACTGTACATTGCGCATGTATGCCTCATCGTATACACTAGAATGTACATTGTGTTGGCATAAGGGATACTCATCTCCCTTATTTTTTCCTAAATTCTAGGACATATATCAAGAACCAGGTTTTCACCTTTAGCGATAGAGTATTTATTAGATTGTCATCGTTCATCTCGAAATGCTTAAAAATCTATTTGATGTAGAACTCTTGTTAAAAAGTTAACACCATTCTCAAGTGATCCCTCTGGATCCAAATTTCGAGAATGAATTAAAATCTTTCCCATGAACAATAACCATATTACAATGGTCATTTGATACTCTCTGTTGTTTCCGGCCAACAGAATGTCACCCATATATGAGAACATGATCATAAAAGAGTCATCGGAACGTATCAAACAAATACAATGATCCTACTCAATCATTATAAAATCATAAGATACCACCTCCTCGTGAAATCTCAAGTACCAATGTCTGGATGATGGTTTAAGGTCATATGTTGATTTCCAAAATCAATAGACCTTATCCACTTGATCTACTAGAACGAATCCAGAGGGATGCTCCATGTAGATCACTTCATTTAGACTTCCACTACGGAAAACGATCTTTACGTCTATCTGTTATGACTCTAGATCTATATTCATGATAATCGTTAAAAGATAAATGGATCGAGATAAATTGGACTATGACTTCTCGATAGTCTACCCATCAGTCTAAGTATAACCCTTGGTTACTAGACGGGTTATTTACCTCTTCATCGATCCGTCGACCTTTCTCTTGACCTTGAGAACCTACTTGTTCCCAATAGTCTTTCTGCCCTCAAGCAAATCAACTAGGTCCCAGACCCCGTTGATTCTCATTAACTCATTCTCTTTATCTATGGCCTTTAATAAAATGGTTTTTCATAGAATGCTCGAGAGTCCCTTGGACCGTTTTTAATTTATCATCATCTCAAGAGTCACAATGAGGTATTCACCCTCAATCAGGAAGCGACGTTTAAGTATGCATCCTCGATGCTCTTATGAAGAGAGAAAAATCTTTACCTCTTGATAGATCGCTCCCACTGAGATCAAGATCCGAAGTAGATTCTTGTATCCCACCGCTGGACTCCCCGAGTCACTAGACTCATCCATCTCATAAAAAGTAAGGTCTAGATTGATTTCACCTCTATTAGGGAAATCATTCTTAAGAAATGTGGTATTACGAGACTCAATTTCGATTACAGTGCCGTCCATATGTTTGCCTAAGAACACGTATTTTCTCGTGGGCCTAACTTACCATGTGGATGTGAGAAATATGGGCACAACCCCATAAACTTAAGTGGCTAAGGTTAGGCTGCCTCCTTGTCTAAAGCTCAAATGGGGAACTGACTGCAAACTTTAATGAGACATAGTTGAGGACGTAGACTATAGCCAATAAAACATCTTTCCAATGGGAGATGGACATATTGATCTGTGCCATCATAGACCTCACCATTCCAACAAAGTCTTATTCCTTATCTCGACTACTCCGTTTTACTGAGAAGTAGCAGGAATAGTCAGTAATCTCGTAATACTCTTCTCGAAACAGAGCTCCCTGTGTAGATTAGACGAATACTTGCGTCTCCGATCGGTTCTGAGAGTCTCCACTCTCAAATCTAACTGATAGCTAATGAACCTCCTTAAGCATTCCAATGTCTCAGACTTATACGAGATCAGATAGATGAACCGTAATGCGTGTAAGCGTCTATGAGCATCATTATCTACATAGCTCCATTTCTAGCTCTCATACTTATAGGGCCACAAATCTCACAGTGGTTGAACTGCAATGGAGTCCTAGCTCTCATTGCATTGCTAAATGGTTTTCTCATCATTTTGTCGGCTAGGCAAAAACTCACATACGGGCGATTCGAATCTGGTTAGTGGGTTCAACAAACCTCTTGCTGCTAACTAATTTATCATTACTTGCCCTATGTGTCCAAGTCTACTACGTCATTAATTTACATCATTATCTACGCAATCAGATGTAAAGACAATATGAGAATGACAAGAAACCATTAGAAGGAGCAGCACCCACCGCATACAATCCATCATGGATTAAAACCAAAACAATTCAGAGAATTGTCGTATTTATTAAAACAGATGATTTTATTGCATATCCTAATCAATCTTAGACAAGGTACTAAATTCAAGTTTCGTCGAATACTTGGAGTATTAAGAACGTCATGCCAAGTGTCGTTCCCTCTATCGAAGACAAATGCTCTGTCCTTGATGTTAATCCTCCTAACTTAAGGATTCACTTGACAGAACTCTTTTTACGCACTCTTATCTCGAGTTACGTGATCGGTTGCTCCTGATTTTTCAATCCACAAAGGAGAGAAATCAGCGAGCATTACAGTGAATGAGACAAAGCTCAAACCATGTAAAGAAGAAGGATATTCTTTTTCACTCGTCACACTCACAAGTGAAATGACCAAGTCTACTTCAGATGTAACACTTCACATTGGTCTAATCAAATTCTTTCTCCTTACGCTTTTTATACCTTGTTGTCAGTTTTCTCGGATGGTTTTTGTTGTCTGGATCTTGAGTCTCGTTCACATGTTTATACTGTTGGCTTAGTACCATGGGAGTCGTTACTCGACTCCTTTGAATAAGCATAACTCGAGTGTGGCCTACTCGCCTCCAGCTGCTCCTCATCGAGCTCATAACACCTATTCATATCAACGAAAGTACGAATACTTTCATCAAGCGTGAGATGAGATTTCATAGTTTTCAATGAATCAGGTAAAAGATTGGATCAAACCCAGTACTTGAATTCCATCCAAAATTGGCTCGTCCGTATTTCTTAATTCGTTGATCATCTCGATATTTGTATCAAATATTGTATCATTGTATGATCAACCCTTTTCGTCTATCCTGAGGTGTGGTGCCCATCCTGGGGCCTACCATCTCGTACCTTGGATTTTAGTTAGATTTTTCCTCTCGAAAATAAATTGAATCTATTGATGTGAAATCTCACAGATTACATCATTCAGTTTACACTTCTCGCAAAAATCTAATACGACAATTCTCAATGTAGTAAGAAAGACATTTGTGACTTGGTGATACTTATTATCATATTTTGTGCGCCTATGAATCAATAAGTCCAAAATAATTCTAAATATAGACTCTAAAGCTAGCGTATGAGTCAACGGATACCATACACCACAACCCGAAATTGTATTTTGCCATTCGGACTTTGAATCGACATACAAAAACCTACAAAAAGTCACAATCATAGAGATAGGACCCTCAGAAAATTGAAAAATTCCATTTTAAGTGACCTGACACGCCGCCGGGGCCCACACGTGCCGCCACATGCCGGCAGTGAGCCTCCACGCGCTGATGCGCGCCTCCACGATTTGGTAGCTGCTGGGCTAATACGCCAGACGCGCGGCGTGCCTCACATGCGTTGCCACGCACCAGGCACGGCTTGGGTCACGCGTGCCCTGTCGTGGTGCACGGCTCACGTGCTTTCATGCGTTGAGCCGTGTCTCCTGGGTCGGCGGCCAAGTCTGACTAGGTTGGTCAATGGGTCTTCTTCGCCTGACGGGTTCTGTAACGGGTCTTTTGACCCGGTACCGGAAAACTCATTTTCGGCTACTTTTTCTCGCATTTTTTGATTGGAAAAAATTACTGGGCATCCTCCAAACATCCTATAGTTGATTTTAGAAGGATTCAAGCTCAAAAATGGTGGAACTCAACGACCTCAGTCATGACCTTCCACGGCCATTCGGAAATCCCAGTTTCCAACATCCAAAACTCATAACAAAATATATGAAAATATAGATCAGGATGCAAGGAGCAAAAATAAACCATTTTCATATATCGATCCACCCTCTAAAGCCATAGATCTAAGGTTTAAATTTCGTATGATCGTAAATTTCGACCGGATTTTTCATGGCCTAAATATGCTCCGAAAATTAAACAAAAATTATTTTTGCAATCCTTGGGCCATGGGTTTTACTACGGTATTCTTGGATTCACGAAACTCATACGTGATCCGAACCCCAAAAATTTTTATACCCCAAAAATAATTCTGAAAATAATTTTAATTAAATCCAACGATTGCTTTGATACCAATGTTGGATTTAATTGCACATGCGGAAGTGTAAATAAATAAATCAAAATTGTTCAGATAAGTAACATGACAGGGCGGTTTCCAAAAATCAACCGTGTCGCGATGTCTCTCGAACGGATCGCACGGTCGGATGGTGATCACGCAATTGAACCACCACCACAAATCCACGATGCCTCAAGCCTCATGTCCGGTGAATCCTCTAACGAGGGAGATTTTCCTACGCGAAAATCTCCAACCCACATGACTTTCTCTCTCAAGAGAATGTATGTGCCTCATGAAAATCAAACCGTAGCCTTTGACTTCTCACATGGCTGCTGTACTCATAGGCAGGAAGAGAGCCTGTTCTGTCTCATTTTATCAACCAAGAGTAAGTGTCATCTTTTGGTTTAATTGGGGAGTTACCAAGATCAATGATAGTTAATGGGTAGTTAATGGGATAATGGGAGTTACCCCATTATCCCACTCTTACCAAAATGTCCCACCAATGGGCATATTCCAACACAAGAAATGGAGCATGAGGAGATAGCACAACTCGTACCACAGTGTTTTGCCAATTTTCCACCACCAAGGTTTTTACTTTCAAGACATGAAAAGTGTACACATACCTTAGTGTTTTTGCTAACAAGACATGATAAACAATAACTCATCAAAGGATAGGCTTACACTAATAATCCACCACCAAGGTTAACGAGTGAGGAGGTGTGAGAGTGTTTTGCCAATTTTCCAACAGTGGTAGAAGACCCTCAAGACACAATCCCAAATTTTCAAGCAAATCATAAGCGGATGAAATAAATATTGTTTGGGATCTGTCATATTGGATACTCTTGTACTCCACCACATTGGTCATATCATCGATATTGTTCTAAATGTGCCCATTCAAGTGAAACACAACCTCAATATGAGGAGAGATTTATATCGTACTATCATTGTCATTGTTGGCAAAATGAGTTTGAGCTCAAGTGAGTTAAGGATGAAAAAGACATGTCAGATTAATGAAAGATTGGTTTATATGGAGTTAGGACAAGTATAGGATCGATTTAAAACATTTAGGCAACTCACAACTTAAGACAAGTCGATTCACCCACTTTTGCTAGTTGACTTGCTTATTCTACATAGACAAAGTTAAGTTAGGCACTTAGCATAAGTCGACTTTCTCATAACTACTAGCCAACTCACACAATTAGCTTAACGAAATAAACTAATTTTTGAAATCCTTATAGTTGAATAATAACCGTCAAAATGAATATATGACACAATATAGTTAGGTCAAGCTGTCCTACTACAAGTCTCAAGTCGACTTACACTCTTGACACTTAGACAAATTCATGCAAGAAGGATGATACACATACTAGCTCACCAAACATGACAAACACAAGGCATTGCATACAAAGTATGAGTTGTAACACATGTCATAGGTCTTAACACCAGCAGGACATAGAGCACACTATATACATTAACACATAGCGTATCACATACTGCAATGCATGCTGTGCCACATGCCAAGGCATATGTCTAGCCATGAGTCAAATGCATGTCACAACATTAGCAGGACACATGCCATTGCACTACATTGCACTCACATGTTAGCACCGGTTAACCAGCTTAGGACACCAAGTCATCTCACTTGCCTTGGATGTAGAGTAACTAAGTGAGCACATGCATGGATGTTGACACTTGGAGGTTGAGGTGTCCACACTACATGGCTATGGACATGGTATAGCTCATAAGAAAGTTAGCCTAGTTGGCATGCACTATACTACCAGTCTACTCAAGCACTGAGCACTTAGTGTAATGTATGAGCATGGCACAAGCATAGCATGAGGTTAGCATGAACATAGCATTAGTATGGCATTAGCATCGCACGAGCATGACATGAACATAAGCATGTCACATATGCCACAAGTTATTGCATTAGGCCATAACATATAATCATACAAGGCAAATGGCCAAATTGACTTGCTGTTTCACCCTAGTTCACTCAGCATATCATGACATAGAAAATTTCTAATTTTGAAAGTGTGGTATCAACACCTTGATGCTTGGGTGTTGACACTCCCATATATAAAACATGGGCAAGTCGATTGCTAATGAGCAGTAGTCTACTTGCATAAAGTTTGCTCTATATAGAACACTTCAAAAGCCTAAGGACATGAGCAACTGATGTGTTCCCTTGGTCGGGGTACCACTTAGTTTGCAATCTATGGGTTATGGCACGAGAGATGGCCTGCAGCCTAGGAAGCTCGTGCGGTTAATGGTTTGGCTTGGAGAGGTTAGGGTGGAAGGGTGTGGAGTACACCTTAGCACATGGCACCCATGTCCAATGCACTAAGTTGGCACACTACAAAAGTGATGGTGGAATAGGAAAGGGGGTGGAGAAGGTGAAGTCGATTTGAATTTGCCTTTAATGGATTTGTCAAAAGACAAAAGCCTATATCACGCAGTAGTGATGCAATCTAAGGGGTCATAAGCACCCATAAGGCCCTGATTCTCTCGAAAGAGAAGATAAGAGAAACTCTTTGGTATTTTTCCTTAACTTTTCTTGATGTTTACAATGACAGCAGACTGCCCTGTTTATAGGTGAGGGCTGGAAGGCAAAGGGTTTCCTAACATTTAACACCCACTAACAATTAATAATACCTTCTAATATGTGACAACCCGCTATCCATGTGTCGTACCCCCTAGCAAAAGGAGATAAACATGCAAATGCGGAAGTAATTAACCCAATTAAAATGCGACGTTTGGACTCGCGACAGTCGCACTCCCCGTGTGTGATAACACAGAAAGAGATTTATATTAAAAAAAAAATAAGTTACTTGTTCCTACCAAATAACATATCGATAGAGTCTCCCTTATTCAGTAACTATTTAGCTACCTGGCGTTAATATGAAACTTGATCTAGATTAATATGACACTTCTATTATTAAATAAGCTGGCACCAATGGCCCTCCTGGTAGCCCAGCATAACATACTATAGTATATGAACATCATATTCATAAAACTATATATAATAGATTTTTATGTGTCAAACTATACATCTATATAGAAATACATCCCAAACCATTAAAAAGAAAACAAATACTAACATGCCTCAAACAAAAGAAAAAGGGGTCCACGATGGGTAGGGATCTAAATCCCTCAACTCAAATGCCTATACCCTAGGCTTCCCTCTCATCTCCCAGATCACCTGAAAATGAGGATATCGGAGTTAGTATAAACTAAGTAAGTACACAGGAAACCAATAGCATGCATGTCAAGTAAGCAAGTATAGAAATATCAATACCAACATGCAATAGAGGGTACACAAGAGATACACGTTATCTCAATCAATCCCAAAGGAATATAAGCAATTACGACTCTAGATTTATTATCCTTCTCTACCTTGTTATTCCAATTTCAATTGATATATAAAGAAAGGGATAGAATGTTAAACCAATTTAGTATATGAGGGTCTAGAAGAGCAAACCAAAATTCGGTATTTTTAAATGAAATTTAGGTCTTTTTATGTTAGACACCTCAAACATTTCAACTGTTTCTAATTTTACCTTTGTAAAGAGAAGAGATGATCAATAGTTCCTTAAGTTTCACCCGCAGGCTTCACAAAATTTTCAAAACTCTATATACCAATTGTACTCCTTAGATGTCGCTCGTAGGCTTCAAGAAGGTTTATGAGAAATCACCATAGTATCACTTTCTCATTATATTACTTTATATTCACATGAATAATAATCATAAAGATTCCAATTCATTACAAGGATTACATAGGACTCATAGTAAGATTTCATACCCATTGGCACAAAGACACCATATCAAACAATGTTAAGTCCAAAATTCACAATATAACTTGCATAGTTATAGAAAAATTAATATAACTTCTTCTACATATATCGAATCGAGGTAATTCTAGTGGTCAGTTAAAGATAAGACACAAAACTACAATATTTATGTTTAGAGGTTAGCCTAATTCAGCTTAAAAGGCAGCAACAATTGAGACAAAATTCAATACAAAAACCGATAGAAACATGATTTTCTATAGAAAATGTGACACTTTGAAATTTACCAAAAATTCATTTCTTAATGAAACTTTTTAAATTTTATCTCATTTTAAAGCTATGGAAGTTTAGTTTCTTTAGAAGAAAACTCTACTCAATTTGCAATTGTGCAGAAAAGGAAATTGAATAAACAATAGGGCATGGTCATGCTATCCAGCATACAAAATTCTAGAGTTTCATTTAAGGACGAGATTCTCTTTTCCCTAATTCATTTTCTCCAAATTCCAATAGCACAATTATATCAAAAATATGTTTTATAACATTATTAGGTATCAATTTAACAAACACAGACAAGATACTTGTTTCAAACTTATAATTCTTCGTTTGAGTTTTTCTTTCTTTTCTCTCCAATCTTTCTTTGGATTTCTAACTTATTCTATAGGTGTTTTATACTTGCTTTCACTTCCCAAAGGCTAAGGTTAACATATATATGGATGGAAGTGTGTTATTTCAAACTTAAAGGGTTGTTTTAATGGAGGTTAGGGTGGGTTTGTGCAGGGGGAAGAGGAAATCTGAGAATTGAGTTTTTAGGGAGAAAATGGTTATGTCACTAGCTTCTCCTTCCGCTCTCTCTCTACTTAAGTGGAATGTAGAGCCCAAGTATGGTAAGGTGTCAAAAGTAAGGGTGCCATGTGATGGGTGATAATGTGTCATAGTATCCCCAAATTATTTTTTATTTTATTTTTTTTCCTTTTCCTTTTCTTTTTCTTTTTCTTTTTTTTTTCCTTTTGTGAGTTCCACACCAAACCCTAATCTAGTTCTCTTGTTGCATTATTTCGATCATTTTCATTGGCCACTATATTCCATAGTCTATACTAAGTTCAATATACCCGATCTCTAGTTAAAATCATAAACATAAAAATCAAAACATGTATTGCAATTACATCTAAAATCATAGTACATTTAATTAATCACAATACGATGCGAAAGAATTTAAGCGTGATAAATAGAAATGCAAATGAAATTGCATACCATAATGTTTTCTAAGAATTGGACCTTATATTATAACTCTTAAAAACATTAACTACTAGGTAGTTACTTTTGTCTTTATTTTACTCATTAAATACCTAATAAAAATACACAAATTTGATGGCCTTTCGGTTGCTAGTGCATGCATTGTGCGTTGGCACTAGATTGCTCATGCGATGGCACTTATTCGTTACATGTTGGCTCATGTTGTGGTACCGGAGTATGGCACACTGACTTAGGCACTAGCATTAGAGTGTGGCACACTGGCTCGGCTGCTGGCATTAGGCCATTGGCACGCTGGCTCGTGCACCAAAGTGCATCCATCGAGCAATGGTCCTATCTCCTCGAGCAATGATGCTAATTCCTTGAGCAGTGGTGTTCTGTCTCATGTCTCTTTGTGCCGTGATATTACTTCACATTCCATTGGCATGTGCCCATGTGCATGTGCAGGTTGCTCATGTCATGATGCATTCTTGTAAGCGGTTTGCTCATGTGATGGCGTCTCCTCACATAGTGTGTTTCCTATCCTTTTGAGTTATGGCCTTCTTGCTTATTTCTTGACACATGCAATTGTCTCCTTTTCTCTCTTAGATCCAATTGCTTGATGATTTCTTGATGTGGCACGAAAGGTTGTGATCTTTGGGCAAAGGGTCGTGTCCTTTGGTATGTAAGTACTCAGATAACATGTGCCCTTTCTTGTGTGCTCCCTATCCCGCGTGAGCACAACGCGAACATAGCGTGCCTCAGTTTGCGAGCGTACTTCAGTCTCGAGCGTGAGCACAGTGCGAACACAGCGCGGCTCAGTCCGTGACCACCTTAGTCCATGAGCACGAGCCAGTTCGCGAGCGTATGCCTGCTCGTGAGCGCGCCTGCACACGAGCTAGCACCAGCCATTTAGTGCGCAACCCGCAAGCCCACTATGGGCCGCGAAGCCTACTGTGGCCCGCAAGCCTGCTAGCCTGCTAACCCCCAAGCCCGCGAAGCCTACTGCAGCCCGCGAAACCCACTGCGGCCTGTAAACCTGCTAGCCTACTGACTCGTGAGCTCCCGAATCCACGAGCCTGCTGTAGCCCGCGAGCCCGCGACGGCCCGTGAGCCCGTGACAACCCACGAACCTCTACGCAGGAAACTAATTTAGGTTTTTGATTCGGATCTAAGTGTTTATGATCTAACTAATAAATCTTGTCTTGATAGGGAGCGTTTCAGATTTTGGAGTGATCTAGGAGACAATCAGACTAAAGTCTGTGCTTCGAGAAAACCCTAGGTGAGGGATTTCATGGTTATTGAATTTAGGGTAAATTTAGGATAAGAAGTCTTGTATATGCTAGAATGTAAATTAAATTCAAAATGAATGCATTTTCGGACATTATATGCGGTTCATTAGGTTAATATAGGAATTTATTTGAAATGGGACTGTTCAGGATGATACAATCAAATTAAGTTGATTAGAATAGTTTCCCTTGGAGTTTAAATTGACCTATGCATGAAAATAGTCAGAAATTGGGATTTGAGTTCAAGGGTTGATGCAGCCTTTCTCATTATAAATTGTTCTGCTCATAGGCAACTTAAATACGATCTCCGTATTATGAAAATAGACTCCTATATCTTGAAAATGACATATGGCTTGAAACATTTGGATGGAAATCGAAAAGTGTATGATTTTTCAAAAATTTTCCATCTTATAGAAAAATTATTTATTTTAAGCATTCTTTCCGACCTTGAGTGGTTTTAGGGTTGGATTAAATTTGGTTTAAAAGTACGTTAATTGTTTATAAATGAAATACAACTGGACATTAGAGTGTATTCATAAATTGAAGAATTTAGATTTGTACAAACTTAGAGAAAATGGATAAACCTTATAATACTTGAAAATTTGATGTTAAATTGTGATGATCTGATTAGGTTGATCTTTTGGAGACTCAAGGAGTCAGATTTGATTTATTTTAAAAATAGGGAGTGACCACCCTCTCTAGAAAAGTGAGTGGGACTCTAACATCTACTATTGATTGATAAATCATATTTTACCGATTTTCAAACGACATGATTTCTATACGTGTGAAAACTAAATTTTTGGATTTTGATAAACATATTTTTGTGACCATTGAAGTGTCCCAACTGTTGATTTTATTTATTTACATCCATGAGTTTGATAACTGGATATTGTGTCATTTTTTTAACATATTGACATATTTTAATACTTTCACTGTATTGGCATGTAATTTTGAATGGATTTACATGTATTATTTGGGCTGTACGCCTGGCTAACGTTATGTTACGATGCATGGGGCTATATGTCCAGCCGACGTGATGATGTGATGCATAGGGCTACGTGTCCAGCCGACTTGGTGATATGGTGATATGCTTCCTATAGCATTTCGTAGCTACGAAGGACATTTGGTAGAGGCATTCTTTGTGCCCGGATATGTTTCGGCCGGAGGTATCCACTAGATCGTCATGTGTATAGGTGTGCCAAGTTAACCCTCATTGGGGAGGATGTGAGTTTACCCCTGTCTAGCACTAGGCAGGATACCATACACGGCTGACTATATATACGTATTATTATTATTATTTATAGGATAGTTGGAGTAGCATGTGGCTAACATTGGGGTAGAGAGTCATTATTTGATATTTGCATAGTAAAAACCCTCAATGCGCCTGTCCTTGGTCGAGGTAGACCATTGCCAGGGTTGTTTGTTCGGCTGGCTCTACATATGTGACTTGATACCTGGATGGTTGCATATGTTATTTTCTAATGTGTGACTTGGGATATGTTTTACTCTGAAACAGCACGTTATTTTCGCACACTCGATATTATGTTACATGTTTTGACACTCCAAGTTCGCCGTCGATATTGATAGCACATTATCAATCCTCTCACTTGCTGAGTATCCTCCTATAGATACTCACCCCTCACTTTCTTTCCCACATGATTAGTCTTGGATTGAAGAAAAATTTTGTGATTTCATACTTGTGACGTGGACTTGATAGCACCGGGGTTGGGTATGGATGTTACCATATCTTCCACTATAATTATTGGAGATTTTAGTTTGATCAATGTACTCATCTATTTATTTTTTGGGATGACTATATAATTATGGACATTTATTCGAAAAACCCTCATATTGACCCGGTTCACTTGCATTGAGGCACCTATATGTATTTAAAATGTTAACTTGAGAATTTATTATACATGTGTATAAACATTTAGAACCGCTCGGTATGGCTGTTGCTCATACTCTAGTTTAGCATGACAATAGAGATCTGTGGCTAGGACTACTAGAAATTTCTATAGCTTTGCATTGTTTGGTTGTCGGCTATGGTTTGATTAATGGTTGTGAGGCCGGGATGACCCTTTTATTAAATTGACAGGATGGTTGTGAATATTACAGGGTAAATTATACATGGGAGACCTCCGAAATATGGGGAGATTCTATCCGATTTTCTGAAAAAATAAAGCCAGCATCTAGGGTAACGAGCGACTGCTCATGACCCCGGTTTGGGGCATGACAGTTCTGTTGGTATCAAATCGTCTAGATTAGAGAAAGAATAGTAATAAAAGTCTTCCCAAGTACATTTAAAAGTCCTTAATGCATTAGAGAGTTTCGTACAATTATTTAAAGTCCCATATATGGTTGTAGACTACTAATTTCATTCATTTTAGGGGGTAACTAACCCTAATTTTTAAATCATGCCAAACTCTAGAGTTATATCTAATGAAAATTTTCTTTTTGCAGAATTATGCCACCTAGACATGATAGACTAGCGGGATGTGGAGCTAGACTCGCACTACCTGAGACTCCTCAAGTGCCTGACCCTTCGAGGGAACCTGAGACCCTTGGAGTGCCTGAGGCTGCTTCCTCTTCACGGGTGCTCCCTTTAACACCTACTCAGCCGGCTGCTTCAGCCGAGGTTCTACCACCGTCCCTCGAGGTATTTATGCAGGTGTATGAGTGGTACACCTCCCACTGGGTTCAGATGCCACCCCCACCACCACCGACGGTAGTGCCAACTCCTACGGCCGTGCCACCTCCACCAGTACCGCTGGTCGTGCCGACTCCTACGGCCGTGCCACCTTCAGTTGTACCAGATCAGCCCCCAATTGTTGGTCTTTCCACTGTTTCAGGACTAAGTGACACTACTTCCTCCACCTTGAGGTGTATTCACGAACTCACCCAGTTCGTAAAGGAGGCGAGGCAGTTAGGCTGCACGGAGTTTGCGGGAATGGGTGATTCTACAGTAGCGAAGCAATGGATCAACTGTATCCATAAAATTTTGACTGATCTGGGTTTGAGCGAGGACTACCGGCTTCGGATAGCAGAGAGACTCTTCGATGGCGATGCCCTCACTTAGTGGGAGGCGATTTGTGATGATGCTACCGAGCCGCTACGATGGGAGGACTTCCTGCGGGAGTTCGATCGCAGGTACTTCTCTGAGTTCTAGCAAGACCGCAAAAGGGTAGAGTTTATGCACTTGCGGAAAGGAACCAGGACAGTGACAGAGTATGAGACGGAGTTGAGGTGACTAGCTGCTTTCGTTCTAGACTTGGCGACGCCGAAACAGTTACGGTTGAAGTTTGAGGATGGCCTCAACTTGAACATCAGGAGGTATATGACAGTGACTCCTAGTCTCTCCTTTGCGGAGATCATGGACTCAGCACTTAGGGAGGAGGAGATCGTCCGTGCTGAGGGCAGACAGTGGGAGTACAGAGAGCAAAGGAAGAAGAGATCTAGGGCTTCTTCGAACCCGAGCCAGGGTTCAAAGAAGGGCAGGACTTCAGGATATCAGGGAGGCTCTTCTCAGCCGAGATAGGCACATACTGGGCAGGAATCGCGACCTCAGGGGTTTAGAGCACCGGCCCCTAGTGCTACTACTTAGACTTCAGATCAGTGGCACCCCTTTTGCCACCGATGTGGTGGACACCACCCTTTTGGAGAGTATAGGGTGCCTGTTACATGCTTCCGACGTGGGAAGCTAGGGCATATCGGAGCGCTTGCCTTGAGTTGGGATTGGGAGGTCAGATAGCTTTAGGACACTCGAGTGTTCCTGAGGAGGACAGTAGGGAGCACCTGCGCACTCGAGTCACACCGCTCCACGGACAGCAGTCGGGAGCAACATGGTGCCAGGACCATTCCGACAGTAGTAGAGGACACAGGCCCGTGTATACTCAATGACATAGGAGGATGCTCAGGCGAGTCCTGACGTGATTATTGGTGCTCCTCCCACTGATCCCCAAGTTTAGAGATATTTTTTTATGTTCCTTCTTTTGAGCACCATCACTAGTTAAAGCCTTAGAGGCTTAACTATGTTGGTATATATATACATTTTGATATATATATATATATATATATATATATGTAAGGCATATATCTTTCCATATTTATCAACAGATCTTTTTATCTTCTCACAATAGGAGTTATGAAAATATGGGGAGTCGACGCTCATGTCCTCATTGACACCGGGTTGAACTATTCGTATGTGAGAGCGTCTTTTGCCCACGGGTTAGGTAAGCCTTTATCGCCATTTGATGAGGAGATATTGGTCATCACTCCTCTCGGTGAGCAGATACTTAGAGATTCCGTCTACAGAGGGAGCAAGGTCATGATCGGAGATGCAGTACTTGAGGCAGATCTGATTCCACTTGAGATGACGACTTTCGATGCCATCCTAGGGATGGATTGGCTAAGCATGCATACCTGGTTTATGTTATTGACACCACAGTGGAAGGGCCGAGGCTTGAGGAGGTCCCAGTGGTGCAGGAGTTCCCAGATGTATTTCCCGAGGAGCTACCTGGACTACCCCAGTTCAGGAGTTTGATTTCGAAATTGACCTAGCTCCAGGGACCACTCTCACATCTATTCTGCCATACAGAATGGCGCCAGTTGAGCTTAGAGAGCTCAAGATCCAGTTGCGGGAGTTGCTGGACAAGGGTTTTATCCGTCCGAGCACTTTCTCTTGGGGTGCTCCGGTATTATTCGTGAAGAAAAAGGACGGGACTCTATGATTATGTGTGGACTATTGACAGCTAAACAAGGTTTCCATCAAGAATCGGTACCCTCTGCCGCGTATTGATGATTTATTTGATCAGTTCCAGGGTGCGTGGGTTTTCTCAAAGATCGAACTTCAATCTGAATATCATCAGTTGCGGATCAGGACTGAGAATGTGCCCAAGACCACATTCCGTACCTGATATGGACATTTCGAGTTCGTGGTCATGTCGTTTGGGCTGACCAACGCACCAGCAACCTTTATGGACATGATGAGCCAGGTTTTCCATGATTATTTGGTTTGGTTCATCATTGTGTTCATCGACGATATCCTTGTATATTCGCAGAGCAATGAGAAACATGCATAACACCTTAGGGTGGTTTTGCAGATTCTCCGTGAACTGCAGTTGTATGTCAAATTCACCAAGTATGAATTTTGGCTTAGACAGATTAGATTTCTTGGCCAAATTGTTTCTACAAATGGTATTTATGTTGACCCGCAGAAGGTTGAGATCGTATTAAGGTGGAAGCAACCATAGACAGTGACTGAGGTGCGGAGTTTCCTTGGTCTTGCGGGGTATTATCGACGGTTCGTAGAAGGATTCTCCCAGATCATTGCTCCACTAACCAGACTGATACGGAAAGATGTCAAGTTCTTTTGGGACGATCGTTGTGAGACGAGCTTTCAGGAGCTCAAACAACGACTGACAACAGCACCAGTACTAGCTTTCCCCACAAGCAATAGGGAGTACGTGGTATACAGCGATGCTAGTAGACAAGGATTGGGCTGTGTACTAATGCAAGGCAGTCGAGTGATTACTTATGCTTCACGACAGTTGAAGAAGCATGAGCTGAATTATCCGACGCATGATTTGGAGTTAGCGGCCATAGTCTATGCATTGAAGGTATAGCGGCATTATCTTTATGGAGTGAACTGCAGACATTTTACTAACCACCAGAGCCTGAAGTATTTATTTACTCAGAGGGAGTTGAATCTCAGACAGAGACGAAAGATAAAGTTAGGGTCATCCGTGAGCGGATGAAAGCTACTCAAGACAGGTAGAAGGTATACGCCGATCGTAGGCGGTGACCTTTTGAGTTTGCCAATGGAGATATGGTTTTCTTGAGGGTATCTCTTTTAAAGGGAGTTATTCGGTTCAGACAACGGGGCAAGTTGAGCTCTAGATATATAAGACCCTTCCGTATCCTTGAGAGGGTCGGGAGTGTGGCATACAGATTAGAGACTAACATATTTTCGTGGCATCACATGCATATGCTATGACCCACTGTTGAACCGTCCACTGCTAAAAATCTTAGTTCCACCATATACAATTATATATACACCAATAACCATGAAGGAGTGTTGGAGGAGTGTTCTAATGTTTATTTGGACAGAAAATAGTAAAACAATTAAAATACGGTTGAGATCACGTGTTCTGTATGTGTTTTTGTGTTTGTGTGTGTGTGTGTGTGTGTGTGTGTGTGTTGTGTGAAGTAGTGTATAATGCTGACATGGTTGCTTTCCCATATTGCCAATGCTGTATAATTCACATCTAGTGAATGAATATAACAAAGTACAAGAGATAAAAATTCTGAAATTTCAATTAAAATAGAGGACGGTTGCATATTTTCTTACAGTCACGAATATGTGTCAACAATGAAGGTCACCGAGGTCGCCAATGTCACGAATGATCTACAAAAACTTGTAAAGAATTAGAATAGAGGACCCAACATGATTTAAAGTTAGAGAATTACATTTTAGTGAACGAAAAGGCAAATCCATGTGTGAACATAAATCAACCAATAATATCACTGATAACTTCGTGTGACTATCACAACCTGCCCACACAAGTTCATCTACAGCTTTCAATACTTCCCGAAACTCATTATTATAAGAAGTCTCATTATTTGCATTCTCATCAACACTTGTTCCTTCTACCTCTTCTAATAGTAATGTATAACTACTATGCACTTGTTCAAATATTGGAGGAGAACTAGTACTTACATGGTTCGATTGGAAAACAAAATTCTCACCAGTTGCATCAATTACGATTCTCTTATATGGGTTTAACCGGCTGTAATTATAACCTCCTCTAACTGAAAAATGTATACTTCTTTGATATTCTTCGTCAGCCATAAAGGGTTCGCCATGACAAGTCCAATTATAGTAATTTGGAGTAAAACCAAATCTACAAAGATATTCCCTAACTTTATCGGACACATGAAACTTGTCATTACTACACTTTCTACACAATCACCTTAACTTATTTCCATCCATAAACTCAATTTTACTACTAGCGAAATCCAAAAATTGTTACAACCCAATACAAAACTCATTAGTCAATCCTCAACGTTCAGGTAAGTTCTTATTATACATCCAAACTCGATCACTTAGCATTTTCTGTGCCCACAAATTCAACAAACAAAATCTTTAAGTAGGGCAAAAATACTTGTATGAATTAAAAATCTTTAAAAAAACTTCAACACACATGAAAAGGTCTTTAACAAAAATATATATTGACATCAACTTAATGAATTATGGTGGTACTTCAGAGCACATAATAATTTTGCAAAGCATGTTTGATATGGACAATACATGAAAAATGAATAGCATGTTTGGTGTAGTGTAAAAAAGCAAATTATAACAATTGAAATACTATATATAGAGAGAGAGATTCAAAAACACAATCAAAAGATGGACAAACATCAGAGAATAATCTTTGTAAAAAGTTGGAGCTTATGCGAATAATGAAGGAAAAAAAAGAATTAGGAACTCCAACAACTGTTGGTGTTCCATGTCCGTGCGAAGCAAAAGTGTTATCAAAAACATCATAAGGTTGCTTATAGTTATTTTGCTTAAGTTGTGACAATGCTGGTAGGATAAAAGATTAAGTGGAATCCTCAAAGAGAGTTGGAATGTTGCAATATTACAGGAAAATTATATTTCAGATTTTTAAGGTGTCCAAATGGGTGTGACAAAGAACTTATAATGTGTTGTGCCTAAAAAAAATAATAATAAAAATGGAAAACAAGTAGAGGCTTCTGAAATATTAATGAACTTATACTGGGTTGTGGTGCAATCTACTCACATATTAATTGAAAATAAAAACTGCTTTATGCCCATTAATTTAAAAATTTTACAATTTTTTTTTTTAAAATCTACATTTTTACTCCTAAAAAAAATTCTTATGACCCACCAATCAAAGAATAAAATACATAGCAATTCTAAAAGGCAGATACTTTAGAGGCCCAAAAACCAAGAATTGTTATCAAAATTAAATCCATATCAAACCATTGTTCCATAACATAAAATTCACGAAACTGCAATTTCTATAACCTAAATTATTCGCTACAAGCAACTTGAATCAATCTTACACAGAGAGAGAGAGAGATGGGTGAAAAGTACCTACATATTGAAGAAGAGGCAGTTGATAGAGAAAAGCCTAGGGTTTCGAAGAGAGAGAGAGATGAACCGTGGGGGGATTAAGGCTTAGGGTTTGGATTTGGAGAGATTTGGAGAAGGAGGAGAGAGGAGGAAGGTCGCGAGGGAGGAAAGAGGCATTACTAGAGTAGGCATAATAGAAAAGAAACTAGATTCGTGCAAGACTCCAACAAAGCGAAAATTTTGATGTTATATCATATAAATCTATATAGAATTGAACCAAATCAAAATCATAATAAACAACTATAGCACAAAACATCACCAGTTAAAAGGAAAGCTAACTCATTTGAATCCAGTAACAACAAATCATGATATACTCGTAAAGGAGTACGAAGAAATCAAGAGAAAGTCCAAGGAAGAAGAGTACGAACTCACCTACGGCAGCCCGACACTTCCAGTGTTTCCAACTAAATCGATCGACTGTGATACTTGTAAAACATAAATAATGTTTCGAGAATGCTTGGGCTTCGAAGAGATTTCAAAAACCAACCAAGATTTAAACAAACGGGCCAAACCCTAGCGACGAAGATACGAAATCCATCTGCCCTAGGTCTGAAATCCGACTGTTAGAGGCCTAAAATCTAGCTTCGCACATGCCCTTGTGCTACACAAAAACTCAAATCGTGGATGATGATCAGAAGAAAGATGAAGATTCAAGAGAAAGAAGGAGAGAGTGACAGTGTGGGAGCAAGGTGCGAGATACGAGAGAAAGTGAGAAAGTGAGAAAAATGACTAAGTGTGAAACACATAAGACTAGGTTAGTGACGGACGATGCATCTGTCGCTAACTTAGTGACGGATACTTCATACCATCACCAAGTTAGTGACGAAACCACATATCCATCGCCAGGTTGGCGACAGAATGTCATATCTGTCGCTAACTTTCTATTTCTATATTATCTAACTATTATTTACACAAACGTTGAATTTTTTTTAATTTAAACCATAGAGTAGTTGGATGTGAGTACAAACTTAGTGATGGAAAATTCTAATGTCGCTAAGTTAGCGACAGAATCGCATTTATGTCGCTAAGTTAGCGACGGCAAAGCATTTCCGTAGCCAAATTGGCGACGGACAATTATAACCGTTGCTAAGTTAGCGACGGAAAAGAATTTCCGTCGGCAAATTGGCGACGAATTCCATTCTTTGTCGCCAAATTAGCGATGGATTTCAGATTCCGTCGCTAAATTTTTTTCCTCTTTTTTTGGGATTTTCTATTTTATTTTATTATTTGTTTCTTCTATTTTATTATTATTTCTCTTTTTCTTTTTAAACCTTATAGTAGTCCCCTAAGTTTAGCTATGGATTCAAAAATCCACCGCTAAACTTATCGATGGATTACAAGTCATCACTGAATTCATTGCAAAATAATAAAATATTTAAAATAATAATATTATTATTTTTTTTAAAAAAAATAATAAAATAAATTACTATTTTAAAATATTATACAAGAATAAATATGATTAGTTAATATAAATTAAAAATTTATAAAATATAAAATGTTAATAAAAAAATTAACTTAGTGACAAATTTCAAATTCCTAAAAGATTATTTTATAATCTTTTTTTTTTAAATTAACATTTTTTATTTTATTTTATTATTTTATTATTCTTTTTATTTTTTCTTTTATTTTTTTGAAACTATAGAATAGTCTATAAATGGATAGTCGCCTATATGTAGTCATCTGTCTCACTGCCGTCATCCTCCAAAAATTACTGTTTGATCTACTTGCTAGACGCGATAGATCATCGAACATGTTGTCTGATCTATTTTCTTCATTGCTAATGATAGTAACGAATGAAGATAAATAATTGAACTTTCAAAAACGATTAAACTATATGAAAAAAGCGACTAGATATAGAAGACAGAAACACACGAATGGTGATCTCAACAGTCGCGACTAATTAAAAATTATTTGTTACAGATTGGTTAAATTATTTATTTTTGAAATTTGTCAAATTGGTGAGAATTATAATATTCACTATCTATTTAATTGGATTTTGTTATTTAGAATATGTTAAAAAAATAGATAATATTAAAAATATTTCTTAATAGAGTACGGAAGAAAATTTGTTTCAAAATTAGCCATAAATTTTGAAATACTGGTTATAAATTAGTGACGAATTTAGTTACGGAAATTTTTTTGTGGCTAATTAGCAACGAATTTTGTTACGAATATTTTTTCATGGCTAATTAGGTTGAAATTTTGTGACTAATTAGCGATAAAATTAGCAATGAAAAATTTTTGTAGCTAATTTGTAATGAAATTTTCGACGAAAATATTTTGTCGCTAAATTTTGGAACGAATTTCACGACGAAATATTGTCGTCGCTCACTTTAGCGACGGATAACAGTATTCGTGGCAAAATTTAGCTACAAAAATTCTATTCATCGCTAAATAGTGACGAATTTCCCAACGAAAAATTTTTCATCACCAATTAGCGACGAATTTAGTCACGAAAAAGGTTTTCGTCTCCAATTCATGACGAATCTAGTCACGAATAATGTATTTGTTACTAATTTAGCCACGACTAATTTTTCGTCACTAATTTCATTGCAAAATAATGACAAAAAAATTTTCGTCGCTAAATCCATCGTTAAATTGTGACGAAAAATATTCGTCGCTAAAACCGTGTTTTTTTGTAATAATGTGTCACAAATCATTTGAATAGTACATCAAAGTATATATAGAAGCACATCAGTAAATTTTCTCAATGATCAATTCCAATTGTATGTGAATGAATATTTGATAATTAAAATTTATTGAGGGCAAGGGCATCCATATTTAACATTTCAATACCAGGTATTACTCATTGTATAATGCATAGGTAAAGGAGGTAGGAATTTTTGCGTGATGCCAAAACAAAGTGTAATGGACTGCCTAGAAATAAGAGTAGCTATTGTGCATTTATGTCTTCCTCAAACAAGGATAATCTTAAAAACCGGGACTACATACTATCTCAAGGCACAAGTGTATTAAAAAAATATGTAACATGATGAACAGAGTTTAAAATATTAGTAGGTCAACAAGTGTAAAGCTCGTTTACATGTTCCATGTGTTCCTAATCATTTCTAGGGATGGAGATACCATCATTACCCTCATGCCTCATAGAATTTAAGTGGAGGAAACGAGATCATCAACTCACAAAAGCTAAGAAAGTGATAAAAACTATGGTATAACATATAAAGCTGAAATAATAGTTTTGACAATTACTTTTATGCATACAAATCCTAAGTATAAAATATAAACATTTATCAAAATCAACCCATCAAGCCACATGTGCACCTGCATAGTAGCAGCCCAAGGCCATTGTTATTTGAGGCAGGTACGTGTGGCTATGGCTAGGTGTTGCAACCTTCCGTAGGTCCATGCACAAAGCCAAAAGAAGAGCACCATGAAGGGCTGCAAGGCAAGCACATGAGGAAATCACGAAGGCTTGCATGAACACAATTCCTCATGGTACACCAAAGACCACCATTGAAGAGGCACTATCCATGAAAACAATGAAGCAATCGCCTAAGGTATTTCACGATAGTGCATTAGTGCACTTAAGCAAAGGCAAGTAGTGCACGAGCACTAGCATGCACCACCCGAGTACTCGCGTACCAAATGATGTGACCCTTCAAGCAAAGGTCATAACATTTCATGTAATTTCAAGCAATCATCAAGCAATTGACTCCAAGGAAGTTGAGGAGGCTATTTCTTATGAAAAGGAGCAAGCAAGAAGGCCACTGTTCAAAAGGACGCCATGTGAGGAGGCACCATTGCATGAGCTGCCCGCACATGCACGAAGAGATACCATGCAGCCCATGCCAAGAGACACCTATTCATAAAGAGGTGCAATTCATAATACAATCGCAAGAGCCAAGGCCCGAGGAGGACAATCCAATGCACTATCTTGCCTTAGTATACCACGAGCATGAGCATGAGACCATGGAAACCTGTGCAATTGAGCCAGCAGACGAAGAGACTCAAGTAGGAGTCCTAATGCACAAGGACACAAGGTTATTGCTCGAGGAAATAGAGCCATGGCCTGATAAGTGCGTACCAGTGCACGGGCTAGCGCACACTGTGTATGAGCAGCACGCGCAAACACACGCAGGCAGTGTACTATGCTGCTGAAAGGTCACAAGCACTCTGGGACAATATCATTTTAACCTCAACATCATTGAGATTTCTTCCATCCATCCTCAACATCATTTTAAACCTTCATACAAAAAAAATCAAAACCTCAAGAAAAGTCTTCAAAGGAGGAGAGATATTGATCACACTGCCTACATGAATCAATGTTTTGATTAAGTAGATCAAAACTTTGCTGCCATGATGAGCATTCTTTAAAGCATGATGTAGAAGGCAACTCCACCCAAGCAACCAAAGGGTTAGGAATGCCACTGTATGCACAACATGGCATCCCATGCAGCAGCAAACACCACACCAAGTCATAGGGCCACAATTCAGAGGCAACCTCCCAAGACAGCGTGCCATCACACCATGCCCTTGTGTCACCAGTAGTGTAATCGGACTAGGCCTTAGTGCCACAAATAATGTCATTGCACCAAGCCATAATGCCACCTGCAATGCCATCATACCAAGCCACAATACTATAGGCTATGAGCCATGGTTTAGGCCATAGTGTCATAGGCCATGTGATATAACACCTTTAACTTCCAACTGTTACACCCTTTCAACCTACAACTGTTACACCCTTTCAACCTAGCCATTCTTCTAACCAAACACATGACCATTCATTTCCTTACCCCCAACAAAAACCCTTTCATTCCTTCACCTATAAACATAACCTTTTACCCTTTAACTTAAACAGACACCCTTTTACCTTTCTATCCCCACACACACCCCTTCATTTTACAACCCCAACATGAACCTTTTCATCCCCCTTTCCCTAAGCCTCACACCAACCCTTACAACCTTTCATCTCATACCCCTTCACCCCAAAATGAGACATATCTCACAACCTTTCACAATCTTCAACCCACTTTGGTTGGAAATGTACCAACCAAAAGGGTACGAATCAAAACCCTTGAGTCATACCTTGAAACCACCAACATTGAAAAGACACTAGATGAAATGGTGCCATATGAATCAAATCAAGAGTCACCAAGTGATGAATAGGTGAGAGCCATGGAAAAGACATAAAAAAAGGAATTGACTTAAATACGACTCTCAACAAGAGCACAAAGAGCAATTGTTAACTGAGAAGGTACCAACCAATGACAAGGAGATGTTAATCGTAGAGATGCT
Organism: Dillenia suffruticosa; assembly: GCA_033439265.1. Lineage (NCBI taxonomy): Eukaryota > Viridiplantae > Streptophyta > Magnoliopsida > Dilleniales > Dilleniaceae > Dillenia > Dillenia suffruticosa. The sequence goes on along the minus strand of JAVTVX010000018.1, from coordinate 9,545,828 downwards.
AAACAAGGAGCAATTAGCACCCAAAAAGGAGCCCATTGATGCGAACCAAGATGCAAACCAGCAAGACGAAGAGGCATTCATCCATGTAGAGGCAAGCAATCAAGGAGCAATCACCATGTACCCAATGGCCATTTTCAACCAAAAGGCTACCATACATGAAAACAATAAGTCCTTTTGTAGCACCATCAACCTCAAGACAACCAAAATGCTCAAATTGCATGAGGAAGATAAGCTACCATTTGAAGAAAAAATTACTAGGGAAGAGACTCCATCCGATTTCGAGACCAACTACAATCTAGTACTCCATAATCATGGCACCAATTGAATCGAACAAATCAAGGCTTTAGCACCAACAACAAGCCACCCGTCTATTAGCAAAATACTGCAACCAGGAGACCATACAGTCAAACCATCAGGTGCACAAGAACAAGACATGGGTAGAATACAAGTCTCCATACAACAGGCCACCATTGGATAGTAAAAGGACTCAAGCGAGAGACCACCATCGTCAACACCAAATAAACCATTTCAAACACAAGGCAAGGATGAAAAGGCACCAGTTAATGTCATCAACAAACAATCACAATCAATAGAAACTATCGAGCAAGACACCACCAACGAAGCCAACCACCAATGAAAAGGCACCAACACAAGTACTCCGTAAAAGGCCACCACCTCTACCTAGTGACCAGATGCAAGTACCAACTCTTACACCCCTTGACACGCCACCAATGACAAGCAATGAGGTGCCAATTCAAGGAAAGTAAGCGGAACACCATCACTGCACATGCAAGGCGCCACCAACTCTCACAAAGTAATTGAATCGCCACCATTCGAGCAAAAGGCCACATGACCACTTAGAACCAAAGTAAACCTTGAGAACAAGGTTTGTTTTCAAGGAAAGGCGAATGTTGCAACCTTCTGTAGGTCCATGCACAATGCCAAAGTTTGAACACGATGAAGGGCTACAAGGCAAGCACATGAGGAAATCATGGAGACTTGTCCAAACACAATTTCTCATGGTATACCTAAGGTCATCATTGAAGAGGCACCATCCATGCATACAATAAAGCAATCACCTAAGGTATTTCATGAGAGTGTATTAGTGCACTCAAGCAAAGGCAAGTAGTGCTTGAGCATACATGCACCGCCCGAGCACTCGTGCATCAAAGGACGGACCCTTTGAGCAAAGGTCACAACCTTCATGCAACTTCAAGCAATCATCAAGCAATTGACTCTAAGGAAGTTGAGGAGGCTATTGCTTATGAAAAGAAGGGAGCAGGAAGGCCACTGCTCGAAAGGATACCATGCAAGGTGGCACCATTGCATGAGCTACCCGTACATGTCCATAAGCCTTGCTATGAGCAACTATCGCGTGCGCATAAGCAATTGACATGCAAAGCAATGCCAATGCATGAAGAGACACCATGCAGCCCATACCAATGTATGGGCCAGTGCGCACTGCACATAAACAGCACACGCTAACACACGCAGGCAGTGCATAGTGCTGCTGAAAGGTCACAAGCACTCCAGGGCAGTAACTGCCCTAATGAATAAATTCCTTGAATTTTCTAATAGTTGTAATAAGGGCAATTAACTTCCTGTTAGTTATTAGGTTAGTTAACGCATTAAGGAGTCCATTAGCATGAAAGAATTTTATGTAATGAGGCCCTTAGCCTCCCTTGCCATTTCCTAAAAATATGGCCCCTCTTTCCATTTGTAAACAAGCAATTTTAATCTTTGAAAACACAAAAATTCTATCACTCCTTCGTGAGTGATTAGATACAAGGTTTAAGGGTGTCAATGACCCCTTAGGTTACATTATCTTTGTGTGATTTAGGCTCTTGTTCTTGCATATCCTATTAAGACAAGTTCAAATCCTCTCCACCCTTCTCCATTTCTTTTCTACTCCATCTATCCTTCTCTTGTGACCCAACCCTTGTGCATACGGCATATTGGTATCGTGCATAAGTAAGAACTCCAACCCTTTCACTCAACCTCCCCCAACATCCTACAATGGTCGGGCGGCCCAACCAAGCAAGTAGGGCAGCCATATTGAAGCTAGCCGCATGGGTGGCCACCCTCATGGATATTCACGTGGCTTTTTGCTACTAACAAATAGGGATGGAAGAGCAAAATCTCATGAAATAGAAGAAATGAGAGAGAAGGGAAAACACATCCAAAAACCCTAACTTAAACACATAGTATGAAACAACAATCTCAATAGAAAAATCAGATCTCGAAACCAAGATTAGGATGAAAAACAAGAGAGAGAAAGGAGTGGCAGTTTAGAGAGGGAGGAGACAGAGAGACAGAATAATCACTACCAAAAAGAAAAAAAAAATTGCAGCTACATGGGTTTGCGACGCAAAAATGGCGTAACTATTCAACGATACCATTTGTGATGCAAAATGGAAATAATGATGTTGAGATGAGGCGTGTCACAACTTTGGTCACCAAGAAGGCATCGTCTATGGCATCACAAAGCTTCATATGATGTGGCATGAAGGAAAAGAGTCACTAACTGCATCACAAAAAATTGTCACAGTTTTCCGCATGTGGTGGCACCAAGAACATACATCAAGGCCATAGGTTTCATGAATTTCAATCTAAAATGGTGCCAAATGGAGCATCTCAAGGACTATTGTCAATGTCATCACAAATAAGGGTGTTACCAGGAAAGTGACAAAAAGCATCGCAAAAAGCCCATGCGATTGACATGAATTTTCATGAGAAAATAATGTTATAAAAGTTATCGCTGGAGGTGTCCCAAAGTGATACAAACATTTGTGAGGCATAGGCATTTACTAATATAGCATCGCAAATTTGCTTTCGATGCACTTAGTGCCATATGGGTCATTGCAAATTGCAATGCCAAACATTTCATCACCAGGTGTAATGCAAAATTAATTTTCCATTAATTCATCACCGCAAGTCATGAATGTAATTCTATGATGACTTTTTGAATAATCCATCTACTCAAGTCAAGTAATTTTTTTTAAGATGCTAGTTGCAAATGGCATCATTGTTTGTGAGGACTTTTAGTTTGTATCACTAACTTTGTCACTATGTGCCATTTTAGCTTTCCTTGACTTAATTAGGGATGTACTTTTGCCAAGACTAGAATTCATCACAACTTGTGCTGTTAAAAATTACTATAAATAACCCTGTCTCATGCTCGTATTTCTTGTACCACTGAATTCTCTATCCCCTCTTTTCTAATAGAAGACATGAGCAATTTTTTGGGTCATAAAATTATCTCATCAGTTAAACCATGTTCTTTGCTCATGATTAATTATACTCTTTTATTTCTGTAACACCGACCCTTGGTGTATGCTCATGTATCCTATTTTTCCTTTATATATGATGATTTTCATAAATCCATTTATAAATTTCACTCATAAATTTTTCCGATAAATTTTTCCAGAAAATTTTTGCTCCAAATTTTAGGCAAAAGTGAATAATTTCGAAATAGGCAACAAATGGTCCTATGATGATAAGATGTGATTTTGAGAGTGAGAAAATTTTTAAATTTGATAAATAATTGTTTTTAGGGTTAAAACGGCAAAAGTTAAGAATTTGGTCCGTAAACCCTAATTTGGACCGATTTTGACTAACAGCGTCGAGACGACCATATTAAATTTTGAAATTGGTCTCATTGGGCATAATATGTGATTTTGGGCCTAGCGTGTAATTTTGAGAACTTTTGAGGTCGTTTTCAAATTATCAAAAGTTGGAAGGCATATAAGCAAATAGCGAAATCTAAATTGTCTGAAATTAACTACGGACGACTCGAAACCATGAAATATCAATTCTAATGCTCACAAGTATCAAATAAGGGCAAATACAAAAATCGATCGACGATTTTCGAAGAAATTACCGACAAACCCTAAATTGGGTTGAAGACCATTCAGAAAGACTAAATGACCACGTTATAACATGGGATGAATTAAATTATGCCCAACATAGATTTTGTGTCCAATTAGAAATTATAAAAATTTTTTTGGGTCAATTTATAAATTTTATAAGTCCGGAAACCAAATTGTAATTAATAAGAGACAAATTTGACAAGTAATTAATGCCAAAACATGGGAGGAAGGTTGTTGGATGTGGAGAGCATGTTAGGAAAGGCAATTCTTGACTTTTGAGACCAACTAACATGGGTGTGGTATGGGATGAAAAAGCAAACATTTAATGGAGGTATGTTGGTGATGTACCAACCATTGACTTTTGGGAATGAAGTGTGCTTGTAAAAATAAAAAACAAAATTCAAACCCATTCATTTGTGAACCATGAAGAATACATAAGTGAGAGGAAAGAGAGGAAAATGTAGTGCATTCTTCATTACTTCAAGGGTCAAGAATGAAAATGAGTGATCCTAATCTAGGAGGAAAGGATTTTGGTGGAAAATGTCTTCAAATCTCTAGACACTTTTGAAAGGTAAGGCCTTCTTTTACATCTTAGAATACTATATTTTGTTTTGAACCCAAAGGGAGACTCTTAACTTGGTGTACATAGGGTGACCAAAGGTTGGGAATAAGTGGAAAGCTTGTTTAAGTTTTGGAAGGCAAAGAAATTGAGGTAAACAAATTTCTGTTCTGGCTTGCTTTAGACTTCATTTCTTTCCGTGAATTCATGTTTGTTTTAAGATATCTTACAGTCCAAATTTGAAATGCTCTAGTTAAGTAAATTGTAGATCCAAGTCTTATCTTTGCAACAAGATAAGAACCACCTTAATCAGATATTTATGCCAAATGTTATGGCATTTTTCCTGAAACCTGACAGAAAGTTGTTTTGTTTCGGACTATAACATCAGTGTGCATAAAAGAACCATTTCCAGCTCTATTTTGGAGAAACTCAAAACATAAAAGTTGTAGCTATTGTTCTTGTCCACTACATATAAACGTTCAGCTAAAACGCATGAGGCAATCAAAATTTATACTTATTTTTCTAAAGATGTGTTGATAGAAAATTTTATTTCCAATAGAAAACTGTATGTTCTGATCATGATTTATTTCAACCCCTTTATCGGCATAATTGAGTGAAACTCAAAACACAAAAATTATAGATCTATGTCTTGGGAATGACATGTTAAAATTATATTAAGTTTTGATAAGTAGAACAAACGTTATAGTTTCTGAACAAAAATTGGACAGAAGCTGAAATTGGAATGTGACTGAAACAAAGTGAGGATTCTGGGAATTCTGTGAAGTGAATTTGAGAAAGTGTATAAAATGAAAGTTATAGGTCATGAAGTTGCCTACAACACTGCAAAATGTCACTCAAAACGGAGTTTTGTACGAAACGTTATAGCTTATTTTCCATGACTGCGCAGGTTTGAAAATCTGCGAACTGATTTTTCCGCATAAGAGTTATTTGATTTGAACGAGGGGAGCACTTGATTTACGCTTCGTGTTAATATTGAGCAGTGCGTTACCCTCCCCCAAACTATGAGTGGGACTTTGACGTCTACTATTGATTGGAAAATTCTGTTTTTAATGCTTTTCATAGCACAATTTCAACTGGGTGATAAACAGAGCTTTCGGATTTTCATATATGCTTTACACATTTTTGTGACCATTGGAGTGTCCCAATTACTTGACTTGTTTGATATGCATCCATATACTTTCACAAATGATATTGTGCCACTTTTTCATAACATATGGTATTTATATGACTTTCATATCTATTGGCACACAGTTTCATATAACCTGGATTTGAACATGTGATTTGGGTTGGATGCCCTGTGATGATTCCACGCTTTGGGCTTGGTGCTTCCTATTCCCCCGCTGTATAGCATTTACCACGATATGGGCTTGGTGCCCCCCATTTCCCCGCTATATAGCAATGTTCCGTAGCTACGAAGGATATTTGGCAGAGGCACCCATTGTGCCCGGATACGCTTTGGCCAGAGCTATCCCCCAAATGTCGGATCTATGTTGATGATTGTACTTGTGATAATTGTGGGCTTGTTGGATCAGCCTGCGACCAATATTGGGGTAGAGAGCTATTGTTTTACATACATGCATTGTGAAAACACCTAATGCGCTTGTCACTGGTCGAGGTAGATCCTTGCTGGGAATATTTCATTGACCGGCTCTTCATGACATTGATGTAAATATTGGATGTATATTTTGCTTTCTGATGTGTGCGTATGATATATGGTTTTGAAATAATATGATCGGTTTGCACACTGTGGATATTTTTTTTTTACCTTATGCTTTAACACTCCAAGTTCACACCGATATTAATAGTACGATGTCAATCCCTTCACTTGCTGAGTACCATCCCCCTTTAGGTGCTCACCCCTCGCATTCCCATCTTACAGGTTTAGCCTTGGACTAAGGGCTAGTAGGTCTTTGATTTCATTGGGCATTTCGGAGACACCGGACTTGGCTACGGTTACCCACTCTTTTGCGAAAATCATTTGAGGTTATTGTTATATTTGGAGCATTTAGTTGACCATTGTATTTATATACCTGGGATGACTGTATTATACTTATGTTGACTTGTAAAAATAATAAATCTCATTGATTTGATATATTGATGCATTGAGGCACATTGTGATGACTTGGAAATTGAAATGGTATGTGATACATTTGATTGGATATTGTTATTAGCCTTACGGTGTCTCGATATGTGGGACGTTGTGCTCGTGTATCGAGGTGCCGCGGCGATTGTCGCGTGTTCAGCCCGGGGGCAAGTCGGGGCGTGACAATTCGGTTGGTATCAGAGCCCTTGGTTAGAGCGATATTTTATGAAACGATTTTGAAAATATTCCCAAGTATTTGGTATTAAAGTCCTCAATGCATGAGAAGAGTTACATTACAGTCATGAAATCCCAATACATGGTCATTGGCAGATGAGTTCATGTGATATTAATGGGTTAGATACGAGCCATATCCAACCTAACACATCATTTTTATTGATTTCTAAACCAGTTGTTCATTCATTTTAGGGGGTTAGTTATGCCATAAATAACCCTAATCCTTACATTTCTCCCTGATCAGTACCTCTTTCTTTGCAGAAGTATGACGACTAGGCGAGGCACTCATTTTGGTCCTACTGAGCCCACGAACGCACCGGAGGACGCGTCTTCTTCGCACGCTCTTCCTATAGTACCTACTCCACCGGCTACTACAGCCGCAGGTCCACCACCACCACTGGACGCTTACAGACAGGTATTTGAGTGGTACACAGCACATGGCATTCATATGCCACCTCCACCACTAGCACCGATGGCCGCACCGACTCCTACAGCCATACCACCTCCAGTTGTACCAGATCCACCACCAACAGTTGGTCCTTCCACTGTTTCAGGATCCACTGACACTACCTCATCCACCTTGAGATGCATTCACGAGCTGACTCAGCTTGTGAAGGAGGCGAGGCAGATAGACTGTACGGAGTTTTCGGGGACGGATGATCCCACAGCAGTGAAGTATTGGATCAACCGCACTTGCAGAGTGTTGACTGATCTGGGCTTGAGTGAGGAGTTTAGATTAAGAGTGGCGGAGAGCTTGCTAGATGGTGATGCCCTCACTTGGTGGGATGTAGTTAGTGATGATGCCACTGAGCCCCTGAGTTTGGAGGTTTCCTACGGGAATTTGACTGCAGATATTTTCCAGAGTTTCAGCAAGACCACAAGAAGGCAGAATTCTTGCACTTGCGGCAGGGCACATGATCGGTCACGGAGTACGAGACCGAGTTAAGGAGACTAGCTGCGTTTGTCCCAAACTTGGCAATGCCAAAGTAGCTAAGGTTCAAGTTTGAGAACGGCCTCAACTTGACTATTAAAAAGTATATGACAGTTACTCCTGATCTGTCCTTTGCAGAGATAATTGACTTGGCACACTAGGCGGAGGGGATCGTCCGTGCTGAGAGCCTGTAGTGGGAGAGCAAAGAGCAGAAGAAGAAGAGGCCCGGGTCTTATATAGGCCAGAGCTCGAAGAAAGGCGGGACCTCAAGATTTCACGGAGGTCCTTCTCAGCAGAGACAGACATAGTTTGGGCAGGGATCACAATCCCAGGGGTTCAGAACACCAGCCTCTAGCGCCAATACTCAGACGATAGTTCCGCAATATCCTTTTTGTCACCGATGCAATGGGCACCACCCATTCGGAGCATGCAAAGTCCCAGTTACCTGTTTCTAGTATGGGAAGCAAGGACACATACGAAGTCAGTGCCCTGATCTGGGAATGGGTGGTCAAACAGTCTCGGTTCAGTCAAACATTCCATGAGGAGGACAGCAGGGAGCACCTATTCATTCTGGCCACACAGCTCCGCGTACAGCAGCTGGGAGCAGCATAGCACCAGGATCATCAGGGCAGCAGCCGAGGGCTCAGGCCCGAGTGTACGCGATGACTCAGGAGGACACGCAGGCATATCCTGATGTGCTTATTGGTACCCCTCCTACTGAACCTCTTGTTTAGAGATTTCTTATGTATCTTTTCTTTTCAGACCATCACTATGTTGGTTGTATATACATCTTGATATATCTATGAGTAGATATCTATTTTCTTCTATATTACTATTAATCTCTTTTACTTCTCTCACATCAGGAGTTATAAAAATTTGGAGAGTCGAAGCTCATGTTCTCATTGACACCGGGTCGAATTATTCATACGTGAGAATGACTTTTGCCCACCAGTTGGGTAAGTCCTTGTTGCCACTTGATGAGAAGATATTAGTTATCACTCCCCTCGATGAACAGCTACTTAGAGACTCAGTCTACAGAGGGACTGAGGTCATTATTGGAGACGCCATACTTGAGGCAAACTTGATTCCCTTAGATATGTCAAATTTCGATGCCATCCTAGGGATAGACTGGTTGAGTACGCACCGAGCCTCCGTTGATTGCTTCACCAAGGAGGTAGAGTTTCGAAAATCAAAAAGATCACCTTTGAAGTTTTGCGGTGAGAGGCGAGTATTACCTCACTGTTTGATATCGGCGATGAAAGCCAAGATACTGATATATCGGGGCTATACGGCATACCTGGCTCATATTATAGACACCATCGTGGAGGGGCCGAAGCTTAAGAATGTTCCAGTGGTACAGGATTTTCCAGACGTATTTCCTGAAGAGCTACCTGGACTACCACCAGTTCGAGAGTTTGATTTTGAGATCGATCTAGCTCCAGGGACAGCTCCTATATCTATTCCGCCATACAGAATGGCACCGACAGAGCTTAGAGAGTTCAAGGTCCAGCTATAGGAGTTGTTGGATAAGGGTTTTATCCGGCTGAGCACTTCGCCTTAGGGTGCCCTGGTGTTGTTTGTAAAGAAGAAGGATGGGACCCTACGGCTTTGTGTGGATTATCGACAGCTGAACAAGTCACTATCAAGAACCGATATCCACTGCCACAATTAATGACTTGTTTAATCAGCTTCAGGGTGCGAGAGTTTTCTCGAAAATTGATCTTCAATCCGAATATCATCAGTTGCGGATTAGGGATGAGGATGTCCCCAAGACTGCATTTCGCACCCGATATGGGCACTATGAGTTTCTGGTCATGCCGTTTGGGCTGATCAATATACCAGCGGCCTTTATAGATCTGATAAACCGGGTTTTTCACGACTACCTGGATCGGTTCGTCATCGTATTCATCGATGACATCCTGGTGTACTCGCGGGGCGATGAGGAGCATATGCAGCACCTTAGGGTGGTTCTACAGATTATCCGCGAGTGGTAGTTGTATGCCAAATTCACCAAGTGTGAATTTTGGTTGAGATAAATCGGATTTCTTGGACATGTGGTCTCTACGGAAGGTATTCACGTTGATCCGTAGAAGGTTGAGGCCGGGAGAAGCCGCAAACAGTGACCGAGATTCGGAGCTTCCTTGGTCTGGCTGGGTATTATCGATGGTTCGTGAAGGGTTTTTCACGGATCGCTGCTCCACTCTTGAGACTGATGCGGAAGGATGTCAAGTTCGTTTGGGACAATCACTGTGAGGTGAGCTTCCAACAGCTCAAACAGCGACTGACGACGGCACCAATCTTAGCTCTCCCTATCAGCAGCAAAGAGTATGTGGTTTATAGTGATGCCAGCTGGTAAGGGCTAGGCTGTGTATTGATGCAAGATGAATGGGTAATCGCTTATGCTTCGAGGCAGTTAAAGAAGCATGAGTTGAACTACTCGACTCATGATTTAGAACTGGCAGCCATAGTTTTCGCATTGAAGATATGGCGGCATTATCTTTATGGAGTGACCTGCAGAGTTTTCATGGACCACAAGAGCTTGAAGTACCTATTTACTCAAAGAGAGTTGAACCTCAGACAGAGGCGATGGTTAGAACTGCTAAAAGACTATGATTTGATTATTGACTATCACCCGGGCAAGGCAAACGTTGTAGCAGATGCCTTGAGCGAGAAGTCATCCTCTTCCTTTGCATCACAGGTAGTAGTAAGAGCGTATGTCTCTTGTTTGGTGGGACTCCGTACTTTGGGAGTCAGATTGGTTAGTGACAGTAAGGGTACACTGCTAGCCAGATTTGAGGTGTGACTGACTCTATTCGACCGCATTAGGGAGCTTCAGGGTTCAGACGAGGAGATCCAGGGCATTCACATAGGATCCACCGAGGAGAGAGCGGAGATTTTCGAGTCCGTGATGATGGACTCATGGTATTCAGAGAGCGGATTTGTATCCCAGCTAATGATGATCTTAAGTGTGCTATCCTTGAGGAGGCGCATTCATCAGCATATGCTATACATCCCAGAGGTACAAAGATGTACCGGACCATCAGAGATAGTTATTGGTGGTCGGCCATGAAACGGGAGATATTTGAGTTTGTAGCGCAATGCTTGGTGTGTTAGCAGGTGAAGGTCGAGTATCAGTGACCAGCTGGTACGTTGCAGTCTCTTCCCATTCCTGAGTGGAAATGGAAACATATTACTATAGATTTTGCGATGGGGTTGCCGAGGACTTCTGCACGGCACGATGCGATTTGGGTGATTATTGATCGACTCAGCAAATCTGCACATTTTATCCCCATATATGACGATTACCCTCTGGAGGCGTTGGCACTCCTCTATATTGATACCATAGTTAGGCTGCACGGGGTGCCTGTATCGATTGTTTCAGACAGGGACCCTAGATTCACATCTAGGTTTTGGTCCAGGTTGCAGGAGGCATTGGGTACTAGACTGAACTTCAGCACAACATATCATCCTCGGACAGACGAATAGTTAGAGAGGACGATACAGACGTTAGAGGACATGCTTAGGGCATGCGTGATTGACTTTCATGGTAGCTGGGATCGGCACTTGCCACTTGTGGAGTTTGCATACAATAACAGCTAACAGGTGAGTATCAGAATGCCTCCATACGAGGCATTGTATGGGAGGCGATGCCGCACACCTCTGTGTTGGAATGAGGTTGGTGAGAGGCGCCTCAGCAACATCGAACTTGTTGAAGAGACGAAGGAAAAGGTGAGGACCATCCGTAAGAGGATAAATACTGCCCAGGATCGGCAAAAGATGTATGCAGACCGTAGGCGGAGACCATTAGAGTTTCAGGTTGGAGACATGGTATTCTTGAGGATCTCACTCTGGAAAGGGGTGATCCGTTTCAGGCAACGGGGCAAGCTGAGTCCCAGGTATGTTGGGCCCTTTCGTATTCTTGAGAGGATTGGAAGTGTGGCATATAGATTGGAGCTGCCAGAGGAGTTGTCGCGTATTTACGATGTATTCCATGTCTCTATACATAGGAAGTATATGTCGAATCCCTCACAGGTATTGGAGCCATCACCAGTTGAGCTACAGGAGGATTTGAGCTTACCTGTACAGCCCGTGGTCATCCTTGACAGACAGATCAGGAGATTGCGGAGCAAGGAAGTCTCGTTAGTTCATGTTTTGTGGCGTAACGACCAAGTCGAGGAGGAGACTTGGGAGCCTGAGCAAACGATGAGGGGACAGTATCTTCATCTATTCACTTATTAGTTTCCATTCTCCTATATGGCTTTCTTTTAGTTTTGAGAACGAAACTTATTTTAGGAGGTTAGAAAATGTAACACCGACTCTCGGTGTATGCTCATGTATTCTATTTTTCCTTTATATATGATGATTTTCATAAATCCATTTATAAATTTCACTCATAAATTTTTCCGATAAATTTTCCCAGAAAATTTTTGCTCCAAATTTTAGGCAAAAGTGAATAATTTCGAAATGGGCCACAAATGGTCCTATGATGATAAGATGTGATTTTGAAAGTGAGAAAATTTTTAAATTTGATAAATAATTGTTTTTAAGGTTAAAATGGCAAAAGTTAAGAATTTGGTCCGTAAACCCTAATTTGGACTGATTTTGACAAACAGCGTCAGACGACCATATTAAATTTTGAAATCGGTCTCATTGGGCATAATATGTGATTTTGGGCCTAGCGTGTAATTTTGAGAACTTTTGAGGTCGTTTTCAAATTATCAAAAGTTGGAAAGCAAATAAGCAAATACCGAAACCTAAATTGTCCGAAATTAACTACGGATGACTCGAAACCATGAAATATCAATTCTAATGCTCACAAGCATCAAATAAGGGCAGATACAAAAATCGATCAACGATTTTCGAAAAAATCACCGACAAACCCAAATTTTAGTTGAAGACCATTCGGAAAGACTAAATGATCACGTTTTAACACGGGATGAATTAAATTATGCCCAGTATGAGATTTTGTGTCCAATTAGAAATTATAAAAATTTTTTGGGTCAATTTATAATTTTTATAAGTCCGGGGACCAAATTGTAATTAATAAGAGACAAATTTGAAAGTAATTAATGCCAAAACATGGGAGGAAAGTTGTTGGATGTGGAGAGCATGTTGCGAAAGGCAATTCTTGACTTTTGAGACCAACTAGCATGGGTGTGGTATGGGATGAAAAAGCAAACATTAAATGGAGGTATGTCGGTGATGTACCAACCATTGACTTTTGGGAATGAAGTGTGCTTATAAAAATAAAAAACAAAATTCAAACCCATTCATTTGTGAACCATGAAGAATACATAAGTGAGAGGAATGAGAGGAAAATTTAGTGCATTCTTCATTTCTTCAAGAGTCAAGAATGAAAATGAGTGATCCTAATCTAGGAAGAAAGGATTTTGGTGGAAAATGTCTTCAAATCTCTGGACACATTTGAAAGGTAAGGCCTTCTTTTACATCTTAGAGTACTATATTTTGGTTTGAACCCAAAGGCAGACTCTTAACTTGGTGTACATAGGGTGACCAAAGGTTGGGACTAGGTGGAAAGCTTGTTTAAGTTTTGGAAGGCAAAGAAATTGAGATAAACAAATTTTTGTTCTGTCTTGCTTTAGACTTAATTTCTGTCTGTGAATTCATGTTTGTTTATCGATATCTTACAGTCAGAATTTGAAAATGCTGTAGTTAAGTAAATTGTAGATCCAAGTCTTATCTTTCCAACAAGATAAGAACCACCTTAATCAAATATTTGTGCCAAAAGTTATGGCATTTTTCCTGAAGCCTGACAGAAAGTTGTTCTGTTTCGGACTATAATATCAGTGTGCATAAACAAACCATTTCCAGCTCTATTTTGGAGAAACTCAAAACATAAAAGTTGTAGCTATTGTTCTTGTCCACCACATATAAAACTTTCAGCTAAAACGCACGAGGGAATCAAAAGTTATACTTTTTTTTTCTAAAGATGTGTTGACAGAAAATTTTATTTCCAACAGAAAACTGTCTATTCTAATCATAATTTATTTCAACCCCTTTATCGGCATAATTGAGTGAAACTCAAACACAAAAATTGTAGATCTATGTCTTGGGAATGACATGTTAAAATTTCATTAAGTTTTGATAAGTAGAATAAAAGGTATAGTTTCTGCACAAAATTGGACAGAAACTGAAATTAGAATATGACTGAAACAAAGTGAGGATTTCTGGGAATTCTGTGATGTGAATTTGAGAAAGTGTATAAAATAAAGTTGTAGGTCATAAAGTTACCTACAACATGTCAAAATTTCACTCAGAACGGAGTTTTGTGCGAAACGTTATAGCTTATTTTCTATGACTGCGCAGGTTTGAAAATCTGCGGACTAATTTTTCCGCATAAGAGTTAATTGATTTGAACGATGGGAGCACTTGATTTACGCTTCGTGGTAACATTGGGGAGTCCGTTTCCCTCCCCCAAACTGTGAGTGGGACTTTGTTGTCTACTATTGATTGGAAAATTCTATTTTTAATGCTTTTCATAGCACGATTTCAACCGGGTAATAAACAGAGCTTTCAGATTTTCATATATGCTTTACACATATTTTTGTGACCATTGGAGTGTCCCAATTACTTGACTTGTTTGATATGCATCCATATACTTTCACAAATGATATTGTGCCACTTTTTCATAACATATGGTATTTATATGATTTTGATATCTATTGGCACACAGTTCCATATAACCTGGATTTGAACATGTGATTTGGGTTGGATACCCTATGATGATTCCATGCTTTGGGCTTGGTGCCCCCCATTCCCCCGCTGCATAGCATTTACCACGATATGGGATTGGTGCTCCCCATTTTTCCGCTATATAGCAATTTTCCGTAACTACGAAAAACATTTGACAGAGGCACCCATTGTGTCCGAATACGCTTTGGCCAGAGCTATCCCCCAAATGTTGGATTTATGTTGATGATTGTACTTGTGATAATTACGGGCTTGTTGGATCAGTCTGCGGCCAACATTGGGGTAGAAAGCTATTGTTTTACATATATGCATTGTGAAAACCCTCAATGCGCCTGTCACTGGTCACGGTAGACTCTTGCCGGGAATATTTCATTGGCCGACTCTTCATGATATTGATGTAAATATTGGTTGCATATCTTGCTTTCTGATGTGTGCGTATGATATATAGTTTTGAAATGACATGATCGGTTTGCACACTGTGGATTTTTTTTTTTACCTTATGCTTTGACACTCCAAGTTCACACCGATATTAATAGTACGATATCAATCCCCTCACTTATTGAGTATCATCCCCCTTTAGGTGCTCACCCCTCGCATTCTCATCTTACAGGTTTAGCCTTGAACTAAGGGTTAGTAGGTTTTTGATTTCGTTGAGCATTTCGGAGACACCGGATTTGGCTACGGTTACCCACTCTTCCGCGAAAATCATTTGAAGTTATTGTTATATTTAGAGCATTTAGTTGACCATTGTATTTATATACCTGGGATGACTGTATTATACTTATGTTGACTTGTAAAAATGATAACTCTCATTGATTTGATATATTGATGCATTGAGGCATATTGTGATGACTTGGGAATTGAATTGGTATGTAATACATTCGATTGGATGTTGTTATTTGCCTTACAGTGTCTCGATACGTGGGACGTTGTGCTCGTGTATCAAGGTGCCGCGGCAGTTGTCGCGTACTCGGCCCGGGGGTAAATCAGGGCGTGACAATTTCTATTTAATACTAATAAATTATTATTGTTGTTGATTCTTAGGCATTTAATTTTTAGATTATTCTAATGTTTAAACTATTATTTTTTTTTATCAATTGAAACTCAAGCAAGTGCCCATTCTTGTTGCCTTAATATTAAATTCAAAATTAAATATATTGTACAATTTAGAAAATTTAGTATTTTTAATTACTTGTACATTGTATGTACAATAGAAAATGAAAGAAAATAGGAGTTTGATATACAATATGAACTTACCCGAGCATTCATAGGTTATGGCTAAATTCATTGATAGAGTGCAATTGTTTTAGAGTTTGCAATGAGTTAACCTGGCTTTATAAATGCAGATGTTATTTCATGTCTATGTAACAAGTGTTATAACACTAAACTTATAAATACAGACACCTTTACGCAAAAGGCTTCACATTGCATTATCGCAATTGGATTTCTTATGGGGAACCAATGTTGCCTTGTGAGCAAAGAGGTTAGGAGGCTGTTGTAATAATAGAACATTGATGCCCCAGTTATGACCAACTAAATCCCTACGAAAGAATGGTTGCTGATGTTACTACTTCAATTGGTTTCTTCATGGGACCATGTAACTTGATCATGGCACAAAACATCTAGTAGTCCACTTCCAATATTTTGATGAGCCATGTACTGATCCATATCAGGTCTCAAGGGGTGCTTCCATGCATTTGCATCTTCATTTGTATTTTTAATTTTCATATACATGACATAAAATGTATGGTTTAGCTTATGGATGCTCGTTGTGCATAGTAGATTTGTTCGTGACCTTAGGGTCTAGTGTAGCTAGAGTTAAGCTTATGAGTGGCCTAATGAATCGTGCAACTAAACCGGTCTATTCAGTTGATAGGAGAGAAAAAACATAATTTTTGGTCCAACTGATCCTCATTTGTTCAAGCTCAATTGTGTTCTCTATACTTCCGGTACAAGCCTCAAGTGGACCCCACTTATGCAAAGGAAATCCAAGCAATCTAAACCTAACTGAGCCAAATTACAAAAGACGCAAGTCATAAATACTCAAGGTAGGGACATTTATGGAGAAAGTGACCCAAAATACATTTAAAACATAGCACTCTCTTCTCTCCTCTCAAAATCATGACCAACACACTTAAAGTAGTATCATGCCTAGATTGCTTTTGAGTTGTTGAAAGATTTTTGACATTTATTAGTTGCTACTTGAGCTAATTAATAAGAAATTGGCATGTTTAAATTGTTACTTTTGCTGTTAGTTGAGAACATGACATGTATATGCTTCTCTGTGAGTGGAATTCATAGGTTGATGACCAATTGGGCGAGTTATGTTTGGCATGCTATAGTTTGGTGTCAACCGTTGTTTCAGGCCAAATGTGAGTGTAAAATCAAAGAATTGCTATTTGAGCTGTTAGATGAGAACATGGCATATGCTTCCGTGTGAGTGGAATTCATGACCCTAGGCTTGGTTATGCTTTCATATGATAGAAAGAGGTGTTGAAACTTTATTTTCATCAAGCTAAAATCAAAGAAATGCACTGTTATAGCCTTAGGTTGATGACCGATTAGGTTTGGTATGAACCATTGTTTCAAGACTAATATGAGCCTATACCCCCAAAGAATTGTAAGATAAGTTATGGGGTTATCATGTTCATGTGCTCAATATGTTATCCCTATGGTTTCATGCACATTTGAGATGTTTATATAAAAAAACGTGCTTCCCAAGTGTTGACTGCATGATTGGCATGATGCTTGCTAAGGTTTGGAATGTATAGCTTTAAAATGCTTATGTATGCTTCCATGCGAGTATAAGCCCTTTTTAGGCATAATCTAGTATCAATGCGTTTGTATGAAACATAATCTTGATTATGATCAATTGATAAACCCTCTTTATATATGTATAGGGTTTAATGTATGATCTAAGTCATAAGCTATTGACATGCCATGCCTAGTTGATGAATGATTATGACCCTAAGATGTTTCCAATGCCAATGCTTTATATGAAATGGTTGCCTAGGATATATTCCTGTATAGATATAGAATATGGAATGAAAAGATTATGATTACACCTTTACCATGTTATTTGAAATTTATATTTTCTTATGTTTAAGAACCCTGCAATGTGATACTTCATGGTTGAATTGTATGCCCATGATCATGTTCTGTGTTTGGCATTTAAGGTTAACCAATATAAGGATGGCTAAGGCAAGGATTTGTTAAGACATTAGTCTTATTTGTGACAAGCATGCGCTCGTGTCATATATAATTGGCATTACATCAAGCATGCAAGATATTCCATGTTAGTTACAAGATAGTATGAAGTGGGCATCTCTAAGCTCCTAGAGATTTGAAATATAAAAAAATAGGCATCTCTATGGCCCTAAGATGTGGGCAACTCTATGACTGTAAGATGTAAAGAAGAATGTGGCATCCCTATCGCCCCATGACTTCTGCATATCAATCACGTCATCTTTATGGCCTTATGAAGATGACATATAGCTTTCCATGGCAGAAAATGATGTTGCGTAATGCATATATATGGCATTGCCCCTGGTGGGCCAAATGAGGAGTAATACAACACCTTCAGATAGCAAGGTAGTAGTATGATCCAGTTGTCTTTTCTCTCTTGACCTATGGAGTGAAGATGCACTACAAAACAAGCGAGTTATTCTGACGGATTAAAACCGTCTCTTAAATATGATAAAACCGTTGGCAAAAGCTTCTCCGACGGATGGGGTTTTAGTCGGTAATATACCAGTCGGGATAGGTGTATTCCGACATTTTTCATGACCGTTGGAGTATGTCATATATTTATAGTAACGGTCAGAAAGTGTTAGTAAAATTACGCTAAGCATGGGTAAAAATTATTATATTTTATCATCAGTTACCATTCGGTTACTACTTGCTTACTACTCAGTTACCATTCGGTTACTACTTGCTTACTACCTAGTTACCATTCGGTTACTACTTGGTTACTACTTAGTTACTACTTGATTTTGATTATCACTCAGTTACGACTCGGTTATTATCACTCGGTTAGCACAAGTATTATCTTTTGTCGTCGGTTACTAGATAACCGTTAAGAAATGTAACTGTCATTTAGAAACGGTTATTTATATGTTAGGAAATGTTATAACTTTTATCGTCGGTTACCACTCGATTACTACTCGGTTACCACAATTGTTACCTTTTATCGTCGGTTAGTCATTTATGGTCGGTTAGTACATATGTTCATATGTTATATCGGTTACTGTAGTCATTTATCCGTTAGCAAATGTTACTATTTCGTCAGTTATCACATACTGTACGATTACCACACAACCTGACATTTTAGGAAATATTATAAACTATAAAATAAAGAAATTACTAAAATAATAAAATATTTTGTATTATTGAGAATGATTGATATATTAATAGAATAAGAAAAAAATATTACATATCAAATAACTATATATCTTCTCTTCTCTTCTCTTCAGCATATCTTCTGCCCCAAATATGCTTGAGTCGCAGCATCAACTTTCATATCAATCTATTCATAAAAAGGGTTATAAAAAAATATTATCTTTTCTGAATGGAGTATGCTAATCCATTCATAAAAATAAAAATTATTAAAAATAAAAATATTACCTTTTGGATGCAGTCACGTAGAGATAATGATTGTTGGTTGGGAGCTAAGAATACAAATAATTTAGATTATTATTAAAAACAAAAATGAAATTGAAATTAGTAATATTGTGTGAAAACAAAAAAATAACATTCGTACTTAACTAAACCAGATGATTAGGTTTTTTCGAAGTCAAGTTGCTCTAGGATGATTGTGATTCTTCAAAAATACGCATCCTTCGTTTAATTCATCCAAAATGAGCACAATCTGTGAAAATTTAAAATATTTCAAAATATAATATAATCTAAATTTTACTTAAAAAAATATGTGATTACCTGCTTCACGAAAATTTTGGTTGATTCACAAGCAAGAGCTTTGAGCGGAAATCAGAGGTTTTGAGGGGAGGAAGGGAAAGAGGGTTCAGAGGGAATTTATAGAATATTTTGTTTATTTCCCCGCCTAAACAAATTTTCAAAATTTTCAAAACCCCGTCAATTTTTTTCGCTTTTTTTAACCTTTTTACCGCCTTTAGATCATCAAGTTTTACCGCCTTAGAGTTTAATTTCATCTTAATCTACCGCTCTTTTTTTATTATATCATCAAAAATTTTGTATTTTCATTTATATTTTTATTTCTGTTACCAACTATTACTATAATATTATAACATTGTTACTATGTTATGTTATAATATTATTACTAAATTACATTAAAAACTTTTAATTTTATTTTATTACATTATTTAAATTAATAATATTAATTATACCATTATTCTACATAATTCATATTTAAAATTTTTTATATATTAATTATAGCATTATTGATTAAAAGGCCGGTGCTCGTCATGGACGCATGCCTACACGGGTGCCTGCGCAGCATGCATGTAGCCCATGCAAATGTGTGCATGGGCGCCCGCATGGCATGAGTGCATATGCCCCCGCGTAAGGCAACAGCGCATGCAAGCGCCTGCGCAAGGCGCCCGCGCGGGCGCCCGGCTATACCAACACGGGCGCCCGGCTATGCCAGGCGAGCGCTCTAGCATGGGCATGCACACATGGAAGCTACCGTAAATTAGTATATTATTAAATTAGTAATTTATATATTATTATTTTAAATTATTAATATTATTATTTAAAAATTATAATAATAATTCTCACAAAAATTAGGCAGTAAATTTTGTTAAAATCCCAAAAACATTTTACATTTTGGTATCAGCCACCAAAATTTTTTATTTGTTTTTTGTTTCAACCGCGAAAAAATTAGTTTTTGCGCTAAATTATCATGTTACTTACTTGTTATATGTCTATTTCTTTTTTTTTTTCTTTTTTACTTTCTTTTGTTTGCTTTTATTTAAACAAAAACAATCTGAAACAATTATTAAATTAAATTGACTTTGTGTTAGGAAAATCAAACCACCTAACCATCAAATTCAAGTGAAATTCATTAAAATTCATTGTCTCATTATGGTTAGAAGATGATATAATAGATTTAACAAAATTAATCAAACCATTTGAAAAATAAAATTCATTGTGTATGATGTTTTGCCTTTGACAAAATTGGGGAGAAAATTTTAGATTGTTAAACTACTTGTAAAATTAACATGATGAACTAAGAGGTGTTAGCTAAATATCAATTGCGTGTTTTTAAAATTGGTTACTTTAATGAATGAACTAAATTAAATCTGGTCTTAAGTATCTATCCAAGAATAATGTTACTAGTGCAACATAAATTTTATCTTCGCCCCTAGTAACATTAACTTGGTCTTGCTACCTAAATGTCAATAATGGTAATTGAGCAATTAAGCAAATATTTGTTCTATCTCATCATATCACTTGTTAGTGGGTGAGATGGATATTGTTAGTGGGTAGTACAACTAATAAACACGATATTGTTAGTTGTTGGTGAGTAGTACAACATTAAATTTATTATTACATAATTTGATATTATTTTTTTAAATATTATTCTTAAAAGAGATGACAAATACTATAGATATATATTATTCAATACATACTACTCAATAGTGACTCAATTGCGAGTGTAAGTATATACTGTCATATATATATATTAATATTAAACTCTATTAAACTTTAATATCCTATGTACTGTTTTATATGAAGTGAATGTAATATGTTCGAAAAATAAATCAATTATGGTTGAAACTTTATAGTAAATCATAGTAAAGACTTTATTATGTGAAATTTAAGTAAAAACTAGATTTAATCATTTGTTTAATTAGATTAATCTGGCAAGACAAACCACAAAAACTCTATTACTTATAAGGAGTTGTAAGAGTGTATATATGAAAAAATTAACAAATTCTAAAAATTAATTCTAAAAATTACATTGCATAAGAACTATAGAGAAATGAAGGCAATGAGTATAATAATATAGTGACTAAGAAAAAAAGAGAGAGGGTCAAAAAATTGTGAAATGTAGTAATTAGTTAGTAAGTACTTCGTAAGTAAGTAATAAAAATCACAAGGCGGTATTAATTAAAAGTATAAAAAAAATTGTGAGAAATTAAAAAACGCGGTAATGAAAAAAGAGGCGGGAGAAAAAGCGCGAAAACGAAGTTTTAAAAATTTATTTGTGAAAATTATATATTATAAATTCAATCCAGGCGAAACCCCTAACTCAAAATTTCTTCATCCTTCCCTTCAAAGTTTTTCTCCCCAAACTCTAACTCAAAATTTTTTCATCCTTCCCTTCAAAGTTCTTCTCCCCAAACTCATTTAAACCTCTCACTCATACTTTATAAAATTTTATCTGCCATCAAAATTTTTCCATCCTTCCCTTGAAAGCTCTTCTTCCCTAACTCATTTAAACTCTTCACTCACACTTTGTAAAGTTTTATCTTGGATATTTGAAAGAACAACGGATGAACATTATACGAAAAATCACAACTACTCCAAGTTCAGTCGAACAAGCTCAATCATCCAACATATTACCCAGGTTTTAAAAATAAACATATTATTTTTTTTTAATTTGAGATTTAATATTAAAATAGAAAATTTTCAAAAAATTGACGCAGAAAAGGAAAAATTTTGTGGAAACTTATTTTCAAAATTTGTTTATGAAAATAGAGAGAGATTGTTACAGCGGAAGTGCAAAAATTTTGTAAAAAATTTGAAAATATTTTGGGAGACAAATAATATAATAAATATATTATTATAAATTATATTATAAATTTACCAATTTAGATCAAATTATCGAGCTAATGTACTTTTTCATAATATAATATTTGTATAATAATCATTTAATTATTATTAATATTATTTTATATAACTTAATTAATTATTTTAGATGTGAAATAATATTTCAAGCGGTGTCAATATTAATAATTTTAAATCATTAAGTTCGCTAAATTGTAAATAATTTTCTTAATTTTTATTATTATTAATTTAAATAAAATTACTAGAAATTTAAATAATTAAAAAATTGCTTGCCTGCACTGTGTTAGACCGCTACAGGCGCTGTGCGCATTCGAGCGCCCGCACTGGCGCCTGCCCATGCTTGCGCGGGCGCCTGCCCTTGCTCGCGCTGGCGCCCGCAAAGGCGGGCACTGCACGCTGGCAAGTGCGCATGCGAGCGCCTGCCCTTGCTCGCATTGGCGCCCGCGTAGGCAGGTGCTGCGCGCATGCGAGTGCCCGCACTGGCGCCTGCCTATGCTCGAGCAGGCACCCGCGTGGGTAGGTGCCCCGTGCAAGCAGCGCCCGTGCGGGTGCCTGCCCTTGCTCGCACTGGCACATGCCCATGCTCGAGTGGGCGCCCGCGTGGGCAGGCGCCCCACGCAAGTAGTTCCCGTACGGGCGCCGGCGGGGGCAGGCGCCTAGCAAGCAGCGCCCGTACGGGCGCCCGAAGGGGGCAAGCGCCCAGCACAAGCAGCGCCCGTGCGGGCGCCCGCGGGGGCAGGCGCCCAGCACAAGCAGCGCCTGTGCGGGCGCCAGCTTGCTCAGCTTCCTTTTATTTATGCTTTATGCAAAAAAGGGTAAAGTGTTGCAAACACTCGGATTCGAACCTATGACCAACTGAATTTTTGGGGTGTTAACCATTAATCCACAACTTTTTTCTTGGGTAAGATTCTCTTTTTTTTTTTTTCTTTCTTTCTTCCTACCAATCTCAAACTGATTAGTTAGTTGAGCGATTAGTTTCTGAATTGAAATGATTCACTTCATCACACAGAGCCAGGCTTACAAGCACTTAAATGTAGTAAGTATGTAGTAAATATGTAGTAATTAAGTAGTAAGTGATTTTTTCAACAACGTAGCGGTATTGATTTAAAATATAAAAAAAATTGTGACGAATTAAAAACGCGGTAATTAAAAAAAGGGCGGGAGAAAAAACGCCAAAGAAAAAATGGGCGGGATTTTAAAAATTTGTTTGTGAAAATGTTATATCATAAATTCTACACGGTCATCAAAATTTCTCCAATTTTTTCAACAACGTGGCGGTAATGATTTAAAATATAAAAAAATTTGTTACGAATTAAAAACGCGGTAATGAAAAAAAAGGTGGGAGAAAAAACTCCAAAGAAAAAATGGGTGGGATTTTAAAAATTTGTTTGTGAAAAAGTTATATTATAAATTCTGCGCGGTCATCAAAATTTCTCCATCCTTTCACCATCAAAGTTTCTTCATTTTCTCTTAAAAGCTCTCCTCCCCTAACCTATTTAAACCTATTAATGAGTATTGTATGAAAAATCACAATAATTCTAAGAAGAAGAACAAATATCAGTCTGAACAATCTCAATCTCCAAATGTTACCAGGTTTTAAAAATAAGCACATTATTTTAGTTTGATATTTAATATTAAAATGCTGTTTTTAATTTTTTATTTTGAACAGTTGTGAAGAAATATAGAAATCAATACTATCAAGATATTTTGGATCAAAATGTTTTGGATTCAGATAAAGAAAAGGGCTCTCGGTTAATATTTTCATTTACAATCATAATTTATTATTTAATATGTACAATTTACTATTTACAATGATTTTTGACAGATAAAGATGCCTTCAAACTTGATGAATATTTTTTTTTCGAACATCTCAGAATACATGTAGTTATGTGACATATGCCTTTGTTTTTTTTTTTTGGAAGTAAGTAACCGATATAGATCACTGTAACATGATAAAATAGTAATTTTAGAGTAAGACAATATAAACAACACATGTAGTAACCATGTGGTAATCGATATTAAAACCATGTGGTAACCATGGGCATCCACGCTTGTCTGTGTGGGGCAGGAGCATCCAAGCTCTATGCATGCCCACGCATGCGTAGGCTCCGTACTCTTGCAAGCAACCACACGGGTGCCCACGTGCTCTGCATGCCGGCGCGCATGCAAGCGCTTGCCCATGCTGTGTGCATGGTCTATCGCCCAAACGGGCGCCCGCCTTTGCCCACACAGGCCCCCGCGTGCGAGCATGCGATATGTCAACCATTATACCACAAAACACAATTGAGTCAACCATTATACCACAATGTGATATGTGCTATTCTATTTTCTTTTCTTTTCTTTTCTTTTCTTTCTTCCTAGTTATCTCAACTTCAATTTTTTTTTTATCTGCTTCTCACTTTTTTTCCCCTTATCTTACTCTAACCTCTATTATTTTTCCTTCATGAGATCTTTTTTTTTGTTTTTCTATTCTCATTGAGTTTTTTTTACTACTATTTTGATATATTCAAACCAATTTATTTGAATGATATTTAAATTGAATATCATTAATGAATTATAATTTATTAATTTTATATATTTTGAATGGTAAATATTTGTAATTAAATATATAGATTTTTTAAATTATTAATATATTATAATTTAAATTCCATACTCATTCAAAAAACAAAAAATAAGAAAAAAATAAAACACAATTAAATTAATTGAAATAGAATTAATTAAAATAAAAAATGAAAAAAATATAATAGTTGAAATATAAATAAAAAAAATTAGATTTAGTGAAATTACAAATTACCATTAAGTGCATATGTCGTTTGGCATGTGCGGGGGCCTGTGCTAGCATGACGGGCGCCTGATGGTTACTATCCACTTACAACTTACCAGTTAACTATATATCACAAATTTATCACAAACTTATCACTATATAAATTTACTTACTTACTATCTACTTACCACCTACTTACCACCTATTTACCGTCTACTTACTACCCACTTATCTAGTTAAAACTACTACTATCATAAATTTACTACAACTTACTACTTACTTACCATCTACTTACTACCTACTTAAAATTACTACTATCATAAATTTACTACAATTTACTACTTACTTACCATCTACTTACTACCATCATAAATTTACTACAATTTACTACTTACTTACCATCTATTTACTACCTACTTATCTAGTTAAAATTACTACTATCATAAATTTACTACAACTTACTACTTACTTACCATCTACTTACTACCTATTTATCTAGTTAAAACTACTACTATCATAAATTTACTATAACATACCACTCAGACTATTTTCAAATATAAAAGTATATGATACAAATATGATAACAATTTTATGTTTTAGTGACGTTACAATATATATGTTAGTATAAATATAATTTATACAAACGGTTTGTTATAACGGTGAGAATTAAATATAGTTTTAAAATACGGTGGAATTTGTATGTTGCCATACATTTAAAACTTATAGAGAAGTAGACAATAAAAAAGATTTATATTGAAACTGTTTTTAAACCGTGCCAAAAAGACTATTACATTTACTGACTATAATTTTTAACTATCACAATTGAATATTGTTTTACAGACAATTGTGTGGTACCTTTACAGATGGTTGCTGAACTTTTCTTCATGGACATTTTAATCTATTGGGAAAAACTTATATTTTTTGACGATTTTATTAGAAACCGTCTCTATAAAGTATAAAAACCGTAACTAAAAATCTCCGACCCTAAAAGTTACCGTCGGTATAATACTTTAATTTTGTAGTGATGGTTTCTGGAGTTGAGACTCATTCATGAGGAATCGAGGAAAGGCTCTTCCCTCACAATAGGTTAAGAAAGTTAATCACTGCCCTTAGTTATGCTACTTGGTGTTTGTCACATAGAGTAAGGTATATAAAGAAAAAAAGAATGAATGAATGATAAGATCAAGAAAAAAAATGTTTAGAATACTAAAATAAAATAAAAGACTATGACCAAAATCGAGTAAAACATATTGTCTTCTCTGTAACACCGACTCTCAGTGTATGCTCATGTATCCTATTTTATCTTTATATATGATGATTTTCATAAATCCGTTTATAAATTTCACTCAAAAATTTTTCCGATAAAATTTCCCTAGAAAATTTTTGTTCCAATTTTTAGGCATAAGTGAATAATTTCGAAATGATCCACAAATGGTCCTATGATGATAAGATATGATTTTGAGAGTGAGAAGATTTTTAAATTTGATAAATAATTATTTTTAGGGTTAAAACGACAAGAGTCCAGAAATTTGGTCCGTAAACCCTAATTCGGATCGATTTTGACAAATAGGGTCGACACGACCATATTAAATTTCGAAATCGGTCCCATTGGGCCTAATATGTGATTTTGGGCCTAGCGTGAAATTTTGAGAATTTTTAAGGTCAATTTATAATTTTTATAAGTCCAAGGACCAAATTATAATTAACAAGAACCTAGAAGCAATTTCTCAAAAGATAGAGATTTCAATGCAATAAGATGGTAGACAACAAATTGGACAAGCATTTAATGTCAAAGCACGGTGTGGTATGGAATGAAAAAGCAAGCATTTATTTGAGATATGTTGATGATGTACAAACCTTGACTTTTGGGAAATGAAGTGTGTTTGTAATAATTAAAGGATTCCAACCCCTTCATTTGTTGCACCATGAAGTGGACATGAGTGAGAGGAAGAAGAAAGAAAAATGTGGAGCATTCTTCATTCCTTCAAGACCCAAGAGTGAAAATGAGTGAGTCCAATCTAGGAGGAGAAGATGGTATTGGAAAATTTCTTCAAATCTCTAGACACATTTGAAAACAGGGTAAGGCCTTCTTTTGCATCTTAGAATACTATATTTTTGTTTTGAACTCAAAGAAAGACTCTTAACTTGGTGTACCTAGGGTGACCAAAGGCTGGGACTAAGTGGAAAGCTTGCTTGAGTTTTGGAAGGTAAAGAAATTGAGGTAAATTTTCTGTTCTATCTTGCTTTAAATTCTATTTCTGTTCGTGAATTTACATTTGTTTTAAGATATCTTACAGTCTAAATTTGAAAATGCTCTAGTTAAGTAAATTGTAGATCCAATTCTTATCTTTCCAACGAGATAAGAACTACCTTAATCAAGTATTTGTGCCAAACGTTATGGCATTTTTCCTGAAGCATGACAAAAAGTTGTTTTGTTTCGGACTATAAAATGAGTGTGTACAAACGAACCATTTCCAACTCTATTTTGGAGAAACGCAAAACATAAACGTTGTAACTATCTTGCTTGTCTACCATATATTACAATTTCAGCCAAAATGCACAAGGGAATCAAAAGTTATATTTTTTTTTCCTAAAGGTGTGTTGGTAGAAATTTTGTTTCCAACTAAAAACTGCCTGTTCTAATCATGATTTATTTCAACCCCTTTATCGGCATAATTAAGTGAAATACAAAACACAAAAATTGTAGATCTATGTCTTAGGAATGACATGTTAACATTTCATTAAGTTTTGATAAGTAGAATAAAAGTTATAGATTCTGAACAAAAATTGGAGAGAAGCTGAAATCGGAATACGATTGAAACAAATTGAGGATTTCTGGGAATTCTGTGATGTGAATTTGATAAAGTGTATAAAATGAAAGTTATAGGTCATGACGTTACCTACAACATGTCACAATTTTGCTTGGAATGGAGTTTTGTGCAAAATGTTGTAGCTTATTTCCAATGACTGCGCAAGTTTGAAAATCAGTGGACTGATTTTCTTCATAAGAGTTATTTGATTTTAACGAGAGGAGCACTTGATTTACGCTTCGTGGTAACATTGGGGAGTGCGTTACCCTCCCCCAAACTGTGAGTGGGACTTTGACGTTTGCTACTGATGGGAAAATCCTATTTTAAATGCTTTTTATAGCACGATTGCAAATGTTTGATAGATTGAGTTTTCAGATTTTCATATATGCTTTACACATATTTTTGTGACCATTGGAGTGTCCCCAATTACTTGACTTGTTTGATATGCATCCATGCGCTTTCACAAATGATATTGTGTCACTTTTTCATAACATGTGGTATTTATATGATTTTCATACTATTGGCACACGGTTTCATATAACCTGGATTTGAACATGTGATTGGGTTGGATGCCCTGAGATGATTCCGCGCTTTGGGCTTGGTGCCCCCCATTTTTTCGCTGTATTACAATGTTCCGTAGTTACGACGGATATTTGGCAAAGGCACTCGTTGTGCCCGGATATGCTTTGGCCAGAGCTATCCCCCAAATATCGGATCTATGTTGATGATTGTACTTGTGATATTTCTAGGCTTGTTGGATTAGCCTGCGACTAACATTGGGGTAGAGAGCTATTGTTTTTATATACATGCATTGTGAAAACCCCTGATGTGCCTATCATTGGTCGAGGTAAACTCTTGCCGGGAATATTTCATTGGCCGGCTCTTCATGACATTGATGTAATTATTGGATGTATATCTTGATTTCTGATGTGTTCATATGATATATAGTTTTGAAATAATATGATCGGTTTGCACACTGTGGATATTATTACCTTATACTTTAATGCTCCAAGTTCACACCGATATTAATAGTACGATATCAATCACTTGTTAATTACCATCCCTCTTTAAGTACTCACCCCTCATATTCCCATCTTACAAGTTTAGTCTTGAATCGAGGGCTAGTAGAGTTTTGATTTCGTTGGGCATTTCGGAGACATTGGGTTTGGGTACGGTTACCCACTCTTCCGCAGTAATCATTTGAGGTTATTGTTATATTTGGAGTATTTAGTTGACCATTGTATTTATATACCTGAGATACTGTATTATACTTATGTTAACTTGTGAAAATCATAACTCTTATTTGATTTGATATATTAATGCATTGAGGCACATTGTGATGACTTGGGGATTGATTTGGTCTGTAATACATTAGATTGGATGTTGTTATTAGCCTTACGGTGTCTCGATACGCGGGACGTTGTGCTCGTGTATCGAGGTGCCACGGCGGTTGTCATGTGCTCAGCCCGGGGGCAGGTTGGGGCGTGACATTCTTCCTTCGGGTGGGGTTAGGGTTAAGTATGTGATGGAAGTATCTAACTCTTCCTCGAAATAATTCTAGAATCTACCAACTCTTCCTCGAAATAAATCTCGAATCTAGAAATTTATCATTCAACCTTGATGTCAAGCCACAACCTCCAGCACTAAATTATTTCCTGAGTCCTATTTTGCATTCTAACACAATATAATCAAGTGGAAGTAAAGTAAAAGATTATGAGAATTAAATAGATGGCTATGTTGTTCCTTTCTAAAATCATCCATTATGTCTATTCTGTTTGCATTCTCTGTCACTTGTATGCATCAAATCATGATTTATATCAGCATGTATTGTTTCTATACTTCAACTTTCTTAAGAAATGTCATGAAATATGTTCATGTTGGAATTTTTAATGCACATACACGCAGTGGAAGTATAGTTAAATTTTTCGGAATAATAATAATATCAAAATACGGGACATATCTCGATGAATAAATATGCAAATTTTGAGAATCGTGATACTTTCTTCATCAATCTCATAGTCGAGGTAATAATTATGTTACGGACTATTACCGAAATATCACGACATCGCAACCCTCAATCCAGTGTCGAAAGTGACGTGAAAATTCCCTACTCATAATTTTCTTTAATCCTCTAGGATCTCTCACGAGATTTGTGTCTTTCCCAAAAACAAAAGTGTGCACACCATTTAGTTTTTTTATACACTGAGAAATTATTCTCACTTCACACAATTGAGGAAGGAGACTATTTCTTCACGTAGACTATTGGAAGGAAAGTTAGGGAGTTGTAAGGGAGTGGGATAATGGGCTTAACCACCCATTATCCTCTAAGTAAAAATTCAAAATTTTTACTTTGTGGTTAAATGCCCCACGTGGGCACTTTCAACCAACAGCTCAACATGATAAAGAATATATAAAAGAATTGGTACGAAACATGTCATCAACATGATAAAGTATAAAAGTAATGCGATGAAATAATCCCAATATTTTGAAACTAAAAGAAATTCCATGAAATTATCCTAGCATGATAGAAAACGGAAGAATGGCTGTGGAGATATGACCAACATGATAAGAAAGCTATAAGATATGATTGAAAGACCTCATGATTTCATGATTTTTAAACTATGGGATATGATTGAAACAACTCATGATTTCATGATTTTTAAACTATGGGATATGATTGAAACAACTCATGATTTCATGATTGTTTAATTATGTTCTTATTTGATTATGACAATGCCTATAGAAAATGCTTATGCTTTGGTTTTATGAAAAATGAGATAGTAAATAAGTAAGCATTCTCAAAATGTTTAATTTACACTTATTGATATAATGACAACCATGATTTCAATCCATGTTATTCTTTGAAAGCACACTTTTATGTTTTCTAGGGTCATTTTCTGATGCTTGCACAGCTTAGTGGTTTGGCTAACCTTTTCCTCCTTTTGTAGGTATATGAAGCAGCGTATGACACCTGTTAGACTTAGAGTAGCATGAGCTCGAGGATACTAGACATCCTTCACTATATTTTTGTAATTCAGATCCTTTGTTGCTTTTGGATAAGCATGGACTAAGATCTATTAGTTTAAAAAGTATTATACCAGTTATGTCATGATTAGAGGTCGTTGGAGTCTTAAATTAGCCACTTTGTTATGTTATAATGTTTATATTTTGTTATGAATACCTATTAGATTTAAGGTCGTTGACACTGGGCAGGTCAGGATGACCATTGTTTGCCAACTTTTGTTATTATAGAAGTATTTAATAGGTTTTTCTTGATGCTAATTTAAACCCTAAGTGGTCGAATAGTCATTTTTTAGGGGAGACTATGCCCCATTTTTTGGAAAGTGAGTTAATAAAAATTTCAAAATTTTCATATTTTTCTTTTGTATTTTCAGACATGTGGATAGCGATACACACACCACTACGATAGCGTTGTTTGTCATGTAATGTTTTTATTTTACTTTCACGTTAGAAAATATTATTCTTTTTTTAAGGGGCGACACTCAAATAGCTGGTAGTCCCATGGCAAACCCTAGTGGTAGAGCTAGAAGCTGTGATTGGGAGTGACATCTTGCCGAGCAGTTCACGGACATGTTATATGCTACAAAAAAATCAAGCTTATGGGAATCATACCATGTTATCAATGACGACATAGCTATTAAACGCTAAAGTGGAGTATAACTGCATAGAGGCAAGCTTCGACACAATGACAAACTCACAGGTAAGACTTTGTTGTTGACCCATCACTTGCCTTTTAATAATTACAGTGTAAAGAAGTTAGTCTAAGAGTTAGTCGTTCTTGTTAAATGAATAGACATGTTTAATGGTAAATTATGTGGCATGCTGAGGTACATCCTAGGAAAAAGAAGAAAACTTCATTCGCCAAGATGTTTTGCCTCCAATTGACTCCAAGATTCTAAAAGTTTTATCGATCCAATACTTGGCATGCCTCTCGTATTATAGAACCTAAAGTGATGTCTCAACTGTCATATGTAAAGAGGTAGAAGTAATTTGATTTGACA
The DNA here is from genome assembly GCA_033439265.1 of Dillenia suffruticosa. Classification (NCBI taxonomy): domain Eukaryota; kingdom Viridiplantae; phylum Streptophyta; class Magnoliopsida; order Dilleniales; family Dilleniaceae; genus Dillenia; species Dillenia suffruticosa. The sequence continues at coordinate 9,514,054 of JAVTVX010000018.1, read as the reverse complement.
TACCTTAAGTTTATGATAGGACCTCACAACATTTGATAAGGACTATGTGAAGATGGCTTTGCCCTATTCAGTCCACTTGGAAAAAATTATTCATATCAGATTGTGATCATGACTCTGTATAACCTACCGCCAAGAGTGTGCATGAAGTCGATGTATATGTTTCTTGACGACTATTGTACCTAGTCCACAAAATCCAAAAACATTGCTTGACATCTCGATATAACCATTATTAGACGAGTTGCTAATGTTGTGAAACGTTGGGGTAGAGACATGACACAACCACCGAGTGTGGATTTTTTATGAATGCTATATTTCTTGGGCCCTTTGCATATGAAATGTTTTCTGAGTGAAACAAAGTTGGAATTATGGCTTTATGCAGCATGCATGGAGAGGTCAAAAGACTTTTATTTGTGGCATGGTAAGAAAGTTGCACAATTTTGACTGTTATAAATAGTTTTTACTTGCAAATCACCCCTTTTAGACATGATAACCAACATTTCATCGAATGATTGGTTGGATAGATGATCCACCGCCAAGGTTGACATGCACGGAGGTGTGGAAGCATGTTATAGATTTCTCAATAGCGATTAAAGACACTCGAAGAACAATCACAGGTTTATGAGTAGATCATAAGTGGACTAAACATAAGTAGGCGAAATGGAGTCTTTTTTGGAACTTACCATATTAGAGGAATAATTTTGTTCGCCACCACAATGACATAATGTATATAGAGAAAAATAACATAGCAAATATTGCCAATATTGTTCTAGACGTGCCTAATCAAGCGAAAGACAACCTTAATATAAGGAGAGATTCATATTATCTTTGTTATCTGTTTGTAAAATGAGTTTTGATGATAAGTAAATAATGAGTAAAAGTAAGGAAATGATGAATAAAATAAGTTAGACTAATGAAAGATGAGTTTATGAATAATTAAAGATAGAAATATGAAACATAGACTTGAAGCAATTGACTCATCCACTAGCACAAGTCGACTTGCTAAGTATAAAATTGCTTTTAAGTTCAGATAAAATGTTAAGTCAGTTAACTCAAGACAAAACAATAGTCGACTATCCATATGCCTTAGGCAGATTGAACTTAGACAGTAGGTTATTCAAGTCGACTCACTCGAAATAGATAGTCGACTCAAAGAACATTCTATGAAATATAGCTAAGACAAATATAATGCACAAGTCAACCTGCCTAAAAGCCTAAGTTAACTTACGCATTTGATAAAACACTAGAATCAAACATTTAAATTTCTAACAGTCGAATATTTAAAAAACTAACGGTCAAAATGAGATAACATACATTTTATTCAAGTCAAGTTGACTTACTATAAATCATAAGTAAAGTTGCACATTTAACACTTAGAAAATTTCATAACAAACAAATCGACTCACATGGTAGCTCACAAAGCACAAGATACCGGGGACATGTCATGCACCACAACACATGTTAAGACATAGGCTAGACCCTAAAACATAAGTCATACACTAGCTTAAGTCAACTTACACATGATGATAAGTTGGCTCACACATTAAGTACTTAGAAAATCCATAAGTATAACACAAGCCATAACATGAGTCATGACACAAGCCATGGCACAGACCAAGACATAGGTCTTAGAGCATAAGGCTAAGTTGGCCTTCTCGTTGTAGCAGGTTGACCTACATAGTGTGAACATAGACTATCTTAAGTAAGCTATGGCTCAAGCCGACCTAGGGAACTCATTAAGTCAACCTACACCAGAACAAACATTGAAAATCTCAATGCATAATAGGCTGAGTCAATTCACACACTACCCCAAGTAGACTCCCATGTCCTGAATTTAGAAAATTCCAAATGAGCATAAACTTAAGCCGACCAAGCAAACATGATAAGTTAATCCATGTATGTGCTGAACATATAACATCTCAGAGAACATTGGGTCAAGTCGATTTGTATGCAAGACCAAGTCAACTTGAATAGAATTTGTATGTCACGGAATACTCCACTAGCATACATGCATTAGCAAGCCAACTTGCACTGTGCTAAGACAAGCTATACTAAGTCAACCTACCATAGATAGCAAGCCGACTTGCATGTAGTACAATGTATATATACTTAAGTAGAAACAACTATATAAGTCAACTCATCAAAAAACTCTAGCCGACTTGCATAAGGTATGAAACAGAAATAACTAAGTATAATCAAGCCTAAGCCGACCTGAAGCATTAGGAAGGTCGACCTACGCATGCTGCATAGGAAACATACTTAAGCAAATAGAAGATCATGTCGACCTAATGTAAAACGCAAGTCGGCTCACATAAGCCATAGCATGAAAATGCTTAAGTACAAAAAAGCATAATTCGACCTTGAGAGATGAGTAAGTTGACCCATGTAAGATTCGAAACATAAACATCTAAACAAACCCAAGAGGTAGTCGACTCGAGACTAATAGGTAGTCAACTCACACAGGCGTAGAACAATGCAAAATTCAAATGTTAGTCGACTTAATAGAAGAAGAAGTTGACTCGCTATGTGTTTTGGCTAATTGTTTAGAAAAACTATTTGAGTATTAAATAGAACTTCCAACCACCTTAATGGTTATGTTTGTGCATTAAATTATCTCCCACAACTATCATGTATAAATACAACATACCAACTGTGATGACCCATGGTATATAATCTGATAAAACATATATAACACCTCTAATATCAAACAAATAGGTATTAATAGCTTTTCCCGACCATCCAATAACAGACCATGGTATATAATCAGAATATAAACAAAACTATACATATAAGATTTTCCTTGGTCTTCAACTATTCATTTACATATAATAGGTATCTTGTACAAAACTAAAAGAAATACAAGAACAACACGTCTTAATAATATAAGCAGCTCAAAAAAGAGTAGGGATCGAAATCTCTTGACTCAAAGGGCTCTACCTTACGATTTCCTCTTGTCTCCCTAATCACTTGAAAATAAGGATATCGAGATCAATATAAACTAAACAAGTACACGAGGGACCAATAGCATGCATAATAAGTAATCAGGCATAGGAATCTTAATAATAGCATAGAAATAACGTGACATCGAAGAGGACACAAGAGATACACATTATCTCAAATAATCTTGAAGAAATAAATGCAATTATCACTCTATATTCATTATTTTTCTCTATTTTTATTATTCTAATTTGAAATTGATATTTTAAAAAAATGAATAGAATGTTGAACTAAGCTAATGTATAAGGATCTGGAAGAGCAAGCCAAAATTTGATATTTCTAAATGACATTTAGTTATTTTTAGGTTAAACATCTCAAACACTTCACTTGTTTTTAATTCTACCCTTGTAGTGAGAAGAAATACATCCATAGTTTCTCAAATTTCACCTGCAGCTTCTTAAAGCTTTCTGAACTCTATATACCAACTGTACTCCTTAACTTCACCACAGGTTTCACAAAACTTTCAGAGAAAACCTCATAGTATCACTTTCTCCTTATATTACTCTATGTTCACATAAGTAATGATCACAAAAATCCCAATTCACCACAGGATTACATAGAATTCATAACCAAACATCACGAATATGCAATACTTATAGTAAACCAACCCATAGCACTCCAATGAGTTATTTCGACAAGTTTCTAACACAAACAAGTTTTGATAAAACTGTCATATCTTGGGTTGTAATGCTTAGATTGAGATGAATCTAGTTGTTACACAAAATTAAGAGTTAGAGCTACAACTTTTATACTCACAGCATGTTTTAATTCTAATTGCACAGAAAAAGTCACATCAAATAATGTCATAACTCAAAATTCACAATGCAAGTTACGCAATCATAAAAAAATCAACATAGCTTCTTCTACACATATCGGATTGTGGTGATTCCAGTGGCCATTTAAAGATAAGATATAGGATTACAATATTTGTGTTCAGAGGTTAACCTAATTCAACCCAAAGGTAGCTAACAATTGAAGTAAATTTCAGGACAGAAATAGGCAAAAATGGGGTAGTGTTTCTGTAGAAAATATGCCACTTTGAAAATTCACAAAAAATTCATTTATCAATGAAACTCTTCAAATTATTTATCATTTTAAAGATTCTGATAGTTTCTTCAAAAAAAAATGCCAATTGATTTTCAATTATATAGAAAAAGATATTGACTAAAGAACAAAGTATGGTCATACTGTAAAATAGAGCAATTTTCTGTAGAGATCATGCTATTTTAAAAATTCACAAAAAATTCAATTTTTCATGTAACTCTTTGAATCATATGTCATTTTCATGCTATGGAGGTATAGTTTCTCAAAAGAAAACCCCACTTAATTTGCAGTTGTGAAAAAAAAAATATATTGAATAAAGAACAGATTATGCTCATACTGTTCAGATGTTAAATCATGGTTTTCTTTCATCTTTTGATATTCCAAAGTAAGATTTTCCTTTCTTTTTTCATTCCATCATTATTTAAATACTACAAACAATCTGAAAAGATATTAAACATAGCTATTAGAAATCAAAGAAACAATACAAGTATGGTATTTAGCTCAAATTTGTAATTTTTCCTTTGAGTTACCTTCCTTTCTTCTCTAAACTTTTTTGGATTTCTAACTTATTCTATAGATGTTCTACACTTCTTTTTGCTTCCCAAAGGTTAGGATTAAGATATATATATATATATATATATATATATATATATATATATATATATATATGTGTGGAGATGGTTTATATCAAACTCAAGTAGTTGTTTTAATAGAGTTTAGGGTAGGTTTATGAAGAAAGAAGGTGAAATCTGAAAATAGGCTTTCAGGAAATGGAAGATTGTATTTTAACCTCTTTCTCCCTCTCTCTCTTTACCTAAGTGGAATGTGGGGCTCCAAGCATAGTGAGCTGTCAAAGGTAAGAGTGCCATGTGATGGGTGATGATGTGCCATGGTATCTTTTTCTTTTTCTTTTTTTTTTTAAATTCATTTCCATTTCATTTTTTCCTTTTGTGGGTCCCATCTAGAACCTAATTTGGTTCTCTTATTGCTTTATTCATATTTTTTGTCATTCGCCAATATGTTCTACAATATATGCTAATTTTAATATACACAATCTGTAGTTAAAACCATAAATATAAAAACTAAATTATGCATTGCACATAAAAACTCAACGAATTTTAGTACAGTGCAAAACAATGGATTTAAATGTGCACATTAAAATGTAAATACATGTTTTAATATTTTCTCGAAATGAGACCTTACATTCTTCCCTCCTTAAAAGATCTGATCCTCTGGATCATCGTTCATGCTCAAAATGATATGGGAATCGCTTTCTCATTTCTGGTTCTAACTCTTAGGATATATTCTTGGAGGTATGGTGTCTCCACAGATGTTTTATCAATCGGATAATCTTTTTCCTTAAGTTCTACTCTTGAGACTCTAAAATCTGGACTGACTGCTCGACATAAGTTAAATTTTCAGTAATTTGGAGTAGCTCATGGTTGATCACATGTGAAGGATCATGAACATATTTTCTCTGTATGGAAATATGAAATGTAGGATAAACTCCCTCAAATGTTGGAGGTAGAACCAACTCATAAGCAGATAATCTAACTCTCGCTAAAATCTCACTACCCCTTTGATTAGAAACTTTTAGGAAGACTTTATCACTTATCTCAAATTCTAAATCTCTACATCTCTAATCAGCATAACTTTTCTAGCGAGATTGAGCTAATCTAAGATTTTCTTGAATGATCCAAAATTTTTTGTGATTTCTTATAGATAAGTAGGCCCTATCTCGGATTGAAATATCTGTTTCTCTCCAACTTTGTCCCAATAAAGAGGAGTCATACATTTTCTCCCATATAATGCTTCAAATAATGTCATGCCAATGCGAGAGTGGTAACTGTTGTTATAAGCAAATTCTATTAATATTAAATATTCAACCCAACAACCATAAAGCTCTAAAACACAAGTTCTTAACATATCCTCTAGAGTCTATATAGTCCTTTATAACTGACCATCTGTTTAAGGATGATATACTATAGAGAATTAAATCTAGTTCCCAACCTGATCTGAAAGCTTTGCCAAAATGGAGAAATAAATTGTATATCTCTATCAGAGACAATGGATATCGATATACCATGTAATCTCACGATCTAATCAATACAAAGTTTAGCTAATTTCTCTATAAAATAAGTCACTGCAATTGGTAGAAAGTGATCTGATTTGGTGAGATGATCTACTATAACATATATGGCATCATATCCTCTCATTGTTTTAGGCAATCCTAAAATAAAATTCATGGTGATACGCTCCCATTTTCACTCAGGGATAAGGAATAGCTCAAGTAGTCTACCAGGTCTCTGGTGTTCTGTTTGCACTTGTTGAAATATCAGGCATCTGCGAACAAACTCTATAATGTCTCTCCTCATACCGGGCCACCAAAAGGATTGATGTAAATCCCTATACATCTTGGTGGATCCTAAATGAATAGAAAATTCTAAATTATGTACTTCCTCCAAATACAATCTCCGCAATCCCTGAGCCTCCGGAACTACTACCATGTCTTGAAATCTGATTGTTTCATTTGATATATTGAATTCAGACTTCCCCCCTTTAAAAACGTCTTCCCTAAACTTAATTGTCACCTCATCAATTTGCTAAGCTACCTTAATGCGATCAGATAGATATGGTTGGACCATAAACGGAGCCAAAAGAGACCCCTGACCGGTAACCTCAGTATCAATCCTCAACTATTCAAGTTCAGCTATCATCTGGTATTCTTTTACTATAGAGTTGCTACTGGTACAGTAGATTTGTGGCAAAGGGTATCTGCTACAACATTTGCTTTTTCGGGTTTATACTGAATAGTAACATCATAGTTCTTTAATAATTCAAGCTATTTGTGTTATCTTAAATTCAACTCCTTTTGAGTAAATAAGTTTTAAAAATCTGATGATCAGTGAATATTTCATAGTGCTCACCATAGAGGTAATGCATCCAAATCTTCAAAGCAAAAACAATAGCTGCAAACTCTAGATCATGTGCAGAATAATTCTCTTTATAAGGTTTCAATTGTCTAGAGGCATAGGTTATCATATTTTGTCCCTGCATCAGTACACAACACAAACCAGTGCTGAATGTATCACTAAAGGTCACATATCCCTATCCACTAACCGGCAATGTTAGTAGTGGAGCCAATGCAAGTTCATCCTTTAAACTCTAAAAACTAGTCTCATATTGTTCATCACATCCGAAAGGTGTATTCTTACGAGTCAATCTCATAAATGGAGCAAATATCAAAGAGAAATTCTTAACTAATCAACGGTAATAACCTGCCAATCCTTGAAAACTATGCACCTCTGTAATTGTAGTAAGTAGGGATCAATTAACAACAGTTTTAATCTTTTTCGAATCTACAGAAAGTTCTCTATCAGAGACAATATGACCAAGAAATTTATTTCACTGAGCCAGAATTCATAGTTATTTAGTTTGGTATATAATTTCTCGGTTCTCAAAGTCTGTAAAGTAATACGAATATGCTATTCATGTTGAGCTCTATCTTAGAATAGACTAACACATTATCAATAAATCCACAATGAAGTCTTCTAGATAGCATTTGAAAATACGATTCATCAAATCCATGAAAACTGCTAGGGCATTGGTTAGAGCAAATGGCATAACCAAGAACTCATTGTGACCATAACTACTATGAAATACCATCTTAGGTATATCTTCCTCTCTGACCCTAATTTGACGATAGCCAAATCTAAGATCCAATTTGGAGAATCAACTGATTAAACATATTATCAATTCTCAGTAAGGGGTATTTATTCTTGATCATTATTTGATTCAATTTACGGTAATCAATACACAACGTCAAGAGACCATTCTTCTTCTTCACGAATAAAACTAGTGCACCCTAAGGAGAAACACTTGGAATAACAAACCCCTTGTCCACCAGTTCTTGTAACTGAGTTTTCAACTCTTTCAATTCAACTGGTGGCATCCTATATGGAGCTGTGGTGATAGGTATGGTATTTGACATCACATCAATAGTGAACTCTAACTCTCTAACTAGTGGCAATCCAGACAAATCATCTAGAAACATATCCAGGAAATCTCGAACCACTGTTATGTTACACAATTAAGATTACTCTTTCTTATCTTCAGTGATATAAGCTAAATATCCTTGACAACCTCTGGATAGCATTCTAGTCGCTTGAATGAAAGAAACAATTGGGGCTCTAATAAATCTATCACCAATAAAGAAAATATATTGTTATCCTTGTGATGAAAAGCAAACAATCTTCTAGTAAAAATCAACTTGTACATAATTAACTGATAACCAATGCTAATCAAATGATTGAATGCGTGGTACCCGAATCAATCAAAACACGCACATCATAAGAAAATATTTTTATCCTACCTATAGTCACATCCGGTGAAGCATAAGTGAAGCATAAGTGCAGTGACTACATGTACTCTAGCCTGACTTCCCAGGCTTGGTGGCATACCCTGAGGTCGTTTCTACTATGGCCAGTAAGCTTGGTATATTGGTTCTGGCTGCAATGAAATTGGAGGGGTTGTTGCCTGCTCAGCCGATAGAGATCCAAGTGGTGGAACATGTTGTAAAGGAACAAGCTGTGATTGCTAGGCCTAAGTGAACAACATGAAGTATAATGGCCCAGTTGAAACATGTAAAACAAAGTCTTGTTCATCCCTCATATAGCCTCGTATGAAGACTTTCACAAATGAGACACAATGGCCTCTTACGAGAGCTCTCTCCCTGCTCAAAATGCCTTTTCTTCTCCTTTTTCTTCTTCATGCATGAAGCTTGGACTTCTGCTGGCCTTTTTTCCTGTAACCTTTCTTAGCTGTCCTCAATAACCAATTATAAGGCCTTTGCAATGTTCACTAGGTCCCGATAAGTGATAAAAGGTAGAACTACTAGGTACCTCTGGAAAAATGATTGCAATCCTTTTCTAATCCTCTTTGCTCTCTTTTCTTTTATATCAACTAATTCTAGGGTATAAACCGACAGTCTTGCAAAGTGGTCTTCATATTGACTAACAGTCTGACTGCCCTTTCTCAAATTCTAAAATTCAAATATTTTCTTATCTCTAATAAAAGTAGGTACATATCTCTCATGGTAAATCTGAGTGAAATCACCCCTAGCAAACACACTGAAGGTCATTGCCATTTCGAAGTCTCAACTTCGAACTCCACCAACCATAGCTAGCTTCCTTCAGATAATGGGTGGCAAGTCTAACCTTGTATTTGCCAACAACCATAAATTCAGAGAAAAACCCCCTGCATTTCCACAATCCAGGTCTTTATAACCTAAGGATCATCACTTCCTGAAAAAATCATCGGTTCTATCTTCCTAAACTTAATCATCAATTTCTGAAACCAATGGTCATCCTGACACATACTAGTATTCCCTCTATCTCTAAGTCCCTCTCCATACCTAGTGGCTCACTGATCTCTACCTAATATAGCTTGATCTGATTCAAAACCAATTGATACGGCTGGAGTTGTTGAAACTGACGTAGCTGAAGAAGTAGGAGTGGCATGAATAGCCAGAGAGATATCTGTAGTTTCACTCCCTGTTACTGATTGAGACGATCTCTCTATTAATCTAAGAATGTCTCCAAACATAGTACCTACCGTAGTCACTAGAGCATCCAAAACTTGTCGCAAATCTAACTTTGGTGGTCTCTAAACACCGAGCATCTAGGATTCAGGCTCCTATCTCTATTCATCATCTCTTGGTTCCCCTTCATGAGGCATTTCATTTTGTTTTCTAGTCTTAACCATTTTATATGTAAGTAACTTGATGGATGCAAATGATAAACAACGTCACTTATTAGATAAACCACATCTATCTAGTAAGCTATACTTATAATCTTAAATCCTAGGTATAGATTACCCAAAACCTTGACCTTTGATATCAATTTTGATGACCCGCTATCTAGGCGTCGCACCCCTTGACAAAAGATAATAGATATGCAAATGTAGAAGCAATCAACATGACTAAAATGCTATATCTAGACTCGCAACAATTGCACTCCTCATGTGTGATAACATGGAATGAGATTTATATTAAAAATAAATAAATTAATTGTTATTTCAAATAAAATTATAGTAAAGTTTACCCTATTTAGTATTACTTAGCCACCTGGGATTAATATAAACCTGATAAAGACACAGAACACCTCTAATATCAAATAAATAGATATTAATGGTTCTCCCAGCCATCCAATAACACACCATAGTATATAATCATAATATAAACAAAACTATACATATAAAGCTCTCCTTAACTTTCAACTATTCATTTACATATAATAGGTATCTTGTACAAAACCAAAAGAAATACAAAAACATGTCTTAATAACATAAGTAAGTCAGAAAAGGATAGGAATCAAAATCCCCTGGTTCAAAGGCCTCAACCCGGTGATTTCCTCTTATCTCCCTGATCACCTAAAAACAAAGATATCGGAGTCAATATAAGTTGAACAAGTATACGGGGAATCAATAGCATGCATAATAAGTAATCAAGCATATGAATCTCAAAATCAGCATGCAAATAGCGTAGCATCAAAGAGTACACAAGAGATATACATTATCTTAAACAATCTCAAAAAATAAGTGCAATTACCACTCTAAATTCATTATCTTTCTCTATCTTTGTTTTTCTAATTTGAAATAGATGTTCAAAGAAATAAATAGAATGTCGAATCAAACTATTGCATGAGAGTCTAAAAAGTAAACCAAAATTTGGTATTTCTAAATGAAATCTAAGGTTTTTTTAGGTTAGACACCCCAAACACTTCACTAACTTCTAATTCCACTCTCGTAAGGAGAAGAGATACATCCATAGTTCCTCAAGTTTCGCCTACAGCTTCGTAAAGCTTTCAAAACTTCATATACCAACTATACTCCTTAAACTTTGCCCGTAGGCTTTGCAAAACTTTCGAAAAAATCATCATAGTATCACTTTCTCTTTATATTACTTTATGTTTACATAAGTAATGATCAGAAAGATTCCAATTTATCATAAGGATTACACAAGCTTCATAACCAAATATCATGAATATGCAGTACTTATAGTCAACCAGTCCGTAGCACTCCAATGAGCTATTTCAATGAGTTTCCAGCATAAAGAATTTTTGATAAAATTATCATATTTTGGGTTGCAATGCTTAGATTGTGATGAATTCAATTTTCCCACAAAATTAAGAGTTAGGGCTACAAATTTTATATTCATAGCAAGTTTCAATTCCAATTGCACAGAGAAATCCATATCAAATTGTATCACAGCTCAAAATTCATCGTACAACTTTCGTAGTCATAGAAAAATTAACATAACTTCTTTTACACATATCTAATTAAGGTGATTCTAGTGGCCATTTAAAGATGAGATATAGAGCTACAATGTTTGTATTCAGAAGTTAGCCTAATTCAGTCCATAAGGTAGCTAACAGTCGACGCAATACTCAGCATAGAAATAGGCAGAAATAAGGCAATGTTTCTACAGAAAATATGTCACTTTGAAAACTCACCAAAAATTCATTTCTCAATGACAATTTTCAAATGATATGTCATTTTAAAGTTTTGGAAGTCTAGCTTTTTCAAAAGAAAACCCCACTCGATTTTCAATTATGCAAAAAAAGATATTTAATAAAAAATAAAGTATAGTCATACTATGAAACAGAATAGTTTTTTTACAGAGATCATATTATTTCAAAACTTTACTAAAAATTCAAGTCTATATGAAACTCTTTGAATTATACATCCTTTTATAGCAATGAAAGTATAGTTTTTTCAAAAGAAAACCACACTTGATTTGTAATTGTGCAAAAAACGATATTGAATAAAGAACATAATATAGTCATACTGTCCAGAATGTTAAATTATGGTTTTTTTCCATCTTTTGATATTCCAAAATGAGATTTTCCTTTTCTTTTTCATTCCATCTTTATTTAAATACTACAACAAATTTGAAAATATATTAAAAATAGCTATTAGGTGTTAAAGAAACAATACAACATGGTATTTGGCTCAAACTTGTAATTTTTCCTTTTAGTTTCCTTCCTAACTTTCTTTGAATTTCTAACTTATTCTATTGGTATTCTACACTTCTTTTTGCTTCCTAAAGGCTAGGGTTAACATATATATGGATGGGGTGATTTATGTCAACTTCAAGTAATTGTTTTAATGGAGTTTAGGGTGGGTTTGTAGAGGAAGAAGGTGAAATCCAAAAATAATCTTTTAAGAAAATGAAGATTATATCTTAACCCCTTTCTCCCTTTCTCTCTCTCTTTACCTAAATGGAATGTGGGGCCCAATCGTGGTGAGGTGTCAAAGGTAAATGTGTCATGTGGTAGGTGATAGTGTGTCGTGGAGTCTTTTTCTTTTTGTTTTTCAAATTCATTTCCATTTCATTTTTTTCTTCTATGGGTCCTATCTAGAACCCTAATTTGGTTCTCTTATGCCTTATCCCGATTGTCCTCATTCTTCAATATGTTCTACGATCGATGTTAATTTTAATATACACAATCTATAGTTAAAACCAGAAATATTAAAACTAAAGTATGCATTGTACATATAACTCAACGAATTTTAGCACACCGTAAAACAAGGGATCTAAATGTCATATTAAAATGTAAATGCATGTTTTAATATTTTCTCAGAATGAGACCTCGCACCAATTAAAGATCAATATCTCTTGGAACATATATTGGGCTCGAACGCATTGAGATCTTATGAATATTTAATTTATTGTGTTGTACATTCTACGGGCTATAAAGATCACATCGAAGGATAAGCTTCAACCTGTACCTTTGTTTTCACCTTATACCTATATAAATGACCAAAATAAAGGATTCTTTTTTGTCAAAGCTTAGATTGTCATAGTGAGACAATTAAATTTGCTAGCACTTATGTAAGTTAGTAGTGAGTGTTTGAGTGAAACACTTGTGAGATTTGACTAACCCTTGTTCAAATTAGTTGATTATACTATTTTAGGAGAAAAAAGTGAATTGAAAATTTTAGGTGTACTCTAGGAGTGGATGTACATCAATAAAGGTAGAACCATTATCAAATTTGCGTGTTAGCTCTTTCTTCTTTGCCTTCAATCTCTCAAAACGTGTCAATTAACCTATTCACCCCCTCTAAGTTAATAGAAGCTGGTTCGTCATCGTTGTAATTCACTAGAGATATATCCCATGAGCATGAGCCCAAAACCTAATACTATTTACTTGTTGAGTAGAGACCAAAAAAGTTTTGGTTGTGATTGGCTTAGAAATTTGAGATTTTCATATGGATAAGTTTCAAACATTGGGAGATACATCGATACAAATGAATGCAATCTCACTCAGATGAAAAGTCATGACTACTACATGTTTATGAAAAGTCTATTCTAAAATATGTTCAACAACCTTAATAGTTGCATGTGGAGAAGTTGGAAAGGGACATCCTTGTTATCTTTTGCAACTTAAAGAAGATCTTGCATATTATATTTTGATTCGAGCAATTATTTATGCATTCAATTGCCATATGAGGCATCGGCAAAAGGACGATTTCAATATCGAAAGATGCATCCATATAGGAGGTACTATTTCATTTTAAATATTTTAAATTTTTAAAATGGTTGTATTAAACTTCTAGTGGACTAATATTTTTATTCCTACAATGTACTTAGATTCTTATACCATTCGAAGAAGAAATTGACTAATAAGCTACGTGTTGAAATATTGATTCTGAATGCATATCTGTACGAAGAGGTGACAGCATTCACATCATACTTTTTTGAACAAAATGTGTCTTGCATGATAGAAAGACCTAGGAGAAATGTTGGCAATCCCATCAATTTGAATTTACCTTCATTCTCTACTTTAAACTATCTCAACAAAGTATCGAGCAAATGTATGGAATGCTATATTGACTATTAAGACAACAACAAAGTTTATACATACGTTCTAATCAACTATCCAAAAATGGACTCAGACTATGAGTACTTAAAGCCAACAATCCTAATGCCTATGGCTATTTCGAAACATTATTTAATTAATAAATTTTTCTCTCTCATCAACATTATTGGACTTAAAATTTTTAGAAGAATTATTTGAGTTACAAGTGGATTGTGCATGTGATGAGGGTCTTGCTAAATGGTTCCAAAGGTAGGTAATCCTTTATTTAGTGAATGTGTAATTTTTTAAAGTAGTACCAGAATTCTATTAATTTAATTAATTTATTTTTTAAGATATTTGATGATCCGCAAAAAGTTACCAAGAGGGGGACACAAACATAGTTAACCTATTGTTCAAGAGCATGGTTTAACCCTTCTAAAGGGACATGAGTGCATACAAATTACAAACTTGTCCAAGTAAACTATTCAAGGAAATATAAGAGAGCCGGAAAGAATGAATTGGTTGGTAGTTTGCAAAACTAGAGTACAGTGAAAAATTCAGTGACATTGGGGGACGACATAGATTACCAATAGGAGGAGACAAGCTGCACTAAATACTCTATACTTTATGAGATTCTGAATAACATGCATGATTCTTATGAGAACTAATTCATGTCACTATCCATGACGATGTTGCATTACAACATACAAATTAGAATGAGTATCATATATTTGAAATATCTAAAAATAAATATGGTTTGGAAAATGAAAGACAAAGATGATGGTAAATATGAACTCTTCCATTTTTGAGTTTTATTGTAAACCATTATCATAAATGTATAACCTATGATGACAATGAATTATTTGGTTATGAGTTATTCTTCAGTAATTTTACTTGTAGCATATAATCTTAATTCAAAGACAAGTCGATCTGAAACTTGGATAAATTGACCCGATATCTCTTGTAGCTTTTAGTTCATAAAAAACAATTCGAAAATTAACTTCCAACAGCTGTTGTGATGCATTCAATGGCCATTAATATTGCTCAATAGCTAATTCAACTTCCATAAGTATAAATATAACTCAGGCAATGAAGGATCCTCATCTCGAACGATTGAATGATATTGTAACATCAAAGCATTCATCCTGTGTTTTTATTTCTTGAATTGAGCTTGTAACGAACACATCTGAAGTTCATAGGTTCAATTTGTGATTCCATTCACTCTATAACATTGTAAAAGATCATAAAATTGGTCTTCTTAATCTAGGGCTTAAGTTATGTTGAGTGAATTAATTGGGTTTGCTTGCTCCTAGGAAAAAAAATGTAAATATTTAGAAAAATACTTGTAAAGTTTATTAGTACCGAATAGCTGGTTGTTTATACTATTTGATAGAATAGTGCATTAGAAATCTAGATGAAATCTGGGAGTGAATGTACACAAGGGAGGTGGAACCACAATAAATATTGTGTCCATTGTCTCCTTCTCTCCCCTCCTCTGTTTTCTTTTAATTCTCTTATTAATCTCCTTTCATATCCTAGAAAAGCCAAAAAAATTTTAAATAACCTATTCACCCCTCTAGATTGTTACATATAGTGCCTACAAATAGAATCAGGTCTAATTCTCCTAAAATAATTGTGGTAGAAAATTTGTTTGGGAATAAATTTCTAAACTATAATCATAAGGTCTAAGAGAGGGAAAAACTCTAGTAAGAGAAGAGAGGATTTTCCTACAAAGTATTATATGAATAAATCTTGCACTATGGCTCATATTGACTTGGTATCAGAACTAGCCGTCATGTAAAACTCTATGGAGGGGTTCATGAGGGATTTGGAGCAATAGTAGAGAAACACCAACAATCCAGCAAATGCTATTTTAGCAACACTAAATAGTGTTGAACACGTAGTTTGAAGGGATTCTACGAGATCTGTAGGGGTGCAGCAGGAACAATGAGGTGGAGAGCAGAAATCACACCACCCTTACATACTAAGGGAAATGAAGTACCTAGTAAAAAGTAAGAGGTGAGCATTCGGTTAAACCATGATCGAAATGATCAAAATTAAAATACCAATTTAATTCGATTATATAATTTTCATAACTATAATCTAATATAATAGGCCAAAAACTAAAATTCAATTAGATCGAATAAGCCAATTAATTTAGTTCGGTTATCCAAATTGATCGTATTATTGAAATCATTATAAGGGATTCAAGTAATAATATTTTCTATTCCTATCTATGTAAATGTAATATTTATTGTTCACATCAACATGTGACTATAAATTGTAATTTTAAAATTTAAAGTTTACTAATAATTATAATTCACCAAATGTCAATTTGAAATTTTCAAATTTTAAATTTCAAATAAAGTAACAAAATATGAAAATTTTAAACTAAATATTCTAATATACTGGTAGTTTATAAAATAAAAAATAACTAACATTACATTATCATTGAGTAAAATAACTTTTAAAGTATTTATATCTTTTAACTTTTAATTATAATCTAAAATATATATATATTTAACTATTTTGGTTAATTCTGTTTAACTAAAATAAAAATTATTAAAACTAATAAATACTTAAATAAGCAAACTAAATTTTTGTTATCAAAACCGAAATCGAAAATCGAATAAATCGCATGAAATATAAAAAGCAGTTCAAAAAATGTTTTTTTTTTTTAAATTTTAACTTGGCCATCCCTAGGTTTTTAAACTAGAATTCACATCATATGATGTTATTGAGGATCCCTTGATTTGGATCCATAGGTGTAAGCAATTCTTTGAAAATTAGAGAACACTCGTAGGGAAAAAGGTAGGGCTAGTAGCATTCCATCTTAACGGAGAAGCGTAGTTTTAGTGTTTTAAGATATAGCAAGAAAGGGCAAGCATGAACACGAAGACATTTATTAAGCAATGCCACTTGAGATTTGGCCTCCCAAACCTCAACCTACTTAATGAGTTTGCCAACTTAAAACAAACAGGGATGGTGAAGAAGTATCAAATGGAGTTTTCAGTCCTTGCTAGCTTGCACTTCACAACTTTCCATAAAGCAGTAAGTCAGCATAGTCATTTTTGAACTCATGGAGGGGTTGCAGCCAGAGGTAGAATTGCAGCAACCCAAGAACTTTAGTGCTGCTAGGAATTTGGCCCACACGTATGAAAGGAAATAAAGGAACAACCAAGCTGCATTAGAGGGGAACTGTAGGGTAATAGTAGGGCAACACTTAGTGGAGTAGCCAAAAAATAACCACCAGAAGGACTATTGCAGGAAAGGAAACTTATAGCAGTCGGTATCAGGAATACCAACACACCCTTTTTTAAGAGGCTAACTAAAGCAAAGATGGAGGTAGAAGGACAAAATGGCTATACTTCAATTGTGATGAAGCATTTTCCTAGGAACAAAGATGCAAGAAACTATTTTGGATGGAATTAGTAGAGTCCAAAGAGTAGAATGAGGGGGAACTAGGCGAATTGGGTATATCCTTGCATGCTGTAACAAGGCTAAGGAACCCACCAATTATGTAACTAAAAATGTTGGTAGAGGGAAGTCCCGTATAGGTATTAATAGATTCCTATGCACCCACAACTTTATTAGTGCTACTCTACAAAACAACTTGGTCTTGTGATCATACACACGCTAGAATTGCAAGTTTCAGTGGTTAATGGAGAGAAGGTTCCTAGTAGTGGCAAATGTGAGACTATCTCATTCTAGGTTAATATTGATGACTTTTCTACTAATTTACATGGTATTCCTTTAAAAGGATTCGATGTCGTGTTGGGGTGAAATGGCTGCAAACATTGGGTGTGTGGATTTTGTTGATTTAACTATAAATTTTAACCTTAGAGGAAAACAAGTTAAGTGGCAGGGACAAAGGCTAAATAAGGAGGTAAAAGAGCTTATCACATTCAAGATCCTTTCCACCCTTAATTGAGCATAAAAAGTTACCGGTATAATTTTTAGATTTATTTGGAGAACTGTTTGAGCTACCTCTAGCCTGTAAATGTGATCATTAGATTACACTTTTTCTAGGGTTAGCAGCACTGATGGTTAGGTCACATAGATATCCTCATCGACAAAAGAATGAGATAGAGCGACAATGTGAAGAGATAACGGTTCAAGGCATCATTAGACTGAGTAGATCACCCTTTTCCTCCCTCTTGTTGCTGGTTCATAAGTGGGATGGCTTTTGAGGGAGTTGTTTATGTGGAATGAAATTGGCTTATTCCTATGTATACCATCCTCAATCTGTTGGATAGATGGAGATGGTGAATAGGACAATTGAGATATACTAATAGTGCTTTGTGAGGGATTGAACACGGAGTTGGGTGAATGGATTCCTTGGGTAGGATTTGTTATAATACATCATTTCATTCTTCATTATAGATAGAGGTGAACATTCGATTAAAACGTAATCAAAATGATTAAAATTAAAATAACCGATTTAATCCGGCTATACAATTTTTATAACTATAATCTAACCGAATAACTAAAAATCAACCAATTATTTAACTGAATTAGACGATTAATTCAATTCAATTACCGAAATTAACTAAATTATTAAAATCTTTTACTATATATTATTTATATTAATTTGTTGTTATAAAATATAATTTTAAAATTCAAAATTCACTTATAATTTTAATTCACTAAATGTAATTTTGTAAATTTCAAACAAAATAATAAAATATGAAAATTTTAAACTAAATCTACTGCTCTATTAATAGTATATGAAACAAAAAATATAAATAATATTACATTAATTCTCAATAAAACAAGTTCCAAAATAAAATAGAAAGATTAAATCAAAAGATATAAATTATAAATTTTTCATTATTTTTGTACTCTTCTTTTTAGTTTTTTTTTCTCTTTTAAAATAATCATAAAAGTCAAATTAAAATGTGGAAATTGAAAATTGTGCCCTCTCTTTTTTATTTTCTTTCTCTTTTAGAATTCTTTATTAATTATGATATTTTTTCTTTTAAATTTTAATTATAATATTATAATAATATTTATATAAATAAAAATTTTCTAAAAATATAAAATATTTTTAATTAATTCGGTTAATTCAGTTTAAATGAAATAAAAATTGTTAAAACCGATGATCGCACAAAAAAACCAAACTAAAATTCGGTTTTATCCAAAACCAAAATAAATAGCTAATTAACCATCCAAAATATAAAAAAGGGGTTCGGGGTTCGGGGTTCTGAGAAAACTATTTTGTTGGTTTTAACCGAATAGTGCTCACCTCTAATTACAGGTAATATTGTCTTGTGTGGTGTATGGTTGTGATCCTCCATGTCTGTTGTCATATGATTGTGGTGCCACGAAGCTAGATGTGTTAGATCAAGCCAATCTAGAAAGGGATAAAGTATTGGCTAAATTGAGGGCAGTTAGTTCAAGTATAGGCAAGAATGAAGTAAACACATGACCTTTACTATCGTGAGATCTCATTTTCCGAAGGGGCAAGGGTATCGTTGAAATTATAGTCTTATTGGCAGCTATTAGTGGTTCAAAAGGACTCTACCAAACTGGTACCTAAGTATTTCAAGCCTTTCCGGGTAGTCAAAGCAAATTGGTAAGGTAGCTTATCGTTTGGCCTTACCATTGGGAAGTAAAATTCATGATGTGGTACATGTGTTGCAATTAAAGGAGCACACGAGTATGCCACTAGCAAACTTGGTCCCTCTTTCCCAATTGTTGGAAGGCAACTTAGGACCTGTTCTTGAAATCAATTGCTTACACCAAGTTTAATAGGGGAAAATGGGAGTTATTAGTACACTGGCTTGGACTATCAAAGGTGTTAAGGAAATTGTTATCCAATCCTAATATATTTTTATGATAACAAAACTTTATGTGTTTCTAATAATTTATTAAGTATGCAGACATTTAGAATATGTAATACAAGGTTATATAAATAAATCTATACAATTGGTTAGAGAACACTATCACAGAGCAGGGTAGAAGCAAATCTACATAGAAATAGTATGTTTGGGTAGAAACAGTAGAGTTTCAAACAAATTTTGAACTGCTGCAATTTCTGCTGTGTTTTTGTTCTGTTTTCAAGTCCTAACTCAGTATGTTAAGTACAAATTGGGAGCTGTATTTAACCATAAAACCTATTTTAATGGGTGATTCGAATTCAATCTCAGATCAGACTTTTACTGGAGGTAAAACCAAATTCAAAATTTGAATTTAAGCAATCTCTGAGAGGTTTTCAGAAGTTTTATAATTTTATATACCTTCTCTAACTTCCAAAATTTTTGAGATTTGATTTCTCGTTACTATAAAAGTATTGTTGGATTTGAAACTCTGAAAGTTAATACAGTAAAGGAGGTTTTGAAATCTGAACAAAATGCTGATTTTTAGGATCTGGAAAAATATGTCAAGTGCTGGTTCTGAATGCATTTTGTAGGGGCTATATCATTTTGAAACAGGCAGAATTTTTTACAGAACTTGAATTGAACCTTGAAGAGCAATATTCAGACTTTATTGAGATACTTTTATAGACTTTATTCAAAAGTTAACTTAAGAGAAATCAGAATCCAAATACAGCTACTCGATCATATCTGTTGCTATATTTTTTTGTTGTCGATTGAATTTATACATTCCTGTATTATTCTGAATTCTTATTTGTATAGTCTTACAAGTCTAAGGAAAGTGTGAGAAATATTCTCAAGGGTTGATAGGTTAGGTGTGTGAGAGTTAGAGTTTGGTGAGTGTTAGACTAAGACATCTTCAAGATGGAAGGTGCAGATTGTCAACATTAAAGCCACGTACATGTGATTGTAACTCTCTTTGTGCATAGTGAAAACTAGTTATCGCTGGATCCTGACTTGCTGAGCTGGAAGAGTTGACGTAGGCACAAAACCGAACTACTATAAACCGGGCTTGATCTCTCTATCCCATCTTTTTATTTATGTATTTATATTAGCATTTTATTTATTATTTGGCCATATCTTTTAGGACTGATTTTAGTAGAGTAAAATTTTAAGTGAAACCAAACCAATTCAACCTTCATTCTTGGTTTCATTGGGACCAACAAGTGGTATCAGAGTAAGTGTTCGACTCCATAAAAGAGCTGTCTTTTGAGCAAAAAATCCAATGGCTTCGCAATACACCTTTGGCTAATACACAAATAGAGCTCCCTACCTTGATGGAGTTAATTTCTCTCATTAGAAATGTAGAATAGAGACATTTATTCAAACCACAGATTATAAAGTTTGAGAAGTCATTTCTCAAGAAAATTTAGATATAAAAACCCCTATAGTGACTGAGGAAGACAAAAAAAAAATGTCTATAAATTTCAGAGCAAAACATCTGCTACTATGTGCAATTTCTACGATAGAATTTAACTTAGTTTCTTCTTGTTCCACGGCTAAAGAGATATAAGAAAGACTCTGTGTCACTTACGAAGGCACTAGAACTGTCAAAGACACCAAAATCAATCTTCTTATGCAGGAATATAAGTTGTTTAAGTTTCAGTCAGCAGAACAAGTGAAGGATATGTTTAACAGATTCACATTCATCACAAATAAACTGGAGTCTCTTGGAAAATCATTTTCGGACACTAATCTTGTCAGAAAAATCTTTAGAATTCTGTCCAGAGTTTGAGATGCTAAAAAGACTGCCATAGAAGAGGTTCAAGATCTCTCGAAACTATCCTTGAATGAGCTAAGAGGAAAGCTGATGGCATATGAAACTGAGGTGCATCATTTTGCTGAATCTGAAGGGAAGAAAAAATCTATTGCATTTACTGCAAAGGAAGAATTTTCAGAGGATGAATGTAGTGATAGTAAAGTCAATCTTTTAGCTAAAAAACTATCTAGAATTCTTAGAAAAAAAGGTAAAAATTTTCAGAAATTTTCAAAGACAATGTATCTCCAAATTGTAAGTTCTATGCAGGAAAATTCACAAAAAAAAACAAGGATAAAAAGAAAGACAAAGAAGAAGTTGTATGTTATGAGTGTAAAAAACCAGGATACATCAAATATGAGTGTCCAATTCTTTTGAAGAAAATCCAGAAATTCTAGAAAAAAGGAAAAACCTTGATGACTATCTGGAGTGATTTGGAAGATTCAGATTCAGATTCAGACTCAGAAAATTCAGAAAATTCTAATGAAACAAACATCTGTCTAATGGCTGATTAACAGGTGAAATCTGATTTTGAAAATACTGAAAATGTTATTTCTGATGAAAGTGATATACTAAAACTGATTTTAGAGTTTAAATGTAGCATACTAGATTTAGAATATGAAAAAGACATTCTGAAACAGGCAAACATGTTGCTGAATTCTGAAAATGATGTTGTTAAATCTGAAAATGATGTTCTGAAATCCATAAACACTACTATAAACATTGAATTATCAGGTTTAATATCTGAAAATGAAGTAATAAAATTAGAAAACTCTGCATTGAATGATGAACTATATATACTGAAAAGTGGAATAAGGAGCTGTCTATGTATATTAAAAATACATTTCAAAAGTTTAATGAAAGTGACCAAAAACTAATTAGGTTTTTTGCAATTCAAAGACATGACTCTTCAAAAAATGGTTTAAGGTACAACTCTGAAAATATATCTCAATCACAAGTCAATAGAACTGTATTCGTTAGTATAGTAAAAAATATAGAAAACAGAAAATCTCAAACTACAAAAACTAGAGGTAGAAGCAATGGCTACAGAAGCACAACATACAGAGGTAGAAAAAGTTATTCTGATACTTTTAATAGAAACTTTAGAAACACAAAAGGAAATAAAAAATCTGATTTTACATAAATTAAATATAAATATTTGAATAACTTTCAGAGAAAAAAGAATAGTTACACTTGCTATTATTGTCATAAAATAGAATATATTGTTAAATTTTGCTTCTTAAACAAACTTAGTTATACTCAAAAAAAATTTACTCCTAGTACAAACTTGTTATCTAGAGAACCCAAGCTAGTTTAGGTTTCTAAGAACAGATGATCCGTTTATTTAACGTTTACAGGAACATGAAACTAAAGCAAAAGGAAAATGATATGTCGATAATGGTTGTTCAAAACATATGACGGGTGATGGCTCATTGTTCAAGAAACTAGAAAAGATTGAGTAAGAAATAGTGACTTTTTGAGACAATAAAAAAAGAAAAATCATTGATAAAGGTACTGTCGGTATTAACTCTATTTCCATAAAAAATGTTTGGGATATAATATTCTTTTTAAGAAAAGTAAATGCATAGTTTTCTATTGCATAACTCAACAAAAAATATTTGAAGGAATTAGATCTGGAAATATCTATATATTAATTTCAAAAATTTTAAATAGTTTAAAAAAAATTGTTTGATATCTATAGAAAATGATATTTATGTATGACATAAAAAATTAGGTCATGTGAATTTTAAATAATTAAAAACTTTGTCTAAGAAAAATTTAATTAGAGAATATATAAATTGTAATGCATGCTCACTAAATAAACTAAGAAAATCATCATTTACAAATAAAAATTATATTTCAACATCTAGACCTTTAGAAACTTTGTATATGGATTTGTTACCTATTAGAACTCAAAATTTCGGAAGAAACAAATATGGCCTTTATTATTGTGGATGATTTTTCTAGATTTACATGGATTTTATTTTTAGTTAATAAAAATAGTGCATTTGAGTCTTTCAAAATTTTTGCTAAGAAAATTCAAAATGAAAAACATCTAAAAATTGTTGGATTAAGAAGAAACCATGGTAAAGAATTTGATAATATAGAATTTCTAAAATATTGTAATAAAAAATGAATAAATCAAAATTTTTCTGTACCATATACACCTCAACAAAATGGAGTAGTTGAAAAAAAAAATAGAACAATTCAAGAAATGATTAAGATAATGTTAAATGAGAGTGGTATAGGAAAATATTTTTAGATCAAAACCGTTTTTATGACTAGTTATATAATACATAGAGTATATTTTAGTGTTATAACTGAGAAAATTTCTTATGAATTGTTTAAAAGAAGAAAACCTAATATATTTTACTTTCATACTTTTGAATGTTCATATTATATTTTGAAAAATAATTTGAACACTATTAGTAAATTTGATAAAAAAAACAACTTTTTAGGTTACTCATTGAATAGTAAAACATATAGAGTTTTTAATTTAAAATTTAAAATTGTTGAAAAAACTATTAATGTAAGATTTCATGAAAATGATTTTCAAAATCTAGAATATAAGGATAATGGTACGACTATTAAGTTAAATGAACCCTCTCATCAAAATACTAACAATAATGAATCTCAAATTGAAAAAAAAAGCATAAAGATAAAATCATAAAAAGTTGAAAATTCATATCTAGTCATTCACAAAAAGATGTTATTGGTGAAATTGATAAAAGCATAAAATCAAAATCAAATTATAGAAATATAGAAAATCAATTTATACTTTTATCTCATATAGAACCAAAAGTATAGAAGAAATCTTTAAAAATGAAAGTTAGATAAAAACAATACCAGATGAATTAAATCAATTTAGAAAAAATAATGTATGGTCATTAGTTTTTAAACCAAATGATAAGACAATAATAAGAACAAAATGGGTTTTTAGAAATAAAATGAATGAAAATGAAAATGTCATAAGAAATAAAATTAGATTGGTAGTAAAAAGGATATTCACAAGAAAAATGAATTGACTATGATGAAATATTTGCACCGATAGTTAGGTTAGAAGCAATTAGATTATTTTTAACATATATATGCTTAAAAAATTTTAAATTATTTCAAATGGAAATAAAAAACGCATTCTTGAATGGTTATATAAAAGAAGAAATTTATATTAGTCAACCCCCGGATTTGAAGAATTTAATAAAGAAAATCATATTTATGTATTACAAAAAGTATTGTATAATTTAAAACAATCACCTAGAGTATAGTATGAAAGATTAAGTGATTTTCTTGTGAAAAATAATTTTAAAAAATGAAATATTTATACTACCTTATTTATAAAATATATTAACGATGATATTTGATTGTTCAAATTTATACTAATGATATTATTTTTAGTGCAACAAATGAATTCTTATGTGATGATTTTAGTAATATGATGAAAAGTGAATTTGAAATATCTATAATGAGTGAATTGATTTTTTTTTAAGTTTACAAATAAAACAAACACTCGAAAGAATTTTCATAAATCAAGAAAAATATGCAAAAGAGTTAATAAAAAAATTCGGAATGGAAAACTTAAAAAATACTAGTACGCCAATGTCTACCTTTATTAAGTTAGATTTGGATGAAAAAGGAAAAAATATAGATGAAAAATTATATAAAAGTATCATAAGATTTTTGTTATATCTAATCGTTTTACGTCCAGATATTTTGTATAGTGTGTGTTTATGTGTTAAATTTCAAATTAAATCTAAAGAGTCTCATTTAAAAACTACTAAGAGAATTTTAAAATATATATCAAATTCTTATAAACTAGAAATTTGATATCCAAAAAATTCAAATTTTGAATTAATTGAATATTCAGATGCTAACTATGTCGGATGTAAAATTGATCGAAAAAATATTTCAGATATTTGTCAATTTTTAGGAAATAGAATTGTGAGTTGGATATCCAAAAAACAAAATTCAGTTGTTTTATCTGTGGTCAAATCAGAATATGTGTCAATAAGAAATTGTTGTGCTAAAATCTTATAATTGAAACAACAATTAAAAGATTATGAATTAAATTATAAAAATATTTTGATAAAATGTAACAATACAAATGTCATTTGTCTAATAAAAAATCTCATAAATCATACTAAATCTAAACACATAAAAGTTAGATATTATTTTATAAGAGATCATATTTTGAATTGAGATATTGTTTTAGAATATGTTAATACAAAAATCAATTGGTTGATATTTTCACAAAACCTCTAGATAAAGAAATGTTTGAACTTATTAGAAATGAGATTGGAGTATATTTTCCTTTATAAAAAAAAGAAAATAAAATAATAAAAATTTATAGAAATAAGGATAGAAGTATAGCGGTGACTCTCTATCCATGTGTTTCTTTTATGGATAGAGAGCCATAAAAGAAACACATAACTAGTCTGCATATTAAAAGAAAATGAATCCTTGTCCAGATAATCATAACAATTATATCACAACCCAATCGATAAACTTACTTCTCAATAATTTTACATGAAAACTGTTTTGATATCAAATATTAGATAACTGAACCAATGATAAAAAATTGAAATCTATTATCAAATCATGGATCTTTTATTTTTAATCATGGAGAAGAGTCTATTAAGCGTGTAAGCGTATTTGAATCCATAAGAATTGACATAATTGTGGTTTTTGGGACACTTAATTTCTCAAATTGGCATGTATAATGAGACTTTGATCAGAAAATGGTTATTACTTTCTTTAAATATTGTCGTAACAACTTCTGACAATATTATAAAATATTCGATTTATGTAACAAATTTTTTTGAACTTTTGTATGATATGCTTTTAATCATAAAATCATTTTTTATCTTTTTTTATGGGGAACTAAAAAGAGAGGTTGGACTCTTCGTAGGGTTGGAATGCCTGTTAGATCGTGTTATGAATTATGAAATATTTGTAGTTGTTGAAAACTTATTTGTAAATCTCTCTATATTGAATTTTTTAGAAAAATAGGATAAATTAAAAAGGGAAAATTTTCTATTCCTTTTATTGGGTATTTATATTTTGATTTATAATGATATTTTAATTTGACATAGTAAAAAATAAAAATGGAGAAATGATTTAAATTTTTAAAAGTACAAGCAAATATAATTTTGTGGGTCTACCCTTAGTATCTTTTTTAGGGAGAATATGTTTAAATTTTAATAAAATTTTTAATGATTGGGTGGTTGTAGTTCGCTTGCGTAGTCCGAGACCTGCCAGCCCGTGTTGATTAAAAAACATAATATCTGGGATTGAGAAAAAAGAGGGCGGGACGGGAGACGCAAGACACTCCACACCATAATCTTCCTATTTCTGGGAATCAAGACTCTAGGGTTTAGGAGAAACTTCAATTTGTGAATCATCGATGGCAGGAGCAGGAATTCATCCGTACCATCAACAATGGCCGCCAGCAGCAGCTCCTCCTCCTCCATCTGCTACCGTCGCCGCTGGCGCCTCTGCAGCTCCTCTTCCACCGCCGCCTCATCATCCTCCTCCCATCCTTGTCGAAAACCCTAATCGTCCTTCTACCGATGAGGTCCTTCGTAACTCTCTCTGTCTCTCTACCTTTTTTTTTTGGGTAGTTTTCCCCTCGCCTTGACTGAAATCATCTGATGGGATGTTAGTGTGGTGTTGTGGTTTCAGGTACGGACGATTTTCATATCTGGACTTCCAGAAGACGTGAAAGAGAGGGAATTGCAGAATCTGCTTCGATGGCTTCCTGGTTATGAAGCTTCCCAGGTTAATTTTAAGGGCGAACATCCCATGGGTTTCGCTCTTTTCTCTTCTCCTCAACTCGCAATTGCTGCTAAAGACTCCCTTCAAGTATGTTATAATGAAACCCTATCTTTTTTTTTTTTAGTTTCTTCGGCATAGATTTTGTGTTTCAATTTATTTGCATCTTCTTTGTGTGTTGTAGGACATGGTATTTGATGCAGAATCCAGGTCTATTCTGCATACTGAGATGGCCAAGAAAAATCTTTTTGTGAAAAGAGGTGATTTATCTATGCTGCTGCTGTTTAATTTTCCTTGACTCTCTTTTGTGCAAAATCTTGTTTTATGGAGTTGAACTTCAACTTAGTCCCAATTTGGGGTTGCGTCAACATCAATGTGAAATTGATAACCGTAGTTTCACCAAACACATCACTAAATTACAAAGTGCTATCTGCTATGCATGTTTTCGAACAAAAACTTGTATCCATGATTGCGGTCATGACGATGTTTCTGGTGACTGGAATTTTATGAAGCTGATCGACATTGTGCTGAAATCTTTTTTTTTTTTTTTTGGAAAAAAGAATTTTATCCACACAAAAAGCATAGGAAGAGCATCAAGGAGGTGTGCATCCACCTTTGTACATTGAAAGAGAAAGAGAAACTGATGCATGCAAAAGGCAATGAAACCATAATTGAAATGAAACTGAAATTCAAAATTGGAATAGAAAAACTAGGTTTAGACTTAGAAAACCTATGTTCAGGGTTTGAAATCTCTTAATTATATTTCTAAAAATAATACCTTACAATATGATTACTATTGTCCTTTTATATTAGTTAGGACAAATCATAATTTTAACTCAAAAACTTTCGAATTAGTTAAAAATTCCTAAATAGTTAAATGAAATGAAAAAAGAAACAAAAATAATAAAAACTTTCACAATAAAAACCTAAATAAAGAAGTATGACTGATAAGCAACTAAAAAATTTGAAATTTTTAATTTTAAGATATTCCTACATCATTCTCCCCAAGTTGAAAGGTAGTTGCATCTGCTGAGAAAGCTTTTACAGCATGTGCATGTATCTGTGGATCAATTTTTCATTTCATCTTCTGCAATCTAAGTACTTTCACTAGTCAATTTGCCCAACCACTTCACTAAGAAGCGCCAGCATTTCCTCTTTTGGACCTCACCTCTTTGGCATCAAGAACTTCTTTGATGGTATCAGGTGGTTGTTTTTCTGGAAATTGGTTAGCCTTTTCAGCAAATGTAGTAACTTTTTCATCAAGGTCCTCGAATGAATATTGATCAGAAATATTGAAGACTCGACTAATCTGCATCTCAGGTGGAAGCTCTATTAAATAAGCATTGCAACTAATCTTCTTCAGCACATTACATGGTCCTAAATTTTCTTGATTTTAACTTATGTGCTTTTAGGAAACCTCTCTCGCTTCAAGTGTACAAGCACCAAATCATCCTTTTCAAATTCCTTTGATACGCCTAGGCTGACTGGCAACATTTGCATAGCCCTCATTACTAGTTTGTTTTCAACGCAGTTTGCACTCTCCGAATATGATCAGTAAATGCTCCTCCATAATCACTCACTGTGGATTCTTTGGCTTCATTCTCTAACTCTTTAGTAGTTAGAATACCATTCAGCTTGTTAATAATTGTAGGTATTGCACTATCTCTTTGAGGACATAAAGTGTACTTTTTGCCATCTTAGTAGAATGAGAATATGTTCTTTTTATTGCAATGGTTCATATTATGATCGAGCAGCCATGATGGACCTAAAAGGATGTGACATGCATCCATAGACACAACATCACATAACACCTCCTCTTCTAAATTACTTCCATGATTAATTTGATTAAACATTGAGATGTCACTTGTATTTCATGCTCCCATTTTTACCAATCGGATCTTTTATGAATGACAGTATTTATTGGAATGCAACTTTAGCTTCTCAACTGTTCCTTTAGAAATACAATTTTCTGTACTCCCCATCAAAGATTGAGTCACATACTTTACCACCACAAAGAACATGAGTTTGGAAAATGCTTCTTTTTCTCCAATCTTCCAGATCATAGTTGGGTGGTGGTGTCATCACCCAACAAACCATCAAAGACTTTTCATATGCCGAGTACAAATCAACTTTATCATTCTCTTCATGAAAACAATCATAAATAGGTTCTAGCACTTCTCTCCCTTTATCATCGGTTTCAACCAGATTCACTCTTTTTTAGGACAAATTAGGATGCGTATCCCCTTTCACTACAACAAAGCCCTTAATTAGAGAACCACTGGCTGTATTGCCAAATTTGAGTTGTGCTCCACTCCTTACTTAAGTTTGACATTTGTTATCTCCACTTGCTCCACTTGTGCTCCCTCCATTGGTTTTACCAGTTGAAGCAGATCCCCTCCCATTAAAACTACCTTGTGAAACCTTTTCAGTTTTACCTTATATGTGTTTCCTTGCACCATAGTGCGAAACTTGGTTTTCAGCTTGTAAGGCATATTATCAAGCATCTTCTAAATTAAATACACGAACTACTCCCAACTTATCACTAATATTTTGATCCAATTCGGCAAGTTAGCAGGATGTTAACTGTTCATTAGTTTCTTTCAAACCAACTCTATTAGATAGATTATTGAATTCGCACGTGTAATGGATAACTGTCCTACCATTCTGGTTGAGAAAGTAAAATCATCTATAAAGCTGCATTGTGTAATCAGCTGGCAATAATTGTTTCCGCATCTTTCTTTTCATATGTTCCTATTTACTTATTTTTTTCTTTTCATGACAAGCTTGCTGTCCTTTGATGTGGTTTTTCGTAAGTGCACGAATCGTTATCAAATAATAAAGTAATGAGTGGCAACCATTACTTGAAAATTGCTGCCTAATTATTGAATTAACAAATTACTTGTAATATTTAGAATGAAAAATTAGATGATGGTAAAACTCTTAAATACCTAACTTACCTAAAGTATGTAGGATTCCTAACTAAGTAAATATCTAGACTAAATTGAAGAAAACATTTCTATGGTCGGTAAATGGCTAAAATTTCCTTTAGAGTGCAATTTTTGTGGTATAAGGTGGGTCATTCAAAAGTAAATATGGTTTTTGATAGAATGGTGAGATGCCATGGTGGGATGCAAGTTCTACTTTAAATGCAAATATACTTTTCTTTAATGTTTTTGAAACAAGACAATTGTTTTTATCTAACTCGTAGACGATATATTTATATAGTTTAAACTAAAAAAATAAACCATTAGTGTGATATTTTGGTGCTAATGATAGGTAAATAAGGATAAGAAGCCCAAATTTATTTTGGTCATGTAATATGTTTATGGTAAAGGAAAAATTAATCAGTTATGAATTATTTCTATGTGCTAAAATTTTGCCAAAAAGACAAAAATATTCACAGGGCAATCTTATAGGCCTTCTTGGGCCTAATGTCAACCTTTGCCCACAATTGAAGGTAGTTGAGTTGGCTCTTATAGGTTGGTATAATGGATCTGAAAGGCTGTATATTGCACATCTGTTTTTGAAAACTACATTATATATATATCCTATTGTAGCGAAGCCTCTGTTCTAAGAAAAGCCTGGACAGTATGACCATGAGAAGATGACATGTGAAATTTTTTAGGAAGGAGATGATGGGGCTTGGAGGAGGCAATAATGTAATGTTATTTTGGTTTAAGTAATATATGTGAACATAAATAGTATTAATAAGCTTGAACCACAAGTATTGCAAACCATTACTATTGTTTACTCTAGAATGAGAAATATTTGTGTATATATTAGAGAAAATAAGCATGCTACCTGTATTAATAATAACTATGTGAAGTGTTCTAAATAATAAAAAAAAGCTACATAAATTGTCTTCAGTGTGAAAAGTATTCTAAAATATAAGTGTCCTTCCTTGTCCTTGCTTTGCCGAGAAGGAAAATTGGACACTGTGTATAGTGGCATGTGACTGATGCTTGACAAGTTTCCACCTGGTGCAGTGTCAAAGTCAGTATTGGACATGGATATGGGTTTGTTGTTGAAGCATCCATGCTTGGTTGCATATGTTCCATCTTAGGTTCAATCTTCTGTGGTTAGAGGCAGGTTTGAGTTTTAAGATTACCTCTGAGAAATATTTGCTTTAAATCAGTCTGGATGAGAATTGTTGCCTACATTTTAGGATGCGCCAAATTTTTAATTAAAAAAACTAGGAGGGGCAATTGGAGAAACTACCAACACCAAGATCAACCAAAGGTCACGGGAGTGTTAATAGTGAGGCATTAATTATTCTCAGGCAAGTGTAACATAAAGCTTTTGGTAACACTCGCACCTTGTTGGGGTACTAAACACATAATAATTGCAATAATGCAATGGGTTTCTTTCACCATATTTGAAGATCAATAGAGATTCCTAGCCGTGTCCACATTTTTAGATGTATCACTGGACAAAAGTTACCATGGTATTTTCTTGCATCAATGAGCCTTTGCTGCATGGGTCTTTTTTGTATTTACCTATTTTTGTGTTGAACATTTAATTGCTTGAACTATTTGCAACTAATGGTATCTATTGAACTGACACTTTTGTAACTGAGCCATGGGCCATCTCCTTGTCAAATGGTATTTTGGACATGAAATTTATGCAACACTTCAAAGGCATATGTAGCTGTGTTCACATTTTTTTAGTACTTCATTGTCAACCCCAATACTTCAAAAAAAAAACAAAAAAAAAAAAAAACGAAAACTTTCTGGTACTAAAGCACTTGATGGACAAGATGACTGATACATATATGAAGTTATAAACTGAGGAATTCAATAGAGGGTAGTATCAAATTCTCCAAAAAAGCTGCAATGTGCTTGAAATAGAGGTGTAAATAAGGTTTCTAGAGATAGTAGTTACGTGTGCAACATCTTGTTTGTTATTTTTTTATTAATTTTTTTTTAATTTTTAATTTTTAATTTTTACCTTTTAGCATATTACTTGAATTCTTATATATATACGTGTGTAGCTTTTTTTAGAAGAAAAAAAAAATCACACATTTAAAATGTGTTTCAATGCTGTGTCTTGTTATTTTTAACCTCATCCCATGTCTTCGTATGTGTGACTATGCTTTATAGAATAGTATTTGCATGTTTACGGCAGTATCTTTTTGATACTGTCATCGAAAAAATTCAAGTATATGTATATTGAGAATGGACTGTTGAGTCCATTTGTTTGAATTTTCTTGTAAGGTTGAGTTCATTTTTCTCATTACCTACTTTCCAAAAATTCATCACTCGAGAATTTTCTTGTTCTAAAGCATCATAATGATGATATCTTCTGAGGCTTATTGAAATGGACTGCAGGCATTGTAGCAGATCCTGGTGTATATGATCAAAGTAAACGGCTACGAACTGGTGGTGATTACTCTCACACAGGTTATTCAAGTCCATCACCTTTTCACCCTCCACCACCTGCTGTTTGGGGACCACATGGGTATGGATTTTGCTTATTCCATTTATCTTGACACAACTGGTAGTTTCCTATCAAAAGAAAAAAGAAAGAAAAAGAGGGACAAAAATGAACATTAGAATAGTTAATAATATGGTAATTGATATACTTTGCAGTTTGATAAAGCTTACTCTTTCATGATTTGGCTGTGAATTATATTTCAAACTGTCGTTTATTTTACCTTTCTGGCTCAGATACATGGCTCCACCTCCACCACCATATGATCCGTATGGGGGTTATCCTGTTCCTCCAGTACCAATGCCTGCTCCTGCCCCTGTACCTGCACATAACACTTATGTACCTGTTCAGGTTGTCATTTTTTTCCTTCTTTCTTTCTTATTATGTTAATAGTATTTACTTTCAAAACTTTGCCATCTGGGTTATTTAATTCGTTGTTAACTGTGAGGCTGCTGTTGTAACATGCACTAATGCTGACTTGAGATTTTTTTTTTTTTTTGGATTTTGTGAAATGCATTATCATACTTCTAGGAGCCTGCCCTTAACTTTTTTTATACTCGTAGTTCACTGTGAGTCTTGTCGTCAAGTTCATTTACCTAACAAACAAGTTTTGAAGTCTGTTTGTTTTTCATCTTTTTTTGTGATTCTTTACTGCCAAGTTATTTGGCAACTGCTTTAGTTATTGTAGCTAATTTTGAGACCAACCACATTCGGACTAATTATGCTCAATTATAACTTCTAGCAATTGCTTTATTATAATATGTTTTTCAGCTTTTGTTGTTGTTGTTGGTGTAGCTTTTAGATGTAGAAGTCAAGGACGGTATGCTTATAGGGTTATAGCATAGTAGACCATTTGATGTGATGAATTAGAAATCTCAAATTAGTACAGTGCTCTTTCTGTGGACTGGTTTAAGTTTCATCATCAAGTAAAGAGTGTGTGATTAGAATAAAAGGGTATTTGAGAAAGATTTTCCTTTCCTTTTGTCCACTAATTCTTTTGTTTTTACCTTCAATGCTAAACTCTACCAAGTCCTTCAATAACAGTTATAGACCTCCATAGAACTCTTACCCAGTCATACAATTTTGCACCAGGTTTTAAAGATGTTTGTGCTTTTATAAGTTTTATTTAGTTATTGTATTGTTTGAGCTATAGTTACCTGAACAACATGAAGGCAAATAACTGAAACCTGGATGTAGGATATAATACCAGAGAACCAGCAGGGGTTAATTTTAATTGCCAGTTGAAGTCTACTGGGGTTTGATGTGCATAATTTAGTATTTCCTCCAGTAATAATCAAATGTGCTACAACAAATTTGCATGTAAATCCCCCCAGTATTTTAAGGAGTGAATGTGGAGTGGAATAGTTCTTTGATGGAAAGTTTCCAGTTGAAATTTTCACACCGTGGTCCATAATTTTCCTCGGTATGGTTATAGGTGTTTGCTTTTGTTATATCTTCAGGGACTTTGTAGCTTTGATTTGTTTTATTACTTTATTTTTCCTGCAGAACAACAAAGACAACCCTCCTTGCAATACATTGTTTATTGGCAACCTTGGCGAAAACATCAACGAGGAAGAATTGCGGGGCGTTTTTAGTGTGTATGAATTTTTAACTGTTGAAAGTTATTCAGCTATTCTTTTCCCGGGGTTACTTGATGAACTAGCATTAGCTACTTGAAACATTTCTTTCTCGTTGTGTTTGTCAGACAACCTGGGTTTAAGCAAATGAAGGTATTGAGACAGGAAAGGCATACTGTTTGCTTCATTGAGTTTGAAGTAAGCATCTGAAACAACATTGGGGAAAATACAATCTTATTATAGTGCAATTTGATCTATTTATTATTTATTTTTAGTGATTGCATCTAGTTCTTTGGTGAGAATTTGCTCTTGATATGCTATATTACTTGTGCAGGATGTTAATAGTGCCACCAATGTACACCATAATCTGCAGGGTGCTGTGATTCCAAGTTCTGGCTCTATTGGCATGCGGATTCAATATCCTTCATAAATTATCATTCTTTGTTTCTCTTCACTTTTGTGCATTCTGACACTGCTATTAACGAGGAAGTTTTAATTGGCCCCTTAGGACTGGTTGGTTCTCTTTGAAATTGTTTTGTTATACCACGTGGTCGATTTGTGAACTCTTTGTTGTTGATCTATTATGTCTTTGATAACAAAGTTGTTTCTCCTTGACACTTTTGATACATATTCAAAGAACCCATTCGGAAGAAGGAAGGATTCTGCCCACCCTATAGCTGCTCCTGGCATTAATGGAGCACCACCACCTCCGACCTACTAGTTGCTGGAAGGGGATGTATTCTGACCTCTATGCTTACGACAAATACATCTCCATGATAGGATGCATCATGCAGCTATGCGTGCATCCATCCATTATTAGCTCATCAATCATTGTCATCCCTTCTCATGTTGCACATACGAGTACTGTAGACATACCATTGGGCCATGTTGAATTTTATTCAAGATGTGCATTTGTTGGAGGCATTTGGGTTGGTACATGTAGTGCATGGGCTCTAGTAATGTTGGATTTACTGAGTATCATTCTATCTTCACCATGTTGCCATCAACATTACCAATGTTTCTTTAAATAGACATTTTGATCAAGAGAATCACTTTTTTGTAATATTATTTATGTCATGACAAAAATCACATGACATGACATCTTATGGAGATGCTTGTTGGTTTCATTGTGGCACAAATTTATGGTGATACAGATGCTAGGAGCTCGCATCATCAATCATGATTACCATTACCATTGCCATTGCCATTGCCATTGCCATTGCCATTGCCATTGCCATTGCCATTGCCATTGCCATTGCAATTGCCATTACCATTACCATTACCGTTGCCATGACAATTACCTCCATCTCATTATAGCCTTCTAAGTCAGGGATTCCATCACCCCCCATCATAGTATATGCTGGAGAAACTGATGCTGCTCGTTTACAATTCAGGCTCCTCGAAAGATAGTATCTGAAGAATGTGGAAAAGTTTATGCTGCTGTGAGTTATATCCAGGATTTTTGTGGAGAATGATCAAGCTGCCATTGGGTCGCTGATACCTGTGCTTCAGGTGATCATACTTAATGACAACAGAAACATAAGAGGTAAGCATCTCATTTGGAGTTTCAGATTGGCTGATCAATTGGGTTAAAGTTTTTGTTAAAGGTTATGTGAGATCTTCTGGAGCTTAAGCCTTGTCTACGAGGAATCTCTCTTTCTCTCTCTCCCTCTCTTCCCTTCTCCCCCAATGGTTACTAGCTATTTATTTGACGAAGGTCTGGAATTTCCATATTTTCCTTATCTATTCTACCTCCCTCAAATGGATCAATTGTGGCTCAACATAGATGAGCGGAATTGTAAAATGAGAAGTTCATGGATTAGAAAGGATTTGATGAAACAGACGATGATAATCATCTTCTTTCCTCATAATAGTCCAATCGCGTAGGCTATGCATATCTTTTTTCTTT
This sequence comes from Dillenia suffruticosa, assembly GCA_033439265.1. Classification (NCBI taxonomy): domain Eukaryota; kingdom Viridiplantae; phylum Streptophyta; class Magnoliopsida; order Dilleniales; family Dilleniaceae; genus Dillenia; species Dillenia suffruticosa. The sequence continues at coordinate 9,477,839 of JAVTVX010000018.1, read as the reverse complement.
TTTGGTATCTTCTACTTTATAAATGGCAGCGGCATCGCACCCAAGCACTATGGATAGCGATTGAATTTCTCATATGTTGATTCTTGTTGCTTTAACCTAGGGGGTCCAACTGTGACAAGGGGGTTTGGGGGGGCGGGAGGGAGAGAGAGAGAGATGTTGGTGTTTGTGTACAAGGTTGCATGGCGGAAATGGGAAAACAGAAGCTGAATACGAAATAATAGCAGAAAATCTTATAAAAATATAGAAAATGAAAATGTAAAAAAATACGTAAATATAAAAAATATAAATATTTTTATATAAATTTTAATTATTTTATGGAAATAATAAAATGGTATATTTTATAATAAATATTTAAAATAATCAAATATATAAATATTAATCATAAAACTAATACAATAAAAGAAATTATAATTAAATAAGTAAATAATTTATTAAATATGAAAAAATATATAAATATGAAAAATATAACTAGTTTTATATAAATATTAATTAATTTAGGTTGTTGCGATGTTTTGGAGATGGAGATAGATAACCCGTAACGTTGAGATTTGAGAATTGAGAATTTTGTATGTATCAGATGTGGCATATAGCAATCGTGAGCTTAGACAAAACTAAACTGTGGGTGTGCACCTGCTCACAAGACGTTTGTTCAACAACTAAACTAAATTGGATGTCCTCATCGTTGAAAGAATAGACTTGAGTTGGAACTCGTAAAATGCTTCATCACAAGCATGATTCAAATGACGATGGTGGTGATTTCAGGCAATAAGAGAGATTAACGTTTGGTAAATTTCCATTTGGAGGCGTGGGGAAAGGGAGTTCTTATCGAAATTTGATACTAGAATGGGTGTCCCTTCTGGGTGGAGGTGATCATCAATATGGGTTAGGATTGATATGTAAGAAAGTACGTCTATGTTTTGTATTTGGAAACACCAAACATATAAGAAAGTGCGTTCCAACGTTGACTTTGTTAGACATCTTTATTAAACGACAAATGCATGTATTCAGTGGGCGATCAAAACACCATTTCATCTTTTAAGCCTATTTAATCATCTTTGAAAATCACTTTGGAAGAACTCGAGCAAATGGGTTAGGATTGATATACTTTCACATCCATCCAAGGCTAATTGGGATGTGTTGAACCGCTCATCAAATATTGGGCCACAATCCATGGCCGACTTAAAAAAGGCTGAAATAAATCCATGGGGTCAGCTGAACAGGACAAGATGTGAATGACGATCGAGGCTTAAATTGTGGACCGCGTGGACACCACTAGCAGATGGTGGGCTGCGGCCCGTGAAGTGGAGAGATTTCTTTTTCTAAAATAAAACAAACTCAACCCGATATTATTCATCCTCTCTCTCTCTCTCTCTCTCTCTCTCTCTCTCTCTCTCTCTCTCTCTCTCTCTCTCTCTCTCTCTCTCTCTCTCTCTCTCTCTCTCTCTCTCCCCCCGTGATATGATACCCTACACTTTTGTGCAAAAATGAAAACTAACCCATAAAACAAACACAACAAAACATGAAACACTCCGTTATTCATCACTTCACTCTTTTACTAACTTTCTCGATTATAGTCTTTGACATTTCCATTCCATGTTTTTGGTTCTCTTCACTAAAGGTTAGTATTCGATTAAAACGTAATCGAAATAATTTAAATTAAAGTAATTAATTTAATTCGATTATATAATTTTTAAAATCATAATTTAATCAAATAGATTGAAAATTGATAATTTATTTCTTGAATTAGACAATTAATTCGATTTAATTATTTAAATTAACAGAATTATTGAAAACTCTTATTATAAAATATTTTTAAATAATGTTGTTTTCTTTTCATGTTTATGTAAATGTAATATATATCAATTATAAATTATAATTTTAAAATTCAAGATTCAATTTTAATTAGCCAAATCTTATTTTTTAAATTTTCAAATTTCAAATAATCTAAAATTTGAGAGTAGAAAAAAAGTGAAATACGAGAAGGAAAATGAGAGATGTCAGTGAAAGTCTGAAATTTTGGAGTAAAAAAATCGTAAAATGGATTGAATATTGAAAATTTAGAACTTAAAATATGGAAACTAAAACACTTTCATTAATTGTGCACTTTTCACTATATTAATTTTAATTTTATTTTTTTTCTATTTTAAGTTTTAATTATAATATTATAATATAATAATAATATGTATAAATAAAAATTATCCCCAAAAAAATATATAATATTTTAATTATTTCACTTAATTCGGTTTAAGTGAAATAAAATTGTTAAAATCAATAATTATCCAAATAAATCAAATTAAAGTTTGATTTTAGTCAAAATTAAATCAAATACCAAATAAATCATTAAAAATATAAATTAATGATCCGATAAGAATGATTTTTTTAATTTAAACCGAAATGCTCAACCCTAATCAAGACTATGGAAAGACACTCTCGAAGTAAATCCTCTTATTTGAAGGCCAACGATCCCCTTTTTTGCCACAAGACCAGCGATTAAATTGGCGGGAAATTTTCAGTTTAGGCAATGGTTGGACCGTAAACCATTATTCTAAATTGAAAAAAAAAAAAAAAAAAAGAGAGTAGTGGAGTTGATCTCCATTTTGCTTGCAAACTTCCGATCTTTGATTTAGGGTGAACAAACTCTCTCTTTCTATTGTTCCTTCAGAGCCAATAGCAGTTGAGAATTTGAAGTAGTTTGAATGATGAAAAAGTATGGGAATAGGTTGGAATTATTTCCTTAACTTTTCTTATTCCAATTTTTTCATGAGCTTGGCATGCAAACGGTTCTCCCAAACGGTCCTTGTACATTTGATCAACATCTGGTTATTATCAAAAGGGTGAATGTTGGAAAGCAGCCTACTAGGGTTCTTTTGTTCCGTGTATATGATCTCCCTGTGGGTTTCATGTCGAAACAGGTTGGGAGGAGCACAGGAGACTATGTAGATTCTTTTGTGGAATCTGATCTAACCAATTTCAAAGGAATGCGGTGTACGTATATGCGAATCAAATTCTCGCTAGATGTCAGAATCCCTATTAAAAGAAGGGTGAAGATTAAGAAGTAAGGGGAAGAGTGGTGGACGTGGACGTGGACGTGGACGTGGACGTGGATTTGGATTTGGATTAGGATTAGGATTAATTTAAAATATAAGAGACTTTCTGTTTTTTGCTTTAATGGTGGGATTATTGGTCATTTACAAGGTATCAAGGGGACAGTTTAGTGGTACAAATCTCTTCTCTTAATCTATTGAATAATAATAAAAAAAAGAATTCTGTAAGAAATTATATAATTATTCTTCCAATTCTATCATGTACGCTTATCGGGTATAGCTTAGAGCTCTGTCTCGTTGGACTATAAACTACATCAGACAAAAGTGGTTGAGAGACTTGCCAACGATAAAACCATGTATGGAAAATAGCAGCAAGATCGATCAAATGATGGTGGATACGGTATATCGATGCCAAACGGATATATGGGAATGTGGAAAAGGAAAACTCGATGATTTAGGAGATAATAGGGCGAGTAAAAATGTAGGAGTATCATGATCACACGGTCTTAGTGAGTGGAAGGAAGGAAGGGATTGGTAGAGGGACAAGAGGAGGATTTTCAAATACAGGCTTAATAGCTGTAGATTCCAAATGATGTCGTAATAAGGAAGGGGATGTTGATGTTGAGAAAATAAAAAATAAAAAAAAAAGAAAAGAAACTCCACAAAGGCGGGACCTGTTACACGGGCTCACCTACAGCCATAAGTTCTATCAATTGGAATTGCCATGGCCTTTAACTATGCATGATTCATGCTTTAAAGGAAATTGTCTCATGTAAGAAGTCCAACTTTGTGTTCCTTATGGAAATTATGGCGAATTAAAAACAAGTAGAATAAGTAAAATTTACCCTAGGGTTTGAAGGTTATTTTGCTATGGATAACAAAGATAATGGAGGTTACTTGGCTCTGTTATGGCATCGAAAGGAAATGGCAAAGCTGTTTGGCTTCTCTTGAAATTGTATCGATATATTTGTGCATTTGGAAGGGATGGCAGTGTGGCGTCTCACCGGCTACTATGGGTTTCCAGAACGTAGTCGTCTCGTCATCATGCCTCATAGGATCTCTTTCAAAGTTTGAATAGTAAATCAAAATCTCCCTTGGTCCTCTTTGGGAGACTTTTAATGACCTCTTGTCTCCAAGTGAAAAGTGCAAGTCTAGCGGTGGACTTGGGTTTGGAAGAACTCATAGTCTAATCTTGTTGTTTTGGGTAAATAGCGGTGGCATTTGACTACTAATCGCAGAACTCTTTAGTGGCAAGAATCTATAACGCAAATCTTGGACATATTTCTAACTTTATATGAAGAAGTGTTATAAATTTATAAAATTGTTTTCATTTAGGCTGCAGGATGAGAGTGGGAGATGGTAGTGGAATCCGTAATAGAGGGATACTTGGATATGTGATATGGATAATCCCTTTGTTACGATAGTTATGGCAAACGATTCAGGGAACAGAACATTGAATAAGGGAAGAGGAAGTAAGATAGGGTTAGGACCTTGTAAGGCATAGTTAAATGATAGAGACAACTAATTGGTTCTTAGCATTCCTATGAGCAGAAGATGAATCCCAGACTCTATGTTATTGGACTTTTGAAAAGATGGGTCTGTATATAGTAAGAAGCGCCTATCACCAACTTATGAGAAATAACGTTGCTGCTGGTTAGGAATCTGATCAGAGACTATGGAAGATGGTCTAGTCCTTAAAAGTTCCTCACAAGGTAAGAAACTTTGTTTGATGCGCATGTTAGAACTCCCTCCCTACTATGGATTATTGGATTAAAAAACATGTTGATGCTACTTGATTTGCTAAGTGTATAAAGATACAGAATGAGTCTACAGCCCATGCTCTAATTAATTGTCCGATGGCTCAAGTCTAGTGTAGAAATCATCACAGAGTTGGTGAGGCAACCAGGTTCAAAGTTTTTAAGGATTGGTGTTGTCAATTGATGGGTACAACAAGTAAAGTGGTTCAAAATGAGATTGCTATGGTGGCCTGGGGTCAGTGGTCTAGCAAGAATCGAATTTTATGGGATCAAAAGGTGTCCACAGCTGATTCTATTTTGCGGACTACCGGCTCTTTCTTTCAATAATGGATGGTAACTCAGTTCAAAGGAAGCAGTTAACGTGATCAAGATTGTTCAGCACCTCTACAAAAATGATAGAAACCACCTTTAGATTGGATGAATTGTAACACTGATGCAGCTGTATCAAATGAATCTAATAGAGTGGGCTGTCATTTCCTTGTCACAAATAGCGTAGGAATTATGGTAGCAAGCTATGTAAAGTCAGTGCAGGTTTTAGTTTGTCTTCAAGTAGCAGAAGCGATGAGTTTTAGGGAAATCTTGAGTTGGGTTAAAAGCATGAATTTATCAAATGTTATTTTTAAATTGGATGCTTTGCTTATTATTCAGGCCATGCAAAACCAGAAATTAGATTATTCTTCTTTTGGAATACTAATTAAGGACTGTTATTTATTCGAAGTATAACTAATTGCAAAGTCGTTTATGCTTCGTTTAGCAAACCAGACAGCTTATTGTCTTGTAAGAGCTTCCTTGTTAGATAAAGAACAATGAATGTGAATTGAAACCGCACATCTCTCTTTTCAATGTGTTGTTTTTTGATATACAATAAAACTATTTTTAGCGTCAAAAAAATTAAAAAAAAAAAGAAGAAGAAAGTGAGTAGCTCAACGTGGAGACTTATGGCTTGGACATAATTTTTTCCAGCAGGACCTTTTTTGTTGGGATTTGATTATGTGTTTGTTAATTATCTGAAAGGAAACGTAAGTGTACGAATGGGAATGGAACAGAATTGAATAGGAATGCGGTGTGTTTCTGTGTCAGTCAATTGTCCCGTCCTTGACTTGAAAGGGAAACCCCAACCCCGTTCACACATCAGACAAAGACAGCACCACCAAACCCGCCATCTTTCTACCGAAAAGAAAAGACAGTCTGTGCTCTTCAACGCAGTTTCTTTTTTGTTTCTTTCGGCTTTGCTTTTTGTTGTGTTTTCTCACTCAACTGGGGCCGGGTGAGAGGAGAGGCAGAGAGAGACAGACGGGTAAGTCTTTGCTTTTTGTGGTCTTCCTTTTATATGCTTTCTCACTTCATTCATTCAAGGGAGAGAGAGGGAGGATGAGACTTGTTTTGGAATTGGGATGTTTTTTGTCGTTGCTATTTTACTTTGGAATTTCTACTGTTTATTGTTTGAGCTTGAATGGGAAAACGCTATTGTCAATGGTGAGCAACTGGTCACTACCTCCTTCACTGCAATGGAATGCTTCTGATTCATTTCCTTGTATGTGGGTCGGCGTTGAATGTGACCGTCATACTCACCATGTCATCTCTCTCAACCTTTCCAATTTCAAAATTTCCGGTCAATTGGGACCCCAGATTGCTCATTTAACCTACTTGAATTCCCTTGATTTGAGTGTCAACAATTTCTCTGGCCGCATCCCTCCTTACCTCGCCAATTGTACTTTCCTCCATTATTTGGATCTTTCTCTAAATGGGTTTTCTGGGTATGTACCAGACAACTTGAACATGTTGCAAATTCTGAGGTTCTTGAATTTTCATGGGAATTCCCTATCTGGACCAATACCCAATTCTTTGTTCCTCATTCCTCATTTGCAATCTATATATCTGAGCGAAAACAGGCTCAGTGGTTCAATCCTAGAGATTGTTGGAAACTTGAGTGAGGTTGTCTCCTTGTGGCTCTATGGTATCCAGTTCTCCGGGACCATTCCTTCATCCATTGCTAATTGTAGTAATTTGCAAGAGCTTTATTTGAATGACAACCAATTTGTTGGGGTTTTGCCTGAGAATTTGAATGAGCCGGAGAACCTGGTTTATTTAGATGTCAGCTCAAACAGTATGAGGGGTGCTATTCCTATTGGTTTGGGCAGGTGTAAGTATTTAGACACTCTGGTCTTGTCATTCAACAGCTTCAGTGGACAAATACCTGCGGCTTTAGGCAACTGTAGCAGCCTAACAGCCTTTGCAGCCTTAAGTAATAACTTGACGGGTCGCATCCCAACTTCTTTTGGCCTTCTAAATAAGCTCTCCATTCTTTACCTATCTGAAAATCGGCTTTCTGGGACTATACCTCCTGAGCTTGGGAATTGCAGGTCCTTGCAGAGTTTGGAGCTCTATGACAACGAGCTTGAGGGTACAATCCCGAGTGAGCCCGAGTGAGTTGGGTAGTCTAAGTAACCTTCAGGACCTTTTTCTGTTTATCAACCATTTAACAGGAGAGGTTCCAAAAAGCATCTGGAAAATTCCGACTCTCGAGAATTCTGGTGCATAATAACAATCTTTCAGGGGAAGTGCCTTCGCAGCTGAGCAAGCTTATTCAACTGAAAAATGTATCATTATACAACAACCATTTCTCGGGGATCATACCTCAAGATTTGGGAATCCACAGTAGTTTAGTGTGGTTAGACTTCACTAACAACAGCTTTACTGGCACAATCCCCCCTCATCTTTGCTTCAGGAAGCAGTTGAAGGTACTGAATATGGGATTCAATAACCTAGGTGGTGGTATACCTTCTGATATCGGTAACTGTTCAAGTCTGAAAAGATTGAGACTTCACAAGAATAATCTTATAGGGGTCCTCCCGGAGTTTTTCAACAATCCAGATCTCTTGTTTATGGACATTAGTGAGAACAATATACATGGAAAAATTCCATCAAGCTTCGGTAATTGTAGGAATCTCACGTCAATTAACTTGTCCACCAATAAGCTCACAGGAGTTATACCTCAAGAAATTGGGAAGCTCTCAAACCTTCAGCGACTAAATCTGTCCCATAACAATTTGGAAGGTCTGTTACCATCTCAGCTAGCAAATTGCACAAATTTGTTTGAAATTGATGTGGGCTTCAATTCATTGAATGGATCATTTCCGTCGAGTTTGAGGAGCTTGGCTGGATTATCAGTTTTGATACTAAGAGAGAATCGTTTTGCTGGGGGTATCCCACCATTCTTATCAGTATTTGACAAGCTTTCAGAGCTACAGCTTGGTGGAAACTTGTTTGGAGGGAATATACCTTAGGATATTGGAGGACTGCAGAATCTCATCTATGCATTGAACCTTAGTGATAATGGCTTGATAGGCGAACCCCCACTTCAGATGGGAAAGCTGATTAGGCTACAGATATTGGATATATCTCGAAACAATCTGACTGGAACTTTAACAGTCCTCAATGGTATCCCTTCCTTGACTGAGATCACTGTTTCAGATAACAACTTCAGTGGTCCTGTTCCAGAGTCACTCATGAGTTTCCTAAACTCAACTCCCTCATCATTCTACGGCAATCCTGGACTTTGTATAATTTGTCATCCCCCCGGAAATTCAAGTTGCATTACAAATAGGATTTTCAAAGCATGTGATCCTCCACCCGTGTGTGGAAAGGGGCCGAGTAAGCTACAAATTGCAGTGATAGCTCTTGGATCGACTATATCCAGTGTACTTGTGGTTCTCGGGGGATTCTTATTTTTTGGTGGAAAAGACCAAACAGGAAGCTGAAATCTCTTCTCAGGGGGGATCATCAGCCCTTATCAAAATGTTAATGGAGGCCACAGAAAATCTGAGCCAGAGATTCATTATTGGAAGAGGAGCCCATGGAACTCTTTATAAGGCCACTCTAGGTGAAGAGAGAATTTTTGCTATGAAGAAGCTTTCGCTTGTTGGCCAGAAAGCCCGATCCAAGAGTATGGTTAGAGAAATTCAAACCCTGAGGAAGATCAGACATCGGAATCTGGTCAAATAACAAGATTTCTGGTTAGGGAGGGACCATGGTATACTTTCTTATACCTACATGCAAAATGGAAGCCTGCATGATGTTCTCCATGAAGTGAGACCACAACCAACTTTGGCATGGAACATTCGATACAAGATGGCACTTGGAACTGCCCAAGGGTTGACCTATCTACATTATGATTGTGATCCTCCTATAATTCACCGTGATATAAAACCAAAGAATATACTCTTGGACTCTGACATGGAGCCTCATATTTCTGACTTTTGCATAGCAAAGATCCTGGATCGGTCTTCAGCAAGCTCGCCCTCCATCACAATCATAGGCACAATTGGTTACATTGCACCAGGTTAATCCCTTGGTACACGTGTGTTCAAATTTTGGATGATATCTTCTTCTTCTGCTAGGCCTAATATCTCACATTTTTCTTATACAATGTTATTATCCTTGTGACAGAGAAAGCATTTACAACTGCAAAGGGCAAGGAGTCGGATGTGTATAGTTATGGAGTTGTGCTGCTTGAACTTATAACTAGAAGGCAGGCATTGGACTCATCTTTTGGGGAGGAAACATCGTGGGGTGGGTGAGATCAGTCTGGAGAAACGGCCAAGACATCAAGCAAATTGTGGATCCAAGCCTTGAGGAAGAATTATTGGACACAAGCATCATGGAACAGCTGGTTTCTGTGTTTTTAGTAGCATTAAGATGTACCGAAAAGAAAATGAACCTAAGACCAACGATGAGAGACGTTGTGAAGCAATTAATAGATGCCAACAGTCCTCATAGGAATAGATGAACCAGTAGGAAGTAAAGTCTTGATAACTTGTATATTGCAATCCTTTATTTTTTTTCCATGTTCTCAGCCGTTCATTGCTTCGTTTCGACCTAATTTTTTTTTATGCTTTCTTTAATGCTTGCTAACTGCAAGAGCAAAATGAATGAGAGTTTTTTTAACTTTACGCTTGGCACTCATCTTTAACAGCTTTAAACAATTTTATGCTGTCATTCACTATCCTTGCACTGCAAATCTGGCTCTTGAATGTTGGTGCCTAACTTCAACTGCTTTTAAGGTCTGGGCACTGTTGTCTGCATTGTGTGTTTGCAGGTTTTCCCGCTGTCCATTTTTGTAGATAGTAGGAAGTGAGAGTTTTCTCTTTTCTCTTTTCTTTTTGTTTGCGGCCGCGTGGAGGACTAAGTAGTGAAATGCAAAAGGAAGAAAACATTTAACCATCAGTTGTTAATAACTGGAGACTAAGCAGATAGCAGATACAAAAGAACAGCACTAGTTTCATGGAGCAACACTTAAATGCCGGTGTTTTCAAGGTTTTATAAGCATTTTGATTTTGTGAGGGTAACATGTTCGGTACAAAGTGCAAAGGTACCACAAAACTAAATGCCACAAATATTTCGCACGATTTACATGTAATGTTGCAACAACATTTTATCATACGCTATCATCTCCTATGAATGACCATAACAGGGAAAAAGAAAGTATAAAAAAAAAAAAAAAAATTCCTGAATTTACAATGTCAACTATCAAAGACTCCCCTAAATGATGGAGAGGTGTAGAAGATCATTTTCATCATAATCTCTCCTTGATTATCTTCAGCCCAATGTACCTGGCCAAAACAGAAAAATCTTTTAGCCCTTTGCTCACTCATTCAAACATGTTTACATGTATAAATAGGATGTTACCTTCCAAGCATCATAAGGGTAGCCTGAGGATTCGTCCCAGGTGAAATATTGAAGGTTGATCCATCAACAATCCGCAGAGCATCCATGCCAATGACTCTGAAGTCATGATTCACCACCTTGCCCACAACGCAACCCCCATGATAATGCCATATGGTGTTCACAGTGTGAAGGCAGAAGTCGGCCATCAAAATATCATCAGATGAATGAACTGGCAATGCAGGTCCAACGAATCTGAAATCTCTACGTCCCCCCATATCACTGAATTTAAAGTAGTCCATAGAACGACTGCTGAGAATGCTGGCAATCTTTCTCATGCCAGCGACACAGCGATCCAAATCAACAGGGTTGGTGAAATAATTGAATCTAACAACCGGGTTAGCCCTTATATCAGTAGATGCCAGCCGTAGAGATCCTACAGAGAGCGGACCACTAATCTTTTCCATGAGAGAGGCCACAGTGAGATACAGCGGTGGAGATGGAGTGCGGATGAAGACAGAGCGCGCAGGATAAGCAAAAGGGATGACAGTTGAGGCTGCTTCAAGATAAACGCCAGCATTTGTAATGCCCACCACCTGTATCAAAGAATGCTCCAGAGGAAAAGGAGGTACAATCGAAATGCCATTCCGCGGATTATCATACAAAAACTGCCCAACATAAGGGGAATGATGAACTACTGGAATTCCCCAAGAGGAGAGATAAGGCCTTGGACCTATGCCACTGAGAAGCAAAAGCTGAGGACTTCCTATAGCCCCTGCACTCACTATCACTTCCCCTTTTTCTCTCACCATAGCATGGTGAAAACCCCCAAGTTGATCCCTGTAGACAACCCCAACTGCAGACTTGCTAGACAAAGAAGTGGCAGAAGCGGAAGCCACTAATATCCTCTCAACAGTGCCACGTAAGGCCACCTTTATATTCGAAGCCTTGGCATAATTCAACAAATCAGCGGCACTATGTCTCCTACCATAAGTATCAAAAGTAGTTCCCCCAATTTTAGTGCCAATCTTGTGCTCCAAACTAAACCCATTATAAGGTGCAACACCAGCCTCCAACAAACCATCACGGAAGGCAGATTGCCAGTTCCTGAGATCGGGACGAAACACAATGGCCTTCTCAACCCACTCGAAAGATTGATTAACAATGCCAAGATCCCAACTCACCCCGGAGTTTTGGAAGAATTCTGGGTCTCCCCGGCTGTAGAAACCGGCATTAATTGCACTGCTACCTCCAAGAACTCGTCCTCTTGCATTGGCAACTCCTTCTTCTGAGGTGAATGCTTGGGCAGGCGAATCAAGATTGTCGAATTCCGTAAGAGAAGCCAAGAAACCGTCCCGAGACATCAGATTAGGCCTGCCATAAGGAACTCCTCCTCGTTCTATTACAAGAACTCGGAAATTTGTCGACAATGTTGCTGCAAGAGGACACCCTGCAGTTCCCCCGCCGATGATTATGTAGTCGTAGTAGTCTTCAGAAGGAAATTCCGTTGCATTGAAGGCGAATTTCAGGTATGGTGGACCTGCAACAATGAGAAAGGATGTCGATAATGAGACAAGAAGATTATTAAGTTAGAGAGAGAGAGAGAGAGAAATTGGTTTTTTGCCTTGTTCAGATTGGGCTTTCAGTAGTGGAATGAGAGCCAAGATGATTACAGCTGCAAGAAATTGAAGATTATGGTGGATGTGTTTCGCCATTCTTTAAATTTCTTCGAGAGAGGTAGGGTTGAGAAGAGAGAAATTTCTTCAAGAAATCAGGGGGTTTGGAAGAAATTTTTCGTTGTTTTGGCAGCACATTGCAGTTTGAATACTGAGAGAGAGAGAGAGAGAGAGAGAGAGAGAGAGAGAATGTTCACTGAGAGAATAAAAAGTGGAATATATTTGGGTGAGTTGCAGAGTGAGGCCGTTAAATGTCGTTGGCGCTGTGTAGCTTGAGTGACCCGAGTCAAAAGTCCAACTCCAACTCGTCAACCCTTTCTTTACTTCACCAACTACACCTTAACTGGATTTTCCATGCCATCCGCCCCACATCTAATCCACCTCTACTTTCATCCTACTTGGGCACACATTGCCTTTTGGATTAATTCTCTCTGAAATTTAGTTACACCCATTTATGTAATATATATATATATAGTTGAAAATATAAAGAGATCATATTTATACGAGTATAAAAAAATAAAATAAAATATAAAACTATTGTGAATTAACATTAGAATAAGATAAAAATCTAGATTTAATAGGCTGAGTTACTAGAACCCTTTAAAATTTTTCTTAGAATTGGAATATCTCATCATCACTATCTTTATGTTCTATCATATCTATGGGGCTAAGCTTTACACAAAGGGACAACTGTTAATTTCAGATGATGATGATGATGATGCTATGTTTGTTATCTATGGGGAAATTTATGAACAGCAAAGAAAAATATTTTCTCAAAAATGTGCAAAAATGAGGAAAGTACTCGGTGGACCGACTTATAAACAATAATCAATCAAGAAAATTGCATAGATAGGACATAAATGGTCTGCTTACAATAAACCTTTCATAAGAGAGCCAACCTAAATTACAAGAACCTGAATGAACCAAGTTGGTTCTGTGAATTACCAACAGACATTCTGACCTACACTTTTTGTGCCTACAGAAAAGAGATTCACTAACAAATTTCATAATTCTTTTACTTTCATTATTCTTTTTTTTTTTTTTCAGATGCGCTTCACTTCTTGAGCTGGGAGTATTTTGGCAGTTGCATAGCAAGAATACAGTGAGTTGCTGTAACCTGTTGAATGATCAATCCAATACGTTCAAACAAAAAACAAAACAATGGGATCCTAATTGCTGAAGAGATTACCTCCCACATCCTGGGCTGATATTGCACAGACAATGGTAGTTATTAGACTGTGCAACAAAGCTTTGAATCAATGGAGGCCAAACAAATGCAGAATGCTTGGTATCCTGTCAAAGGAAATCTGTCCAAAGAAAAAGCAGCATAAATAATCCCTCCCACAATTTTTATCATTGAAAATAAAAATTCGAGCAAAATTGTTACGGTTTTCACATATTATTTAATCTGAAACAACATATCCAAAAGGGTGTAACCAGAAATGTACTTTTGCTTATTAAGTACCTGTACTCCATCACATATTTCAATTTCCCAACCCTTCCAAGCTGCAGGATTGTCTGCCTTCCGTTCTCCTAGATAGACAGAATAGAGTTTAACCATTAAGAATTACAAATTTTGTGCCCAACACTTTATGTATCTAACCTTTGCCAGAGTATAAAAGCACTACACCACAAAGAAAGGTCATATGACAGTGACACGAATAAGACCGCTAGGGTGATAGACTTGAATTGTCAGATTTTCCAGCCAATTCCTAATTTTGGGGTCAGAATTCAATTCAAGCTCCGTTTTCAGGTTGGGACAAACTTATTTCCAATCAAAGCGGTTTCACCTCCCATGTCATCAACACATTGACACATGGGTTGAGAAGCCATTCATGAGAAGGGTGTTTATTGAAATTGTCTTACCAAAAAATTGGCCACTCCAAGCAGTCAAGCTCTTGCTCTTGGAGGGGCACCTCTGCCCATGCCTGAAATCGGCATTTTCCAGCTGCTGGATAGAGCAAACAACTTCTGGTATGGTCCACATTCTATCTGACTTCTTTCCTCGTCTACCTTGTTTGGGTTTGACATTTTTATGAAGCCATCTCCTCAACAGGTTTCTAAATTATTTCAATTTCTAGCCACCGTCTAGTTTATTTTGATACACAAGTTCGGAGACTTGATTTGAGCAGAAGTGCTTAAATTGAATTCTCTTGTTAATGCTTTGATTCAAAGAAATTGTAACACTAAATTGCTACTTTTGAATCCAATTTCAAACCATGTTTGATGCCATTACAAATCTCCCAACAAATATAAGTACCAAGATAATCTATCAAAATAGCTATTCTGGCAAGAATCTGAGTTTTCCTTCAAATGCAAAGGTAAACCATATTCTCAGTCTCTAAAGGACAAACTGACATCATGGACATATTTTTTAGGTCAATTTGAATGGTGATTTTGCTAAAATGTGAAACCATCCTTCTCAATGATGGTTTCTAAGCCCATGTGTCAACAAAAATAAACTGAAGTTCCACCATGTCAAAAAGGTAGAGAGTGAAAACCTTTGACCGGAGATAAGTTCATTCGAACCCCAAAATAAAGATAAATTTGTATTTTAACCCCAAAATTAGGAATTGTTATTGATTTTCCTATTTAAATTATACGGTCACTTGACATCTATGTTATCTTGTATGTTTGACACGCAGACAAAGAAAGAATATCTTTGAGTGAATGTGGGCGTCGGAGCATCCCCAGAATCCCCAGATAAGTCTTCACTCATGGAGCATGGAATTTACTCGGTGGATATGTTGAAAGAAATGCAGACATCATTCATAGAAAGTGAACATGCTGTACCTCTAAAGTCAGCTGGAAGTTCTTGACTGAGCTTTGTATTTTCATTCCAGGTCTTCCCCTTTCTCTAAAATCTAATTCATATTGCTTCAAAATCTGAAAAAAAGGAAGAAAACAAAGCTCAGAAATCTGGGTCCAAAATTAACAAGCATCATGAAATTGAAATGAGTTTCATTTATTATTAAAAATGAAACCCAAAGAAAAAATGCAAAGGAACACCCAACTATGATTACATTATTGTAACTTGGAACCCCTGAGAACAGTTGATGGACTTTCTCCATTCTCATCCCCCAGTCCATGGGCAATCCATTTGTTTGCTGCACAAGCAAAAGAAGTTGGAGTCACAGTTTCCAATTTCAGAATCTGAATATCAATCACGTCCAAAGAAATTATCATCAAATCATTGTCACATGGGCACATGCTCCATTATCTCTTTAAGTGTAACATTCTTATAGTCATCCAAGATCACCTGATTAGTGTTCTTCAGCTGAATGGATTGGAACTTGGGTATCCATGCTCTCATACTTCTATAGCTCCCTGTCCATGTGGCTACTGTGGGCATGAACCTTCCACACAGACCAAGAAAGAAAAAGAAAAAAGTAATGGCTAGGGAAGAGAGAAAGATGATAACAAGTCAAAATAGAGTACGGCTTACAATATGTCGGCAAGAAGTTGTTTGGACCATTTATTCACAGAGTCGGATGGGCTTCCCTGAAATCAAGTTAACAGCTCACCAAGTCAGGTTTAATAAATGTTCTTTCTCCTTTTTCTTTTTGTTACACAAAAGAGCACAATATTAGTTATTCCATCATCACAAGTTGCAAGTAGTTGAACCTGATCCCATATGTGATACTTTGATCCCATAAGATTTGCAGCTACAGTCCCAATAAAGCCATCTTCTGAACTACAGAATATTCCTTTCATATTCTGAGCTACATAGAACTCAGATTTCCCATTCCCCCGCTTGTGATAAGCCACAGCTAGCTTCCGATCCTGTCGTCCTTGACCCTCCTGGACATTTGGGCCAACAAATCAAGGAATTGCCTAGTTGTTTTGTTTTGTACAAGGTTTCCTATGCTCCCAAACAAATTTCCAGTTGTTTTGTTTTTACAAGGTTTCTTATGCTCTCAAACAAATTTCTACTAAAAGCCGAGAACTTGCATCAACAATATCTACTACAATAGGTATAGTTATATCAAAGAAAATCAACTTATCCACTGTAAAGCAAAGAAAGTGAGAGAATTTTATGAGCCTGTATAAGTCAGTTTGTAGACTAGTTACAAGGAAACCATAATTCTGTCAAAAATCCTTAAGTAGTCAACTTATATAAGGTCATGGACAACTCCACCTAACAAACTTAAAGATGAAACTTGCTCAGATCTGTAATATTATGACAACCAAGAGATCATGAGAATTATATTTTATTTACTCAGTTTATATGAGATTTAATTCTCACCCAGCCTATCCAATCACCCAAGTATTATGCTACATATGATGACAAGATAATCACAAGAGATGCATCCCAATAGATGTTTCTTATATAAATGTATGCAGTGAAATTTTCAGTATCACATGGTTTAAGAACTATTCCAACATGTAATATACAAGCTCCTCTAGTGTCTGAATCTAGGACACTTTAACATATAGAAGTAACATTAGCATATGCTCCAAAATTCTTCCCCACCTTGCCCACTGCTCTTTTGGGCACACCTAAAAGAATTATTTTTCTGTTGACTACAATGTGTCTTAGATTGCTAATGGTACTACCACCATTGCCCTAGTGCAAATTTCAAATTAAGACACCAAGACCAAAAAAAAAAAAAAAAAAAATATTTACTAAAAGTAATTTTTACTAAAAATTTTTACTACCACCAGATGCAGAAATGAAAATTTTTAAAAACTTGGATACACAATAGAAGGGGAATATTATTACTTTTTTCTTTAATTTTTATTAATATTATTTTATAGAGAGAATAGTTTTATATTATAATTTTTTAGGTGTCAAACCAAGTAATGAAGAAGTATGGATAGGGATACACGTACCAAATGTGACATGGACAAAGTGATTCAACAAATTTCCAAAAATTAGACTACAACTTTAAAATACTAAAAGTAATTTAATGATATTGAAAAAATTTTACTATTTATATTTTTATTTATAAATAAGTCTAGTTTAGCTTTTAATTTAAATAATTAAAAGTAGTTGTTGATAAGATATGACAAGTAGGAATAATAATTGTGGTTTATTCAATCACATATTGTTTAGTCAAATAATACAAATAAATCTTACATGTTAGTGAATATTACTAACGTGAAAAATTCATATGAAATATCCATCAAGTATCCAACAAGTATCCAACAAGTATATAAGAAGTGTACCTCAAATCTCCACAAATATTTAGAATTGTTCCTCAAATCTCCAAAACTATTCGGAATTAAAAAATATATGTCACGTGGAATCTGACACATGCATCTAGCATTCATGGAGTATCAATATAGGATACAAGTCCTATATGGACAAGGTTTTCATTGTAAGTATCCAAGCTTCCTAAAGCAATAACAATGTAGAGCTCAGTTCAAATACATCCTGACCTAAGGTTATAATAATGTCTAGCTCAATTCAAATGCATCCAAACTGTACATTTGTAACTTTCATATTTTGAAAGAAATCTTTCACATACCATGTCATGAATAGTTATGAATCCTGATCATAAATCTGAGAAGTAGATAACTAGTGCCTCGAAAGGGTATAATCAAAGATATTGAGTTTCTATAGGCAGGAACTTGAAAATTTGGAAGATGGACAAATAACTAAAATCAACAAATTCTAGTGTCTCTGACTCTCTAGCGTTCAACCTCTCATTCACTTCTCTGTCTCTCTATATGATGTTTTATATAATTTAAGCGTCCTAATGAGCCTTCCATCTTCAAGTCGCTTGCATTACTTTACATTAAGAACAAATATCTATAATTTTTTTTGTATAATCAACTAGTATTCGGAGCCAACCAGTATCCAAAAATTATATTTTGATTAACCCGGTTTGAATGTTATCAAACCTAAATTAGGAGGGAGCTCTTCCAATGTAATCTTTATCATTTCCAAATTTCGAATTCGAGATTGGTTAAGAAATGTAACATGTTTACCTATTAAACCGACTGTACATAAATAACATTCGTAAAAGATTAAACAAATTTAATGGTGGAACTCTGTTTATTGAAGAAAACATCAACAGATTAGCATACCTCTCTACAATCATAGTTAAGTGAAATGTAAATATCTCACCTTAAAGATGAACCTTTAGCAGAGTACCCAATATGATTTTTGTTCTTTTCAATTTAAACACAAGAAAACCATAGAAAGCTATATCTGAGGATATTTTGAATTGTTCCTTCAAATAGGTAAAACTTGTACCCATTTGGAAGATGAAATTATTAGATGTAGAAAGCTTCAAATTTGAGAATGCAAAAACTACAATGAATGACCAGCCTCACAACCTTAAGAAGAGCTAATAATCCTAAGGAAGGAGAGGTATACTTACATTGGTATAAAGAGAATACAAAGTACCACCATGGAGCCCTTGAGGCAACGCCTCTTTGACGATCATACACGTACATCCTCCAATATCCAAAGGCAGCGGCCTACACAACAACGCCCTGAAACCCAAATCTCAAATCAGAAACAAAAATCAATTTTCATCAAAAACCCTACTCAAACAAACGAACAAACCCTACCTATTGGGCAATATGGACCAAGAGGAAGCAGGTGCAGCCTCAGATTTAGAGTAATCCCAAATATTGGCCGAATTCGACTTCTCTGACTCAATGGGTTCCCAAATTTTAGAACCGAAACTCAAATCACAGTTATTCTCAATTCTCTGATCAAGCAAAGAAGGCATGTTGTTGAGATTAGAAACCCTCATCTTCATTGGCGTTCCATCAAGGACTGGTTTCTCAATTAAACCGCTGCTATTGTTGATGTTGGGAACTGAAATTTCCTTGTCATTTCTGTTGTTTTTGATGCTGGGAGTAGGAATAGGAATAGCATTCTCTTTGTTGTCATTGACATTGCTTCGGCTGAGAAGAACTCCGAGAGCAACGCGATCGCCTTCACTGCAGCTTCGGTTGTGTTTTGATTCAGTCAGGGGTTTCGGATTGAGAGAGTTGTACGAAGATTGGCGTGGAATTTTGCCTCTGGGTTTCTTCAATCCAGCCATTTCCATAGAATTGGAAAGAGAGAGAGAGGGCGGCGGGGGGGAAGGGAAGGTTTCAAATTCAAAAGTGATGCTTTGGATTTACTGTCAATTTGGGAAATTTATATATTTATCTTTTGTTTCCTAAGGAGGAGAATAATCAGGTGTGTGACGGATGGGAGAGTGGAGTTGCGATGAGCATGCTCTCGCTTTTGAAGCTGGTCAATTTGGAATTGCAAGGGTCAAGATCATACCCTGTTTTTTTGTAAGTCTTTCTAAAAGGTCAAAAAAAATCACGAAAATTTTCATATTTTTAAAAAAATTTAAAGTTATATATTCTTTTTCAATGTTATATACATAAATCAAAATTTTACATTATACAAATAATACATTATATCGTAATATAAAACATTAATAATTTATGTGATGTATGGCATTAAAAACTTATGTTTGTTCATATATATATATTACTACGTTTGATTTCATATTGTTACTCTTCATTACCATTATCCCCACATCTGTGCATGTGTCAAATTATATTATCATATATGCCACAATATATCAATATTTATTTAGCATATATGTTATAATATGTTAACATATTACATATTTAAAAAAATATTTGATTAATTTGATTTTAAACTTTTTTCTTTAAATCTACATATCTTAACTTTAAGTTTTTCGTGTTCTTCGTGGTAACCAAAACTTCAGAGAATCCTTCATGTGCCCTCATGCACTGCCTAAATGTCCCTGCAACACCTATTAGGTCCCTGTAACAACTTGCATTCAGAGCATTTTTGGTAACCTCTTGTCACTTGTCCGATCATTCGTTAGTCATTTGGTATACATCAAACTGTACCACTTCTCAAGACAATTTCAACAGTGGTAACCAGACATCGAAAGACTCTCGCACATGTTCATACGTGCCATGTGAAGATCGCTGATTCGATCCTGTCTAGAGGTTGAAGACAACTTAAATGACATTGTTTTGATCTAACAAGAACAAAACGACGTTATTTCGATCTTTCACGATACTCTCTAAATCTCTACCACTTATCATTCTCTAATTGGTTATAAATCGTCTAGTCAGTACCATGTGTCACACAGTAACTATCATGTATCCTAGCACGTCTTCAGCCACATCATCATCCTGTGACTCAAGATTTGCCATGTCACCATCCATGTGTCACCACATTAGCATACATGTGCCACCACGTTAGTAGGTATGTCATCTTTCTCTGTTTGGACTTTGCCATGTCATCCTCTATGTGGATGCCATGTCATCCTCTATGTGGATGCCATGTCAACATACTCTCTCATGTCAGCCATCTCCTAAAAACACCTAACCCGGTCTCGTTCAAGTACCTCAGTTCAGACATTGACCACAACTTTGACCGCCCATTTAGCTTTTTTTACTCATTTTTCTCATTAATTAGACTGATTTCTAAGATTTTTGCATGTTTTGAATCTATTTCTAAGATCACATTGGCCAAATTTTGGCACTACAAAAAAGTTTCTTTTATTTCTAGTGATTTTAAAAGTTGTCATTAAGCATTTTTTATTATGTACATCACGGATGTTTTCAAATTCTCCTAACATATTTCTCAACCAATCAATGCCATCTTTGGTGGCTCCAATTATGATTTGCGGGTTGAGAAAATGTGCAAAAATTTTTTTAAAGGAAGCTTCTTTGGCATGTTGTTACTGAAGAAATATTTAAACCTACACAAAAGAAAGATGTGGAGGGAAATGCATTCATTGAACGTCTTATAACTTGGGATGACATGAATCATTAGATTCTAACATGGGAAAACCTATGTCAAAGTAATCAAACTCGATTTCTGACATTTAGATACTGCTAAAGAGATATGAAATTTCTTGAAAACTCACTATTCAATCTATAATGACATCAATTAATTTCAATTATACAAACATCTTCATTGCATACAATAACAACATGGTCAAACTATATAATATATGTCTGAATTGCAAGAATTTTGGGATCAATTAGTACTTGTAGATCCTATATAGTCTAGTATTGATGAAGCCATTATATATGCTACTTTTTTGTGATCACTAACACATATGGCATTTTTTAGTGACTCTCAAAAATAAGTTTGAGTCCATTCGTAACTCTCTTCTTCATTATGGCTCTCTACCCAATCTTGATGCTGTTATCAAGGAGTTAATCACATAAGAAAGCTACCTCAACGCTTTTCGCATTAGAAAGTCTACACCATCTGCTGATATTATTCTTACCACTCACATCTCACCTCATTAGTTTACTCCTTTTAAGTACTCAACTCTAAAATCTCAAAAAGTAGCTTGCACTTACTATAAAAGAATGATTATCACATCTTTGAATGTAAAAAAAGACTCAAATGAAATTTTGGAAAAGGTAATTCTTCTAAATCCTTTCACACTCGATCTATTACTGTTGTTGTTGCTACCACTAGGGTCCAAAAGAGAGTACATCTCCTAAATTTTCTTTGAAAGATTTTCATGTGTTTATTCAACCATATTCTAGTACTCTCTCTTCCCGTTCTGTCTATTCCACATGCTATAACCATATAACTTATGACTCATCTATATTTGACTAACCTATTACTTTTCCTATTTTTGATACTGTTCACACCACTAATAATTCCACTTTGCATGTTCAAAGGATAGGTAATGTTCACATGTGTAACTTATCCTTACCAAATACTTTTCTTGTTCCTAAACTATCTCTAAACTTCATATCTGTTGGTCAACTATGTGACTTTGGTGTTGACTTATATTTTTTAAGTCGTGGTTGTATTGTGCAAGATCCACAGATGAGTGAGATCCTTAGGATAGGGCGTAAGGTTGGTTGATTATTCACACTCTTTTTTTTCCATTCCATCCAAACTAGTTGTTACTACTTACATCCAATATCTAGCATTCTCATCTAGGTCATCTTTTTTATGTTAGATTAGGATCCCTAATCTCTAATAGTCCCTTAGGTCAAGTCAAGTCTGAAAAGTTTAAATTGTGCTCTATATCAACTTTCAAAAGGTCATGCATTACATTTTCTTAATAATGGTGATACTTTGACACATATTTGACTTGATTCATTATGATATATCGAACCTAATCCTCACAACACTATGGGTGGTTCATGATATTATGTCATCTTTGTTGATGGCTTTTCTCATTACGCATTGACTTATCTTATACATCATAGTTTTGAATTATTCTCTATTTACTTTCACTTTACAAATATGATTTAGACTCAATTTTCTTATAAAATCAAAATATTTTGCATTGACAATGCTATGGAATATACAAAAAATTATTCACTCACTTTTTTACTCAATAAGGTACTCTTATTCAAAGATTTTGCCAAGAATCTCTCAACAAAGCGGTTAAGCAAAACAAAAATATAGACACGTTCTAGATACCATTTGAGTCCTTCTCATATCTTCCTTGTGTTTAAAAATATTTTGGGGGAAGCCACACTTGCGACTATTAACTATATCTCTATTCTAGTCATCGATAAATACCTCTATATGAACGGTTATATAATTGTACTCCTAACTACCACACTATTAGAGTTTTTGATAGTGCTTGTTTTATACTCTTACAACCTTATGAGCATACTAAACTAGAACCACATACATGATTATGTTGCTTTCTCAGATACAAGATAAAACACAAAGGGTATAGGATTTAGGATCTCTTATCTCAAACACTCCATATTTCTAGACACTTAACCTTTTAGAAATACAAAATGTTCTCAACTCATTCCAAATTCTAGTTTACCAAATCTCCTCAATCGTTTTTTTCTGACCCAACTATACTATTGTTTCCTAACATTTCTCTTGCAAGTTCCTCTTACAATTCGATCTTACCTCCACCAGCTCCTATCGAATCTCCTAGGACTATGTATCCATCATTTAGTCCAATTGATCATTCTTCACCTCCTTTAAATACCACCTAATTTTAACTGAGCCTTTTACTTCCTAACCATTGTTTTATTGATCCATCGACTAAGTCACCTATCCACCTTTATGTTTTTTATGCTTATTTTACTAATATCTCTTTATATGAACTTTACACCTATCATGAGAACAGTACTAACCCCTATGGCAAAAGGCAATGGCAGAAGAACTATAGGCTTTCACCAACACCAATACTTGGGATATAGTTGATTTATCTTGACAAAAGTTTGTTGATGGTGTAAATGGGTCTATAAAATCAATACTCGAGTCGATGGTTTTATTAATCAATACCAAACTCGATTTGTAGCAAAGGGCGTTATATAAGGGTACAATGTTGATGTTCTTATAGCTCAATTAACCTTAGTCCGTAGCTTATTGCTATTGCTACTAGAAAACATTGGCTGTTATTTCATATGATGTCAAAAGTGCCTTTTTCAATGGCGACCTCAACAAAGAAGTATATATGCAACTCTTATCAGGTTATGCTCATCTGCTAAATAAGGTTTGTTATTTTCACAAAGCCTTAAATGGTCTCAAATAGGCACCTAGAGCATGGTTTGCCAAATCTAGCTCCACCGTTGGTTGCTTCAGTTTTCATTTCAATGTTTAGGATGATATGATCATCACCAGCAATGACACCAACGATATCTCCACTCTCAAATCCTTTCTTTACCAATAATGTGAAATCAAGGATTTGCGTACTCTTAGTTACTTTTTGGGTCTTGAGATCTCATCTGATCAATTTGGGTACTTTCTGTCACAAACAAAATATATTGTCAATCTCTTCTAATATGCCAGTATCACAAATACTAAGATGGTCAACACTCCTTTTGAACCCAACACTCACCTTTTAGCTACTGATGAGACTCTTCTCAATGATGGTACTCTTTATCAACAACTAGTTGTAGACTTATTTATCTCATTGTCTCACATTTCAACATTGCATATATTGTACACATTGTAAGCCAATTTCACGAGTGCACCATGGCCCTACATTTTAGCTGCTCTTAATATTTTTCACTACTTTATATTGGAGGTACCTTATTTCATGACCCTCACTTCTTTGGCTTGTCTTCCATGGAATTATGAGCATATTTTGGTATTGATTAGGCTGAAGACCTAACCAATCATTGCTCCACTATTGGATACTACTTCTTTCTTGGTATATCCCTTATTTCTTAGCATAACAAGAAATAAACAGTTGTCTATCGTTCTAAATAGAGGCATAATACTAAGCTGTTGCTGATGCCACTTTTGAGCTCCTATGGTTATGATGGCTCATCCAAGATATGAGTGTCACCCCATTCCTCTTCATTATAACAATTGTAGTACCATGCAAATTGCACATAATGATGTCCTTCATGAAAGCTCCAAACATATTGCGATTGATTTTCATCTTGTGTGGAATTATGTCCTTCACGACACTATTCAACTTGTTTTTATCTCCTTCTAATATTAGATTATGGATATTTTTACTAAGTCACACTCAACTCAATAATTTCAAGATTTAATTTGTAAATTCTAGATAGCTGACTCTTCAATACTTTGAGTTCGAGAGGGATGTTAACATATATGTCCACATATTATACCTTTGTATCAACGTTCATTACTATTATTAATATATCTGCACATATGTCAAGTTATATTACTATATATGTCACAATATATCAACATTCTATTAGTATATATATTACAACAAATTAACATATATATGTGGGAGAATATTTGATTAGTTTGATTTTACACAACAAAATTAAAGAGTGATGTCGACGGCAACATTTATTGATGGTAAGTTTTACTTACGGTTTTTTGAAATTATATAGACAATTATGGTTAAAATCGTTAGAAATACTATATATTTACCTATAGTTTTAAATGGCCATCGACAAAAGATTTTCAACCGTAGCTAAAAGTAACATAGCGTTTGTATAAATAATATTCTATACTTACTGATATAAGCACGTCTGTATTTACATGCCCATATCCTTACGGCTATGACTTATGATCGTGAAATATATGTTTTGTAGTGATGATTTGAAATGTATGTGTATAAGCAATGCTCAACTATAGTAAGGTATGCTAAATGTAGGATATGTATATTGACGGTTAGAAGAGTGCTAGTAAAACTTACTATCTTTTATCATTAGTTACTATATGTCATTTATTGTCAGTTATCATATATATTAGTAAATGTTACTATCTCTGTTAAGAATGTTACTATATTTCATTGTGATTAGTATAGTAAATATTACTATATGTTAGTAAATACTATTATCTTTTATCATCGGATAGCACAGTAAATTTACTACGTCACGTCTGTTAGTATAAATTACTACTTGTATCATCAGTTATAGAAGTGTTAGGAGATATTAATATTTTATCGTCAGTTATCATCGATTAGAAAAGTTACATTGAAATATGGAGTAAAAAAAGAGAAATTGTTTTTAGCATTTTGGAGGGAAGAAATTTGATTAAATTGGATTTGATCTGAAAATTTAATTTTGGTGTGAAATTTGATTAAATTGGATGGTATAGAAAAATTATTTTTGACGCGAAGATTAAAAATTTTATTATAGAGTTGTCATTGAAATGTTAAAATTATATATCATAAATGTTAAATTATATGTGAATTAAAAAAAAATAATATTAATGTTAATGTACTTAACTATTCTTAGGAATTTATATAAAATTATATAATATTCATAATTAATAATTAATGTATTATTATCATGTATATTATGTTATAATTAGAAATAAATTATAACATTATATTATATAAATTAGTAATTTAATATCATTGTATTATTAAAATTAATAATTTTAATAATTTTAATTATATTAATTAAAAATAAGAATATTAAAAATTTACTATATTGTACTATAGACAGCTCAAGCATGCATAATCTTATCATATTACTACTATATTATTATATTAGTAGTAGTAAATATTACTACATTGTATACTAGTAAATACTACTACTACTAGTTAATATTACTACAATATTACTATATTGTATTTTATATTTAATCTGTATGTAATCTGCCAGCTGAAGCATAATCTTATATTATTAATACTATATTACTATATTACTACTAATAAATATTACTACAATTTACTACATAACTAGCACTACTACTAATAAATATTACTACTATATTACTAAATTATATCATATATTTTAGTTTATTATTATTACATTGTTACATAATTTTATATTTACATAAAAATTTCATATGATTATATTACTTAAAAAAATAATATTAATTATATCATCATACTTAATTTATATTTCAAAATTTTTATAAATAAGGAATGTGGTGGAGATGTGCGACGATACATTACATTATTTAAAGTAATAATATTAATTATACACTGAATTCATATGATAATTTATATTTTAGATTTTATAATTAAGTTGTATAATATGGTAATATTATATTATAGTAATAGAGTGATAGAATGGAGAAAAAAGATAAAAGGAAAAAACAAGGAAAAAAAATAGAGTGAGGGTGAGATAAGGGAAAAAGAAGAAAGGTGTAGTGAGATAAGAAATTGGGAAAAAAAAGAAGAGTGATAGAAAGGAATGAAAAAGAAAAAAAAAAGAGGCGTAAAGAGTATGCGTGCGCAAGCCTGCATGGCTGTGCTGCAGGGGCCCACGCAGCTATGCCGCGCATGCAAGAATGCATGCATGTGCACGCCTACACAGTTATACCGTGGGGGCCCGCGCAGCTATACCGCGCAAGCAAGAGCGCATACAATGGTTATAAATATTGAATTATATTATATCATTTCTCTCTTGTTATAACTTTAAATTAACAACCACATATACAAAGCTATTTCTATTCAATTCAACTACATATACAACCATAATTTTCTTCTATTTATTTCAATTATTTATTTTTTTATTCTGTATTTTAGGTTTATTTCATTTTTCTGTCTACAATTCTTTATTTATTTCATTCATTTTCCTTTTCTCATTTATCATTTATTTTTTCCTGTTGGTTTTTGCAATTATGTATTGATTTATGTAAATCAATACATGTTTGAAATTTAATTTTCTTTACACATTTATCTTCTCTATTTTTATATTTTAATCAATCTACTTTCATCAAATGATATGGCATGGTAATAAATGGTAACAAATACTTTTATTATAACAAATAACAAATGGTATCACAAATGGTAACAAGTACTTTTATTGTAATAAATAACAAATGGTAATATAACAAATAACAAATGTTATCACAAATGATAACAAGTATTTTTATTGTAATAAATAACAAATGGTAACAAAAAAACAAATGCATTTCTTTATTTACGTGGTAACAAGTGATAACAAATGGTAACAAATAATTTTCAACAAATGATAACAAGTTATGGTAATAAATGATAACAAGTGATATATAGCAATTTCATGATTGTTCCAACACCTGATAACAAGTAGTAAACCAATAATTGTATAAAATTTGTATAATATGATATGATAACAAGTGATTTTTAACAAATGGTAATAATGTAATAAATGGTAAGATAATAATTGTATAAAATTTATATAACATGGCATGGTAACAAGTGATAATAAGTGATTTTTAACAAATGGTAACAAGTATTTTATTCTCTATCATGTAGGACATGGTAACATGATCTATAATAACAAATAGTAACAAGTGGTAACAAGATAACAAGTGTATTTGAAGATTACTCCAACACCTGGTAACAAGTTATAAGACAATAATTGTATAAAATTTGTATAAAACGTAACTCAACATGGGAAATAATGTTGCATTTGTATGAACGTAATCGTAACAAGTCTTAAAAACCACATTACTAAGATAATTGGAAAATAACACTTATGAAAACATTGGAAACATATGGTAAAAGAAGAAAGAGGTATTCATTATAAATAAAATAATTACTAAAATCCACACGATTAAAAAAAAGGCGGTAAAAAATGGCGATCAAATTCTAATAAATTTGAAAATGAAAAACACGTGGGAAAAAAATTGCACTAACAAATGTTGCGATATCTAGTGGTAAAATTGATATAACAAGTAGTAAGTTTATCATAAAATAAAAGTAGTAAGATTACGAGTAAGGTTGTGAAACATGTGCAATAAAATGGTGATAACTTATACTTAGTTTGCTTGTCACCAGAGTCAAATACACATAATTGTATGGTTTTTAATAAGATGTAGTAATGTATGGTAACATTGTGCACAATGATATGAATTTTATCCTTATAGTAACATTATTAATATATTATTATTAGTATTATTAATATAGATTATTATTGTTTCTAATAAGTTAAAAAAATTATTTTGAATGTTGTTATCTAATTTGATGTGGGTTGATATAATACGTGGTAAATAGTAAATTTACGATAAGTGATAACTAGTTAGTAAGTAATAATTTTAGGTTAAGTGATACTAGTGGTAATATCAAGATAACAGTGCTCGCGTGCAACAGATTTTATGATAATAATGTATGGTAACATTGTGCACAATGGTAAAAATTTTATCGTTATAGTAATATTATTAATATATTATTAGTAGAATTATTAATAGATTATTGTTTCTAATAAGTAAAAAACAATTATTTTGAATGTTATTATCTAATTTGGGGTGGGTTAATATAACATGTGATAAGTAGTAAATTTATGTTAAGTGATAATTATGTGGTAAGTAATAATTAGGCGGTAAATAGTAAGTGATATAGTAACCAGGTGGTAAGAAGTAACTACGTGGTAAATAGTAAGTAATAACTAGGTGGTAACTAATAACTAGGTGATAAGTGATAACTAGATGACAAGTAGTAAGTATGTAGTAAATAGTAAGTTTACGATACACTAGTGTGTTAACAATGTTTGGAGTGCTTCAACATTGCTAATTTAATAATGTAAATTATAATATATTAATAATTTTAAAAACTTGATAAATATATTTAAATTATAATATATTAATAATTTAAAAATTTTATATATTTAATTACAAATTTTTACTTGTTCAAAATATATACTATTAATAACTTATAATTCTTTCATTTATTCCCAAAACATAATTCAAATAAATAATAGATGGTTTGAATTTATCAATTTGAATTTAACAATAAGAAAATTCAAAGAGAATAAATAAAAAACACAAATGCAAAGTGAAGGAAAAAAATAGAGGTGAGAGTGAGATAAGGAAAAAAAATGTGAGAATAAGATAGAAAAAAAAAACGAGTAAGACAGAGAAGAAAGAAGGAAAAAAAAAAAGCAAATCAATACGTGGTGGCACCATGGTGAAGACAACTCATGTGGTGGAAAGTCGTGGGATATCCCACGTGCTAGCACAGTTTGCTAGCATTTTTTGCCAGAAAAAAGAAGGCCTGCATAGCTGGCCCACGCAGAGCACCATACGCGGTTGGGCCGCGCAAAGCACCATGTGCGGTGCATGCTTGCGTGGCTCGGCCGCGCAGAGCAACTTGCACAATGCGTGCTTGCGCGGTTGGGCCGTGGGGGCCATACGCAGTGCATGCCTACGCGACTGGGCCGCGTGCATAGGCATGCCCCCATTTAAAATTTTAATATTTTTAATTTAATTAATATAATTTAAATTATTAATATTATTAATTTAAATTATACAAGGATATTAAATTAGTAATTTATATAATATAGTGTTATAATTTATTTTTTATTATTTGATAATATAGTATTATAATATGAAATCATGAATAATAATACATTAATTATGAATATTATATTCCAAAAAATAGTTATTTACATTAAGTTTACCATTTTAACATTTAGAATCACCTCAAAAACAAATTGTCTATTCACATCTAATTTAATCAAATTTCGTGCTAAAAACAATGTTCAGATCAAATCCAATTTAATCAAATCCAATTTAATCAAATCTTTCTTTTTCGAGCCAATTTTTTAGCTCAGTTCTAATTTATTTCAATGTAAACTTATGCATTGATTTGTATTTAATATAAGCCATAGTATTTTAAATTAAGAGAATTTGATAAATATGTTGGTGGGTTCATATAGTAAGATTTTTGTGTTAAATTAAATACTTCAACACATGGGTTTTCAATCGCTGTTGCTTTCAATGTGGATATATTATCAATGTATCCAACCTAGATAATCTTTTTCACCATATTATATGTTTGGTATGTTACATTTACACATTTACATGATTCATGATCGATCCAACGTAGGGGTTTCTTGTGAATAAGGAATTACACCATCCTACATCCTACATCATAAATTCTAAATCCTAAATCATATGTAATCGTAAAAATATTGAAAATGTTTGGTATATAGTTTTAAGGAATTAAAAATGTAGCTTGCAGGTGATAAGTTGCAATAGGGATATGTGAGTGCATGCAGGTGCGATGTGATAATAGGTAATAGATGGTAACTTATGGTAATTTTGAGTGTTGAGTGTTGTGATAATAATAGTGTGATAAATTATGATAATTTTGAGAGTGATAAGAGATGATAAATTTTGTGAGAGTGTGTTAAGTTGGTGTTGAATGTTAAGTTTGTCACATGGTAACAAGTGTTAACAAATGATTTTTAACAAATGGTAACAAATACTTTTATTCTTTATCATGTAGGACATGATAACAAATGATAACCAGTGATTTATAACAAATGACAATTGACAAATGGTAACAAATAACAAGTGTATTTGTACGAAAGTAACCCAACATGGGAAATAATGTTGCATTTGTATGAAGGTAATCGTAATAAGTCTTAAAAATCGCATCACTAATCTAATGGGAAAATAACACATAGAAACATCGGAAACATATGGGAAAAGAAGAAAGAGGATATCATGTGACTAAAGCAATGATTAAAAAAAAAGATGATCAAAATCCGACAAAAATTTGTTATGACGCGAAATAGTTTAATTTTTCTAATGATAAATGAAGTAAAAAATTTATTTTCAACATTTGTTTCGTACTTAAAACATAATTGAAACACATTATTGAACCTTGTCGACTATTAGAGTAATGAAAGTCGAAAAAATTTACAAAAATTTTGTTGCCCATAATAATATAATCTAACATTACTATGTAACACAACTATAAATTATAATAATAAAACGATAAATTATAACAAATTATAAATAGTTTCATAATATAAATTTATAAATTTATTATAATTATGATTATCAATATTAATTTAAATAATATAATTATTACTAATGTAATTAGTAATATTATTATATTAGTATAATATAATATTACTATATTATACAACTTAATTATCATATTTCTTAATTATAAAATTTAAAATATAAATTATTATATGAATTAAGTGTGTAATTAATATTATTAATTTAAATAATGTAATGTATCATCTGCATCGACATATATCTCCACGCCACCTGCTTTGTATATTATGCAACCTAGTGTTGCGAACTAACATTCTTTATTTATAAAAAATTTAAAATATAAATTAAGTATGATGATATAATTAATATTATTATTTTAAATAATATGATCATATAAAATTTTTATATAAATATAAAATTATGTAACAATATAATAATAATAAGATAAGATATATAATACAATATGGTACTTAGGCAGTTAGATCGCTCCCATTTTTCATAAAGAGCCTTTTCATCTATAGAGCTGGTATCGGTAACCGGAGGTGGCTCGTCCTTCCGTATAATATAGTCAATATCCAAGCAACTCAAATGGAGAAGTACCATTTTTCTCCATTCCTTATAATTCTCTTCGTTCAAATCGAAAAAATCAGATTTCAAATTTATGGTTTGGAATACTGCAAAATAAATAAATATGCTTACTAATTATATATGAGGCATTTAATATGTGTCTACCAATGCAAACATATAAAAATAAATCTATGATATAGAAATTGTCTGTGAACTAAATTTTTAATTCTATTAGATTTAATTAATCTTATGATAGGATTTATCAAAAATAGATCATTCCTCAATACCTGTGAATTAATTGAGAAACTACCAATAGTTAGTATTTTCTTAATGATTTTATTTTTTTCTACTAAACCCTACAAAACATTTTTCTAGTGCACCAGGTAGATTCCCAGGTAGCTGGTGAGTCACATAGGACCGCTTAAAAACCAGCCAACCTTAGACTTATCCCTATCTTTTTGACAAAACCAGCTTAGACATATACTAAATCAACCGCACTTATAGTATTATATAGAAAAGAGATTTCATATAAGCAGACTACTATTGAAAATAACTATTTTTTATATCTTATTTTCCATTTTATTATTTTCATGTAACAAAAATTCTTGTGGGATAAGATTCATTATTTAAAAATAATTTTTATATCAAATTTATCATTTTCTTAATGTGATCATGCCTTTATATATAATTTTCTATTTAATTATGGCTGCTGTGGCTAAATCTTAATTAATTTCAAAAATTATATTGATCACAAAGATAATAATATTAATCAATTTTGTCAGGTGCATAAAATAAAAATGTAACTAAATTACCTAATGCATTTTATTAATTTTGTACATTCCCTTATGTACAAAATATTTTAAAAATTAATTTTATACACAATATTTTAATATAAAGGTCTAATGTAAAATAATTGAAACTTTATTAGTCCTTTGAAAATATATCGTATAGACTTGATTGAAAAATGAATGACTCATTTAAAAATCATTTAATACAAAGCATAAATGATTTTTCAAAAAGGAAAAAATTGACAACATGATCACTCATTGAATAAATGAATATTTAAAATATTATAATTTTTTTCAATTGTTTTTTGTGGCGCATTTATTTCATTTTATACACTTTAATATTGATGGACCCCAAGGGTCCAAACTGGAATCAATGGCTCTGGCGAGTCCATATGCTGGAAAACCGCCGGAAAGTATAGAAATATTCCAAAATAATTATAATGACGTAAGTATCTCAATCGGACTCAAATTTTCAAAAAATCAAGATTTTTGGTCCACTAATTCAAAATCTGAGAATCATAATTTTTTAAAACATTTTGAAATTTATCGAAATTTTGAAAGTAAAGAACAAAAAGCTCTAATATCAAATGTTAGATCCTATATTGCAAATCAAAAGCAATAGTAAAGCATAATTCGAGAAAAATGATCGAATGTATCTCTGGCCATTCTCGATTCCGATTATCTTTGACAATTGTGATGGCGCCAAGGTGATTTTGAAACATTCATGAATTCTGACAATCTCTGACAATTACAATAACACCAAATGGCATGCACAAGTCTTCCAACCCCTTAATTTCTCTCAATAGATGGTGTGGAAACTTGAAATTTGATTTAGGGATCCAATATACTAGGAGGGGGTTTATATAAGCCCTCGATCATAAAAAAGTTTTTAAAACCCCATAATTGTTACTCTAGAATATTGCTGGTCATAATGAGAATTTAATCAAATATTCATAATAAAAAACAAGATTAATTATGTGAAAATTTGAATGGAACACCTAAATATGATCAAATGTATTCCAATTCAAATTTTTTTTCATTTTTCATCACATTTAATTATTTTTCGGTTATGTTTTCTCTATTAACTTTATTTTGAATGTATTAACTCTCATTCATGCGATTTGAATTTTAAAATTTCTAACAAGAGAAACTTACAATCATGATAGTTTTTAGAGGGACACCGATTATCATCACCACTCATATAGCCAGGTTGGACAGTAGTAAACATAAAAAAATATTGCACCAGCAGCATAATCATCGGTAGTCCCTCCACAACCAAGTAAGTTCTTAATTTACACCTGACTCCTATCTTCTTCTATTTCTCTCCTGCATATATACTGAAATATTTTCTTCGGTACCACTAAATTGTTTATTTCTATTTCTATATCAGAGTACAAAAGCATCCTTCTAAACAATTTGGAATAATACTAACAATTTTATATATATATATAAACCGCATTAGGCTCGTTACTAAGGTTGCCACAAGTACAATAAATTATCCCATGTAACAAAGAAAATACTAATTTTCTAGTAACAGCATTAATGAGCAACCTATTGCAATTTCTTTATATATTTGAAATAAAAGTAATACTAAAAAATTTTGAGGGTTAATATGAAAAAACCACATTTAGGATACTCTCTAATATTATCAAGTACAATATTTAATTTCCTTGTGATAGCATTATTGAGCAGTCTATTGCGATTCTTTCAAATTTTTGTTAAGAATATACATATAATACTTAGAGGGCTTTGTTTGAGGGTTTGAAGAGATTAGAGAGCGAAAATTGTTGTGAGGAACAATAAAGCTGCTTTGGTCCTCGATTGCGATGCCATTAGTGACATAAGACGGTTGCCAAAAGGCTGACATCTTTACTTGGTGCCAGAATTTGCAACATAGTTAGCGATGAGGCCAGATTTGCAACGCCACCGGCGACAGCGAAAGGCGTCGGAAATAGGACCTTCAACGACATTTGCAACGCCATGCAACGCACCAAGCGACACTGCAAGACATAGCAAATAGTGCATCCGGCACCTTTTGTGATGATAACATCAGTCACTAAATTTATATTTATAGTCCAATCAATTAGGTGATGCAGATTTATGATGGAAATAACAATGACGGCGCATCATCGCAAATTGTGAAGACACTAAATCCATATGTCTAATTTTACAACACCAAAATTAGACGCACGATCTTTATATCTCAAAAACAACACTTTGCCCCTTTAATTTAGCACTTACGAAAAAATAATAATAATAAAATTGTAAGTCACTTGTTTAAGTTGCGACAAGTTTTAGTATCTCAAACTTGGATTAGTTAATGTATCATAAATCATAATTGTTGATTTCAATTAATGAATATAGAATCTTAAAAGTGAGAAGTTTTATCGAAAAGGGCAACAAATACGTGGAATTTTTTCTCAACATGTGGAAATGAATAATTTTCCTTTTTTATCCAAAAGGTGATAAGGCCTTATTTCATTAAAGAGGAAGTTTTGTCGACCGTCCTGAACTGACTGTTGATGGTCATTATTCAGTTAAAGAGGAGCCTTGTTTCTTCTCTTTATATATAACATAACATATAACATAATAGAATTCTCTCTCTCTAAAGCAAAGCTAGTCACTTACTCCAATTCTGAATTATCTTTCCTATTCGACTGATTCAAATTCAAGACTTGGAGAAACACCTGAGACAGAATTGATTAAGAACCAAGTAAGTGACAGTCATTCTGTGTTCTCCTAACATCCCTACACTTACAAGAATAGAACAATTCTGGGATAAACATCTTGCCTTTTCTAGATTCAATCACTTAGTATTGTCATCATTTTCTTCCTTAAATCTTGAAGAATTCTTTTATAAATGTGCACATAAATTTCTGAGGTAACTATTGTCATTCAAACTTCTTCATTCTTCTGTTTTTCTAAATCTTGGCCATCGTTACTAATTGATTCGTACATATTTTGGGGTTTTCAGATGGTTTCAGTACCATCTTTTCCTGATTGTTGAAGAGTTAATCAAAAGATAGTTTCTTTCTCAAATTCTTGATTAAGACAAATCCTGCAAAAAGGTAAGTCAGTAATTCCTTTTGTTTTATGTAAATCCATGGCTTGAGCATTTTTCTTTTCTTTTCTTTTTGTTTTCCTTCTTCAGATTCCAAGAATTGAGTTTCTGGTGATCTTGAAGAATTCTTGGGTGGGCATCAAAAAGATGAATATGAAGATGAAGATGAGGGTTAGCAATTCAATTTCCTTTGGATATTGAACTGATTTTTTCTTGAGTTGGCGTGTGGAATTAAACAGGAAACTGCACGATCTTATCCTGCAAAGAAAGGCAAATTTTCACTGCCTGAAGAAGAGAATGGCTAATAATAACAACTCTGAATCTGATCATGAATTGAATGCACAAGAAAACTCGCCAACATTATCAAATGAAACTGCATATGCTATATCAGACATGATGGGCCTGGGAGATCTTCTGGTACAAAAAACATTGACTAAGACTGATATTGAGAGAATAGTAATCCCCAATAAAGAGATCGAAAAAGAAGGATTGCTCAATGATGAAGAAAAGCAGCATTTGGAAAGGAATAAAGAGTTGCAACTGGACTTGTTCGATCCCTCATCAAACAGAACGACTGTCACATTGAAGAAGTACCAGTCCTTTGAGTTAACAAAGGGGTGGACTTCTGTTTTAGAGAGAAACAACCTTGTTGAAGGCGATAAAGTGCAGCTTTGGTCATTTCGTCCAGGTCAGAAACTCCGTTTGCTACTTCTTCGAGGGACAGTGGCATCCAAGGAAGAGCCATAGTGAAAAAAAAAAAAAAAAAAAAAGGAATTGTGCAGGCACCTTTTTCAGTGGAATCTCGTAATAAAGAGGTATAGCATCTATCTAGCTTGGAGGTAGTCATTGTGTAGATATGACTGTGCAAGACATCCTAGTTTGTTTGGGCAGCTGACTTTTTTAGTCCTTCTACATTGGAATCATTGTGTAGATATGATTGGGCAAGACATCCCAGTTTGTTTAGGCAGCTGACTTTTTCAGTCCTACATTGGAATGAACTTGTTTAGGTTGGCATAGGAAATGCTCCAATATGTTACCGACTTTATAGTCCTCTGACATATATTTACTGGAGTAATTCTCCCACACAAAAAAAAAGGCTATACTCTTTGTTCTATGAATTCTGTATAAGTTGATCTCAGAATTTCCATTCTATGAAAAAGAAAATGCAGAATGTACATTTCTTATACAAATTTGGCATTCAAGATTGGTTAGATCCTTCATTTCTGATACAAATTTGTCCTTCATTTGCCTTCATATTGATCCATATGATTGATCAGGGATGCCTTTGATACTTCTAGGAAAGATGGAAATGTGCATATTTTCATAGCAACATAATCCGCCCAACCACTAAGAAGCTTCACACTTGCAGCTTTATAAACTAGAGCCATCTTTACCGATACAAGAAGTCATGAGAAGAAATCCTTGGAACTAGACCTAGCATTCATGTCCTAGGTTTTTAGATCATGATGACCAAAACCTATGATCTCTCAGGCCTCTAAAGAATTGTGATTGTAATTGAAATTATTCTACAATAGTTATTTTGTTACACTATTCTACAAAGTAGAGAGAGAGAGAGAGAGAGAGAAACACTTGGAATTTTGTATTCAATAGTGTGGTTTTAAGCTTACATGGTGAGGGAGGGACTTGAGCACATATGGTATATTTACAATGATCGGGAGACATAATCACGAGTCGAATTGTTATAATTAAGCTTGATTTTGACTTTTGCTCAATCATATACTTAATTAGCCTAATGATTCATTCAACTTATACTCAATCGGATGCCTGATTATTATAAGGAATCTAGAACATATTTATTTTTGTTGCAAAATAATTGTAATGTAACCTTCTAAACCATTAATTACATTAAATTATTTTTTTGCACTCCAAAATAAATATTATTTTATTTATGGGAAATAAATAATAATTCGTTACTTCATTCTTGACACATAAAAGTATAACATAGCATTTTTTTGTATTTTTTTTATGAACATCTTACCTAGATATAATTATACTTTTATGCAAAAAAAATAATAATACTAGTATAACAATCATGAACCACATTTAATTAAAACTAGCATTTTTATGAACTGTACCATAAAAGTATCACTTATAATACATTGCATTTTTTTTTTTTTTTTGCAAGATCATCTATGTACACTCAAAATTAAAAACACATAAATTACGTATAATTAAGGTAAATCATCAATCACTAGCTGTTCTCTCAAACTATAGGTTATACACAATTCTCTGTCTAGTTTCATCAAATGGTTATGAACATCTTACCTTTGGTTGATATAACCATCACTTATATTTTCTGTATGTACCATTGACCCAATCGTATACACAAGTCACTTAAATCAAACTATTGAATATTATACATGCACATAGATAATATAACAAATTTATCTCCTTGACTATAGAAGAATGCAATATTCATAAATTGATATGTCAAAATATATAACATTCGTGAACCCAATGCTTTCTTATTGTAAAAACCAATAAATGTAACTTGGGATATGGTGATATTTTAAAGCACTGAGTAAATAATTCCTCCAAAGAGTCCTTAGTTAGATTTCATTCAAGAATATGGTTCAGTTTTAAAAGGAATCACTCAACTATTGAAAACGAGATTTTGTGAATTGTATTATGCATTTTAAAATGATGATTTGATTATTAAATAGTTTCTTCTTAGAATTGATTGCCAAGCAACCAAAGAGGTGTTGCAGAAGGATGTAAAAATCTTATTTCAAAAACAAATTTTTACAAGATAGAAAGCTATATTTTCTATTTTTTATTTTAAAATTGAATATATTCAATGACAGAATAATTGTCTCCCAGATTTTCTTACAAGATAATTCTTGCTGGGTAGGCCCTCTTCACAAGCAACCACCTAATTATCTTCTCTTCTGCTTTGATAATTTTAGTCCTTATCAACATTCTTCTACTTGCTGTTTTCTTCATAAATTGTCATATTCTCTTGATAAAATTTTAACTTCTCACCCTCCAAAACCTGTTCTTCATACTAGTTCAATGTATGCTCAAGCATCTAGTGTGGTCATTCTACTTCTAAATCTCTATGGTCTACATCTTCTAGTAACTATCAGACAACAAAATTTCAACCATGAACTCCTAGTTTATTCGGACCTTCTAATTGTCATGTTTTCAAAATTCATTTTATGCATTATATACTCTTCCCCGCTTCTCATTTACCTCTTACAATAGTTCTTGCAATCAATCGTGTAAGTTCCCTCCAAAAACATACCTAGATTTTCTAATTTACTATTTTTCAAAAACAGTACAATACACAACTAATTTACCGAGGTATTAGTTGAACCTTACAGTATCTCTTTCAAACACTTCTTAGTAACTTTGTATAGAAACTAACAAATCTAATGTGTTTCTCTCAAACACTTTCAAGCCAAGACCAAACGAACTCTTTCTTTGGATCTTTTATAAAGATTTGGAAGTGAAACAACAATAATACAAAAAAGCAGC
Organism: Dillenia suffruticosa; assembly: GCA_033439265.1. Taxonomy (NCBI): domain Eukaryota; kingdom Viridiplantae; phylum Streptophyta; class Magnoliopsida; order Dilleniales; family Dilleniaceae; genus Dillenia; species Dillenia suffruticosa. The sequence goes on along the minus strand of JAVTVX010000018.1, from coordinate 9,438,736 downwards.
CTTAACTTTAGATGTGTCATAAAGCATAGAAAGAAAATAGAACACAAAGGAAAATGTAACACATAAAAAAAAAAAAAAAAAAAATCGGGATTAGGTCTAAAAAGCCCTAATCTCTCTTTTTCCCTCTCTCCCTCTCTCTCTCTTTCTCTCTTTCTCTTCTCCTCCACCGCTGCCTTCTCCTCCGCCGCGGCCTCTCCCTCCCGCCACCACTACTTGCCACGGGCGCCGCCCTCCCGCGAGCACACCACTGCGCGATCGCCACTGCGCAGATCCTCCCTCCACGCGAGCATTGCCTCCTCGAGCCAGCGCGCGAGCCCAGCGCACCACAGAGCGCAATCTCCAGCGAGCCCTGCGCGCGACCCAGCGCACAACCCAACGCGAGCGCTCTCCAGCACGCGATCTAGCTCGCTCCAGCATGCGATCCAGCGCGCGATCCAGCTCGCGAGTGTAAGCCCTAGCCCGTGAGTGGGCCAGCCCACCAACCGCGAGCCCACCAGCGACCCAAGGCCTAGTCCAGCCGCGGCCCACTGCAACCCATGGCCTATTGCAGCCCGTGCACCCACTACTGACCCGCGAGCCCACTGCGGCCCGCGAAGCCCGCTGTGGCGAGCAAGCCTGGCTGAGAGCCCGCAAGCCCACCAACGGGCCAGCCCGCTAGCCCGTCAGCCCACCGGCCCGCGAGCCCGTGACGGCCCGCGAGCCCGCGACCAGCTGTTCCCTTCGAGAGCTCGCCTGCATCTTCTGTACTGCAGGTAACAACTATAATTGGTTGAAATTTTAAGGTTTGGTGTTAGAAATTTAGTTGTTGATAATATATTTAAAATTTGAAAATATTACATGTTTTAGACCAACCCGATGGGCGAACAACAGCTAAGTCTGAAACCCGAGAAACCCTAGGTAAGAGAAACGCACTCACTTTAAAGTTTGAATATATTTTGTTGATTTTAGGTCCCTTATTAAGGTTTTATTTGATATAAAATTTGATGATTTGATTAGATTTGTTTTTTGAAAACTCGTTGAAAAATAGAGAGTGATCACCCTCCCTAGATAAGTGAGTGGGACTCTAATCTCTTGCATGAAATAGTAAAAACTTGTTTTTGCTGTGTTTCCAATAAAATATGCTTTCGATATGCATTGACTCGACGTGTGATATTAAATTTCAAAACTTGTTTGTGACATTTGGAGTGTTATAAATTCATATTTCTGATGACTATACATCCATGTTTGAAATAAAATGATATTGTGCTATTATTTGAGAACTAGATATGTTTTCTATTTTGCCGTTGCATTGGCTTGGATTTGAAATGATTTGATAAATGTATTGGCACATGGATTTGAAATGTTTTTTATGAACTATGTAGATTGGATGCCCACTAGTTATGTGATGATATGATCTTACTTGTGGGACGTTGTGCCCTTGTGATACTATGATGATAATATTGATGATTCTGTAGCTACAAAGGACGTTTGTAGAGGCACAGGTTGCCCGGATACGCTTCTGCAGGAGGTATCCGCAAATGTCATTTATTCTAAGGGCTATAGGCGCAGCCGGTTGAACTCACGTAGGGGGAGAACGTGTGTGATGCCACCGTCTAGCACCGGGCGGGGTCCTATACACGATGATGAGTTAGCCCTAGCAAACACATGGCCAACGTCGGGGTAGAGAGCGTTTTAAAGTCTATGCATAATAAAACCCCCGATGCGCCTGTGCTTGGTCACGGTTGACCTATGCCAAGACCATTCTTGGCTCGCTATGATATTAATTGATTTTAAATGGATGTATATATGCTTATTATCGTGTGATTAATTAAATGATTTCAAATTGCTAAACATATCATATTTTGCTGCGAAATGTAAATTTTTGTTTTGAATGATATTATTTGACACTCCAATGGTTCACCCACACTATTGATGCTTGATATTATCCCCCTCACTCACTGAGTATCTTCCCATGATACTCACCCCTCCATTTTCTCTCCTCAGACAGGATTATTGTTGTGTTTGAGCGACGCTTCAGATCTTAGAGATTTTGGTGGATCTGGGTGATATACGACGGTGAGGTTTAGGTTAAATTTGAAATATGAATTTCATACTTCATTTCGACCCTGTGAGATCTTGACATTTAGGTCCGTAGTTGGCCGTGTATATTATGAGATGACTATATAACTTATAAGCAGTTGTGTGCATAACTCTCGCTTTGATTCATTTTACTCACATTGAGGCATCTGTAAGTATTTTAAACTTTCTACTTGGGAAATGTGTTATACATTGTCTAAACTTAGGTCCGCTCGGTGTAGTGACTGCTCATGCTCTAGTTGGACATGACAGTAGAGGTCTGTGGCTAGGATTGCTGGAAATTGTAAAGCCTTGCGTTGTTCTGAATGTTTGGAGATGGAATTTGTTGATTTTGGAGAGGCCGGAATGGCCATTTGTTTAAATTATAGGTTGATTTTGCATATACAGGTTTAATTGTATATGGAAAACCTCCGATTTACGGGGAGATTCTGCCCGATTTTCTGTAGAAATACAGCTGACATTTAGGATAACGGGCGACTGTTCACGACCCCGATTTGGGGCTTGACATTTCTACTTAGAAATGAACTCAAATAATCATGTGCAATCTAATTCCAAAAATTCTGCAATCTCCTGTTGAACTGTTGTATTTAAAGTGGTGAGATTAAAAAGCCACTGAACCTCATTAAGAGCACCAAACATAGTTGTTGAAAGTGGTTGGGTTTCATTAAATGTTCAAATAGCTTTTCTGATCAACTAACCGTTACCTATATTGAGTCAACTCCTTCTTCCTTCAAGTCGATGAACTTTGTATTATGTAATATCTCGGCTAGTGCAAATCAAGTCGACTTGTGCTCGATTCTACTTCATTTTTTTCTTTGTTGCTTATGCAAGTCAGCTTGTAGATGTTTCAAGTCAACTTGGTTTTTATTCTGCTTAAATAATTTTGCTTTGCTACATGCGCTTTGCTACGTGCGCATTTAATAGGTCAACTTGAGCTTGATAATACTTAAGCATTTTTGCTTTGCAAATCATGTAGGTCGACTTGTGCTTGATGGTGCTTAGACCTTTCCCTATAATGCATGTATGCAAGTCGATTAGCTAATTTGTTTGATTGACTTGTTCTCTGCTTGACTTAGGCAATTTTACATGATGGATCAAGCAAGTTGACTTATTATTGCTTGTAATCTACTTGTGGAAGTGTTTTATGAGGTCTATACTCTGTGTAGGTTGACTTGTACAATAGTCAGGTCGACTTGTGCTCAATTATCTTTGAACCTTTCACTGTGATGAACATGTATAAGTCGACTACTTATAGCACCTAAGTCGACTTGAGTTTGAACTTTCTTAAAAATTTTTAAGCTTAGTTCATGCAGGTCGACTTCCACTCATGATGAGTTGACTTGAGCTAAAGTTTCCTTTAAAATTCTAAGTCCTAGATGAGTCAACTTGTGTTCTGCAGATTTTTCTAAGTGTTGGTGTAACAGGTCGACTTGTTGTACGATCACTCGACTTGAAATTTTGCAACTTATCACATTGTTTATGTCAATATTTGACCATTGCATTTTCAAATTTTCTAACCATTAGATCTTCAAATGTGTGAGTTCTTTATTGCATCTACTAGATAGGTCAACTTATACTTTAAGTAGATTGACTTGTTTTAAACTTATACTTGTTTTATTCACAGTTTATTCTCATAGTCGACTTGATTGCTAAGTAAGTCAACTTGACTAACCTTTTATTTTTGTTTACAGGTTGATCTTCACTTAACAAGTCAACTTGGTCCTTATGTAAGTCAACTTATTCAAATCTGCAGCTTAGATAAATGACTTTACATACTCTCAAACTTGTTTTAATTTTTTTCAAATTAATCTTTCATCAATTTATCCTACTTTTGCTCATCAATTAATCTAGTTTTATTTATCATCAAAACATATTTTTCTAATAATCCCTCTTTTGATGATGACAAAATATTAAGCGAAAGATTTGTAAGTTTTCTTCCCCCTAGTCTATGCTTAAATAGTTTCAAATATAACTCCCCCTTAATCTATGTATTCTTCTCCTTAATCTATGCAGTACTTTTCTAATTTCTATCTCTTCCCCTTTCATAAATGTTTTCCCCCTTTTGTCATCGACAAAGATGGCATAAGGTATACTCATAGAGATAGCCATAGGCATATAATATTAACTAAGCAATCACATAGATAACGTTAGTAGATAAGCAAAACGCATTCAATTAAAAAACATAGATAATATATGTTTGACATTTTCATCGAATACCTAAATACATGACAAAACCATTACATTACATAAGTTATTTCATAAAGTAAACAAAGTAATACTAGAACATATAACATGCATAAGTATAAGATCTCAGGACATGTAGCTCAATGAGATGGGTCTCTGCCTCTCTTTGTGCCAAATAGAGTATATATTTTGCCTTCGACCCTATCAAGCTACTCCTGTATTCTAGAGAGTTATCCTTGCATCCGATCATCCATCCTATGCATGTAATCCTAGAGCATTTCCATCGTAATAGGTAGTGAAGATGTACTATGTACTCTATCATCTCCTCCATGAAATATGGCCAATGTTAAGGGTTGAGATATCTAAAAGTGAGTAAGGGCAAGCTGTATAGGCTACTCAGAATGTGTATGTGTAGGCTTAGAGGCAGGCTCAGGCTATGGTGTGGGCTCAAGGTATGTAGGCTTAGTGGCTCTAGCACTAGGCTACCTATTTCGTTCTCTTTCATTCTTATCACCTTTCGTTCTCCATACTCCATCTCTTTCAACCCATTTGGTTTTGACTAAAGAAGATGCACCACTACAGTGCTTAGGGTTTAGATCTACACCAATTTCTCTACTTGTGTCTATCTTATATATAGCTATGAGATCATTAACCAATGAAAAGTTTGAAAGGTTTCCACTTAGATTTTGAAATTCAAGCATGTGGAAAGGCACTAGAAAGTGAAGGTCAAGGTTCTTACCTTGCATGAGGCAAGACATGAGCCAAAAATCCTCCCTAGCGATAGAGTATGGCCCCCTTCTCTTGTTATTAATACATGGGTTACTATGAGTTAGAGGAGTCTCTTATGCAAGTCTAGGCTTCCTAAAGACAACCCTAGCATTCTCTAGGAGCTCAGTGTTCATATACTCCTCACATTGATCATAGGCACCCAGTTTTGGCTATTCAATCTACACAATATCTTAAGGGTGACCACAATATCTATGTCATGTATATAGCTCTTGAATATGCATTTTTGGCTATGGTTTCCTATTTGAATCTCGTTTTTAGATGCATTTCTATAACTCCCTTTGGTTTCAGCTATATTGTTGTAGAATAGCTTAATTAGTCTATTGTAGCATGTAATATTGAGATGGATATGAATATTGAGGCATGATTCTCTAATATAATCACCATAGGGAGACCTTATGCTATCAAGAAAATCTTAATCTACCAACCTAGAATGGTTTATGATTCCATAGCAAAAGTTTTGCTCGAGGGACTTAGTTTGTGCAAGGGATTGAAAATTCTCATGATTGAATTTAGAAGGGCTCTTGATTCGCAACATCTTGGTAGTCGACTTAGGGTTCTTATGATTGAGGGTTGTTTGCCTTTGAGAGGAAGGTTTTGGGCTTGTTTAAAATGAGTTTAAGTAGACTAGGGTTTGGTTTAATATATATACAATCTTAGCTCATGTTGTCACAAGTCAACTTGAGGGCTCTAGCATTGAAAGTCAACTTGTAAGCTAAACAAGTTGACTCATTAGGTCCTAACTAGCCTTTTGATCCTAAAGTACTAAGGACAAATCGATTTATATATGAGAAGAGTCGACTTATGGAATAAGTTTCCTATATTCTGAGCTACCACAAGTTGACTTGTGACTCACATGTTAACTTTCCACGTCCGTAATGAAATCTAGAATCTTGACTTATCAAAACAAGTCGACCTATGCAATGAGCAAGTTGACTTGCTTTACTCAAAGTTACAATTAATGTCATCTAGTTGAACACAAGTCACCTCATACCTTCAACAAGTTGACTTGTTTTTCTCAGATTTTCATATTTATGCATAGAAAAGCGTGGATCAAGCAAAAGTATCAAACATATCATATCAATTAATCAAAGATTACTCTTCATAGTTCATCATTTCTAATTCCCTACTTAAGTTATAAAATTCATTTTTGTCTATAGGTTTGATAAATATGTCTGCTATTTTTTCTCTGTTTCAATGTATTCAAGAATGATATTATTTTTCAGTGCATAATCTCTAATAAAGTGATGTCACATTTTCATATGTTTGGTCCTAGAATGATACAGATTGCACTAGTGTTATCATACCTTATGTGTATACAATCTAACTTTAATCTATAACTTTTTAATTGATACTTTATCCATAGGATTTAGACATAATGCTAACTAGCTATAACATATTGAGTTTTAGCGGTGGAAATAACAACATTGTTCTATTTCTTAGATAACCAATATTCTAACATATTTCTAAAGAATTGATATGTATCAATTCTACTTTTCCTATCTAATTTACACCTAGTAAAGGCAAGATCTAAATAACCATGAAATTGAAATGAAGAATTCCTTTTATACCATAATCCTAAATTGCATATGCCTACTTAAAAATCCTTCTCACTACTAGTAAATGTGACTTCTTAGAATTGGATTAAAATCTAGCATATAAGCATGCATTGTAAAAAATACCAAGCCTTGATGCAGTTAAGTACAGTAGTAGGTCTATCATACTCCTATAAAGTTTTGAGTATATTGATTTTCCTTTTTCATCTTTATTCAGCTTTATTGAAGTGTTTATGGGAGTTGCATTTCCTTTGGTTTCACCTAGTACAAATTTCTTAATAAGTTTGTTAAAATTTAGAGGGGGATTTTTATCAAATACATTAATCTCATCAAAGATATGTATGAGGGAGCTACCACTAGTATAAAAACTTGTGGGGGTATAAGTGATAACTTTCCAATAGTAATAGATGAAATCACAAAAAGTATACAAGATGAAATACCATATTATATGTGATATGCGATTTTAAACCACAAATTCAAGCGATTATACCCTAATCGAATATTGTGTATAATAATGAGTTCAAGTATTGTATCCACGAGGATATTTTATATTATAAAGTATGAATAAACCTAATCGGACAGGATAGATCAAATTTGTGAAGATATTAAAAACTATTAAAAACAATATCTAAGATACAAAACCATAATATAATGGAAACTCTAATATAATGGAAACCCTTAAAATAACAATTTGATCTGTTTTCAATTTTTTCCATGGCTAAATCCCTTCAATTCCCTAAATTTATTAACAAAAGAGTTATTATTAATGATGGCAAATTTCTCTAAATTAGATATACCCAATGGTCATGCAATGAATTCTTAATTCGACTAACTAAAACCTAATAGTCATGCAATTTTGATTAAACTAAGTTATTAAGTTCTGTGAAATATTTATAATTTAAGGGTTCCCATAAAACCCCACACACAAAGTTAATCATCTATCGATTTCATAACCCTATATGGATTTTATTGTATTGGACGAACTCCTATAATTATATTAGTTATGCATACATTCGATCTTAAATTATCAAAATATCATGCCCTAAACAATAAATATATCAATAAATCTTAAGTGAAAGAAATAAATTTAAACCTTATTATTAATCAAATAACAAAATCCATTAAACTCTAGGAACAAGAAAATTTAACTAGACATTGAAGAGAAAAATGAAAATAAAATAAAAGTCATTAAAACCCCTTTTGCACATAACGAAGGAAGTCAAAGTCATCATCTAATAGGTGGCAGCTGCTAGGGTTTACAAAAGGGTGAGGAACTGAGAAAATTAAAGAGGGAGGCATGAATGAAGGGAGGCATCAAAGAATGAATGCGGTTGCTCTAGGAATGCCATATATATAGAATTAAAATCCTAGAAAGATTTGGAAACTTGTATTTTTGGAAATTTTGAGTTTTACTTTGATTTAGAAACTTGTTGATAAGAATCTCTTTGCCTCCACAAAAATTTAAGAGCTTCCTTTTTATCTTGATCCAAGAATGAATTTTGAAATTATTAGTGACATTAATCCTGAATTTTCAGCACTTTCTTTCCTTTCTAGCAGTAGATTCTTTTTTCCGACGTGCAGTAAATTCGACCCAGATTTTAAACAAACTCCTGTCTGAATCAACCTCTAAGGTCTTCACAAGATTTGTAGGACTTGAAGTTTTCTTTTCAATGCTACAAGAATCATCTTGATCAAATATCGGAATAGAAATTTATGCCTAAAATATCGACAACTGCTCATCTAGTCCCATTTTAGAAAGTAAACTCTATGTTTTTTAAATTATTAATCACGAAATTAAATTAGTATGAAATCATAAAATATAGTTTAAAATAGTTCTAAAATTCATAAAGAAATACTAAAATAAATATAATTCAAATATATAAAAATATTGCTATCAAATATCTCCACACTTGAATGTTTGTTTGTCCTCAAACAAAAACAATTTTTTTTCAAAACCAATTCAATTTTTCCAAATCCCTGGCCATGCGTATGTTGAGTTAAAATCAGAATTACAATTAAGACAATCAATATTTTGTAATATTCAACACTAGAAAAGACTATTGCATCTCCTATGGTCTCATCGAAACCAAGAATAATGCAATAGTCAAACACCTCGCACTTGGTTCACTCAATAGAATAAAGAAAAATACTATTCAACTAATCAATGCACTCAATTTTATGTATGGTTAAGTGTATTACTCAAATCAACACCATAGGATTGTATTACCTTAAACTCGCTAATATATCAAATTTTCACCACTCATATATATGAAATTCATGCACTAATCAAAAGTTCTTTTATTTGATTGAAATGAGATTAGGGTAAATGATAGGATAAATAGGGTAAAAATATGGATTAAAAATAATTCACTAAAAATATCTAAAAATCAAGACATGACATTCTTTATATCTAAATGAAAAAATAATAATAAATAATAAAAAAAAAAACTTCCATACTTCTTCATCTCAAAATATGTAAATCACTCAAACTCCGAATATGTAATATATCACTCTTCCAAAGTAAAGAATATGAAATAAAATTCTACTATAAGGTGAACAATGAATGAAGAATGCTTTTTCCTTTTTTTCATCATTTTTTTCACCAACACTTCTATTTTTTTTCTTCTTTATTTTTTTTTAATTTTGTTGGTTTTTTTTCATCTCGAAACTCAACATGATAATATCTAAAAATATATATATCCAACATATATAAAAAGAACATTATGCCTAAAAATGTAATACCATACTATCAACTATAAGTACACTAGTGAATTCAAGTTTAAAAATCTGGAGTTAGAAAAAAATAGATTATGGGGAAAATTATGTGGTTAATTCAAGAAAGAAAATGTTTAAACTCAAATGAGTTAATTAAGGAGATAAATTTTAGAGATAGTGTTTTTTGAAAGCCAAAAATGTGTAAATCTAGATATTTTAATCATTTTGGTGTATAAAAATAAAAAATATGGTCCTAAAATACATAACAAATCAAGTTATATAATGATGATTTCATCTGTGATATACACTCAGGAAGAAAAGATGAGAGCATAACAAATTGCTTTTTAAGACTCAATTCCTCACTTAGATAAATTTGATATTAAATCTTGCATGCTTATCTTTCAAATCAACCATAAAGAGATAAATAGTTAATCTTGTGTCTAATAACAACTAATACTAGTCATTCTTCATACAACCCAATTCAAAACAAGTAACATACAAGGACTAGAAAACTCAAAAAAATTTGTGTTGGCATGGAAAGAATAAAATACCATTAATACTTAAACTTAAAGTAACAAAAAACTCCCCTGAAATTTGCAACATTCTTTTCAGTATTGACTTCTTTCACTACAAAAAAAAAGTCTTTTAGTCACAAATTTAGCAACGAAAATTTTAAAAAAATTCGTCGCTAAAATATTAGCGACGAAAAATTTTTCGTCGCTAATAACGCGTCGCGAAAATTTAGCGACGAAAATTAGAAATCCATCGCTAAATTTAGCGATAAATAATTTTTCGTCTCTAAAATTCGTTACAAAATTTAGCGACGAAAAATTATCCATCTCTAAATTAGCAACATAAAAAAATCCGTTGCTATATTTAGCGACAAAAATCTAAAATTCGTCGCTAAATTTAGCGACAGATAATTTTTGTCGCTAAAATCCGTCACTAATTTAAGGAAAAAAATATCAAAATTATCTGTCTCAAATTCAGCGATGGATTCCAAATTCGTCGCTGATTCCAAATTCGTCGAAATGTCCATGGAGCGCACGTGCCGCCCTTGCCCACCCTTGCCCACCCGAGCCAGCACGTCCCTTGCCCTCCCTTGCCCACCCGAGCCAACACCAGCCTGCAACCTACCCGCCTGAGCCAGCACCCCCGCGCAGGCGCTCCAACAGGCGCTCCAGCATCAACTCTTAATTCCTGGAAAATGTCACGTCTTCTACCTCCACCGTGGTTCGAACTCCGAATCCGAACTCCTGTATGCACACGCAACTTGTAAACCACCAAGCCAAAGATATTATCGTGATATAATTTTTTTTTTATTATTTATTATCTTTTTTTCATATTTTTCTAATAATAGTAAAATAATATATAATAACAATTTAAAATAATAAATATAATAAATTTTTTTATTTATACCCCCAACCTAAAATAATATTAATTAAAAATAATAAATATGCTAATTTTTAATAAAATAAAAAATAATAAAATACTAATTTAAAATAAAATAATAAATTAATTAAAAAATATATTAATATTATATTTTGATTTCTTCTTTTTTCTTTTATTTTATTATTTTATTATTCTTTTTCATTTTTATTTATTTTTTTAATCCATAATTTACTCAAAACTACAAAATTATAATTATCAATAAATTATAATATATTAATAATTTAAAAAATCTATATATTTAATCACAAAATATTTTTACTCCTCATAAGAAATTTCAGTAAAATTATTATATATAAGAAATGAGAATAGAAAGAAAAAAAAACGCAAAAATAGAGATAAGGAAAAAAAAAGTGAGAATAGAAAACAAAGAGGAGGAAGAAAGAAAACAAAAATATTATCACACAACACTAATACTAAGCGGTGGTGCAGTGGTGATATGTCTTCTGTTCAAATCCGAGGTCAAGATTCGAATCTCTTCAACTGTATGTTTTTTTAGTATTAAAACAAAGGGCGTCCAGGCAGGCGCGTGCAGGGCGCGGGCGCCCAGGCAGGCAGGCACCAGTGCGTGCATGCACCGACGCCCGCGCGGATTAATATTTAATTAAACAAATTATATTATTGAATAAAATAATATAAATAAATAAAATTACCTATACAATAATAAAAAATATTAAATCAAACAAAAAAAGAAAAAAATAATAAATTAATTAAAAATATATATATAATTTAAATAAAATAAAATATATGGTTTTTTTTAAGAATTAAATAATATTATTCTTCTAAAAAAATGAAATATAATATAATAAAATAAAATGTAAATTAAAATATTATAAAATTTGTTAATATAAATTAATAAAATAAAATAAAAATAAAATAAAATTATAATTAAAAGAAGATAAAATTCAGTGACGGATTTCCGAATCCGTCGCTGAAATTATTAAAATAAAATAAAAATAAAATAAAATTTTTATTAAATTCAGCGACGGATTTGGAATCCGTCGCTAAATTACCAACGCATATATATATTTCGTCGTGTCGTTGCTAAATTAATTTTTTAATTTAAATATTATATTAATATTTTATTTTATTTAATTATATATAAAAAATTTTCGTCTAGTGACGGAAAACAAATCCGTCGCTAAATTAATTTTTAACTTAAATATTACATATTAATAAATAAAAATAAAAAAAAAATAAAATTATATTTAAAAAAGATTAAATTATTCATCGCTATTTAGCGATGAAATTTACAACGAAAAATTTTTTGTCGCCAATTAGCGACGGATTTAGCCACGAAAATTTTTTCATCACTAATTAGCGACGAATTTAGCCACGAAAATTTTTTTATCATTAATTAGCGACGAATTTTGCTACGAATAATGTGTCCGTCACTAATTTAACCACGACTTCCTTTTCGTTACAAATTTTGTGGCAAATTAGCGACGACAAACTTTTTCGTCACTAAATTCATTGCAAAATAGGGACGAATTTTTTCCGTCGCGAAAATCCATTCCTAAAACCGTATTTTTTTGTAGTGTTTCCTATAGTGCGAAGGGTTTTTTATTCACCTATAAAATACCATTAATACTTAAACTTAAATTAAATCAACAAAAACAAATATTAAAAAAAAACCATAAAAACATGGGTTGTCTCGCAATAACTGTCTTTCTTTATTGTCTTCGATCAGACATAATCTTCTTGCTTCAACTTAACTCATAGATCGGTCTAGTCCACCTAGAGTTCAACTTGCCTGGTACAAACTTCAATCTTGAATCAAATTGATGAACTTTTTGGCTTACCAATGACTACTTTGATTTAAGACTTTTCTTAACACCCAAAGATTCTTCCAAGATATCATATCTTGTAAGAAAAGTACCTAGATTTACATCCAAAACAACACATGTATCAACATGTTCACTATCTAGAAAATCATGCTTCACATGCAATGAACTAGCAATGCAATTTTCAAGAAAATCTTTTCAATAAAAAACATTCAAATCATACTCAGCAATTCTCTCAATGCAATCAACTTTAAAAACTTACTTTTTTATCAATTTCCTACAAGGAACATCAATCAGTGCTCGTGGAGTTGCAAGGAAAGGTTGGTCTAAAATCAAAAAGTGCTCTCATCAACATTCATATCTAAAACAACAAATTCTACAAAAAAAAAAAATTAAATTTATTAACTTGAACCAATACGTCATCAACTATGCCTCTTGGATATTTTATACTTTTATCAACTAATTATAAAGAAATATTAGTAGGTCGACATTTTCGTTAATCTTAACTTCAAAAATACATAATGTGACATGAAATTGACACCATCACCTAGATCACTTAAAATATCAGAAAAATTAGAAGAATCAATGGTGTAATGGATAGAAAAACTCATTGGATCATTGAGTTTTAGTGGCAGATTTCTTTGTAAGATTGCAGAACACTCCTCCGTGAGCTTAACCTTCAAAACTTCATCTGGTTTCATCTTCTTATTAATCACATCATTGAGCAATCCTCAATAACCTGGCACTTGTCTAATAACATCCAAAAGAGAAATGTTAATATGTAATTTCTTTAAAATTTCTAAAAAATTTTCAAATTCTTCCTTTGCACATAAAATACGCCTAGGAAAAGGAATAGTGGGTTTATATTCACTTAAACATAAAGTACTTCCCAGTTTAGAATCTGGTGCTTTGATCTTCTCAATTGCAGATTCTGGTTGTTTGAACTCTTTCTCAACTTCTTGGTCATCCTCGTCATCCTATGGCTGAATCAACTCCTTCTGTAGTCCCTTTCCACTCCTCAATGTGATTGCCATGATCTGCTCTCTAGGGTTTTTCTTAGTGTCACTTGGTAGTCTACCTAACACATGAGAATGAAAGGCGTTAGCCAATTGATCAATAATATGTTCAAGTTTTTCAAACCTCTCATTTGCTACTATTGCCAAACTCTCAATCTTTTGACTTATTACTATTGCTAAGCATTCGATTGCAATTTCCCAAGATAGCTTGCTTTCCCTTGGTTGTTGATTTTCTCAGCTAAAATCTGGTGGATAATCTGCTCTTTGTGACACTCCTTGACTCCACGAAAACTAGAGTTAAAGTTGTTATCATATTGTGTTTCCCATGAAAACCCCACTAAACTTGACTTGAAAACTCCAAACTTAGTAATACTTGACCCAAAATCATCAACCAAGGACTTTCATACCAACTCTAATAACCTGGCACATGAGGCATTGAAATTGCAGTGACATCATCATATGTATATATTATTAGAAATTAGAGTATCAATAGCCTCACAAACATTATATCAAATATGTCAAATATCAAATTTGCTATCAAGACAAAGCCACAAATTAGCCAAATCATTAAATTAAATGCCAAATATCGAACTTGGGTATTTCAAATATTAACTCAGAAACAACAAAGGAATTGATTAGCAAGTGAATCAACTTATCAAATAAACCGGTTTATGTTCAAAATTTTGAAGTTTCATCATGTTTTTCTTAACAAATGGCTCATATGACCCCAAGAGGAACACAAATAAAAAATAATACTAAATCAAAAGTCAGTCTGAGATATAATCAAATAAAAAAAACCAATATATGAATTGGGTCAAATTCAAAGGTTGATCGAAAGATGAGCCAAAGATTATCTAGAGAGACGGGTCAATTTTCAGCTTTGAGTTAAAGGTCATTTCAAAAAATGAATCAAATATCAAAATGCTACTATAATTTAGATAACCCCATAAGGAGGGTGACAAAATAGTATCTTATAAGTTATCTAAAAAATCAAAATTTCAAGTTTTAACTTTTAAATTTACCAATTCGCATGAACTATTAAATATCATTATCAAAAAATATGTAGAGATATTTAGAAATTTTGACATCCTACAAAGAAAAAACTAAGCACATAAACAAAATGGTACCATTCAACACTTTTCTTTTGAAGATATGCCATTATTTTCAGAAATCGAGAAAATTTTCAATTCTTAGCTGATTTTTATATTTCACCTAATTTGATATAGATTTCGAAAAACATAATATTTCATAAATAAACGTATGTTTTCTTGTTGGAGCTAAGTTTGCTTTACGGATAAACTACTCTATTAATTCAAACAGGGAACTGGTACTGGTGCATCATTGGACCTTCGTCGATGAAAAGACCTACAAATACCCATCAGAAGTGGTCGGGCAAAAGAAACTCCGATACTCAAATAAAAAAAAGTAATGACAAAGAGAGAACATATTGAGAAGAGTCTTAGATTAACACTATATAGCCTCTATACAAAGTGTATATGGAATGTGGGAAGAACATACCTATTGGGTTGTCTCTATTTAGTATATATAGCATGTGTATACATAGTAAACCTCTTGCTTAGGGGTATAAACGATTAGTTATCTTGTGGAGAGATCGTTAGAGATCTTTCAAAATTATAGTTACTGTAATAAAAAATTCTTAGGAGATTTAAAGTCTTACAGAATTAAGAAAAGTTCAAATTGTCATAAAGATTTTCTTTCTTATCAAGCGAGATTACTTTTGGAATTAGGGGAGATTCAAATCTCGGGTGATCATGATCTTGATTTACTTTGTGGAGACATTATTTGGTAGAAGACTACTCGGTTGTAGTCAAGAAGTTTAACCGAGAGTGTTCGATCGAGCATCTGCGCGGTCATCTCGGGTGCATATCGAGAGTCTTCTATGGGCTTTGTGGTTATAGTTTAGTAGACTTAGTAATTTCTAGACTTTATGGTTATGGGTTGTTGAACTTTACACCATAATTTTTCATCCACTCCTAATGTCGTTTCAAAAAGTGGCATTAAGAATAGAGTTTAGGTAGTAAGAATTGGGAAATTTGTAAGGTATGAAAGTGGAGCAATAAATGCGAGTCATACCACCTTGATTTTTGCGAATAGTCTTTGACACGCTTTTTATCATGTAATTGTGATTGGTTATATATAATGTAGCACTTGGTGTAATTTCATCTATTTACGTTTTTAAGAGAGAATTTGGAGATTTAGGATTTGTAAAATTTGAAAAAACAGAGATAGTGAAAGATTCTGAATCACAAACTCACTACGCTATTGACGAGATTAGGAGTACAATAATAGAGGAAGGAGTACAATAACAGAGGAGGAACTACAGGAGATGGTGAATAAGATAGGGTTAGGCAACAATTATTGGTTACGGTTGCCCACGAAGGAAGAAAAGGTGAATTAAGTACTAAAGGGGTATGTTCTGATATATAAGAAGTATGTGAGCTATGGGTTTCGAGTACCTTATATAGGTCCTCTGGTCGAAGTTTTGAGGGGTTAGAATATATTTCTAATCTTATTGATTTCTAGTGCTTGGTGATTGTTGGTAACAGTAGCTAGCTTGCTGGGCTACTATCGTTATATCCTTTAATGATAAGAAGGATCTAAGGGAGAGAGATACTGTTACGATTAGTATCGACAAAAATCGTTTCAATTATGTGGACATTATCGAGGCAAGGAAATTCATCGATCAACTAGATTATCCTCGCTCTAAGTTAGAGTTGAATGGTTTAAGTATGGAGCAAGCCGACGAATCCCTCATGGCTGTCGAGATTCATGTATGATTTTTCTTTTAAAGGTATATTTTACTTAAATTCTCGATTGTAATGAGCTAATCTGATGTGTTTGATGCACACTATTGTTTTGGCTAAATTTTAGATGTTGAAGAGAAATCGGGTGGTGGGATATCTGGAACACTTAGTAAGCTAGAAGGATGAGGAGATCTTCCATCTATGTGCCACTCTGGCTTAAAAGGAAAGGGAAGCCAAAGAAGGGAAGGCAGTACTTGCTGCCTTAAAAGATAAAAATAAGGAGGTAAAGTATTTAAGATCTGACCTGGAGTCTGCATTCCGACAATGTGATGCTGCCATCACGGAGTACGAAAGGTTAGAGGCCAAAGCAAGGGGGAGTGAGTCAAGACTGCAGTCTACCAAGAGGTCAGCGCAGAAGCGAGAATAGAAGCTGGTTGACTTGGGAAACATATATATGAAAGCTATCAAGAGCCATCAACACAGCCAACCTAAACTCTCTGAGAAGCTGTGATATGCTGAGGAAGCTCTCTATTGGGTGAGATTGGAGGGGAGCACGTTATAAATACTGATGGTGCTAACTCTGAGGTGTCAGGTCCAAACCTGGTCGGTGCTCCACGTGGTGATTCTTCTCGCGAAGCGGTAGAAGTGAGCTCGTGTTGCTGCTCTCTGAGCTAATTTCGAATTCCTACAGCAAAAGACTCTTCCTCTTCCTTCGCCTCTTTTGTTATGATCCCTTTCTTTCTTGTTCTCATATACTCTATTTTTATATAGTCTGCATAGTTTGTATGGTTCTTGTCTCCCTCTAATGTATCATGCACATAATATATAGAAGTTTAAGTGAAAATTTGCAGTAGCTTTGTCTCTTTGTGTTTTCTTATTAGGATCGCATTCCTGTCGCCTTATTGATTGTGCATTGAAACAGAATGATTTGAGTGTTAAGCTGTCTTCGAATGTGTTATAGCCAAGAGATGGTGTTAGAACCCCTTATTAGGTATTGAAACCGAGAGAACGAGAGTTAGATTCTGCTCCAATGCTAGGACTTGTATGAGGTGTAAAACTGAAAGAGTGAGAGTTATATCATGGTAGAACCTGTATGAGGCGTAGAGTTAAGAGATTGGGTACGTCAACTAGCTCAGGTGCTAAAACTTGTATAGGAGGCATTGCTGAGAGAATGAGAATTAATTACACTCATGTACTAGGATTCGTATGAGGTATAGAGTTGAGAGAGTGGGTGCACTAACCCGGTCGGGTGCTAATACCTGTATGGGACGCATTGCTAAGAGAATAGGAGTTTAATCTTGTTCGGGTATTAGGACCCATATGAGACGTAGAGCCAAGATAGTGGGTGTGCTAACCAAGTCAGTGCTAGGACCTATATAGGACACGTTATTGATAAAATACGAGTCTGATCCCGCTTGGGTGTAGGGACTCGTATGAGGCATAAAACCGAAAGAGTGAGTGCGTTAATCCGATTGGGCGTTAAGACCCGCATAGGATACGTTGCTGAGAGAATGTGAGTTTGATCTAGCTCGGGTGTTAAAACCCATGTGATATGTAGAGTTGAGAGAGTGGGTACGCCAACCAAGGTAGTTGATAGGACGCGTTGCTAAGAGAATGAGAGTTTGATCTTGTTTGGGTGTTCAGAACCTTATGAGACGTAAAGTAGAGAGAGTGGGTGCACCAATCTTGTCAAGTGCTAAGATATGTTACTGAGAGAATGAGAGTTTAATCCCACTCGGGTGGTGCGACCCGTATGAGGCATAAAGTCGAGATAGTAGGTAAGCCAACCCAGTCAGGTGTTAAAACCCATATGGGATACATTGCTGATAGAATGGGAGTTTGATTTCACTCGGATGCTAGGACCTCTATGAGACATAGTAGTAGATGGTGGACAGAAGCACTCATATTCCGAGAGGAGTCTTTAACTTGACTTTCATATGCTTGGTACTCGGCAATACTTCCAAAGCATCCATGCTAGGGTGACCGAAGATGGCATTGTAACGGGACAATAACTTGACCTTATTGAAAGTGGTTGTGATAGTGGCACGGTTAGGTGGCATTCCTAAAGTTACTGAGAGTGAAATAGTACCATCGGGATATATCTATTTGCTCAAGAGTCCTTTCAAAGGTCTCGCTAGGGTTGAAGATGTGTTTGCCTGAAACTCATTTGTTGGAAGGGGTCCCAATAGAGGAGATCGTGGCTCGCTTTTTGATTGATGAAGATTCTTTTCACCGTGTATTGGCCTATCTTGGCACTGATGACCAGTGGATCGTGTCAGCTTAAGTCAACTCCTACTAGATTATCGTCACTGAAACCAATTATTAGTCTTTTCGTTTTCTACCCTGTCTTGATATAAGTAGTGAGAACCTCCTTAAAAGTGGATGTTTCTATCATCTGGAATACCAAGGTGACTATTCACCACGTTTCCACTTGGTCAGCCGAACTCTTGGCTAAAGGAAAGTCATTGAAAGTAGAGGTGTCGGATATGGTCTCACACTCTGTACGTGAAGGATTACTCTATTTGTCTGGTTCCAGATGACTCCCACGATCAATAGCTCATTCAGTTCCGAGAGGTCAGCCTCTGTCCAGAGAGGGATCGTTCTCTTGTCCCACGCTGATGAATCTTTGAAGTCTACCATCCTGAACTAAGGTCTCAAGCACGTCTTTCAACTTTCGGCATTCATCTGTTAGGTGGTCGTAATCTGTGGAAGTGGCAGTATCTGATCTTGTCCTTTTTGGAGTCATCTCCCGCTAGATAAGGGGGCCATTTATTATAGAACTTGTTCCTAATCTGCATCAAGATCTGGATAGGTGTGTCATTTAAGAGAGTGTAGTTGTTGAATTTATGATGAGGCAGAGGTCCAGGTTGGCTCCTCCAAGGCAAAGATCCATGCCATAAAGAGCAACTATGCTTGTTTTTTCTTATTATGCTTCGATACCTATCGAATGCCTTAACTTTTCTTGTAGTGATGTACTTTTTTACTCGGGCATAGAAATCCTAAATGGTGGCCGAAGGATTCTTTGTGATCGAACTCTTCATTCCTAAGGGTCCACTACCAGAAAATAGGCATTCAGCGACGGAAAAATCCGTCACTGATGGCCTAAAATCCGTCGCTGAAGGGTATCAATGATAGATTTTTTTCGTTGTTAAATCCATCAGATAAAAGCACCCCGCTAAATATTAGCAACGGATTTTTTTTCCGTCGCTAATATCAGCGACGAAAAAAATCTGTTGCTGATTTTTGAGTTATAAAAAAAAAATTACACAGTAGCTCCAGCCTCTGTCCCACCCACATGGTTCCCCTTTAATTATGCAAATTGTTGTTGGTGAGCTTCAAACCCCTGCGCAAAGGAAAATATGAGAGCATGCTAACCACTAGACCAAGTAAGTTATCTAACTATACTTTTTTTTTACTTATTATCTTTATTTCTTATATTTTAATAATATTAAAATAATATAAAATTATAATTTATTATAAAATAATAAAATATTTTTATTTTTACTTAAAATAAAATAATAAAAAATTTGAAAAAATAAAATAATATTATTCTTTGAAAAATAAAATAAAAATAATAAGAATTATTAAATAAAATTAAAAATTAAAAATTAAAAATAAAATTAAAAATAAAAAAATAAAAAAATAAAAAAATTCATCTGTAATCCGTCGTTAATTTTCTGTCGATAATCGGTTACTAATTTTCCGTCACTAATAACTGTACATATATATTTTTTTTTCCTTCACCAAATCATCGATAAAAATTAACGACGGAATATTTCTGTCAGTAAAAATTCCTTCACTAATCTATTGCTGATAAGTTTATAATTTTTTTATTTTTTTTAGGATTTAGCGACGTAAATATTTCCGTCGCTAATCCGTCAGTATTGCGTCTAACGTTAATCCGTTGAAAATCCGTCGCTATTACCGATGGAATTTTTTCCATCGGTAAAAATCCATCGCTGATACTAGTTTTTCTAATAGTGGTCACAATCTAGTAAGCAGCGCTACCGAAGCTATGGAATGGTCCAAACCCAAGACTTTTATCATCTCGATCTTGAACTTGTCGAGAAAATCTTTCAATGGCTCGTCATCTCTTGGTCGCAGGGATAGAAGGAAGGTGAATTTTTCTCTTGACTTCTCAGTTAATTATGAAGTGAGTTTTAAACTACTATCTTAACTATGAGCAACTCCTGATACTGAGCGATGGAAATGAGTTAAACCATGTTAGTACATTACCCTTCAAGATTGTGGGGAAAGTATTTACACGTGGTAGTGCTTGATATGTCCTTTCAGATCATAACTATCACGAAGTAGGCCGCATGGTCTTGAGGGTCTGTGGTGTCGTCATACGTCTTCGTAGGGGGAAAAAGGATATCTCGTGGCATCGGCTCGGTAAAGATCTTTGGATCAAATGGTGAAGGATTAATTACATGTCGAATGCTATCATCTCGTTCTATTCGATGGCCACGAGCTCTTTAACTTGGTTGTTCAAGTCATCTGGATCTTGTTGAGAGGTCATTGAGGGTTCTCAATGCCTTCGAGCCTAAAGTCTACGTGAGTGTGAGTGCCTTGACCTCCTAGAGGAGGACAAAAGTTCTTGTTTGAGGGTACGACTAAATTTTTCAAATTGTTTGCTCATCCCTTGCGCCTGGGATTTTAGCTTTTCCATTTTGGAACAATTCACTCAATTATGAGAGGCTAGAATAGGGGATGGAGTTGGCCGGTCTTGAGGTTAGGTAGTAGGTTGCTGGGGATTTAGCTGCAAGGGTGGCTCCACTTAGTGCTGTGAGTAGATGATGGAAGCATACAATTGATTAGGTAGAGATGTTGATGGAGAAGAGTCCATGAGGTCGGACGTTCGTCCTTCCACCATAGACATTTTTTTGAGGTGTTGTTTTTGTTTTTCCTTTTGGACAACATAGTGATAGGTAAGATAATGAAGCAAGGCATGAAGTATCTTTGGCAGAACAGTAAGTCTGTTCGTACAAACGACGCCTATCTATTAGAAGTAGGTTTGCTCCATAGATAAGCTGCTTTGCCGACTCAAATAGAGAATTGGTGCTGATGTGTCTGCTGGGCCTTCGTGGTTGGAAAGACCAACAAATATTTGTTGAAAGCAATCCATCGAGAAATCTCCAACACTCAAATCAGAAAAAGTAATAATACAAAGAGAATAAACTGAAAAGAGTTTTAAATTAATCTTGTGTAATCTCTATGTAAAGTTTGTATGGAATGTGGGAAAAATGAATCTATTGGGTTGCCTCTATTTAGTATATATAGCATGTGTACGCATGACAAGTCTCTAGTTTAGGGGTGTAAAAAGCTTAATTACTTTATAGAGAAATCGTTAGAGATTTTTCAAGATTACATGGATTATAATCAAATATTTTTAGGAGATTTAGAATCTTATGGTTGGATAAAATGATCATAACAGAAATAAGGATATTTAAGTAGATGTGTAGCAAAATTAGAAGAGAGAATTAGAAATAAAGAGATTCGTAACAAATTGGGAGTTAGTTCAATTGTAGATAAAATGCGAGAGTGTTGTCTGAAATGATTTGAGCATGTGCAAAGAAAATCTAAGAACGCATCAATTAGAAAAACCGAGAACTTAGGAAACCTAGTAAAACGTAGGGGTAGACGTTGAAAATTTAGATACAACTTATTTGTAAAAATATGATAGTTAAAAATTTAACTAACATATTTTAGATATATATTTTTATTTATTTATTTATTTATTTATTATTTATTTATTCATTTATTTATTTATTTATTTTTTAATCATTTCTAATTTTGTCTCTCAAATGGTCAACTTCAAATTATTGGAATTAAAACTCGATTTATTGTTGTTAGAATCTTATGGGTTTAAGAAAAGTTTAAGTTGTTATAGAAATTTTCTTCTTTATTAAGCGAGATTAGTTCCAGAATTAGTAGAGGCTCAAATGTTAGGTGATCACGATTTTGATTTGTTTGGTGGAATTGCTATTTGATGGAAAACTACTCAGTAATAACCAAGAAGTTTAACCGAGAGTATTTGACCAAGCAGTGATCAAAGGGTTTAATCGAGCGTATTCGACCAAGCGTTTGCTTTGGTTATCTTGGATGTTTATCGAGAGTTCTGTAGGTTTTGTGATTATGGTTTAGTGTAGCTTATAGTTTATGGATTTTATGATTATAGGTTGTTTGACCCTATACTATTAATTTCAAAATTAAATCTCAACTTCAATTAATTATTTTACTAAAATGCCCCTACTAGACTTTTCTAAAAAAGAAATGAACTTTCATGAATTTTCAAAATTTTTCATGAAAAATAATTATGAAAGGAAATTTTCAAGAATATTCAAAAAATGAAATGGTATTTCAAAAATAATTTCAAAAATGGATGCTGTCGGATTTTTCTTTTTCTGTAGATGTAGAACCTTCCCCTCTTTTTTTCTTATTTTTTTATTTTTTATTTTTTTTTTCTCCTACATAATCTCCCTTTTGTCTTCTCTTTTTCTAAACCTTTTTTGTTTCTCACTTTTTTCTCCCTTCTCTCTCCCTAACCCCTAGCTATTCTTCTTCTTAATGGTAGTGTGAGCTAAAACCATAGAGAACACTGTTTTATATAGGCATGATCAAGTCTAGGAGATTACAAATCAAAGGTGAGAGATTAAATCATGTGCTAGACAAAAATGAATTTGCCCGATCTTGGAATTAAGGCCTAATTTTGGGACCAAGCAAACTATTTGCCTAAATATTCACAAAACCATGAGTTCAAACAAGGGATAATGAATAGAGAAGGCATTATTTGATCAAAATATGACATTCTTAAGGTAAAAACGAAATTTGGTTTTGGTTTGTAATTGATGTATTGAAAGGACATTAAGACTAAACAATGAATTTACATTCTTTTTTTTTTTATACTATATCAATCGGTATTCGAAACCATATTTCAATTAATCCGATTCGAAACTTGTAGTGGTCCATTTAAGGGGACTATCATTTTAACGTATTTTTTATACCTAATCCGTGAGTCGAATTCAGAAACTTGGTTAAGAATCTAACACTACATCCCACTAAATCAACTGTCTGTTTATTAAATTTGCACTTCAAATCAATTATATAGATCGCTTCATATTTTTTGAAAATTTAATTATTTTTCAAAATATTTTTATCCAAATTTTAGGTTTCTAACATTTGCATAAAAAACTAATAATACTTAATTTATATTTTAAAAAAATTTACTATAATTATTTAAAAATTATAACTATTATATTATATATATGCACATTTATATTTTCAAAAATAAATCCACGGTCTGTTTTTCTTAAATCTATTTCCTAATATTAGGGCGTAAGATAATTACACTTTGGCATCTCCGGTCAATTTCATTTACATCTACATTGTTGACACATTCTTGCTCTGTTTCATGGTTGCGAGACAGTATTGCTAAACATACAAAAAGTTTCCAACTCTTTGACATCGCGCGTACATCATCTGCCACACAATTCTGGAACTCATAATTTAGAATATCAAACTCTTTTGAGTTGAATCGTTATGAATATTCTATTTTTTTATTAAAGATCTCGAGTTTGAAATCTAATAATAACAAAAAAGTATTTGATAGAGCCAATCCCTAAAAATGAGTTATACGTACTCAAATCAGATTAGTCAACAAAACCCGATACCGTTGATAAAAACAAAAAAAAAAATCATAGCTCAGAGTAAGTGTGGTTCACGGAGTGGGGGGGGGGAAGGGCAGGGGAAATTTAATTTATCTGGTAAAAATAAATATATTTTTTTCTTATTTTGTTTGATAAGAATAGAAAGAAAGTAAATGGATATTACTTTCACATGTTTGGTTAAAGTGAAAAACGAAGGGAAATGGAGAAATAAATAGATATTATTCTATCTAAACCACATAAAATAAAAATAAAAAGAATTAATTTATAGGATTATTTTATACATAAATTATTATTACAGCCTTAATCTGTTCAAAAGTGGAAGAAAATTTTTTTTGACATGGAGAGAATGTTATTTCACCAATCTTTTACTTTTATTCTCTCTTTTATTTTGAACAATGAAAATAATCTCCAATTTCATCCTACATTTACATCTTTTTCTCTTTTTCTTTGACTTTACCCTCAACCAAACTTCCTCTTAGTATTGCTCAGGGGTTGCTTGGCCTCCCACGCTTACGGTGCATACCAAGACGCCAAACCTCAACTATTTTGTCTCAAACACAAAATGATTAACTCATAAATAAATAAAAACTCTAATTTTTAAGATATAGATGGTTAAATAAATAAGCATACATAATTTTTATTCGCGCAATATCATTCCGTATATATGTAATTGGAAGACACCGATAAATATATATATATATATATATATATATATTATCTCTGACTTTTTCGTTGGACAATTATTGTTTTACTTGGTTTCTCTTAACAAACCTAAAAACAAATAAATAAAGACTCTGGTTTTTTGAGAAAATCAACTATGAATTTCACAACTTTTCCCTTCAAATTTTGGTAATAAAACAATTTCCTAATCCAACCTTATTGTAAAAATATTCAATAAGATTTGTTATTATTTTATATTTGAAATTTTATTGTAGTTCTAAATTTGTAAAAGTATCTTTGAAATTTAATCTTTTATTAATTTGTGCTCTATATTTATTTTAGATGTTAAGTGTGACAAATAATGGAACATCTAATTTAATTATATACTCAGATAACTAAAAACGTTATCATATTACATATTTTGGGCTTCGATTTGAAAGATTATTATTATTCCCATCTTCAATTTAAAGTTAAAATTAAAAAAGTATCGTGTTTGCTCTACCAATACCGCGCGGCCATCACTTGTACTATATCGAAATTTTAAAATATCAAAAAAAATTTTGAATTACTCAAAAATGTAAAGACTTTTTAATTCTATTGAAAATTTTGATTTCTTTTTTCTTTTTCAAAATTAGACATGAATTTGAAATTTTAACGATAAGAGATTTTGGAGAGAAATTATAAGATGATGGAGCAAACTCAACTCTTTTTTTTATTATTTTTTTGTAATTGTAATTTTATAATTTTATTATTATTTTAATAGTTAACCTAAATTAGATCAAAGGGCGGAGTAGTAGCAAGTAAATCACAAGGGTACTCTTTAGAAGTTTAGAACCATATAAAATGTGGGGTTACTTTCATAAAATAAAAGGCACTTTAAGCCAGCAGGGCAATAGGGCATGAGAAGATGCGGCCTGGGGCTGTGGGCGAAGAAAGGGAAAGGCCCCCCACCTCCCCAGGCCGGTGGTGAGAGTTCAATCTCGACGCCCTTTCGATGGTTCGTCTTCGAAGTAAAAGAAGTGGGCCAAAAAAGAGAGAAGAAAAAAACAAAACTAGAGAGAGAGAGAGAGAGAGAGAGAGAGAGAGGTTCAAAAACAATCACCAATTCCTTATCGGAAGATAACCAGCCACGCATACAGCTCCCTTCCCTTCAAAGGACTCTCTCTCTCTCTCTCTCTATCTCTCTCTCTCGCTCGCTCGCTCTATTCACTCTCTATCTCTCTCCACTAACTCTCTCGTTGAAGTTATCAAAAAGAGCAAATTTGTTGGTGAAATTCTCTCGCATTAAAGTTCTCGTAAATATCAGGTTTGTCACTCTCTCTGCATTGAGATTTTCAAAAACGTAAGGTTTCTGTTGTGGATATTTTCTCAATCTCACTCTGAATTTTTCGCAAATCACCAATAAGGTTTCTGGGTGTAACTTATTATTGATACATATGCTGGCAATTGAATCAAATTGAGGTAAATATGGCTTCTCTGGCTTCGCTGGTGAGCCTGGGAAGCGCAGGCACAAGGTCATCGACTCAATTTGAAGGTTCAGATTCTCTGATCAGGAGAGTTTCTCTTGTTGGTCATAGAAGATACAAAAGGTTTTTCTCTGTCTGTAAATATGCAGCCCCTACTGATTTAATCGCTGAACAAGGGAATTCTATATCTTTGAATTCTAAAACACTTAGAGGAACAAAAAATGATGATGACGATGATAATGGCCTTGTTCTCAAGCCTGCTCCAAGACCTAACCCTATAATCAAATCTGGGTCTAAATTGAATATGGGTTCTCTCAATTGGGACCAATCGTCTGATGATGAAGATGAAAAAGCAGAGAATTTAGAGGAGAGGACTAAAGTAATCGAGTCATTAGATGAAGTATTGGAGAAGGCAGAGAAATTGGAAATGGCAGGAGTAAGTGGAGGTGGGCAATTGGACGATAAGCCTAAGGCAGACCAGAAAAGCAGTAAACCCTTAGATTCCTCAAAAACCCGGAAATACAAGACTTTGAAGAGTGTGTGGAGGAAGGGTAGTCCAGTTGCAAATGTGGAAAAGGTTTTTCAGGAGTTGCCAAAGGCTAATAATATTAATAAGGTTGAGACAGATAATAAGGCAAGTGCTCAACAAGCCCAGGTTCCACTGAAGCCTACTCAGTCTCAGCCACCCTTAAGAACACAGCCTAAGTTACAGGCAAAACCATCAGTGGTAGCAACCCCGCCGTTAGTGAAGAAACCAGTCATTTTGAAGGATGTTGGGGCAGGTCCTAAGTCCACTGTCACCAATAAAGGTGGGTCTCCTACAAAGCCGAAGGAACGAAAACAGCCAATCTTAGTTGACAAATTTGCATCAAAGAAACCGGTTGTCGATCCCCTCATTGCCCAAGCTGTTTTATCCCCTCCAAAACCAGGAAAAAGCTCTCCATCTGGAAAGTTGAAAGAGGAATACCGGAAGAAAGTTGGCTCGGCTGGAGGATTTCGGAGACGTATGATTAATGATGATGCTGAAATTCATGATGATGAGACGTCTGAACTTGATGTTTCTATCCCTGGGGCAGCCACAGCAAGGAAAGGGAGGAAATGGACCAAGGCAAGTCGAAAGGCAGCTAGGCTTCAAGCAGCTAAAGACGCTGCTCCAGTTAGAGCAGAAATTCTGGAGGTTGGGGAGCAAGGTATGCTTATAGATGATTTAGCATATAATTTGGCAATTGGCGAAGGTGAAATTCTTGGCTACTTGTATTCAAAAGGCATTAAGCCTGATGGAGTGCAGACTTTAGACAAAGACATGGTTAAGATGATTTGTAAGCAGTATGAGGTGGAAGTAATTGATGCTGATCCAATCAGAGTGGAGGAAATGGCAAAGAAGAAGGAATTCCTTGATGAGGATGACCTTGACAAGCTAGAAAAACGGCCTCCCGTCCTTACCATAATGGGCCATGTGGACCATGGAAAGGTAAGAAAGTAACAATCTATAGTTTTTTACTGTTGGAAAGTCTTGCTTCATCAGCTATAGCTGGTGTCTTTCTCATATGTGTTGGGTTCTATTTTGGCAGACAACCCTTTTGGATTGCATCCGAAAGAGCAGGGTATGTGGAATCTTAATCATCTTAATACCCTCTTGAAACTTATAAATTCTATTTTTTATCCTTTTATTTATTTTTTTTGGGATAACCTTATTTTATGTGATGCCTCTACATAGAGAGACTCTACAAAAGTTTATTTTATTCTAGTTGTTGCATCATGGATTAGAATTTAATCTATGCAAAATAAGCTTCTGGATCTTTCATTTCTGAACTCTTACCGCTAGACATGACAGGTTGCTGCTTCTGAGGCAGGAGGAATCACACAAGGAATTGGAGCATATAAAGTGCTAGTGCCTGTTGATGGCAAATTGCAGCAATGTGTATTTCTTGACACCCCAGGACATGAGGTACCTGGATGGTTCTGTTGTGATTATACTTGGTGCTGGCTCACTTATTTTCTGATTAGCTTGGTGCATGATGTTTCAAAGTGTAAATTTCTGTCACTTTTACTATTAGATGATATTGAATATTCCTCATTCTTGTAGGCATTTGGGGCCATGAGAGCTCGTGGAGCTAAGGTGACAGACATAGCTATTATTGTAGTGGCAGCTGATGATGGAATTCGGCCTCAATCAAATGAGGCCATAGCACATGCCAAGGCAGCTGGGGTGCCCATTATAGTAGCTATAAATAAGGTATACTCAATGTAGGCTATACATGGGCTCTAGGCCAGAACTAGTAATCAGCATCACTAAATGATCTATCCACCCAATTGTCTATGGTTGTTGCCCTTGATTTTTGGGCTATTGACAGTAAGAGCTACAGACTACCTGATTTATTCTTTGTTTTACAGATAGATAAGGATGGAGCTAGCCCGGAAAGGGTTATGCAAGAGCTTTCTTCAGTTGGTTTAATGCCAGAGGACTGGGGTGGTAACACCCCAATGGTTCAGGTTTGTCTTACGAGTTTGAACTAGGCATTATTTTTTCTGATGATTTTCTCCTGCTATGATACCTAATGTCCTTTGTTTTCACTGACAGATTAGTGCTCTTAAAGGTGAAAACGTAAATGAGTTGTTGGAAATGGTTATGCTTGTGGCTGAGGTAAGCTTGTTCTCATCCTTTTTTAAGATGAACATGAATGTTATCATCCAGAGGAACCCAAAGTGGATACAGTTTTCTTATTTCATAGCTGATCAGAATGTTACATATCTTTATTGTGTATTTTACATTCTGGATGGCTGCAAAACTTCTATAGCTACAACCTTTTTAATTTCAAGATATGTTACTGCAAGAACTAGTTTTATGTCATCTGCTTACTCTAACCTTGAGCCCTTTTTTGTTTGTTTTTAAGTTGCAAGAGTTGAAGGCCAATCCTCATAGAAATGCAAAAGGAACAGTCATTGAGGCAGGTCTTGATAAATCTAAGGGGCCTGTTGCCACAATTATTGTGCAGAATGGCACCCTTAAAAGAGGAGATATTGTTGTCTGTGGTGAAGCATTTGGAAAGGTTGGCGAAGTGGACTTGAGACAGTTGCTACTTTCTATAATTTGCCTGTTACCTGTTGCTACTATCGCGTTGATGTCCACTTTATGGTCCTGTTAGATTGTTTCTTACAATCATACCTGTTTGATGGATTACTTAAATGCTTGTGTTCAGGTACGGGCTTTATTGGATGATACTGGAAATCGTGCTGATGAAGCTGGACCTTCTATGCCTGTACAGGTGTGTTGTTTGACAGTTCAGTGTTTATCTTTTTAATTCATGTGCATTCTGCAAATAAATAAAGAGTGGATGTTTGTTAGGCTGTATTGTGGCCAAACCATGACGGAGGGGCACTTTGACAAATTTTGAACCACAGGATAGGGAAGTTTTTATCCTCTTGTTATAATTACATACATACATACATATATATATATATATATAGAGAGAGAGAGAGAGAGAGAGAGGGCAAAATTCTCATGGTTGTAGCGGAAGGGTGTTGTACTCTCTTAACCATTGGTCTCCATTGCCTTGGAGGATCTTTTATCCTTTGAATGTATTCCTTCTCTCTAATAAATTCTCTCTCTGCCAACACACACATGCACACATACTAATACCCATCGCTTAGTATAAAAACTATTGAAAAAAATGAAAGGAAAGTGCTCTAAGAAGCTTTTAGATGCAAGATAAGTGTTAAGGAGATAGATGAAGACCAAAATGGATGGGGAGGAACCCATATTAAGTCTCCTAACTCTTTCTATGTCTATTAATGCAGAAAATTATTGAGAAACACTTTTAGAAATTCCAAGAAAAATATGAATCTAATTATACTTTGAGGTTTTTATAGGACATCTAAAGAAATATTCAAAGATTATTTTGGGGTTTATAATTAAAGTGAATGGTAACAAATAACTCTTGGATTTTCTATGTTACTACGTCTGAGCAATAACTAATGTGTGATTTTTTTTTTTATTTTTAATTATCTTTTAATTATTTATTTATTTTTTACTTTCAACAAAACTAATAAAAGAATTAGAGAATATACTTGTCCAATTTCGTTAGACGTTAGTTTTGGAGAAATGGTGACGACTAAGTGAATAGTCACAAATAACTCTTGGATTTTCTATGTTACTACATGTGAGCAATAACCTATGCGTGAGTTTTGGAACTTTCAACAATTATAATAAAAGAATTAGAGAATATACTTGTCCAACATTAGTTTTGGAGAATTGGTGACTGACTGATAAACAGTCTCTTTGTTGCCTCATGCTAAATAGAATGTTTTCCATCTGTTAATGCCATAAGTGTCATGGTAATTGTAGTAGCTGAGTTTACCATCTGTGCAGTAATTAACTAAGGCTTATTCATCATTTTAAATTTTATTTCCTTTTTGGATCCAAGACCATATATTTACCATATGTTGTTTCTATCCCCAGATCCGACAGATTTCAAGCATATGAATTTTAGAACTAGAGCATGTTAAACTGCAGTTGTAAAAGTTGTTATAGCCGCATAGCACTAATTTTGATGAGGACCTGGAATTTACCCATGTCAATGTTTTCATGATTTTCTATGTTATTTAGGTTTGTTTAGTTCAAATTGATGGGATAAAAGAATTTGTTATACCCAATGAAGTGCTATAACCTGGTATTTTATATCTCTTTCTTGTTGGTATGTTTCTTTGTTTAGGAAAAATGTCAGTAAGTGATCACTTGGTCTCATTACTCTACTTGTGTTGACTCTTGATTTTATTCTCTTCTGATAAATATTTGTGAACTTCTGCACTAGGTCATTGGTTTAAATAATGTCCCTATTGCTGGTGATGAATTTGAGGTTGTTGCCTCCCTTGATGTTGCACGTGAAAAGGCAGAAGCGCGGGCAGAATCATTACGACAGGAGCGCATATCAGCGAAGGCAGGAGATGGGAAGGTTACACTTTCTTCCTTAGCTTCAGCAGTTGCAGCAGGAAAGCTGTCAGGGTTAGACTTGCACCAATTGAACATTATAATGAAGGTTGATGTTCAGGTATGGTATGCTAATGATAAAATGGACGCCTGCAGCACATAGAATACACTATATAAAGGAAACTACCTCACTAAATGAAATCTTAAACATATTTAGTAGACCCTAAATACATTCAAGATTTCATTTTCTGAGGTGGATTCCTCATGACCAAATGATTTAAAGAAAAGGAGTGAGACCACAGTAATGTTTGATGCAACATATGAAAGAATATTCCAAATTCTCATCTAGTGAATGTTTTACTTATCCAGCGATATTAAGAATAAAGTAGGAACCATGTTGGCCTCTACCACCTAAATCTAGGATGGGCATCGAAATTTATGTTTTGGTCTTCTTTCGGAAGTGTTATAATGCTGTCCTACTTCCTACAAAATGGTCCCTATGTGGGTTTTTTCCTCCTTATTTTGATTCTTAACTGTAACCAATTCCTATGTCTTTTAAACACCAACTGCCGACTCTTTGGCATTGCCCAGCCTATTGTGGGAGGGTTTTGATTGAAAGCTTAACATTGTTGTGTGTATTAGGCATGTAGGTGGTATCGTAAAACCTTCATGGTATGAAGTGAGAAACAGCATGAAGTCTAGAATTTCATTAAGAGATGCATTTCACCTTATAAAAATAACCTCAGTGTACATGACCATCATATTTGATTCTTTGTTCTAAGTTATCTTTCAGTGGTTGCATGTCAACAACCCTTATCCAACTACATCACCAGGTCAATCACTTCCTTGAATGTTATTGTCTCTAATGCATCAAATTCTACATTCGTATTCATTGTAGCATTTCTCCCCAGCTGCTATTTGAGGACCATTGGTTCATCTTGTTGCAAGCATGTAGCCATAGTATACATGCATGCATCTCTTATTATAAATTTTGTGAACCTTTACTGCAACATCATCATGCTGCTGGCCTCATCAGCAACTTTGGAAGTGATTACCATGGATGGCAGTTTTGTTTTATGCATACCTGTTTGAAGTAGATTAAAAGAAAATCAGTAAACAACTAAGGAAATGGATTGATATAACTCAAACAAAAGTTGTCTATGATCATCGATTTAAATTATGGTTGTGGTTGTGCCATGGATTTGGCCTACACAGTGTCTAAGTTACGTAACTGAAATTGCTTATATTGATGGGCTTTCAAAACTAATGTGGGTTGCGGCAGTTGCAGTTCTATGGTGGCTCTGTCACAGTTGTAATGCTCATGCCACAGCCTATTACAGCAGTAACAGCCTTTATAACCATGAACAGGCCATAATGATTTTGATTGTGGCTATTATGCTTATTTGACAACTGACTTTTGGTCTAACTTCAGTATGTGCTGTGCTGGCTGGTTGCATTGAATTTACCTCTTTAATTATGTGAGGCAGAGATTTTTTAATAAGGAGCTGCTGAATTTTGTCTTCTAAATTGGGATGAAACATGTAGTGTATTTAATGATAGACCACTGTATAATAAAGCATTGCAACTATAGTTTGCTGCGGTCATTTAAGTGATCTTGTGCCATGAGGCAATTAATGTGAAAATTGTTAATCTTCTTCAGGGTTCCATTGATGCTGTCAGGCAAGCTCTACAGGTGCTTCCTCAAGATAATGTTACGTTAAAATTTCTCCTCCATGCAACAGGGGATATAAGTAGTAGTGATGTAGATCTTGCGGTTGCTAGCAATGCTATTATTTTGGGGTTCAATGTAAGAGCACCAGGTTCAGTTAAGAGCTATGCAGACAGCAAAGGAATTGAGATACGTCTGTACAAAGTTATATATGACCTTATCAATGATGTCCGGCAAGCAATGGAAGGACTTCTAGAGCCTGTTGAGGTAACATGATTTAAACCTATGTGTATTGATTCTTGCTTCAATTATCTGTTATATATTTTTCCTTGTCTTATGTACAACAACGGTGGACATTAGTGATTTTGCCTATATCTGTGGTTACATGATTCTTCTTTAGATCTTAAAATATATTGAAAAGCTTGCATGCTAATAGCTACTGTTTTGACTAACTACTCTTTAGGAGCAAGTGACTATTGGGACTGCAGAGGTCCGGGCCACATTCAGCAGTGGTAGTGGTCGTGTTGCTGGATGCATGGTATCAGCTGGGAAAGTAGTGAAGGATTGTGGTATTCGAGTTATGCGAAATGGAAAAATTATCTTTGTTGGTGCCTTGGATTCCTTGAGACGGGTTAAAGAAACGGTGAAAGAGGTATTTTTACTGTTTACTATTCCCACATGGTGAAGTTTCTTCCTACAATTATCTGCTTGGAGTGCATTATGACTTTAAAATAATGAGAGAAACTTTGTTTCATTCTGCACTAAAAACTCACTACCCATGTTCACCAGCTGCTGATGTTTCTTCTTGTATGGGTAGATATACAAGAAAAATCAATGCATAACCAGAGGGGAAACATTGATCTAAACTTTCATGTCATATGGGGAAACTAGCTTGTTTTCTTTTTGGCTCCATGTTCATTTCCAAACAGATGCTGTGGAGTAGATTCATGAGTTGACAGGAATAACATTTTTGGTGGTTCAAGTACATGAACTAGGGTTTGTGTAGATTTAAAAGCAAAAAGAATTGAGCTTTATGGATAACAAACATTCAATACATATAAGAAACTGCAAGTGCATATTATTGCTGAAATTGGTCAATTGTAAGCTGTGGTGCACTCATGGGACACTGTATATGTAACAGAATATGACACTGATATAGTGAGAGCTAAAAGAAGAGGATATGACACTTGTACAGACACATGTCAAGAATGTGACGTATATTTGAAAATATTACACGTTTGAAAAAGGAATTTGTATGGTCAACTAAATTAACAAATATTATATTATCTCCAAAAGCTTTATTCATACTTTCATTTTCATTTTATGCACGGTTTTTATTTTGACTTTTGTACTATATTAAGTTCGGCGGTCTATAACTTCACAATTAATGAACCATTGTATCCATCAAGTGATTTTTAAATGAGCTAGAAGTGTCTTATTGAAAATATATCTATGATAGGATGAGCAAAGAGCTCAAGATCATCCTTCACTTAGGTCAGTTGAAATGTTCTGGTTGGTATTAGGAAGAAAAGGTCCAAGTGAACTAGGAGCTCAAGGCCTGCTCCAGTCATTGAAGTCCATCGAAATGCTCAAGTCGATCTTGACTCTCCTTGGTTGTCAGCTTGGTCAATTTAGTTTAGGTTAGTTTAGGTTAGTTTAGGTTGGCTGATTTAGTCATGAGTTCTATATGTAATTGCAATCGATAAGATTACTATATTGAGGACATGGGCAAATAAATGAGCAAGTCACTAGCCACCTAGGTCGAGGAAATTCTATAGATACCCCCTGAATGTATTGGGAAATAACAATACATGACTTGATTAGAATTATTTTCTCTCAATCACTACAAAACTCTTCCTAAAAATTTAAAGCATATATTTATGTGACCATTATTATTTATCCTCCGCCACCATTGACATCATTCCTTTAGACTCCTTAGACACCTCTTTATGACACCAATCAACAACCCTTATGAAAAATGTTGTCAACAACCTTTATGAAAAAGGTTGACAATAACAAAAACAAAAACAATCTGGACCTTAATCTCAAATTTTAACGTCGGCAATTTGAGAGAAAAATATAGGAGATATGAAAATCTATATATTGTTAAAATTTTAAAACAAAAATAGAGAAAACAACATTAAAAAAAGACACTTACAATGACAAGGAAGATGATTTAAGTTGTTTGAATTCTCTTATGCCATTCATTTTTATCTAAAGTCATCTCCTTAACTTAATCCTTAATTATCATAACTTTACGGATAATTTGTATCTAAATTTTCAACGGTTTATTCCGATATTTCACTAAATTTCCTATATTTAAGTTCTCATTCCTATAATCGGTGCGCCTTTGGGTCTTTGTTGCACGTCCAAACAATCTCAGGTGATACTCTTGCATTTTATCCGCAATTGAATTTACTCCCAACTTAGTACGTATATTTTCATTTCTAATTTTATTTTTTCTAGTTTTACTACACATTCACCTGAATAGTCTTCAGTTACAACCATTTTATATTCTTCTTGTTGTTTAATGGTCCAATACTTGGTGTTATACAATAGTGTAGTAGTTATTGTGATTTTATAAAGATTCCCCTTCAAATGCAATGGTATCATGCAATCGTAAAGAAATTCAGATGTCTTTCTCCATTTAATCGCACCCGTTTGGATCCTTTCATTCACATCTTCATCTATGTTATCATCGTTTTGGATGATAAATCCAAAATATATGAAACGCTCACTTTTTGGTATGTCCTATTCTCCCAATATAATCGTTTTTTCATCATTTTGATGATTATCATTAAACGTATATTTCATATACTCAATTTTTAACCGACTCAATCTAAATTTTCTGAATTCTTGTGGGTCTCTCCATAACTCCAATTTAGCATTAATACCCTCTCTATTTTTATTGACCAACACTTCTCATCTACAAAAGTATTAACTATGGTATTTTATTTTAAATGTTTTTTGTGATTTCATCTGTCACTATTGCAAAATGAATAAGATTTAATATTGAATTTTTGTGAAACTAAATGTTAATTGGGAAGTTATCACTTAAACCCCTACATGTTTTTATATTGCCAACAGTTTTCTCATATATATCCTTGATGAGGTTAATATATCTAAGCAGATCCATTTTTTCATCAATGCCCCACCACAATACGTCTTTAAGAGCCCTATCATAATTATTTTCTATGTCAATGAGTATCATATGTAAATCTCTCTTCTACGCTACCATATGTAAATTTCTGTTCTGTGTTTTAAATGTCTCCATTAAATGTTTTAGAAAGTGAATGGATTCGGTGGTGGATCGTTTTGACATAAATCCAAATTGATTTTGAAACACTTATCTCCGGTCTCAATTTATACTCTATCACTCTCTCTTACAATTTCATAGTGTGACTTATAAATTTAATTCCCCTGTAATTGGAACAATTTTGTTTCTCCTTTATTTTTATGTAGTGGTACAAGTGTATTCTTCCTCAATGCTTGGGACATTTTCTTGGTTTGGCAATTTTGTTAAAAAGATCCGCTAATATTATTATCCCAATTTCATCCAACCACTTCCACACCTTGATAGGAATGCCATCGAGTCTTATGGCTTTATTATGATTCATTTTCTTTACTTCATGAGAATGAATTTTACGTTTAAAATCCCTGTTGATCTTGTCTACAGGTTTTGTGATATTGCTGATATCTGTTGTACTCTCAACGCTAAAGAGATTATCAAAATAACCTACTCAATGATTTCTTATGTCTTTATTCCTCATAAATATACTATTGGTCTAACTTTTTATACATTTAACACCATTTAAATCTTTTCCCTTCCTCTCCCTTAGTTGGCAATTTTGTAGATCTCTTTTTTTCCATCCTTAATTTCTAGTTTCTTAAATAATTCGTTATACATCTTAATTTTTGATTCATGAATAATTTTTTTCATCTCTCTTTTTTTTTTTTTTTGCACTTTTGTATTTTTGAAATGTATCACTACTTACTCTTACTTTTAAGATTTCTATAACACTCTTGTTTGGCACGTATAGCAGTTTGGATTTTCTCATTCCAAAACCATGACTCTTTGTTTATTAGAGTTTGACTCCTAGATACGTCAAGAATTTTCTTACCTATACTCTTAATATTATTAAGCATTTCAATCCACATAGTTTCCGAATCATTATAAGCGGATCAGTTTGGTACTTGAAGTAATTTATCTCTAAAAGTTGCTACTTTTTCTCCTTTTAGATTCTATCGATTAATTTTTGACTCCACAAATAGACGATACTAATTTTACCTTTTAGGCACACGTACATCTAAAACTAAAAGTTAATGTTGAGTTATTACACTCTCTTATGGTATAATTTTGCAATCTTTATAGGTCATTTTATCATTTTTCCAGATGAGAAAGAAATCTATTTGGTTGGCATTCGATCCACTTTTATATTTAACTATATGTGACTCTCTTTTCTTGAAGAAAGTGTTTACTAATATCAAATCGAATGTTGTGGCAAACTCTAAAATAGTATCTCCCACCTCATACCTATTACCAAAGCAACAGTTTCCATGTATGGTTTCAAATCTTTCGTTATTGTCTCCTATATGTCCATTTAGATCTTCTCTAATAAATAATTTTTCTCTATCAGGTATGAATTCTATAAATTCATTTAAATTTTTTCAAAATTGTTTTTTGCTAATTGCATTTATACCTATTTGAGGTGCATAAATACTAACTATATTAATTACGTCTTCTCCACTAAGTAAGTTGACAAGCAAAATTCTATCTCCCTTCCTTCTTAACTCCATTATATTCTATTGAAAATTCTTATGAACAATTATTCCTATTTCATTTTTAGTTCTATCATTATGTGTGTATCAAAGTTTATAGCCATAAGATTCTACTACTCTAGCCTTCTCCCACACCTACTTAGTTTTTTCGAGACACATAATATTAATTTTTCATTTAGTCATTATTTCTCTTATCTCTCCTAACTTGTTGGTTCAAGATCATATGATTCAAATGGTTAGACGAATTCTATCTTCATGGACTATCTTCTTTAACTGCACCCATCCACATAAATGCGGGAACCCTTGCCTACTTGACATCATTAAGAATTGTTCAATAATGTCGTCAAGGCTTGACTAGATATGTGTCATTCCTAAAAGTTTTGGTACAACAGACACCAGAAGTAAATCGTTGCATCTTTTTGGAGATGACTAGTGGCTAGAAACATGTCAACCTATTTTGCAGGTCTGATTTTGGTTTATAGTAGTGCATAGCAGGTTCCTTTAGGCCTGTCTATAAAACATATATAATTTAACTGCACTTTGTGCATTTGAATTTGCTTTCCTGTGGTAGTCCTGCTATGGCAACTGATTGTCCATCCCGTCTCATTTCTATGGGTGTTTTACTTACATAGTCAGCCATGTTAGCCTTACATGAGAGCCTTTTCTAAAGGCTAAAAAAGGGCACTTGTTTGGCACTTGTTTATGCAAACTAAGTAAAATTTTCAATTATTCAATATAGATTCCTCCTCCCCCAAATATAGATAGCAAATGGGCTACAGAAGCATTTTCAAAAACACCCGGCCAAAATATTTGGTTGCTTCCATATAGGACCATCGAGTATGTGTTGATGTGTAAACCCACAAAATGATAGATGCAAAGACATTGTTTTTCTTTTTAGATGTTAAAAATTTGTAAACCGTTTTTGTAGGTTGTAAGCAATCTTTTCAATTGGAGAGGTGAGGGAAGACAAAAATGTGCAAGGACATTTAAATTGCAAGTAAATGTTTACTAATATTATATGTTTGGCCTTCTACTTTCCGTTATTATGCATTCACCATGCTAGCAAGATGTATATTTCATGCCCAACCTTGAGTTTTAGCATATAATTACCCATTAGTAGTAGCGAGAGAAGCCTAGTGATACATCAAGATGGGAAAGCACTGATGGAAGTTCTGCTCCTAATAGGCGGTTTAGCATATGATAAGTCTCATGTTGCACCTGATTTCTACGTTGGAATTACCACTAGGTATGGAATGGGTCAGTCCCACCTTGAACCCACCCTGCCTGGAGGCACAATTTCACTTCCCTTTCTAACCCCTCGTTGAGCACTTTACCATGCTGGATGTGCATTTGTGCCATCTGAATCCAAAGATCAAACATTTATGTGATGTGATATTTGGGAACGGGGATGTGAAGGTTCACCTTTTTCTATTTTTGCCAGTTTCTTGATATGGAGTACACTTTCTGACATTTTTGAGGAGTTATTGTTCATCTGAAAATCCCTCCTAACATTTAGGGGTTGTTTTAGATCCTAAAACGATGCAACGCTTGTGTTGTACTATGCTGGCGGTTTTATGGTGTATTGATCTGGGAGGAAGTTCCGGATTTACGAGGAGAAAAATCATCCAGTGTACTTGGCAAATAAAATTAGTCTCCTTTTGCTCTTCAATTGTTTGAACATATGGAGAAAATTTTGCTCAACTTTAAAGCTATAGGGGCCGCTGCCTGGGTGCTCTGAGACACTTGGGACTATTGAAGGGAGGGATAAAGCACCATCCACAAGTAAAAAGCTCTAGGTCCTTAACAGGCTCTAGCTTTTTATTTGTTGACGGTTTTGCCCTGCTTGAAGCTTTAGCAAACAGGATCCACCTCTAGCTGCACTGTTGCTGCTCAAGTCAGATTATTCAGCCAATGCTGGTGCTTTTAAGTCTTACTGGTCTAAAAATCCCACTGTAAAACTAAAGAGGAACTGACGGCATTTTTTACATGCTCTAAAATCCCCCCTTCCCCCCCCCCCTCCGCCCAAAAAAAACAAAAAAAAAAAGGAAATGTTCATACTATTATTTTCAGTAAAGTCTAAGGTGAAGTGTATTTTGGACTGATTTTGTTGATGAATTTTTTTATATTTACTGGGAGTACACTTGATGTTCTTGAATTGTTGACTTTTATTTGTGTAGACAACACATTGTGCCAACATTTTATTGGTTATGACTTCTGAACAGGTAAGTGCTGGATTGGAGTGTGGAATTGGGTCTGAAGAATTTGATGATTGGGAGGCTGGAGATATTATTGAGGCCTTCGAATCGGTGCAGAAGAAGCGGACGCTTGAAGAAGCATCAGCTTCAATTGCAGCTGCACTCGAAAAAGTGGGAATTGAGTCATAAAAGGCCTATTGTTTTCAAGTTGGCTTGGACTTCCCTCCAAAAGACACTATTTTTAACCTCAACTATTACCTCTTAGTACTCGGCGCTTTGTTTTGTTGGTGCTCAGCGGGTATAATATGATTCAGTAATGCTGAAATTGAGCTGCCAGTGTTTCATTTATTTCAACAAGCCGATTGCAGGGTTCTAAGCTGCTATCCATGATATGGTTCATTGTTGTACGATGGAGTGCTGTATATGGCAAATGTACACGGAGAATTTCAGTTTTGGAGTATTTATCAGATGTCTCAAGATACAAAGATGGAGACACTTGTAACCCCCACCCAGAAAAAAAGAAAAGGAAGAATCAAATTGACATGAATCAAAGAGTTGCAAAATCTTTCAGAATGCTAGCGGTAGTGACTATTGAGCTCATTTCTTCATCTAAGGCCCCATTTGATAGAGGCCTGGCATGACATTCAATCCTAAAATTTATTAATATAATAAATTACTCAGAATTTTCCTAATACCCTCTTGGAAAATTTTGAGTTTGTGCGAAAAAATTTATCCTAGTTAAGAAATTTACATACATGTTTGCTATTTTTTCTATCACCCCCTGCGTTAAATATAATCTATGTGGAAATTTTATTGCCACGTGAAAAATCCACGTATCAAAATAAAATATTAAAAAATTATTCTTTGTTTTATTCTCCCGGTTTGTCTCTCATCTCTCCTTATGTTTTATACTTCTCATGTTTCCTTGGTGGATTTCGACCTAGAGAAAGCAACATATGTTATTTTCTTATCGATGCATTGAAGTGGGAGGATCTAGCTCTCACCCTTAACCATATTCCTTAGGACTAACCCTAAACCTTATCAAATACTCCTTAACTAATTTGTTTCTCAATTCCACCCTCCACCAACTAATCAAATATATATATATATATATATATATATAGGAAAGCTCTATGCTCTTATGTATACCATGTCAGTCATGCATTCATATGTTTATACATTACAAAAAAACAAACTTTTAAGCACAAATTTAGCGACGAAAATTTTAAAAAAATTCGTCGCTAAAAACATTAGCGATGAAAATTTTTTCGTAGCTAATAACGTGACGTAAAAATTTAACGACGAAAATTAGAAATCCGTCACCAAATTTAACGACGAAAATCTGAAATCCGTCGCTAAATTTAGCGACAAATAATTTTTTCGTCGCTAAAATTAGTCATAAAATTTAGCGACGAAAAATTATCCGTCGCTAAATTAGCGACATAAAAAATCCGTTGCTAAATTTAGTGACAAAAATTTAAAATCCGTCGTTAATTTAGGAAAAAAAAACAGTCCGTCGAAAAATTATCCGTCCCTAATTTAGCGACGGATTCCAAATCCGTCGCTGATTCCAAATTGGTCAGAATACCCAGGGAGCGCATGTGCCTGGACGGGCCCTTGCCCACCCGAGCCAACACGTGCCTGGATGGCCCCGCCCACCTGAGCCAGCACTAGCCTGGAAGCCACGTGCCTAGACGGGCCCCACCCACCCCCACCCACCTGAGCTAGCACCAGCCTGCAAGCTGCCTGCCCGCCCGAGCCAGCACCCCCGCCTGCAAGTGCGCCCGCTCCAGCGTCTACCCTTCTCACTTAATTG
The DNA here is from genome assembly GCA_033439265.1 of Dillenia suffruticosa. Taxonomy (NCBI): domain Eukaryota; kingdom Viridiplantae; phylum Streptophyta; class Magnoliopsida; order Dilleniales; family Dilleniaceae; genus Dillenia; species Dillenia suffruticosa. The sequence continues at coordinate 9,397,226 of JAVTVX010000018.1, read as the reverse complement.
CTGGAAAATGCCGCTTTTGCCTCCACCGTGGTTCAAACTTAATTGCTGGAAAATGTCACTTTGCCTCTACCGTGGTTCGAACTCCTACACATCTACACGCACACGCATAAGCATAAACCTGTAAACCACCAAGCCAAATGTTAAAATGTGATATAATTTTTTTTTTTTACTTATTATCTTTTCTTCACATTTTTCTAATAATAATAAAACAATATATAATAACAATTTAAAATAATAAATATAATAATTTTCTTTACTTATTATCTATTCTTCACGTTTTTCTAATATAATAAAATAATATATAATAACAATTTAAAATAATAATTATAATAACTTTTTTTATTTAAACCACCAACCTAAAATAATATTAATTAAAAATAATAAATATGATAATTTTTAATAAAATAAAAAATAATAAAATACTAATTTAAAATAAAATAATAAATTAATTAAAAAATAAATTAATATTATATTTTTTTCTTATTTTTTCTTTTATTTTATTATTTTATTATTCTTTTTCATTTTTATTTTATTTTTTTAATTCATAGTTTAAAAATGGATTACGGTATCTTAATAATATAAAATTATAATTATCAATAAATTATAATATAATAATAATTTAAAAAATCTATATAATTAATCACAAAATATTTTTATTCGTTTGAATATATAAGAAATTTCAATATAATTATTATATATAAGAAATTTCAATAATGAGAATAGAAAGGAAAAAAAAACCCAAAAATAGAGATGAGAGTAAGAGGAAGGAAAAAAAAGTGAGAATAGAAAAAAAATGAGGAGGAAGAAAGAAAAAATAATATTATCACACAATACTAAGCGGTGGTGCAGTGGTGACACGTTTTCTATTCAAATCCGAGATCCAAGGTTTGAATCTCTTCAATAGCATTTTTTTTAGTATTAAAACAATGAAGGGTGGGAGCCCGTGCGTGCGGGCGGGAACCCGTGCATGCATGCGCGAGCGCCTGCTAAATAGCGACGAATTTTTTCCGTCGTGAAAATCCATGGCTAAAACTGTGTTTTTTTGTAATGATAATGTCGGAGAATATAAGTTCAAGATCGATGTTTATGCTAATGTTAAGTTTTGTTTTGTAGAAAGTATCCTTTATTAGTTTAATAATTTATTCTCTAAGCTATATTCATGTTTATATACACTACAAAAACACCAACGCTTCGTTGGTATATTGGAAAGGATATAACACCCCACATTAAGAATCAAGATTCAGGTCTTGATAGTAGCAAAAACAACGTTGGGAGAGTTCCTTCTCGATTGGGACTCGATAGTAGCTCAGCTAAGATTAGTCGAAAAAAAACTCTGGATACTCGACGGCGGACTAAATTCGGGGGACAAAAAAAAAATGCACTACAAAAACATGATTTTTCCCTCAACGTTTAAATACTTTGTCACCAATATTTTTCTTTTCCCAATATTTTCATAAGGAAACATTGCCTAAAAGACCTCTTGCCAGCATTTTGGTGCCAAATCACCGGGGAAAGTTGTTGGCATAAAAAAATGAGCAGTGATAGGAATTTTTTCGGACATTTTATCACTACATGTCGGTACAAATTTTGAGCTTTTCCGATGTTTCTTTCCTTAAACATAGGCAACAACTTTCAGCTTTGCCAACCTTTTGTCAAAACATCAAGAAAGGGGAGAGAGACACACATAAGGAGAGAGGGAGAGTGTTTTTACTTAAAATGTTGGGAAATGATAGTGAGAGAGATGAACTAGAGATAGGCATTCTAGAGATAGAGAGAGAGAGGGAGGGATGTCGACATTTTCATTTAAAAACATCGGCATATTCAATTTTGTTAACGTTTGTGGGGTCGAATGTCAGGAAAGTCCTTTTAAAACCCACAAACATCTCTCTTCTCCTCTATTTCTCTCTTCTCTCTTTTCTCTCTACACTCTTCTCCTGCCTTTCGCTATTGCTCCTTCCATGGGAATCTCGCCACCATTGCTATCCCTTCATCGAAGAAAGCTACCAGAGGTTACTCTCTCCTCACTGCCTGCTTTCTTTTTCTCATTGCTTTCTCTTCTCACTACCACCTCCATCTTCCGCAGGTGAGTCTCTCTCTTGTGTGAATCTGAAAGCGTTTATGACATTATTAGTTTATTAGTAAACGTATTTTGATAGAGAGAGATGATTAAGGTTAGATTAGGGTAAATTTAGGACAAAATTATGATGAAACTAAGGAAAAATAGGCCAAATTAAGATGAAAGTAAGGTCAAATTAATTTATATTATGCTAAAATTTGGCAAAATGAGGTCACAATTAAAATAACATTAGTTTATATTAGGGTAAAATTAGCACAAAATTAATTTATATTAGGATAAAGTGAGGGTATAATTAGGAAAAGATTAAATTATATTAGGGGTAAAAGTAGGGCCAAAACTAGGGCACAATTAGAAAAAAAAATTAATTTACTATAGAATAATATTTGGGTAAATTTATGACGTTACGGTAAATTAATTTATGTTAGCGTGAATTTAATTGATAATAAATTATTTTATATTATGGTAATATTATGGCAAATTTAAGGTATAATTGAAGTACAATTAGGGCAAAAATTAATTTATATTTCTCAAACTTATTTTTGACATAATTTTTAAAACAACCAGAGGGGGTGAATAGTTGGTTTTGAAAATTTTTTGGGGTGATTTTTGAGTATTTAAAATTAGGGCAGAAATAGTTGCAGAGGTAAAAAACAAGAAAAGATAAAAGATACTGAATTTTATAATGGTTTCACCAATACAACATACGTTTACTCAACCCAGCTAGATTTTTACTATTTCCCATAAATAGTACAAACCACTTGTTTCCCAGGTACCAATGAGAACTTTACAAGTATTTCAACTCGAAATACTCACTTTCTGTCTCTAAACATGGATTATGAATTGTTTACGATTCTTTCAAATACAAGAGTGTTACGGAGATGAGGCCAATCCTTTGAAGTAACGAACTTAAAACTCAACAAATGTTACATACAAGAGAAGTATTGAGAAAAGGCAGAATGTGTTTTCAAGTAGCAAAGTATTCAGTATTCAATGCGATCACATTCAGTTCGCAATAACCGTTCTACTTGTTCTTCGTAATATCAACATTTATATCTCTCTTAAAGAGAGCTGCTGAGTCGATATGTGAGTTTGAATGTTGAAAATTAATACTCTTCAGCTTCCTCAGTCAATACTTTTGGTTGCTTCTCATTTAATATTTTTACCTATTATTTCTCCTTTAAACAACTCTTTGCTTCATTTTGGTAAGAAAATGCCTTAAGAAAATTTGAAATGCCTTTTACCGCAATAGGAATGTTAGCATAACAAATAATACAGATGTCTAAATATTATTCATTGGTTGACTCAAATTCAAATTACTCTTAAATTTTGATTAAACAGTTATATGCATCGGTCGACCTAAGATTTAGTTCGGTCGATTTATATTGCTGACATGTCATTAAATAAAGAATTTTTAGTATATATGTTATCTGATTTTGAAGAGTCAATAGATATACTCAAGGTACATGTCATTTGTTATTTACTATTGGTCAACCTTTATAGGAAAGTACAGGTTGCCTCTGATTTGGTCTTGTCGACCAAAGGAGTGCATTGCATATCCTAAGGCTCAGCGGGTTGATCGCTTGAGAATAGCAGGCCAACCGCTTGCACTTAGCAATCGCCAGTTGGAGCATTGCATATGCTTAGTGGTCACCTGCTAAAGCACTGCATGCATTCGCGATTGACCATTGAAGCACAGTGAGTCAGCCACTGGGCTTCTATGGGTTGGCTGTCTATACATGTGATGGTTGACTGTCTGCTTCTACGGGTGGGCTGTTCAGAAGGTTAATTTAACCCAATTTTTAGATTATTTCTAAATAATTTCCAAACTTAATTTTGACTTAAATTTTCTTATTTTGATCATCATCAAAATCTAATTTTGTTAACAAGCTCCTCATTTTTTATGATAACAAAACTTCTCTAATAATTTGGAAATTTATTGAACTTATGTGAAAAATTTTCTCCCGCTTTTTTATGTGATTACATGTTTTAAGTTTTCCTAATTTTTAAGTCAAAACTTAAACTAAACTTTAAAACTTGAACTAATTGTGTTACCTCCCCCTTTTTATCATCAATAGAAAGGGATACGAATTGAGAGGGAAAAAATAGCCCAAAATTGAGGTCACTTACCTATTTTTTGGGAATGAAATGTCCCTTTAAGATTTGCTTAGGTGCCATTTACTAAGGATCATAGACAAATATGAATTAAAGCACGCTCATACATTGATAAGGAAACATAGAAATCATCATTAGCAGATAACATTTTTAGATTACAGGAAAAGAATGAGAGGCACTACCAAAACATAGAAAATATAGAAAATATCACTAGCAAAACAAAACAAAAGAGAGATAGAGACTAAGTACATAATCTAGACTATTCGTTTCTTTTGGCTTGACTATGACGTTACCCTTGTCTTTGCTAGTGGAGGAAGTGGAGGTAGAGGCACCAATGTCAAATGGAGTAGAGGATGATGTAGGCACCATGGTAGGCATGGGCTAAATGGTGTCACCAAAAGAGGCAAGAGTAGTGGGCTGATGCTAAATGGATTTAGAAAAGAGGCTCGAACTGAAAAAGGGTTAGAAGCAGGAGTTTGAGTTTGGGTGGTAGATGAAAAAGATCTAAACAAAATTTTCTTGCACTTTGAAAAAAGTTGGCGATGGCCTTCTGATTATTAGACTTATTCATTAGCTTAAATTACAGGTCTCTGTGATCTTCCCCGGTTTGTTGCCTAAACTCACTTATATTTTTTTTAATGTCTCCCAAATTCCTTTCAAACTCTTGGAGTTTATAAACCATATTATCAAATTTCTCATTGAATCTAGTCTCCAAACTATCAATTTTGGCCATTATTTTTGTTTGTATGGTGTCCATTTTTTTAAAGAATTCGTTCCACCTATTCTCAGAATAAGAGGGACCATGAATTGGAATGATTTGCATTGAGTATTGATTTCTCTCGTACCTATCCTCCTCACTTCTTTCTTCGTGCCTTATCTATTCTGCATTTCTTCCCCTTTTCTTTAAATTAGCCCATTCGCCATTCTCAAAAACCTAATTTGCTCTACACAAGGATGTTGCATTTATGCTGTTTTTCATACTGAGCGCTATCTTGTTTTCCTTACATAAGCTAACCACATGACCTCCTAAGATCTTGTTATCATACTGGTATAAGGTAGGTTTGAACTTTTTGAAACTCAGGCTGCTATCATAAAATAAGAAATTAGGAAGTGCAGACCTGAATTCTTTCTACTTATAATACAAGTCATGAGACAGAAATCTTCTTTAGCAATGGTCATGTAATTTTCTCTTCTTGGCTTAATGGCATGTGTTACGATTGCAAAATTCTTTCATGAACTCCTAGGTCGGTTGCATTTTTGTTTACCTCCTCCATATTATGGTCATCAAACACAATTCTAGCATCGTCTATTAACTCTGTTTGCAGAAATGGTTCACATGACGGTAATCAATCCATTTTTTTCCACTTTCGTTGCATATAGCCCTAAGGTTTACTACAATTTCTTGACCATCAAAGTTGGACTCAAGTGCACATGGTCGTGATTGATCTTCAATCACAAAATGTGTATCATCTCCTACTCATACTGTCTCCTCATCAATTGTTTCTATATTATTAAAGAAAATCTTAATTGTCTTTTCATAAATTTTCTTATTTGGATAGAGAATCCAATGTGGGTAGACTTGATGTAAATAACATATGTACTTAAATTCTATCTTTTGAAGAAACTTCCAGTCTATGAATCTTTCATGCGTAATATTCTTATTAGAGAAGAGTTTGTCGAATAGCTTACTTTTCTCTAAAACTAGGAATCCTTCTTATTGTGTTTCACTGCAAGTGCCAATTTGGTTTAGCAACCTCTTTTCCTTTCCTTATTTTGGGTGCCATTGAAGTGTACAAACTAGAGCATGTGGGTGTTGAAGCTTTGTGTAGATTTTGAAGATTTACTGCGCTTGATTTTTCATAAAGATTGTTTGTAGAAGTTTATTTATCTAATAAAAGTTTGAGAGTGGAGATAGTTTGTAAGAGGAAGAAGAAGGAGTGCTTGTGATCTTTGAAGTGTACTTAAATTCTATCTTTTGAAGAAACTCCCAGTCTATGAATCTTTCATGCGTAATATTCTCATCAGAGAAGAGTTTGTCGAATAGCTTACTTTTCTCTAAAACTGGGAATCATTCTTATTGCGTTTCATAGCAGGTACCAATTCGGTTTAGCAACCTCTTTTCCTTTCCTTATTTTGGGTGCCATCGAAGTGTACAAACTAGAGCGTGTGGGTGTTGAAGCTTTGTGTGGATTTTGAAGATTTACTGCGCTTGATTTTTCATAAAGATTGTTTGTAGAAGTTTATTTATCTAATAAAAGTTTGAGAGTGGAGATAGTTCGTAAGAGGAAGAAGAAGGAGTACTTGTGATCTTTGAAGTGTGTGCCAACTTTTAAAGAAGTTTAGAAGGCAACAAAGATGTATCAATAGTGTTCACATGGAGAAAGAGGGAGAAAGTATCTTATTTTATGTGTGTTGTAAAGTTTTTGGAGAGAGGAAGTGAGGTTGGGTTATGTTGAGGACTCTCAAAAGCTTAAAGAGAGAGAGATTGACGTGTGAAGAGAGATAAAAAAAAGTTATGGATTTTGTTTATGTGTACATGTGAAGAGAGAGAGTAAGAGAATGTGATGATGAGAGAGAGAGCATGGGCTTGAGGTGGTTGAAAAGTCAAAGATGTTTTGTTTTTATATATGTATATATGTATCCATAGAGAGGAGGGGAGTATATCATATGGACTTTGTTTTATGTATATATGTACACGTGGTTTTGAGGTGGTTGAAAAGCCTAATTGTGAATATCACATGGCCATAGACGACTATGCCTTAGGAGCGATCAGCCGCATGGGCCAGTTGGCTGCTGTGGTTGGCTTCATGGCACAATCGGCTGAGCCCAGTGCACAGTCCACTGCTTGGTATGGTGTGGCCGACTGCAGTTAGTATGCGATCAGCTATTTCTTTCTCACTGGTCGCCACTCTTTGGGTTGTTAGCCATATGATATGCACACGATTGGTTGTCTTAGTAGATGGTTGATCGAATTAGGCATGTAGTTGGCAACCTTGTGAGACCGGTCAGTCGGATGAGATTAAAATTCTTTGGACAGTTAGCCAAGGGTGTGAGTAGTCAATTTAGAAAGAAGAATGGTCGATCGGCAAGCAAGAGCGATCAAATGACTTTCCTATTTTGAACATAATCGATTGACCATTACATGAGAACAGTCGATCAATTTCTTAAATTTCCTTTCTTATGAATGGTTGACTGAAACAACAAATCATACACAGAACACCCGAATTTGAAATTAAAAAATTACGCAGACAACTTAGTTTTAATTGAAACTTAAGGATGTTCTACTTTTGTTTTTAATTTCTCAAGTCAATCATTCCTAACTCTTTTCTTAACTCATAAAATCTATTTTTATTAGGTTGATAGCACTAGTATTATCATTCCTATTTGGAATGCAATCTACTTCTATTCATAATCTTTCATCTAATGTTTTATCTACAAAGCTGAGCACAACATTGTATAGCTACAACATACTCTGCCTCAATGGTCGAGGTTGCCACTCTATTTTGCATTTTTTAAGACCACGAAACCATCATGATTCCAAAGAATTGGTAAGTATCACTGGTACTTTTTCTATCAACTCTATAGCTTGCATAGTCTCCATTCGAGAAACTATGCAGTTGAAAACTACAATTCCTATCATAACATAGTCCTAAGTTTACAGTGTCTTTTACATATATGAGGATTCTCTTAGCTGCTATCATGTGTGACTCTTTAGGGTCTGATTGGAATCTTGCACATAGACACACGCTAATCTAAATATCTGGCCTAAAAGCTATAAGATAGAGAAGATAATCTATTATACTTCTATATAACTTTTAGTGTACTGGTTTTCCTTTCTCATCTTTGTCAATTTTTACACTTGTGCTCATAGGTATTTGCAATTCTCAAAACCAAACTTTATTAATTCTTTGGAGTACTTAGTATGATTTATAAATATACTATTCTCAGTTTATTTTATTTGAAGGCCTAATAAATAATTTAATTCTCTTATCATCTGCATTTCAAATTCCTTTTGCATTGACTCAACAAATTATTTGTAGAGACCTTCATTAGTACTGCCAAACACTATATCATCTACATATATTTGAAGTATCAAAAGGTCTCTATCATTTTTCTTAATAAACAAAGTGGTGTCCACTTTGTCTTTGTTAAAACTATTTTCAACTAAGAAATTAATGAGTCTTTCGTATCAAGGTCCAAGAATTTGTTTAAAACCATATAGGGCTTTCGACAATCTATAGCATGGTCTGGGAATTTGGGGTCTTAAAATTCTGGAGGTTGTTCTATATATATTATTTCATTTATCACCCCATTCAAAAAAGCACTCTTTATATCTATATGATATAGTTTAATTTATATGTGATGCGAAGGCAAGAAGCATTATTATTACTTCTAATTTAGCTAAAGGAGTATAAGTTTCCATCTTAACCTATACCTTCCTCTTGATAGTAACCTTTGGCTACTAATCTAGTTTTGTTTCTCACTATTATGCCGTGTTCATTTAACTTATTTCTATATACCCATTTGGTTCCTATAACAGATTGATATTTAGTTCTAGAGACTAAGGTCTATACTCCGCTTCTTTCAAATCGATTTAGCTCCTCTTGCATGGCTAATTCCCAATCTTCATCCTTTAAGGCTTCATCTACATTTTTAGGTTCTATCTTAGAGATAAACACTACAAATTAGCATTGGTTTTGCACTGCTGATTCAGTTTTAACTCCAGATTGTATGTTTCCAATTACGTTTTCTATATTTACACTATACCTAATTATTGGATACTTTATTTCTTGTTTGTGGCTGTTCTTAGGGATAAGCGGAGGATCATATTCACCAATTTCATTCTTAGGCTCCTCGCCTTGGGTATTTTCTACAGATATTGGTTTTGGTACCATTTCATTATCAATAATCATTATCTCTCTCCTAGAATCTTTAGATTCATCAAACTTCTCATGAATGGATTCCTTAACTACTATTATTCCCCTATTGTAAATTCTATAGGTTTTATTGTTGGTTGAGTAACCTAAGAAGATGCATTTATCACTCTTAGCGTCAAATTTTCCTAACTGTTATTTTCTATTATTTAGAACATAGTATCTACATCTAATCGCATGAAAGTAGTCTATGTTTGGCTTTCTATCCTTGTATAGTTTGTAAGGAGTTTTTTTTTAAGAATTGGTCTAATTAACATTCTATTCAGAATATAATAAACTATATTTATAGTTTCTGCCCCAAAATATTTGGGTGTATTATGTTCATAGAATATAGCTTTTGCCATTTCTTTTAATGTTCTATTTTTTCTTTCCACAACTCCATTCTGTTGAAGTGTTCTTGGAACAAAGAAGCTATGATTAATCTCATTTTCTTTACAATATTCTTTTAATTGATTATTTTTAAATTCTTTACCGTAATCACTTCTTATTTTGGATATTATGTACCCTTTCTCATTCTGGAGCTTTCTGTAGGATTTTATGAACTCTAAATAGGCTTCTTCTTTCTTGGCCAAGAAGAGAATCCAAGTATACCTTGAATAGTTATTGACTATTACAAAGTCATAGTGTTTTTCTCTTAAATTTTGGGTTTTGTTGGACCAAATAAGTCTATATGGAGTAGCTCTAAGGGTTTAGAAGTTGAGATTATGTCCTTAGACTTAAATGAAGCTTTTGTTTGTTTCCATTTCGGACAAGCATCGTAGATTCTATATTTTTCCTTTCACTAAGTTCTTCTTTGTTAATCTTTTAATTATATCCATGCTTGCATGACCTAGCCGTCAATGCCAAGGTCTAGAGTTATCTTTATCCATGACGAACAAGCATGATTTATTTGTTGTCTCTGTTTTATCTAGATCAATTACATATATGTTTCATTTCCTAATTCCAGTAAACCTTGTTTCAGTTGATGTTTTGTATATAATTAAACAGATATCGGAATCAAAAATCACTCTGTAACCTTTATCAAGGAGTTGGATAACACTAAGTAAATTAAATTTCTAGCCAGAAACAAGTAGAACATTTTGAATTTGAGTTTCAGTGGACTCACCTCCTATGTTGCCCACTCCGATGATCTTCCTTTTCAAATTATCTCAAAATTCCTCCTTTCCACCTTTTTTTTTCTCCAACGATGCAAATTTGGATGTGTTCCCAGTCATATGCCTCGAGCATCCATTGTCTATGCACCACACGGAGGGTCTAGAAGATTCTTTTGATCTCAAACAAAGCTAAGAGAAGAATCAATTATATTTTTGCCTTTGATACCTACATTTTCTTAGATGCGGCTGGGTGAGTTTGCTTTGATTCTGAGGCACCCATTCATATTTATCACTGAAAAGTTTTTATGCTAGTAATCATTAGTTGAGTATCCAATCTTTGAGCAATGAGTACATCTAAGTCTATTAATTTTCATATTCTTCAATACTTCTGCTAAGTTCCTCCTTAATTTGCAGTGCTCATATGAATGTCCAATTTTCATGCAACTATGGCACCTCTGTTGTTTGTGTTGACAAAGTTGGGTTTTCATGATGATCAAACTAGTTGAGCTCAAGTAAAAATATAGTTTGTAGAATCTGGAAAATAGATAAGTCGACCTAGCCTAGAAATGTGTCAACATGAAATCATATGGTTATCAGAAACTAAACGCTGGATCTAAACAAGTCGACCTATTAAAGAATACAAGTTTACTGATTCAAGTGACCTGTTGACTTATTATCTAAACCTAACAAAAAAATAAATAACTCAATAAAAATTAACTAAAATAAAACAACTAAATAATTCCAATTAAAAAAAAAGAATGTCAATCATAGAAAATCTAGCCAAATGAGTTATTTCCACCTTTATGTGTTTGATTGATTATCGATACAAAAATTACTCGATATTATATGAATAAATTGGTTATAGCCACTAAGTACCACGAATTGACCAATCTCTTCTTACTTCTTCGGTAATCAAGATACTATCATTAATTACTTAGCTAATCGAAAAACAACCCAAGAGACTCTCGTTGGATTTAATATTCTGACAGTATTACGATCTAGAGAGATCTAATTCTAATCGGTAAATTCTAATATGGATTTATTTAAATTAGATTATCTAATCTCTTGACATAAATCCTACCGCTTATGAGGCCATAAAACTATACCAATTACTACTCTATTAAAAACACACAAATCTTGCTATTTTTAAATGGTTGTAGACTATTTTAGGGTTATTAAACATAGCGCTCTATTTAACAATTTCAAAACAATCATAAACATTAAGTACGGAGATTAAACAAATACCCACAAAAATCAAGCAAATAAAATCATTTAAATCTCACAATCATCATTTATCAAAATTTCAATAATTTTTTGACTAGAAAAGAAATTAGAATGAACTCATAATAAAAGAAAACTTACAATAATAATTATTGCTGGAAAATAAAATGAAAAGTACAAGAAGAATGCTCCTCCTTCCCGGCTGCCTCTTGTGTGCTTTCCTGGATGTGGTGGCTGCTACCCCCTTGGGGCTGCCTCCAATAGTGCTTAAATAATATGTAACACTCCTATATATATAGGAGTGTAACCCTAGAACACTACTAAACAAAATAAAATAAAAGTAAACTTCCTAAAAGATAATACTCTAAGAGATTTATATCTTTAAAATTTTTTTTCCTAAATATTTGGAATGGAATAAATATTTTTAATATCTCCAATTCTATCCCAAATTTTTCTTGAGTGTGCAATTGGGAAAGGAATTTTTTACTGTAGTAAATCTTGCATTGCCTCTTGAGATCCACGTGCCCACGTGCTAATAAAAGAGCATTGCTGTCCAATTTTTCATACTTTGTAAAATTGCTCCAATTTAGCTTATTTTTCTTCCTTTTCAATAATTAGTCGCCTTCTAAATTAAATGTCACAAAACATAAATATTAGTATAATATTTATTCAAAAATAATGTAAAATTAATCATAAATATAACACACATTTAAGTCCTATCTGTTCTGATGCAGGATCGTCGGGTTATTGCGTATGCTTTGCACAGCTGAAGAAACACAACGTTAATTACCCGACACATGATTTGGAGTTGGCAGCCATAGTTTTCGCATTGAAAATATGGTGGCATTATTTTTATGGGGTGACCTGCAAGATATTTACAGATATAGGAGTTTGAAATATCTATTTACCCAAAAGGAGCTGAATTTGAGACAGAGGAGATGGTTAGAGTTTCTAAAAAATTATGACCTCATTATTGACTATCATTCGGGCAAGGTGAATATTGTAGTAGATGTCTTGAGTCGGAAGTCAGCATCATCTTCATAGTCGACAGAGAAAGCCTACCTTTCTTGTTTAGTGGGATCCGAGCCTTGGGAGTCAGTTTAACTAGTGATGATCAGGGTGGCTTACTAGTTAGATTTGAGGTCAGACCGACTGTGTTCGAACATATCCGAGAGCTCGAGAGTACAGATGAGGAGTTTCAGAGTATTGCAGATAGAGTCCGCAAAGCTGAGGGCGGAGAATTTAGGATCCGAGGAGATGGTTTGATAGTGTTCAGGGAGTGGGTTTGTATTCCCGCTGATTCAGATCTCCGCAAGGCCATACTTGAGGAAACATACTCCTCCGCTTATACATTGCATCTGGGTGGTACTAAGATGTATCGAACCATTCGGGATAGTTATTGGTGGCCTAGCATGAAACAGGAAATCGCGGATTTTGTGGCTAGGTGTTTAGTTTGCCAACATGTGAAGGCCGAGCATCAGCGGCTGGCTGGTACATTACAGCCCTTACCCATTCCTGAGTGGAAGTGGGATCACATTACTATGGATTTTGTGACATGGCTACCGTGGACTTCATCATGGCATGATGTCATTTGGGTAATTGTAAATCGATTCACCAAGTCTGCGTATTTTTTTCCTATTCGCAGCGACTATCCCTTGGAGATCTTGGCATGTCTTTACATTGATACGATAGTCAGGCTGCATGGTGTTCCTGTGTCCATAGTATCAGACAGGGACCCGAGGTTCACTTCCAGGTTTTTGCCAAAGTTACAGGAGGCATTGGGCACAAGGCTAAATTTTAGTACGGCCTATCATCCGTAGACAGATGGTCAGTTAGAGAGGACCATTCAAACCCTCGAGGATATGCTGAGAGTATGTGTGATGGATTTCTAGGGTAGTTGGGATCAGCACATTCTACTGGTCGAATTTGTATATAATAATAGATATCAGGCTAGTATAAGAATGCCCCCGTATGAGGCACTGTATGGCAGGAAGTGACACACCCTGATATGCTGGGATGAGGTCGGAGAGCGACGTTTCAGCAGTGTCGAGTTAATTGAGAAAACAAAGGATAAAGTTAAGGTCATCCATGAGCGGATGAAAATCGCCTAGGACAGACAGAAGGCATATACCGATCGTAGGTGGCGACCTCTTGAGTTTGTCACTGGAGATATGGTTTTCCTAAGGATATCTCCTTGGAAGGGAGTTATGCGGTTCAGGCAGCGGGACAAGTTGAGCCCCAGATATATTGGGCCCTTCCATATCTTTGAGAGGGTCGGGAGTATGACATACAGATTAGAGTTGTCAGATGAACTATCCCGTATTCACGACGTCTTCCATGTCTCAGTACTCAGGAAGTACTTGAGCGATCCTTCTCATGTAATTGAGCCTCTACTTGTTGAGTTACGAGAGTACCTTAGTCTTCCAGTTCAGCCCGTGGCTATTCTAGATCGACAGGTTAGAAAGCTGCGGAGCAAGGAAGTTTCATTGGTTAGAGTTTTGTGGAGGAGTGACCATGTTGAAAAGGAGACCTGGGAGCCTGAGGAGGCTATTAGGTGATAGTACCCCCATTTGTTTACTATTTATCATTCTTTTAGTTTCGAGGAAAAAACTTGTTTTTAGGGGGTTATAAAATGTAACACCGACACTGCGGTGTCCGTAATAGTGTACTATTCTCAAAAAATATATATAAATAAATATTCTTCAGTCTATATATATATATGTGTGGAGAGAAATTTTATTTATTTATATTGATTTTTGATTTTGGGGTATTTAAATTGAATTTTTGGTATATTTTAAATTTTGCCGTATCTGCGAATTTTAATGTAAAATGAATAATAAAAAAAAAATATATATATATATAAATAATAATAATAATAAGAGTTAAAAAAAAAAAACAACAGAGGAGTGCTACGTTTTGATCCAAAACGCAACACCCCCCACCCAAATCAAATTAGGGCTTTTAGCCCTAATCTCTCTCTCTCTCTCTCTGCCTCTTCCCCTTCCCGCAACCCGCCGCCCTCCTTCGCCCAAATCCGCTGCCCTCCTCCGTAGCGCACCACCACCACCATCCTCTTCTTCTTTTCTCCCTCTTTACTTCTCTTACTCTCCTTTTCTCCCTTTCGCTGTCGCTCTCTCTCTCCCTTTGCCGCGCGCAAAGCGCGCTCTCCCTCTCCTCCGTCACCATCCGCCGCTCTCTCATCGCTGCTCCACCTACCCGCGAGCGTGCCGCAGCGCGATCTTCCCCGCGCGAGCGCGCTGCAGTGCGAGCTTCCTCGAGCGAGCGCGCCACTGCGCACGACCTTCCGCCAGCGCACCATAGCACAAGTGAGAGCACGCGACCGCACGAGCGTACCACAATGTGAGTGCGCTACAGCGTGCCTGCTCGCGAGCGCTTCTGCGCACGAGCTTGCGCGAGTGCTTCTGCGCACGAGCGTGCGCGAGTGCTTCTGCGCATGAGTGCACAAGTGCTGCTGCGCACGAGCGTGCGACTGCAGTCCAGCTCGCAAGCGCATGCTTCAGCCTACGAGCCCGCGACAGCCTACGAGCCCCCGTAGCCTGCGAGCCCACTACGGCCCGCGTAGCTAGCCTGCTGACTTGTGAGCCCACAAACCTCTGCGCAGGTAACTGACTTAGGTTTTGGATCCTAATCTAAGTGTTTATGACCTAAATAATAAATCTTGTCTTGATAGGGCGCATTGCAGATTTTGGAGTGATCGAGGTGACATTCGGAAGAAGATCTGCGCTCTGAGAAAACCCTAGGTGAGATAAATGCAATCTCTTCAACATTTGAAATAAATTTTATTGAATTTATGTTGAAATTTGTATCGGAAGCTATATATGTACTCTGAAATATGTTAAATTCAAGGAAAATTAGAAAAAATGAGAAATATTGGAAATTTGATCATTGGTGAGCTAACGATTCAAAATTTGATGAAACGGGAATCTAGAAAGGATATTGTATAAATTAAGATTGTATTAAATTGGAAAGTAAAATGGAAAATCCCTTATTAGGCTTTTATTTGATATTAAATTGTGATGATTTGATTAAGAAAATCTTTTGGGCGACTCGAGGAGTCAGATTGGATTTGTTTTAAAAATAGGGAGTGACCACCCTCCCTAAAAAGGTGAGTGGGACCCTAATCTCTTGCATAAAATAGTGAACTTGTTTTTCTGTCGTATTTTTAATAAAACATGCTTTCGATATGCATTGACTCGACGTGTGATATTAAATCTCAAAAGTTGTTTTGTGACATCTGGAGTGTCATAAATTTATACTTCCGATAACTATGATCCATGGTTTGAAATGAATCAATGTCGTGCCATTATTTGAGAACTAGAATATTTTCTACTCTACCATTGCATTGGCATGTTGATTTAAAATGAATTGATGAAATGTATCAGCACACGAATTTGAAATGTTTTGATAAACTATGCAGGTTGGATGCCTGCTAGTTATGTGATGTTTGCGAAATGATTGGTGCTTGTGCATGATTAATGGCTATAGTCATTCCTCCCACGGCGGACCCAACGGGGCAACGTAGATGAGGGTTGGATTATATTTGGTGGGAGAGACAGACGTATCTCCCTTTGCAATAGGTCGGGCTATATCCGGTTGCACCCCGGTGGGGCACGACCCAATGCTAAGGAAGGGGGTATGTTTTGAAACATGATGGAAAAACCCTTGGCTGGCTTTCGTCTGGGTTTCGGCCAACCTGAGACGGAAGTGTTTTCGATGGGACCCCAGGATTTTCTGAAAAAGATGTTTGACACGGATGCATATATGTATGATATCGTGTGATTTATTAAATGAGTTCATATTTCGGCACATATTATGTTTTGTTACAAATTATGAATTTTTGCTTACGAAAAATGTTATTTGACACTCCAATGGTTCACCCATATTATTTATGCTTAATATTAACCCCCTTACTCACTGGGTATCTTCCCTGATACTCACCCCTCTCTTCTCCTTTCTCAGACAGGATTATTATGATAGAGCGACGTTAAAGGTTCTAAAAGTTTTTGATAGTTTCGGTAGATTTGGTATTTACTACGGTGAGCTCTAAGTTAAATTTGAAAGATGAGTTTCTTACTTTATTTCGACCCTGTGAGGTCTTGATATTAAGATCCGTAGTTGGCCGTATATATATTTATGGGATGACTGTATGAATAATGGGCATTTATTTGTGAAACTCTTATGTAGACTCATTTCATTTGCATTGAGGCACTTGTAAATATTTGAAATGTTAACTTGGGAAATTTGTTGTACATTTTATAAAAAAAATATTTAGGACCGCTCGATGTGGCGACTGCTCATACTCTAGTTGGACATGACAGTAGAGGTCTGTGGCTAGGACTGTTAGAAATTTTATAGTCTTGCATTGTCCTGAATATTTGTTATGGGATTTATTGATTTTGGAGAGGTCGGGATAACCATTTGTTTATTTGACTGGTTGATTTTGAATATGCAGGTCAAATTGTATATGGGAGACCTCCGAAATATGGGGAGATTCTGCCCGATTTTCTATAAAAGTACAGCCGGTATCCAGGTAACGGGCGGCTACTCACAAACCCAGTTTGGGGTGTGACAAAAATTGTAGAAATCCAATAGAGGTTGACCTTACTAACACATAACTCAACCTTTCTTAGAAAATTGAGAACATGTCAACCGATTTTTAATAAAGAGTTGACCTATTAAAAGCAATGAGTCAACCACGTAATCCTATATGTCAACTTACCCATGAAAACAACAGATAAGTCAACCTGCTAGGAAAGAAGTATTGACCTGCAGGAAAATATAATTAATTTTACAAAATTAAGTCGACCTAAGTATCAACATAGAAACAAGAAATGTCGACCTAAGAGATTAGTAGGTTGACTTGTATGTGAACAACTCGACTACTGCTCACAACTTGCACACAGACCTACTTGAATTAAGGGGTCGACATGTATAAAGATAGGTTGACACATATTCTATCTCATCTTCGAAAGGCAGTCGACCTGCATAAATAAAAGACGACCTGTTAATTATGTAACCGTACATAAATGATTACCACTTTGACTTCTCTCTCCTTCTCTCTCATCTTTAAAATCCATTTCTTCTCTCTCTAGGTGAGTTTCCCATCTGAAAACTCTAACCTATCCAACACCAAATCATTCAAAATCTTTTCTCCCTTCTGCAAACAATCTGCATAAATTCAACCTTCAAACACTTTTGTCTATCAATATTACTTGAATAGCTCTGAAAACCAAAGGATCCACATCCAAACAAGCTGCAACCACGAAGCCTTCATCCTCAAAACGATCATTTGTGTAGTAGCCCATGGTTGAAGCCCCCAAGTACAATAGTAAGGATTTTCATTCTTTGGAGCATAGTAAATTGTACGGCGAGATTTTCTTAAAAAGAAAAATCAATCAAGAATAGCTAATCAATTTGAAGTTCTTAAAGGAAATCCATTTCATGTATGAAGAATTTCTAAGTGAGGGATGCCCTATTTAGTTAATTCTTCCAAATATGTTATTTCATAAGAGAGCAATCAAAATCTTCTACAGCAATATTGAAGTTGTTAGTAATAGGGAAGAGCATGATGATAGTGATACAGGGATTATGATAAATGAGCACTCTATTGCATATGGTTTTAAGACATATGTGAATGGGAAGATTATTGAAGTGAATCTGAGGTTTATTTGACGAGAAAATGGCTTAGAATGGGTTGCATACAAAGACTGTGAACCATTTATGCAAACTGAGTACTTGGACAATGTTAGAATAGTTTTTGATGACTCTGAAATGACAGTGGTAAACACTAATGCCACAAACCTATGATTCTATAAAAGAATTTTACATTTGATAGAAACCCATGTGATTAGACCTAGAAGAGGAAATCATACTACTATCACGCAAGAAGACTTTTGGTTGATGGCCAATATTATGAAGAAGAAAAATCTAAACTTACATTTCCTCATCCCTCATTTCATGACTGCTACCCATAGATATAAGAGTGCTAATATACCTTATGCCAATGTGGTTACCAATGTTTTAACATCCTATAGAATAGAATTGAGCAAAACCAACAGGATTGAGCTGAGTGAGACCCATGGAATCAATGCTTCATCAATTGTCAGAGCAAAATGAGTTTGCACGAAGGAAGGGGAATAGATAAGAAAGAATGCCAGAGAAAAAGGAAACAGAAGCAAAAGGCTGGTGGAAGAACCAAGAGAAGAAGAAGACCTCAACACGAAGCAAGGGTAAGTCACAGAAGACATCTTAGCAGTCTCTCGAGGAGGTTGAAATACAACCTAGAGATGGGTAAATACGTTGTATAGCAATTTTTTGAGGGTTTAAAAGATTGTATAGTTGGTGATAAAAGAAGCTAGAATTAAAAATTGAAAGATCGGAGAAAACAGAGCATAAAAGGAAGATGAAAATGAAGGAAAAGCAAAAGACAAATCACACAGTTTTTATAGTGGTTCTACTAAACCCAATATATGTCCACTCTTAGGCACCGCCTTGATTTTCTACTATTTTCTCTGAAATAGTTCAACTACTAACTTGTTTACATGTGCAAGTTAAACCTGTGCAAGTGTTTTCCCAAAAAACACTTCCCAATCTCACGGGTTGTCTCTCTCTCTAAACCCTGGAACTAGTGAACACACCTGGGTCATTGACCTTTTTGTATAGAAGAGAATAAGTGTTACAAAGGTGAAACTTGTGTCTTTTAATGTAACATAGATGAAGCTCACAAAAAGAATTTTCAATAAGATTTAGAAAAATAGTATGTTGTTTGAAGTGCAAAGAACTTTTCTATGCATTTTCTCCTTTCTTCTTGCTGACCTCTCTTTTTGAATTTATAGATGGAGAAATTTGAATTTTAAGGTAGGTTAGTTTGAAATGCTTTATTTAATGCTTTTGAGTCTACACAGAGGTTCATTGCTGGTTGAGTATTTAAAGAATGTGATCATTGAGATAAATGTTCTTCAGGTAAATATATTCTGTAGCCTTGGGATGGAGTTTTGTTTTTTATACAGATCTGGTCACTTGGTTGGTCGAGTGATTGGGAGCTTTAAATACTCCATCATGTTTCTTTATTGCACAAGTGAACGTTGATACGTAGAAAAATGGATTTCAAAATTGTTTCTCCATCATGTTCCTATGCCGTCTACAACTCCTTTTACTTAGTCAACTAATTTTCTTGTTCTAAAATTGTTTTGTTGACTAGCTTGTTCTTTTAGTTGACTATATTTTATTTGGTGTGTCTTGTTAATCTGCAACCTTATAAACTTAGTTGGCTATCATTTGAACAGTTATAGGTTGTGTCGGTTAATATGTCAAGTTAACAGACTAAGATTTGAATTTGGTGATGCTTCTATCCAATGTGCTTAGATATTAGTTGACTATGGTTCTTCTTTAGTCAAAAGCTTCAATATATTAGTCAGCTATAGTGTTTTATCCTTTCTAAGTGCAGACTAACTTTACATGTAAGTCGACTAATGGTTATTTAGCTTAAGTACCTGTTGACTATATTTTGGTTTATTTCTGACTAATTATGTTCTTAGTAAAGTTTCTGTTGATCCTCTGTCGACAAACATCTAAACATTAGTTGGCTAATCTTCTAACTGTTCAATAAAATCTCAGTATGTTAGTGGACATCCTATAGTACCTTGTTGACTAATATTTTTGCTTAGTTGATAGTATTAAAGTATTAGTCGGTAAATATGTCTTTTAAGTATTTAAGTGTGGACTAGATCTCAGTGTGTGTTGACTAATATATTGTAGTCGACATTTTTCTTTAGTTAGTCCACTAAAGTTGTCTCTTTAGTTTTAAGTATTCAGTTGACATCTCTTAAATGTCAGTCGACAGTTTTGTTAGTAGCTAGACAAATTTTCTAAGTGTACAGGTAATAGTCAACAATCCTCTTTGATTATTCGATTAGGCTACTTGTGGTTCATAGAGTATTAGTCCACATGGTATATGTGTTAGTCAACAGATTTGTCAGAGTTCTAAAATTTGTTTGAGGGATCTTAGTTGACAGACTTGTAATGTTAGTCAACTATTGTAATATATATTTCAGGACTTTGTCAACTAAGTCAATGGACTTGTCGATAGCTTATGCTTTTACAAATGTCCTTAGTTGACTAGATTTAAAAACTAGTTGACTATGTCAATGTTTATGCTATGCATACTTGGACTCACAATGACTTAGTCGACTAACCCAAGCTTCATGTTAGCTACCTGTAGAATTGATCAACTGTTCATCCTTAATCTTATGCTATTTGTCGACTACTCAATAGATTTTGTCGACTATGTCAATGTTTGAGATCCTTAGTTGGCTAAACTATGATACGTGTCGACTAGTTTGTGAGAGTAGTCGGAAGTTCCTCCTTAGTAAAGCTAATTTGTCGACTAATTCAATTCAAGGCATATGTCGACTAAAGTGTGTCTATATGAATTATAGTCGACTGAATGGTTTGATTAGTTGGCTGTATGCTTTTGTCTCCATATATTCACTAAACATCATTTAAGTAAATGTCAAACTTTTATATTTGAGTTTTTACAATTCCATTTATTTAAGATTTCACATATAAAGAAAGAAATACTCTCATTTGGATTCAATAAAAATTGTTTCAGAATCTAATTCTTTAAGGATAAAAAGTCAATCCTCCCTTCAAAAAACAAAATTCCGGTTTTGATTTTTGGATGAGTTTTGTTCAAAGGGATAATGAGTTAGAAAAACTATAAAAAAATTGGTTTTTACCTAATTGATACATAGGGAACAAATACAGGGAATTTTTATTCTCCTTTTCTTGATATTTTAAATTCTCATATTTTTAAGTACTTAGTCTCTGGCGAGTTGATCAAAACTGAATTTTTATCATTTTAAGTGTCTTATTTCCTATCCAACTTACTTGCTCGAATAGAACCATGATCTAATTTTTGCTTATTATTTGCTTACTTAAGCTTATAATCAAACTTAATTTTGCTTATCATCAAAACACCTATGAGCAACAAAGGTGATACATCCACTCTCAGCAAGTCACACTTGAAAAATATAGGAAAAGTTAGAAAGAATTAAGAAGAGACAAATCTTGCTAGGCTAGGGAGTTGCCAGTAGAATGGACACAATCATGAAAGAAAAATCATCTCATGACACCAGACCCTTCTGTTCCTACTAGAGATCACTTTCCTCTCTTTCTCTCTTGTCTAGGAAATGTTTCTCTTAAAACCTTGTGCTTGTTTTCCCAACTTTTATGTTTTGACTCTCAGTTGTTTAAACTTGCTTTTGTGTTCTTAGTTCGGTGTTTAAACTTGGTTGTATCTTACTATTTAACTTGATTTTCTTATGTAATAGGTGTTCTACTTCTTAGCTTTTAATTCTGCTTCTTAGTCTTTTGTAGTTTGTAAGATATTTAACATCCCTAGGTATAATTTTAGGGGGAGTGTTACTTTTAACAATAGGTCAATGACCTTAATCTTGGGCTATTTTTTTACCCTTGTAATTTATCTCGACCCTATACCCTTTCTGTTGATAACAAAAAGAGGGAGGGAACTTAGGCATAAACAACATGCTACATGAATACTTATACTTAGTTTACATAAGAAAAATTTTCATTTCCATACATGGGAAATAAAAGAACTTTAACACATTTTAAAAAAACTTTTAACACATTTTCAGATTTCTTAAAATTTTATCATCATCAAAAAATGGGAGATTGTTGACAAAGTTGGATTTTGATGATAATCAAACCAGTTGAGCTCAAGTAAAAATATAGTTAGTAGAATTTGGAAAATAGATAGTTAACCTAGTCTGGAAATGTGTTGACTTGAAACCATACAGCTATCAAAAACTTAGTGCTAGATCTAAACAGGTCGACCTACTGAAGAATACAAGTCGACTGATTGAAGTGACTTGCGACTTGTTAAAGCTTACATCGACCTGAATGCCTTAAGCATATGACCTGATGAAGATCATGTTAACCTACACACACATAATGTCAACCTGCTCAAACTTGAAAAACATGTTGACCTATTAATGTTTGAATGTTGACCTACTCAGACTACTTGTAGACTCATGCTCTACCCATTTGACTTGATTCATAAGCCAAAGAGAAGAATGGTTGACCTATTCCACCTTATGTCAACACGACATCACATAATGTCGAGCTACAAGGATGCAAGTTGACTCATAGTCACTTAGACACTAAAGAATGATTCTTTAAATCACACAAGTCGACTTGCGGCTATGATATGTCAGACTACATACATATATCGACCAATTTAAGTATATTAGGTCAACAAATTGGGAGAGAAATAGGAAGATGTTACCCAACACCTTAGTATGTCAACTCAAGAACATTACTAAGATGACTTAATCTCGAACAAGCAGACCTTCACCAATAAACAACTAAGAGATGTCAATCTATCTGTATGTATAAGTAGAATGAAGCTCTAAAATAGGTTGACTTAAGTCACTAAAATTGGTCGACACAATTAGTAGAGTTGACTTGGGATCTATGGTGTTGGCTCAACAAACACTTAGGTTGACATAACAAAGTATGAGATTCGACCCAAACCTTCTGAATGAATTAAATGTTGACTTATAAAATATATATATATCAACCCTAGCTATCATTGCCAAAAAGGAAAACAGTTGTCAAGTCGACTTTATGGTTAAATAAGTCCACACGAATTAGGTCAATCTGACCTGAAAATAAGTCAACTCCATAGGAATTTCAGAACACATGTCGATTCCATGTTAAAAATAGGTCGACACTTCATGTTTGCAACTTACAAAATTCAAAACTGAGCTGATTCGTAATCAACATTATGTCAACTTGTAAGAAACAAAATCCAAACCCAAAAACATGAAATTTTCAAACACAATGGTAACATATCTTTATGTAATTAATACATTGTTTGTGAGGATTAACGTTGATGTGCAGCAAAAGTAAAAGCAAATCACTTCGTTGGCCAAAGATTGAACATGTAGAAATGATAAAGTAGCAAAGAGGGTGCCATTTGCAGAAATTGAGGAATAGTTGAAAATATTTAATGGAGCATGTAAACAACATTAATGAACAAGGATTGATTACAACAACCCCAAAATAGCACTCTTTTATTCATTCATAAATACTGAAGCAAAAGAAGAAGAAGTGGTTAATGCTTTTTGACGAGCAAAAAGATAAGAATTTATTGTACTATCAATACTCTGCTTTTAAAAAATCGCACTCTATTTTTCATTTCAATATGCATCCTTGAGTATAAATTTGTTGTAAGTTCATAGATAGTTAAATCCAAGACTTCCTTCTCTATATAAAATTTCTGAAGACCGGTAAAAAACTCACCATCTTGGGTTTAGAGAGAGAAAGAGTCAACCTGAGTTAGGTGGGTAAGTATTTTTCGATAAACACTATAATGGTCTAAGTTGAATGATTAATCAAGTCTATATTATTGTGATAATAGTGAAAATTTAGGAGGGTGTCTTGTGAGTAGACATATACTAAATTTGATGGAACCACTATAAAATTTTATGTCATCATCTTTACATTCCTCTCCAAACATTGATCTTGTTTACTCTATTTTATTCATCATCCCCTAAATTATCTCTAAATCCAAAATTAGTGTCACAATAAATCAAATAAACCTATTCACCCCCTCTAGGTTTCTTTCAATTTGACATACTTAGAACTTGGTACAAAGAATTTATACAACTTTTCCTAGTTTGGTTTGGATTATATCCTAATCCAACTTTGTCAAAAACGTCCTTTGGACTCCTAGGATGGCATTCAATTTTTCTTTTCTTTGTATAAATTTCATTAAGATTATATTTTGTCTAATGTTTTTTTCTTTATGCTTTTCCAGTTTCTTTCCTAACTTTTCATTTTCATCATCACATTTAGTTTTGATTACAATGTGCTCTGTTTTATTTGGTTGTAGACATCTATTCTTTTCATAATTTAGTTCTTCTTGTAGTTTACTAACCTTTCTTTTTCAATTTTAAGTTTTTTATTAAGTTCAATAGTATTTAATTCTAGAACAAAAATTTTTCTTTCTCAATTCATTATTTTCAATCCTAAATTTTTCTAATTTCTTCTCAGATCAGACATATCTTTTCTTAGAGAGTTTTTTTTTTCTTTTTCATCTTCTTCATCTTTTTAAGTGATTCAAGCAATGTTTCATGCAAGTTAGTAATGGAAAAATCATTTTCATCTAAATTTGAACAAGAAGAGTAGGACATAGGAGTTACCTCATTGTCAGAAGATTGTTCGATGGCTATGAATCATACGTTGGCTTGTTCCTCCATAGCTTTATCATCATTGGAGCTTGAGTTTTCGTCGCTCCAAGATGCAAATGCCTTCTTATTCTTATTCTTCTTCTCTTCTCTTCTTTCCTTTCTGTCTTTCTTTTCAGCCTTCTTTAGTTGTGGATAATCAGTTTTGATATGCCCGAGCTTCTTACACTCATTGCATCTCACTTCATCTTTCTTCTTTGGCCTTTTGAAGTTCATCTTGCTTCTATTTCTTCTCTACACCATGAATTTTTTTGAACTACTTGGTCAATAAGGCTGCATCTTCTTCATTATCCTAATTTTCAGACTCAAAGGAGCTTTTATTACTTTCAACTTTGAGATCTATTCCTTTTCCTTTCTTCTCTTTGACTGAATCCTTGAAATTTAGCTTCATTTCGTGTTTTATCTACAAACCCAAGAGCTCATCCAAAGTGAGAGTTTTGAGGTTCTTTGATTCCTCGATCGTTGTAACTTTTGACTCCCAAGATTTTGGCAAACACCTTAGTACTTTGTCCATCATGTTTTCTTGAGAAGCCTGAGATGAAAAATTTCTGCCTTTGGGAATATACTATGTTTCAAAAAAATTACACTGCAATTTTAGCAAACTGCATTTAAGATCCAAGTTTATGCAAAAAACATCTCAATTCAGTACATTACACTATAGTTTTAAAACATTGTCAAACAAATAACATTCTCAAACATAATATTCTCAAAGCCATACAATTTATAGTTTCAGAGCCATACAATTTCAGTACAAAGATTTTATCTTCAAGGAGGTATTGGATTAACCACTTGTGACTGGTTTTAGGAAACTTAAGGGGTTGTTTCATTAATCTCATGGTACCGGTGGTGGGAAGCCTGAGATGAACTACCTTCACCCTGCAATAATTGAATGGATTACTCACAATTTTAGCATGTAGGATGGTATAGTGAAAAAAATTAAAAAATAACAATTAATAATAAAAAAAACTTAACCTTGTTCTTGCATGATCTCCTGTTGTGTCCATCTTCCTTGCAAATCATATACTTGATTTTTGAACCAACTCTTGATAGTTGATGAGGATCTTTTGGTGGAACTTCAGTCACTTTCTTTCTCCTTTTCCTTGAAGGCTGGCCAGGTTTCCTTTCGTACATCAGAGGCAACATTGTTGGGATTTCATTTCTGTCCCATATATTGCGGCCATTGCAAGGATAAACAATCGGAGCATAGCATTCCATAAAGGCAGATAGAGTATAGTAACTAGACACATATTTCTTAGTTTTATCCTTTATTAAAAAATGCATGAAATAGGATGAGGACATGGAAAGCCACATAATTCCCATTTCCTATAACTGCATGTTCTATGGTCCAAATCTATTATAAATTTATTGTTGAAGTTTGAAACTTCATAAATTCCACCACCAGCCAATAAAAGAAACCAAGCTATATGCAACAAATGATCAAGAATGGAAAATAGTGTATAGAAATTCTGCTATTGGAGGAAAATTATGCAATAAATTATTAAGGATAACCAATACGTACCTTCTGTTGATCAGAAATAAAAGTCCACTTTCTGTCCTCTCCAAGATCTATTAGCAAATGATCCAAAAACCATTTCCATGAATTGGTCTCCTCTAGCTCAACAATGGCAAAAGCCAGAGGGAAAATTCTATCGTCAGAATCTCTGTCAACTGCAACCAGTAATTGCACTTCAAATGTTATTTTCAAGAAATAACCATCGAAACCTATGAAAGGCTTGCAGGCTGCCAAGAATCCTCGCTTGCATGCATTGAGATAAATGTACAATCTTCTAAAAATTGGAGTATTTGGGTACATGACTCTCATAAGATGCTCTCTACCAGTTTCAATTATACTCTCAATCTTGCAAGTACTCCCCCTTATTATTTCTCAAAATTTCTTCAAAATACTACTTTAAAAGGAAGAATTGCTCTCTATCCTACACTTCTGCAAGTTCTTTGGTAATTTTTTTCGCTATCCATGTCTTCATTCTTGCACAATCTAACCCAAATTTATTCTTGACTTTTTTCTATAGCACATTTACTTTGATATTTGGATCATAACTAAGAAGCTGTCACATGTTTGTTCTTCCATGACCTTGCACAAGTATGTGTGACTAGTAGAGCTGTCTTCTCATCACCTAATTTCTTTGCATATACCAACCAATCACAACCCTCAGCATATCTCATCCTAACTCTGGACTTGTCATTTTTTATAAATTTGAGATTCTTCCCATTATAAACAGTGTAATCTCTCAACACTTATTTAAAAAATTCTAAACTCTCAAAAATTTGGCATTTCTTCAATTCTATGTTCCTAGAGTTGTAATCCTTTTTGAACTCTTCATAACTCATCCTATCCCCTTTAGGATGCATCTCTGCATCATCACCATCAATGTCAGAAATTGTGTAATTTAAATCTTCTTCATCATGTATAGAAGGATCATTCTAGTCATTAAAATTTACATGACTACCCTTATTTTTAGATTCATTCAAACACTCGACAGAAGGGTCCCTATCACTACCAAATAAGTCTGCCTCTTCATCTTTAGAATCACAATCTTTGTAATCACAATCCTCAAAGTCACTAACTAAATTCTCAAAATCAGCCTTCTTAGATTGGTTACATTATATCTCTTCTTCCTCTTGTCTAAGCTCAATTTCATCAACAACATAAGACTCATCTACACCGTGCTCTATGTAGAAATGAACTTCCTTATTTGTTTTTAATGTTTCATCTAAATATTCCAACAATACAACATCACTTAAAAATGATAGAGTCCATCTCCATGAAACCATACAATTACTTTTACAAAGTTTCTATAACCTAATTATGCTACAATGTTTTTCAATTCAACCGATGTCATCTTCTCCCTATCACAATTGTCAAAATAGGCCAGCTTTCCACCCTCATATTTTTCATGTCCTACAAATTCACCTCCATGATGAATTGTAATAGTAAACTTTATAGAATCCAAATCTGAGAAACAAATGGAAATGTATAAATTATTCACATCCTAATTTTAATCACAATCAATCAAATAAAAACCCTAATTTAAAACCCTTAATTTGAAATTAAAACCCTAAATGGCGAACCTCTTATTTGAAATCAAAACACCCAATTGAAACCCTAAAATAGAAAGCTTAAAATTGGAACCCTAAAATTGAAATTGAAATCCCCAATTGAAACCCTAATTTTCAAACTCAATTCGGTAACCCTAATTTCAAATTAAATCTCAATTTAAGTCACAATCAACTAAATAAAAACCCTAATTTACAAACTCTTTATTTGTTATTTAAACCCCCAATTAAAACCCAAAAAATAGAAACCCTAATTCAGTAACAACAAAAGAAACCCTTAATTTACAATTTCTCTCTATTTTTGTCTTACTCTCTTTCAATCATTCTATCAATCTCTCTCTTTTCGACAGATTAAAGCAATCGAAATGCTTTCTCCTTTTGCGAAATGTTGACAACAAAAGAAAAAAAAAAAAAACAAACAAAAAAAAAAACAAAACCCTAAAGTGTTATTATCGGCGGTGCAAAGACCAGAATGCCCCCATTGTGCTGACATGGCACTGCCACATCAGCACTTTCATACCGTGGCACAACCATGTAAGCAAACAGCTGACGTGGCAACAGGACATGTCCTTGGTGGCTAACATGGCCATGACAAGCAAGCATCCGTACGCTATGTAAATAGTAATATCAGACCACGTCAGTAATTAATGGCCATACTATCGCCGTCAGTAATAGAAGGATTAATACGATACAATTTTTAAAGTTTAAGGACTACATGATAGTTTTTTAATTGTATGGACTAATTAGTAACAAAGGGATAAAGTTTAAGGATCGGACATATAATTATCTCTTTTGTAGTTCGATCTATATTTTCTAGAGAAATTTTATATTGTACAAGTTATGTTTTTAGCCATTTCACTTTTGTGTTTTCATGCACACCGATAATAATTTTTAGAAAATGTTGTTTGTTTTGTACTTTTAAATTTGCTTTCGCCTTTGAAAGTTTATTTTATTTTATTTTTGTTTAATGAGACGACATTTAAATAAAGAGCTGTTTTCAAATAGGATCGGTGAATTGAATCGTGTTTTTGCTTCTTGAATCGTGTTTTATCCTTCTCTATATGGATAAAATATAAATGAAAAACAAAAACATTGAGGGAGTTTTCTGCAATTGAACTTAATTGGGAAACAAATAGAGGGGAGAGAGACGACAGAAGAGAAGGGAGAAAGAGAAAAGTAGGTGAACAAAGAAGAAAAGGAGAGAGAGAAAGAAAAGAAAATGAAAAATCATGAATACTTTTATTGTTTTATTTTCATATATAGTAAAAGAATTCCACGGATTTTTTTTCTTTTTCCAATCGAGGGGTGATGGAAAAAACCATTAAAAGAAAAATGCATACGGTGGGATAATTTACTAAATTTATAATATTGATTTTAAAACCATATAAAAATAATTTGAAATGCTATCAAACTACAAGAGAGTTTATATATATAATTTTGTAGGGGGAAAAATACACGTGACAAACACATGCGAAGTGTGTGAACTAGAAAATCATTTTGGTGCACTTGCGCAAGATTCTATAACAGAAACCCGATTAATAGAAAAATAAAAAGTAATGAAAAAAATCGGGAGCCTTGGAATACTCAAAAAGTTTCGAGGAGAAGGCACCCACCCGAACCGAGAGAGAAACCAGCAAACAAACGAATATAGGAATCCTCCCTCATCCAGACCGTCGAAACAACTCAAGAGGCATTTCGGGTTTTCTTTTCTCTTTGTCCGTATAATAAACGAAATAAAAATTATTTAAGAATATATTACATATTAAAATTAAATTAATTATTAATTTAATTTTTAAAATATTTAATTTATTTATAACAATTTTTTCTATATTTTTTAATATGGTATCACTTAGTATATTTTTTATATTTATATTATTTTATATTCTTAATATGATTTTAAAGATATTTAATTTTCCTCTATATAATATCAGAACTTTTTTTTATAAAAATAATTATTTATGTGCATGCACAAGCCTTCTAAACATGCAAATTCTGAGTTTGAGTCAAAGCTTGAACCCAAAAGCCAAGGCCGGAAGCCAAAGCTACAGTTAGATTCAGCTATAAGTTGAAACCAAAGCCCTCGGATCAAATTCTGTTTCAAATTCAAACTGTTTTTACTACACTACAATGAATTTGAGAGACATTAAAAAATATATTCATATCAAAATCAAATGAATTATTAATTTGATTTTATTAATATTTATTTTTATATTTATAATAATTGTTTCTATATTTATAATAATTGATTTTCTATATAAATCTAAATTATTATAATATTTTAATTAAAATAATAAAATATTAAATTTAATATTTTTATATTATTTTTAATATTCTCTAAAATGGAATCACGATCTTCTATTTTCGTGTTCAAATTATTTTATATTATCATCCTAACGACAAACAAGAAAGAGGGCCAAAGACAAGCAGCCGTGCGGTGCTGACCTCTCAGACACAAAAACAAGACCCACCCAAGGTCATCTCTCTCTCTCCATCTCTTAATAGAGTCGAAGAAAGAGAGAAACAGAGTGTGTGTGTGTGTGGTTATTGAAAGAAGAATGGAAGAGCAAGTAGAGAAGATCAATAAGGAGGCAGAGAAGAAAGCTGCAGGGGGGACCCCTCTTGATGGCTTCTCTCCTCTCACTTCCACTCGAGTTTTCTGGAATTCGCGCAAACGATCAGGTTTCTCTCTCTCTCTCTCTCTCTCTCGGAAAACTTTTGATCTTCATCATATCTAATTGTTGCAATTTTTGTGATTCTTTTGATGTTAGCGATGGATCTTTGTTGAACAACGGTGTTTGACTTGTCTATTATTCATTGCTATGACTATGTTTGACGTCCTGCCTTTGTTCTCTCTCTCTCTCTCTCTCTCTCTCTCTCTCTCTCTCTCTCTCTCTCTCTGTGTTTTTTTTCTTTCTTTTTTTTTTCCCGGGAGTTCATTCATAATTTTAAATTGGGCATGTGAAAGATACGCCTCCATTTACGTTCACAGTGCCTCTGTAGTACCCAGATATTTTATTTGGAGGAGAGAAAGATGTGTGATATGTCTTTGCTGGCACGTCACGTTTCCATGTTTGCTGGTTCACATGCCTTCCCCTACCTCATCCTAAATTGACATTTGTTGGGCAGTTTGTGTTTCTTTTTATCCTAAAATAGGGATGGTAACTAGTTGAGTTCAGAAATTTACTTAAATGGGTTATAAATCTATTGTAGAAATATGTAAATATTACCACATGAGAGTCTTGCAAATATTTAAGTCAAAACATTCACCTAATGTTAACTATTATTCCAATACAATTTACAATTTTCTTTCGTTGGGGGTGGGGGGAAGTGCTATACTAAGTTTACCTTCTGAGTCCTGATTTCATTTGAGAATCAGCATAGGGGTATTCAGGCCCTTTGGCTTCCCTTTTGCTTGCCTGTCTCAGCCGATATATTTTGTACAGTGTCGTCTCTGGATTCAGATTTTGATAAGAGGAGCATATACAAAAAAAACTTTTTTTTATTTATTTTTATTTAAAGCTAAAAGGGTAATGAATCACAAGATCAAGAGCATCTTTGTTGGATTTTTTACTCAGATTGCTAAGCTTCAGTTGTCTAGCATTTTCATTTACCTTTTGGTTTCCTAACAATGAATTTTGCAGATTCCATTTTTGGAAGCCATTTTCTTCAAAGTTATATATGTTGTCCCACTTAATGCACCATGGAGTTGAATGATTTTAACTCATGAAGGCTTACGGTATCACAAACACCATTCCACTTTGCATGGATGCGAAAACTGAGTAAAAACCTGTTTGTCTCCCTGCTAGGGGTTGTTCCTAATTACAAAATTACAAAATCCCGGGTATAGAACATTAGGAATTGTCCACTACTAGCAGCTTTCCTGAAACAAAGCATTGCTGTTAATTGTTGTTCAGGCATTTGGTTGCTCTCTTTATCATAAATATAATATAGAATAACCTCTATTGTATGTTTGGAAGTTTATAAACCCAAAAGTGTTCTTGTATTCCTATTCAACGTGTTAAGGTAGGATTGTGAAATGTATGCTCCAAAAGATGACATTGTTATATTAAACTGCCACAAATTGACAAAGCTGATTATAGGTCGTAAATTTACATGTACAAGTTTCTCGTTCGTTGATAAATGCTCCTTCAACTTCACCGTCTCATATTCACACCCAACCATTTGTTTATGTGGTTTGCATTTGCTGGGATATGTTGTGTGGGTGCCAAGAGTTGGCTTGGGAAATTTGAAGTGGTGCTTTGACATGCTCATTTCCTTTTCCACTCTTGTGTAGGTGATTTGTCCCGTTGAAAGTAGTAAGCTTTAACTAGATTCCACTTTCGAAGTATGGTTTCTTCTTCTAAAACTTTGAAAAGTCAAGACAAATAGGGAACCCAGTACAGCCACTCTTATTCATGCCAGGTATAGTTGTGTGAACCAATTGTCAACGTACCTAATTCATTTGTAAAGGGGACCTCTTTGTTGGCTTTCCAATTTTTGCTAAATTATTCAAAATATGTTGAGAGATGGCCCAAAACTTTAGCTTGTTGGAGCGAACATGCGAGGGGACTAAGTATCTAGCCAAGTGTTATTTGTGCCTCTTGGGATGGTCGTTAGCAGTGACTTGTGGAAGGCTGAAGGGTTCACTCTGTTTCACTTTTTACAGGTGTAAACTTAGTCCTCTCTGCTGTTTAGATGATATATTTGATGGTTATGCAATTGATCATGCCATTGCCCTCTAAATTTAGACTAAAATGGTTGCCTCTTATGGCAGCAAGCAGGCGAAATTTAGACCAGGTAAAAGAGGATACAGTTGAGCAAACACCCACAAAACAAGAAAATTTCCTGAATGAGAACATGCAGGACCAGGAAGCAGCTGCAGTTCTTTCGGAGCGTCGGAAGGCTCTCTTTGAACCATTGGAGCCTATTAAGAATCTAAATGGGCATCAACCTTCGAATGAATCACTGCTCCCTCCACCAGACTTTGACTCTGCAAGCTATCCCAAAGGTTGGTTGATTGGTAAGAAGCGCAAGCTTGTAAATGTGGATGTTGTTGAGAGCATGCGGAGGATTGCTGTCCTGGAAATGAACAGAAAGGTTCTGTTCTCAAACTCTATAATCCTCTTAAATGAATAAGGTTGCAAGTTATGAGTTGTGTTTGGCTAGAAACTGGGGAAGCCAGGCCATTCCCAACTCAATACAATAGATGCCACCCTAACCTAATTCCCTCGGATTGTGGTTTCCAATCTATGATGGTGAGGTTGAGCATACCCTGATCTACCATGATTCTATGGCTTTTAGTTCAGCAGTTGTGAGCCTATAATAACAATACTCTAGGGATGAGTGGTAAGAGAAGTGGTGGAAGTTACTGAAAATATTTTAAGCAATGAACTAGCATTTATGGTAATGGGATTATGTCTCCTCCATGTATAGTTGCTTATAAATAGCTGACCAAATCACTAATGATCTTCTTAATCTTGGTGGTGGCAGATCCAAACATGTTCGTTAGCTTATTCATGGAAACTCTTATTAACACCGGACATATTTCCAACTTGGGCAGGATTCTGCAGATTAGTCATGTTATTATAACATTACCATGGCATTTGAAATGTACCACCTCCCCCCCCCCCCCCCCAAAGAAAAAACAGCATCCCTTTGGTTGCAAGCTTGTTTTCATTTAGGTCAGAAACATTTAAAGAGGTCACTCAATGCTTTTTTCTTTCTTGCTAGATTTCTGGGTAATATGGCCTGCGTTGGCTGGGAAATATTGGTAAACCAATCTTATTGGTAGGCTCACTTATTTTAGACCAGACTGGAGGGTTTGGACCTTCAGAGTTGGAGGCGTTGGAGCTAGCACAATAAAACAGCACAAAAAGAGTGTTTTAGAGTTATAATCAGCCATGCATTAAAGCAATGGAATTGCAATTATATTAATGGTTCTTTCAGGATCGGGAAATCGATGGCCTAAATGAGCAGTTGGAGGAGGACGCAAGGTGCCTGGAGCATCTCCAACTACAGCTGCTGGAAGAACGGAGCAAGCGCTCTGACTTAGAGAGGCAAAATGCAGGGCTGCAAAGCCAGCTAGACATGCTGATGAACATGCTGAATGAAAATGAAACAATGGAAGATGAAGGAACTGAAGAACCTTAAAAATTGGTAATTTTTTATTCTTTGTTTAGTAGATTTCTTGTTGAGTTTGGAAACACAGTTAAGCGTACATAATATAAGGGCATTCATGTCTATGCAATTGCAGTTTGTTGTTGGCATTTGTAAGTTGCAAGTGAGAAGACATCTCTAATCATACGTAATAATACATCATCAATGTAGTATTTTGTATTCATATATTCTCTTTCTTTTGGCAGAAAACTTGAAATCGTTTTCCACAATTCAAACAGCTAACATGACATAATGATAGATACCATCCGATGATACCGGTTTTGACAAACCCATAGGAGCCCAAACTCTATTGGGCCTATTAAGTTACTATTAAGTTACAATCAAACCTAGAAGACACCGAACAAGCTCTCGGCTCCCCCAACATCTTGGTTTTTACCGAGTTGACCCCTTTGCAAGGGAGTCATACCTGTGATTGATAAGAAAGGAAATATGTGATAAGTCTAACTTTCCCCAAGTCAATATGGGTTAATTATGAACTCTTTCAATAAGAAAGTAAATTTTCTAATAACTTAAACCTTCATGGGTCTATACGGTGATAATGAAAAATTTCCTATTTTGAAAGATCCCCGAATCTGCAAAAAGTTTATTAACACAATTTCTGCTATTTCGGAATATCCCACATGATCTCTCCATAAGATAAGTAGGGTTTTTACACCCCCAAATGCATACGATATTGCTATATATGCCATACATATATATGAGACAGAAGCAGCATACTAGGTATGCACCTCTTTCTATATACATTACACACAAAAATTATGCAGGACACGACCTTTTTTAGTTTTTCCTTCTAAAACTGCATTTTTCAACTTAAATATTGGAGTCTTCTCCGACGGGTTTTTATAGGTTTTCACATCAAAGATTATCACGAAGACTCTCATTCATTGGCTCACTGTTTGAGACAGAACGGTGGTCTACCGAGATCATTTTTTTGATATCAATAGATTGGTACCATTTGTGGGAAACGACAAACTGACTAAGTTTTAAAAGTGATGCATGCTATATTTTCTCCACCACCATGCAGCCAAAAAGGAAGAATGGAGAAAATGCCTCCAAGGCGACATATAAAGCAGGAGGACCATCATCCAAACCTGTAAGTTTACCCCTAACGATGCTCCCAGTCACATAGCTGGACACCTCAATTCCCCATTCGTAATAGCGGATAGGGTCACCTCTTTAGGGAGAAACCCAACCTCCCGTAGCTCAACCCCAGTAGCCAGCCTCTGGCTTGCCCAGCCTCTCCCCTTGCTAGGTCCCCTCTCGAGCAGGTCCACTGTTCACAAATTGAGAAATTAAAATCTCAAATACAAGGGATGATAGACATACTCACACTCCACCAGACTCTCGCCTCGTGCACACCCGAAGCCTTTGGTAACGTCCCAATGGGAGCTAGAAAACTTGAGAAAGCAGGTTAAAGAGTTTATGGCAGCTGAACTCCAAAGTGCCAACGTTAGGCGATATGATCCTCAGCCTTATCTCTTCAACCCTTCACCATTCGACGCCGTAATTATTGTCAAGCCCATGCCTCGAAATGTCCTCCTTCCCTCTATGGAAATGTATGATGGTACTACAGATTCTCGAGATCACATAGCTTACTTTGTTACGGTCATGATGTCTAAGGACATGTTAGATACTATCATGTGTAAACACTTCCCCACAACTTTGAAGGGCATTGTGTTGACATGGTTTAGCTCCTTGCCACCAACCAACATAAAAAACATACCAATTTCGACAAATGTTCAAGGCATAGTTTGTAATCAATTGAGGGGCTAAGCGGAAGTCCACCTTCCTCCTATCATTTCGGCAAAAAGATAAATGAATTCATGAGCGACTCCCTCTCACAAATTCAAGATCGAGATGATAAAAGTCTTAGCTTTAGTCCATTCTGTCACGCCCCGACCCACCCCGGGCCGAGCACGTGAGCAACCACTATGACACCTCAATGCACAGGCACCACCCTCCGAGACATTAAGATATCGTAAGGCTAAAAACACATATATTCAAATCAGTTTACAAAATCACATGAATTCCCAAGTAATAAAAGTAAAATATTTCAATGTACTTCAAATGCATAAATATGTAAACCCAAGATGAGAGTTACCATTTACATGCGCCAATAGTAATATGCAGTCATCCCAAAACAAATAAGTACAATGGTCAAACTAAATACTCCAAAATAATACGATAACCACAAATTGAATATAGCAAAAGAAACGGGCAACCATATCTCAGCCCAATCTCTAATATAAGTCCAACAAAATCAAGTCTCTACCATTCCCTCGATCCAAGACTATACCTGTGAAAGGGAAAGTAAGGGGTGAGTATCAATAGGAGGATACTCAGCAAGTGAGAGAATTGATATCGTGCTATCAATATCAAGTGTGAATTTGGAGTGTCAAGGCATGTAATACAATATCAAGTGTGTGAAAAACAGCGTGCAGTTTTAACATAGCTCAAGGCACACATCGGAAAATAACATATGCATCTATCCATGTATCACAAGTCACATATGTAGAGCCGACCGAACAAACAACCACGGCAATAGTCTACCTCGACCAAGGACGGACGCATTGGGGGTTTTCACAATACAAATATCAAATAATGACTCTCTATCCCAATGTTGGTCACAAATTACTCCAACTAGCCTGTAAATAATAATATATATATATACCTATAAATAGTCGGCTGTATATGGTGCCTCGCCTAATACTAGACAGAGGTAAACTCACGTCTCCCTGATGAGGGTCAACCTGGAACAACCATACACATGACAATTTTACGGATACCTCCGGTCGAAATATATCCGGACACAAGGGGTACCTTTACCAAATGTCTTTCATAGCTACGGAATGCTATAGGAAGCATATCACAATATTATCAAGTCGGCCGAGCACGTAGCCCCATGCATCACATCATCACGTCGGCCAAGCATACAGCCCCATGCATCGTATCATAACGTCGGCTGGGCGTACAGCCCAAATAGTACAGTACATGTAAATCCATTCAAAATCATGTGCCAATACAGTGGAAATATTAAAACATGCCAATATATCAAAAAAGTGGCACAATATCCAGTTATCAAAATCATGGATGCATATCAATAAAATTAGCGGTTGAGACACTCCAATGGTCACAAAAATATATATATATATACTTATCAAAATCCAAAAATTTAATTTTCACACGTATAGAAATCATGTCGTTTGAAAATCGATAAACTATGATTTGTCAATCAATAGTAAATGTCAAAGTCCCACTCACCTTATAGGGGAGGGTAGCTTACTCCCCAAAATACCACGTCGCGAAGGAAATCCTTTGCTAGATTATCCAAAAGTGTCACTACAATATTCAGTCATGTGTATATGCTACTAATTTGAACATAAATGTGTTAAAATGTTACTTCAATGATATCTAAGTCTAGGGCAAAGTTCTAGGGTTTTCTAATTAATCCCCTAGTGTTTTTATAATAAAATATCAAATTTTCCAAGGTTTAGCCTGGTCGAAAGTCACTAAACGGACATTCCGCGCATACCGTGCCCATGCCGGCCCATCGCCTGTGGCACCGTACCGGCCGGGCCGTGCACAACGCTCAAATTAGTCCATCATGTTCTGTCCAGGTAGAAATGACTTAGCTCTTTGCACACCACTCCAATGCAAGCAAACGTTTGATATGTTGTAGATAATTTTGTGCTCTATAACTTTCATGTTATACATTTTCTTAAAATCTTATAACAGAATTTCTAAAAAATTTTGTTTCTGTCGCGTTCTATATTCAGATTCTGTCCTATTTTTGTGCAGAAGCCATAACGTTCACCATACTTATCCAAATGTAATGAAATTTATACATGTTATACCTAAGACATACATCTACAATCTTCATGTTTTGAGTTTTACTCAATTATGCCGAGAAAGAGGTTGAAATAAATCATGATCAGAACAGTCAGGTTTCAATTGGAAACAAGATTTCTGTCAAAACGTCTTTAGGAAAAAGGGTATAACTTTTGATTTCCTCATGCAAATTGGCTGAACATTTTATATGTTGTAGACAAGGGTAATACCTACAATTCTATGTTTGAGTTTCTCTAAAATAGGACTGGAAAGGGGTCGTTTTTACACACTATTTTCATGGTTCGAAACAGGACCACTTTCTGTCGTGTTTCAGGAAAATTGCCATAATCTTTGGCACAGGTATTAGCTTAAGGCGGTTCTTATCTCGTTGGAAAAATAAGACCTAAATCTACAATTTACTTAACTAGAGTATTTTCTAATTCAAACTATAAGACACCACAAAATAAAGGCAAAGTCACGGCCAAAAATAAAAATTAAAATGAGACAGAATAAAATTTCTTATCTCAAATTTCTTGGTCTTCCTCTCTGGCTTCTCACCTTGTTCTCATGGTTTGGGAAGAATGAACAAGCATTCTAAGGTCTTCTTCCTTTATGCTTGTGTTATTAACTCACCACCTTAGGATCAAGTCTCAAATTTAATCTAAACCATATGATCATTTTGCCAATTTGTATGTGCTTTGATTGGTTTTCATGTGCATGTGTTCTTATTGGCCCACCTTACCTTTCTCCTCTCAATTTTGGTCAACACTTGTTCTCCTCACTCTCACACTTGTTTAATTTATTGTTTTAAAAGAATACACTTGTCACATTTTCTTTTAAGTTTTTTTTTGTTAATTGCTAACAAGTCCTTTGATTTATAAAAAGTCTAATTTGACTCCAAAAAATTTTCATAATTACACACTATACCCAAAATCTCATTTTTGACCTAAGTAAATTTATTTAATGCGAAATTAAGGTTATTGAGTCTCTTTGAGTTAAACTGACCTAAATTTGCATTTTACCAGCAAATTTCTGGGGTCATTTTATTAAAAATTTATTATTGAAAATTTATGAACGTAGTCATGAAAACATCATACATATATATATATATATATAAACTGGAATACACTATAAGATATACCGAGTATCGGTGTTACACATTCCATTACTGGCAGCCCTATTCACAAGATTACAGCCTTCTGGAATGAAGACATCCATTACCAAAAACCTTCCAACCTCGATCCAAGAATTCTACGCTTGAGCTGAGAAATACATTACTGTCGAAGAGGCCGAGGCATTTGACAAACATCAAAATGAGGGTGAAAGGAATAACTATAATCGACCTCCACCATGGCAACCCTCACCAAAAAGGACTGGGATAGGGTATCCTCCTCCTTATAGGTTCACCAACTACACCCTTCTGAATGACACTCCTGGTTAGATTGTAATGTAAATCTGAAACCCGCCTTACATCAACTGACTTCCTCCCTCAAGAGGAAATGACTCTAAAAAAATACCAAACTCAATACTACAATTTCCACTAAGAGCACGACCACATGACAGATGAGTGTCGAAGGTTAAGGGATGAACCTGAAACCCTGATTAAGGAAGGCAGGCTCCAATGATTCATCGACTTGTGACAAGGAGGAAACCCCCTAGGAGGCAAGGAGAATGGGACCAACTGCAAACTAGCCATGTTGAACTTGTAGAACCCCCAGTTATGGGTCTTGTTTGGAATCAATCCCGAGGAATCATTCTTCAAGAATAGAGAGAAGTCCCTCTGCTATGCCTTATTAATTACTGGGTTACCCTAGTATTCCAAAAAATCGAGAACCCTCCATCTAATGAGGTACTTACTGCTCATGCTGAGAGAGGACAGAAGAGAAAAAAACCAATAATAGGATTCAATGACGAAGAGCTGGTGAAAACTGCACCCGAACAACACGACCCCTTGGTTAGAATAGCCAAAATAGGGCAATTCACTGTTAAGGGAATCTTCGTCGATCAAGGAGCGGTTTGTGACATTCTCTATTGGGAAACTTTCAAGCAGATAGGCCTTAACCACACCGACCTTCAATCTCACACTAAACCCGTAAAAGGACTTTTTGATGAATGGGTATATCCTGAAGGTATTGTCCAGCTTCTCATAACTTTGGGAACACCCCCAAACCACACGACTATGATGGTTGCATTTAATGTGGTAAAGCTAGCATCTCCTTATAATGCCATATTAGGCCGCCCTAGATTGGATGATTTGGAAGCCTTGCCAAGCACCATGCACATGAAACTGAAGTTCAGGACGCCATTCGATATCAAAACACTTGAGTTTGATCCCGACCCATTGAAGACTTCAATTTAGTTATCTTGACTTATTACTTGTTTCAGTAGTTCTTTAGTTATACTCTTCCCCTATCTTGATTCTAAATCAGTGCTTTTAATAATATTTTGATCTCGTTTCTCTGCCATATCATTACCTACAGTCAAAGTCCCAATGATCTCTCAGCTCCACTGTCTTACATGGGTTCCGATACCCATCCTAGCCAATATATGGGATTGAACTCTCGAATGTGTGGCTCCCAATGATCTCTCGACTCCAACGCATTATATGGGTTTTGACACCCATCTTAACCAATATAAGGGATCGAACTTCCAAGCAGGTGGCTTCCAACGATCTCTCAGCTTCAATGCCTTATATGGGTTTTGACACCCATCCTAGCCACCCAATGATCTCTCGATTCCAACAGCTTAAATAGGTTTTGACACCTATCCTTCCCAATATACGAGATTGAACACCCAGTTGGGTAGCTCCGAATGATCTCTCAGCTCCAATGCTTTACATGGGTTCTAACACCCATTCTAGCCAATATATGGGATTGAAATCCTAGGTGAGTGGTTTCCAATGATCTCTTGGCTTCAGCACCTTACATGGGTTTTGAGAACTATCCTAACCAATATACGAGATCAAACTCCCAAGCGGATAGCTCTTAATGATCTCTTCACTTCAACGCCTTACATGGGTTCCAATACCCATCCTAACCAATATATGAGATCGAATTCCCGAGCAGGTAGCTCCTAACAATCTTTAAACTCTAACGACTTACATGGGTACCGCACCCATCCTAACTAATATACAGGATCGAACTCGCAAGCAGGAGGTTCCCAATGATCTCTCAGCTCCAATGCCTTGCACTTGGATGCCACGCTTGATAGCCATGCGGGAGTGACACCCACTACATTCAAAATCACTACTTAGGAAGAATTTAATTCTCTACCTGTCTTAGATCTTACACATTTTGAAAAGCTCCTCACATGAAAGGGAACCAGAACGCCCTATGCAGATCTACTGTGTGTCCATCATTGAGAAACAACTTAACATCATGCATGTTGCAATAGCTAACATACAAAAGAAAGAAGACCGAACCAACCAAGGAAGAAACCGGATTTATCTTGTTATGGAAAGAGTACAACTGAACTAGCAATTCAAGCAAAAACCAAAAACAAAAGTATAGGGGTCGGGTGATGAAGGAGGAGCCGTCCTTTGGCGCAAATCCTCAAGATCTGCATGCATTGTTGCTATACGGGCATTAGCCTCATCCATCGCAAGAGAGAAGACTGCCCTAGCATCTCTAACTAGGGCCAAACCAATTGTCTCGACATTAACTCTATTAGCGTCATCCAGCAACCTCTCCCAAGTCCCACCTTATGGACAACCCCTTTCGCATTGCATAACCTCTCATTAAGCTCATGGACTTAGCATTGGTGACCCTCCTAGAGCTTGATAATTCTACCTTCTAGGCCCGCAACCCTCTTCTTCGAAATAGTGAGCGATTACCTCAGTTCCTGAGCCAGTCTCTTGGTAGATAGATGTTTTGGTCTCATTCAGCTATGCTTCTAACCTCTCACACTCAATGACGGCCATGTCATACTGCTTGAGCTCTAAATCCCACTCAATATATAAACGTTTTATTTCTTTTTCCTTCTCGAGCAATGCAACATAGGCTACTTTGCCTTCCTCCTACTCTTTCTCCCTCTGGTCCAGGGTAACTTTAAGCTATAAGACTGTTGCCTAGCCCTCTTCCTCCCAAAGCAGCTTGAAGTCGCTCTATCTTCTCCAATCTTTGGTTTGCCACGTCTTCTAGGTTGCCCACCAATCAAATCCTTTACAATCATTGAAATTCTATTATAACAGCTGTCTACAAAGGAATAGATCAATTATATAAACTACAGATAGAATATTAAAACTCTCGAAATATTTGAATAGAAAACCATACCTGAAACCCAAGGCGATTGCAGCCTCATCACTCTACTCTATTGTTAAACGGTTCAACTCCGATTAAGTATGGCAAAAGTCCAACCTGTAGGTGAACCACTTTACTTCAACAATATCCAACTAACTAAAATAATTGCTATCACGACTAACTGCTACAATACCTCTCTCCTTCAGTTCTTTCGATAGGTCAAAGGACTTAACCAAAACAAGGGGGAGCAGAGCTGTCTTGCTACAAACAACCCCCTTGCCCTTCTGAACACGAAGGTATTCTGGAACGGCACTAGATGACCTTGCCTCACATCTCGGCTCGGTATCATGACCCCTAACCTCCTGACCATCAGGGGGCCGCTCTCTCCCTCATGGTCACTGATCTCAACCTCAACATCTTTACTAATCTCAACCTTAGCGTTTGGTCTTACGATATCTGTAATGGCCAAAACTGGCTCTCGAGCTTCCTCTTCTTCAGTGGCCTCTAACTCCTTGCCACTGGCTCTAGGGACCACTAATCTCCTTCTCTTCCTCTCGAGAATTAGAGTAGTGATGGGGCATGCATTGCTAGCCCTTTCTGTCGAAGTGCTCTCCTTATCCTTGATGCTCTTCTGTTTGTCAGGATGCATAACTTTATCAATAGTAGTTACAAGTAGGTCACTCTTGTTAATGCTATCCAAGACCCTAAATAGCTAGCTGGCTGCCTTCTTCACAAGAAGGGGCTTTCTGATTTTTAACTTCTTAATAAATAATAAGCCGGCCATCTTTAGCATTTGGTCATCAAGAAGGGCGTTCCCCCGGATCGAAATACCATTGTTCTGGCAAAAACTCTCAATAGAACAAATGAATTCAGAATACCGAGATAATGACACTACAGTCTCTCCATCGGCCCTCGATAAGATTCGCAACAACTCTTTCTCCTCAAACTCCACAAAAAGACTTTCTTCATCCACTACTTGTCCTGAGTTTCGTTGTACAAGAACCTCTATTTAGAACTTGCCCTTATCTGGAGGCAATACCACCCCCTGGTATTCTTGCCAAAACATCCCTGCAGACAAAAAATGAAGGACAAAATCTCAAAGTTAAAGTCCATGTGGTAGAAACTCAAAAAACTCGCCACTGTAATGATCAACCGCCAAGCACTCAGGATCAATATGGTCAGAAAAATGCTCCAACCACTCAAAATCTCAACCAAAATGCCCAAGTAAGGCACCTTCAGACCATGCTTGATGTACTCTTTGTACATTGGCAAGGAAGTCACATGAGCCATATTAGCCTGCTCATCTTCCAAAAGTAGTCGTACATAAAAGTTATTCGTCAAACCCATGGCTCACACAACATTCTCCAATTCTCTCTTAGTCATTATGCTCTTGACATTGTCGATTCTGGCTCTAATGATTGTTTCAAAACTTTCAAAAACCCTAGATCACAGACCTTCTTTGTTTCAATGAAAGGAATCATTGAAAATCCTTTAGTAACCGTAACCAATCGAATGCCGAAAGATAAAAAACGTGTTGAGAATGACTTACGAATAACAAATGAGTACGTATTGCATTTAATACTCACAATCATGTCTTTTCACTTAAAACTGTTCCACTTTCATGCCTATTTCCTGAGTCCTTATCTGTTTAAAAGTACTTCTAACACCGTTTCAATAAACAAGTGGGGGGAAATGATAATACCGATTTTGACAAAACTATGGGAGCCCAAACTCTACTGGCCTCACTAGGCTACATTCAGGCCTATAAGACACCAAACTACATCTCGACTCCCCAACCTCCAGTCCTTACTAAGCTAACCCCTGACGCAATGAGTCATACTTGTGATTACTTGATAAGGAAGGAAATCTGTGATAAGTCTAATCTTTTCCAAGTCAATACATGTTTATTATGATCTCTTTCAATAAGAAAGTAAATTTCCTAATGACTTAAACCTTCAAAGGTCTCCATGGCGATAATGAGAACTTTCCTATTTCGAAAGATCTTCGGATTGGTAGAAAGCTTATCAATACAATTCTTACATCTCGGAAGATCTTACATGATCTTTCCACAAGGTAAGTAGGGCATGTATGCTACTAAATGCATATGACACCGTCATACGTGTCATATATATATTAGACAGAAATAACATATTAGATATGCACCTCTCTCCATATACATTGCACACAGAGGCTACACAGGGCACAGCATCTTTCAGTCTTACCTTCTAAAACCATTCTTTTTTACTTGAGCGTCAGAGTCTCATTCGTTGAAGTCTCTTTTGGTGGGTTTTTTTCATAGGTTTTCACATAAAAAATTATCATGAAGACTCTCATTCACCAGTTCACTGTTCAAGACTGAAAGACAATATGTTGAGGTCATTTTTTTTGCATCAATGCCATCCAACTGGGCAATCTCTCCCTCTCCCTCTCTCTCTCTCTCTATTAATGGGATTGATCAAAATTGAACCATAAAGAATTAAATTAGAACTCTAAATTGTTAAATCATTGGTTTGTTTTGAATCACAAATTTTAAAATAAGAAATAAATTATTAAGAGAATTATAGAAGAAGAATCGATAAAACTCTAAAAAATTATAAACGAGTGCTAAAGGAATCATAAGAAAAATGAGGCCGAATCAACTAGGATTATAAAAGACCATAAACAAAAT
Organism: Dillenia suffruticosa; assembly: GCA_033439265.1. NCBI lineage: Eukaryota > Viridiplantae > Streptophyta > Magnoliopsida > Dilleniales > Dilleniaceae > Dillenia > Dillenia suffruticosa. The sequence goes on along the minus strand of JAVTVX010000018.1, from coordinate 9,352,510 downwards.
TAAACTAGAGCTTCTAGTTCCAATGTTGGAACCATCAGGTTTTTGTCCTAATTTAGGCAACCCTAAGACAAGATCCATGGTGATATGCTCCCATTTCCACTCAGGCAACCATCATGTTGACAAGTTAGGCATCTGTGAACAAATTCCATAATGTCTCTCTTCATACTGGCCCACCAAAAAGATTGATGCAAATCCCTATACATCTTGGTGGTTCCAGGGTGAACAGAAATGACTGAGCTATGTGCTTCCTCCAAAATCAATCTCCGCAATCCCTGAACTTCTGGAACTACTAACCTCTCCCAAAATCTGACTGTTTCATTGGATATATTGAATTCAGGCTTCTCCCTTTTGAATTCTTTTGGGTTAGATACCCTCATGAATGCTTTTAAATTTGAAATGATACATGCACTACAAAATAAGGGCATTGAGGTGACGGTAACATTTATAGGCGGTGACATGTAGCGACCGTTTTTTATGACGTATAGCAACACTTGTGATGAAACCGTTAGGAAATATATATATTTTACCACGGTATAATATTATTCGTTAGGAAAAGTTTAGCAATCGTCAGTAAAGGTTAGATAACCGTTCGTAAAAAGCAATGTTAAATTTTGACTGTTATTGTTTGTGGTCAGTAAATATAAGATTTTTAGGGACGGTTTGCAAACAGTCAGTATATGACTGTTTTTACTGTCTATCTAACCATACCGTCTGCATAAATTCTTCATTTATGCTAACTCATATATTATACAATTTTTAAAAACTATGTTCAATTCATACGCTTATTTTTTGTGGTTAGTAAATAAGGCATAGTTTTAGAAACGGTTTGAAAACAGTCTCAATACGAGTACTTCTACTCATTGTTAAACATATCGTCTTCATAAATTTCACGCAAATCTGATGATTATTATTTGTAATTAATAAATATGATAAGATTTTAGAGACGGTTTGAAAAATATCTCTAAATAACTCTTCTTTACTATCTAATTAACCATATCGTGGATATAAATTGTATATCTATGCTAATTTATTCATTGTACGGTCTTTAAAACTTATGTTCAATTCTGACGATTATCATTTGTGATTAGAAAATATGGCAAAGTGTTAGGGACAATTTGAAAACAGTCTCAATTTGACTTTTTTTACAGTCTAGTTAAGCATACCAATTTCGTAAGTTCTATTCAATTCTAACAATTATTATTTGTGATCATAGATAGATAGAGTTTTAGGGACTGTTATTTAACTATCTCTATATGTCTATTTTTTACTATCTACTTAACCATACCGTCTGCATACGTTTTTCATGTATCGTAACCCATATTTTTTCTAGTCTCTAAAAGTTATGTTTAATTGAAACGCTCATCTTTTGTTGTCAGTAAATATTGCAGAGTTTAAGAAAAGATTTGAAAACAGTCTCGATATGACTACTTTTACTCACTACTTAATTATATCGTCTTCATAAGTTTCAGTCAAATCTAACGATTATTATTTGTGGTTAGTAAAAATGGCAGAGTTTTAGAGACGGTTTGAAAAAATATCTATAAATAACTATTTTTTACTATATAGTTAACCATATAGTGGACATAAGTTGTATATCTATACTAACTTATACATTGTATAGTCTTTAAAACACATGTTCAATTCTAATGCTTATCATTTGTGGTTAGTAAATATGGCAGAGTTTTAAGGACGATTTGGAAATAGTCTCGATTTGACTCTTTTTACAGTCAATGTAAGCATACCAGTTTTGTAAGTTCTATTCAATTCTGACAGTTGTTATTTATGGTTGAAAGATATAGTAGAGTTTTACAGACTGTTATTTAACTATCTTTATATGTCTATTCATTACTATCTACTTAACCATACCGTCTGCATAAGTTCTTCATATTTCCTAACTCATATATTATGTAGTCGTTAAAAGTTATATTCAATTGAAACGCTAATCTTTTATGGTTAGTAAATATGTCAGAGTGTCTCGATAAGACTATTTTTTATTGCTACTTAAGCATATTGTCTTTATAAGTTGTATTCAATTCTGACTGTCATTATTTGTGATAAGTAAATATGACAGAGCTCTAGAGAGGGGTTGAAAAATGTCTCTATATGACTCATCTTTTACAATCTAGTTAACCATACCATCGAGATAAATTCTATATCTATGCTAACTTATATATTGTGCAGTATTTAATACCTATGTTCAATTTTGACGCATATCATTTGTGGTTAGTAAAAATGACAGAGTTTTAAGGACGGTTTGAAAAATAGTCTCGATATTTATCTTTTTTCTGTCTACTTAAGCATACAAATTTTATAAGTTCTATTCAACTGTAAGAGTTATTATATGGAGTTTGAGGGACGGTTTGAAAACGGTCACTATATGACTATTTTTATTGTCAATGTAACCAAACTGTCTGTATAAATTCTACATCGATACGAACTCAAATATTATACAGTTTTTAAAAGTTATGCCCAATTCAGACGTTTATCTTTTGTAGTCAGTAAATATGCAGAGGTTTAGAGACGGTTTGAGAACATTTTCATTATGACTATTTTAACTCACTATTTAAGCATATCGTTTTCATAAGTTCTACTCAATTCTGATAGTTATTAGTTTTATCAGAAAATATGATAGAGTTTTAGAGATGTTTTGAACAATGTCTCTATATGACTTTTCTTTACTATCTAGTTAAACAAACCGTTGGCATAAGCTCTATATATATGCTAACTTATATATTGTACAGTCTTTAAAACGTACATTTAATTGTGACGCAAAATCATTTGTGATTAGTAAATATGGCAGAGTTTTAGGAACGGTTTGAAAACAGTCTTGATATGATTCTTTTTTCTGTTTACTTAAGCATTCCAGTTTCATAAGTTCTATTCACTCTGATGTACTTATAAAATTGGTAATTGTACAAGGTTGCCTGTAAGCGTAAAACATTTGAGAGCCCTTAAATTATCAAGTGATCATCAGAGGAGTTGCTGAAAACTATATATCTGTCAAAGGCCCTCTTGCTCTTGGTATAACTATGACACTATTCAACACGCTGCAGACAAATCCACCACCAATCGGAGAAAATGTACAGAAGATGTAATCAACTAAAACTTGGCCTCCTCCATTGTGAAAGTAAATTTCGTAAGTATTTTATTGAAGTAAGTGGTTCTCAATAAGTGATTTTGACTTGCTAAAGTCTTGTAATCACCTAGGGTCACTATGGCTTGATCTCTTCCTTTTGTCCGTCTTCCATGTTAAGAAATCCTCATTCAAATCACCTCCTCCAACACTTTCATATTCAGGTTTCTCAAGCTTAACTTCAGTTTTGAAATCCTTTGGGGTAAAAACATTAGGTTCTTCACTTGTAGTTGGGATGTGAATACTTTTATCCTTTACATTTGTCAGGCTTTTCTCCTCTGCTCCTTTATTAATAGTGAAATACCTACCCTTTGAGATAAGTCGCTGGTTTCCCTTTGCTTTTACCAAAACCCTTGATATGTCCTCACCATTTTGTATAGCCTTCATCCACTGCAAATTACCAAGAGAATCAGCATAAACCACCTCGGTTCTCCTTCGCTTTCCAATGATGCTACCACTTTCATATCCAAGGGCTATGCCCTTTTCCTGATCTGCCAATACGGGATATCCCCATTCTGGTACCTCATGTTGTTCCATAAGTGGAGACCTATAATTTTCTTTCTGCCTTCTCTCTTTGTCCATTTTCGTGACAGGCCAAAATTCGTCATCTGATCTTGTTGTGACGTGATTAATTTCCCTCTCACTAGGGACATCTGTTCCAAGTGAGTTTGCCCTCTACGCATGATTTCCTCCAATATTTCCGGTCTATCTTCAGTTACAAAAATAAATAGAAACTGTTAGAATGGTTTCTTCTACTCAAAGTAATAATCAAAGCTGCAACAGGAAAACTCCTCATTCATTACCATACATATCCACTGTAGTCCCACTGAAAGGGGTTTTAGATCTTAGGCTTTTGTATTGCCCACCTGATCTTCAAAGTGCACTATATGTTCAGACCTCTATGTTCGATGAAGTTCTTAGATCCTCAATTTCTCCTATGTATGATTTTAACATAAAAGGGCTGGAATGTAATAGGTTCAGTATCCTAGTGCAGAAAGTAGGTTCTTTTTTTTGCAAAACGCAGCAAGGCTGTAACTAAAGCCAAACACTGAGATGATTTCGATCATTGTTAATCTGATCTTGTCTAGTTGTTGGATAATAAAAAAATCTGAACTAAAGATTTCTCCATAGTAAGCACAAAAAAATACTGTCAGACACTTGTGGGGGCATATACTACATAATGATAAACCTGCTGGTCCATTTGAATAGTCTAGCCTTTCTAATTGGATGACCTTGTCTAGCATGTACTGCCATGTTTTATAGCTTATTTGTTCCAAACTTGGCAACTGAGTTATTTACAAAATTTAAACAGTCATTGAACTGGTTAAGCAGTATCATAGCCTTAGGAGAAGCAAACTAGGCATGATGAATTTGAAGCAGCAATAAGGCTAAAATGGTTTCTCAAAAGGCTGAGAAAAGGAGGGAAACAATTTGAAAACAAGAACAAAGAAAAGAAGAGTGGTTGCAAAGAGCATTACGATGTAAAAATAATCAACAAAAAGCGTAATGTACAAACTCTTTGAATTGAATAAATAATATTTGCTCAATTGTTAAAAACTTTGTGGTGTAAGATCATTTAAGAAATGGAAAACTATAACGCATCTGTCACTAAGTTGAGCAAGACATTATTTCACACTCCTGATGTTTTAGACAACTATAACAACTTGATAAAATCTTGGAAAAATGTATTGCCAAAATGAGAAGACCTTAACAGAATTATACAGAAAGAACCAGTGGGAAGCGATAGAGAGAAACTTCATCATATTCCCAATACTTTATCATATACCCAAAAGTACAACACCAAAGTTGATAGTCCCGATAGTGCAAGACACATACCCTGTGACAAGAGTCCGTGCAAGGGCACAGTCATGATTTTTCAACCAGTGTCCCCCTCATCAACGATCACGCTGTGCGAATGAATTTTATACATAACACATGATTGTCAATCAATGATTTTCATTTTAAAAGCAATCAATTTGTCATCAGAGCTACATCATCACAAGGAGTACATCAGAATTGTTCTTCTCAATCTAGGCATAATGTAGAGGAAAACATGCACACAGTACAAGTGTCTAGAATAGGAAGTTAAGGTGGTAGGACTCAAAGTAGAGAATCAAATTATTCTTCAATAAATAATCCTATTTTTTCTTAAATCCAAATCAAGAAAAATCTTAAATCCATGGGACTCCTACCTGAACCACTTTCACCTCTTCGATTGGCTCCCCCCTTTTGATCCCAATTCAGCCACTTTTGGGACAAGCATTGCAGGCGGTTAAGTAGACACGGAGTTAAATCTTACTCCGGCCACCGGACTTGCTGTAGTAGAAAATTCTGAAGACTGTAGGACCGTATATCAAACCTATTCAAACTCCTTTTCACCATTACATTCAAGTCCTTTTGACACTCCTTCTTGTCCTTCATACTAGTGCGGTCTTAGCTTTTGCTTTTCTCAAGAGTGGCTGAAATGGTTTGGAGATTGGTTTGATTGATTTTTTCTTTGTTTCTATCTTTTGTTGCATCTTTTCCATGATCTCAGATCGAACAGTATTATGCTCTGACATTAAAAGTGTGAGAAAATTTTTTTTCTCATGAAATTTAGATCCTGCCATGAGATAAAGTTATGAAATCAAATCATCACTCATTCGAATAACACAATAATATTATTAATATGAAGAAGAACATGAACATACTTCTTGAGTTGGAAGAGTCAGCAACATCCCCGGTTCCCAAATCTCCAAAAAGCACATAAAAAATACTCCACAATCATTCCTGCACAATTTATATTAGGTATGCATTTGTAGTGAAATTCGGAAAACCATAGGTATAGTAATAGTAGCAGTACGCACGTGTTAGGCTGCTGAGGAACTTGAACAGGTACTATTTCAGAGATAACGAGGGAGTTTTCAAAAATGCTCTCAATGCAATTTTTATACATAAGAAATATGAAAATTTTCTACAAAATAAATATGAAAATTATAGGTTTTAGTGAAAGAAAATTTGATGTTTCAATATATTAAGCAATTACCATCAAAGTTTACAATACTTGGTCATCATGCCCCCTAAAGGAAGAACCCGAGTCCAAAACGTACATTATATGCTTGTCATGCTTGTCGATGTGAAGAGCATAACAAAACCAATGGTGTTTTAAAATGACAGGAATAAAAACCTATTATGAAAACACAATAGTATGTTAAATGAAATATAAATATGTACTCGTAAGCCAACTCCATAAAGGTAAAATAACTCACTAGATTGCACGATTTGAAATCGAATCCAAGTGTTGTTGCTGACAAACAGTTTTGAACCATTGAAATGTCTCACCCGTTTTCATTGACTTTTTGTGTCTCATCCAAACCAGAGGCGTACACAACAGTCATCTACATTAGCATCAGTACATAATTTGTAAAAGAAGGTTAAAACTAGGTGATAGAAAAAGTAGCACACAAAACTATAAAAAACTGAGAAAATAATGTAAAGATTTGCCTAACCAAAAACCAATGAGAAACTTACAAAAAAAAAATTACTCAGAAATAAGGTTTGCAATTATATTAAACAGTGCATGCATTTCTAAAAAACACTGCATGCTTGTCAAAGGATAATTCACTACTATTTCCATCATCAGCACAGAGCACATATCCAAATCCAATTTGAAGTCCAAATCAATTCCAAATTGATAAAGTGGATCAGTTAAGAGTATTGATACAAGAAGAAGAAGTATAAGTATAGTGTTGATTGAAAAAAATGATGTACACAATGAATGAAAGAAAGAGTAATGAGATAAATAATACTTACCGAAAACCATAATAGTAAAACACATCTCCAGAATATAGGAGAGGTGTTATGGCGGTAAGTATTGAGGAGCCCCATATAGCATTCCATGGTCTGTGCATGTAGTACTACTCATTATGTCATAAAGTAATATAATAAAAATAAAATAAATTTCTTCCCAATGTGCCAATCCAATGAGGCGGCAACAACTCGTGAGCATCAGTCCACGACATATATTTTCCAGCAATATTACACAAGATTGTTCTATGCATTGTCAAAAAAAATTATGAGGTTTTAGTAATGTATAAAAAACAAATTTGGGATGTATGAATACAAATATGAAATGACAAATAATAAAGGTATCAGTAAGATTTAACTTGCCTGGGTTCCTTTTTTAGGGGTTTTCGTCCATAAAATTTCCAAACACTCTCCTCTTCACTTGAAAACGTTCTAATGTTAGCAAAGGTAGAAATTGTGTTTGGATGAACCTCCTTTACCTCCTTTATTTCGGTTAAAGCATTTACAATTTCATATAATTGAGGATCTAGCTCCTCCTCTTCATCCAATGCCTCCTCCAAGTCCTCATCCTCCTCCCATACCTCTTCCCCCTCAACAGAATCATGCTTTCGCTTCTGCTCATCCTCCTGTACATCAAACTTCTCTACATGATCAGAGTTGGACAATGTACGCAACAGATCGCAATGCATTTGCAACAACTCTGACTGAATTTGAATTGAGCCCTTCAACATTCCGATTGACTTGTCCAAAAACATTTTAACTTTCTCATTGATCCCAATTCTCTATATAAGAAAAAAGCTGGTTAAAAGATAGAGAGATATTATAATCAGTGGGTAAGTGTTACTGGTTTACCTTAGTTTCATCTCCACCAGTGTCAGCTTCAACATGTTTGTTCCATGTATTGATTTCTTTATTGTTATCGACTTTCTTTGACAATAAACCCTATATAATATATATATATGGCACAACATATTATCAAACAACTTACATTTAAGATTTGTTTCTTCAAAGAGAACTTACTTCAAAGTTAATACTTACTTGAAATAAATAATAGTTGCCACAACAATGTTACTTGAATTAACAATGCAATGTATTATTCATTATACATTAATATTCACAGTTCTAAGAATAAGAGATCTTGCATCAAATAAATCATAGAGATCATACTAATACAACAATGTAGTTGCTTCCAACCATTGTTTTATCGAGAGTGCAGTTAACTTACGTTGACGAGCTCAATTCCAAGTCTCCAAATAACACGATCCGTAATCCAATAGCGAATGGGTTCTTTCTGTATTTCACCACCCAATCCACCAACTCTCACCTTCTCAAAGTAAAAAATCTATGCATGCAGATGACCAACAAAATTTGGTTAGCAAAAATCAAGATTTGTAATAGTTATAAACAATGAAATAATATTTATAAACTTACCATAAGTAAAAATAAACAACCACCAATAGCTCTGATCTGTCCTCTTCTTCTCTTCAAAACACCTTTAAATTGCCAGACCTCATCGCTAACCATTGTAAAACAAATTTGGCCCAGTTGTATTGCCCAGCATTGTCCACATCAATGGTAGCTGCAAGGTGTCTCATAGTAGGGAAGATATTTGTGGACGGACATAAAAAAGCATCCAAGAACGAACAACAAGAAGCATCGTTTAAACCTCATGGACAAGGGATCTTCTACTTGCATTTGTTCTTTTAATTGGCTATGCTTTAGTCTAGAAAACAACTTTGTCTCTGAGGATTCAATGAAAGATGAAGAGCCTAAAACATCACATCCGGTGCAGGGGATTCCTAGGATTCGCCCTACTTCTTCAAGTGTTAGTTTAAATGTTTTATTTGGACCGATACAAAGAAGTTTTTCCAGAGGTTGGAACCTCATTATCAATTCCTCACATAATTTTCTACTCAGAGTATTGCACAAAAGATTCAAAAGCTTTCCAAACCCCATACGTTTTACTTGTTTCATGTCTTCGGTGAGGGTAACAATTAACTCAATTAGTTGCTTTGGAGAACACCGAGTTTGAATCGGTAGCATTGCCTTAGATATGGCATGCAGATCTTTTCTTGGCCTCGCAAAATTGTTGTACTTCTCCCTCTTAGCTTCACTTAATTCCCTCCAACTTTTATTGTATTCACTGATGGTCACATTGTTTTTCGAAAAAAATTCTTTTCTATAGTGGCCAATACATTCAAAGTTTATGATATTACAGATATGTTTATATTAATTAAAAATATCTAAAACAGAAACAAGATTTAAAACACTCAAAATCAAACAAAATAACAATGTAATGATATGAATCAAACAAAGTCATAAACAAAGTAACAATATAAACAACATAAACTAAGTAACAATATAATATAAACAAAATAACATTAAAATATCAACAAAGAAACAAAGAAACAAAGATAACTATATAACAACGTAACAGTCGAACAAACAGAGAAAGTAACTATATAAAACACTCACTTTTTCCATGCCTGAAGTAACAATATCAAAAAATAGATAAAATCTCTATACTCTCTTAACTAATAATAATAGAAGAGAAATTTTAAGCCAAAACGAAGAAAATAATTTCTCATTCAAATACCCCTCAAGTAACCAAAGAAAGTATTCCATGCATATTTAGCAAACATTATATCACTATCGTAATTAGTACACAATTGGAAATAGAAACAAATTTTCCCTTTGGAAGTATGTAAGCAGACAAGGGAGTTGGCAGAAATTGGCTCCCTGTACACCACTTCCTTGGGATTTATGTTGTTGCTATGCACAAGCATGCAATGTTGAGTGTTCAGATTGAACTAAGCTAGCAAAGTTGCAATAGTATTATTACAAAAAGATCAAAATTAGGTGCTGGATACTCATTCTTCCTTTCGATTGACAGCTTTTTTAGGATGAATGTCCATATGAAAGCATATTTAAAGGAATCACCCAATATCTATGATTTCTGAAGGGGTCAGTGTGTTCTCGTCAAGGGAATGAAAAATATGGTTGAAATAGATAATATCAATGAGATTGGACGAAATGCAACAAAATTTTGAAAGTGGACCACAAATTCAAAACACAGAAAAACATGAAAGCGAAAAGGTTACTTCTGCTGTCACTTTCCTCCTATTGTCCAAAACAGAATTATTGGCATGTAATAGGTAATAAAAATAAATAGTAAAGAAAAAAACACAAAACCCTAACCTAAAAAACTTGTATCCGGAGAGATATCTCACCGATCTAGACGTAGAAGACTCGTTGGAAGGGCCACTTCTATCTGCATCTGTGTTTCCCATTTGTGGTAAGAAATTAATCTCTGCCCTTTGCCTCTTCCCTCCCACCTTTTGCCTGCTTTATCTTCGTACGATATTCGCCTTCGCCGTCCTTCCTTCAACTTCCTTCCCCATACAACCCCTCAATCGGCGCACAACCCGTTCTTCAAAAGCGAAAAGCTGCCTTCTTCAAAATATTCAAATTTGAAAAGACGGTTATTATTTCACAGCCGTCGAATGGTGGGGCAATAGGGATACGTGCTTACAAATTAACCCTAGCCATTGGATCAACAAACACTCAGTATATTATTATAAATATTATTTATATTTAATCTTAATTTTTCATTATTTGTTAATGTTACAATTATTTTTATAACTATATATCATAAATAATACATACATATATATAAATGAATATTAATATATTAATATATAAAATAGAAGTATTATATTTTACTACTATATAAAGAATATATACTATATATTAGAATAATATTAATTATGACTATATATTACTATTTATTACTATATACTGTATGTTACTATATTTTAGTATTAAATTATATATTATTGTAATATATATTATTAAAAAATTATCATACTTATTTTTATGACTATATTAGTCTAACATATTATATATATTACTATGTAACATATATGTAAGATAAGTATTATATATTATGACTATATACTATCACCATATACTATATTAGTTCTTAGTTCTGTATACTAATATATAATTATATAATATTCTATATTTTTGTATTATATATTAATATATCCATGATTACTTGCTATATCTAATATATATTAATATAAATTATATATGAATATATCGATGCAAATATTTACTACGATATACTATAATATATTAATAATTTAATTTACTAGTATATCCTTTTTATTATTATATATTATTATACATTACAATATATTCCATATAGTACAATATTTTAGTATTATATTATATATTATTCAATTATATATTATATTTTGTTTTATTATTTTACGACAAATTATATGGGTTATATTATAGTAAAGTATATTAATATTATATTCTACCATAAAATTTGGTCACCTACTTATTTTATTCCATTTACTTCCACTTAGAAGACAATTCAATGGCAAAGTTACTATGCGATAGACTTTCATGTACACTCTGCACAACGAGAATGATGACAGCTTACTTTCACAACACTCCACTCCACTCCACTGACACTCCACTCCACAAACACGGCAAACTTGACAAACACTACGCTACACTCCATACACAAATGAGACAATAATATCAATAATATTAAAACAATCTACCTATTTAACTCAACAGTCTCACTATCTCACCACCATCTTTCTCTCTCTCACCCGTCCACTCTCTATCTCTCTCTCTGTCTCCCACTCTCTCACTCGCTGTGTTCAAACCCTCCTTCAATCTTCACAAACACTATGCTCTCTCACTCTCTGTCAGCACACCTTCCTCAACCCTTCATCAAAATATCATTCCGCTCAATCGGACGCACGCACTCTCTTAGTCTTGCAAATGGCGTCCAACTCTGAAAAAGGGAAGGAAATTGTGGGAGCAGAAAAATTCAACAAGAGGGAATTTCGCTCTATCGACAGAAACAAATCATTTTATACCATATACTATCGACGAAAGATTACTCATGGTCGTTTAATCGACTGGCATTTTCTCGAGAGCATAGATAATAGGTATACTAGTTACTTAAAGGAAGTGTGTCCTTGTTGGCTTCTAAATCCGAGTAAAAAAATCTATGAAAATGCAGTTAGAATGTTTTATAATAATATGGACCCAATTGATAACACTTCGATGGTAGAAAGTGACAAGGATGATGAGAATGTAGATAGGGAGTGTAATATAGTCATTGGTGATAAATATTGGTCAGCATCATTTCAAACTTACTTTAATCGTGAAACAATCATAGTGAATCCTAGATTTATATGTAGATACGGTGGTTCGGAGTGGGTTGCCTATGAGGATTGTAAGCCAAATTTGGAATCAAATATATTGGATGATGCTAGAGTAGTATTTGATAATGATCATTTAGAGACATTTAGCAGGGATGCGACGGAGTTACCTTTGCAAGAAAGAATTTTGCACTTCTTCATCATTCACGTCATAAAGCCAAGAGCCGGTAATTATCAACACATCACGCGTGAAGACTTTTGGCTCATGGCTTGTATCATGCAAAGAAGAAATCCAGGTTTGCATTTTCTGCTTCCTTACTTTATGATGACTACAAGAGCTTCGAATTCTAATTTGTCATTCTGTAGTATGATTACTGATATTTTAAAAAGTGTTGGGATAAGTTTAAAAAGAGAAAACAGAGTGGAACTAAGTTCGAAGGATAGAAGTATAAATCTACGAATGCTACAAAGAGCACAATGGATTTTGCAAGATGATGTGTGGGTTCATCCGAAGCACAGATTTCTTAGGGAGGATAGGGAAGAAGAAGCAAGGAATGAAGAAGAATTGAATGAAGGAGGAACTGGTAACGAAGCTGAAGAAGAAGAAGAAGAAGAAGATCAATAGAATGAAGGAGGAGATGGAAATGAAAATGAAGGAAATGAGGGAGGAGATGGAGGATCAAATGACTACCATCGGAATGCCAACGACGAGGCAAGGTGGAAAGATTTGTTTCAATGTATTTATGATCTGAAAACAGACATTGGCATGCTTAATGAGCAAGTTGGAGGACTTGGGACGGAAATGCGAGAACATAGGATAGAAATGGGAGAAACGAGAACAGATATGGGTCGACTGAGTAGTGAAGTGGAATCAATTGAGAGATGACTATTTGGAATGCAACAATATACACATGAATTTGCAGATCAGAATGCAAAGCAGCATCGCAAAAGGATATGTCAAATGTTGAACATCAGAGCATACCTTAGGATAAATTCCAAATCTATTGAATGCATCAAAGACCATTTGTAGATAGGCAACCCAGCCCGGCCTTCATGCTCTGCTGCTCAACCTTCTTTATCTCCCGGTCCTGCCACTCAACCTTCTTCCTCTGCCACTCCTACACCACCACGTCGCTCTGGCTTTGCCCACCCATTTGTTTTACACCCACCTTCTACATTTGGTTCTCCTCCTCCTGATACTCACCCTCGTGCTCTTGACACTCAGCCTAGCCGTGGCAATCCTGTCCCTAGGCATCCGTTTTTGACATTTGGTTCTCCTTACACACCCACAAAAACTACCTGGGGTAACACTCCTACCCCTACTACTACTCCCAATCCTTTTACCATTGAGTAGGATGTTAATGCTGTAATAGCAAATCCGAAGTTGAAAGCTGCTACAAGAAAGAGTATCAAAAAATTTAGACCAAAAGTTAAAAATAACAATTTGAAGTAATTATGTGTAATTGCTTCCCTTCACTTGCTTTTTGCATTTGTATTTATAATTTTGTTCATTTTGTATTTTAATGTGTATTTCAATGTTGATGTGTTGATCTCTTATGTTTGTTTTTCGATGTTAAAAAATTCCAGTAATTATCTCTATTTTGTATTTTTCTATTTGTATTTTGATATATTTTGTAATTATTTTATTCTCATTGTATTTTGATTTGTAAGTTGATTTGTAAGGTAATGTTTAGTTGTATTTGTAAGTATTTCAATTTTAATTTTCTAATGTAATGATATGTTGTAGTTGTAATGTTTATTAAGAACGTGAAGTTGGTCGTGGTTAAATTTTGTTGATCAACCAAACTCTTAGGTCAGTTAGGACAGTATAATGAGTTTTAAACAAAAGGTATAAAAAGGGGTAAGCTCTAGAAGAAAGAGGGAAAAATGATTGTTTCCTTAATTTGTTCCGAGTCTTCTCTCTGTGTCTCTATCTCTCTCCCTATCTGTCTCTATCTCTATTCTCTATCTCTCTCCCTATCTATCTCTATCTCTCATCTCTATCTCTCATCTTCTCCATCTCTGCAACTCCTTTATGCTCTCCTCAAATTTTTCAGTCAATCTCTAACCTTTCTTCTAAGGCCCCTATGAACTCTACAAACCAACTATACTCTGTTTTGACTTCTTACTCTGTTTTTCGGTTCCATTTCATGTGTATACTTGCTCTTTTTTTTATTTCCATTTGGGTTTGAAACTAATGTCTTTAATGTTTTAGTCCTTTGCCACCTGAGCAATGGGTCGCAGGGTAAGCACTCGTGCAAGTCGCCGTGCTTCCGTGCACCATGGGCGGAGGCCCCTGCTAGCCACACAAGCCCAGAATCTCTCGCGGGCACAATCTCCTCTCATGCGGGCGTAGTCTCCTACTCATGCTGCCCCCACCCATGTATGAGCATAAGCCCGGGAACCCCTTTGCAGAGCGTAGTCTCCTGCTCATGCTACCCCCACCCATGTATGGGCATAAGCCCGTGAACCCCTTTGCAGGCGCAACCTCTTGATCATGCTGCCCCCGCCCAAGCATGGACATAAGCCCGACAACCCTTACCAGGTGTAGCCTGGTGCTCATGCTGCCCCCGCGCAGTCATGGGTATAAACCCTGCAATAATAATCAGCAGTAGTGGTAAGTATGATATGTAGTGGTAAGTAATAATAAGCAGTGGTAAGTAGTGGTAAGTAATTTCAATTTTTATCTAAATACTTCTCATCAATACAATCTAAATTCCATACATCTCAATTCTATCCGTTCAAGATTTATTTATGATTTTTTTGGCTTTGCTTTGATTAGTTTGCTTTGGGTGCTGATGGTCGTGAGATCTTCTCCATAATGTCGCTTCGAACACTATTATGCTCAGACATTAAAAGTTTCAAAAAATATTCCTTTCTCAAAAAATTTAGCTCCTGAAACCATCCAGCCATGAAAATTCATAAATTAATCATATTAGTCCAATTAAAATAAAAATGATGAGATGCAATAAGAAAAAATATATACTTCCTGAGTTGGTATAGTCCTTATTATATCTAGTTCCCAACCCTCCAAAAACCGCATAACAAATATTCCACAATCATACATGTCAATGTAATTTATTTTATTTTAATATGTATTTGAATTCCTCTTCTTTTTTTTTTTTTTGCATCTGTACTGAATTTTAGAAATAGACGACAATATACTTACGGATTAGGTTGCTATGGAACTTTAACGTGTACAATTTGGGAGATACCCAAGGAATTTTGATAAACCCTCACAATACAATTTCTCTAAAAAAAGATAAAATTTCAAAAGCATGTATAAACAGTTTGCAACTCTATTCGATGATTAAATATATTAAGAAAATACCATCAAACTGTGTATTTCCCGGTCTTCACGTGCCCGAAAGCTATAACCTGAGTCTATAACATACATGATCCGCTTCTCCATGCAAATAGAGTAACAAAACCAGTGTTTTTTGAATATTACAGGCACGAAAACCTATTATGACAATATAATAGTACGTCAATGGTTGATAGAAATAGATATAGAGTGATAGAAATATTAAGTGAAGCAAAAGTAAATACACACCAGATTGCATGATTTAAAATCGAACCCAAGTACATTTGGTGACAAGCAATGGTCAACCATCGAAACATCCTAATCGCTTTCATTGGTTTTTTTTTTGTATCCAATCTATCCAATCCAGTTGCAAAAATCACAGTCATCTAATATTAGAGGTTAAAACAAGTTAGGAAAAAAAATATGAAAATTAACATGTTCTTCATATTTACCAAATAATAATACTATGTATAGATGACAAAATAAGGAGTAAATAAGAGACTGATAGTATGGCAATTAGTGTTTATTAGTGTTCAGTCAGCAAGATTCATGTGTGTGTACTCAGGAAGAGTAAATGCATACGCATTTGTAAGATGTAAAGTGATGTGTGTGCACTCAGGAAGAGTATATACATATGCATTTGTAAGGTCTAAAGTGACGACTATGGAGAAATCAAATATTGCTAATTCCTACGTGTATTGAAACACTAAACAACTCGAATTAAGAACAATATAAAGATTAAAGATTGTAAAGATTAAGAATGGTAACAAAAGCTAAAACAATAAAAATTTACCAAAAACCATAAGAGAAGAATACATCTTGAGAAAAATGGAGATGAGTTCCGATTGTAGGAATTAAGAAGCCTGATATAGCAATCCATCATCTACAAATATAACCAAAATCATTACAATCATTAAGTCAACTATTGCAAATATAACCAAAGTCATTATCATTATGTAAGCTATTGCAAATATAACCAAAGTCATTAGTAATTCTGTTTGAAGGTAATATTAAAAAAAAAAATTCGTACGCTAGGTTAAATATTTCAAATAATTAAAGATAAGATCAAAATTTTTTAAATTAAAAACTTTTGATACATACCAATGTCCCAACCCAATGAGGGGGCACGAACTCATGAGCATCAGTCCATGTGATGTAATTTCCACCGATATTACTCAAAATTGTTCTGTCATTCTTAATAATTTTATATATCAGTAATAATCAAAGTTAAAAATTTTCATGAAATTATATAACTTTTATAGGTAAACCATAACTTGCCTGGCTTTATTTGGTATGAGTTTTCTTCCAAAAAAATTCCATACACTCTCCTCTTCAGTGGAAAAATTTCTAACCTTAGCAAAGGTTAAAATTGCATTTGTCTTCACGTCCTCCACCTCCGACTCCTTGCCCTGCTTCATTTCAGTTAAAACATTAACGACTTCACACAATTCGCCCACCTCCGCCTCCAAACCTTTGTCCCCTTTCTCCTCCTCCTCTGCTACCTTTTCCTCATCAACATTCCTTCGCTTCTTTTGAATGTTGTCTTCTTCATCCAATGATGCCTCAACCTCATCACCAAAATTGTTGCAGAGTATTGTTAACATAAAAGAGTGCATTTGCAATAGATGAGACTGAATTTGAATTGACTCCTTCAACATCCGACTTGACTTTTGTATAAACATTTTCATTTCTTGTTTGGTGCCAATTTTCTACACAAATATATATACATTGTAACATTCAAAAATTGCGGAATATGATAATAACTAGTAAATTGTACCTTCGTTTCTTCTCCGGTTCTATCAGGATAATACAAATGCATTTTCTTCACTTCTTTGTTTTTTTTATCTTTTGATGACAACAAACCCTATGGAAGAATAATGCAACATATATGAATATGGAACAATAATGCAACGTATATGAATTATATACGGAGACAATGTAGTTAACTTAATTAACTTACCTCTGCACACTCAAAGACAAGCCTCCTATTTACACGCTCGCTAATCCAATAGGCAATTGGTAGTTTGTTTTCTTCACCACCCAAATTGCCGACTCTCACCTTCTCAAAGTAAAATATCTATATATACACATAATTCATATAAAACAAATTTCAATATTTAAAAACCTTGAATTCATATTAATAACATTAAATTAATTTTATTCAATATTGACATTATAATTATGAACGTACCATAAGCAAGAATATACATCCACCAATTGCCCTCTTCTTCCTCTTCTTCCTCTTCTTCCTCTTCTCGTCTTCTCTTCCTCCTGTCTGAAGAGCTTGAAATTGGCAAATCTCATCACATAACCATTTTAATACAAATTCAGCCCAGTTATATAGACCTGCTTTTTCCACATCAATGGTTGCCTTTAGGTGTCTGGAAGAAGGGAAGACACTTGTGGTAGGACATAAAAAGCATCCGAGAAGGAAGAGCAAGAAGTAACATTTAAATTTTGGGGAGGAGGCATCTTCCATGTGCATGTTCTGTTTCAACTCCATATGTTTTAGTTTCGAAAAATACTTTCTGATGCATGGAGACTTAACCAAAGATGAAGAGCTCAAAACTTCATGTCCAGTTGAAGTGATTCCTAGAATTCGTCCTACTTCCATAGGTGTCAGCTTAAAGTTTTGGTTTGGACGAACACAAAGAAGTTTTTCCATCGGTTCGAATCTCATTATCAATTCTTCACACAATTTTCGTCTTAATGTATCACAGCTGAGCTTCAAGATATTGCCAAACCCCAAATGTTTTACCTCTTCTTTCATCTCATGACTAAGCGAAAGAATTACCTCCTTTAATTGCTTTGGAGAGCACCTCGTTTGAATCGATGCCGGTACAGGTGATGCCATTGCTCTACTTAGTATAAGTAATTTCTTTGTTTCTTTTACTTTGTTGTAGTTCTCCCTCTCCCCTTCCTTTAATTTCATCTATTCTTCAATACTTTGACTCTATTCTTGCAATAATTTTTACATTATTGTTAGTAATAATAATAAAATTATTAATATATGCAGACGAGGTTGGATTTCATTACCTTACTCGTACGCAAGGCACTCCTCTTCTTCTTGTTCTTAGCTACTCCTTTCTTCTTCTCTTCGGTATCTAGAAACGTAAATAACGTATATTAAATTTCTATAATTTATAACATAAATCACTAAATCTCAAATCAATTACTAAAAATCCCTAAATACTCTAATAACCAAAAACCATAAATAAGCTCAAATAAAGGATAAATATATTGACGGACGAACCTGCAAAAGCCTCATTATCGGAATAAACTGCCATTTGTAGTTCTCGTTAGAAATAGTCCTTGATTCTTCTTCTCTGCCCTATCCTTATCTTCACTCTTCAGTCTTCACTCTTTACTCCTCTTACTTTTTTCTTCTCCGTTTGTTCTCTCTTTCTCCTCCTCCTTCGTCGTTCTCTTTTTCTCATCCTCCTCCCTCGTTCTCTCCCTCTCTCTGACTCAGTTCTTGCAACAAGTATTCTTCTGCAAATCTAACTTTGATGAACCATCAAAGTGAGTAATTTCACGGAGCAATGGTAGGAAATGCCAAAAAAAACTGAAATGATGACAACATGTTAACGAGAAATGCTGAGCAATGCGGAGACATTACCATTATTTCACCACCATGGGATGAAATGCCTTTCATCGGATCAAATGGCTATCGTTGATGGGGTTCATAGGGTGTTGTGCTCGTGGGTGTTGTGAGCTGTGCGTGCTTTGGAACTCTTTGTTGAAAAGACGTGTGAGTGACATGTCTCCTCTTTTGATGACTTTGAATCCCAGCCATTGGATCAAGCAAGATAATCAACAATCAACCCAAACCATTGATGCTTTGCCCACTAACTTACCATCCGTTACCATGACTTACCATCAATTAATAACAACATCAATTACCATCAATTACCGCCATCCATCAATTGCTATTGGACAAAGCTTCTTGGTGCGAATATCGGCGCCAATACCATATTTCTTTCTTTTTCTATTTCTTTTTTTTTAGCCAAAATATCAAATCAAAAATCACAATTTATTTCATATGTCATTTCATTCATTTATTTGACATATACAAATACTTTTGTAATATTTCTATCTTTACTTCTGCAAAACAGAAAAAATGAAGAGGTCATGGATATATTCTAAATCAAGAGGTAGTGATGAATATATTGGTGGGGTTAATGCATTTCTTGAATTTGCATAGGCAAATATTCAATTTATGGATGGCAAAATATCATGTCCTTGTATTAAATGCTTCAACACAATGAGATTCCCTACATACACAATGTTCAACCACTTATTACGCCATGGATTTCAACATGGTTATCATAAATGGATATTTCATGGAAAGAGTGTTGCAACGTCAAAATCTCATCAATCTGAAGACACCAACCACAATCCATCCTACGTAACCAACCATGATCCATTGATTAGTAAGACTGATATTTTGTTTGATCACAACATGTATGGCATGCTACATGATGCATTCACACATTTACATAATCCTCAACCAAATTTTCATGAAACTGATCCAACTAAACAGTTGCATTTTCATGAATAACTAAAAAATGCCAAAAAACCAGTCTATCCAAATTCTAAATATACCATGCTTACAACTATTGTACACTTATACCATTTAAAGTGTTTGTCCGGGTGGAGTAATAAATCCTTCTCTTTACTATTAGCGTTTCTAGGAGAATTGTTGCCTGATGGAAACATAATGCCAAAAAGTTACACTCAAGTTAAGAAAGCAATTTCAGATTTAGGGCTGGGATATGAGAAAATACATGCTTGTTCTGATGATTGTATATTGTACTAGAAAGATAGAGATAAAGACGATGCTTGTTATATATGTGGTGCTTTTAGACGGAAACGAAATGGAGATAAAGCAGATGGAGATCAAGGAGATCAAGATGGGAAAAAAAAAAGCCAGCCAAAATATTGAGATGGTTTCCATTGATTCCTAGATTGCAAAGACTATTTACGTGTGCAAAAACTGCTACTTCGATGAGATGGCATTATGATCAAAGAACAGAGGATGGACTCTTAAGACACCCAACTGATTCACCTGCATGGAAAAAGTTTGATTCCTTGTACCCTCATTTCTCAGCTGACTCAAGAAATATTGCTTAGGATTAACAGCAGACGGTTTCAATCCATTCAAAACAATGAATGTTACATATAGCACTTGGCCAGTGGTAATGATACCATATAATCTACCTCCTTGGTTCTTTATACTCACATTACTTATTCCTGGTCCTAAAAGTCCCGATGATAAGATAGATGTGTACATGCAACCACTCATGGCGGAGCTAAAAGAATTATGGTACAAAGGAGTTAATACTTTTGATTCTTCAGTTGGGGAAAACTTTAAAATGTATGCGGCATTGTTGTGGACCATTAATGACTTCCCGGCATATGCTAATTTGCTTGGATGGAGTATAAAAGGTAGATTTGCATGTCCAATATATGGATACGATACATGTTCTCAATGATTATATCATGACCAGAAGTATTCTTATATGGGGCATAGAAGATGGTTGGAGTTAACTCATCCATTCAGATATGATAAACACTCTTTCGATGGGACAGAGGAATTTAGAGTTGCTCCCAAACCATGAACCGAAGCTGATGTTTTGCAAGAATTAGATGAGATTGACTTAACATGTCCCAATGAAATGCGAGGATGGAAAAAGAAGAGTATATTGTTTGATTTGCCTTACTGGCATAATGTTTTGATCAGACACAATATTGACATGATGCATACAGAGAAGAATTGTTTTGATGCAATTGTTGGCACAATTCTTGGATAACAAGGAAAGTCTAAGGATAATTATAAGACTAGATTTGATCTTGAAGACATGGGAATAAGAAGGGATCTACACGTACGTAGACAACCTAACTCTACAAACCTGTTTCTACCCAAAGCATGTTACCAAATGATTGTGCACGAGAAAGATACATTTCTGAAGGTTTTGAAGAATTTAAAACTTCCTGACGAATGCTCCACTAATATATACAGATGTGTTCAACTTAAGCAGAGAAAGCTGATAGGTTTAAAGAGTTATGACTGTCACGTTTTAATGCAAAAGTTTATTCCCATAGTAATTTGTGGATCACTACCCGATAATGTTGTCTCTGTTATCATTAAAATTTGTAACATTTTTAAATGTCTTTGCTCTAGGGTTCTAGACCCACAAGAACTTGAACGATTAGAGGCATTGGTTCCACAAATTATGTGTGAACTTGAAATGATTTTCCCTTCTTCATTTTTTACCAGCATGATACACTTGATTGTGCACTTGACAAATGAAGCAAGAATTGCTGGACCAGTGATATATAGGTGGATGTATCCGGTAGAAAGGTAATTTTTTAATATTTTATTTTAAACTGTTCATTTCATGTAATTGACTATATGTAATATTGTGATTATATATATATATATATATATATGCATATATTTGCTTCAACTCAAGTCCTATGTCCATAACAAAACACAGCTTGAAGGTTCAATCGCAGAAGGGTACATAGCAAACGAGTGCTTGTTGTTCTATTCAAGATATTTAGAGGGAGTTGAAACAAGATTTAATTGTCCATTGCGGAATGATGACAACCAAATTTCATTTCCAGAAGAAGAGTTCAGTATTGGAAGACCTTTGGGAATAAGGACACATAAAAGACATAAAAGAAAAAAAGAATCTCGAATGAGAAATCATTGGAGCAATGTCATAGATACATACTATTCAATAGTGCATCAATTGCCTTATTCAGAGTGTAAGTATACATTGTAACAATATTATAATAATAATGTATATCTATTTTAAAGTCTAATATTATCTATTGTTTTATGTGAAGGGAATATTTGCAACATGTTCGAAGAATGAATCGTGGGAAGAAATTGAATACTTTCCAAATTGACAAACTTCTTGCCAAAGACTTTAGTAGTTGGTTCAGTCGTCGTGTAAGTATATCAATGTCAATAGCCAACATTTGTATTGTTCGGAATTTCAGTCTTTTCGTATTTTTAACTTTAAACATTTTCTTTTCTAGGTTCTGAATCCAAAATATCCTGGAGAGATTACAGATGAAATTAAATGGATTGCTCATGGACTATATCCATTGGTTAGAAGTTACAATGGATATTTAATCAATGGATATCGATTTCATATAAAAGATCACGAGAACTGCCTTCAAACTCAGAATTTAGGTGTTGTTGTGGTAGTGGATGACATTAATTATGCAAGTGCGAATGATAAAAGGCCCACCGAAGGTAAAGTTAATTATTATGGAATGTTACGGCAAATTATTCAAGTAAACTATAATGGGATGTACATCTTTGTGTTATTCGCTGTGATTGGGTCGATCTTCAACGAGGATGCAAGAAGGATAGATTTGGCTCTACACTTTTGAATTTTTCCTATCTGAATCATACGGGTATGGATTTGCTAAACGATCCTTATGTGCTGGCAACCTAGGCAAAGAAGATATTTTATGTGGCTGATGAAAGAAATAAAGGATGGCTTGTTGTAAAACATGTCAAAGTTAGAGATGAATTTGACATGGGTGATGCAAACCTGAATCAACATCTAAATTCGGAAAGCAACCTCTCAGCCAACTAGGTTTGGGTTCGGACTAATCTTGAAGATGAAGATGGAGGAGATGAATTAACAGACATGAATGACGATGATGATGAGGTTGATAGAGTAGGATGAGTTGCCTATATGTATGAAATGTAATGTAATGTAACGACATTTTATTGATGTGATCATTTATTTTATTTTTCCTCTTTTCTTATTCTTATTCTGATTCATAATAAAAATAAGAAATATTAAGTCTAATATGAAACCATGATTTTTTTTACATGATAATATAAAATGCATAATAACAAGTGATAATAGTTGAATGATATGATAACAAATGATAATAGGTATATAAGTAGGCAATAATAACAGAGAGATCGTCTATAATTGATGGTAACAAGTGATAATAACGTGTAATTGATGGTAACAAGTGATAAAGCAAGGTAACAAGTGATAATAACGGGTAATTGATGGTAATAAGTGATAAACCAAGATAACAAGTGGTAACAACTCCTAAAATTAAATATAGTAATAGTTTACCTTATGATATATAATTAATTATATGATTTCATATTAATAATTATGAATATTATTTAAATCAATGTTAATTAATATTAATAATTAAACAATTAAAATTATAACGATATGCCAACGTGCCCAAACTCATTGCTACATATTACTATATATTACAATCTATTATTATATTATATTTTATATTATAGTTTTAAATATTGTTATTGGTATAGGTATATTAATATTATTTAACTATTAGCATATACATAACCTGACACATTTTATATTCATACAATTATATATTTAAGAATCAAATACTATTCACCATATATATTACTATTACATTCTAAAATCACTACTATATTTTATTATGATGTATTACTATATATTGTTATATATGACTATATGTTACTATACATTAGTACTATGTACTATGCATGTAACACCGACACACGGTGTCCAAACAAATGTATTGGTTTTAAAATATTTATATATATAGAGGAAAAATTTTTATTTATATTGATTTTTGATTTTGAGGTCTTTAAATTGAATTTTTGGTATAAATTAAGTTATCGTGTTCGTAAATCGTAGCGAACCCATTATTTTTATGAAATTCGTAAGCTAGAGAAAAGGTGGATGTGATATATATATATATATATATATATATATATATATATATATATATATATATATATATTTATATGCTTTAAAAAAAAGAGAGAGGAAGGAGGAAACGCCGCGTTTCGGCCCCAAACGCGGCACTCCCTTGTCAGATTAGGGCTAAAAGCCCTAATCTGTCTCTGTCTTTTCATCTCTCTCTCTCTCCGACTCTTCGTCTCCCCTCTCCCCGCCTCTTCCTCTCCCGTGGCAGCGCCTCCCTCGCCTGAAGCCGCCGCGCACCACCACCACCACCACCACCACCACTGTCTTCTTTTTCTTCTCTCTCTCTATTTCCTTCTCTCGGTTTCTCTCTCACTCTCTCTCTCTCCCTTCACTGTTCGCAATCTCTCTCCCGATCTCCCTCTCGATCTCACTCTGCCGTGAGCTATGAATCGCGCCCCCTCACCTCCCCCAGCGAGCGCGCCAGCCTGCAGCGCCTCCCTCCGCCACAGCACGCAACTGCAGTGCCTTCCACCACGGCGCAAGCGTGAGTGTGCAGCCTTCACCCTAGCGCGCCACAGCGCGACTGAGCCCGCCACAGCACGACAGCGCTCGACAGAGCGCCACTGCGCAACCCCCTGCACGAGCGCCGGCGTGCCCCTGTATGAGCTACCTTGTGCAAGCGCACCCCCAGCGCGACCTCCCTCTAGCGAGCGTGCCTCAGTACGCTACTGCGGTCTCTCGCGAGTGCGCGCTCCAGCCCACGAGCGCTCCAGCCCACGAGCGCTCCAGCTCACGAGTGCGAGCCCCTAGCCCGTGAATGCGCTGGCCTGCAAGCCCGCTAGCCTGCTGACCCGCGAGCCCACGACGGCCCGCGAGCCTGCGACCGACTTTCTCCTTTGAGAGCTCACCTATATTTTCACTGTAGATAACGACTATGATTGGTTAAGGTTCAAGGGTATGGTGTTTAAAAATTTGAGTTAGTTGCTAATATCGTTCAAATTTGAAAATATTATAGGTTTTAAATTAATCTGACGGGCGAACGAAAGTCAGGGTTGAGATTCGAGTAAACCTAGGTGAGGGAAATGAAATTATTTCCATATTTAAATTTAATTTCATCGACTTCAAGTTGAATTTAGAATCGGAAGTTATATATATGTTGTTGTGGCTTAAATTCTATATTTAAGTCCTTAAAATGTGATTAAATGTGCAGAAATTTTAGAGTATGCTTTGACTTGAAAATGAAAATAGGTTCAATATTGTTAAAATGACATTGGTGTATATTTATAAATTGAAAAATTTAGGGTTTGTACGAACTTAAGGAAAATGATAAACCCTGAAAATAGTCAGAAATTTGATGAAAATCGTGATGATTTGATTAGATTGGCTTTCTTGGTGATTCGATTGAGGGGAGTTTTGATTCTACGTGTTGTGGCTTTATTGGGGAGTGCGCTATCCTCCCAAAAACTGTGAGTGAGATTTATTTCAATACTTTTGTTTAATGTGTAAACCCTGTTTTAAAATATTTGATAAATGAGTATGATTTGTAGCGTGCTTGAATTGTTTTGACTAGTTTTGAAATTGATTTTTGTGAACTGATGAAGTGTCCAAAAACTATGTTGAAATATTGAAATTATGCATCCATGTGGTTGAAATGTATAATGTGTCATTTTATGCTATATGTTGCATTTAGTTTGTGAATCTGATTTCGGTATATTTTGATACGATTTTGGATTTGGCCTTGAGGGCTTTGATATATATTGTTCCGTAGTTACGAAGGACACCGTGAGAGACGCTTTGGTGGCGTCCGGATATGCCTAGGTCTGGGGTATCCCACGAGTTGTCATGTTTTGATTAACGATACGGTACTAACCAGATTGAACCCGAAAGGGGGAGAATTTGGATACTCTCTCCAAGTCTAACACCTGGACGAGGTCCATTGCCAACACCGAGGTAGAGAGCACTTTAAATAAACTTATATATAACACCCCCGGTGCGCCTGTCATAGGTCACGGTAGACCTCTGCCAGGATATTTTCGATTGGCAGCCCTATGATTTTAATGACAATGCTTTGGATGCGTATTTGACTTGAAAATGCGTGCTAATGATATATTGTTGAAATGAAAAGTATGATAATTTGAAATATGATTCGTATACTTATATTTTGACACTCCAGTTTCACACTTCATATTAAACGATTGCATTGACCTACTCACTCATTGAGTATTTTTTCCTTGAGTACTCACCCCTTATTTCCCTTCTTGTTTCAGAGATAGTATTTGACAAAGAGCGTTGCTTTTAAGATACTCAATATCATTGGGAGATCTGGTTTGGACTCGATGAGTCACCATATATTTCTACTGCAAAATTTGTATTGGTAATGTATATGCATTCTAAGGTCTATAGGCGACCATTGTGTAATTTTGGGATAACTGTATAAATATGGACATTTAAATTGTGGAACTCTCATATCATTGCATAATATTGCATTGAGATATTTCTTATTCATTGTGTATGTACTTGGAAATGTGTTATGTCTTATAAGTGTACTCTAGGATTGCTCGGTGCCACCTCTAAATTACAGGAGGGGCGACTGGCGGCTGTCCATGTCTTTACGGAGGCATGGCAGTAGAGGTCTGTGACTAGATTGCTGAAAATTTGTATAGTCTTGCGTTATTCTGGATGTTAGCTGTGAGATTTGTTGATTTTGAAGAGGTCGGAATGACCATTTGTTTATTTTACAGAATGGTTGTGATTTATACAAAATTAATTGTACTTGGGAGACCTCCGAAATATAGGGAGATTCTGCCCGATTTTCTATAAAAATACAGCCGACATTCAGGACGACGGGCGGCTGTTCACGATCCCGGTCCGAGGTGTGATAATGCAATTTGCCCAATTTGAAATAACCACACAAGTGATATTTAAAATAAGCAATTTGGATAATTAAAGTGATATTTTTATATGAATCAACAAAATTTCACAAAAATTGAAGAATTCTTACTCAGTATCAATATTATATAATTATATATAAATTAATTTATACAAAACCAAATGACAACATTATTATTATTTTGAATTTCAAAGTTCATATTTAAATTACGCACACATTAATTAATTATTAAATTATTAAAAAATTAGGTAATTACGCTATCTCATAAAATTTTGGGTATATTAGCTTTGGTGATAAAAATTTAAATGAAAATTAATCAAATCATAAATTTTAATTTAAATATTTGATCCAGTAAAAATCCTAAAAATTCCATTAATTTACATGGTAATGAGTTATAAAAAATATATAAAGTCAAGACATATGACCAACTAAAAAATTTAAAAGAATTTAATGACTAAAAGTATGAAAATTATGAGCAAATATGATATACCGTCTCCACTTGAAAGAATTCTAGTGTAAAAAAAATGCGGGTGAAAAAGTGCTGATAAATTATCAAATCTTAATTCCCCCTAAAAAAAAGTTAACTCCCGTTAATGAAAAAAGTACGGTAAATGAATTGGCGGTAATGATTTCTAATGACAAAAAAAAGTGCGGTAAATTGATTGGCGGTAATGATTTCTAATGACAAAAAAAAGTGTGGTCAAACAATTGGTTTAGGGATTTAGTTTGACGGTTTATCTGATTGTTAATATATTATATTTATTTTAAAACTTTTTCTCAAATTGCATGACTTAAAATGTTGAAATTAAATGTAGTATTAGTTGAGATAATAATATTTACCTAAACTTACATAATTATATTATATAATATATTATTAATTAATATTATTTTGCCATGAACATTTTTTCAAAGTTAAAAAACTAATAATAATTATTATAAGTCAACCAATCGTCAACTCTATGTTACTATATATATTACTATCTATTAATATATGTTACTATATATTACTATATGTTATTACACATTACTACTGTGAACTACACATTACTATTATTATATAATCTTAAGTGATATTTTATATGAATCAATCAAAGTTTACAAAAATTGGAAGTATATTAATTATCAATATTATATAATTATATACAAATTATTTATACAAAACCAAATAACAAGTAATAAAGTATTGTTATAACAAGTGATAAAGCATAGTAACAACAAATTATATGTATCAAATCCCGAAATTGTATTGTATCAAATATTGAAATTTTATATGTACTATTACTTTAGATAATGATATCTATTACATAATTTATTAAGAATATTATATAATATAATATTAATTAGTATTAATTTCCATCGAAAATTTTTTCAAAATTAAATAAAAAATCTTAATTATCAACCACAAACCAATCGACAACTCTATATATACACGTTACTAATATTACTACATGTAACTATATATTACAATCTATTACTATTTATTACAATTTGTTACTATATACTACTATATATTACAACGTTACTATGTGTTACTATATATTACTATATATTATGATATATGGTGTATTTTTTAATTACAATACTATATACTTAGTATTAAATAACTATCACTATTACATACTAATATATATTATTATATATTAATATACATTACTATACTAGGTTATATTTGTTGGAGTGTCAATATATTATTATCTATTACTATATATTACTCTTACCCGTATATTACTATTTTATTACATAATCTTGTTCTATTATATTAGTACTTTTTTTTAATTACAATTACTTTTTTATTATAAATTACTATTATATTATTAATATATACGACTATTATAGATACATTTAATCTAACATTGGCATGCCACTTCTATTATCGATTTTATATACTAAATTATATAAATAAGAGTAATATTTAAACAAAATATCTTATCATCAATATTATATGAACCAATAAAATTTCAAAGAAAAATTAAAGAATTCTTATTATTTATTCACATTATATAATTTTATATAAATTTCAAATTAAACGAATGATAATATTAATATTAATTTCAATCTCGATATTCATTTTTATTTTAAAGATAGTGTATTAATTAATTAATTAATTAAATTATTCAACACCATTCATATAAAATTATATGATTTATAATATTTTTGTAATTCTTTTATACACACTTAAATCATGTGGTGGTGATGACTAATTTTATATCATTATATTATTTAATTTGATAATAATCAAGGTGTATTTATTTTAATAATAATATTTTTAAAATAAAAAATAATGAAGTAATCGCTCTTGTATTTTCTTACGCCCGGCATGCATGCACGGGCCCCTGTGAGGCATATGCTTACGCCCGTCCATCGTGCAAGGGCCCCTGTGAGGCGTATGCTTGCACCCTTCTTGCACCCGTCAAGCATATGCTTGCGCCCTTCTTGCGCCCGTCCATGAAGTAATTCCAGTAACCCATAATAACGCATAGTAAGACACGATAAGCGATGGTAACCGACGATAAAAGTAGTAACATTTTATAACATATAGTAACTGATGATAGATCAATAACATTTCCCAACTCAATCGTAATCGACAATTAAAGTAGCAATATCCAATAACACATGGTAAGCGATATTAAAATCAGTAACTTATCCTAACCATAGTCTATCATAAACATAGTAACACATAGTATGGTAACACAAAATAACACATAGTAACTGTATTTTGTCACTCAATGCTAACTACGTTTAGTAACACTTTTCACCCGTCAATATTTTATACCATTTTGTAACTCAATAGTAACCAATCATAAAAAACTAATTTTACTGACACTTTTCTATCGTCAATATTTTAAAATATTTTGTAATTTAATAACAACCGACGTTAAAATTAAAAATTTACTAATAC
This sequence comes from Dillenia suffruticosa, assembly GCA_033439265.1. Lineage (NCBI taxonomy): Eukaryota > Viridiplantae > Streptophyta > Magnoliopsida > Dilleniales > Dilleniaceae > Dillenia > Dillenia suffruticosa. The sequence continues at coordinate 9,322,613 of JAVTVX010000018.1, read as the reverse complement.
TTTTCTACCATAAACAACCATTTTGTAACTCAGTGGTAATCGATGATAAAGTAATAAGATTTCTTAACACATGATAAGTGACTATAAAACCACCAATTTGACTGACACTTTTTTACCGTGAACATTATGTACAATTTCATTACTGAATGGTAACCATCAAAATTCAGTACAATTTTGTAATTCATCGGTAAATGTCAATATTTTCTAATATTTTCTATCTCAATAGCAAGCGATGAAAATGCTAGTAACATATGGTAACACATAGTAACCGACCATAAAACCACAAATTTTATTAACATTTTGCACCGTCAACATTTTCACATGGTGACTGTCATGCAGGGTAACATATGGTAACACATAGTAACTGACGATGAAGTCACTAATTCTACTAACATTTTCTAATGTCAATATGTTGTGACATTTTGTCACTCAACAGTAACCGTCAATTTTGTAACGTGTCGTAACACTTTTCTACTATGCACATATTACACAATTTTGTAACTCAATAGTAACCGATCATACAACACTAATGTTACTAACACTTTTCTACCGTCAACATTTTGTAACATTTTGTAACTCAATGGTAACCGATGATAGAGTAATAACATCTCCTAACACATGATAAGTGACTATACAAACCACTAATTTCACTAACACTTTCCTACCGTTGACAATTTGTATAATTTTATAACTCAATAGTAACCGTCAAATATTTGGTACAATTTTCTAACTCATTTCTAACCGTCAACATTTTCTAATATTTTCTATCTCAATCGCAACCGAAAATAAAAGTAATAACATATGCTAACACATGGTAACCATCACAAGTTTTACCATTTGATAACACATGATAACTGATGATACATCACTAGTTTTACCAACTCTATCCTTCCGTCAGTATACATATGTGACATACTCTAACAGTAGCCCATAGCGTCACGATATATCTATCCCAACTGATGTATACGTAACTGAATGTGCTTTCGTTGGAGAAAATATTGCTGACGGACTTGATGAGTTATGCAGATGATTTTTTATCGTCACCTCAATACTCTAATTTTGTAGTGATGAGTTAAAATCAAAGTTTTATATGTTTTGACATGGCAGAGATGTCATTTTTATGTTTATGCATGTTAAGTTATGGAAGTGATAAATATGATTAATAGTTAAAGTAGTTATTTGTTAAATCTTGTATTATGTATGATCTCTTACTGAGCCGGTCGAAGGGCAATTGAGGCCGGTTATTGTTGTGATATTGAAATGCTACAACTTTTAGATTGCTATATTAGTGGTCAGTGGATGCATTTAGCCCATTACCAGGGGACGCTACCTAATTTTTGAAAAAAAAAATCTAATTAAAGTAAAAGTTTAGATTTCTTTTATCCTATTCATTTTGTATTATTACACACAGATAACGATCTAGACACAGCAATCTCAAGTGTTGCATATTTTTTAATGATTAAATTTATGCTTGTGAATATGTTTTACTTCTTTTGCTAGGGAGGTGTGAAACTTAGATAATAGGAAGTCACATTATATATTTCTGAAATGTTTGAATTCAACAATGTTTTAGAGATTGTTGTACACTTTACTAGGTCTGTACTTATGTATGTTATTGAATTTTGTACTTTAGATGTTGTGTACTTTATGGTGTTTAATGAAGCTTTGTGCAATTTACAAGTTTACTAACCTTCATTATAGAGGCCCTGTGTAGATTTAAGTGCACTATCCAAAACACCATCGTCATCATCATAAGCCAAGACAATAATTGTTATACTTTAGAGATTCAACAATTCGATAGTTTCATTAATTATAACATTATCACCAATAGTTTCATTAACATTCACATATAAACATGAAAAAAAAAATGCCTTTTCTAATTTCAGTCTTGATTTAGTCTCCAGTAATCTCTTGATCACATCGGTACTTCTAATAAACGTCGTATTAAACCACGCGAATGTTAATTTAGCTCCTCAAACCCACTGCATCCAAAAAATATTCTACCATCATTGTTCGACATCCATGAAATAGAGAAGGCACACCACAAAAGCACATGTATTGTCTTCTATTGTTAATGCAAGTTCACAGGTGGCGTTGCAAGTAAAACGAAAAAGCCTTTCCACCCTTGCTCACAGCCATTTTGTTCAGAGGAGAACGAAATCCTAATTTATGCAACCCCAATTTTTTGATATCAAAGGAGAATTAAAGAAGAGAACAGGGGTCAGAGATCTCAATCAACCTTTTTTTAATTTCTTTCTCTCATAATCCTAATTTGCCTTTTCTAAGTTCTTCCTCTCAAAAGAATGAAAGGTTTCTTAAGATTCAAAACCTTTCCAAATCTTAATCTGCCTATTGTTAGGAGGCATATGATCTTTAGATGGAAAATGCAATTGGGCAATGTACAGGAAACGTTAAAGTGTAGGTTTCCAAACTTTGAAGGAGGTTATTGAATGAAAAGAAACCTTAGGTGTTTGTTTGTACTCGACCCTTGGTTGAGGATATTTCCTATAAAAGATCTAAAATTGTTCAAGGGCAACATTGCAGCTTTGTTTTGCACTGATGTTCCTTGTTCAATTAGTGTTAGAGGCATTGTTCTCCATGATAGAGCTAATTTTCACTCAAATATCTCAATCAGTAATTCAGTACTTTGATTGCAGATAAAAATAGTGATGGTTTAGAATATGCAATCTACTATAATACTCAGATGGTCTATAATGAATTTACTTTAGCAACCAAATAAAGTGTGAGATGATGGGGGGAATAAAAATCTGCATATCAAAAATCATTTTCAACATTTATAAGTAGCCCATCATGAATATGGTTTATCCAAATAAAAACATCAAATTATCTACTAATAATAAATTCACACCATTACCAAACTCTACTCAAACTCAACTCTACTCGACTCTTTCAAACTCAAACAGATCCCTATTTGACTAACAAAACACATTACACCATTACCAAAATTCAAAACATAATGGACCAATTTAAGAAGAGAAATCATTGAAATGATGCAGCACTTTCCTTTATATATATATATATATATATATATATATATATATATATATATATATATATATATATATGTACATATTAAAGATCGTGTTTTTAATAATTAAAAAATAATATAACTTTTTATTAAAATAAAAATAGATTAAAAGATAAAAGGGTAGAATTCCGATAAAAGTTGTTAACAATTCAATTAAAAATTTTATGGATATTCACAAATATTGTTGTCAAATAAATTTTAGTTGCTATCTTTTAAAATTTTTAAATATTAAAATGTAATTTTTTAAAATTCAAAAACTTATTTGTTGCTTAGAATAATTTAAAATATTGACAAATAATTCACTCAAATTTATAACATATTTTAAATTACAATTTTAAACTTTAATTAGAAAAATTGATGCTTCGTTACCTAACATTAAACATTAAAGAAACAAGTAAAGAAAAGGAGAATAAAAGAGAGAAGAAAATTTCCATATTTCTGTATGTTTAATACATTAAATAAAGAGAATATTTATACAAATTAAGGCATATACATTTAAGAAAAAAAAGTAACACTACAAAATAAATGGCTTATAGAGACTGAAGAAAACCGTGAGGTATAAATGTAAGAAATCCGTTGATAAAATTTTCTCTGACGAATACACATTCAGTTGGTTATACACAAGTCGGGATAGGTCTATCCCGACACTTTTCATGACCGTTGAGCATGTCCTCAATCCAAACGGTTTGAAAAGTGTGGATAAAAATCACACTTTTATCATCAGTTGAAAGCAATAATAAGCGATAGTAAAAATTACTATTTTTATCGTCACCAACAATACAATACACAGGAAATGTTACTATTTTATCATCACTCCATATAAATGTTAAGAATTGTTATAACTATTTATTATCAGTAATCACATAACCACCTATATTATGAAATATTATTACTTTTATTGTCGATTATTATAAATGTTAGTAAATATTACTACAATATCATCGTATCTTACCACATAAAAAATGTTACTACTTTATCGTCACTCACATGGCCGTTAATAATTGTTATACTATTTATTGTTGGTAAATACAAAACACATATATATGTTAGGAAATGTTACCATTTTTTGTGATAAGTGTTAATAAATGTTACTATTATATCGTTGCTTACAGAATTGTTACTTATTATCACTTATTGTCGACATTACAAGGGTTAGTAAATATTACTACTTTTATTCTCGTTTAACATATGTATTAAGATATGTTAGTATCTTCTATCATCAGATATCATCAAACACCTAACATTAAGAATTGTTAGTGTTATATATTGTCGACCACATACGTTAAGAAATGTTACTATGTTATTATCGAAGTAGTAGTAAATATTACTATTTTATGGTTTGATAGAGAGATGTTATGAAATATGCATAGCGTACTGTAGAAAGTGTTATATAAGTATTATAGAAAATGTTACAATTGTAATTTAAAAAAAGTTATGAAATATTACTTATAGTGTTACCATATGCACCACATATATCGGTATAAGTTACTAGCACACAAAAGTGTGAAGAAATGTTATTAGTTTTAGCGTCCGCTAGAAAAAAGGATTAGAAAATTATTTTGTGAGTATAAATTACTAGGTTATCACAAAATGAACTACCTTTTATATCATTTTCATTGGAATATACATGATAATGGCATAGACACTTACAGAAATTACAAAACTAATAAACATTATCCTCGATACTAAAAGACAAAGAAAAAGATTGTAAGTTCTGGACAACTACGTATCAAATGTTCATGCCAAAAATATTGATTTTGATCACCAAAAATATTCTGGCATCCACTTCCAATGACACTTCCGGTAACAGTTCCAGCATCCAGCATCCGTGATGAACTTTTGCTAAACTTTTTGCATCATTCTATTCAACCAATAGTAATAAAATAAATAAAATTATATGGTACATTATAAAAACTTGTAAATTAAAATATCACCTTTTGGAATAAACGCAGGTGGTGATGATGTGATGGTTGTTTCTATGTGCACTCCCAGTATTTGCTATCGGAGGAAGCTAACAATACAAATACAAAAATGAATAATATACGAATTATATAAAAATATATTATAAAAATAAAATGATTCTGTTTATTTTTAAACATAAACATAAACCTAGGATATAATCTTGCGCTTCTTCAGACTCAACTTATTGTTGGGATGGTTCCTGAGATGGTTTTGATTCTTTGTAGTTAGCTACAATGGTAATTTTTTGTTTATTTCGTCGCATATTTTAAAAAAACTTGAGTGAGATCCGTTGGTTGAAAATTTTTGATAGAAATGAAATGTTGTTTAAGTTAGAAAGTTTGAGAGCTTTGAGGGAGCAGAAGAGTTTTTGTAGGGAATGAGAAGTGTTTATGTTTCCAGAGCGAGCAAGTTTATTGTATATATATTTAGTTTACCGCCATTTTAAAGAAACAAATTTTTTGAAATCCGTCAATTTTCCCCCTTTTTCACACTTTTACTTTTTGATATTTTAAATATTAAAATTATTTTATCCTCTTTTTGTCCCTTGTTTTTGTTTTACTAATTAACCCAAGATTCTTACCTCACTATATAACTACTACAAGTATTAGTAAATATTACTATTATATTACTATATTATATAACTACCATAACTACTTGTAAATATTACTATTATATTACTACATTGTGCTATATTTTTTATCTTATTATTACTACATTGTTACATAATTTTATATTTACATAATTTCATATAATTATATTATTTAAAATAATAATATTAACTATATCATCATACTTAATTTATAATTTAAATTTTTTATAATTAAGCAATGTGAGTTCACAACAACACTAAGTTCCAAAATATATAGGCAGGCCGGCAGGTGGGGTGGAGATGATATGGGTGCAAAATATATTAATTACATATGTTAATTTATATTTTATAATTTATAATTAAGGAATATAATGAGTGAGTGATAGTAATTTACATAATATAATGTTATATTTTTGAAAATTGATTGAATTGATAATATAGTCCTATAATGTATTTAATTATGTTAATATAATTAATTATATGATATTTAATATTATTTAATTATATTGATATAATTATTGGTGGAAAAATAAAGGAATTCAAATCCAAAACCCCAAATAGAAATGGCTTGTTTTGTAATTCAATAACATTCCAATTATATTTAACAAACTCTACAATAATATTCCACTTGTCAATTTAGGAACATTAAAACATTGCTAGAATGTTAATGTAGATTTTGCTATACCATTAAAACATTGCTACAGTACCATTAAATTCATTAACAAGATGGATTCAAACCAAACGTAACCCTACCTCTCTAATATTAGTTAAATTTAATAATTATTTAAAATTAGTAATAGAACATGATTATATAAATTAGTAGTAATATTATTTGAATCAGTAATATTATAATATTTAGTAATATTAATATTGATAATTAATTAAGTTATATAATATAGTAATATTATATTATACTAATGGTAATAATTGCATTGTTTAAATTAATATTAATAATCGTAATTAATATAAATTTATATTATGAAACTATTTATAATTTGTTATAATTTATAGTTGTATTATATAGTAATGTTAGACTATATTACTATGGCAAAAACTTGTATGAATTTTAACATAAGTTTTATGTTTCAATGAGATGTCATACGTGCAAAACAAAACAAATCTATCCGTGCTATTTGTTGAAAATAAATCTATTCGCGTCATTTTTCCGAGTGTTTTTGATTTACAAATTTATTGGGATGCGTTATTATTTTTTGACCGCCATTTTTGACCGCCTTTTTTTAATCGGACTTTTGTAATTGCTTTAATTATAGTGAATATCTTCTTTCTTCTTTCATATGTGTTATTTTCCAATTAGCTTTAGCTTAATAATGTGATTTTTTACACTTATTAGTAATGTGATTTTTAAGACTTGTTACATTGGTTCATACAAACAGATAAATATGTAACATTATTTTTCATGTTTTTCAATGTTGGGTTAGGTTTTATACAAATTTTATATAAATTTTATATAAATTTTATGTAAATTTTGTAGGATTATTATCTTACCGGTTGACATTGAAATACGCTTGTTACTTGTATTTGTTATTTGTTATACATCTCGTGTGGGACACCCTAAAGCTTACTTGTTACGATTTGTTACTTGTTACCATTTCTTACCATCCCATATTATACAAATTTTATAGCAATTCTCAAATACACTTGTAGTTTGTTATGCTATAGATCACTTCTATCACTTATTACCATATCCTACACGATATCAAAGTACTTGAAAAATCACTTATTACGACGTCCATATTAAATTTTATACAATTATTGCCTACCATTTGTTAAAAATTCTTTCTTATCATGCCACATTATACAAATTTTATATAATTATTACAATTATTGGATTTACCAGGTGATGGAGCAATCATGAAATGCACTTGTTCCATTGTTACCATTTGTCATCACTTATTATCACTTATTATCATAACTAGTTAGCATTTGTTGTTGAAAATCCCTTGTTACCACTTGTTACAATGCCATATTATACAAATTTTATACAATTATTGTCTTACCACTTATTACCGGGTATTGGAGCAATTCATTAAATGCACTTATTATTTATTACCATTTGTTATTTATTAGTTATCACTTGTTATCACTTTTACCATAGATAGAGAATACGAATGCAGTTGCTACAATTTGTTATTTATTATAGTATAATAAAAGTACACCTATAGTAGGAGGAATCCTCAAATGCATTTGTTACCATTTGTTATTTATTATAGTATAATAAAAGTACATATGGAGCAATTGTCAAATGCACTTATTGCGCACTTATTACCTTGTTACCATTTGTTATTTGTTATAAATCACTTATTATCACTTGTTACTAGATTCAAAATAATTATTATAGATCACTTGTTATCACTTCTTATTACTTGTTATTACTTCTTATCACTTGTTAGATAGAGAATAAAAGTAATTATTACCATTTGTACTAGGAGGAATGAAAAAGACTTGTTGGTCCACCCACATAAATACTTTAAATGATATAAGTGCACAATAGTTGTAAGCATACTATATTTGGATTTTGGATATAATGCCTTTTTGGTTTTCTCAAGTAATTCAACAAACTTATCTAAAGTTGAGGTTGAAGTTGAAGTTGATGCATTCACCAATGGATGAGAATGGGAAGTTGGTATGGATGGTAATTGTGTGAATGCATCATGTAACATGCCAAACATATCATGATAAAAACTATTATCATCTAGATTGGAAACGGATGCATGAGATGTAGATTGAGATGTAGATTTTTTATTACTCTCTCCATGATATATCCGGTTATCATAACCACGTTGAAAGCCATAGCGCAACAAGTGATTAAAGACCGTATGTGTAGCAAATCTCAAAGTGTTAAAACATTTAATATAAGAACACGATATCTTGTCATCCATAAATTGAAAATTTGCTTATACAAATTCAAGAAATATATTAACTCCACTGATATATTTACCACTTGCTCTTGATTTACAATACATCCATGTCTTGTCCATCATAGATTTTTTCACTAGCTGATTTTTTTACTTGTTGGCGCCCTAAATTTAAATCTAAAACAAATAAATGAACAAATAGTGGCAGCAAATTTTTAGTGCCAATTTTGTTGGAGCGAAGAAATGGCGCCAAAGAGGAGGAGGCTTGAGGGTTGGCGGCAAAGAGGAAGAGAGGAGGTTTGGCGCCAAAGAGGATGAAGAGAGGAGGAAGACGGGTGTGTTTTTTAATTTTCATTGATTTTTTTGTAATTGATGTAAAGTATAGAAGGTTTTGTGTCTTTTGATTTTAAATTATGTACTCATACAAACAATTATTTATGACACTATGATAAAAATTAATAATTTTATATAAATAAAAGTTTCATTTAATAAAATTAGTAACATAATTAAATAATTTTATATCATGAAATCAGAATTTTTAATATAATTTAATAATTTGATATGATATTATTAATTAAATTAATAATATAATTATTTTGTTATTTAAAATAGTAATATTATTATTTTAAATTATGGCCTGTGCGGTTGAGCCGCACGGCCTCCATGGTTGTGCTGCACAAGCATCTGCGGTTGAGTGAAATATTACCTCTATTACTATATAACTACCACTACTACTAGTAAATATTACTACTATCGCCTGGTATCCATGGCTCGGTCAATTTGTATACCAATGTCTGTGCTCTTCTTAAAGCTATAGATGAGCAATTTGTAGCGTCGGATAAATCTTTGGCTAGTACCCTCATTATGCAATTCTCTTTCATGAGACTCACTATTGTCCATGGTGTGCGCGAGCACATCATGCGGATGTGGGACATTGCAGCTCAACTAAAGAATCTGGAGTTTGAGATGTCCAAGTCCTTCCTTGTGCACTTTATTTTGAACTCTCTCCCTCATCCCTATGGTCCTTTTAAGATCTCATACAACACACATAAGGAGAAATGGTCTATCAATGAATTAATGGCCATGTGTGTATAGGAGAAAGGAAGGCTATTGATGAAGATGAAGCAAGGTTCTGTTAGTGCATATGTGGTAGTGCAAGAGAAGAAGAAGAGCAAATCCAAGCTAAACCCCAAGGGCACAAAATTAAAGGCGGAAATAAAGAAAGAGTTCAAGTGTTTCTTCTGTAAAAAGAAGGGACACATGAAGCAGAATTGTGCCAAGAACAAGCGGTGGCTTGAGAATAAAGATATGAAAATCTCATTAATCTATTATGAATCTTGCATAACTGACATTTCTCATGATATATGGTGGATTGACTCTGGTTGTACCATCCACATTACGAATGTGTTGCAGGGCTTGCAAAACCTAAGGAAGTCGGTGGATCGTGAACAACTCATCTATTTAGGCAACAAGATGGGCTCACGAGTAAAGGCCATTGGTGATTGCGAACTCATATTAGCAAGTAGGTATGTCTTGAAATTGGAGAGAGTATTTTATGTACCTATGTTTTCTAGGAAGTTAATTTCCGTTTCAAAACTTGTACAATTCAATTACTCTTTCCAATTTAGTAATAAAATAATATTATTTTATGGTTCAAATGTCGTTGATTATGGTCCATTATTGGATGGATTATATATATTACTTTACAAGATAATGTTTGTATGAATGCAACACATATAGGGGTTAAAAGAAGTGTCATTGAGGAAAATTCTTCCATATTGTGGCACTGGAGATTAGAACATATCTTCATAAAAAAATAGAAAAATTGGTAAATGATAGGGTACTCGATACTCTAGACTTTACTGATTTTGAGACTTGTATAGACTACATTAAGAGAAAGCAGACCAACAAGATTCAAAAGGGTGTTAGGAAGAGTTCAAAATTGCTAGAGATCATACATACGAATATTTGTACTCTAGGTATAGACTCGTATATTTATAGTTATTTCATCTCATTTATAGATGACTATTCATGATATATGTATCTCTACATCATTCGCCATAAGAACGAGGTATTGGATGCCTTTAAAATTTTTAAGGCAGAAGTAGAAAAATAATGTAATAAACAAATAAAAATCGTAAAGTCAGATAGAGATGGAGAATACTATGGAAGGTGTACAGAGGATGGACAAACACTAGATTCATTTGCAAAGTTCCTTCTAGAAAATGTGATTGTTGCCCAATATACCATACCTGGTTCACCTGACCAGAATGGGGTAGTTGAAAGAAGGAACATGACCTTACTTGATATGGTCAGGAGCATGACGGCTAGCTCCAAATTGCCTAAATTCTTGTGAACTGAAACTCTCAAGACGGCAGGGTACATTCTAAATAGGGTTCCAACTAAAACAGTAGCCAAAACATTTTCGAGTTATTTAAAGGTTGGAAACCTAGTTTAAGACATGAACGTATTTTGGGTTGTCCTGCAAAGATAAGGGTTTACAATCCATGGGAAAATAAAATGGATCCAAGAACCGTAAGTGGATACTTTGTCGGTTATACCGAAAAGTCTAAAATATACCGGTTTTATTTTTTATCTACTACACTAGATTTGTGGAATCTAAGAATGTTAGATTTCTAGAGAATGACTTGATTAGTGGGAAGGATAACTTTTGAGATTTAACTCTTGAAAGGGACCCATCAAGTATCCCATCAAGTTCAAGTACCAGGTTGATTGTCGTCCAAAATGACTCTCAAATGCCTGTAGACACAAATCAGAGTATGAGTAATAACCAAGAAATTCCAAACAGCTGACCAAAATCAAATTGGTCAACCTTCTCCTACGAAGAATGTTAAACCTACATTAAGGAGATCTACTCGAGAGAGAAGGTCAGCTATATCTGATGACTATGTGGTATACCTTCAAGAATCTGATTATAACGTCGGAGCCATAGAGAATCCAGAAACGTTTTCACAAGCCATGAGTTCTAAAGACTCAAACTTATGGCTAAACGCCATGAAAGATGAGATGGACTCTATGAGGAGCAACGGTGATGAGATCATCAAGATCGCAAGGAATTCACAAAATCCAACTCAAGTTCCAGTTGGGCTGGTGACAAAGGCCCGAGTTAAAAGATTCAAAGAAATATTGAATATCTTAATTTAGGGGGGTTTACAATAAGAAATTGGAGTCCAAATAAATAAAGAACCAAAAGAGGTCTTAATTATGCTCATACGAGTTCAGTTGGAAGAATAAAAGACCAAAAACTATCTAAGATCAAGGGAGGACGAAAATAAAGAAAAATAACAGCAAGACTTGATCAAAATAGTTTGGTTTATTTAGTTTCCTAATTTTTATTTTTATTTTTTTATAATTTATATTTTAATTTCATAATTCTATATTGTTTTGGGAGTTACTAAATTTTTAATTGCCAATTAAGTCTTTACCTTTAGGCTATAAATAGGCCATTACACAATGTGTATAGCGAGAACACTTTTGAAGAGAATTAATAAAATTGTGAGGGTTCTTCACACAGGTCTTGTTCTTTTGAGAACTCTGAATTTATTCAAGATAAGAGTCTTGTTTAGTTCTTTGACTTATCAATCTAGGTTTCGAACCACTTAGGTTGTGGCGTCATTCATTCTATCTTTATAACAAGATTCTTGATCTAGTGAGAAACGGGTTTAAGGTCATATATCTTAAATTCTTCCTCCTTTAGGGTAACGGTTGAGGTCTTTAATTCCACCAGTTCAAATAATTCGTTGGGACGATTTTCTTTGGGCTAAATTAATTGTTCGTAAGTTCTAGGGTTTCTACACCCAACGGGTTCACATCAAACGGAGTCTGGGATCTTATAAAATTGCCAAATGGGATAAAACCCATCGGATGTAAATGAGTCTTCAAAATTAAGACAGATTCATTGGGCAATATCGAGAAATACAAGGCTAGACTTGTTGCTAAATTAATCACCCAAAGGGAGGGAATCGACTACTCGGAGACATGTTCTCCGGTATCCAAAAAAATTCTCTCTGCATCATTCTAGCGCTTGTTACATATTTTGACCTAGAATTGTAACAAATGGATGTGAAAATGGCTTTCCTTAATGGGGAACTAGAGGAAGAGGTTTACATGTGTCAACCTGAAGGATTCTCCTCTAGTGGTAGTGAGCATTTGGTATGCAAACTCAAGAAATCCATATACGAGCTGAAACAAGCCTCCCGTCAGTGGTATTTGAAATTCCACAATGTAGTCACTTCATTCGGTTTTGAAGAGAACGTTGTGGATCAATGCATATACCTCAAGATTAGTGGGAGTTGATTCTGTTTCCTTGTCCTTTATGTGGATGATATATTACTTGCCACCAATGATAAATGAATGCTATATGAGGTGAAACAGTTCCTCTCTAAAAACTTTGAGATGAAAAATTTAGATGATACATCTTATGTTATCGGTATAAAGATACATCGAGATAGATTTCATAAGATTTTGGAACTATCTCAAGAGACTTACATCAATAAAGTTCTTAAGAGATATAGGATTGAGAACTGTTCACCAAATATAGCTCTGATTGTCAAAGGGGAAAAGTTCAATTTGGACCAATACCCTAAGACAGATTTGGAAAGGGAACAGATAGTTAACATCCCATATGCTTCCGTTGTTGGAAGTTTCATGTATGTACAAGTTTGCACAAGACTTGATATAGCACATGCTATGGGGATGTTAGGTAGATATCAAAGTAACCTGGGTTTGAAATATTGGAAGACTGCAAAGAAGGTGTTGAGATATCTACAAAGCACCAAGAAACACATGCTTACATATAGAAGAACCGACAATCTGGAAGTAGTCGGGTATTCGGATTCGGACTTTGCCGGCTGTGTTGATTCCCAGAAATCAACGTTGGGTTATATCTTTATGATAGCCGGTGGAGCCATATCGTGGAGTGGTGCTAAGTAGATATTGACTGCGACCTCTACTATGGAAGTTGAGTTTGTGGAGTGTTTTGAGGTTACGTCACACGCGATGTGGCTTAAGAGTTTCATATCCGGATTTAGGGTTTTAGATTTTATACCTAAACCATTATGTATATTTTGTGATAATTCAGTTGCTATATTTTTGGCTAAAAATAATAAGAGTGGTAGTCGAAGTACGACATAAAATACTTAGCCATTAGGGAAAGAGTGTTGAAAAATAAAGTTGTAATCCAACAAATTAGTTCTGATTGTATGTTGGCCGATCCTTTAACTAAAAGCATGTCACCAAGTAGGTTTAGGGATCATATTGTAATATAGGTTTATTGTCTTATTTAAATGAAACTCAGAATTGAATTTTGTCAATAAAATTGTGCACATATTGTTGTTTTGAGATAAATTCATCAAGTTTGAATCTCGAATAAACGCTTTTAGAGGACTTGTCGTCGTGACTCATGTACTCAATTTTCATACAAAGTTAACTTGATTTTGATTTCAAGTCGGTTTGTTAGGTCAAGTGGGAGAATGTTAGGAATTTTAAAATTCAAATCCTATGAATGAGAGTTAATGCATTCAAAATAAAGTTAATGGGGAAAATATAATCGAAAAAGAATTAAATATGATGAATAATGGAAGAGATTTGAATTGGGATGCATTTGGCCACATTTAGGTGTTCTATTCGAATCTCTACACAATTAATCTTGTTTTTGGTTATGAATATTTGATTAAATCCTCATTATGACCAGCAATATTTTAGGGGTGACAATTATGGTGTTTTAAAGACTCTTTGATGATTGAGAGGCTATATAAATCCCCTCCTAGTGCATTGGGTCCTTAAATCTAATTTCAAGTCCCATATCATCTATTGAGAGAAATTAAGGGTTTAGAAAGCTTGTGCATGCCATTTGGTGTTATCGCAATTGTCGAAGATCGTCAGAATCCGTGAACGTTCCAAAATCACATTGGCACCGTACAATTGTCAAAGATTATCGAAATCGAGAATGACTGGAGATATATTCAATCCTTCTTCTCGAATTATTTTTCACTATTGTATTTGGTTTGCAATATAGGATCTAACATCTTAATATAGAAAAGGTGACTCAGCATCTTTACAGGAACGATTTCACTGCCAATACAATTGGATTTGTCACGGTAAACTACTGTTACAACATACCTGCAGAGGAGGTCAAGTTCTGTTAGTAAGGGAATAAATGGTGCCGAACTATGACCATCGAAACTTGTAGTAGAGAATGGTGGCAAATGTTGTTGCTCCTTAAATTGTTTTTAACTTACTATAGGATCATGGTATAGCATCTCTTTGGCAACATTCAATGTAGAAGGCCCAAGTGCGTTTGTCCCAATAGATGAACAAGTTAGTAGAATTGGAAAAAATGCAGACTGGGCTCACCACTACTTGATCGTTTCATGGATGTCTTAAATTTGGCATATACACCCTTGTATGCAAATTGGGGATCGCCAATTGTTTAACATGAAGGTCGAGTACAATGTGTTGCACTACTAGTTTGATCAATTTACAAAGATAATGGATAATAGCCAAACTCGAAACTGTTACTTGCCTCCCAACTACTAAAACGTCAAAAATTAGTACGTGACTTGGGCCTTCCAATTCAAAGGATACATGTGTAGAGACGGTTGTTTGTTATTCTGGAGGAGTGAGGCATCGTTAAACAATTTTAAGTTTTGTTGGAATCTGAGATACAAGAGCTCTAAAAAGCAAGTAATATTATTTAAAAATTTCTTTTATTTGTCGTTGACTCCTAAATTGTAGCGACTCTATCAATCGACGACCATGGTGGAGCGCATGATTTAGCATACATCACACATTGCAAAAGACTGAGTTATGTTTCACCCGTCAAATGCACAGTAGGGGTGGATATTTGACTTAACTTATCCTGATTTTGCAATGGAGTCTCATGACATAAAGTTGACTCTTTGAGCAGATGGATGTGCTCTGTTGGTCCATGGGGAAGAATTATTCATGTTAGCCAGTTATTTTGACTCTATACAACCTTCCACCTAGCATGTGCATGAAGGCACCGTACATGTTGCTGACACTAGTTGTGCCTGGTCCATGCAATCTAAAGAAGTTGCTTAGTTGCTTGATGTGGACATGCAGCCATAAGTGGAGGAGTTGCAATTATTTTAAAACAAAAGAGTTCAAACACTATAGAAAAAACCCATTTTAGTGACGGATTTAGGGACAAAAAATTCAGAAAAATTCTTCGCTAAAATTTTTAGCAATGGATTTTGTGACGAAAATATTTTCCTCGCTAATGACGCATTGCAAAAATTTATCAACAAAAGCGGCGGATTCGTCGCCAATTTAGTGACAAAAAAATTTTTATCGCTAAAATCCATCGCCAATTTAGCGACAAAAATTTTTGTCGCTAAAATCTGTCGCCAATTTAGTTACAAAAATTTTTTTGTGGCTAAAATTTATCACCAATTTAGCAACAAAAAATATTTCATCGCCAAAATCCGTCACCAATTTAGTGACGAAAGGTACAATTCGTCGCTAATTAGTGACGAAAACTTTTCGTCGCTAAAATCTGTTGTTAAATTTAGTGACAGATTTCTTTTTCGTCGCTAAATTTAGTAATGAAAATCTTCTTTCGTCGCTAAATTTTGCGACGGATTTATATGTCGTCTTAAAATTTAACAACGGATATATTTTTTTAGCGACGGATTAATTATCCATTGCTAAATTTAGAGACAGATTTCATTTTAGCGGATTTCTTCCAATTTAGCGACGGATATTTTTTCCGGATTTTTTTTTTGTCGCTAAATAATTTGGTGCAAAGAATTTCTTTGCTAAATTTAGCCACAAATTTAGCGACGAATTTAAAATTTAAGAAAAAAAAATTTCGTTATTTTTTCATATTTTGGCCTATAAAAAAAATGTTGTCCTGTTCAACGTAAACCTGATAACTCATCAATATCTATCCAATCCGATATTATTTAGAATCCAACCAATAACTTATCAATATCCAATTCAACTAATAAACCATACAAAAAATCAAAAAAATTTTCATTCCAACCAACATATATATGGAATTCCAAAATGAAAATGTCAATAACATCCGATAATGAAAATGTCAACGGATAATTAATAGTTTCATAAATTACACGTAACATAAAAACAAAATCAAATAAATATAAATATAGTCAAATATCAAACATCCAGAAAATAATAATAATAACATTAATATTAATATTGTCCAATATTCAATATCCAATAATAACATCAAATGAACAACCACCCACCACCCACCACCCACCACCCACCATAAGTCATTATCCTGATCTTCATTATGGACAACCGTCAGTCATTATCATTATCCTGGTCTTCATTTCATCAGTAGGAGGGGTCATAGTAGGAGGCAAAGAAGCGTCAATCATTATGCTGGTCTTCATTATCGGGGTTGGGGTCATCAGGGTCATCAGCAAGAGGCAAAGAAAGGGGAACCTGACGGAAGAAACCGACTTGCATCCAATTTGAGGTGCTGTAAAATAAGTTGTTGTGTTATCTCAAGTGATTGTCTGATTTCTTTGATTTCTTCATCTTTTTTTGCAAGTTGTACTTTGATTTCTTTGTCTTTCAATGCAAGTTGCGTTTTGAGGTTATGCACTTCTTTATCTAGTTGCATTTCTTTTCTTGAAGCGATCGCGGTAGAAGATGGACCTGGTGTGTACATTCTGCTCAATGATCCTATCCCAAGTATTCTTCCCCTTTTTATCCCACTAGATGCCTCTAACCACAAAGCCATACTATCAACAGATGGCTCAGATGAGGCATCATGATCAGCACTACTCGAATTAGTCAGCAGAAGTTCATTATATTTTTCCTGTATTATTATGACAGAAATCAAAATAAAATAAAATAAAAGTACAATAAAAATATAAGAATAAACAATTACAAGGTCATGAATTCAACTAATTGATCATGCATGATGGAACAATTACAAGCTGTCATATTGCATTATTGCCATCGCCTAAAAAGAACCTATCACAAAGTGATTCAAAAGAAGGTTATGGTAATGGGCAGAGCTACTATACTAAGAGAAAGAGAAAGAGAACTCAAAAGTCAAACATGTCAAAACAAGGTTTTTGCCGGGGAAATTGCATTCTATTTTTCTAACATGGAGGTGTCCCAAGTATAATATAAACAATATATATATATATATGACTAGAGAGAATAATTCAGAAAGCTAAATTGTGCTTGATATTATAAGTACTTAACTCATGCTATAATCATAGACAAAACTCATGCTATAACCTAGAATTTTTCCTTGTAGTGGTAATTTATATCAAAACTTAAAATTTATCTCTTTTAAAAAGGAAATATGTCAATTACAGTGTAACAAAAATCTTATCATACATAAAAATATATTCAATTAAAAGAATAATTTGCACTGGGTTGGTAGCTATGCTACGAAATAAAATTACATTCAAAGGCGGAAAATCTAAGCTTTCTTGCTTGACTCATAACACCTTAGACTAAGTTGACAATTGCTCTTTGCAACCATATTAAATGACCGCCATAGCTACTTGACAATAAAAGTAAGTTTTACTGAAAAAATTTTCTAAAATGGTTTTGGTTCTGATCCAAATTTGGTTTGATATAATTTTTTTAGTTTCAATGATTTTTACCCATTTTTACTATTCTTTCATGGTTTGATTTTAATACTTATTCTTTCATGGTGTTAAAATTGGACAAAAATCATTTTCATGAATTGTGGTTCGGTGCTCCATAAATGAAAATTTGAGCATGTCTAATTAAATAAATGCCAAAGTTTATATTGCATATATCCGATGGTACACTAGACCACAGTCATTTCAAAGCAATAAATCAATAAAACAGAAAAAAAAAAGTCAGTAATTTCTTTTGATATCCGATGGGTCCTAAGTATAATATAAACAATTCTGGGTGTTATCTTGCTATCTTTTCATTAGAGAGGCTTATGCCCGCCGCTAAAGAAGATTTCTGAATTGGTGTCTCAGTTTCAGATGAGTTTCTTCTCTCAAGAACTTACTGTTCTATTTTTTTACACCACAACTTTGAAACATAGACCCCCACCTATATATTATTGTCAACCTAAGATTATTATGCACCACTTTTTTATCTTCACCAGCTACAAAATTGGTAAATAAACAATCAAGAGAAAGAGAGAGTCCTTTGATATGCACAAAAATTAGACAATATCAAGGGTAAAGTGAAAGAGATTATGTTTCAGTCTCAAATTTGATTGATTTGGGAGTTTATAGTGATTCATACATGTTTTTTTCAAGTGACCTAGGGATTGACAAAATTGTTCCTAACCATATGAACAGGAACTTGTCTAGCTAATTTTGAGTGTCAATTATATGAAAGGAAGTACACCATTAAAGCTAAGAAACACTTAAAACAAAAAATCATGTTCTATAGTTCGATTTGAGTAATAAATTTATTGGCAGGATCACAAGTTTATAATACATGAAATGGCAACATGTTAATGGTCTGGATTCACCAAAGCTGATGAATTGAACCAAACTTTGTTGAGAAAAACCCCAACAAAATATGTCATTTTCTTTGGTCATTTTCACAAAGGGAAGAGCCAAAAATCAATCTATTCATCTACACTTTCTGGGAAACAGAAAGAACTTTGAAAGAAAAATGATGGCTACCCAAACTTATAATTATCACTCCCTAGGTCCAAACCTGGAAAGTTCTACCACTAGAACATGATCATACCTCCTAGGTTAGCCTATAAAATTTCCTATTACCATTACCAATGGGAATCCACCAGCCAACACCCAAAATATCCTTTCCTCATTTTCTCTGATAAGATTCTATGGATGCAAAATCCAAAAGCAATTACTTTGAGTAATAAAATTCAAAATTATAATGTATGCTTGGGGGAGGGAAGACCATTTAGATTATATCATATTGTATTAAAAAAGGGAGGAAAAAATAGATGCATGTATATTTACTGGAAAGATAACGTGCAAGAGAAGGAGAAATCTAGGCCTATGGAATTGCAATTTTAATTGTCAAAGTTTCAATTACATACCGATATTACTTTTGCTCTCTCCCCACTCCATGTGTTGTCCTTCTTTTGAAATGTTCGCTCAAAATTGTCGATATATGATGGCTCAAATCCCTTTTCCTTGGCCTGTAAAAAATTTTAAAAAAATCATTTAAAGTTACCAATAATAATGAAATAGTAAAAAAAAATTAAATGAATTAAATAAAAATATAAGTATTTGCAATAGTTACCAATCTTTTTCTATGTTCATCGACATTGATTGACCCCCTCGTGTAAGTGGTAGATTGTCACGCCCCAAACCGGGGTCGTGAGCAACTGCCTGTTACCCTGAATGTTGGCTGTATTTTTACAGAAAATTGGACAGAATCTCCCCATATTTCGGAGGTCTCCCAAGTACAATTTGACCTGCATATCAACATTCATCCTATAAAATAAACAAATGGTCATCCCGGCCTCTCCAAGTTCAAACAATCCCACTGCCAAACATCCAGAGTAATGCAAGGCTATATAAATGTCTAACAGTCCCAACCACAAACCTCTATTGTCATTCCCAACAAAAACATGAGCAGTCGCCACACCGAGCGGACCTAAATTCTACACATATATAAAATAAATTCTCAAATTATTTTTAAATATTCACAAATGCCTCAATACAATGAAATAAATCAATACGAGGGTTTCATGAATAAATGTCCATAATTTATACAATCATCCCATAAAAAATTAGATAAATATATTGGTCAAACTAAAATCTCCAATACATAACGATATCACCAATCATCATAGCGGAAGAGATGAAAATATCCATACCCAAGCCCAGTGATATCACGTTCGCGTCACAATTATACAAACCCAACAATACTTTCTCGGTCCAATACTAATCCTGTAGGAAAGAAAACGATGGGTGAGTATCTATGGGGGGATACTCAGTAAGTGAGGTGATTAACATCATACTATCAATATCGAGGGTGAACTTGGAGTGTCAAAACATGAAACACAATATCAAGTGTGGGAAAAATAACGTGTTGTTTCAACAAATCAGATATCATCAGGCACACATTTGAAAATAACATATGCATTCTATGTTGAAATCAATTCATAAAGAGCCAGCCAATCAAACAACCCCGACAATGGTCTACCTCGACCAAGGACGGTGCATTGGGGGTTTTTCCAAATGCAAGTATTAAATAATGGCTATCTGTCCCAATATTGACCACAGACTACTCCAACTAGCCTGTAAATAATAATAATGTATATATAACTAGTCGACTGTGTATGGTGCCCCCGCCTGGTGCTAGACGGAGCCGTACTCAACGTCCTCTCCGATGAGAGTCAACCTGAGATACCCATACACATGACGATCTGGCGGATACATCCGGCCGAAGCGTATTCGGACACAAGGGGTGCCTCTACCAGATGTCCTTCGTAGCTACGGATACTATAAGAAACATATCACAATATCATATCGGCTAGGCATATAGCCCCATGCATCATATCATAACGTCGGCCGGGCATACAGCCCAAATATATAAGTAAATCCATTTAAAACCATGTGTCAATGCAATGGAAGTATTAAAACATGTCAATATGTCGAAAATGTGGCACAATATTCAGTTATCAAAACTCATGGATGTATATCTATAAAGTTAAAAATTAAGACACTCCAAAGGTCACAAAACATTTAATAAAATATTCGAAAATTTTAACAATCATACATTTACAGAAACATATCATTTAAAAAGTATTTTTAAAACATAGTTTTTAATCAATAGCGAATGTCAAAGTCCCACTCACAGTTCAGGAAGGGTGATCACTCCCTATTTTCAAAACGAATCAGATTTGACTGCTCGAGTCTTCAAAAAAAAAAAGATCAACCTAATCAAATTATCAAAATTTAATATCAATTTCTCAAGCACCTATAGGATTTATCCATTTTCAAAATACTGAGATCGTATTTAGATTGTCTATATGCAAAATAACTTACAATGAAAACGATTTCAACCATCCCTTAGCTCTGATCACCATTTTTAAGCTACCCTTCTTCATATATACCATTTTGCCAATTAACAACTCAAAACAACCTAAGAAAGACATGAAATGTACAATATCCTCCACTTTACGGCTCATTTCATTCCAACCCTACAACACAGATACTTTCATGCATATTTCAAAGTCTAACTCTAAGGGAAACTATTCGAATTTACTCGACATGATTTTATGATTCTATAACATGCTTCTTTCGTTTCAGACCATCTAGTTTCTATAACATTCTATACTTAACCTTCAAAATCACATATAATCATTTCAGAAATTGTTCTCTATTCGCATTCTACTTACACTCTAAACATATACAGAATCTTTCATCTTAAATTCAATCCTAGATTCATTCAATTTATCAATTAGAGCCGAAATCTCTTCACCTAGGGTTTTCTCGAAGCGTGGAGTTTCGTCCAAATGTCTCTTCGGTCACTCCAAAGTTTGTAGTGTTTCTTGCGTGGAGGTTCGTGGGCTGTCACGGGCTCACGAGCCGTCGCGGGCTCGTGGGTTCGGGGGTCAGCGGGCCAGTGGGTTTCGGCTAGCAGGCTCGCTGGTCTACGAGCCAGTGGGCTAGTGGGCCAGCAGTCCTGCGGGCTGATGGGCCTACGGGCTGGCGGGCCTACGGCTGATGGACCTGCTACTGATGGGCCTACGGGCTTATGGGCCTGCGGCTGGTGGGCCTGCGGCTGGTGGGCCTGCGGCTGGAGGGCCTGCGGGCTTGCGGTGACTCGCGGGCCGTAGTGGCTTGCTGGTTGGTGCTCGTGCGTTGGCTCGCGCTGGTGGGCGCTGGTGCGCTAAGGCGCGCTGGAGCGCGCTTGTGCGCTGCTGCGCGCCCGTGTGCTGGTGCGCGCTCGTGCGCTCGTGCACAGGCACACTGTGGCGAGCTTGAACTGTGGCGTGCTCGCGTGCAAAGGCGCTGGGTTGCACTCGTGGAGGCTCGCGGGAGGAGATCGCGAGAGGGAGAGAAAGAAACAGTGGGATAGAGAGAGAAAGAGACAGTGGGTGAGAGATAAAGAGAGAAAGAGAAGTGGGTGAGAGACAGAGAGAGACGGGAGAGAAGTAAAGAGAGAGGGTGGCGGAGGAAGGTGCGAAGCAGCGGCGGAGGAAGGCGCGGAGCAGCGGCGGAGGGAAGAGAGGCGCTGCGGGAAGATGAAAAGTCGAGAGAGTGAGAGAGAGAGAGAGAAAAAGGGGTTAGGGTTTTAACCCTAATCCCAAATTGGGGACGTAGCGTTTTGCCCCAAAACTTTGCGTCTCTAATCCTTTTTTTTTTTTTTTTTTGATGTTACACAGATGCTTGCCCGGAATTACAAGATCTATTCCTTTTATTCTGTTCACTTCTTTTTTTGCCGTCGTCGGACTCCCAAATTGCCAACATTCTTACCCAATTTTTCTCCATGATGCAATTCGGTTTCTTCCGATATGTTTTGCCTTTGTTGATCACATTTCGAATGTAATCGCCGGCTTTTTTTTTTTAATTTCTTCTTATCTCAGTCTCTTCTGATTCAACCCAACTAAACCTCCACTGCAAAAAACAAAAAAACAATTATCTTAATTAAGGCATTAACTTTAGTTGATGTATCAAATGAAAGATAAAATTTACCTTAAATTCTCTCCACCATAATTCTTTTGTTTCATTCTCCGTGCTTGTGTAATTCATTGATATCCCTCCCCAATGATTATTAACAATTTTATTTATAATACGCACCACATATATTAGGTTTGAGAATCTAGATATGAACAATTTATAAATGAGCAATGATAAATAAATAAGATAAATTAAAGAACCATATATATAAATAAAATAAACAAATTAAGTAAAATTTTAAAATTAAATTCTTACGAATCTCCACAAGCGGATATGATGTTTCGCCTATCCTCTATAGTTGTATCCCTCACATCATTTGATTGTTGCACTGAAGGTGCAACTGATGGGGCTAAAGCAGAAGAACAGGGGGAAGGGGACGGCGAATGGGAAGGAGAAGGGGAAGTGCTTGATCTTCCTTGTGAAGTTCGAACGTGTCCTCTACGTTTATACTAACAAGCATAAATGTTAAACAAATGACAAAAATAACAATTGCATGTTTTAATAATACATAAGAAAGGGCATGAAGAACTTACCATATTCAAACTTTTGTAGCTGACAAAATATTACCAAGAGTCCAACTACCTAGCCCAAATTATCTACAAAAAGAAAGCAAAGTATTAGGTTTGAGATGCCAACATGGTTTAAAATTAGAGAAATACAAAATTAGTGAATGACAAAAGTATAAGCATATGTGTAGATAAATAAATAAATGATGTATAATAAAGATAATTATATCATAAGGAAGCAAATTGAAATGTATTACATTGAGCATATCTATGTGTACAAAACTAAACTTACCCGGTTTCAAAAATCAAAATTTTCATTGTTATCTCGACTTTCACATTCATCTCCATCACCATCCCCATCCCCATCCCCATCCTCATCCTCATCCTCATCCTCATCCTCTGTATGAAAATCTGATTCTTCATCGTCATCCCCACAAATTTCATTTGGATCCACATCTATAATTGCTCCACATGGATCTCGTAAAGTTGGAATATCATATTCCTCCGTTTGAATCGTGTTAGTAACTTCTTCTTATTGATATGCTATATCAACCCAATGCTCTTCAATTTTTTTCCGTGCTTTTGTTTTGCATATAGCCCACCAATCAGTTTTGTCACGTTTCAAACT
The DNA here is from genome assembly GCA_033439265.1 of Dillenia suffruticosa. Taxonomy (NCBI): domain Eukaryota; kingdom Viridiplantae; phylum Streptophyta; class Magnoliopsida; order Dilleniales; family Dilleniaceae; genus Dillenia; species Dillenia suffruticosa. Next base: position 9,298,367 of record JAVTVX010000018.1, on the reverse strand, counting down.
AAGATATGATGCATAATATACTTGAATTCCTTGCTGTGCCAATATAAATGGTTCATATTTCTTATACTTCTTCTTATGATTTATTTCAACCAAATTATACTTTGGATGCACCTTCATCCCTTTGATGGGGTCAAACTAATTGCATTTAAATAATATCACTCGCAATTATACTCTAGGATACTCTATCTCTATGATTTCATCCAATAAACCATAAAAATCATCTTTTATACTTCCATTATTGGATGACCGAACACATACCCCACGATTCATTGTGGCTTTTCTAATTCCATATTCTTGGGTGTGAAAATTAAACCCATTTATAAAATATGATGGCCAAGTTCGTACAAATGAATTTGGACCCCATGATAGATGATATAACAATCCTTATTCAACTTGATTATCATTGGCATGAACCTAAAGGAAAGTGATTAAACTATTATTGTTAAGTAATGATTATAAAAACAAAATATAATGGGAACTTGGTAGATAGGTAACTTACATATGTTTTGAACTATGTTGCAAATTCCTCATCACACAGATGATCAAACTCCTTGTTAGGTAGTTTCGAAAATGAGTTTTGAAAAATCTTATCATAAAGTACCACTTATCTATTATATAAATTTTTTACCCAAACAAAATATGTAAGGACTACTCACATTTCTTGACTAGTTAAAACTATATACTTACTCGAAATATGGTCTCACTTTTGGACAGTTCAATAAAATATATGTATGGGCTACTCGCAATTCTTGACCAGTTAAATTTTTCTCTTACATGCCCCATTAGTTTGACCAAGATAATTGAAAATAGAAAATGACAAAGAATTGGGATCGATAGGGCTCTCATTATTTCTTCCTGGTTTTCGCCTCTTGCACTGTATGTGAGGCTCAAAATAATACGATGCAAACGTTGTCACTTCCTTCACAATATATGCATTAACAATAAAGGCTTTGACCCATGCCTTATTCTTCACTTTTTTCTTCAAATGATATAAAAATCTAATAAGAAAAAAATAAGAAGATTATAAAAGGAAATCTATAAAAAACTATTATTTTGAAACAAATAAGATAAATATTTCACCTCTCAAACGGATACATCCATCGAAATTGGACGGGACTTGCAACTTTGGCCTCATAAGGCAAGTGAACTAAGAGATGTTCCATTGAATCAAAAAACGATGGAGGAAATATCCTTTCTAAGTTGCATATAATAATTGGAATATCTTTCTCTAGTTTCTCCAGGCAAAATTTGGTAAAAGTTTTTTAAACGCAATTAGAAGTAGTCTTTCCATAAATATGTGACAATCATGATTCTTCAAACCTGTTAACTTGCTTTCCTTCAAATCGACACATCTCCCAAGGTTTGAAGTATATCCATCAGGAAACCGCACCATTTTCAACCACTCACAAACAATCCGTCTTTGATCCTTGTTCAATGTATAAACTGCCTTTGGCTTTGGTCTCTTACTACTTGCATCCACATCTAGTGTAAACCGATTACAAACAACTCTGATATATTTTCTTGCACTCAAGTTATCTTTTGTTTTTCCAGGAATATCCATGACAGTATTTATGACATTATGAAAAACATTCTTTTCAACATGCATGATATCAAGATTATAACGCAGAAGATGGATTTTCCAATATGGTAAATCCCAAAATATACTCCGTTTTGTCTATTTATGCGTACTTCCATATCCAATAGTGGTACCATGAGGGTCTTCAATAGCAGATAGAAAGTTATGCACTTGTTCCCAAATTTGATCACCGGTCAATCTCAGGGGTGGAGGTGCTTTTTCAACCCTATTTTTTATGAACTCAACTTTATTTCTTCTGAATGAATGATTTAGTAGCAAAAATTATCTATGACAATCAAAATAGCTTGCCTTCTTACCATATTTTAATCTGAATGATTTTGATTTCTGCATACATATTGGATATCCTAAGATCCCAGCTGTACTCCACCCAGATAACATGCCATAAACTGGAAAATCATTTATCGTCAAAAGAAGAAGAGCCTTCATTAGAAAGTTTTGATCAGAATGGACATCATATGTACAAACACCTTCATCCCATAGTTGTTTTAACTCTGCAATCAGTGGTTGCATATAAATATCTATTAATTGTTTTGGATTTTGTAGGCCAGGCACGATCAATGTCAGAAACATATATGGCATTTTCATACACATACCAGGGGGAAGATTGTATGGAGTTAAGATAATTGGTCAACATGAATACGTTTTTCCCAATTTGTCAAATGGAGCAAAACCATCAGCACAAAGACCCAATCTAATGTTTCAAGGCTCTTTTGCAAACTCAGGATATATTCTATCAAAATGTTTCCATGCCTCTGCATCTGAAGGATGATACATTAGACCCTCTTCTGTTTGATGGTTTGCATGCCACGTCATGTGTTCAACAGTGGCCTTAGATGCATAAAGCCTTTGCAATCGGGGGATTAAGAGCAAATAAAACATTTGCTTGTATGGTTTCCGCTTGTTACGACCCGTCCTCCTACTACTCTTGTACCTACATTGGTAACAAAATTTATAAAATTCTGCATTTTTATCGTCCCTCCAATATAACATACAACCCTGACTACATACATCAATCCTTACCATAGGAAGACCCAAGTCTTTCACTAACTTTTTCATATCGTAAAGATCACTTGGGATGATGTGATCACAAGGCAATACTTCTCGAATTACTTGAACAAATTCATTGAAGCATTCCTCAGACACATTATATTCTGCCTTGATATTTAACAGTTTTGCCATCACTGATAACTTAGTATGAGTGTCACAACCTCCCCACAAAGGTTCATCTGCAGCTTTCAATACTTTCCCAAACTGATCAGACAAAAAAGACTCATTACTTGCATTCTCATCAACACCTATTACTTCTACCTCCTGCGATGGTTCTGCATCACTAATATATACTTGTTCAAATATTGGAGCAGAACTAGTACTTGTATGGTTCGATTGTAAAACAACATTACCAGCAGTTGCATCAATTACCATTCTCTGATATGGGTTTAAATGGTCATAATCATATTCTCCTCTATTGGAAAATTGTCTACTTCTTCCATATTCTTCCTCAGATGTAAACAGTTCACCATGATAAGTCCAGTTATAGTAATTCAGAGTAAAACCAAATCTACAAAGATATTCCCTAAGTTTATCACATACATAAAACTTACCATTACTGCACTTTCTATAAGGACACCTTAACTTATTTCCATCCATGAACTCAACTTTACTACTAGCGAAATCCAAAAATTGTTCTAACCCAATACGAAACTCATCGGTCAATCCTCGATGGTCAGGTAAATTCTTATTATACATCCACACTCTATCATTTTGCATCATCTCTGTACGAATTAAAAAAAAAACAAAAGCTTTGAGAAGAGGTAACAGACTTATATGCAAGAGATATATTTGAACATATAGGCAAACTCTCAATTTATCCTTTTCATTTTTGCAAGAGAGAACTTTTAATGAAAAGGAAAGATAATTATGAGCAACCATTGTAAAAAAAATAGAGGTTTTATTTTTAAATCCTAACTTGGTAAGGAAACTAACCCATAGGAGTAGAGAAGAGTTATGAAGATGATCCCAAAACATATGTGGGTCAATTCCAAAAAAAAAAATGTGCTAAGAATTTAAAATAATCAAATATATACTAAGGATTAAGGCAAATATTTTTCATTTAATTCACAAAGGTACTCGCACCCAGCCTCGCATATTTAGGAAGACAAACAGTTAACCTACTTCAACATAGAGAATAATTGACTAAAAATTAACACCCATAAAATGCTACAGGATTAGGTTTAGTAAATAGTATCATTACTCAAGTCACTGAAAGGAGGGATTAGTATAAACTAGAGATATTACCTTAAGATTCCTAAGGAATAAAGGTGGAAAAGCTTGTTGAGGTGCTTTGGAGTGAGCATAATGTACAAGGAAAAATACCAAACTCAAAATTTGTTGACGCAGTTTGAAAAGTATTTATGGGTTAAATTAGTTAACAATATTTTAAAAATATATGATTTTAAAAATCTCTTAAAAACAAATGACGTTGCTCTTAGAGGTATATTGTCGAACATATTTTATGCGTTATTCGTACACTTACCTTATTTACCACAAATGACGTTGCTCTCAGAGGCATAGAGGCATATTGTCAAACATATTTCATGCATTATTCATACACTTACCTTATTTACCACTAAACATTTGATTGGACCAATTAGATTGATTTATATTTCCATCCAGAAGATGAGGTAGAGAAGAGAAGAGAGAGGGAGAGAAGACGAACCTGATAGATGAGTCGAAGAGAGAAAAGCCTTCGTCGATTTGTTTAGAGATGAAGCAGAGAGACAGAGAGACAGAAAGAGGATAAGATAAAGAGAGAAGGCTGTGTGTCAGTGAGAGGCGAACAAAAAAAGGCGAACCTAAATGAGGATGAAACCATCAGAAAAAAAAAGAAAAAAAAAGAAAAAAAAAGAGAAAGAAGATGAGGTGGAGAAGAGAAGAGACAAACCTGAGAGATAAACCGAAGAGAGAAAACCTTCGCTGCTAAGTTAATATGAGATGAGGTGGGAGCTGGTTGCTGCAATCGAGCATATGGCAACGACCGAAGATGACGATGGTCAGGGATGAAGGATGCAATGCGATGGAGAGAAGATGCAAGCGGCTAGAGGAGTTGCGGCAAGACTTAGGGTAGTCGTGTGTAAAAGAAAAACGAATCTAAGAACAACCCTAGATAGTACAACCCTTGATAGTACAAGTTCGCACTAAGCGACGGAATAATGAATCTGTCGCTAAACCCTAAGTCAGTGACGGGTTATGAAAACCGTCGCTAAATGAATTCTTCACTTATTTCTCACTTACCACTCACTTACTCTTATTCTCTGTTACTACTATCATCTCTAAATTTCTTTTTACTAATTTCCTAATAGTATTAGTATAAGAATTAAATATATTAGAATGCATTGTTTATTTTTTAGAATGAGCAAAAAAAATTGTTCTTCAGAAACACTTAGCAAAAGAAAGAAAGAAAGTAACAGATCCTTTTGATATTTTCATCTACTCCGATCTACTGATCTACTCCGATCTACTGATCTACTCCAAATGAATCATAGAACCGAATATTTTTAAAACTCTTCCATTGTTGATTTGTTTGAAAGTAATCTTGCAATTCAAAAATGAAAGAAATAAAATTAAATAGATTAATTTTCATTTACCAATAGATACCATGCATATCACCCAAGTCTAATTATGGGAGTGGACTCTGACTATGACTATAAAGCAAGAAATCTTATCAATTCCTCTCTCTGTTATTTAATTGATTCACCAATCTCGTATGTTTTAAACCAAACCAAATCAAATCTATGTTTTTAATATGAGAAGAAATTTTTGGAGCCAATTTTGTTCATTTGCCGCACCAAAATGAATTTAAACCTTTCCGTCAAAATTAATTTAACTACCGCTGTCAAAAATTAATAATAACCTTCGTGGGTCGCATCTCTCTACTAAATTAAAAATTTAAGAACATTAAGTAAGAGGGTTAAGTAAATAAAAAATTTAGGATTTGTTTGGGTTAAGTAAGAGGGTTAAGTAAGAGGGTTATAAGAGGTAAATGTTCTAATCATAGATCATCATAATCGTGCTAAAGATGTGGCTTGATTCCCATGCTTTGATTTTTTGAGTAATTGATTTTTGAGTAATTGTTAAAAGGAGATTAGTATTTCAATATTTAAAGTAACCTGTCTTAAACAAAAAACAAAAGTTTTTGAATAAAATGAAAATTTTTTGCTGTTTTGACATATTAAAATTTTTTAAGGGTTTCAAAAAATTTTGAATTAAAATGATAAAAGTAATTAATATTATTATAATTTTTAAATAATAATGTTAATAAATATAAATGAGTAATTTCTTAAAATTAAAAATGGAGTAATTAGTGCCGTCGCACGGGTGGCATGGCCGTGTGGAGCGTGCGGTCCCATGCGCGAGCGCCTTGGTGCCTAGGCTGGCATGGCCGGGAGCCCGCGCTGCCCTTGCATGCGCGGGTGTCGGGCACCCAGGCTGGCATGGCCAGGAGCTCGCGCTGACCTTGTTGCTCGCATGCCCAGCGTCACTAGCCCCTTGCTGCTCAAATGCCCCACACGGGGGCTGCATAAGGCTGGCTTTGGCTGATTGGCCGCGTGCATACATGGATGGCCCGTGCGGTAGCATGAGCGAGCGCCCCCTCTGGATTGGCCGTGCGCTTGCACTGGCTTCGCCAGGCACATGCGTGGCCCCTTTCACGCATGCCCTTCGCGGGCGCTACATGCTCGCATGCCACGCCGTGTGCTGCATGCTCGCATGCCACACCGTGTGCTGCATGTGCAGGTGCCAACCGTTGCATGGCCGGCCACGGGTGGCCCGATTGCGGCGTAGGAACCAATTTTTTCATAATATAAACATTAAAAAAAAATTAAAAATGAAATAAATAAGAAAAATAAGAAAAATATTTTACATTTAATATTTAATATTTGGATGCCAGATATTATATTATGGTACATGAAAGATACATGAAAAAAAAGGAAAAATTTGGAATTATGGAAATTGAACTTTGGATCGAAATTTTTTTGCTTTGGTTGGTTGAGAAGATGATACAGTTCCACTTGCACTTCCATGGGTCGCAGAAGCAGTCCCGATAGTAGAGGATGGTATTCCCCTTATCACTTCATCGATACGAAAAGGGTTAGGATCATGTCTCGGTCTGGGAGGAGAAGCAAATGAAGACCTTGAAGGATGAGGATGAATGACGAATGGGTAGGCCGGGTAGGTAGAGCTCCCAACTGGTTGCACGGTTCCAAAGGAAGATGGTCCTGGTTGCGCGATTCCGAGCTGCAAATGATCTCATATACAAGTAATAAAATTACATTCACTCGTATATCCCCCTCCATATTCATCAAGCGACCTACCATTTTCATATGATCTTCCTGGTTCTGTTCCTTAAAATGATCATCATGCCGCCTAAATTCATCAAAATTATACCTCAATTCACTCACTTGGGTTTGCATTTGTCCAATTTCTTTTCGTGATTCTCCCACTTCATTGCGAACCTTACCGACTTCACTATGAACCTGGCCTACTTCACTGCGAACAATATCCAACTGCAATTTCATATTATTCATGTATTCAAACAATTCTTCCCACCTTCTTTTTTCATTTTCATTTACATTGGCATCATTGACATCATCATGAACTTCTTCCGCTCCTTCCGCTCGTGGTTGTGGCTCTGGAATACCTCTTTTTTTTAATTTATCCAAATACCATCTTCATATACCCAATAAGCTCTTCGTAAAGTTCTATGATTTATACTATTTTTAATTATATTTAATTGTAAATGATTTTCTTTCTCTAGATTTATTCCGTGACTTTTCAAAATACCACTCACCATACTATAATACGATAAATTATTATTAGAATCTCTAGAAGATATCATAAAATAAGGAAGTAAAAAATATAAACTCAGATTTTTTCTTTCAATTATACGCACCATTAACAAAAATTCATCTCTCGTAATAAATGTATAATTTTCTGCACGTGGTTTAATAGCATGTATAATGAGAAAGTGAAGAATTCTTTCTTGAAAATTTAAATCAGTAGCATTTGTACTAAAAAATTCTAAATTATCATTATTAAAAACTATTTTAGCGTCCATTATTATTTCACTGTTTAAATACACAGCATACTCTTCATATTCAGTTCAACAAACATCAGCCTCTCTACATATCATTTTAGGAGTCACTTTAATTATTTCACCATCAAAATATGTTTCAAAACTACATGAAGTAATATTACCATCAATAACCACACAATCATTATCCATTTTTTTCATATTATTATAAAAAATTCTAACAGTATTCTCATATATATTTTTATCTGGATTAAGAATCCAAGATAAACACACTTCTTTTAAATAACTTCCGTACTCAAAATTTATACTATCCAAAAAATTCCAATCAATTAATCGGCCCGAAGTAATATTCCGATGAGAAAATAACTTTTGAAATAGATTGTTTTTTTCATAGATGGTAAGTGTGTGTTTTCTTTTGTAACCATCGTAATTCTTTTTGCTTTTCTAGACGAGGAGGCCATTGTCGATTGTCGAGTTGGTGAGTTTCGAGAGGTATTGAAGAGGCGGTTTGAAGGAGAGGGTAGGAAGGAGCCGTGAAGGAAGCTTGCGGTGGCGAAAGGACAGTTTGTTTGTGAGTGAGTAAAGTGGCCAGAGGACTGAAGTTTGTTGGAGACTGAGTTTGGCGAGAGGAATGGGATGAGTAAGAGTTAAGTAAATAGCACTACTGTTAGCTCGTGTTAGCTCGGTAGCTGGATAGAGTGCATGTAACTGGATAAAGTGTAGTAGTATACCAGAGAAGAGTGCAAAAGTATCTGGTAGTTGGATAGAGTGCAGTAGTATAGAGTTCTGTAGCTGGAGAGTGCAAAAATAGCTGGAGTGAGCAGTGTAGCTGGAGAGTGTAGAAATAGCTGGAGTGCAGTGAGCTCATTGAGGTAGTGGGAGTTGCAGAAATTTTAAGTTGATTGTTTTCTTGTGGGTAGTAGTAGTGCAGTGTAGTAGAAGTGTTTGTGTAGGGCATTGGAAGATAGTGCAGGTGCGGTAGCTGAGTGGCGTGGCGCGGACTGAGTAGAGTACAGAGTGCGAGGAGGAGGAGTCCTGTCATGGCAGCAGTAGCGTTCAAATTTTGAAAGTTGAAATTTCCTGTTCGCGTAAATGCGATGACCAAGTAAAATTCAAACTTGTCAGTGTTCAGCTTGAAGAAGTTCTGTCGGTTTGTCATGAGCCAAGTTGAAAATTCAAACTTCAATTAGCACGGCAAAAATTCATTTTTTATTTTTTCTGTTTTCTTGTTATTTTTTTCTACATTCTATCCATATTTTTATTATTTTATTCTTTATCTCCGTAAAAAACAAATTTGTGAAGTAATTATTTTTTTTATAAACTTTTGTGAAAATATCTTTTTTTTTATATTATTTATTATTTCTTCAATTATTTATTTTTGTTTAGCTAGATAGACAAACAAATTTTTTTTGCTACAAACAAATCGTGTGAAACTAAAACTATATAATTATTTTTTATATTTCTTCAAATTGTTATTATTAGAAAAAAATATATATAAAGAATTCTTTTGTAGAAAAAAAAAAAGATCGTTAGATGTTAATGAGACAAAAAAAAACTTTATTGTAATATTAAAAAATTTAGATGACTAAAAGATTTAAAAAATATGATTATTAAGAAATAAAAAACATCAGCCTCTTTTCTAAAAATTTGTTGAAAAAGAAATATTTTTAACTTTTTTTGTTTCTATTTATTTATTTCTTTATATTTTCTTTCCTTTGGCACGACTTCTATTTATTTGAAAATGATACTGCCACTACAAAATTAGAGCATTGAGGTGACGGTAACATTTATAGGCGGTGACTTGTAGCAATCGTTTTTTATGACGTATAGCAACACTTGTGATGAAACCGTTAAGAAATATATATATTTTATGACGGTATAATATTATTCATTAGGAAAAGTTTAGCAATCGTCAGTAAAGGTTAGATAACCGTTTGTAAAAGATGATATTGAATTTTCACTATTATTATTTGTAGTCAGTAAATATAACACTTTTAGGGATGGTTTGAAAACAGTCAGTATATGACCGTTTTTACTGTCTATCTAACCATACCGTCTGCATAAATAACTCATATATTATACAGTCTTTAAAAACCATGTTCAATTCAGACACTTTTTTTTGTGGTCAGTAAATAAGGCATAGTTTTAGAAATGGTTTGAAAACAGTCTCGATATGAGTACTTTTACTCACTAGTTAAGCATATCATCTTCATAAGTTTCACATAAATCTAATGATTATTATCTGTGGTTAGTAAATACGACAAGGTTTTAGAGACGGTTTGAAAAATATCTCTAAATAACTCTTCTTTACATCTAGTTAACCATATCGTGGATATAAGTTGTATATTTATGCTAATTTATTCATTGTATAGTTTTAAAAGTTATGTTAAATTCTGACGATTATCATTTGTGATTAGTAAATATGGCAAAGTGTTAGAGACAGTTTGAAAACAGTTTCGATTCGACTTTTTTTACAGTCTAATTAAGTATACCAATTTCGTAAGTTCTATTCAATTCTGACAATTATTATTTATGATAAGTAGATATGATAAAGTTTTAGGGATTGTTATTTAACTATCTTTATATGTCTATTATTTACTATCTACTTAACCATACCGTCTGCATACGTTCTTCATCTATGTAACCTATATTTTTTCCAGTCGCTAAAAGTTATGTTCAATTGAAACGCTCATTTTTTGTTATTAGTAAATATTGCAGAGTTTTAAAAAAGATTTGAAAATAGTCTCGATATGACTACTTTTACTCACTACTTAATCATATCGTCTTCATAAGTTTCACTCAAATTTGACGATTATTATTTGCGGTTAGTAAAAATGGCAGAGTTTTAGAGAGGGTTTGAAAAATGTCTGTAAATAACTCTTTTTTACTGTCTAGTTAACCATATCATGGACATAAGTTGTATATCTATACTAACTTATACATTGTACAGTCTTTAAGACACATGTTCAATTTTGACGCTTATCATTTGTGGTTAGTAAATATGACAGAGTTTTAAGGACTATTTGAAAATAGTCTCGATATGACTTTTTTTACAGTCTACGTAAGCATACCAGTTTTGTAAGTTCTATTCAATTCTAACAGTTGTTATTTGTGGTTTAAAGATATAGTAGAGTTTTAGGGATTGTTATTTAACTGTCTTTATATATCTTTTCTTTACTATCTACTTAATCATACCATCTGCATAAGTTTTTCATATTTCCTAACTTATATATTATGCAGTCGTTAAAAGTTATATTCAATTGAAACGCTAATCTTTTATGGTTAGTAAATATGTCAGAGTGTCTCGATAAGACTATTTTTGATTGTTACTTAAGCATATTGTCTTTATAAGTTGTACTCAATTCTGACAGTCATTATTTGTGATAAGTAAATATGACAGAGTTCTAGAGAGGGGTTGAAAAATGTCTCTATATGACTCATTTTTTACAATCTAGTTAACCATACCGTCAAGATAAATTCTATATCTATGCTAACTTATATATTATGCAATATTTAATACCTATGTTCAATTTTGACACATATCATTTGTGGTTAGTAAAAATGATAGAGTTTTAAGGACGGTTTGGAAAATAGTCTCAATATTTTTTTTTATCTGTCTACTTAAACATACAAATTTTATAAGTTCTATTCAATTGTAAGAGTTATTATATGGAGTTTGAGGGACGGTTTGAAAATGGTCACTATATGACTATTTTTATTATCAACCTAACAAAACTGTCTGTATAAATTTTACATCGATACGAATTCAAATATTATACAGTCTTTAAAAGCTATGCCCAATTCAGACGTTTATCTTTTGTAGTCAGTCAATATGCAGAGTCTTAGAGACAGTTTGAGAACATTTTCATTATGACTATTTTAACTCACTACTTAAGCATATCGTTTTCATAAGTTCTACTCAATTCTTATAGTTATTATTTTTTATGACTACAAGAGCTTCGAAGTCTAATTTGTCATTCTGTAGTGTGATCACTAGGATTTTAAAAAGTGTTAGGATAAGTTTAATAAGAGAAAGCAGAGTGGAACTAAGTTCTAGGGATAGAAGTATAAATCTGCGAATGCTACAAAGAGCACAATGGATTTTGTAAGATGATGTGTGAGTTCATCCGAAGAACAGATTTCTTAGGGAGGATAGGGAAGAAGAAGCAAGGAATGAAGAAGAATTGAATGAAGGAAGAATTGGTAACGAAGCTGAAGAAGAAGAAGAAGAAGATCAAGGGAATGAAGGAGGAGATGAGAATGAAAATGAAGGAAACGAGGGAGGAGATCGAGGATAAAATGACTACCATCGGAATGCCAATGATGAGGCAAGGTGGATTTGTTTCAATGTATTTATGGTCTGAAAACAGACATTGACATGCTTAATGATCAAGTTGGAGGACTTGGGATGGAAATGCGAGAACATAGGATAGAAATGGGAGAAACGATAACAGAAATGGGTCGACTGAGTAGTGAAGTGGATGAAATTGAGAGACGACTGTTTGGAATGCAACAATATACATATTAATTTGCAGATCAGAATGCAGAGCAGTATCGCAAAATGATATGTCAAATGTTGAACATCAAAGCAGACCTTGGGGCAAATTTTAAATCTATTGAATGCATCAGAGACCATTTGCAGATAGTCAACCCGGCCCGACCTTCATACTCTGCTGCTCAACCTTCTTTATCTCCCAGTCCTGCCACTCAACCTTCTTCCTCTGCCACTCCTACACCACCACGTTGCTCTGGCTTTGCCCACCTATTTGTTTTACACCCACCTTCTACATTTGGTTCTACCCTCGTACTCTTGACACTCAGCCTAGCCGTGACAATCCTGCCCCTAGGCATCCGTTTCCGACATTGGGTTCTTCTCACACGCCCACAACAACTACCTGGGGTAACACTCCTACCCCTATTACTGCTCTTAATCCATTTACCATTGAGCAAGTTGTTAATGTTGTAATAGAAAATCCGGAGTCGAAAGATACTACAAGAAAGAGTGTCAAAAAATTTAGACCAAAAGTTAAAAATAACAATTTGAAGTAATTATGTGTACTTGCTTCCCTTCCCTTGCTTTTTGCATTTGTATTTGTAGTTTTGTTCATTTTGTATTTTCATGTGTATTTCAATATTGATGTGTTGATCTCTTCTATTTTTCAATGTTAAAAAATTCTAGTAATTATGTCTATTTTGTATTTTTCTATTTGTATTTTGATATGTTTTGTTATTTTTTTATTCTCATTGTATTTTGATTTGTAATGTAATGTTTAGTTGTATTTGTAAGTATCTGAATTTTAATTTTCTAATATAATGATATGTTGTAGTTGTAATATTTATTAAGAACATGAGGTTGGTCGTGGTTAAATTTTGTTGATCAACCAAACTGTTAGGTTAGTTAGGACAGTAAGGAGTGTTAAACAAAATGTATAAAAAGGGGTAAGCTCTAGAGAAAGAGGGAAAAAAGATTGATTACTTAATTTGTTTTGAGTCTTCTCTCTGTCTCTCTATCTCTCTCCCTATCTATCTCTATCTCTCATCTCTATCTCTCATCTTCTCCATCTCTACAACTCCTTCTTTATGCTCTCCTCAAATTTTCCTTTCAATCTCTAACCTTTCTTCTATGGCCCCTATGAACTCTATCAGAATGCAAAAACCAACCATACTCTGTTTTTACTTCTTACTCTGTTTTTCGGTTCCATTTCATGTGTATACTTGCTCTTTTTTTGATTTCCATTTGGGTTTGAAACCAATGTCTTTAATGTTCTAGTCCCGTGCCACCTGAGCAATGGGTTACAGGGTGAGCACCCGTGCAAGCTGCCGTGCTTCCGTGCACCATGGGCGGAGGCCCATGCTAGCCGCACAAGCCCGGAATCCCTCGCGGGCATAATCTCCTCTCATGCGGGCGCGGTCTCTTGCTCATGTTGCCCCCGCCCAAGTATGGGCATAAGCCTGGGAACCCCTTTACGGGTACAGCCTCCTGATCATGCTACCCCCGCTCAAGCATAGGCATAGGCATAAGCCCGGCAACCCCTACCGGGCGCAGCCTTGTGCTCATGCTACCCCCGCCCAGTCATGGGCATAAACCCTGCAATAATAATCAGCAGTAGTGGTAAGTATGATAAGTAGTGGTAAGTAATTATAAGCAGTGGTAAGCAGTGGTAAGCAGTGGTAAGTAATGGTAAGTAATTTCAATTTTCATCTGAATACTTCTCATCAATACAATCTAAATTCCATACATCTCAATTCTATTCGTTCAAGGTTTATTTATGATTTTTTTGGCTTTGCTTTGATTAGTTTGCTTTGCGGTGCTGATGGTAGTGAGATCTTCTCCATAATGTCGCTTCGAACACTATTATGCTCAGACATTAAAGTTTCAAAAAATATTCCTTTCTAAAAAAATTTAGCTCCTGAAACCATCTAGCCATGAAAATTCATAAATTAATCATATCAGTCCAATTCAAATAAAAATGATAAAATGCAATAAGAAAATATATATACTTCCTGAGTTGGTGTAGTCCAATTCAAGTTCTTCTTATTTACCAAATAATAATACTATGTATAGATGATAAAATAAGGAGTGAATAAGAAACTGATAGTATGACAATTAGTGTTCATTAGTGTTCAGTCAGTAAGATTCATGTGTGTGCACTCAGGAAGAGTAAATGCATATGCATTTGTAAGGTGTAAAGTGATGTGTGTGCACTCAGGAAGAGCTTGAAATTGGCAAATCTCATTACATAAACATTTTAATACAAAATCAGACCAGTTATATAGACTCGCTTTATCCACATCAATGGTTGCCTTTAGGTGTCTGGAAGAAGGGAAGACATTTGTGGTAGGACATAAAAAGCATCCGAGAAGGAAGAGCAAGAAGTAGCGTTTAAATTTTGGGGAGGAGGCATCTTCCATGTGCATGTTCTCTTTCAACTCCGTATGTTTTAATTTCGAAAAATACTTTTTGATGTATGGAGACTCAACCAAAGATGAAGAGCCCAAAACTTCACGTCCAGTTGAAGTGATTCCTAGGATTTGTCCTACTTCCAAAAGTGTCAGCTTAAAGTTTTGGTTTGGATGAACATAAAGAAGTTTTTCCATCGGTTCGAATCTCATTATCAATTCTTTACACAATTTTCGGCTTAATGTATCACAGCTGAGCTTTAAGATATCGCCAAACCCCATATGTTTTACCTCTTCTTTCATGTCATGACTAAGCGAAAGAATTACCTCCTTTAATTGCTTTGGAGAGCACCTCGTTTGAATCGGTGCCGGTGCAAGTGATGCCATTGCTCTACTTAGTGTATGTAATTTCTTTGTTTCTTTCACTTTGTTGCAGTTATCCCTCTCCCCTTCCTTTAATTTCGTCCATTCTTCAATACTTTGACTCTATTCTTGCAATAATTTTTACATTATTGATAGTAATAATAATAAAATTATTAATATATGCAGATGAGGTTAGATTTCATTACCTTGCTCGCACGCAAGGCACTCCTCTTCTTCTTGTTCTTAGCCACTCCTTTCTTCTTCTCTTCTGTATCTAGAAACGTAAATAACGTATATTAAATTTCTAGAATTTATAACATAAATCACTAAATCTCAAATCAATTACTAAAAATCCCTAAATACTTTAATAACCAATAACCATAAATAAGCTCAAATAAAGGATAAATATATTGGTGAACGAACCTACAAAAGCCTCATTGTCGGAATAAACTTCCATTTGTAGTTCTGGTTCGAAATTTTAAAAATATTCAAAAATAATATCTTCAAACCTCTGCTCTTGGCCTCTCTGTTTTCAAAAAAAGTTCTCAATTCTTCTTCTTTGCCCTATCCTTATCTTCACTCTTCAGTCTTCACTCTTTACTCCACTTACTTTTTTCTTCTCCTCTTCCTTGCTCGTTCTCTCTTTCTCCTCCTCCTCCGTCGTTCTCTCTTTTTTGTCCTCTTCCCTCGTTCTCTCCCTCTCTCTGACTCAGTTCTTGCAACAAATATTCTTCTGTAAATCTAACTTCGATGAACCATCAAAATGAGTAATTTTACGAAGAAATGGTAGGAAATGCTGAAAAAAACTGAAATGGTGACAACATGTTACCGAGCAATGTTGAGCAATGGGGAGACATTACCATTATTTCACCACCATTGGATGAAATGCCTTTCACCGGATCAAATGCCTATCGTTGATGGTGTTCATAGGGTGTTGTGCTCGTGGGTGTTGTGAGCTGTGCGAGCTTTGGAGCTCATTGTTGAAAAGACTTGTGAATGACATGTCTCCTCTTCTGATGTCTTTGAATCCCGGCCACTGGATGAAGCAAGATTATCAACAACCAACCCTAACCGTCGATGCTTTGCCCACTAACTTACCATCCGTTACCATAACTTACCATCGATTAATACCAACCATCAATTACCCCCATCCATCAATTGCTATTGCATAATTGTATAATGTCTAAAACAAATATTTTAGTATTAATTTACTATATTTAATTACTATATCTATGTAATACTATAATCTGTTTAATTTTATATTTTATATTTAAATAAAAGTATATTTATGTAATTACAATTACTATATCATTAATATACTATATGAAGATAATGATAATGTTAAGGTTAAGTGAGGAAAGAAGAGTTGGATCAGACAACTGCAATGTATACCAAACATTGCTCTGTTAGTGTAATTTATAATATTTGATATTTAATGATTAAATAATACTACATTATTATTATTAACTATTTTTTAATACTATATTTATTTAATAACAAATTACAAAAAAAAGTTTATTCAATTATGAACATGACAATTACTACTTATGAAGATAACAATTATCAAGACAACCAAAGAAATCGAGTTTAATTGAATGCCAAATTATAATAGTCTGTTTACAAATTAAAAACTTTTTTAAAGAGAAAAATGTGGTTACAAATACTTTGTACTTATTTAATCTTAACTTTCTTATATGTTGATATGGACAAAGCTTCTTGGCGCGAATATTGGCGCCAACACCATATTTCCTTCTTTTTCTATTTCCTTTTTTTGGGTCAAAAAATCAAATAAAAAATCATAATTTATTTCATATGCAATTTCATTCATTTATTTGACATATACAAATATTTCTCTAATATTTCTATTTTTGCTTCTACAAAATAGAAAAAATGGGGAGGTCATGGATGTATTATAAATCAAGAGATAGTGATGAATATATTGACGGGGTTAATGCATTTCTTGAATTTGCATTGGCAAATATTCAATCTATGGATGGCAAGATATCATGTAACAAGTGATAAAGTATAGTAACAAATTATAGGTACCAAATCCCATTGTATCAAATCTTGAAATTTTAAATGTACTATTACTTTAGATAATGATATATTATCTATTACATAATTTATTAAGAATATTATATAATACAATATTAATTAGTATTAATTTCCATCGGAAATTTTTCAAAATTAAAGAAAGAATCTTAATTATCAACCGCAAACCAATCGACAACTCTATCTACACACGTTACTAATATTACTACATGTTACTATATATTACAATCTATTACAATTTATTACTGTCACGCCCCGAACCGGGGTCATGAACAGCCGCCCGTTGCCCTGGATGCCGACTACATTTTTATAGAAAATCGGGCAAAACCTTCCCATATTTCGGAGGTCTCCCAAGTACAATTTGACCTGTATATTAACATTCATCCTATAAAATAAATAAATGGCCGTACCGGCCTCTCCAAAATCAACCAATGCCACAACCAACATCCAAAATAACGCAAGGCTATAAAATTTTCTAACAGACCTAGCCACAGACCTCTACTGTCATCCCCAACCAAAGCATGAGTAGCCGCCACACCGAGCGGACTTAAATTTTTACATAATATGCAATAATTTTCCCAAGTGACATTTAAATACATATAATCGTCTCAATGCAAATAAACTACAAGAGTTTCACAAATAAATATACATAAATTATACAGTCATCTCAAAAATAAATAAATGAGTACATTTATCAAATTAAAATCTCTAACAATCATAACGGAAGATATGGTAACATCCATACCCAAGCCCGGTACTATCAATTCCACATCGCAACACAGTAATTCTTCTTCAGTCCAAGACTAATCTTGTGAAAAGAAAGTGAGGGGTGAATATCTATGTGAGGATACTTAGCAAGTAAGGGGATTGATACTGTGCTATCAATATCGAGAGTGAATTTGGAGTGTCAAAGCATGTAACAAAATATCGAGTGTGTGAAATAACGTGTTGTTTCAGAATAAAACATATCTCAAGCCACACAACAGAAAATAACATATGCATCAATCCATGTATCAAGTCACAAATGTAGAGCTGGCCAAACAAACAACCCCGATAATGGTTTACCTAGACCAAGGACGGGCGCATTGGGGGGTTTTCACTATGCAAATATCAAATAATGGCAATCTACCCCAATGTTGACCACAGACTACTCCAACTAACCTGTAAATAATAATAATGATACATATATATAGTCGGCCGTGTATGGTGTCCTGCCCTGTGCTAGACAGAGGTAAACTCACGTCCTCCCCGATGAGGGTCAACCTGGGACACCCATACACATGACGATCTGGCGGATACCTCTGGCCAAAACGTATCCGGACACAAGGGGTGCCTCTACCAAATATCCTTCGTAGCTACGGAATGCTATATGAAGCATATCACCATATCACCAAGTCGGCCGGACATGTAACCCCATGCATCACATCATCACGTCGGCCGGGCATACAGCCCCATGCATCATAACATAACATCGGTTGAGCATATAGCTCAACTAGTACATGTAAATCCATTTAAAATTATGTGCCAGTACAGTAGAACCAATAAAACATGTTAATATGTCAAAAATGTGGCACAATATCAGTTATCAAACTCATGGATACATAATCTATAAAATCAGTAGTTGGAACACTCCAATAGTCACAAAAATATGTCTATCAAAATCCAAAAATTTAGTTTTCACACGTATAGAAATCATGTCGTTTGAAAATCGGTAAAACATGATTTGTCAATCAATAGAAGATATCAAAATCCCACTCACAGTTCTAGGGAGGGTGGTCACTCCTTATTTTAAAAACAAATCCAATCTGACGTCTCAAGTTTCCAAAAAGATCAACCTAATCAGATTATCAGAATTTAACATCAAATTTCAAGTATTATAGGGTTTATCCATTTTCTCAAAATTTGTATAAAGCTTAACTCTTCAATTTATGAATACACTCTAATGTCATCAGTTGTATTTCATTTATAAACAATTAACGTACCTTTAAACCAAGTCAAATTCAACCCTAAAACCACTCAAGATTTGAAATAAGACTTAAAATAAATAATTTTCCTATAAGATAGAAAATTTTTGAAAAATCATACACTTTTCGATTCCCATCCAAATGTTTGAAGCCATATGTCATTTTCAAGGAATATGAGTCTATTTTCATAATATAGAGATTGTATTTAAATTACCTATAAGCAGAACAATTTATAATGAGAAAGACTGCATCAACCCTTGCACTAAAATCCCAATTTTCGACTATTTTCATGCATATGTCAATTTAAACTCTAAGAGAAACTATTCAAATCAACGTAATTTGATTCTATCATCCTGAACAGTCTCATTTCATATAAATTTGTACACTTAACCTAATGAACTGTATATAATATCCGAAATCACTCACCTAGGGTTTTTCTCGAATCGCAGACCTTTGTCCGAATGTCTCATCGATCACCCTAAGAACTGAAATGCTACCTATCAAGATAGGGTTTATTAGTTAAGTTGAAACATGTAGATCGGAAGCAAAACCATAAGTCAGTTACCTGCGTGGAGGTTCGTGGGATGTCATGGGCTCACGGGTCGTCGTGGGCCGTCACGGGCTCGTGGGCTATAGCGGGCTCGTGGGTTCACGGGTCAGCAGGCTAGTAGGCTTCGGCTAGCGGGCTCACTGGTTTGCGGGCCAGGGGGCTAGTGGGCCGGCAAGCCTGCTGGCAGATGGGCTTACGGGCTGGCGGGCCTGTGGGCTGGCGGGCTTGTGGCTAATGGGCTTGCGGGCTGGCGGGCCTGCGGCTGGCGGGCCTACAGCTGGTAGGCCTGCGGCTGGCAGGCTGGCGGGCCTGTGGCTAATAGGCCTACGAGCCAGCAGTGGCTCGCAGGCCGCAGTGGCTTGCGGGCTGGTGCGCGCTCGTGCGCTGGTGCGCCCTCGTGCGCTGAGGCGCGCTCGCGGCCTGGCTCACACTCGTAGCCTGGCTCGCGCTCGCGGGCCGGGTCTTGCTCGTAGCCTGGCTCACGCTCGCAGCCTGGGTCCTGCTCTCGGCCTCGCTCGCGCTTGCGGGCTGGGTCCTGCTCGCTGCCTGGCTTGCGCTCGCTGGCTGGGTCCTGCTTACGGCGTGGGTCGCGCTGTGTTCGCGTAGGGACACGCTCGGCTCGGGCTGGGGAGATCGCGCTACAGAAGGTACTGCAGTCGCGCGTTGTGGGGAAGGCGGTACTTGCTGGAGGAAAGAGCAGCTACGGTGAGCGGCGGCGATGGCGGAAGTGTGCGATCGATTGTAGCTCGCGGCGGAGGAAGGCGAGGCGGCGGATTTGGGCGAAGTTGAAGGGAGAGAGAACGAAGTAGAGAGAGACAGTGAGCGGGATAGAGATCGAAGACAGGGAGGGAGAGGGTGGCGGCGATGGCGATGGCGGTGGCGGAGGTGGAGGAAGGCGATCAACAACGACAGAGGAAGATGAACGGCCGCAGAAGAGGAAAAGTCGGGGAAAGAGAGAGAGAGAGAGGGATTAGGGTTGGACCCTAATCCCCAAATTTGGGGACGTAGCGATTTGCCCCAAAACACTGCGTCTTCATTTTTTTTTTAGTGTTATATTTTCTAACCCCCTAAAAACAAGTTTCGTATTCGAAACTAAAAGAGGACTAACCAATAAACAAATGGGGGTACTGTCTCCTAATAGTCTCCTCGGCTCCCAGGTCTCTTCCTCGACCTGATCACTCCTCCACAAAACTCTAACCAATGAAACTTCTTTGCTCCGTAGCTTTTTGACCAGTCGATCTGAATAGCTACGTACTGAGCTGGAAAACTAAGGTCCTCTCTGATTGGCCGTCCGTTGTTAGTTGTTGTTTGAGCTCCTGAAAACTCGTCTCACAACGATCATCCCATAAAAACTTGATGTCCTTCCGCGTCAGTCTGGAAAGTGGAGCAGCGATCTGGGAGAATACTTCTACGAACCGCCAGTAACACCTCGCAAGACCAAGGAAACTCCGTACCTCGGTCACTATCTGTGGCTGCTGGTGTGTTGGTTAGCCCAACGGCATGACCATGAACTCGTAATGTCCATATCGGGTACGGGATGAGATCTTGGGCACTTTCTCAGCCCTAATTCGCAACCGATGATGATATCCAGATGGAAGATCGATCTTTGAGAAAAACAAGCACACCCTGGAACTTTTCAAATAAATCAGCAATACGCGGCAGAGGGTACCGATTCTTGATGGAAACCTTGTTTAGCTGCCTATAGTTCACACACAATTGTAGAGTTCCGTCCTTCTTCTTCGCGAATAACACCGGAGCACCCCAAGGCAAAGTGCTCGGATGGATTAAACCCTTGTCCATCAATTCCCACAACTAGACCTTGAGCTCTCTAAGCTCAGCTGGAGCCATTCAGTATGGTGGAATAGATATGGGAGTAGTCCCTGGAGCTAGGTCAATTTCGAAATCAAACTCCAGAACTGGAGGTAGTCCGGATAGTTCCGTGGGAATATATCTAGGAAGACCTGTACTACTGGGACATCCTCAAGTCTCGACCCCTCCATAGTGTGTCAATACCATGAGACAGGTATGCCATGCACCCTTGGCGTATCAATCTCTTGGCTTTCACCACCGATACAACACAGCGTGGTAACACTCGCCCCTCGCCTGGGAACCTCAATAACAACTCCTCGGGTCTCTGATACTCCACTTCTTTGATGAAGCAATCTACTGAGACTCTATGCATGCTTAGTCAATCCATTCCTAGGATGGCATCGAAATCTATCATCTCAAGTGGAATCAAGTCTGCCTCGAGTATTGCATCTTTGACTATGACCTTACTCCCTCTATAGATGGAATCTCTAAGTATCTGCTCACCGAGAGGAGAAATGACCAATATCTCCTCATCAAGTGGCGACAAAGGCTTACCCAACCTGTGGGCAAAAGATACTCTCACATACGAATAGTTCAACACGGTGTCAATAAGGACACGAGTGTCGACTCCCCATATTTTCATAACTCCTATTATGAGAAAAAAAAATCTGTTGATAAATATGGAAGAAAATATATGCTCACACACACACACACACACATATATATATATCAAAATGTATGTACAACCAACATAGTTAAGCCTCTAAGGCTTTAACTAGTGATGGTGCTCAAAAGAAGATACATAAAAGAAAATATCTTTAAACATGAGGATCAGTAGGAGGAGCACCAATCATCATGTCAGGACTCGCCTGAGCGTCCTCCGGCATCATGGAGTATACACGAGCCTGTGTCCTTTGCTATTATCGGGATGGTCCTGGTACCGTGTTGCTTCCGACTGCTGTCTGTGGAGTGGTGTGACTCGAGTGCGCAGGTACTCCCTGCTATCCACCTCGGAAAAGACTCAAGTGTCCTGAAACTATCTGACCTCCAACTCCCAACTCAGGGCAAGTGCTTCTGATGTGCCCGGGCTTCCCACACCAGAAGCATGTAACAGGCACCCTACACTCTCCAAAAGGGTGGTGTCCATCACATCGGCAGCAAAAGGGGTGCCACTGATCTGAAGCCTGAGTAGTGGCACTAGGGGCCGGTACTCTAAATCCCTAAGATCGTGATCCCTGTCCAGGATGTGCTTGTCTTGGCTGAGAAGAGCTTTCCTGATATCCTGAACTCCTGCCCTTCTTCGAGCCTTGGCTCAAAGAAACCCCAGATCTGTTCTTCCTTAGCTCTCTATTCTCCCGCTGTCTACCTTCAGCACGGACGATCTCCTTCGCCCTAAGTGCTGAGTCTACTATCTCTGCAAAGGAGAGACTAGGAGTCACTGTTATATACCTCCTGATATTCAAGTTGAGGCCGTCCTCAAACTTGAACCGTAGCTGCTTTGGCATCGCAAAGTTTGAAACGAAAGCAACTAGTCGCCTCATCTCCGTCTCATACTCTGTCACTGTCCTGGTTCCTTGCCGCAAGTGCAGAAACTCTGCCCTCTTGCGGTCCTGCTGGAACTCAGAGAAGTACCTGCGATCGAACTCCCGCAGGAAGTCCTCCCATCGCAGCGGCTCGGTAGCATCGTCACAAATCGCCTCCCACCAAGTGAGGGCATTACCATCTAAAAGTCTCTCTGCTATTCGACGCTGGTAGTCCTCACTCAACCCCAGATCAGTCAAAATTCTGTGGGTGCGGTTGATCCAATGCTTCGCTGCTGTGGGATCACCCATTCCCGCAAACTCCGTGCAGCCTAATTGCCTTGCCTCCTTCACCAACCGGGTGAGCTCGTGAATACGCCTCAAGGTGGAGGAGATAGTGTCACTAGGTCCTGAAACAGTGGAAGGACCAACAACTGGGGGCTGATCTGATACAACTGAAGGTGGCACGGCCGTAGGAGTCGGCGCAGCCATCGATACTGGTGGAGGTGGCACGACCGTAGAAGTCGGCACTGCCGTTGGTGGTGGTGGGGGTGGCATCTGAATCCTGTGGGAGGTGTACCACTCATACCCTTATCTAAATGCCTCAAGGGACGGTGGTGAAATCTCGGTTGGAGCAACCGGCTGAGTAGGCACTGCAGGGGCCGCCCGCGAAGAGGAAGCAGTCTCAGGCACTCCAAGGGTCTTAGGTCCCCTCGAAGGGTCAGGCACTTGAGAAGTCTCGGGAAGCGCGAGTCTAGCTCCGCGTCCCACTAGTCTACCATGTCTAGGCGGCATAATTCTGCAAGAAGAGAACTTTTCATTAGATATAACTCTAAAATTTGACATGATTTAAAAATTAGGGTTAATTACTTCGTAACTAACCCCTTAAAATGAATGAAATTAGTAGTTTACGACCACGTACGAGAGTTTATATGACTGTACAAAACTCTCTAATGTATTGAGGACTTTTAAATGTACTTGGGAATACTTTCATTACTATCCTTTCTCTAATCTAGACGCTTTGATACCAACCGAACTGTCACGCCCCGAACCGGGGTCATGAACAGCCGCCCGTTGCCCTGGATGCCGACTATATTTTTACAAAAAATCGAGCAGAACCTCCCCTTATTTCAGAGGTCTCCCAAGTACAATTTGACCTGTATATCAATATTCATCCTGTAAAATAAATAAATGGTCATCCTGGCCTCTCCAAAATCAACCAATGCCACAACCAACATCCAAAACAACGCAAGGCTATAAAATTTTCCAACAGACCTAACCACAGACCTCTACTGTTATGCCCAACCAAAGCATGAGTAGTCGCCACACCGAGCAGACTTAAATTTTTACATAATATGCAATAATTTTCCCAAGTGACATTTAAATACATATAATCGTCTCAATGCAAATAAACTACAAGAGTTTCACAAATAATATACATAAATTATACAGTTATCTCAAAAATAAATAAATGAGTACATTTATCAAATTAAAATCTCTAACAATCATAACGAAAAATATGGTAACATCCATACCCAAACCCGGTACTATCAATTCCACACGCAACACAGTAATTCTTCTTCAGTCCAAGACTAATCCTGTGGAAAGAAAGTGAGGGGTGAGTATCTATGTGAGGATACTTAGCAAGTGAGGGGATTGATACCGTGCTATCAATATCGAGAGTGAATTTGGAGTGTCAAAGCATGTAACAAAATATCGAGTGTGTGAAATAACGTGTTGTTTCAGAATAAAACATATCTCAAGCCACACAACAGAAAATAACATATGCATCAATCCATGTATCAAGTCACAAATGTAGAGCTGGCCGAATAAATAACCCCGGTAATGGTCTACCTAGACCAAGAACAGGCGCATTGGGGGTTTTTACTATACAAATATCAAAGAATAGCTCTCTACCTCAATGTTGGCCACAAACTATTCCAACTAGGCTGTAAATAATAATAATGATACATTTATATAGTCAGCCGTGTATGGTGTCCCACCCAGTGCTAGACAGAGGTAAACTCACGTCCTCTCCAATGAGGGTCAACCTAGGACACCCATACACATGACGATCTGGCGGATACCTCTGGCTGAAGCTTATCTGGGCACAAGGGGTGCCTCTACCAAATGTCTTTCGTAGTTACGGAATGTTATAGGAAGCATATCACTATATCACCAAGTCGGCCAAGCACGTAGCCCCATGCATCACATCATCCAATCGGCCGGGCATACAGCCCCATGCATCATAACATAACATTGGCCGAACGTATAGCCAAAATAGTACATATAAATCCATTTAAAATTACGTGCCAATATAGTTGAATCATTAAAACATGTCAATATGTCAAAAAGGTGGCACAATATCAGTTATCAAACTCATGGATGCATAATCTAAAAAATCAGTAGTTTGGATACTCCAATGGTTACAAAAATATGTCTATCAAAATCCAAAAATTTAGTTTTCACACGTATAGAAATCATCTCATTTGAAAATCGGTAAAATATGATTTGTCAATCAATAAAAGATGTCAAAGTCCCACTCACAGTTTTAGGGAGGGTGGTCACTCCCTATTTTCAAAATAAATCCAATCTGACTCCTCGAATCTCCAAAAAAATCAACCTAATCAGATTATCAGAATTTAACATCAAATTTCAAGTATTATAGGGTTTATCCATTTTCCTTAAATTTGTATAAAGGTTAACTCTTCAATTTATGAATACACTCTAATGTTGTCAGTTGCATTTTATTTATAAACAATTAACATACCTTTAAACCAAATCAAATTCAACCCTAAAACCACTCAAGGTTTGAAATGAATCTTAAAATAAATAATTTTCCTATAAGATGGAAAATTTTTAAAAAATCATACACTTTTTTATTCTCATCTAAATGTTTCAAGCCATATGTCATTTTCAAGTTATATGAGTCTATTTTTATAATACAGATATCGTATTTAAATTGCTTATAAGCAGAAAAATTTATAATGAGAAAGACTGCATTAACCCTTGCACTAAAATCCCAATTTCCTACTATTTTCATGCATAGGTCAATTTAAACTCCAAGAGAAACTATTCAAATCAACTTAATTTGATTCTATCATCCGGAACAATCCCATTTCATATAAATTCGTACACTTAACCTAATGAACTGCATATATTGTCCGAAATCACTCACCTAGGGTTTTTCTCAGATCGTAAATCTTTATTCGAATGTCTCCTCGATTACCCTAAGAACTGAAATGCTACCTATCAAGACAGGGTTTATTAGTTAAGTTCAAACATGTAGATCAGAAGCAAAACCCTAAGTCAGTTACCTGCATGGAGGTTCATGGGCTGTCATGAGCTCACGGGCCGTTGCGGGCTCGTGGGCTACAGCAGGCTCGTGGGTTCACTGGTTTGTGGGCCAGTGGGCTAGCGGGCAGACAGGCCTGCAGGCTGGCGGGCCTGTGGGCTGGCAGGCCTGCTGCTGATGGGCCTGCAGACTGGCGGGCTTGCGACTGGCGGGCCTGCGGGCCAGTAGTGGCTTGCGGGCTGGTGCGTGCTCGTGTGCTGGTGCACGCTCGTGCGCTGAGGCGCGCTCCCGGCTTGGCTCGCACTCGCGGCCTGGCCTGGCTCGCGCTCGCGTGCTGGGTCCTGCTCGCGGCCTGGTTCGCACTCGCGGGCTGGGTCCTGCTTGCGGCCTGGGTCGTGCTATGTTCATGCAGGGGTGCGCTCGGCTCTGGCTAGGGAGATCGCACTACAGAAAGTGCTGCAGTTACGTGCTGTGGCGGAAGGCGGTGCTCGCGGGAGGAAAGAGTAGCTGCGGCAAGTGGCGGCGATGGCGGAAGGGTGCGATCGATCGTGGCTCGCGGCGGAGGAAGGCGAGGCGGCGGATTTGGGTGAAGCCGAAGGGAGAGAGAACGAAGTAGAGAAAGACAGTGAGCGAGATAGAGAGAGAAGACAGAGAGGGAGAGGGTGGCAGCGATGGCGATGGCGGAGGAAGGCGATCGACCACAGTAGAGGAAGATAAACGGCAGCGGAAGAGGAAAAGTCGAGGAAAGAGAGAGAGAGAGAGAGAGAGAGAGAGAGAGAGAGAGAGAGAGAGAGAGAAAGAGAGAGGGATTAGGGTTTCCAACCCTAATCCCCAAATTTGGGGACGCAGCGTTTTGCCCCAAAACTTTGCGTCTCCATTTTTTTTTTCGGTGTTACAATTACAATCTGTTACTATATACTAATATATATTGCAACGTTACTATGTATTACTATATATTACTATATATTACAATTTACAGTGTATTTTTTAATTACAATTACTATATACTTAGTATTAAATAACTATCACTATTACATAGTAGTATTACATACTACTATATGTTATTATATATTAATATATATTACCATACTAGGTTATATTTGTTGGAGTGTTAATGTATTCTTTCCTTCTCTCTTTTAAAATATATTTCTTTTAAAATATATTTTTTACGGGGCTATATTAATTATTAAGTTAGGGAATTATTATTATAATTAAATTAGTTATTTATATATTATTAATTTAAATTAATAATATTATTAATTAACAATTGAAATGATATTCAATTATTAATTTATATAATAGCGTTATGATATATCGTAATATATTATTATAATATATTATACTTTTTTTGATGAATTTTTAAAAAAACTGGAAAGCATTTTTTTATGAATTTTCTTTAAAAAAATTGGAGAAGAAGATGAATTTTATCGAATGAATTTTCTTAAAGAAAGGAGCTAATAGGAGAAGAGAACATTTTCTTAAGAAGTGCATTCGTAAGGAAGGAAGCAATGAATTTTCTTAAAAACAGGAGAAGGAAGAGCACATTGAATTCAGGAGAAGAGCCCATCGAATCCCTTTCGAAGCACATTTTTTATGAATTTTCTTTTTTAAAAAAGGACATCGAATCCATCGAACCAACCCAGGAGAAGAGCACATCGAAGGAAGCATATTTGAAGAGCATTTTTTGATAAATTTTCTTAAAAAAAAGAGAAAACCATGTTCTGCTGTGCACAGGCTCCGTGCGGGCGCCAGCAAGGGAGCTTGCCACGCGCATGCCCGGCTCCCGCAAGGCATGCATGGCATGTGCCACGCGCCCACGAGCCAGCACGCCCGGGCCCCCGCTATGACATGTGCGGGCACCCGTGTAGGCGCTTGCTTGCTCACTTGGATGCGGTGCGGTCCTAGCTGTGAGTGTTGTTTTTTGCTTTGTGTTTGTTTTGTTTTGTTTTGTGTTTTGTGTGAGAATTTAAATTATTAATATTATTAATTTACTTAATATGATTTGAATTTATTAATTTAATTTAAGTTGTTAATATTTTTAATTTAAATAATGTAACAATATTATATAATTTTATATAAATTAAAAAAAATAACTAATAATATTAATATTAATTTATTTTAATTCACACTTAATTTACATTTACAAATATTTAAATAATAACCCAAAAAAAGATTTCTCATGGCAAAAATAATTTTCTATTTTACTATCAAATTAATCAAATTTCCCGCCTTCCCTTTCTTTACCAATTTAAAAACACAGCAAAAACATTTTCTTATTTATTTTTTTTTTCAATACAAATTTGTGCAAATGATTTGTATTTAATATGATGTCGGTGGTGATTGTATTTCAATTTATACCAGATATTCAATTTAATACCTATATTTTATACACACCTACATTATAAACACACTATAAACACACGGTCATGTATTCTAATTTTTTGAACATGTTTGGCATCTTTTATTCATAGATTTATATAATGGTAGATGACTTCTTGCTAAGTTTCATAGCAAAAAACCAAATATAAAGTACTATATTAATTAATTTTAAACATCTCAAATGTAAAATGAAATCTATAATTAATTTTAAACATGTCAATTATAAAAATATTAGTGGTTGAGATCTAGTTAGAGTTGGTGGTGATGTAGAGAAGTTGTGTATGGTAGAAATATGAGAAATAAAATTTTGAATCACTATAATATTTAATATAGTTTAAAAACTATAATACTATATTATATAAATTAATATAAATCCGTAATTTCATATCATTATATTATTTAAATTAATAATATTAATAAGTTTATTGTCTTGTTATTTTTAATTAATCTAATAGAAGTATAAAGAGGAAGCACGGTGGTGGTGGTGTGGTGGTAAGTGTGGTGGTAAGTGTGGTAGTAAGTGTGGTAACTAATGTAGTAGTAAGTAATTTAATATTAATAAGTTTATTGTCTTGTTATTTTTAATTAATCTAATAGAAGTATAAAGGTTATGGCAAAGAAGGGAACGCGGTGGTGTGGTGGTAAGTGTGATGTAACCAACTAATGCAAGTAAGTAGTTTGTTAGTAAAAGTATAAAAAAAAAATTTTAAAGGATTAAGAAATAAAAAAACGTGGCAAAATTGCCGATTTTTTAAAATATGTTTGTGAAAATGATATTGAACAATTCTTTAAACTTTCTCCATTTTTTCTCACGCCATTTAAACCTCTTTGCAAAAATTTAACGCAAAGTTTTTTCAAATATTAAAATACTATTTTTAATTCTTTATTTTCATTCAACACTTCTCATTTTCTTATAGCATTTTTGTAATTTGTTTTTACTCAAAAAAATCCCTATCAAATAAATTACTTAATGTTTATAATATTTTTGTAATTTGTTTTTAGTCAAAAAAACCATGATGGAACATTACTAAGCTGATAAAAAAGAGTAATTTTTTCAAAACATATATCAATTTGATTTAACACAACAATATCTCATAACATAACATATGTTATATGTTTTGTTGTTATGTTAATTTATTCGTTAACATATTAACATATGTTGTTATGTTATGTTTGTTGTCAGGTGATTTTTTAAGAAATGTTTCTTAACTCAAATTCATGCTAAATAGATTAATAAAGCTCAAATTCATAGAAAAGTAAGGGTTTAGTTATTAATAAAGTTAATAATATGAATTTATATTTGTAACTATGTGTTAATATAGTATAATAATATATTTGATTAACGATTATTAAAATAATTTATAATTAAAAATAGTGTTTATTCAAAACTTTGAACTCCGTTCTCTGTGGAGGCGGCTAATGTCATTTCGATAACATCCAGTCGGCGTGCTTGAGTTCACTGAACCGTATTTCACTTCACACTTATCCGATCAATACCATCAAAACCAAAAAACTACAAACTTACTTCTTCTTTCTATCAAAACCAAAAAAATCACACAAATCAAAATCAAAACCGACAGAATCTAAAATCTGGGTGAGTTACTCTTACTCATACTTATTTTTTTTTCTCATTTTCATTAAATAAATTATACTTAAAAATATTTTTTTAATAGATTGATATAAGTGAGGAAGATGAAAAGATTTCTGGAATGAGAAAATCAATGGCTACTCCAATGTAGACAAAACGCAGACAAGGTGTTCTCCAAAAGCAAGTAAGTAAGAGAGCTATTTTCTATTTTTACCCACCATATGAAATGGACGATATGAAATGCGTAGTGAAAGAAATGGGATTTGAAAGCTTTTGAAGCTTACCTGTGATATATTGAGTCAAAAATTGTGTGAGAAACTCGTAATGAGATTTGAACCATGCATAAATATCTTTCTATCTATCTATCGCTCTCCATCACAATTTTAAACTCGGTAGAAGAAGTAGGACAAATTCTAGAAATTTCTTAGATCGGACGTAATATTTTAGATTCTTCCTCATTGAATCTTCAAGAGAAAGTATTTCTTGACATTAAAACATAGTCAATTAAAACAAATCCAAATCTACTCACCCAACTTTAAATGATGTATAGGGTGGGTTATTTATCATGCTTTTTATGTCCAACTTAACTACAAATGTGTTCCCGGTTTCAAACATCTTACTACTACAATTATTACTACTATTATTGATATTATTGATGTTAAAAATATTCGACAATATAATTGGGCTAAATTTGTATTATAATGGTTAGCTGATGAGATTTGTGAATTCAAATGTCGAGCAAAGGAACAGAGAAAGAAGAACGTCAAGCAAAGGAACAGAGAAAGAAGAACGTCAAGCAAAGGAACAGAGAGGAACAGAGAAAGAAGAAGGGTATTAGTGGTTGTTTATTTTTACTCATCGTAAGCTTTCAATTTAATTTTTAAAATGATTGATTGCAATTTATTTAACAATATTTTACAAATTTTATTTTATGTTTAGATTTTTTATTTTGAGAATGTCAGAGTTGAATTTGACGTTTACCATTCGCTATGGACAACAGATCGAAAACTTGAATTCGACGGATCGACTTGAATTCGAGTTATAAATATATGTAAGTTAAAATATGTTTATATGCATTATGTAATTACTGTAATTAATGTGGAATCTAAATAGTATAATATTTATTTATAGGTTTATTCACTTTTTATATTTTTTATCTTTTTAGGGTTTATTGTCTGAAAAATCTACGAGTGTTGAGTGTTGTTGAGTGTTGAAGGTGTTGGTGTTGAAGGAAGTGAAGAAAAAATTAAGTAAACTTACAAATCACTAATTTATACCACTTACAAACACTTATATATACACTAGTGTTTGAGTGTTGAAGAAGCTGAAGACAGTGTTGAAAGTGTTGGTGTTGAAGGAAGTGAAGAAAAAATTCAGTAAACTTACAAATCACTAATTTATACCACTTGCAAACACTTATATATACACTTATATATAATGCAGAGAAGCATCGAACTTAAAATATTTTTGGAGAAATCAATTCAAATTCATTTCAATGTGTTACAAATGCATCATGCATGATATGTTGTACAAACTTGGTGATTATGTACAAAATGAAGAAGAGAAGGAATAACAAAAGAAGGAAAAAAATCAAAAGAAAGGGAAAGAGGAGGAGGAGGAGGAGGACAAAGCCCGGCAAGAGAAAGGGAAAGGGCAGGAGGAGTGTTTGGAGAAGGAGAAGGGTTTGGATGAGAAAGGATGGGAGGAGGCTTTTTGACAAGGACAATAATAAAGATACTAAAAATGAATTGAAATGAAATATTGATAAAGATACTGAAAATGAATTGAAATGAAAGATGGAATGACAAACCAACTATCTTTCTCCTCTGTTAAGGTTAGGTCTTTTTCTGAGCACGAGTGTTTGGTTTTTTATGATTGAAAAGCGACTTTGTTTTTCTTAATTTGGAATCCAATTTTTAAAGATATTTTAGTTAATCTAATTTTTCAATTTTTAGAGCTAAATCTAAAGACAATTGAATTTAGTTAGAACTGGATGCTTACAGATTGGGGCGTACTTTGAATTATGAATTCTTTCTATTTATTTTTAATTTGACATTACTAATTATTAATTGTTTTGCACGATGGATTGTTATATATGCTGACTCAATACCATTTTTAATCCAAACTTATTCTCAAAGTCATTATCTGTATTTTTTACCATTATGGTTTCCTTTCGCTATATACTTTCATCATTCCTCACTTCTCATCATGATCATTCGTACTCAAATATCATTCAAATATCATTCTTTAATCATGTTTTTTCATTTACTTATTATACCTATTTTAGAGCCAAAAGCAAGTCCAAAAGAAAGTGGGGCTGAAAGCAAGCCCAAAAGAAAGTGGACATTTCTATTGTCTTAAAATTGACTTTCGATTATGAAACCAGTGAGTTTCACATTTTTAGTTATTTGTTATTTTATTTTAATATACTCTTGCTAATAGATTTTTTTTATCCCTGTATTGGTATTGGTTTTGTTACGTGGTTTTATTTTATTACTGATAGTTTTATTTTATTTTTCAGGATCTGTTTTTGAGAAAAACATATTTTCTCAAACTTTTATTTTCAAAATATTATATTGAAGATGATATTATATTGAAGATGACGAAACAATGAGGAAAAAGTTTCACAGAAGACTAGTAGAAAAGAAAAAAGATGGAGGAAAAAAGTTTCAAAGGAGAAAAGAAAAAGAAAAGGAAAGAGGAAAAAGAAAAGAAAAAGAAAAGGAAAGAGGAAAATTGAGAGGATGATATATTATAATGTCTCTATGTATGTATAAACAATTTTTTCTTGTCATATCATCTTATAACATATTACAACACTTATCACATACTCAATGTCTCTATGTATGTATAAACAAAATTTTCTTGTCATATCATCTTATAACATATCATAACACTTATCGCATACTCAAATCACATACTCAAGCATACTTGCACACACTTACTGCCTATAACATAACACTCTCCCAAAATTACCATGCTCTCAAATAACTTATAACTTCTAAAATTATAGACTATAACCTATAACATAACATCTCAAACAACTTCCAAAATTTAAAATATGTGCTAAAATTTAAAACTCCACTAAGAATCCAATTATATTTATAAACACATTTTTATAACTTCATAAATATTAAAATTACAAATATTAAAATAATATTAGTATTCTCCTAATTCTAATATTAAAAACTACAGCAATAATAAAATTATTTATATTTATAAATACATATTTATATTTTTTAATATAAAAATTAATATTGCAATGGTGTGGCATGCTTGCCTCGTGCGCGCCAGCACTGGCATGGCCGGACGCCCGCGCAGTGGCATCAGTGGCCGCCCACGCTGGCATGGCCGGGCACCCTCGCGTTGCTACTTGCATGCTCACTTGGCCCGCATGGTAACATGCGCGGGGCGCCCCCACTGCCATGCCTGGGCGCCCACGTGGACCTGGGCATGCGCGCATGCAGCGCGCGCTGCCACGCGCATGCAGCGCACGCTGCCACGCGCATGCAGCGCGTGCTGCCATGCGCAGGCACCGTGCTCGCATGGCTTGGCGCCTACGTTAGCACGGCATGCGCGGGGGCTTGCATGGGCGCATGCAGTGCACGGTGGCATGCTCAGGCGCCGGTGCAAGCTAGGGCGCCCGTGCTGGCGCTTGCATGAGCACACACGGTGCGCTTTGGTATGCGCGGGCGTCGGTACTGGCAAGCCCGGGCGCCCATGCGGGCACTTGCATGCGCCCATGCTACGAGCATGCGCGGAGGTCGTCATGCCATGACCGAGCGCCACACGGGCACTTGCACCGTGCGGCCATTTGCACCGTGCTTCCTGATGCTGTGCCATGCGTGGGCACCCGCGTAGGCATGGCGCTCGCTCTGGCTTGCATGCGCTTACAATGCATCCCAGCCCACCTTCCAAACTGGACTGGACCGGAGGCCCAGGTCCTATTTTTGAGAAAAGTTTTTTTGCTTTACTTTTTCCTTTTTCCTTTTTCCCTCAAAAACTTCTCACCTTTTTTTTCCTTAGAATATATATTTTCCTATTTTGTATTAAGTATATACAATTTTTACTTCTTTCATTTTATTTCTTTATAAATATAAATTCTAAAAAATATTTAAAAAATTAGAAAAAATACAAACACAATTAGAAATGAAATTAATATGAAATATATAGAATTTTTACTTATTTCAATTTATTTATTTATAAATATAAATTCAAAAAAATAAAAAAATTTGTAATAAATAGAAACAACTTAATTTAATTTAATGGAATGAAATTAATGAAAATAACAAAAATGATAAAATATATTAGTTAAAAGAAGAAATAAAAATAAATTTAGATCCAGTGACAATCGTTACTTACCATCTCGTTACCATATACTTATCTTATCATATCTTGCATGCACGGGCGCCAGTGCTGGTATGCCCGAGTGCCCACGCTGGGAGCACACGCAGTGCGCTTTGGTATGCGCGGGCGCCCGCCAAGGCTGGGTGTCGGTGCTGGTGCTCGCCTTTCCTCTCTAAATTTTATATATAATAAAAATATAATATAATATTGATATAATAAATAAATTAAAATTTAATTTGTCCCTAATTTAGATGAATTTCGAATTCTATCGCTAAAAAATTTAGGACGAATCCTTATATATAATAAAAATTAAATATAGTATTAATATGATAAATAAATAAAATTTTTATTTGGCGAGGATTCTAGATTCGTCCTAAGAATCCTACAATTTTTAACTAAATTTTATATATAAAAAAATAATATATTTTATTAATATAAAAAATAATTAAATAATTATTTTAACGACGAATTTCGAATTCAGTCGATAAACACAAAAGTTACAACGAATCTAATAATTCCTCGCTAAATTTTTTACATAATAAAATTAAAATATAATATTAATATAATAAATAAATAAAAATTTATTTTAGCGATTAATTTAGTTTATGTCGCTAAATTTAGCAGAATTATATATATAATAAAAATAAAATTTAATTTTAATATAATAAATAAATAAATATTTAATAATTATGACGAATAGCCACCACGAAAATTTTGTGGTTGCCAATTGCCCATGAATTTAGGGATGGATAATGTTTTCATTCCACGATCCTTTAAATAAAAAATATAATATGATAATTAAAAAAATTATAAAATAATAAAT
Source organism: Dillenia suffruticosa (assembly GCA_033439265.1). Classification (NCBI taxonomy): domain Eukaryota; kingdom Viridiplantae; phylum Streptophyta; class Magnoliopsida; order Dilleniales; family Dilleniaceae; genus Dillenia; species Dillenia suffruticosa. The sequence continues at coordinate 9,263,092 of JAVTVX010000018.1, read as the reverse complement.
ATGATTATTTAATATCAATTAATAAAATAACAAAATAAAATATAATAAAATATTAAATGTTAATTTAATAAAAAATCCATTGCAAACTTTGCGTAGCGATGGATTGGAATTCGTGGCGGACTTAGCGATGGATTTAAATCTGTCGCTAACTTAGCGTGCCTGCCTACCTTTCTGCTTGCGCCCGGCGCCCGTGCGTGCATGCGCTAGTGCCCGTACAGGTGCGCGCCTGCCTGCGGTCGGCTCCCTTGAGTGCATGCGTGGGCTCCCGCGCAGGCGCGCGCCTGCGCCCGACGCCCACACAGGCTCGCGCCCATAGGCCACTGGATTAATATTAATTAAAAATATTTTAAAACAATAATAAATTGATTTGTATTATTGAAGAAAATAATACAAATAAAATAGAATAGAAGGTACCTATACAATAATAAAAAATATTAAATAAAACAAAAAATAAAATAATAAAATAATACATTAATTAAAAAATATATTAATATTATTCTTAGAAAAATAAAATATAAAAAAATAAAATAAAATGCTATTTTAAAATATTATAAGATAATAAATTGATTTGTTAATATAGTTTTAAATAATACGATTTAAATAAAATAAAATATATGGTTTTTTTTAAGATTTAAAAAATATTATTCTTTAAAAAAAATGAAATATAATATAATAAAATAAAATGTTAAATAAAAATATTATAAAATAATAATTTGATTTGTTAAAATAAATTAATAAAAAAAACAAAAATAAATAAAATTCTAATTAAAAAAGATTAAATTTCGCAATAGATTTGAAATCCGTCGCTAATTTAGGGATAGATTTGAAATCCGTCGCTAATTTCGGGATGGATTTGAAATCTGTCACTAATTTAGCAATGAATATGAAAATTTGTCGCTATATTAATGACGGATAAAATTTGTCATCGCTAAATTAATTTTTTAATTTAAATATTATATTAATATTATATTTTATTTAATTATATATAAAAAATTTAACTACGGATTTTAATATTATATTTTATTTAATTATATATAAAAATTTAGCGATGGATTAGGATTTTTGTTGCTAAATTTAGCTACGAATTTTAGAGTTCGTTGCTAAATTTAGAGACAAATATTTTTTCGGATAATTTCTCAAAATTTAGTGACGAAAGTTGTCACGAACTTTATTTGTCCCTAAATTTAGTTACGGATAAATGTATTCGTGGTAAAATTTAGCGACGAATTTAGCTACGGCTGATGTGTCCGTCGCAAATTTTATGGCGAAATAGCGATAAAAACTTTTTCGTCGCTAAATTGCTTGCAAAAATAGTGACAAATTTTTTTGTCGCAAAAATCCGTGATTAAAAGCATGTTTTTTTGTAGTGAAACATATGATACAGCCGCCAGTATTTCCTTTTTGATGAGGGCGGCCCTTCTTTGAATAATAAACTACTTCCCTTCTCATGGAATGTTGTCTGGATATGGCACAGCAGGCTTATTGGCATGTCTGATCTGCAAGGAGCATTCGATGGCATTCTACCTATAGTATGGGAAAAATGTATCATATTTCAACTATCCTAGATAATTTTTGCCTTTTTTTGCAGCAGATCACTATTTCATGATGGATATTAAGCAATTTGCAAAAAAATCAGGTTGATTGAGATCCTCCACCACCAAGGCTGACGGGAAATGGAATTTGGCAGCGCGTATTCGAAATTCGAATAGCGATAGAAGACCCAAGAAGCACGTTGCTAGGTTTCTAAACAGATCGTAAATGAAAGAAACAAAGTATTTTTAAGGATTTTCCACAGAGGAGTACACATCTTGTGCAGCACCATATTGATCTCATACATACAGAGAAAAATAGCTCTGTAAATGTGCTTGATATTGTGATGGATGTGACGGGTCAATGGAAGGACAACAGGAGAAATTTGTCATTGTCCCTCGGTCACAAAATTTCCAACCAACATAGGCCCCAAACCAAAAGTCATTTACTCTCTGGGTAGCGAGCAAAAGTGTCTATGACATTTGTGATTTCAAAATAGCTACGCATCAGATATCAGGAGATGTGTCGATACAAATGAATGCGATTAACTAGAATGAAAAGCCATGACTACCAGGTCTACATGGAAACTTTTCTCCGTAAAACATTTAGGGACTTTCTTCCAGATTAAGTATGGGCCATATTGGCTTAGCTTAGTAATTTCTTTTGTGACATTTGTTTAACAACCTTAACTGTATTACATGTTCAGAAGTTGGAGAGAGACATTTTTATCATCCTTTGTAGCTTAGAGAGGATATTTTTGTCATCATATTTTGATTTCAATGGAACATTTCTATGTCTACTTACTGTACGAGACCCTAGTGGGAGATCATGTCCAATATGGGAAGATGTACCCATTTGAAAGGTATGCTCATCCAAAGATGTTCTATATATACATAATTTTCAATATATATATATAATTTCATTTCACATCATGTTATTATGTCCTCTTTTAAATTTTGTCATATTCTTACGTCATCTAAAAAAAAATGGCGAACAAGGCACATGTAGAAATGTCAATTGCCAATACATATATGTATGAAGAGGTTGTCATATTTGCATCATATTATTTCGAATTTAATGTAAATGACAAGGGTCCCTTTGACCTTTGGTTTACTTCATGCTCCATGTTAATATGTTTTTTTTATTGATTTTGTTAGATTCTTATATCATCTAAAGAAAAAGTGATGAATAAGAAACATATAGAAGCATCAATTGTCAATGCATATATGTACGAAGATGTTGCAACATTTGTTTTGTACTATTTCGACTACAATATACCATGTAGAAGACAAAGAACCGGCATAAATGATAAGGGTCACTTCCACCCATGGTTTACTCCATTCTCCATGTTACTATAAGTCGACAACCACGTAAAACATTTTTGTTAAATGAAAAATGAGAGACAAATATATAAATATTTTTTGGGTGTTTCCCCTTAGTGATGCATTATATTGGATCTCAATAAAAGACTTTAGGGTGTTGTAAATAAGTTAGTCTATGAAGATAGAATTCGTCTAGCCACTTGAAATATAGGATTTTGGATAGATAAGTTATGAGAGATATAAGAAACAATTGATAGACGAAAAATTCATATCATGTAATTTCAAGAAATTAAGTGGGTTGAAGAGAAGGTTAGAGTAGTAGAGGCATATAGTCATAAACTTCGGTACACCGGTAGGAATAAAACTAAGAATGTGGTATGATAATCGTACATAAGAATCTATTAGATGATATAATAGAGATAAAAAGGAAATGTTATAGAGTTATACTTGTCAAGATATTAGATGGAAAAAATATAATTAATATAGTTAGTGTCAATGTATCCCAAATAGATATAGATACAATTAGTAAAATACAATTTTAGAAAGATTTAGATAAATTTATATAAGTCATACCTAGTAGAGAGAAATTATTTATTGGAAGAGATTTAAATGGACATATAGGAGAGATGAATGAAAGATTCGAACTCGTACATAGAAATTTTGGTTTTGATAATAGGAATAAGGTAGGAGAAACCATTTTAGAGTTTGTCACAACATTCGATCTGGCAGTTGTAAACACCATATTTAAGAAAAAAGACACGCACTTAGTTACATATAAAAGTGGGTCTAATGCTAGATAGATAGATTTTTTTCTCATTAGGAGGGGGTGATAAAACGACCTGTAAGAATTACAAGATTATATTGGGAGAGAGTGTGATAACTCAATATAGATTCCTAGTTTTAGATATACGTATGTCTAAAATGCAAAAGAAATATCATTCATTTATGGAGTTAAGAATTAAGTGGTGGAATCTGAAAAGAGAAAAAACGATGACATTTAGAAATAAATTAATTCAAATAGCAAATTTGTCACGTCCTGACTCTCCCGTCGAGCATGCGACACCTGCCGTATTATTTCGGTATATGGGGAGCATCTCTCCATGTAACAGAATAACGCAAGGCATTCGACCTATTTAAGAACAATTCAAATATCACCTTAATGACCATCCTAGGCCATCCAGTATCAAAAGCATGCATTTTCATACAATTTAAGGATCAATCCGATCCATCCTTGCTCATGCACGCATGCAAATGGGCCAACCCGACCATTCCAGAGTTCTCATAATTTACAATCTCCAAATAGTTCAAAATTCACCATGAAATGTCCAAATATCCCAATTCAAACAAGAAAGATTGCAAGAGAAGTTTTAAAATAAAAAAAAAATACAAGTTCATTATCATAAGAGTATGGATTTTTCAAATATTTGCTTAAAGAAGACTAAACAAATATTTAACAAATCCAATCAAAATAAAATATACAAAGTTTTCCTTTCGTGGAGCATTATACCCCAATTCAAAATAAAGTCATTAAAAATACCTAATTATGTTCAGTAACTATTTTTTTCAGATTGGCTTCAAAGTAATGTTTTCTGCCTAAAATTTCTCTAAAAGAAATTGGAAGAAAGGAGTGAATATTTAAAATACCCTGTGAGTGGAGTGCAATGGCAGACAACCCATAAATGAGATGTGAAAATGATTATGCCAAAAATCATATACAAAATGCATTGACATAATTGAAAACATTGGTATAAAATAATTTCTTTCAAACCACCATAACTCATATAATCAAAATACACAATTTATATTCATTTTTTATAATTTTGAGATATGCCGAAATTATTATCCTACCAATGGTTGTTGATAGAATCCGCCAAAAGGTTTTTTATTATTTTTTTAAAATCTCTTTCATCTTGGCGTTGGCCCGGAGCTCCGTAGAGTGCATCCACGTTATCACAGTGGCTTGAGAAGGCTCTCCAACCCACCTACCATCAAGCCAAATTAAACAGCCTTAATCACGCTGCCCCAATGGCTTGGTCTGTGGCAAGACTTAGATTATAGCCCTTTTCTAATACCATGTTACCAAATTCAGTTTATAAATCAATTTAGGCTTAAATTTCAACGTAGAGCAACAATACATATTTCACATGAATATTCAATTATAACATGATGCAAATAATTCAATAATTTAGTACAAGAATCATGGATTTATTCAAACTTCATTTGAAGCACACCATATTTACAAAATATTATAAATCTAATTCAAACTAATTCCAAAATTTAATTTATGAAATATAGTTGAAATTAGTTTACTCATTTATATGAAATATAACCGTTCACTCAACTCACGAGGATATTCACTCCCTATGCATTATCGGCTCCAAAAAAATCTCCTTTCAAGCTCCAATAGATTGTCCTAAACCAGTAATAACAATTTTTGAGTCATTTTTCCTTAAATTCAAAGATTTACAAATTTTTCCTAATTTTATTTAAACCCTAGCATCCCATCTATCTTTTGAATCATTTTCCATGAGTCTACATACTCTAATAAAAGAGGATTACATTAGATTAAAACATACTACCATTTTTCCACAACATGAACAAGAATCAATAAGGTAAGGATGTCCCCCAAATGTGAAGCACTCTTCTAGGCCCAGACAATAGCACCTGAGAGAAAGGTGTTGTATCATCACCAATGTACAGTTTAGGGACATTTAAATCTTCCGCATGGTGTTGCCATAGGAGTGTGACAATCGAATTTGTTACCTTCCTAAGTTGGATTAATTGCACGAAAGTAACAACTTGTTACCTTCCCATTAGGACGGTCCATTTATCCCACTTAAAAAAATGCCATCAATCTATTTTAATGTCAGAGAAAAGAAAAAGGAGTGCAAATTTATGGATAAATTAATTACTTTCAAGAGATGTTCAAGGCGTGGGCTAGTAGAACTCTCCTGCTTCTTGGGTTTTCATACTTCAAAGGAAAAATAAATAAATAATAAAAAAAATAAATAATAAAAAAATAAACCAACACAAAGTAGAGATGCGAACCTAGCCAAAGATCTGAGGTCAATCATCGATAGCAGAAGAGAGAGATCGTCCCCTTCACCATTGGCCGGTCGTCTTTGACCGGATAAGGAGAGAAGCAGAGAGGGAAAGAGAGACGAAGGAGATTATGGGAGGGGGTGGGTTTCAAAAAAAGGAAGAATGAAGAATTGGGAAAGTGGGGGAGGGAGAGTATGTGTATGTGTTTTGTTGACTTTTCTTTTTCTTTTTTCCTTTTTTTTAAGTCTCTTGGTGTTACAAAATTAATCCACTAATGATGATTTAAAAATAATGTGGAAAGAGATATCTACTAATATTAAAAATATAGGTAGAGAGATTCTTGATATATCTATAGGTCATGCTCTAGTAGGCAAGGAATTATGGTGATGGAATGAAAAAATACAAACTGTTATTACGAGCAAACGAGAGTGTTATAGAAATCTTAAGGATAATAATAGTAGTGATACATATGAAAAATATAAAAGTGCAAAAAAAGATATGAGAAAAATTATCCAAAAATCAAATAGTAAAGTGTATAATGAATTATACAAAAGATTGGAGACTAAAGATGGAAAAAGAGAGATTTACAAAATTGTCAAGATAAGGAAAAGAAAGATAAAAGATTTAAATAGTATTAGATGTATTAAGAATGAAGTAATGATATACTTACAAGGAATGAGTATATAAGAAAATGTTTGAGGGATTATTTTGATAATTTTTTCAATGTTTAGAGTACAACAGATATAGAAAATATCGAGATATCCATAAAAGAGATTAATAAAAACTTTAAACGTAAAATTTGTTTTCATGAAGTGAAAGAGGATTTAAAGAGAATGAAAATAATGAAGTCATAGGAACTGATAGTATCCCCATAGAAGTGTGAAAATGTTTAAATAAATTTTTTATAATAATATTAACGAATATTTTCAACAAAATTTGACAAACTAAAAGAATACTCCAAATATGAAGGAAGAGTTTAATTGTACCACTATATAAGAATAAAGAAAACATATAAAATTGCTCAAACTATACAGGAATTACATAAACTATTAGAGAGAGTGATAAAATATAAATTGAAATTACAGATAAATATATTTCAAAATCAATTTGGATTTATGTTTGGGAAATCTACCACGGAATCACTCCATTTGTTAAGATATTTGATGAATACATATAGAGCACATAAGAGAGACATACATATGGTATTCATTGATCTAGAAGCAAATATATAATAGGACTTTTAGAGACATATAGTGGTGGACGCTAATCAAAAAAGAGATTTTCTCGAAATATATTAATCTCATTAGAGATATATATGAAAGAGCTGTAACTGAATAAGAATTTACGGGGGTTTGAGCGATAGTTTTCCTATTAATATCGGACTCCATCAAAATTCGGCATTAAACCCTCTCCTCTTTGCAATAGTAATAGACAAAATCATAAAAAATATTAAAAATAAAATACCATAGTATATAACTTTTATAGATGATATAGTTTTAATTGATGAAAATGGAGAAGATATTCATGCTAAATTAGAGTTATGGAGGGTCACACTAGAATTTAGAGAGTTTATATTGAGTAAATAAAAAACTGAGTATATGAAATGTAGTTTTAGCAATAATTATCGAAATGATAAAGAAACGATTAAATTAGATGGACAAAATATATTCGAAAATAAATGGTTTAGATATTTAAGTTTCATCATTCAAAATAATGGTAATATAAATGGAGATGTGAACCATAGAATTCAAGCGTATCGGATAAAATGAAGAAAAATATCCGAAATTCTTTGTGATCGCACGATACTAATACATTTGAAGAGAAAGTTTTACAGAATCGTAATTAAACCTATATTATTATATAGTATTGAGTGTTGAGTTATTAAATAACAATAAGAATAAAAAATGATTGTAATAAAAATGAGAATATTTAGATAGATATGTGATAAAACTAAAAAAGATAGAATTAAAAATTAAAAAATTCGTAATAAGTTGAGAATTAATTCAATTGTGGATAAAATGCGACAGTTTTATCTGAAATGGTTTGGACATGTACAAAGAAGATCCAAGAACGCATCAATTAGGAAAAACGAGAATTTAAATATAAGAGATTTAGTAAAATTTAACGGTAAACCGTTAAAAATTTGAATGTAAATTATTTGTATAGATATGATAGTTTAGGGTTTAAATGAGAAAATAACTTTAAATATAAATGATTAACGTAGAAGAATACGTATAAATTAAACTAACATTTTTTAGACATATATATATATATATATTTATTTATTTATTCTCTTTTTTATATTTGTTTTTGTTTTTATTTTTATTTCTCTATTTTTGTATTTATCTATTTTTTTATTTTTTTATTTTTTTAATAATTTCTAAATTTGTTTTTCAAATTATCGATTTTCAATTATTAGATTTAAAACTCAATTTATTGTCGTTTATATCATATGCCGAGAAGCACGGGAGACACACCATGTACATCTAGGCATTTAAACTGGGTTATAGGAAGAAAGATAACATATTATGCATCCACGTGCAGCCAAAATAAAGGTATTAAATGTTACACACTTTTTCTATAATAAATTATTCTTTTTTATATTAATGGTTTTGACAGTTGTTTAATGTTTCTAATGATGTAGGAGTGATGGCTATAGATTTGCAATTAGCATGCCAGCACTCAGGCCAGAAGTTCTTCGCCAAATGAACAACCAGCTAAGAACAACATGGACTTGTGGATCTAGGCATCCGATTCAGTTATCTGCGATAATAGTGGTACACAGAAGGTGAAACGGTGGATATTCGGGCTGACGAGTGTATAGTCAGGGGAGCGCATAGAGAATAACAAGAAGTCCAAATTTTCTACTTCTAGCTTCTCTCAGACCTCCTACCGGCTGTCAACAGAAGAGACGAACGACGCGCTTGCCCAGAACACAGAACTTAGAGCTCAGCTTGTATGGGTGTGACTAATAATCTGAGTTACCGGCCCTACCTTTAGACCCGCCCGAAGCCTAGTTTGAGGTCTTGATCCAACCCCAGGTCCCTCAGTTTGACTCCCTTGATATCTTAGCTTATTTTGATATTACTCGTGATGATGACCCATGATCAGTTTTTATTTTGGTATTTTATTAGAAATATTTGAATGTAAATATTTATTTTAAATTTGAAGAAAAATATTTTCATTTGTCTTTCTTATTTTTAATTGTTATTACTGTTGTTGCTGTTGTTGTTATTGTTGTTATTATTCAATTAAGGATATTAGATTTAAAAATTAAAAAGTTGTCTAAAGCCTAACCCTAGCATTGCAACGCATTGTAGTGACACATGAAGTGTCGTTGCAAAGCTGGCGATGGTCTTTTGCAATGCTAGATCAGCTATAAATTGCAAGAATAGTTTGCTGGATGATCTATAAATGGTGATGAAAGCACGCTCTTTTGCGATGCTAGATGAGCTGTAAATTGCTAGATCAGAGATGAATTGTACCGTTGCAACTGTTGCAAAATACATCGGAGTAATTTGGGTGGTCATTTGTGAGAAGACAATGGCGACACAAATTTGCAACGGCCTTCTGTTGCAAATATCTTCAATGATAGTTGCGACAACCAACTGGCATCACAATATTTTTGTGATGCTAGAGACCAGTTAGTGACGCCAGACTTTTTCCCATCGGGTGGTTTTGGCATCGCAAGCTCAATTGGCATTGCCAATTTGGGTATTTTGCGTTGCTCTTTGGCATCACTAGGGCATCGGTTTTATTATTATTATTATTATTATTATTGATGTGTCTATTTTTATTTTATTCCTTTTCTTTAATTTTATTTCTTAATCATTGTTATTTTCTATAACTTACTATCTTATAGTACACCTACAATACCTATAGTTCCCCCTCCCTTCCGTTGCACGATTTTGTGTCTCTGAAGTTTTTATTTTTAAAATTTTTAAGTTTAACCTTTTAACTTTTAATAATAATTCGTGAGTTTAAAATTTTGATAGTTTATAGGTACACTTTTTAACTTTTGTTAATTATAAGGTTTGCAAAACCAGAACATTTTGCATTACATAATTTTAAAAAAGTTTATCTTTGAATTACTTTATATTTATATTATGTTTATCAACGTCAACTCTTTCTAAATCATAAAGCAATTTTTTTTTTTTTTTAAGATAAGTTTCATAGTTCAGAGAGATAATTTAAGATCATGTATGTTCACTTTTTGGTCTTTGTTACTTGATCCATGCAAAATACCGGGATTAATCACCGGTAAGTAGATTAAAATAGAAAAAGTTTATAAAAATTTATTGTTCAACGCAAAAAAAAAAAAAGTTAAGTTGAGATTATTTATAAAAGAGAAAAACTCAAAATGAGGCTCTTTGTGCCATCGTCAAATTTATTAAACCATATTTTGTGGAACGAATGTTTAATTCTCCCTTCTATATCTACATGTAAAATAATGAAAACCAAAAATTAAGAAAAGAAAAAGTAGCAATATCTCTTCTTCCTATCTTCCACTTAAATAGTCCCCCTCCCCATCCTAGTCCTTACCCCATATTCACAGAAGGTAAGCACAATTATTATTTCCTTGTTTGATCTCTCTCTCTCTCTCTATGAGTCCATATCGCATTGAAAAATTGGTGGGGCAAATGAGTTTAAACCACCAAAAATAATATCGTCTCCTTCAAAATCCTGAGTGGTGCAGCCGAAGTAGGTTTGGATATCATCAGGGAAAACTCTACTTCTTGGCTGGTCTTCTACTGACTCCATCATAGGAGTGGAAGGGCAATCAGCCACTGAGGTCCTCTCAAACATTTCCTTAAATTTTGTTGATTGAAACAAAAGCCCCAATGCAGAGGACGCAGTCGTCCCAGATCCATCTCCGGTTCCTCCACTGCCAGGCCACGGTTGACCCACAATATTATTATTGTCTGTGCCACCGCCACTGCTAGGGTTGTGGTCTCCACTAAAAGTCATCTGGGTTGCAGTGTGAGAGTTTGGCAGTGGACTATGGAAGTCAAGATTAGAGTTGGGCTTGAGCCATTTGATGTAACGGCTGAGGTCGAAGTTGGTGACGGCATTTAGGCCACGGTACTCTATAGCTGCCATGTCATATGCTGTGGCTGCTTCCTCCTGTGTTGCTGCACCCAATTAAATGCAGAAAAAAATATTTATAAGATTGGAAACACAATAAATACTTGGATGCTGAATTTGGTGGTGGCGGTGAGAGTTGCAAAATTTATTTCAAATGGGTTTGATTTCTTAAATAGCAGTTGAAATTTGGTGAATCTAGCTAGGTACAGCCAACGCCATACTCCACTACACCCCTTTAATTCAAATCTTCTTTGTGCCCCGGTTTAGTTGAGCTGCAAACTACTACGCATGCTACCTTCTCTAAGATAGATATGCACACACCCTCTTAATCAATAGACAGTTGACCTAATAGAATAGAATATTAGATTTTTTAATTAAATCCAATATTTAAAATTTGAGAATAAAAAAAATTACGTCAGAAAAATTGTTTCAAAATAGAGTTTTTTAAACGTTCAAATCGAATTAATCAAAATATAATTTTAGAAATCCCGATGAAAAAAAAAGCACACACACTCCTAGTAGAATTCACGTTTTCGATAATAAAATAAATGTAAAATATCATATTCCGGTTTCTTTGTGTTTTGAAATATGTCTGAGCTGCATTATGAATGGCAATTGAGTAACAATTGTGTAATTGGTAAAATAAAGGAAACAAAAAAGGAAAGAAATACCGTAAGTTCCGAGGTAGAGATACTTGTTTCCAAATACCCTGCCAATCCGGGCTTCCCATCTTCCATTATGATGGTGTCTGCGTATAATAATTACGTGGGCTGTTTATTAATTTTTTTCCAATAAAAAAGAAAGGAAATAATTTTCTTCTTAATAAGCTTTACGGTTTTTGTTTTTGGGTTTTTTATTTTTTTATTTTTATTATTTTATTATTATTTTTTTTTAACACGAATGTGGGTCATATGTCATATCCCTGAAACTGAAAAATTGCAATATTCTAATTGCATGGTTTGCAATAGCTTGCCTGAGGTGACTGCAGTTAAGTTCGAAGTGATGGATGACCTTAGCTTATAAAAAATTAAAAAATAAAAAATGAAAATAAAAAACAAATAACAAAAAAACTTGGCCCTACATTGAAGAGAGTTACTTAATATGTGAAAGGTTGTTTGTGAAATCCCACCACCGGCCCTCCTAACTGTTTATAATTGGAATGGAATAGGTCAAAATTTTCAATTTAATTTAGATATTATCCAATAGAAATATGTGATTTAGGAAATAAATAAAAATAAATTGTGACTTACAGTCAGTTTGTAAAATCAGAATTTACCTTGCGACCCCTCTGTACTTGGATACTCCTCGAGAAAATCCACTGCTTTTTCTGCATTATCATGGGGGTGTCAAAGAAATTTAAATTTAAGAAAGAAATTAAATATTTAACATTTAAAAAAAATATTAAAAAATATTTCAAGAATGTTCAAAAATTGACCTTCTCAAAGATCCGATATATTCTTCTTTAGTCTGATCCTCCATTTGTTTTAGTTCATTTTCATAAGTAGATAACTGCAAAGTTTTGTAAATAAATTTCAATAAAAGGAAGAAAAGAGAAAAGGGGTGGTTGGGAAATTACAGGGAAGTTGAGGATGGTGTCTTGTCCCCAGTACTTCAATGCAGCCAAGTCATAAGCATGTGCCGCTGCTTCTTCATCATCATATGCCCCTACACAATTCATTTCATTCATTTGCAAAACAACTAGGAATTCTAAAACCATTTACTTTCTACTTGGTAGAATTTAAGAGAGAAAGAGAGAGAGAGAGAAAGAGAGAGAGAGAGAGAGAGAGAGAGAGAGAGAGAGAGAGAGAGAGAGAGAGAGAGAGAGAGAGAGAGAGAGAGAGAGAGAGAGAGGATTGAATTAATAAAACCGGAGTCACCTAGATATACTGCATTTCAGTTGGATTCCATCACCAAGCATCCGTCGATAACGTTAAGCCACACAACACCACAAACAGAAACATAAAAATTGATTTTTTGGGTAATAAATAAAATTAATATAATAAACACTTGAAAGGGAGAGAGAGAGAGGGGGGAGAGAGTGAGAGAGAGAAGAGACAAACAATGGAGGAACCTTGTCTTCCTTTCTTGTTCTGGGACTCATTCCAACAATTTTTATCCCACAAATGAGCCTCATAGCGCCCCGTCCATCGATGTCTATAACATCAGAATGTCTTTCAAAATTTAATCGAAAATAGAAAATGTGGAAAAAGAAATGAAATGCCATACGCGTACCTAGTGACGCCTCTGAAAATGGAACTACGTTGAGGAGGAGAATCTCTGGGCACGCTTTTTCGAGTTCTCTTTGGCTTATTACCTTTCGCACTTCCTGCTGGAGGAGTAATGCTTGATGTTGATGAGCTTTCACTATTTTTCTCCCTTTCCAGTGATATTTTCGCCATTTTGGACTTCTTGCACAGAGAGAGAGAGAGAAAGAGAGAAAAAAAAGGGGGGAGAGAGAGGGCTGAGTCGTCCAATGAGAGGGTTTGAAGAAATAAAACGGGAGAGAGAGAGAGGAAGAGGCCAGCTAAGGGAAATTATATTGTGGCCGTCTCCAAGCGGTTTGTGCTGGTGTAGGTCTCTTTCTCTTTTTGTCTCACTCTAACCTTTGGTTTATGTGCTTTTCCCAGTTAATTTTCCTCTTCGTTTCGACATGAAAAGTTAACTTGTTTACCCACTTTTACTCAAATTGCTATATTCTCTAGTTCTTTTTTTTCATACCCTATTGTTCTTTTTTCTTTTCACCTAAATCCTTACCTTAAAAAAAAAAAATTAAAGAGTACACTATGAGTTTTGATTTGTTTGGTTGTGTTATTAGATAATTATTTATTAGAATTGTCTTATATTTTACGAAATAGGAAACTTCTTTTCGGTGTGGAGTTTTCTTATTCAAATTGTATTATTTTTCTATCTGAAATTATATTTTTATTTAGAAAAAAAAAAGGGAACTCTATATATTTTTGTATACAACTCTATTAGAGCCAAGACAAAGAGATGGTGGTTAAGTTAAACAATGGTGAGAATTAGTTTAGTGCCTCCATAATTTTCCTAATTTGTTTCAGAAGGTACATAAAAGTCTTACGATTTGTGAGAGTGTGTATAAACGGTGAACCACTTAAAATAATTGTTTATCTTTATTCACTTTTGCTTTCATTGTTGGGGTTGTGTTTTTCTATCTAAAAACACATCATACAAAATAAAAGGTTTAACAATAACTATTTTAATCATTAATCATATTTATTATTACCGTGTCCCAATTTGCATAAACAAAAATGTTACAAGTCCTCCCAAACTAAAAAGTTCATCATATCATAAGTTAACTCATTTTCTCAAACTTAAAGGTAAGTTAACTCTTGCATCATACAATTTTAAGTCTTGAACATTGCCGAGGGCATCTAGTCCAACATAATCCCAAATTAATAAGAAAAAGTATTAAATTTACTTATTAAATATACATTAGAACACATGCAGCACTTGGGCCAACTAACTCGAAAAAAATTAATCCAAAATGGATCAAAATTTAAAAAAGAGAGCTAGAGATATCAAATCCCTAAACCCAATGTCTGATATTGTTACCAAATCACTAACGTCCGTATGATGGATCAGTTAGTTCGGAAACTAACGTCCCTTAACCATGGTTGGGGTTTCGATCTCCCATGGAAACGGAAAAATCAGTATTAGGAGAACTGTCCTTAAAATGGGTCCTACAAGCTGTCGATCCAAATTAGTCGGGGTGAAACTTTTGATATTGAGAAAGTCCTTAAAATGATTTCTACTTTGGAAACTTTTGAAGTGCAACGGATCCTAATATTTAAATTCAGAAAGGGATCCAAATTAGTCGGTAGCGAAAAAACTTCCTCTGTTGCACTTCAATTTTGGTTTTTGATTTCTACTCTTTACCATTTGAATTACTTCGCTACACTTCAATTCAGAAAGGGGAGTTTTTTCAATATATTTTTTTTTCATACCCAATATTTAAATCTGAAATTTTTTTAAGTGACCTAATACACTTATCTATTAGACTAACTGTTTATTAGTTGCTACTCTAGACCTTCATCTGCATTGCACGAGAATTCAGTCGCTGCATACTATGGTCATGTGCAATGTTCATACTGCCATTGATGTTCATTATTGCTGCTCTTCCTCTCACTTACACCGAGTTCTAGATTTGCATCAAATCATTACAACTTTTACTAAGTTCTTTCTAATCACGTTACAATTTATATTCGTTCATTATGGTTTGAATTTAGTTCAGTAGGTGTTAGGATTTTGAATTCCCAAACTTTGGTTTGCCATTATTTTAAGTTTGACAGATGATTGGTTTTCAAAATACAAAATTAATGTTTTCCTTGCATTTATTTGAATTTAATTATGCAACATTAGAATACAATACCAATCAGCCCTTAGACTATTTTTTATCAACTTAGTCCTAAAAAAATTAGTTTAGGTCAAATTTTAGTTCTTTGATTTTTTATTTAATTTTTGCATATAAATTTATTTAGATGCAAATTTTAGGTTAAAATTAGACGTTGGTTCAATACCATTTTAGATCATTTTAGGTCTAATATTAATTTGATTTTTATATAAATAATTAGGGCCTAATATTTATTTGGGTTTGATATGAATTCATTTAGGTCAATTTTATTTATGTAACTAGCTTTCGCATTTTTTTGAATTCAGTTTAGTTGTTAATTTAAATTCACCTTGGGTTAGTATTTAATTTGGTTGATTCATGTAAGATTAATTTGTGTATTTTGCTTAGTTCATTCAATATGCATTTGGACTCTGATGCTTGCCAAAAATTCATTGGTTCAAATAATTAAAATTAAACATCTTAGTTCAATAATCTATAGTCATTGTGGGAATGACATCTTTACTCATTCTATCACCATGATCGTGATGTGTCTAGTGTATTTGCTAGGTGACTTAGCACACATCATGGAGAGAGAGTGCGAGATTGCAAAAGGGAGAGAAAGACAGAAATTGACAGAGACTAAAAGAGAGATCGACTGAGAGAGAATTGAGAGAAGAGAGAGAGATCACAATTAAGGATTCTGTCAGCTTTCAATTGATTTGATGGTGGTGACGGCAAGGGAGACTAGAGAGGGAGAGACGGATAAGAAGAAAGAGAGATGGGTTCTGGCTCTTAGTGTGGCTGTTGTTATGGTGGTGCCGGAGGTGGGAAGTCGGGGCGATAGTGGTGAAAATGGGGGAGAAATGAAAGAGCTTGCGAAAGAGAAGAGAATAGAGGAAGGCAGAATGCGACTCCTCCCTTTGAATTGTTTTTCTTTTTTTTTTGTTTTTTTTTTAAAGTTAATTAGAATTGGGTTTGTATGGTCCACACAAATTGATCAAAAAAGAGCATAAGGTCAAATATTTTCAGGATTTTGAAACTTATAAAAAGAAAAATATCCACAAAAAGATATTTTTGAGCATTTTGAGTGATTTTTTTTTTTTTTTATAAGATTCTTAAGCTTCTTGCCCTCGGCACTAACCATGCTAACTCCAACTTTTCTTGAATCTCAATTTGTTTTTCTCTGTTTAGACTAACATTTCTCTTGCCAATGGTTTTGTCTATTTTCTTAGAACTTACTAGGTCAAACCAAAAGCCAAACTTGGGATTCTTTGAAAGCCCTAAGACTACTCCTAAACCTATCATACACATTGCATCATTACACAAACACACTCATAAATTACGTATGCAAAATATAAATTTAAAATATAAAAAATGGTATGAAATGAATGAAAAATATTTCTGTAGGGTATTTTGAAACCAGATCCTCAATTTTAGATTTATTCTCAACAATGGTATTAGAACAAGGTTTGATTGCCAAAGAAATTTAACAAACATGGCCGGTATTTATTCAAACTTCACAGTTGAGAATTTTGATAGGCATTATAGTTTTACAACGTCGTAGAGGAGGGTAAAGGATCTTCTTGCTCAACAAGGTTTGGCAAAAGTCTTAAAGGATTTGAAGGCCAAATTAGAAATGATGAGTGATGATGATTCGGAGGAGTTTGAAGAAAGGTACATGAGTTTATTAATACCTTTGGCTATAGGAGTTTGGAAAAATTGAAAAAAAACTATTACTTGGCAAAATGTTTGACCAAAAAGTTGCATATAAAGAAAGGGATATACAAATTTCAGATGGAGGAATGCAACAATCTGGTCGAGCACTTGAATGAGTTCTATGGTATTCTTGATCAACTCAAGAAAATCGAAGTAAAACATGAGAATTGTCACGCCCCGAACCGGGATCGTGAACAGCCGCCCGTTGTCCCTGGATGCCGGCTGGATTTTTACAGAAAATCGGGCAGAACCTCCCCATAAATCGGAGGTTTTCCATGTACAATTTCACCTGTATATGACATTCATCCAGTACAAATAAACAATTGGCCATCCCGGCCTCTCCAAAATCAACAATATCCACAGCCAACATCCAGAACAACGCAAGGCTATAAAGTTTCTAACAGTCCTAGCAACAGACCTCTACTGTCATGCCCAACTAGAGCATGAGCAGCCGCCACACCGAGCGGACTTAAATTCTACGCATATATAAAATAAATTCCCAAGTTATTTTTAAATATTTACAAATGCCTCAATGCAACGAAATAATCAACACGCGAGTTTCGCGAAATAAAGTCCATAATTTATACAGTCATCCCAGAAAATTTATATAAATACATTGGTCAATCTAAAACCTCCAATACATAATAATATCACCAATCATCATAGCGGAAGAGATGGAAAATATCCATACCCAATCCCAGTGGTATCTCCTCGATCCAACACTAATCCTGTGGGAAAGAAAGTGAGGGATGAGTATCTATGGGAGGATACTCAGTAAGTGAGGGGATTGACATCATGCTATCAATATCGAGGTGAATTTGGAGTGTCAAAGCATAAGATAAGAAAATATCCACAGTGTGCAAACCAATCATGTTATTTCAAAATCATATATAATACGCACACATCAGAAAGCAAGATATGCATCCTAAAATTTTACATCAATGTCATGAAGAACCGGCCAATGAAATATTCCCGGCAATGGTCTACCTCGACCAAGGACGGCGCATTGGGGGTTTTTCCAAATGCAAGTATTAAAGAATGGTTCTCTGCCCCAATGTTGGCCACAGACTACCCCAACTAGCCTGTAAAAAAAAATATATAGTGTACATATAACTAGTCGGCCGTGTATGGTGCCCCCGCCTGGTGCTAGACGGAGCCGTACTCAACGTCCTCTCCGATGAGGGTCAACCTGGGACACCCATACACACGACAATCTGACGGATACCTCCGGCCGAAGCGTATCCGGACACAAGGGGTGCCTCTACCAGATGTCCTTCGTAGCTACGGATCACAATATCAAATCGGCCGGGCACGTAGCCCCATGCATCCCATCACCAGTCGGCCGGGCATATAGCCCCATGCATAATATCATAACGTCGGCCGGGCATACAGCCCAATGCATAATATCATAAAGTCGGCCGGGCATACAGCCCAAAACATAATATCGTAAAGTCGGCCGGGCATACAGCCCAAAACATAATATCGTAAAGTCGGCCGGGCATATAGCCCAAATGTGTAAGTAAATCCATTTAAAACCATGTGCCAATGCAGTGAAAGCATTTAAAACATATCAATATGTCGAAAATGTGGCACAATATACGTTTATCAAAACTCATGGATGCATATCAATAAGGTCAGCAGTTAAGACACTCCAAAGGTCACAAAACATTTCATCAAATATTGGAAAGTCATAACAATCATACATTTTGCAGAAACATGTCATTTAAAAGATATTTTTGAAACATGGTTTTCAATCAATAGCGAATGTCAAAGTCCCACTCACAGTTCTACGGGAGGGAAGTCACTCCCTACTGACAAGCCAAATCGGATCTGACCGCTCGAGTCTCCAAAAGATCAACCTAAATCAGATTATCAAATTTCTGTAACATTCTATACTTAACCTTCAATTCATAGATAATCATTTCATAATTTGTATTCTATATGCATTCCACTTATACTCTAAACATATACAAAACCTTTCATCTTAAATTCAATCCTAGATTCGTCCAATTTATCAATTAGAGTCGAAATCTCCTCACCTAGGGTTTTCTCGAAGCGCCGAGTCTCGTCCGAAAGTCGCTTCGGTCACTCCAAAGTCTGTAGGGTTTCCTATCAAAACAAGGTTCATTTGTTAGATCTAAACACATAGATCCGAAACAAAACCCTAAGTCATTTACCTGCGTGGAGATTCGTGAGCTGTCACGAACTCACGGACCGTCACGGGCCGTCGCGGGCTCGTGGGCCACAGCTAGCGGGCTCGCTGGTCTGCGTGCTACGGGGTAGCGGGCCGGCGGGCTGGCGGACCGATGGGCTGAACTGGGCCGCGGGCCGTACTGGACCTGCGGGCTTGGACGGGCTGTCGGGCCTGGTGGGCCCGTGGGCTTGCTGCTGATGGGCCTGCGGCTAATGGGCCTGCAGGCTGGCGGGCCTGCGGGCCGACAGTGGCTCGCGGGCTGGTGCTCGCCCGTGTGCTGCGCTGGCTCGTGCGCGCTCGCACGCTGGCTTGTGCGCGCTCGCGCGCCTGCTCGCTCGTGCACTGGGCCGCGCGCTCGTGCGCTGGGCCGCGCTCGTGCGCTGGGCCCCGAGCGCTCGTGCGCTGGGCCACTCAAACTCGTGCGCTGGGTCGCGCGCCCGTGCACGCCCGTGCACTCTGGGCCGCGCACTCGGACTCACGCTCGCGCAAGAAGGGTCGCGCGCTCGCGAGCAGTCGCGCTCGCGCTACGGCGTGCTCGGGTGATCGCGCGCTCGCACGAGGGAGGGAATCACTGTTGCTGTGGTGGTGGTGCCTGCGGAAGGTCGCGGGTGGTGCGATTGTGCAGGGAAGCGGGTCGCGCGGTGGCGCGCGGAGGAGGGTAGAGAACAACGAAGAGAGAGCGATCGCGAGAGGGATCGCGAAGGGAGAGAGAGAAACCGAGAGGGAAGAAGGAGGAGAAGAAGAAGAAGAAGAAGGAGAAGAAGGAGAAGCTGCCGGCGGAGCTTGCGGTGAAGACCAACGCCGCGGTGGGGGAGGGAGGCGAAGGGTCGGCGGAGAGAGAGAGAGAGAGAGAGAAAGAAACGAATTAGGGCTTTAGCCCTAATTCAATTGGGGGGAGGGCCAAAACGCTGCGTTTTGGCTCTCCCTCTTTTTTTTTTTTTTTTTTTTTTTTTTTTTTTTTTTTTTTTAGGCTTGGTGTTACAAGAATAATGACAACGCGTTGTTGTTTCCAACTCACTTCCAGATTAATATGAGAATTGTGCGGAGATGTTATTGCGGGTGAAGAAATAGTGATCATGGAATAGACACATTCAATATGTCCGTAACCATAATACTTGATCAAAATCCAAGGATGAGTATAATATAGCATTAATTATTAAGAGTAAGAATCAGAGAGGCAAAGTTTCTAATAGGGAAAGATCTGAGTTGGGCAGGTCTAGATCTAATGTCAAATTTTTTGACGATATTCAATATTTCAGACGTAACGGATAGGAGCACCTTAGGTGGGATTATCTTAAAAAAGGGCAAGTGCAAGGAAAAGAAAGATGAAAAGAGGAGTGAGAGCATTTTTGTTTACGATGGTGATGCAGATATTTTTCTAATCTCCAAAGATAATGATATATCTTTTTGTGATGGTTAGTATTTAAATTCTTGTATGCTGTACATAAGAATATTTTAATTCTTTGCATGAAAGCATGACCTAAGTTTTTATTGGGCGATAATTCAACTATGAACGTCATGGTTATTGAGTATGTAAATTTTAAAATATTTGATCGAGCGGTATGTACTTTAGAGAGGGTTGCTTATATTCTAAAAATTCATAGAAATCTAATATCTTTGCTTTTGTTAGACTCCTAAGGTCATGGATACAAAGCTCAAGGTAGAATTTTAATGGTAACTCAAGGTTGCATGCTCCTAATGAAGCAAAGGTCTCGTGGGAACAA
This sequence comes from Dillenia suffruticosa, assembly GCA_033439265.1. NCBI lineage: Eukaryota > Viridiplantae > Streptophyta > Magnoliopsida > Dilleniales > Dilleniaceae > Dillenia > Dillenia suffruticosa. The sequence goes on along the minus strand of JAVTVX010000018.1, from coordinate 9,242,128 downwards.
AATGCATGAATTGGGCATGATACTTGTCATCGAGTTTTGTTTGTGGTGGAGCCAATGGAATTCAGTCAAAATTGTTTCTAGGGTAAAAATGGTCATGGAAAGAAGAAATAAACTAGGATAAAGGTGGAGAGATAGACACCACACTCCAAAGTCAAGTAGTGCAAGTCACTTAGTGGCAGCTACACATTAGTCACTTATTTGAAGCAAGTATGAAATTATTAACTGATTCGGGTTTTGTGTGTAATAGTATACTTGAAAGTCAGGTTAATTTTTCTACAATTTCGATGGTGGCCTCTGGTATTTGTTTGGATGCTTAAAGATTGCCAAAATACTCGCCAAGGTGGAGCTTCCTAGGGTTGATTTATATTTTAAGAAACAAAATACTTAAGTTTTCTTATATGAGTTATATTACTTTTCCATTTTAACATTATATTTTATTTAAGAAAAGAGAAACTCTGTATATACATGTATCTATTAGGGCCGAACCAAAGAAAAGATGCCTATAAATTATCTCTATTTGTTCTAGAGGGTATCAAGGCTTTTTTTTTTTTTTGTGATTTGTGAGAGGGTGTATAAGGGATATTTGTGTTCGGGTTGATTCTTAAACTAAATGTTACTATTAGTATTGCTTTATTTTCATAATAAAAGAATTTGTATCTTTCGTGTAGTAGGCAAATGGTTGTTGTAAAAATGATGTTTTGATGATGATCAACAAGTTAATTTGAAGAAAACAAAATCTGAACAACTTGGAAATACACAAACTTTTTAACATTAGATGTTTAGGTTGACCTATTAAGTAAACACAAGTCGACTTGTTATGAATCAAGTTTTAGAAAAACAAGTCTGGTTGACCTATTAAAACACTCATGTCAACCTATTAAGATCTACAGTTCGAACTATTAGATAGACCTATCAGCATAAGAAAAATGACAAAAACTAAAGGGAAGACATGTTGACTTAACTTCATACATGTCAACAAATTCAAAGATACAAGTCGACCAATTGAATGGTCATGTCATTTAGGAAAGATCAAGTCTCAAACAAACAAGCTGTATGTGTGCGAGTAAGTTTATAGTAAGAGTAAATTTGTAAAGTTTGTGTATTTAATTGGTTTATGATGAATGGTTGATATGGTTGACTATGTATGAGGTGAGCCTTCATGCTGGCAAAGTTTTTCCTTCCGCAAATGTTTAGGTTTAGGTTTAGGTTTACTATATATATATTCTATATATTCTTATTATTATTCTTATGATTGATATCTGACATTTAATAAAAATTGGTAAAAAAAAAAAGCTAACCATAAATCCTATTTTGTAATGAATCTTTAGATTGTTTTTAATGCTTACAAGCCATGTAAAAAAGAAAAAAAAAAAGAGAGAAAAAGCTTGACAAGCGATGCAAGAACCGTCGTATAAAATAAAGTAGCACTTGTACTTGTGACTATAGTATCACAATCAAAACCTGTCACAACCAAAGCAAGCCAAAAAACATGTATTTGTCTGGATGAGTAAGCTATAGGGGTTAAATTTCTGATAAGATAATCTTATGGATACAAATAAAAAACAAACAATATGGTATATAGAAATAATAAATAGTATATAAATATAAAAAAAATTTCAAGAAATACATTTTAAAATATATTTTTATTATTAGCAATCATAAATTTTCTTTATCTTAATAATCTTTTATCTTTTCCTAATCTTTATTTACATATAAAATTTTTAACATTAAAATTAAAATAAAATCTTTTTTATATAAATTTTTTCCATAATTTCTTTCTGCACATCTAAAAAAAATTCTACAATTTTTTCTATAATTCTTAATCAAATGGGACCCAAATAAAAGTTGTATAGTGACCAAAATTTGTTTGTCCAATAGTTGGATATAGTAGCATGGTAGCAAAAGTTAGCATGGTAGCAAAAAAATTGTTTGTGCAATAGTAGCATAATAACAGAGTAAACCTATCCATTGAGGCACTGTTTGTCCAATAGTAGTATAGTAGCATAATAAGCACTAAGCTTGACAATTATTGAGTACCATAAACAAATAGTATCAAAAACAAATAGCGAAGATGAAAAAAAATTTGTAGAAACAAATATTAAAAAAAATAGTACACAAACAAAAGATGTAATATAAAAAAAAAATAATTTGACCAGAGAAATTTGTTTTTTTGAGAGTTATGGATACAAACGATAAAACATGACAAACAATAAAACAATAAAAAAATTATTGACAAGTCAAAAATTTGAAGCACAGAAGGTTGGTCGTTGGTCATCACAAGGTCATGAAATCGTATGTGATTGTGTGATAAGTTGGAATACATGTGTAGAAATTGTAATAATAGGTGATAAATTATCATAATTTTGAATGATAACAATTGTGTAATAACATTGTAAGTTGGTAGTGGTAAATAAGTAATAAGTAAATAAGTTATGGTAAGTGATAAACACAATAAAAAAACACGGTTTTAGCCACGAATTTTTACGACGGAAACTAATCGTCGCTATTTTGCGACAACTTTAGCGACAAAAACGAATTCGTTGCCATTTTGCGACAAACTTAGCGACAAAATTTATTCGTCGCCATTTTGCCACAATTTTTGCGACGACGAAATACTTGTGGCTAAATTAGCAACGGAGAAATATAATTCGTAGCAAAAGTCGTCGCTAATTAGTGACAAAAACATTTTCGTGGCTAAATTCGTTGCTGAAAATTTTTTAAATAGATAGAAATTTATTTTTCTTATTTTTCTTTTTAATTTAATTTTTTTAAATAAATAGAAATTTATTTTTCTTATATTTCTTTTGATTTTATTAATATATTATATTGAAGTTAATTTTGGCTTAAATTTTTTATAAATAATTAAAGAACATATAATTTATATAAAATTTAAAGAAAAAAATTAATTTAGTAGTAATTGCGACGGATTTCCAAATCCGTCGCTATTTCGGCTACAAATCCGTCGCAGTTTTGGCGACGGATTCAAAATCCGTCGCAGTTTCGGCGACGGATTCATAATCCGTCGCTGTTTCGGCTGACGGATTCAAAATCCATCACTTGAATTTGTGAATTTTATTTTAATTTTATTATAATTTAATAATTTATATTAACGAATCATATTATTTTTTTATAATATTTTAATTTACATGTTATTATTATATTTCAAAATTTTAGGAAAATAATACTATTTAATTATTTAAAAAACCATATATTTAATATTATTTAAAATATATATTATTTAATTAATTTAGTAAATAAAAATTGCGCGGGCGCCGGCGCATGCACTCCCGGGCGCCTGCCTGGGTGGCCTGCGCGCTGGTCGCCGCGTTATTTCTTAGCGACGAATTACGTCTGTCGCTAAATGGTGACGGATTCATATCCGTCGCTAACTAGCTAAGTGGCCATTTTTTTTATTATTTAATATTTTATTTAATATCGTTATTTTATTAAATTATATAAAATCATCATACCCGAAATTTAGTAAAAATTTTGAAAATGGTCCTATTCGGGTTAAAATAAAATATAATTTATTTATTATATCAAATTATATTATATATTTATTATATCAAATTATATTATATATTTATTATATAAATATATTATTTTACTTTTTTTATATATTAAATTTATATATAAAATTTAGAGAGGAAAGGTGAGTAATTATTTATTATATAAATATTAAATTTTATAATAAAATTTAGAGAGTAAATGTGGGGCCGGCGCAATATCAAAGTGCATTTTGTGTGCTCCCAGCGTGGGCGCCCGGGCATGCCAGCGCCAGCGCCCGCCCGCCACACATCCGCCGCACATAAGATATATAAGATATAAGATATCATAAAGATAAACTATGTATATTTTTATTATTTTTGTTAATTTTATTAATGTAACTTAATATAATTTAATTTAATTTAATTAATTTGTTTGTATTTTTTATTAATTATTTTTAATTTTTATAGAATTTATATTTATAAATAAATAAATTGAGATATGCATGTGCTCACGCAAGAGCGATCGCGGGCGCCCTGGCATGCCTGGCGCCCGAGCATGACACCGTGCGCTGCATGTACCCATGCAAGCCCCCGCGCATGCCAACGCAGGCGCCAGACCATGGGAGCACGGCACCCGCGCGCTACATGCGCGCATGGCAGCGGGGTCCACGTGGGGCCCAGGGATGGCAGTGGCAGTTGGGGCGCCCTTGTTACGTGCTTATGCCAGCGCGGGCGTCCAGGGATGCCACTACTGCGGCTTGGCTTGCCCGGGCGTCCGGCCATGCTAGCAGGCGCCCGCGAGTTTAAATTTATAAATATTAAAAATTATAAATATCTATTTATAAAAATATTTAAATTTATTATTGCTCTAGTTTTTAATATTAGAATTTGGAGCATACAAATAATAATTTAATATTTGTAATTTTAATATTTATGAAGTTATAAATGTGTTTATAAATATAATTTGGATTCTTAGTGGATATTATTTTATTTTAGCACATTTTGAATTTTGAAAATATGTTACAAAAAAATGAGATTTAAATATTTTTTTTCCGAGTCTAATTAACATTGAATACTTAATTTAAATTTGTTTTGGCATGGCGATAAATATTGTCCATAAATATTGTGGGAAGAAAATTTCTTTATCGATCACAAAATATGATGCCATAGTATGAGTACAATTTGAGGAGAAAAAAAATACCTATAGCATATATGCTAATATTTGATAACTCAAAATAAATATAAAAAACAAAAATACGATTATTTTTTTTTCAGAAAATTAGTGTTATCATATCTCATAAAATCAAAAAAATTCCAAATATATTTTTATACATGGAAAAAAAAAAAGCTCACTGAGCGCTTGATTGACGAAGTTTGCTACTCACTCACGTCGATCAAGTCGATCAAGGTTGACTTTCCTCGATGAAACATTCACCTTTCATCAATAAAAGGCTGGGGTTGGTCAAGTAAACCAAACCCAAAATAAACCCAATGTAAAGTGTAAAAAAAAAATCAAAAGAATAAAAATAAACTAACGGTAATTTTTGTTTTGAGAAAATATGTTATAGGTGGTGGTGTGTAAGTATGCTGTTTAAAAATATTAAAGAAAATATTTTTATACATCAAATTACAATCCATCATCCTCTCAATTTTCCTTCTTTCCTATTTTTTTTCTTTTCTCCTTTTTTCTTTTCTCCTTTGTTTTGTTTGAAACTTTTTTCCTCCATCTTTCATTTTCCTCTTTTTCTTCATCTTCAATATAAAATCTTCAATATAAGATCATCCACAAATAAAAGTTTTGAGAAAAAAAAATTGTTCTCAAAAAAATCCTGAAAAATAAAATGAAACTATAAGTAATAAAATTTAAAAATTACAAGAAAAATAAAACCTAAGACTATATATATATATATAAAAAAAGACATACAAATACAAATACAAGCTTGGTTTCGGCCCACTTTCTTTTGGGCTTTCAGCCCCACTTTCATTTGTGCTTGCTTTCTCTGCACCCGAGACAACTAAATATAATAATAAATATAATAATAAGAATAATGAGTAGATGAAAAAAATTAAAGAATGATATTTGACTGGTAGAGATTAATAATCAGTAATTAATCGTGTAATATAAAAAATAAATAGAAAATGTCCATCTTCTAACTAAATTCAATTCTCATGAGTTAATTCAATTTTAACTAAATTCAAAATTTAGATGTTTTTTTTTCATCCAAACAATTAAAGTCTGCGAAATCATTCTGGTAATTCATTCTGGGAATTCAAGTCTTCTTCTTTGACAAAATAAAAAATGTACACATAAAATAAATTATTGTTAAATTTATTGAAAATTAAATTTAAACCTTACCAAAAATAAATTTGAAAGCTTAACGCTTCTTTCTTCTTTTTCTTCTTTCTCTAGTCTTCTTTCTTCTTTCTCAATTCCTTCTTCTTTTTCTTCTTTCTCTAGTCTTCTTTCTTCTTTCTCTATTCATCTATTGAATTCACAAATCTCATCACCTATAACCATTATAAAAGAAATTTAGCAATTTTCAATCAATGATATCAATAATATCAATAATATCAATAATAAGATGTCCGATAAATATTATAATAGAAAAAAACATCATTTAAATTGGGTGAGTAGATCATTTAAATTTAAATTGGGTGAGTAGATTTGGATTTGTTTTAATTAATTATGAATTTCTAGGAAGAATCTAAAATATTAAAATTGTGACAAGAAGAAAAAAATCTCATTCGATTCCTCACATATTTTTTATCACACTTTCAAATCTCAATCCCATTTGTTTTTGCTACACCAACACTGCATTTGAGAACATCTGCATTTTGTCATTTTGTCTGATTTCTCTTATCACAGAAATCTTTCATCTTCCTATTAAAAACATATTTATCGAAATGACCGCTCAACGATATTATGAAAATGATTGTGGAACGGAGTCAACTCAACTCAACTATTATCAAATATTATTATAATATGTGTGAATCAATTATAATATTATATTTTATAAAATATTATATTATATTATATATAAATATATTATAATTTTATGTGTTAAATAAAATTGATATATTTTGAAAATATTACACTATTATTTTATCACAAAATAATGTTCCTTTTTTTTGACTAAAAACAAATTACAAAAATATAATAAACATTAATAAATTTATTTATTTACTTTTATGCCTATTAAAAATAAATAGTAAAATATTGTAAATAATAAATTATAATAATCACATGTAAATGAATTGATGAATGAAAATAAAGATGTAAGAAGAAACTTTTAAATTTTTAAAAAGAGGTTGAAGGGCGGTGACAAAGATTTTCACAAACAATTTTCGGCGGCATTTCTAATTTCTTAATCCTAAATTTTTTTCATACTTTTACTAATACTTACAACTTAATAACTTATTTACTATACACACCTATCACACTTATTACTTATTTACTTAAAATTTTATTGGAGTAATTTTTTTATGCTTTTATATATTTAAAAATAACAATTATTAATAATATTATTTTAAATGAATTTATCTAATTTTATATAATATAGTATTATAGTTACACTATATTAAATATTATAGTGATTCCACCTGCACACCACAAAATTCAAGTATATCTCAACATATTTTTATATTTGACATTTTAAAATTAATGAGTAGGTTTCATTTGACATTTAACATTTAATAATTCACATTTAATGATTAAAATTAATCAATACATTTAAAATTAATTAATTTGACATCTTTTAAATTAATTAATATAGTTTATAGAATTAATTAATATAGTTTATAGATTTCATATAAAGATTTTTTCAATTTTAAAATAATTTATGAAACTTAGCAAATTTTCTATCATTATTATATAAATGTATGAATATGAATAAAAGATGCGAGAAAGAAACATGTATGAATAAAAGATGCCTTTTGTTCAAAAATTTAAAATTATAATAGTTTATAGTTTAGAGTTTAGGTGTATTTATAGTTTATATAGGTATTAAATTGAATATATATATTAAATAGAAATCATCATATTAACTAGAAATCATTTACATAAATTAAAAAAAAAAAAAGAAAATGTTTTTGTTGTGTTTTTAAATTGGTAAAGAAAGAAAGGGTAATTTGGTAGTAAAAAAGAAATTGGGTTATCATTTAAATATATGTAAATATAAATTAAGTGTGAATTTAAATAAATTAATATTAATATTATTAGTTAATTTTTTAATTGATAAAAAATTTTAAAAACACATTATTTAAATTAATAATATTAACAACTTAAAATAAAATAATAATTTCAAATGATATTATTTAAAATAATAATATTAAAAATTTAAATATTTAGAAACACAAAAACAAAAACAAAAAAGACCGCAAGCTCCTCCCCGCAGATGCTATAGCGGGGCCCGGGCGTGTTGGCTCGCGGGCGCGTGTCACATGCCACGCATGCCTTCTTGCGGGGAGCCCGAGCGGCGTGCATCACTAAAGAAATTTCATCCCGGCACTTATTCAATGTTCTCATTTTCTTCAATTCCTTTTAAGAAAAAAAAAATCCTTTACGATTTTAAAAAAAATAAAATTCATGAAATAAGTTTAATATATTATAATAATATGTTACAATATATCATAACACTATTATATAAATTAATAAATTTATATCATTTCATTTGTTAATTAATAATATTATTAATTTAAAAAAAACATATAAATAACTAAATTATTTATATTAATACTTCCCTAAACTTAATAATTAATATAGGCAAAAAAATATTTTAAAAGAAAATATATTTGAAAAGAGAGAAGGAAATTTTAAAGAACAATATCAATTAATAAATTAATATTGAATAAAGAATTTAATAGAAAAATAATAATAATAAGATAAAATTTAAGTTTTAGATGGAGTGTTTTTATTATGTGATTTAATTTAAGATCTCTCTTAATTAATTTATTAGAATAAATTATTAATTAATCTTGTAATTATTTTGTCATTTCATTTTGTTAACATAAATAGAATCATAGATTTAATTTTAATTATAATTTAATAAAGATATAATTTAATTTAGTGTCATATAAAAATATGAAAAGTTTAGGTAAATATTTTAAATCATATTTGAAAATTTTTTATTGGATTAAATTTTAAATTTTTAAATTTTCAATGTGGCGCCTTTTAAATTTTCATATTTGAAAAATTTTTATTGGATTAAATTTTAAATTTTTAAATTTTCAATGTGGCGCCTTTTAAATTTTCAATGTGTGTGGCGCGCCTTGTGTGTGTGTGTGTGTGTGTGAGTGTGAGTGTGAGTGTGAGAGGGAAATTGAAAGGTAGAGAGGGGAGACGGGGAAATCGAAAGATAGTGAGGTGACCAAAGAGAGAAAGAGTGAGAGACGAGAAGAGAGAAGAAGAGTAGATAGATTTTAAAAAATAAATATTTTTATAATATTTTTTTAAAAAAAAACAGGTTTATAACTTAAAAAAAATATATATTTTTCTTTATCTTATTAATTATATTTTTTTAATATTCCTTCATATTTTAGTTACATATAAAATTTTTAACATTACAACAAAATTTTTTTTATCATTTTTTTCTCCACATCTATCAAATAATTTATAATAAGTAACTTAATATTTTTAATCAAAATTAAAAATCTAATAATAATAAAAAGTAGTTATTATAATTTGTAATTGATTATATTATATATATATATATATATAAATATATATATATCTGATTATATTGTAAAATTTTAAGATTGATAGATTAATAATGAACCTTAGTTTAGTTTAGTTAGTGTGTTAGTGTGTTAGGGGGTTAGTATTTATTGTGTTAGTGGGTAAGTGTTTATAATTAGTGTTTTTAATTATGAGTTTGATTGATTGAAAGATTTTAGATTAATATTTATAATGATGGGTTTAATTGATAGAAAGATTTGAGATTTGATAAAATTATTATATGAGATGAAATATATTAAACCAAAAGTAAACTAAATAAAACCAACCATATCACCTCACCTTAACACCACACACCTTAAGTAAAACTCCATACACAATACACACCACACACCACACACCATACATACATAAGCAAATATAAGTCTTTGGTAATTATTCTAAATTTTTAAATTATACTAAATTTTCAAATTTAAAACAAAATTTTATTATATTAATTTGAAGTTTAGTAATTTATAAAATATGTAAATTATTATACAAATTTTAGTATTTAAATTTAATTTTTAAAATAGAAATCAATTCAATATCAAACTATATATATTTAAGTATATATATTTAAAAAAAGAGTTAGTATATTATTGAAAAAATTTTATGGAGAATCAAAAGTTGTAGCTTTATTTTTTTTACGGATCAATTCCCCATCTTTATTTGTTCTTTATTTATTTTCTTTAAAATAATTTAAGTTCTATTTATATATATATATATATATATAATAAATGGAGGATATTCTTAAAAGTTTTTTTTAATACTTTTATTTAAAGTAAAATTTGAATAATATATATAATTTTATAATTTAAAATTAATTTTTAAATAAATAAAAATTCTTTTTCGAATCATGTCCTCTCTCCCCTCTCTCCCTCTCTCTCCCTCTCTATTCAATTAATTGATTTGCATAGGATACTTGACCTATTTACATTGAGATTTTTGAGATTTTTGAATGGGTTGTATCATATTTCTTGACTTTACTCTTAGTCTCAACACTAATTCAACACTAAATTCTTACTTTTATTCATCATTAAACTCTTAAATTCTTAAACTCTAAACTCTTACTCTTATTCAACACTAGACTCTTACCCTACTCTTATAATTATTTGAGTATGTGAAGAACCTCTGAAAAATTTTATATTTTTCGCGGCATCGGCGTGGCAAATTAGAGGGCGCGGCAAATTGGAGGATCGATGAATCTAAGCATTTATGGGGCTTTATGGGGCGTGGCCAGAATCGAATGAATTTATGGCATGATTGCATTTTGGCTCGATTACCACTCCACAATATCCGTGCCACCATTATTCCGCACCATTATTCCGCACGCACCACAGGCACCACATGCACCACACAGACATTTTTCAAATCTGATGTATTAACTCAAATCATTTATTTTCCACCTCCACCAATTTTAAAAATATATAAATTTTACAATTATTTAACATTTCATTATTTTAATGAATTATTTAAATGAATTTAAATGGAATTGTGTAGAAAATGAGTTCCGTACACTTTCTCTCTCCCACTCTCTCTCACTCTCTCACACACACACAAATCCACAAGTTCATTGTCTTTTCCCATGGCCAGGAGGAGGAGGAGGGGAGAGTATATGTGATGGCTAGTATTGTTTGGTGCAAAAAAAAAGGGCTTGGCTTTTTTTTAATTATGTTAAATTATGAGACCGATTTCTAGGATTAAAAAAAAAATAGGTTTCAATAGTTATAATAAAAATAAAAATGTTGTTGAAAAATCCAGAATCATTTTCAAATAAATAAATAAAAGTGGTGCCCAAAAAGAAAATAAATACCAAATTTATTAAATTATTAATTTTTCAACAAATTTTTTGAAATGAGGATGTTTATTTTTCGTAATTTTCATATTTTGCTTCTGATGGCCCATTTCCTTTCATTGATTTTTTCCATTATTATTGGGATGTCTATGTGGAAGTTTAAAAAAATAGATTTGACATGGGTTGGATAAATGTAAGATGAAGATTAAATCATGTTACATATTTATCAATTATTATTATTTACAGTATTATATTTATAAAAAAGAAGATAGTAATTTCCTCTATACAAAATATTAAATTTAATTTATTTATAAATAGCGGAGTATAAATATTATCTTTTAATTGCATTTAAAATTTTGAGAGTTGTGAAGTTTGGAAAACTGTCTCTGTGATGGTTACATTCCATTCCACACAAGGACAAGAGGCCCGACGACTGACAACCGAACCGAATGGTGATTGGAGTCGTGATAAGATGATGTGAGCAGACATGTCCGCACTGCACAAGTCCTGCCATGGAAGAGATAGACAACTGGATTCAGCTGTAGGCCTGTTTAATGCTTCTGTTCACCATCAATTCAAAATTTGAACGCGCGCAGCACTCCCTTCAGTCAGCGCCACACACATTCACATGCGAACAGGCACTGCTGCCACGACACGAAATGCTGCTGCTGCCACGACAGGAGTCCTCCACGTCGCACATTGCACTCCACTCAGTCCGCGCCTTTTAGTGAACGCTGCTGCCACGAAATTTCCACTTTCTGCGCTCTCTCTCCAGCTACACTTCACTACACTTCAACACTCCAACCTAACCTATTGACATGAATTGATGGTCACTTGTTAACTGTTAAAAGCTGGCAGCCACGACATGAATTGATGTGTTCATCACAATGGAGTCCACCTCGCACACCCGTCCGCGCCACGCCATGCCACGCCACGCACATTCACATGCCAACAGTTAGATTTCAAAATTTCGTGCTGCTGCCACCATGCTCCTCCTCGCATCGCAGCACTCCCCTCAGTCCGCGCCACGCACATTCACATGCGAACAGGCTCTGCTGCAACGACAGGAAACGCTGCTGCTGCCACGACAGTAGTCCTCCACATGTCGCACATTGCACTCCACTCAGTCCGTGCCTTTCAAAATTTCAAAACAGTCAACTTCAAATTTCCACAGCACTGCACTGTTTCTCACTATCTCCAGCTACACTTCACCACTGCACTTCACTTCACTGCACTCCAACCTAACCTATATTTCTATTTCTGCATCCTATTTCTATTTCTATTTCTGTAGAGCTATGCTCTGCACTCTATCTACCGATATTTGACAGCACCACCCAACACTCTACTCTACTCTATCCAGCTATCTATCTACACTCTAGATAACCGAACTAGCACACTACACGAGCTGGTGCTATTTACTTAACTCCCTTACTCATCCAGGCACACTCAGTCACCAACAAACAAACTTCAAACTTCAGTCCTCGCTCGCCAAATCACTCACTCACGGCTCTTTCCTACCCTCTTCTTCAAACCCCTCTCTAGTGCTCTCCAAACTCACCTCCAAACTCACCAACTCAACATGGCCTCCTCGTCCAGAAAAGCAAAACGAATTACCATGGTTTCGGAAGAAAACAAACACTTTCCATCTATGCAAAAAAAAAATCTCTTTGATAAGGTATTTTCTCATAGAAATATTACTTTGGGTAGATTAATTGATTGGAATTTTTTGGATAGTATAAATTTTGAATATGGAAGTTATTTAAAAGAGATTTGTCCGTCTTGGATTCTTAATCTAGATACAAATATTTATGAAAACGTTGTTAGAATTTTTTTTACTAACATAAAAAGAATGGATAATGATTGTGTAGTTATCGATGGGAATATTACTTCGTATAGTTTTAAAAGTTATTTTGATGGTCAAATAATTAAAGTGAGTCCTAAAATGATATGTAGAGAGGCCGATCTTTGTTGGACAGAGTACGAAGACTGCGCAGTATATTTAAATACGGAAATATTAATGGATGCTAAAATAGTTTTTAATAATGATAATTTAGAATTTTTTAGTACAAATGCTACTGATTTAAATTTTCAAGAAAGAGTTCTTCATTTTCTCATTATTCATGTTATTAAACCACGGGCCGGAAATTATACATCTATTACTAGAGATGATTTTTGGTTAATGGCACGTATAATTGAAAGAAAAAATCCAGGTTTACATTTTTTACTTCCTTATTTTATGATATCTTCAAAAGATTCTAATAATAATTTATCCTATTGTAGTATGGTGAGTGGTATTTTAAAAAGTCATGGAATAAATCTAGGGAAAGAAAATCATTTACAACTAAATATAAATAAAAATAGTATAAATTATAGAACTTTAAGAAGAGCGTATTGGGTATGTGATGATGGTATTTGGATAAATATTAAAAAAAGAAGTATTCCAGAGCCAGACCCAGTGCCACCGGCGGAAGGAGCTGAAGAAGATCATGAAAGGGCGGAAGCGTAAGATCATGATTTTCATTTTCATGAAAGGGAGGAAGGAGTTGAAGATCATGATTTTCATTTTGATGATAATTCTCGTGATAATGTAAATGAAATTGAAAAAAAAAGGTGGGAAGAATTTTTTGAATATATGAATAATATGAAATTGCAATTGGATAGTGTTCGAAGCGAAGTAGGACAGGTGTGTAGTGAAGTTGGTGAGGTTAGGAGTGAAGTGGGAGAATCAAGAAAACAAATCGGACAAATGCATACACAATTGACTGAATTAAGACATAATTTTGATGAATTTAGGGTACATGATCATCGTTTTAAGGACCAGAACCAAGAAGATCATATGAAAATGGTTGGTCGCATGACGAACATGAAGGCAGATTTAGGGGTGAATAGTAATTTTATTAAGGTTATACGAGATCATTTGCGGCTCGGAACCACAGAATCAAGACCATCTTCCTCAGCAACTACGCAATCAGGACCATCTTCCTCAGCAACCACGCAATCAGGACCATCTTCCTCCGCAATAGCGAGACTAGGGAGCTCTGCCTACCCGGCTTACCCATTCGTCATTCGTCCTCGTCCTCCAAGATCTTCATTTGCTTCTCCTCCCAGACCGACACATCCGACACATGATCCTAACCCTTTTCGTATCGATGAAGTGATAAGAGGAATACCATCCTCTGCTGCTGCTGCTGGGACTGCTAGGACTTCTCCGAGTCATGGATCTGCATCCTCTTCACAACCAACCACTGAACCGAGACCAAAAAAATTTCGACCAAAAGTTCAATTTCCATAATTCCATATTTTTCCCTTTTTTTCAAGTAGTTTTACTTTTTTTTTTTTAAGAAGTTTCGTGTATCAATTTTTTTTTCATGTACCGAATCAAAAACGTAAATATTGAATGTAAATTATTTATCTTATTTTTCTTATTTATTTCATTTTAAAATTTTTTGGTTCCTATCCAATGGGCCGCCTTGCACCCGCGTGCCACAGCGTGGCATGCGCATGCAGCGCACAGCATCGCACACAGCACCCGGGAAGGGCAGCGCGGGCTCCCGGCCAAGCCAGCCAGGGCGCCCGTGCGCCCGCTCATGCCCGCGCAGGGCATGCATGCAGGGCAGCGTGGGCTCCCGGCCAAGCCAGCCAGGGCGCCCGTGCGCCCGCTCATGCCCGCGCAGGGCATGCATGCAGGGCAGCGTGGGCTCCCGGCCAAGCCAGCCCGGGCGCTCGTGCGCCCGCTCATGCCCGCGCAGGGCACGCATGCAGGGCAGCGCGGGCTCCCGGCCAAGCTAGCCCAGGCGCCCGTGCGCCCGCTCATGCCCGTGCAGGGCACGCATGCAGGGCAGCGCGGGCTCCCGACCAAGCCAGCCCAGGCGCCCGGGCTCCCACTCATGCTCACGCAGGGCACGCATGCAAGGGCAGCGCGGTCCTGTGGCATGGTGCCCGATTTTGCTTGAGGTTTTACAATTACTCAAAAATTTTTTAAACCTTTAAAAGGTTTTAAATATGTTATTTTAAAACCGCCAAAATTTTTATTTTTTTAAAAACTTTTTTTATTGTTTAACATTTACTCAAAAATCAAAAATAAATTAGGATGACTATCATTAATCTCTTACAAACCATCTTATAACCCTCTTACTTAACCCAAACAAATCCTTAGTTTTTATATTATTTTATGATCTCTAAAGAGATGTGAGTGTTATTTTTAATTTTTGCTACCGGAAAGGAAATGTTTAAATTCATTTTGGCGCGGAAAATGAAAAAAATTGGCTCCAAAAATTTCTTCTTCCATTAAAAAAAGCTTTGGTTTAATTGATTTAAAAAAGGAATTATCTATCAAAATTAAATAACCAAACATTTCTTCTTTTATGCAATTAAATTTGTTTCTTTTAATATTGAAATGTAAGATTAAATTAATTGATATGAACGGTTAATGAGAAATTGTGTGTGAAAAATTGTGTAAGCAACGGAAGAGTTTTAAAAATAATTAGAAAATTAGTAAAATGAAAATTTGAATATAATTGATGATAATAATAAGAAGATTAAGAGTGTTTGGACCTAATTATAATCCTAATTATAATCGGACTTAGCGACGGATTCATTCTTCCGTCCCTATTGTGAACTTTACTAAATTGTTCTTGGATTCGTGTTTCTTTTTTGCCTGAGAACCCTAATTACCATAGTTGCCGCAACTCCCGTAGCCTCCTTGCATCTTCTCTCCGTGGCCTCGCATACTTCATTCATTCCTGACCATCCTCATCCCTGATCATCGCCTTATGCTCAACCCAGCAACCAGCTCCCACCTCATCTCATTTTAACTTAGCGGCGAAGGTTTTCTCCGATCATCTCTCCTCTCGGTTCGTTTGCTCTCCCTCTCTCTTCTCTTCTCCACCTCATCTTCTTTCTCTTTTTTTTTCCTTGTCTGATGTTTTCTTCCACGATATAGGTTCGGCTCTGTCTTTTCATCTTATCCTCTCTGTCAGCTTCATCGAAGCCTATTCTCTCTTCCGCGCTCATCTATCAGGTTCGTTTGCTCTCCCTCTCTCTTCTCTTCTCCACCTCCTTTCTCTTTTTTTTTTTTTTTTTTTATCTTGTCTGATGTTTTCTTCCTCGATATAGGTTCGGCTCTGTCTCTTCATCTTATCCTCTCTCTGTCAGCTTCATCGAAGGCTATTCTCTCTTCCGCGCTCATCTATCAGGTTCGTCTTCTATCCCTCTCTCCTCTTCTCCACCTCCTCATCTTCTGGATGGAAATATAAATCATTCCAAATAGTAATATTATGTTGTACAATATGCCTCTTGTTCTCCCTATATTTTTAAACATTCTTAACTAATTTAACCCATAAATATAGCAATTTAACCCCAAATACATTTGAAACTGCATGATACTCACCTTTATTTCTTGGAAATCTTAAGTTTACACTAATCCTCCTTTCTACCACTTCATCCGTGTTTAATTTTAGTGTTTAATTTTGAATAGATTAACTGTGTGGGTCTTGATTTTTAATCAAATAATCTCTATGTTAGTTTGTGTGTTGATTTCTATGTTGTTGTTGAAGAAGTAGGTTGATTTCTATCTTGTTGTTGAAGAAGTAGGTTAACTATTTGTTTGTCTTGAATGATTATTTTAAATGATTATTTTAAATTATTAGCACATATTTGACCCACATATGTTTTATGTTTTATATGTTTTGGGAGTACCTATGGTTCGTTAGGATTTAAAAATAAAACCACTATTTATTTGTGTTCATAAATATCTTTTTCCTTTCAAAAGTTCTCTCTTGAAAAAATTAAAGGATAAATTCAGGGGTTGCCTATTTATTCAAATAAATCTCATGCATATAAGTCTGTTTCCTCTTATCAAAGCTTTTGTTCTTTTTAATTTGTAGAGAGATGATGCAAAAAAATAGAGCGTGGATGTATAATAAGAATTTACCTAACCATCGAGGATTGACCGATGAGTTTCGTATTGGATTGGAACAATTTTTGGAATTTGCTAATAGTAAAGTTGAGTTTATGGATGGAAATAAGTTAAGGTGTCATTGTAGGAAGTGCAGTAATGGTAAATTTTATAAGTGTGATAAAGTTAGGGAACATCTTTGTAGATTTGGTTTTACTTCGAATTATTATAATTGGACTTGTCATGGTGAACTGTTTATATCTGAGGTTCAATATGGAAGAAGTAGACAATTTTCCAATAGAGGAGAATATGATTACAACCATTTAAACCCATATCAGAGAATGATAATTGATGCAGCTGATAATGTTGTCTTACAATCGAACCATGCAAGTACCAGTTCTGCTCCAATACTTGAACAAGTATATATTAGTGATGCAGAACCATCGCAGGAGGTAGAAGTAACAGGTGTCGATGAGAATGCAAGTAATGAACGTTTTTTGTCTGATTAGTTTGGGGAAGTATTGAAAGCTGCAGATCAACCTTTGTGGGGAGGCTGTGACACTCATACTAAGTTATCAGTGACATCAAGACTGTTAAATATCAAGGCAGAATATAATGTCTCTGAGGAATGCTTCAATGAATTTGTTCAAGTAATTCGAGAAGTATTGCCTCGTGATCACATCATCCCAACTATCTTTACGATATGAAAAATTTAGTAAAAGACTTGGGCCTTCTTGTGGTAAGGATTGATGTATGTAATCAGGGTTGTATGTTATATTAGAGGGATGATGACAATGCAGAATTTTGTAAATTTTGTAACCGTTCTAGGTACAAGAGTAGTAGGAGGCCGGGTCGCAAGCGGAAATCATATAAGCAAATGTTTTATTTGCCCTTAATCCCCCGATTGCAAAGGCTTTATGCATCTAAGGCCACTGCTGAACACATGATGTGGCATGCAAACCATCAAACAGAAGAGGGTCTCATGTGTCATCCTTCAGATGCAGAGGCTTGGAAACATTTTGATAGAATATATCCTGAGTTTGCAAAAGAGCCTCGAAACATTAGATTGGGTCTTTGTGCGGATGGTTTTGCTCCATTTGGCAAATCGGGAAAAACCTATTCATGTTGGCCAATAATCTTAACTCCATACAATCTACCGCCTAGTATGTGTATGAAAACGCCATATATGTTTCTGACATTGCTCGTACCTGGCCCACAAAATCCAAAAAAATTAATAGATATTTATATGCAGCCACTGATTGCAGAGTTAAAACAACTATGGGATGAATGTATTTATACATATGATGTCCATTCTGATCAGAATTTCCTATTGAAGGCTGCTCTTTTTTGGACGATAAATGATTTTCCAGCTTATGGTATGTTATCTGGGTGGAGTACAGCTGGTCTCTTAGGATGTCCGATATGTATGCAGAAATCAAAGTCTTTCAGATTAAAATATGGTAAGAAGACGAGCTATTTTGATTGTCATAGACAATTTTTGCCACTAAATCATTCATTCAGAAGAAATAAAGTTGAGTTCATTAAAAATAGGGTTGAAAAAACACCTCCACCATTGAGATTGACTGGTGATCAAATTTGGGAACAAGTGCATAACTTTCCATCTGCTATTGAAGACCCTCATGGTACCATTGTTGGTTATGGAAGTACGCATAAATGGACAAAACAGAGTATATTTTGGGATTTACCATATTGGAAATTCCATCTTCTGCGTCATAATCTCGATGTCATGCATGTTGAAAAAAATGTTTTTGATAATGTTATAAATACAGTTATGGATATTCCTGGGAAAACAAAAGATAACTTGAGTGCAAGAAAAGATATGAGAGTTGTTTGTAATCGATCTACACTAGATGTCGATGCAAGTAGTAAGGGACCAAAGCCAAAGGCAGTTTATACATTGAACAAGGATCAGAGACGGATTGTTTGTGAGTGGTTGAAAATGGTGCGGTTTCCTGATGGATATGCTTCAAACCTTGGGAGATGTGTTGATTTGAATGAGTGCAAGTTGATAGGTTTGAAGAGTCATGATTGTCACATATTTATGGAAAGACTAATTCCAATTGCGTTTAAAGAACTTTTACCAAATTTTGTCTGGGGCGCCATTACGGAGTTAAGTATTTTTTTTCATGACATTTGCTCAACGGTGTTAAACTTATCAAACATGGAGAAACTAGAGAGAGATATTCCAATTATTCTATGCAACTTAGAAAGGATATTTCCTCCGTCGTTTTTTGATTCTATGAAACATCTCTTAGTTCACTTGCCTTATGAGGCAAAAGTTGCAGGACCTGTACAATTTCGATGGATGTATCCGTTTGAGAGGTGAAATATTTATATTATTTTTTTCAAAATAATACTTCTTTATAGATTTATTTTTAAAATATTTTAATGTTTTTTCTTATTAGATTTTTATATCATTTAAAGAAAAAAGTGAAGAATAAGGCATGGGTCGAAACCTCTATTGTTAATGCATATATTGTGGAGGAAGTGACAACATTTGTATCGTATTATTTTGAGCCTCACGTACAGTGCAAGAGGCGAAGAGCAGGAAGAAATGACGAGAGCCCTATCGATCCCAATTTTTCATCATTTTCTATTTTCAATTATCTTGGTCGAACTAATGGAGCATGTAAGAGAAGATATTTAACTGGTCAAGAATTGCAAGCAGCCCATACATATATTTTATTGAACTGTCCAGAAGTTGGACCATATTTCGAGTAAGTATATAGTTTTAACTGGTCAAGAAATGAAGCAGTCCTTACATATTTTATTTGGGTCAAAAATTTATATAATATATAAGTGATATTTTATGATAGGATTTTTCAAAATTCATTTTCGGAACTACCTATCAAGGCGTTTGATCGTCTGTGCGATGAGAAATTTGCAACATGGTTCAAAACATATGTAAGTACTTATCTATCAAGTTCCCATCATATTTTGTTTTTTAATCATTACTTAATGATAATAGTTTGGTTACTTTCCTTTAGGTTCATGCCAATGCTGATCAAGTTGAACAAAGACTGTTATATCATCTATCATGGGGTCCAAATTCATATGTACGAATGTGGCCATCATATTTTATAAATGGGTTTAATTTTCACACCCAAGAATATGGAATTGGAAAAGTCACAATGAATAGTGGAATATGTGTTCGGTCATCCAATAATGGAAGTATAAAAGATGATTTTTATGGTTTATTGGATGAAATCATAGAGATAGAGTATCCTGGAGCAGATTTGCGAGTGGTATTATTTAAGTGCACTTGGTTTGACCCCATCAAAGGAATGAAGGTGCATCCAAAGTATAATTTGATTGAAATAAATCATAAGAAGAAGTATAACAAATATGAACCATTTATATTGGCACAGCAAGGAATTCAAGTATATTATACATCATATCCTAGTTTAAAACGTGACAAAACTGATTGGTGGGCTGTATGCAAACAAAAGCACGGAAAAAAATTGAAGAGCATTAGGTTGATAGCATATCAACAAGAAGAAGTTACTACCACGATTCAAACGGAGGAATATGATATTCCAACTTTACGAGATCCATGTGGAGCAATTATAGATGTCGATCCAAATGAAATTTGTGGAGATGACGATGAAGAATCAGATTTTCATACTGAGGATGAGGACGAGGACGAGGACGAGGACAAGGACGACGATGAGGATGAAGATGAGGATGAGGACAGTGACGGTGATGGAGATGAATGTGAAAGTGGAGATGACAATGAAAATTTTGATTTTTAAAACCGGGTAAGTTTAGTTTTGTACACATAGATATGCTCAATGTAATACATTTCAATTTGCTTCCTTATGATATAATTATCTTTATTATACATCATTTATTTATTTATCTACACATTTGCTTTTGCTTTTATCAATCACTAATTTTGTATTTCTCTAATTTTAAACAATGTTCCGTCCAAACCTAATACTTTGTTTTTTTTTTGTAGATTATTTCGATTTAGTAGTTGGACTCTTGATAACATTTTATCGGTTACAAAAGTTTGAATATGGTAAGTTTTTCATGCCCTTTCTTATGTATCGTTAAAACATGCAATTGTTATTTTTGTCATTTGTTTAATATTTATGCTTATTAGTATAAACGTGGAGGACATGTTCGAACTTCACAAGGAAGATCAAGCACTTCCCCTTGTCCTTCCCCTTCGCCGTCCCCTTCCCCATGTCCTTCTGCTTCAGCCCCATCAGTTGCACCTTCACCTTCTGTGCAACAATCAAATGATGTGGGGGATACAAGTATAGAGCGAAACTTCATATCCGCTTGTGGAGATTCGTAAGTATTTAATTTTAAAATTTTACTTCATTTGTTTATTTTATTTATATATATGGTTCTTTAATTTAACTTAATTATTTATCATTGCTCATAAAAAAATTGTTTACATATAGATTCTCAGACCCAATATATGTGGTGCGTATTATAAATAAAATTGTTAATAATCATTGGGGAGGGATATCAATGAATTACACAAGCACGGAGAATGAAACAAAGGAAATATGGTGGAGAGAATTTAAGGTAAATTTTATCTTAAAATTTATACATTAATTAAAATTTTTACCTTAATTAAGATAATTGTTTCTTTGTTTATTGCAGCGGAGGTTTAGTTGGGCGGAATCAGAAGAGACTGATATAAGAAGAAATTTCAAAAAAAAAGCTGGTGATCACATTCGAAATGTGATCAATAAAGCCAAAACAAATCGGAAGAAACCAAATTGCATCATGGAGGAAAATTGGCAAAGAATGTTGGCAATTTGGGAGTCGGACGATAGCAAAAAAAGAAGTGAGCAGAATAAAAGGAATAGATCTTGTAACTCCGGGCAAGCGTCTGCCACTTACGCAGGGGGATCAATCAATGTGGATGAACATAGAAAAAGATTGGTAACTATTTCAAACACTTATATTTTGATTTAATTCATTTAATTCTTTTTTACTATTTCATTATTATTGTTAACTTTAATGATTCTTTTTTAAATTTTTTTTAGGCCAAGGAAAAGGGATTTGAGCCATCATATATCGACACTTTTGAGCGAACATTTCAAAAGAAGGACAACACTTGGAGCGGGGAGAGAGCAAAAGTAATATCGGTATGTAATTGAAACTTTGACAATTAAAATTACAATTCCATAGGTCTAGATTTCTCCTTCTCTTGCACGATAAATATACATGCATCTATTTTTTCCTTCCTTTTTTAATACAATATGATATAATGTAAATGGTCTTCACTCCCAAGCATACATTTTAATTTTGATTTTTATTAATCAAAGTAATTGCTTTTCGATTTTGCATCTATAGAATCTTATCAGAGAAAAGGAGGAAATGACATTTCGGTATGTTGGTGTTGGTATTTTAGTGTTGGCTGATGGATTCCCATTGCTAATGGTAATGAGAAATTTTATAGGCTAACCTACAGATTTGGAACTAGTAAGTGATAATTATAAGTTTGGGTCTCATCATTTCTCTCTCAAATATCTTTCTGTTTCCATAGGTTAATGTATCGAAAGTAGTGTAGATGGATAGATTGATTTTTGGCTCTTCCCTTTGTGAAAATGACCAAAGAAAATGACATATTTTGTTGCGGTTTTTCCCATCAAAGTTTGGTTCAATTCATTAGCTTTGCTGAATCCAGAATATTAACATGTTATCATTTCATGAATTATATAAAAACTTGTGATCCTGCTAATAAATTTATTACTGATTCCTTTCTTTCATATAATTGACACTCAAAATTAGCTAGACAAGTCCCGGTTTGGAACAATTTTGTCGATCCCTAGCTCACTTGAAAAATAATCATTATAAACTCCCAAATCAATTATATTACTCCCAAATCAATTATATTTGAGACTGGAACATATTCTCTTTCACTTTATCCTTTATATTATCCTTTATCTTGTCTAATTTTCTTGTGCATATCAAAGACCTGGATATTGTCTAATTTTCTTGTACATATAAAAAAAGGAATCTGTCTCTCTCTCTCTCGACTGTTTATTTTACCAATTTTGTAAGATAAAAAAGTGGTGCATTGACAATAATATATAGGTGTGGGGTCTATGTTAAAAATAGTACAGTAAGTTCTCACTAAGTTAATTAGAACAGTAAGTTATTGTGAGAAAAAAGTCATACCGGACACACCAATTCACCAATTCAGATTTCTTCTTTGGCCGTGGGGATAAGCCTCTCTAGCAACATTGTTTATATTATACTTTTTCTTTTGACTTTTTAATTTATTTATTTTTTATTGATTTTTTGCTTTGAAAATGACCTGGTAGCATCGTGTATATATATGGGATTTATTTAATTAGACAAACTCAAATTTTCAAATAAGGAGCACCGAACCACATGTAATTGATTTTTTTCTAATTTTAACACCACTATTGAAATGAAACTATGAAAAAAATAGTAAAAATGGGTAAAAATCATTGAAACTAAAAAAATCATATCAAACCAAAATTTGCATCAGAACCAAAACAATCATTTGAGATAATTTTTTCAGTACAAGTTAGTGTTATTGTCAAGTGGTATGGTGGTCATTTAATATGGTTGCAAAATATGGTTGCAAAAGTTAGTGTTATTGTCAAATTGTTAGTATAATGTCTAATGTGTTATGAATGTATGAATGAGTCAATCGAACCTTAGATTTCTATAATTTTTTTTCTTAGCATAGCTACCAACCCATCAACCCGGTGCAAATTATTCTTTTAATTAATATATTTTTATGTATAATAAGACTTTTGTTACACTGATATATTTCCTTAAGAGATAAATTTGAATTTTTTATATAATTTACCCCTAAAAAAAATTCCACCATAGTTTTGTCTATCATTATATATGATTATAGCATATTAAGTACTTATAAGCACAATTTAGCTTAATTTAGTTTTTTGAATTATTCTCTCTAGCCATATATATATATGTATTATACTTGTTAGAAAAATAGAATCCAATTTCCTCGGCAAAAATTTGACTTTTAGTTCTCTTCTCTTTCTTGGTATACTTAAGGCGATGGCATCAATGCAATAGCTTTTATTTCTATCAATTCTATCATCATACGTGATTTACTTATTCATAACCTTGTAATTGTTTTTTCTTATAGTTTTATTGTAATTTTTTTTGTCATAATAATACAGGAAAAATATAATGAACTTTTGTTGACGAATTCAAGTAGTGCTGATCATGATCCCTTATCTGATCCCTTATCTGAGCCATCTGTTGATAGTATGGCTTTGTGGTTAGAGGCATCTGGTGGGATAAAAAGGGGAAGAATTCTTGGGATGGGATCATTGAGCAGAATGTACACACCAGGTCCATCTTCTATACGTCCATCTTCTACCGCGATGGCTTCAAGAAAAGAAATGCAACTAGATAAAGAAGTACATGACCTCAAAACACAACTTGCATTGAAGGACGAAGAAATCAAAGCGCAACTTGCAAAAAAAGACAAAGAAATCAAAGAAATCAGACAATCACTTGAGGTAACACAAAGACTTATTTTACAGCACCTCAATTTGGATGCAAGTCAATTTCTTCCGTCACAGAGTCAGAGTCACGTTCCCCCTTCTTTGCCTGCTGATGACCCAGACGAAGACCAGAATGACTGACCCTTCTTTGCCCCCCTCCTGATGAAATGAAGACCAGAAAATGACAGACCCTTCTTTGTCCCCCTTCTTTGCAGTGTAGTGCAACTATTAATTATATATTATGATGTTTGACATTTTCATTTTGGAGTTCTATATATATTTTGGTTCGAATGAATTTTTTTTTTTTGTATGGTTTATTAGTTGAATTGGATATTGATGAGATATTGGTTGGATTGTAAATAATATGGATAACATTTTTTTAATTAATAGGCCAAAAAACAAAATTTATTTTTTATTAAAATCCGTCGCTAAATTTGTGGCCAAATTTAGCCAAAAAAATCTAGAAAAAAAATTCGTCCCTAAATCGGAAGAAATCTCCTAAAAGAAATTCGTCGCTAAACTTTATAAAATTTATCCGTTTTTAAATTTAGCGACGGATTTTAGCAACGAAACTTATCCGTCCCAAAATCTTGGCGACGGATTGTTATAGCCAAATTAGCGACGAATTTTAGCGATAAATATTTTTGTTGCTAAATTGGCCACGGATTTTGGCGACGAAATATTTTTGTCGCTAACAACTTTTAGGGACGAAAACTTTTTTGAAGCTAAATTAGCGACGGATTTTAGCGACGAACCTTATCCGTCCCAAAACTTTGGCGACGGATTGTTATAGCCAAATTAGCTACGAATTTTAGCGACAAATATTTTTGTTGCTAATTTGGCCACGGATTTTGGCGACGAAATATTTTTGTCGCTAATATAGCGACAAACTTTTAGGAATGAAAAGTTTTTTGTAGCTAAATTAGTGATGGATTTTAGCGACAAAATTATTTGTCGCTAAATTTGCGACGGATTTTAGCGATGAAAATATTTTTGTCCCTAAATTGGCGACGAATCCGCCACTTTTGTCGCTAAATTTTTGTGACGCGTCATTAGCGACGAAAATTTTTTGTCGCAAATTTCGTTGCTAAAAATTTTAGCTACGAATTTTTCTGAGTTTTTTGTCCCTAAATCCGTCGCTAAAATGGGTTTTTTTTGTAGTGAAATAACTAATAAAAATATAGTAAATTTAGTACTAACAGAAGTCGAGATCAGAGATTGGATTTGTAATGAGGGTAAGTATTGTATCATAATTTCTTCATAAGTTTACAATTTTTTCACAAATTTTCTTTTCCCTTTTTCTCTTAGGTTCAACTTTACTCTCAATTTTTGTTCTGGTTCAACTTTTCTCTGAATTCCTTCAAGCTTGATTTTCTTTGTTCCTCTGTCTTCATCCTCATGTTGGATATCATCTCAGTACGGATTGTATTATGGTTAGACAAAAGAAATTTGAGAAAATATTCTTTTTTCAAGAAATTAAGATACTAAAATGAAGACATAAAATAAAATAATCAGCAATTTTAATACAAATACAATACAAAATTGAAATAAGGTGTGAGAGAACATACTAATTGACTTGGTGTACTTATAAACATTCCCGATTCCCATATTTTCAAAAATCTCATAACAAATATTTTACAATCATTTCTGATATATAAAAATTATTTTAAGTATACATTATTTTAAAATCAAAATTATGTAGTGAATTGTATCTAACTTACATGTTAGGCTATTATGGAACTTCAACATGTACAATGTTGGAGATATGGAGAGAATTTTCATAAGTCCTTAATGAAAATATTATAGTTTATAATTGAATAAAATTTGATATTTAAATATATTAAGTAATAATTACCTTGAAAGTTTGGAAGTCATTATCTTCGTGACCTCTAAAGCAATAACCTGAGTTTAGATAGTACATAATTTGATTATCCGAAGAAATTGCATAGCAAAACCAATGTTCTTTGAAAAAGACAAGGATGAAAACCTAAAAAAACAATAATACATTAATATATACTATATTAATAGAAATGTATAATAATGTTTAATGATAAAGTAACTCACTAGATTACACAATCGATAGTCGAATCCAAGTGCTTGCTTAGACAAACAATTATGAACTATCAAAATATCCCATTTATTTTGATTGTTACATGTAGAAACCACAGATATCTACATTAGATTAGTAAGCTGAGAAATCTAACTCTATATGATATTAGATTATGTGAGAAAAGAAAATAATGCAAGGAGATGGAGTATATGTGTATATGAACATAATAAAGTGGTCTATTAAAGCCAAGTTGTGGATTCGATGGCAGTTGAGACGCAGCTAGGTGTTGAGGAAAGATTAAGGTATTTATTGAAAAAGATGAAAATATAAATAAATATGAACAATATCTATAGAAAACCATAATAGAAAAACACATATAGAGAAAGGACAGTAGGTGATGTTGAGTAAACATGTGTAACATTCTATAATTGTTCTATCAATTATTGGTCCAGCACATGTAGCATCCATCAATATTACACAAAATTGTTCAATCAATTTTTATAAAAATTAGATTTAGTAGCTTGTATCATAATAATAACAAATAAGAAAGGTTATAACACACTTACCTGCCATTATTTTTTTTTATGGCTTTTCGTCCATAAAAAAGCCAAACATTTTCTTCTTCATTAGAAAAAGTCTTAGGGTTAGCAAAGGGAAAGGGAAAGGTAGAAAGTATTGTATCCTTATCCTTCATTTCAGTTAATGTATTCATGACTACAAATAATTCAACATCATCAGATCGCGGCTCATTTTCAGGCTCTGGCCCTTTTTCCTCATACCCTTTGTCCTCCAAACCATCTTGCCCTTTCTAATGGTCCTCATTAAAATGACTATCCTTACCCTTCGTTTTGTCTTCTTCCTTCTCTTCTTGCTCATCATTATCATATTCGCAGAGTTTGCGCAAGAAATTTGACTGGAGTCGTAGTAGATTCTAGTGAATTCAAATTGACTCCTTCGAAAATATTTTTAGTTCTTGTTTTATGCCAATTTTTTACAAAATTGAGATCACCGTAAGTCATCCATAGTAACTATGGTAAGTGGTAAGTAACCATATTGGCATGGGGTGAGATATGGTAAGTGTTTTAGTGTTTATAACTTTACTTTTTTTATTTTTTCTCTACCCGCTTCAACCACTTTAACAGGTTCAACAGGTTTTTTACATTGGACAACAAACCCTATAGATAGTGAAATAACTCAGATTCCATACAAAATAGATTCGAAACTAAGTATAAACAACTTAATTCAAAGTTCAGATTTCAAACAATACAATATAAACTTAACTTACATTTACATGCTCAAATCCAACTGTTCGATTTATGTGATCGGTGGTCCAATATTAAATGGATTGTTTCATTATTTGGCCTCCTAAATCACCAATTTTTACATTCTCAAAGTAAAAGATCTATGCACAAGACCAATATTGTTATGGATATATTTACAAATACTAAATTATAATATTTATAAATATTGAATTGAATTGTATTGAAAACTTACTATAAGTAAAAATAAACAACTACCGATTCTTTTCTTCTTCCTCTCTTCCTCTCCTTCCACTATTTATAAGATCTTTGAATTGACAAACCCCATCAACTAACCATTGTAAGACAAATTTAGCCCAATTGTATTGGTCAACATTATCCACATCAATGGTAGTAGTGAAATGTCTTGAAGCAGGGTAGACATTGGTTGTGGGACATAAAAAACATCCAAGTAGATATAAGAGAAAGTATCGTCTAAACTTGAGACAGGAGGAGGCATCTTCGATCATCTACATCTCTTGCATATGTTGTTTTGACTAGCTATGCTTAACTTTCGAAAAGTATTTTCTCATCTCTAAGGATTCAATAGATGAACAATCCAAAACATCCCGTCCTGTATAAGGGATTCCTAAAATTCGCCATACGTCTTCGACTGTGAGCTTAAAATTCTGATTTGAACCAATAGAAAGTCATTTTTCTATAGATTCAAACCTCATTACCAATTCTTCACATAATTTTCGATTGATTGTATTACAACTAAATTTCAAAAGTTTACCAAATCCTATATTTTTTATTACAGCTTTCATATCATCGGTCAAGGTAGAAAACAACTCTTTTATTTGCTTAGGAGAGTACCTAGTTTGAATCGGTATTGCCCTCCTTACCCTTATACCAATCAATTCTTTTGTTTCATACTTCTCGTTTTCCCCCATATCTATTAAAAAAATCACATTCAAAAACTTACATTAAAAACTTTATTCAATTTAAAATATAAATAATCAAAATATACATAATAATAACTAACCGTCATGGTCATCAGAAGCAAGGTACTTGTAGTACTTGTAGATTTGATTTTCTTTTTGAACTCCTTTCTGTGTGAGTGAGAACATGCAAAAGAAATTAAAAATTAATTTAAATTAAAAATTTGTTTACATTTAAAATAAAAAATTAGATACAAAAATAAACTAATATAAATTAAAAAAATTAAAAAAAAGTAAGAACTAACTAAAATTATAACTTAATTCACCTAAAATTAAAACTTAACTCATCTTTTCTCTGATGGTGTAGCAGTCTTGTTGCTACTAGTGGTGGTGGTTCTAACATCTATGTTTTTCATTTTTCCTTTAGTTTTTTTATTTTCTTTTCGAAATCAATAGAATCTTAAAATAAAATTAATTATTCACTTTCTGGTTTGAAATCTTCTTCTCATAATCACAATGGCAACTGTTTCTTCTTCTTCTTTCTTCTTCTTTCATAGTATTCAACTTGAATTCTAAAAATTTCCAAAAAATTAAAATGTTAAAATGTTAAGTTTCGGCCGTTAGATGAATGTTAATAATTCGAGATAATTTTAGTCATCGGATATTATGTTTGATGTTACCTGAAAAGACACTAGCCTACAAAATTTGAAACTCCCGACGACAAAATCCAACCATGGATTTGAAACTCCCAATAACAAACCCAACCATTGGATTAGCAGTACAGATCAATTATCAATTTTAGGCTACCACCCAACTACTACATATTATTATTTATTACTTACTACTTACTATATACTAGCCAATTACACCCAACTACTATATATTATTACTTACCACTTACTACTTACTATATACTACCAAATTACTTACTATTTACTACTTACTACTTACTATTGCTATTAACTATTTACTATTTACTACATACTAATATATATGTACTAATATATATCCGACTAGAGTATATGTGATATATATAATTATATAATACCAAATAATATTTAAAGATAGGAATTAGATATACAAAAAGAACTTCCAGAGATTATGAATGAGTTTGCAACTAGTGTTCCAGAATTTCTCATATTCGCTACAAGTTAACATGAGTGCATGACGGTGATTGCATTCAATACATGTAGAAAGTGTTATAATTGTTAATTTCTTGACGATTTCACCACCAATTACTATAATTGTCTTTGTTAAGTTGAATCAAATGTAACATGCGTATTGCTTCAACCAAATCACAAATATAATAGATGAGGCTATGTCCGAAGCTACTACTTGCCTCCAAAGTACTACAATGACAAAAAGTTATTGTGCAACTCGTTTAATGGATACCCGCCATCTATATATATAAAATATATAATATATATAATAATTATATAAATAATATAAAATAATTCTACATTATAAATTAATTAAATATAAATATCAATCTAATTACATAAAATTAATAATAATAATAGAGGATAATAATTTAATTATTAATTTAAAGAATGTATTATTAGTAATTTAAGAGTTTTGGATAAACCAAAAATAAATTGTTCATATATATATTCTTATATATATTATATATATTATATATGGTATGTTAATTAACTTGTGTGGATTTTTTTTTTTGTTGGGAATGCACTCTAAACCTATAGGTACACGTATTTGTACAACAAAAAAAAAGAAGACTGCTCATATACTTGTATGGAAACCTTAATGTTCACATGCATGCGCCATGTGCAAATCAAATGATGCACCATATGCAAACCAATTCTGAACAACAAGTCTTTGGGTCTTGACTATTCACAAAAAAAAAAGTTGCATGCAAGGAAAGTTCATTATGTGTCTTGACCATTCACAAAACAATAAAGCTTGCATAATACTATTATTTGGAAAGAAACAGTTCTTGCTGACAACACTCTTTCTCACTCATACGTATAAAATTTATCTTCTCTCATGCAAATTCTCATCAAACTCTCACTCTTTCTCTAAACTCTCTTAGGTTTTTCTTCTTCTCATGGCTCCTCTGCTCTCCTTCTCCTTCTCCTTCTTCTTCATACCCTTCTCACTTTTCACTCACAAATCTCAAAAATGGCCTCTCGAAAAGAGAAACAAATTATGAGGGAATTAGAAGTATATAATAGAAGGGAGTTTCTTTCTTTTAAAAGGAGCAAATAATTTGAGCAGGTATTTTCTGATCGAAATATTACTATTGGCCATTTAATAGATTGGAAATTTTTGGAGAGTATAGGTTTTAAGTATGAAAGTTATTTAAAAAAATCTGTCCTCGTTGGATTCTCAAATCAAAAAAAAAAATTATGAGAATGTTGTGAAAATTTTTTATAATAATATGAAAAAAATTAATAGTGAGTATTTTATGGTTGTTGATGGTGAAATTAATTCGTATGCTTTTCAAAGTTATTTTGATGGAAAAAAAAATTGAAGTGAATCCAAAATAATATGTATTGGGTCATCTTTTATGGTGGAGTATGAAGAATGTGCTTCATATTTGGAAAGTGACATATTAAAGGATGCTCAAATTGTCTTGTCTTTGATAATAATAGTTTAGAGAGTTTTAGTAAGATTGCAGTGGATTTAAATTTGCAAGAAAAAATTCTTCATTTATTAATAGTACATGCTATTAAGTCACAGGAGGTAATTATACATCCATTACTTGAGAAGATTTTTTGCTAATGGTACGTATTATTAAAAAAAATCCTAGTTTGCATTTCTTACTTCCCTATTTTATGATATTCATAAAAGCTTCAAATTCAAATTTATCATATTGTAGCATGGTCAGAGGTATTTTAAGAAGTTAAGGAATAAGCCTTCGCAATGAAACAAATTTGAAATTAAGTTTTAAAAATGGTAAAAATCATAAAATGTTGTATAGAGCTTATTGGATTTATGAAAATGGTGTTTAAATTAATCTAAAAAAACAGAGGTTTAGAATATAGGGGAGCGGGTGAGGTAGAGGCCGCAGAGGCAAAAGTGAGTATGGAAGTAGAGCCAGAAGTGAATGTAAATGAGGACACCGGTGAGAATGTAAGGTGGGATCAACTCTTAGAATGGATGCATGGTATGAAAACACAGATCGCTAGTGTTGATGAGAAAGTTGATCGTCTTGATGAGAAAGTTGACCGATTCGGAAGTTGACCGTGCATGCCCACTCATGTGCGCAGCTGAAACCGCGCATGCCTGGCATACGCGCAGCGAACAGTAACAATTTTAAAATATTAATATTATAATAATTTTTCATTATATAAATATTTGAAATTATTATCTTAAACCATTAATATTATTATTTAAAAATTGTAATAATATTAAATTATTATTTCATATAATATAGTATATATTTTATTAATTATCACATATTAATTTTTTTATTTCCAAAAAAACAACACGCCCTGACAACTAACTAACAATAATCTTTT
The DNA here is from genome assembly GCA_033439265.1 of Dillenia suffruticosa. Lineage (NCBI taxonomy): Eukaryota > Viridiplantae > Streptophyta > Magnoliopsida > Dilleniales > Dilleniaceae > Dillenia > Dillenia suffruticosa. The sequence continues at coordinate 9,210,032 of JAVTVX010000018.1, read as the reverse complement.
TTTCACTTCTTTTTATTTACCTTTAGTCAATGTTAACAAAACAATTTTAGTCATTTAGCTCTAAGTTTAGTAAATGTTAACAAAACAATTTTAGTCAATGTAAACCCTAAACCCTTTAGGCGTGAATGTTAGGGCAAAAATTACACCAATGTTAACAAATTTTTTCATGCCAAAACAATTTTGTGTTAACAAAAAAATTTTCGTGCCAATGTTAACAAAATTTTTTGGCACCAAAACAATTTTATTTCTTTTTTTAGCGTCAAAACAATTTTATGTTAACAAAAATTGGCACCAATATTATGCGCCAAAACAATTTTATTTCTTTCACAATATCTTCATCTTTTTTTATGTCATTTATTTCTCCTCTTCTTTTTTTTTCTCTTTATTTCTTTCAAATATCTTTGCCTCTTTTATGTCATTTATTTCTCTTCTTTTTTTTTTTTTTCTAATCTCTCTTGCTTATGCAATTCACTCTTCATTTCATTTATTTCTCTCTTGACTTTTGCAATTTTATAATTCTCATGATAGAAAGGACATGGATGTATTCCAAATCAAGAGCAAGTGATGAATATATTAGTGGGGTTAATGTATTTCTTAAATTTGCATCTGGAAATATTCAATTGATTGATGGAAAAATACCATGTCCTTGAGTTAAATGTTTCAACACATTAAGATTTCCTATACACATAGTGTTCGATCACTTATTATGTTATGTGGCAATGATAAGTGGATATATCATAGAGAGAGTAATAAAGAGAGTAATGAAAATGGATTCAACAACAACATTAATAATTTTTTTGACTATGATATGCTTGGCATGCTACATGATACATTCACACATTTACCTCATCATTCTTCCTCCAAAAGTTCTCATGAACCAAGTTCTCATGCATCGATGGTTGATGAATCAGCTTCAGTTTCAGAAAAGTTTCATGAATTACTTGAAAATACCAAAAAACCAATATATCCAAAATCAAAATACAGTCTCCTTACAACTATTGTACACTTATATCATTTAAAGTGTTTGTGTAGGTGGACCAACAAATCTTTTTCATTATTGTTAGAGTTTTTGAGAGAATTGTAGCCTGATGAAAACATATTACCAAATAGTTATCATGAATTAAAGAAAACTATTTCACCTTTAGGATTGAGATATGAGAAAATACATGCTTGTTCTAATGATTATATTTTGTACTGGAAATATAGATCTAAAAATGATACATGTTATATGTGTGGTACTTTTAGATGGAAACCAAATGGAGATGGATATCAAGATATTAATAAAAAAAAAAGCTGTCAAAATATTAAGATGGTTTCCTTTGATTTTTATATTGCAAAAACTATTTACATCTGGTCAAACTGTTTGTTTGATGAGATGACATCATGATAAGAGAACAAAGGATGGACTTTTAAGATATCCAACAGATTCTCCTGTATAGAAGGAGTTTGATTTCCTATACCCTACCTTCTCTTCTAATCCAAGAAATTTCTATTAGGGTTAGCAACTGATAGCTTTAATCCATTTAAAACAACGAATATTACACATAGTACTTGGCTAATGCTCATCATACCATATAATATACCACCTTGATTGTGCATGAAATCTACAAACTTCATACTAACATTAGTTATTCTTGGTCTTAAAAGTCTAGGTGACAAAATAGATGTATATATGCAACCACTGGTAGAAGAATTAAAAGAATTATAGAATGAATGAGTAGATATTTATGATTCTTCAGTTAGTGAAAGATTTAAAATGCATGCAACATTGTTGTGGACCATTAATGACTTCCCCGCATATGTTAATCTGTTTGGATGGAGTATTAAAGGCAGATTTGCATGTCCAGTATGCGAATATGATACATGTTCTCAACGGTTATGTCATGGTCAGAAGTATAGTTATATGGAACATTAAAGATGGTTGGAGTCAACTCATCTATTCAGGTATGAAAATATTCTTTTGATAGAATAGAGGAATTTAGAGTTGCTCCTAACCAACGATCTAGAACCGATGTATTGCAAGAATAGATGGAATTGACTTAACAAGTTCCAATGATATGCATGGATGGAAAAAAAAGAGTATATTGTTTCATTTCCCTTATTGGGAAAATGTTTTACTTAGACATAATATTGAGATAATACACACCAAGAAAAATTATTTTGATATAATTGTTGGTACAATTTTCAGACAAGAAGAAAAGTTTAAGGATAATTATAAGGCCAGACTTGATCCTGAAGAAATGGGAATAAGAAATGATCTACATGCACGAAGATCAAACTCTACAAATATATTTTTCCTAAAGCGTGTTGCCAAATGACTTTCAAGGAAAAAGATATATTTCTCAAGATTTTGAATGACTTAAAACTTCCGGACAAGTACTCTACAAATATCTCTAGATGTATTCAATTGAAGTAGCGGAAGTTAATAGGTCTCAAAAGTTATGACTGTCATATTTTAATATAAGAGTTTTGGATCATTGCCTGACAATGTTAGCACTGTTATCATTAAAATTTGTAATATTTTTAAATGTCCTTGCTCTAGGGTCCTTGATCCACGAAAACTAGAACAATTGGAGGTAGCAGTTCCATAAATTATGTGTGAGTTTGAAAAGATTTTCCCTTCTTCATTTTTTACTAGCATAATACACCTGATCGTGCACTTGACAACTGAAAACAAGGATTGGTAGACCAGTGACATATAGGTGGATATAACCAGTTGAAAGATCTATTTTATTTTGATAACTTATTTAACAATTAATACTCATTTTCTTTAACAATCGTACACATCTAATGTAATCTAATATATATATATGTATGCAGATAGTTGCTTCAACTCAAATTCTATGTACATAATAGAGCATTGGCTGAAGGTTCCATTGAGGAAGGGTATATAGCAAATGAGTGTTTGCTATTTTGTTCAAGATATTTAGATGGGTTTGAAATAAAGTTTAATAATGTATTATGGAATGATGACAACCACATTATATTTGAAGAAGATGAGTCCACTTTAACCACTATGGAAGAACTTTGGGAATAAAAACACGCAGATCTGTTAAAAGACAAAAAAGAAAAAGAAAAAGAAAATCTCAAATTCGTTTCGATGAGAAATCATTGCAGCAATGCCATGATATATACTATTTAATAATAACTCAATTGCCTCCTTTAGAGAGTAAGTATACATTGTAGTATATTTATAAATATTAAACTCTAATATTATATTATGTAATTATATAATTATATATGTACTGTTTCTATTTGATATAGGAAACATATAAAATATGTTCAAAGAACAAATCATGAGAAGAATTTAAATACTTTTCAAATTGATAAACTTCATAATAAAGACTTCATGACCTGCTTTACTCATCGTGTAAATATATCAATATTTAATTTTTAATATTATTACTTTTTTTTTTATTTACGTGCTAAGTATTTCAATAGTTAATCTTCCGAATGTTATTAATTTCTTCATTTCTTTTTCCATGTTACGAATCCAAAATACCCCGGAGAGATTACTGATAAAATTAAATGGATTGCTCATGGACCATATCCATTGATTAGAAATTACAATTGGTATCTAATCAATGGATATCGATTTTATATAAAAGATCGGGAGAAATGCCTTCAAACTCTGAATTCAAGAGTTGTGGTAATGGTGATGATGTTAGTTATGCAAGTGTCGGCAATAAAAGACCCATTCAAGTTAAAGTTAATTACTATGGAATGTTATAACAAATCATTGAAGTAAACTATAATGGAATATATATATATTTGTGTTATTTCGGTATGATTGGGTTAACCTAGAATGAGGATGCAAGAAGGACAGATTTGGTTCAACACTTGTAACATTGGTAAAGCATGTTAAAGTTAAAGTGACATTGGTAATGAAGTGAACCGGAATTTAGAAAGTAAGCCCTCAAACAATCAAGAGGTATGGGTTCGGAATAATGTTGATGAAGACGAAGGGAATGTATTAATAGACGTGAGTAGTGATGATGATATTGATAGAATAGGATGAGATGCATATGAGTACAAAATATAATTTTGTTAAATCATGTAATCATTGTTTTGTTTTCTCCATGTGATATGCTATAATGGATGGTAATGGTAACATGTGGTGTATCATGTGTTCTGACATGGTAATAAGTGATAACAAGTGATATTGATCATGTGAAGCGATATGGGTATAATGGATGGTAACAAGTGGTCACAAGTGATAACAAGTAACAAGTGATATTGCTTAACAAGTGTGCACGGTAACAAATGCTGACAAATGGTATTCAAGTGTGCATGGTAACAAGTTGGAACAACACAGATATTGTTATCACCAAAATTTAAGTTTTAAAATAAATATTTAAGTGAAAACTAGATTTAATTTTTGTTTAAATTTAGTTAAGCTGCCAATGGCTTAGATGCAAAGTACAGACAAACCGCGAGTGCTTCAATTATAATTATATGTTATTTAGTAATTGGAAGGTAAGAAATTGTAACAATATATAATATATATGGAAAGTTAATAAGTCATGATCATAACACATACGGAAACGTATGGATAGTTAACACGTCATGATTATAACATATGTGGGAACATGTGTAAAAAAGAATAAGGGTGTGTAAAGAAAAAAAATGGTAAACATCTTCTAAAAATTCAAATAATGTTACCATATTAGATTTGATTTGGTTGGTTTCGTTGGGTTGTGTTGGGGTATTAATGAGTATTAATCTCAATAAGTTTCATCTCTCTTCGCCAAAGTTGGAAGGCATCTCTTGAACATTAAATTAAATTTTATATAATTTTCTTAGATTTTATCATCATTAATTTAAATAAAATTATTAGTAATTTAAATAGTTTAAATAATATTCTAATTATTTAAATATTTTTGAATTTGTGCCGGATTGAAAAACAAGTAATTTAGATTGCTTTCTTTTTACATTAACATAATAAAATAATAACTATCAACATAATTAAATAATATTAAATATGATTTAAATAAAATTAAATATGATGTAACATAATTAATTATATCATTACATTTCATTTCATAATTTCATCCTCAATTAAAAAATCTAAAATAAAATAAGTATAGTGATATATATGGTGTAATGAGTATTATTAATTCAAATAATGTAATGATCAATCATGGTATAATATAGTATGATATAGTTATCGTATGAGAAATATAGAATAATATAGTAATGATATAGTAATAAAAAATGTAATAATAATATAGTAATATTATAGTACTAATGTAGTAATAAAGAAAAAATTTAGTAAGTGAATTTTTTAATAACAAATAAAAAAATATTTGTATGTGTATGTGTAATAATAATAATGATAAAATTGAGATAAAAGAAAAGGTGGGTAAAGAGATTGATAATATTTTCCAAATTACATATGCATGTGTGTTGAGTACTCATGCACACATGTGCACATGCGCACCTTTCCTCTAATCTTAGCCAAAATCACATTTCTATTAAAAATTTATAATATGAATTAAGTAAATGATGATATAATTAATATTATTAATTTAAATAATGTAATAATATGAAATAATAATAATATAGTAACAATGTTATAATAGTAGGTAAGAATTGTTGTGCTAATCATTAAAACAAAAGTTTTAAAAAGTGGTAAAATATTAAAAATTGACAATAATAAGTAAAAGTGTGAAAAAAACGGAAAAAATCATTATAAATTATTCTACAAACTATCAAAACTTTTCATTCCCTCCAAAACCTCTCTAAATATATTATAAATTATTCATCTCTTTTTTAGCTCTCTAAATATATTAGAAATCATTTCGTAAACTATCAAAACTTCTTTTTCTCTAAAAAAACTCTCATCCTCTCAAAACTTTCAAAATTTCTAATTCAAGCAAAATTTTATTCCTACCAAATAGTTTCAATAAAAAATCGAGAACTTTAGTCTCCAACCCATCTACACCTCTCACTCAAGCTTTCACTCAAACACTTTATAATATATCTCCAAAGTTTTATTCAGAGGTAATATTTTTAAAAAAAAATAAAAAGTGGGTTGTACTGTATTTTGAAACATTTAAAATTCTTCTAGATTATGATAAATATGGAATGAACTAAACGATAAATGAATATTGTAGCAAACCACAAAAATCACAATTATTCCAAGAACAGGTTGACTCTGAAGAACTCCAATCATCCCAAGATGTTACCCCAGGTTTGGTTTAAAAATAAATAGATCATTTTCTTATTAGGTCATTAATAATTATCTGTTTCTAATTTTTTATTTTGAACAATTGTCAGGAAATGTAGAGGCACAATACGCTGTCAAGATATTTGGAATTTAGAAAAAGGAAAACACATGATTGTTGAAATGAATGAATTAAATCAACAAATAGAAATCAATTTTATGATTTTTATAAGATTTCCAAACTCTATAGTCAGAGTGCAATTGATTGCTCCAATAAACTATAGGACTTGGTATGATATGCCAACAGAGTATAAACAAGACATGTGAAAAATTGTACAGGTATTTAGTTTTATTAATCACATAATGTTAATGGTGTAAATGGAAATTAATATACCTAATTTTATTCTTTTACATATTTGAATTGTAGTTAAAAAAATTACTTTCAAGACACTTAGAGATGACACTAAGAAATAAGTTATTTGAAATTTGTGTGATAAATGGAAAAGTTTTAAAAATATTTTAAAATCAAAGTGGTTTGATGATTCACTTAGAATAGATGAAAATATCAAGAGAATGAAAGATGAAAGGGTTGATCCAAGTGAATCATCAAACCACTTTTATCATTAATTTTACTACATAATATTTCAAGATAATGAGACGGTATCACCAGTAAAGCTGATCTTTCTAATCCAAGATAATGTGATCAAGCTCTACAAGATAATGAGAAGGTATATTTTTAATTAATTTTACTACATAATATTTCAAATACTTCAAAATAAAACCCTAAACAACTTTTATCATTACAGATGACACAATATTGGACCAAACCTTATAGAGCTGATCTTTATATTACCAGTAGAACCCAATCAGATGACAGTTTAGTTTCAACGAAAGTATCAGAAGTTGTAGTATGGATGACTATTTTTATATAATTATAATTCATATGTTTATGGATGTTGACGTTTGATTACTTCTGATAGAAAATGATGAAAAATGGAATGGAGTCTACTGATTCGAGGGGAAGAATTAGATGTGCGGGAAAAATTACAACTCCATCACAATGCCTACATTCAACCATATAGAGCGGAGATGTGACTATTATGATGGAACGATTAATGAAACAGAATCATAATCTTACTAATTTGGTAAGCAATGTTCTTATGCATGTTGTTATCATGCTAGAATTTGATAGCAAGATGAATTGATAAACCTGGTTAATGAAGCAAGGCTTGTCAGTGTTCAACTAAGATTTCACAACAATTTTACTAATATCACTTTTATCTTTAGATAATAATCCAAATTATTTGTATTATTAGATTCCTTCAATACCATCATATGCTGGGAGTGCACATAGAAGCCAACCATCATTATCACCTGACTCTATCCCAAAAGGTAATATTTTCATTACAACTATTTTTTACAATGCACCAATATTCATTTCACTATTTCATTAGTTACTAGTTTTTATGAAGAAATTGAAGGAATCTGCATAAAATTGGTCTTACGAATAGATTGTGCTGGGATGCTGGGATTCTGTTTTCAAATGTGTGATGGTAACATTTTTTGTGATGTTACATACTGCTGCCGGTGGATTTTGTTTTCAAATTGTGATGATAATATTTTTGGCGATACAACAGCATTTTAGAAAAGGACATGTGATTTTTTTTTCTTATATGTATCCATCAAGATTGTGATATATTTTATATTATTTTTGTGATCAGTGTTGCTTTCCTAATATTGTGATAATCGAAAGATAATAATTTTCCCACAAAAATACTTGTCTAAGCTATGATGATGATGATGCAACTACATTTCATGTTATTATTTATACAAAGATAATAATTTTTTCTAACATTTTTCAACGAAACAACTTTTTTAATACTTTTGGTAACCAACTAATATTTTTTCACACTTGTAGTACTTGATGATATATGATAATAAGTTATAATAAAATATGTGATATAAGCTAATAACTTATAGTAAGATATTGTAGTAAGATATGTCGTAATAGTAACTTATAGTAAAAAATATTGTAACCGATAATAAAAGACTCTTGACGATAAAAAAGATAACATTTTCTAACCATGTAGTAACCGACAATACATGTGGTAACTGATCCTAATGCTTTTTTTTTCTAACCGACAATATTAATAATAAAATATAGTAATTTTTCTTAACACTTAGTAACGACGATAAATCCATTAACATTTTCTAACTCTTTTGTGTAACCGACAATAAAAAGGTAATTCGTAACACCTATAAATCCAATGATAAAGTAGTAACATTTACAAATATTTGTGATAACCGATGATAAATAGTAATAACGATTCTTAACACTTATAATGACCGATGATAAATATAGTAACATTTTTTAATACATGTGATAACCGACGAAATAGTTAGTAACTTTTACCAATTTTTTAAATCGATACATGGCAATAACAATTCTTAATATTTATGGTGACCGACGATAAATGTAGTAATATTTTCTAACACATGTGATAACCGACGATAATAAATAGTAATTTTTACCAACGTTTTTTAAACCGATACAACACAATAACAATTCTTAACATTTATGGTGACCGACGATAAATATAGTAATATTTCCTAACATATATAATAATCGACAATAATAGGTAGTAACTTTTACCATTGTTTTTTAAACCAATACAAGTCAAGATAGTTTCCCAACACTTTTCTGACCATCTGTATAGGTAGGGACATGCTCCAACGGTGACTAGAATTGTCGGGAGAGATCAATCACAACTGATGTCTAGCCAACCGAAGGCCCATCAATTGGAGAAGGTTATGTCGATAGTTTTACTAGGTTTACCATACGGTTTTCGGCCTTCTGCATAGAGCATTTATTTTGTAGTGAAGAAAGGTCAACCTATTAGAACATTAATGCTGACCTATTAAACACAGGTTGACCCCTTGCACACACACATGTCGACCTATTGAATAGTTAATATCTGAAAATATTTGTAGCAACTCTTGTTGACCTGTCATGATAGAGAGGTTGACCTAAGAGCATAATTCAACACAAAGATCACATATTGACCAATTCAAAGAGTAAGTCAACCAATTAAAAGACTAGGTCGACCCGAATACACTTAGTTAAGTCTGAATCTCTATAGGTCGACCTACATATAACCATGTAAACCTGTCCCTAGTTGAAACTATATAATAAGTCGACCTAACAATTAAACAGTTCAACCTGAATCCTTTAATGAGTTGATCTACCTTTGAACAAGTCGACCCATGCTTATAGACCTGCTTAGAAATGTCGACCTATTCCATATCAGTCGAATGACTTTAACCAATTGGTCGATCTAAACACATAAGTTGACCTGAAAACAACCATGTCAACCTAAGAAGCTAAGATCTCATGAAATTTAGTGCATTAGTTAGCCTTGTATGCTAATAACTCCATCTACACTATTAAATGAGTCAACATAAATGTTTTATGAGTCAACCAACAATTGCATCTTCTATTTATAATGACTAAATTTTAAAAATGAGTTGACCCTTTGATAAAAACAATGTTAATCCCCTGTGAACAAAATTTAAACCCAGTAGAGTTAAACTTAAAACACTCAACACTTGGTTATTAGGCACAAATTAACAAAGCTAAACCTAGCCAATTGTATCTAATGAAATATTTGTGAGATTTAAAGTTGTTATGTAGCAAAAGCAAGTCTCTTATTGGCAAACAAAGCAAAAGGTGTCAAAAGCAAGACGAAAGCTGGCTGAATAGAGCCATGGGCAAGAAATTATTAAATAAGGCGGATAAAAGCATTGATAGACAACATTCAAATACAAACCTACCACCTCAGTGGCTCTCAACCATCCTCCTATAAATGCTAAAGATGATGGATAAGATGGAATTACTGAATGAACAAATGCTTAACTATCGAATGGAATGTTATGTTCATTAAGAAAATACACTATTTCTTATTCACTCTTCATTCCTTTTGTAAAATATTTTGTAAACTCAAACTTTGTTGCATCCAAGGATTATATCTTCATTTTTTGCAGCATTTCTCTTGTACAAAAATTCAAAAGACCTAAGAAATATTTCTCAGTCTAGGGTTTAGAGAGAAAGAGACACAACCATTAAGGTTGTAAGTATTTTAGGTTGAAATACTTGTAAAGATTTTACTTGTACCTGGAAGTAAATGTGTTATACTATTTAATGAAGATAGCGAAAATCCAAGATGATACCTGCTGGTGGACATACACTAAATTTGATGGAACTATCATAAAAATCTCTGTATTCTATCTTTTATTTTCATAGTTAGCTCCAACAATCTTTCCTAGTTTTCATAGTCAAAACTCTTAAAAATTGTCATTCAACCTATTCGTTCGTAGGTTGTATTTCAATTTGTATCATAGTTGGTGTGCTGGAAAGTACTTAACAGCTTCAATACTAAAATCCAAAATGACATTTAATGGACACAGTATACCATTTGAAGTATACTTTACAAATAGAGTAACATTCTTCAATATTAATAACTATAATTATTGGAAACAGAGAATGCACAACTTTATCATCGCACAAGATGAGACAACATGAGAAATCATCGAAGACTGAATTGAGCTCTTGATAGAGGAAATAGATGGAGTTTGTGTTCTGGTGAAAATGAAGAACATATTATCAGAAGGGAAATAAACTCAAAAGGCTAACTATATGGCTATAAACCTCCTGCATTTAGCATTAAGCTTGAACAAATATAATAGAGTTTCTTCTTGCATCACAACCAAGGAAATATAGGAAAGGCTGGATGCAACATATAAAGGCATTGATCACGTATAGAAAAACAAAATCAGAATGTTAAAACAGGAATATGAAGTCTTCAAAATGAAGCAAGGAGAGTTTGTTCAAGAAATGATGACTCGCTCTTACACAATGACCATTGAATTAAGACTATTGGGAAAAGGTATATCTTAGGAGGATATGGTGGACAAAGTTTTTAGATGCTCGCCAAAGTCCTGGGAGCCCAAGGTCACTGCTATTGAGAAGTCAAAGAATCTTAAGACACTAACAATGGACCAATTACTAAGATCTCTTCTCACACATGAGATGAACTTGAATGCAAGAGACTTGGTGAAGGAAGACAAAGGAACAGGCATGGCTCTTAAAGCAAATAGTGAGGAAAGTTTGTCCACTACATACTCGAAAAATCAAAAGATTTATGATGAGAAGAAGAAATAAAGGAGAGCAGGATTCAGAAAACCAAAGAAGAAAGAGGAGATCCACTAATGTAAATGCAAGAAGATCGATCACAATAAAGCCGGATGCCCTTAACTCAAAAAGATAGAAAGGAAGTACAAGAAAGGGAAAAAAGAAAACATTGGCTATCTGGAGTGATGAATATAGCAACTCCAATAAAGACGGAGCTACTGAAGAGTAAGCCAACATATGCTTCATGGCAATTGAACAATCATCTGACGATGAGATAACATCTACTTCATATTCTTCCTATTTTGATGAGGATGATTTTCAGTAAGTGAAATGCAAGAGGCACTCATGGAATCATTCAAACAACTGAAGAGAATGAATAAGAAAAGTAACTCATTAAAGAAAAATATGTCAGACTTAGAAAGGGAATTAGAAAGATTAAGAGCAGAAAATGAAGAGTTATAAAGAACAAAAAATAATATACCAAAAAAGAAGTAAGATGAAGAAACATGCTACATAGAAATGAAAATTTAAAGAAAGAATTAATAGAATAAAAAGAAAAGAACATAAGATAAAGTGGCATCCTAATGAAATTCATTCAAGAACAAGAAAAATTTGATAAAGTTCTAAGAACCCAAATGGCAATCTTTGATAAAGCTGGGTTAGAATACAATCCTACTCAAACTCAAAAAAGGTAATATAAGTTCTTCTGCCTAACTCTAAAGATGTGAAGCAACATAGATGCCATAACTACATGAAATTTAGATATGTTGCACAAAACTGCAAATTTAAGAAGAATTTTGAAAATAAAAAGTCTGTAGACATTAAAAAATGCACTCACTGTTTGAAATTTGGTCATTCAACAAATGATTGCTTCTACATAAACTAAAATGGAACTAGAATGCAATGGAAGTCAAAGAAATTAATTGAAACTAACTCAATTAGATCTAAGAAAATTTGGGTACCAAAAGTGCAAATTTGATTAAAGCTTCTTTTGGATATGTTTGAAATCAAGAAAGGCTTTCAATTTATCATTCTAGTTGTCAAGCCTCGACCGGCAGGTCGAGCACGCAAATAGATCGTCACAAGTCCTTAAGCCACGGGTATACCCTACTCGCACATCGAGGCGACACAAGACTAAGTACTTAACCAATATTAAGACCCTACTTGATATCCTAAATCAATCATACAGTGAAGGGGGTATCAATACTTACCAGTAGCGTCTCTCAGTAAAACTCGTAGATCAGTACCCCAAAGTAAATCAAGTACAGTATGAGCTAAAAATTTTAAATATGAAGGGGTAAGTAAAATCCACATACTCAGTGAGTGAAGTGCAAGAACTATATAATGACAATAAATGAATTTGTGAGAGTGGCAAGTCAAATAGTCATTTTCAAATTTATATTCAGTTGCAACATATCGTATCATTCAAAATAATATGCATCCTTATCATAATCATACATCATGGGGTATCAATCGGTAATAAAACACATTTTACCTATAGTTTGACCTAACCAGGGTAAAATCCACTAGTGGGTCACCACAATATCATAAAAATGAACACATATACTTTTTTTTTAACCCTCTTCCCTTGGTGTTGACACGGTCCTTATGAGTGCTCATCTATCGGATCCGTTAGCCAGAGTCAGGGGGCTCAAACCCCTGCTCTCGTGTTACCCCACCACGTTACCCCGTCGGGTAAATGTTCAATACCATGGAAGGGAGTACACTATAGCCACTATGCACCATCCCATAATCATACACATGTGTCACATGTCATCATTCATAAATCTTTACTTGTAAAAGAAAAATATGACACTATCAATCATCATAATATCGGGATGCAAATTTTCATTGAATATCATCATTTCAAGACATTGCAACAAATATTAAAACATTTTTAAATCACATTTCAAAATTTATTTATAAAATCATGATCAAACTATTTTTTATTTAAAGTCAAAAATAGTTCGTCCCACTCATTTCGACTAGGGAGGGTATGCCATTCCCCCTAACTATCCTTGTTTCTCGAACAAGTTACCCCTCGTACAGAAACGTAACCCTACACCTAAGTTAAACAATATGTATCATTCATCAATTCAATTACTTCGACAACATCATATCGTCAGATTACAAGATGCATATAGAAATGTTTTCTTTCATAAGCTTAAATCTCAAATTCCATACTTAGATAAAAATTCCTACGTAACATATCACGCGCAGGTTTAGTAAAATCATTATATCTTCTAAAGTCTTAATCAAATTCAAATGATTCAAATTTTCTCTTAAAACTAAGACATATATCTCCAATGTTTATATTCAGACTAATTTCAAATTCTGATCACACAAATTTAGAAAATATTATAACTTTTTCAGTCTAAGTTCCTAAAATCAAATCTGCACAGTTTTGATATCTCCCTGTGTACTTCTCCAATTTAAGTGATTCTTATCTCAAATTGAAGATAAAACATAGATCTAAAACTTTTAAGTTTATACCATCCACATATTTTAAATGTAAAATTTTATAAAATTCTATTTTTATCTCAGTTTCAGTTTTAAAACTATTTCTACACAGTTTTCGTAAAAATATCATAACCTTCTGTATATAACTCCAATTCAATTGATCTTTATCTCAAATTAAAGATAAAACAGAGAAAAACTTTCATGTTTAAAATGTCTCCAAATTCCATGGAGAAGATGCCTAAAAAATTTACATAATGTACTAATCGTACACAGAATATGAAACAAAGTTGGTGAAACATGCTAAATTTAAAAAAATCACAAAAAATCGATTCATTTATGAAATGTTTCACATAATATACCATTTTAAAGTTTATGAAGTCTTGTTTATAGAGAAATAAATGGCTTATATTTTTAATATCTACAAAATGAGATATTATAAGAATAATATACAAAACTCAATCTAGAAATCAATATCTAGCATGCTAGTATGGATACCATTGTAATTACTCATCAAGTAATCAAATCTTTATACAAATTAAGACATGTTACCTCCTTTGTAAAATCTTTTATTAACAATAAACACCAGCACTCCCTTTGAATCCTTGAATTTCTTTTATCACCTTACACTACAAAACAAGTGAGTTATTCTGACAGACTAAAACCGTCTCCTAAATATGATAAAACCATTGGCAAAAGCTTCTCCGACGGATGGGGTTTTAGTCGGTAATACACCAGTCAGGATAGGTGTATTCCGACACTTTTTATGACCGTTGAAATATGTCATATATTTATAATAATGGTCAGAAAGTGTTGATAAAATTACGCTAAGTATGGGTAAAAATTACTATATTTTATTATCAGTTACCATTCGGTTACTACTTGGTTACTACTCAGTTACTACTTGATTTTGATTATCACTCGGTTACGACTCGGTTATTATCACTCAGTTAGCACAAGTTTTATCTTTTGTCATCGGTTACTACATACTGTTAAGAAATGTAACTGTCATTTAGAAACGGTTATTTATATGTTAGGAAATATTATAACTTTTATCGTCGGTTACCACTCGATTACTACTCGGTTACCACAATTTTTACCTTTTATCGTCGGTTAGTCATTTATGGTCGGTTAGTACATATGTTTATATATTATATCGGTTACTGCAGTCATTTATCCGTTAGCAAATATTACTATTTCGTCAGTTATCACATACTGTACGATTACCACACAAGCTGACATTTTAGGAAATGTTATAAACTATAAAATAAAGAAATTACTAAAATAATAAAGAATCTTGTATTATTGAGAATGATTGATACATTAATAAAGTAAGAAAAAAAATATTACATATCAAATAACTATATATCTTCTCTTCTCTTCTCTTCAGCATATCTTCTGCCCCAAATATGCTTGAGTCGCAATATCAACCTTCATGTCAATCTATTCATAAAAAGGTTACAAAAAAATATTATCTTTTCTGAATGGAGTATGTCAATCCATTCATAAAAATAAAAATTATTATAAATAAAAATATTATCTTTTGGATGCAGTCACGTAGAGATAATGATTGTTGGTTGGGAGCTAAGAATACAAATAATTTAGATTATTATTAAAAGCAAAAATGAAATTGAAATTAGTAATATTGTGTGAAAATAAAGAAATAACATTCGTACTTAACTAAACTAAACCAGATGATTGGTTTCTTCAAGTCAAGTTGCTCTAGGATGATTGTGATTCTTCAAAAATACTCATCCTTCGTTTAATTCATCCAAAATGAGTACAAGCTGTGAAAATTTAAAATATTTCAAAATATAATATAATCTAAATTTTACTTTAAAAAAATATGTGATTACCTGCTTCACGAAGATTTTGATTGATTCACAAGCAAGAGCTTTGAGCGGAGATGAGAGGTTTTGAGGAGAGGAAGGGAAAGAGGGTTCAAAGGGAATGATTTATAGAACATTTGATTTATTTCACCGCCTAAACAAATTTTCAAAATTTTCGAAAGCCCGTCAATTTTCCCGGTTTTTTAACCTTTTTACCGCCTTTAGATCATCAAGTTTTTACCGCCTTAGAGTTTAATTTCATCTTAATCTACCGCTCTTTTTTTTATTATATCATCAAAAATTTTGTATTTTCAGTTGTATTTTTATTTCTGTTACCAACTATTACTATAACATTACAACTTTGTTACTATATTGTTACTATGTTATGTTATAATATTATTACTAAATTACATTAAAAACTTTTAATTTTATATTATTACATTATTTAAATTAATAATATTAATTATACCATTATTCTACATAATTCATATTTAAAATTTTTTATATATTAATTATAGCATTATTGATTGAAAGGCCGGTGCTCATCCAATGACGCATACCGGGTGCCTGCACGGCATGCATGGTAGCCCATGCAAATGTGTGCGTGGGCACCCATGCCATATGCCCCCGCGTAAGGCAACAGCGCATGCAAGCACCTGCGCAAGGCGCCTACGCGGGCGCCCGACTATGCCAACGCGAGCGCCCTAGCATGGGGCATGGCCCGTAAATTAGTATATTATTAAATTAGTAATTTATATATTATTATTTTAAATTATTAATATTATTATTTAAAAATTATAATAATATTTAATCAATCAAGCAATTCTCACAAAAATTAGGCAGTAAATTTTGTTAAAGTTCCAAAAACATTTTACATTTTGGTATCAGCCGCCAAAATTTTTTATTTTTTTTTTGTTTCAACCGCGAAAAATTTAGTTTTTGCGCCAAATTATCATGTTACTTACTTGCTATATGTCTATTTCTTTTTTTTTTCTTTTTTACTTTCTTTGTTTGCTTTTATTTAAACAAAAACAATCTAAAACAATTATTAAATTAAATTGACTTTGTGTTAGGAAAATCAAAGCACCTTACCATCAAATTCAAATAAAATTCATTAAAATTCATTGTCTTATTATGGTTGGAAGATGATATGATAGCTTTAACAAAATTAATCAAACTACTTGAAAAATAAAATTCATTGTGTATGATGTTTTGCCTTTGACAAAATTGGAGCGAAAATTTTAGATTACTTTATTGTTAAATTTTGTTAAACTACTTGTAAGATTAACATGATGAACTAAGAGGTGTTACCTAAATATCAATTATGTTTTTCTACGACTAGTTACTTTAATCAATGAACTAAATTAAATCTGACCTTAAGTATCTATCCAAGAATAATGTTACTAGTGCAACATAAATTTTATCTTTGCCCCTAGCAACATTAACTTGGTCTTGGTGTCTAAATGTCAATAATGGTAATTGAGCAATTGAGCAAATAGTTGTTCTATCTTATCATATCACTTGTTAGTGGGTGAGATTGATATTATTAGTGGGTAGTACAACTAATAAACACGATATTGTTAGTTGTTGGTGAGTGGTACAACCTTAAATTTATTATTACATAATTTGATATAATTTTTTTAAATATTATTCTTAATTGTGAGTGTAAGTATATACTGTCATATATATATATATTAATATTAAACTCTAATATCCTCTGTACTGTTTCATATGAAGTGAATGTAATATGTTCGAAGAATAAATCAATCATGGTTGAAACTTTATAGTAAATCATAGTAAATACTTTATTATGTGGTTTATTCATCATGTAATAAATGGGTACAATGATATTAACAAATGGAAACAGTATAATTGGTATTTTGATATGAAAATTTAAGTAAAAACTAGATTTAATCATTTGTTTAATTAGATTAATCTGGCAAGACAAACCGTGAATACTCTACTACTTATAAGGAGTTGTAAGAGTATAAATATGAAAAAATTAACAAATTCTAAAAATTAATTCTAAAAATTACATTGCATGAGAACTATAGAGAAATGGAGGCAATGAGTATAATAATATAGTGACTAAGAAAAAAAGAGAGAGGATCAAAAAATTATGAAATGTAGTAATTAGTTAGTAAATAGTTAGTAAGTACTTCGTAAGTAAGTAATAAAAATCACAAGGCGGTATTAATTAAAAGTATAAAAAAATTGTGAGAAATTAAAAAACGCGGTAATGAAAAAAGAGGCGGTAATGAAAAAAGAGGTGGGAGAAAAAGCACGAAAGAAAAATTTTAAAAATTTGATTGTGAAAATTATATATTATAAATTCAAAGGCGAAACCTAACTCAAAATTTCTTCATCCTTCCCTTCAAAGTTCTTCTCCCCAAACTCTAACTCAAAAATTTTTCATCCTTCCCTTCAAAGTTCTTCTCCCCAAACTCATTTAAACCTCTCACTCATACTTTACAAAATTTTATCTAGGAAAACTCTTCTTCCCTAACTCATTTAAACCTCTCACTCATACTTTATAAAATTTTATCTGCCATCAAAATTTCTCCATCCTTCCTTGAAAGCTCTTCTTCCCGATATTTGAAAGAAAAACGATGAACATTATATGAAGAATCACAACTACTCCAAGTTCAGTCGAACAAACTCAATCATCCAACATATTACCCAGGTTTTAAAAAATAAACATATTATTTTTATTTTAATTTGAGATTTAATATTAAAATAGAAAATTTTCAAAAATTTGGCGCAGAAAAGGAAAAATTTTATGAAAACTTATTTTCAAAATTTTTTTATGAAAATAGAGAGAGATTGTTATAGCGGAAGTGTAAAAATTTTGTAAAAAATTTGAAAATATTTTGGGAGACAAATAATATAATAAATATATTATTATAAACTATATTATAAATTTACCAATTAAGATCAAATTATCGAGTTAATGTACTTTTTCATAATATAATATTTGTATAATAATCATTTAATTATTATTAATATTATATAATATAGCTTAATTAATTATTTTAGATGTGAAAAAATATTTCAAGCGGTGTCAATATTAATAATTTTAAATCATTAGGTTCGTTAAACTGTAAATAATTTTCTTAATTTTTATTATTATTAATTTAAATAAAATTACTAGTTAATTGCTTGCCTGCACCATGTTAGGCTGCTACAGGCGCTTGACCCTGCTCGCGCGGGTGCCAGCGTAGGCAGACGCTGCGCGCATGCGAGCGCCCGTGCGGGCGCCTGCCCTTGCTCGTGCTGGCGCCCGCGAAGGCGGGCACTGCATGCTGGCAGGCGTGCATGCGAGCGCCTGCCCTTGCTCGTGTTGGCGCCCTCGTAGGCGGGCGTTGCGCGCAGGCAGGCGCACATGCGAGCGCCTGCACTGGCGCTTGCCCATGCTCGAGCGGGCGCCCGCGTGGGCAGGCACCCTGCGCAAGCAGCGCCCGTGCGGGCGCCTACCCTTGCTCGCACTGGCGCCCGCGTTGGCGGGCGTTGTGGAAAGGCAGGCACGCATGCGAGCGCCCGCACTGGCGCCTGCTCATGCTCATGCGGGCGCCCGCGGGGGTAGGCGCCCAGCGCAAGCAGCGCCCCGCGCAAGCAGCGCCCCGCGCAAGCAGCGCCCCGCGCAAGCAGCGCCCGTGCGGGCACCCGTGGGGGCAGGCCGCAAGCACAAGCAGTGCCCGTGCGGGCGCCAGCTTGCTCGAGCGGGAGCCCGCGTGGGCAGGCGCCCCGCGCAAGCAGCGCCCGTGCGGGCGCCAGCTTGCTCAGCTTCCTTTTATTTATGCAAAAAAGGTTAAAGTGTTGCAAGCACCCAAATTCGAACCTATGACCTAAGCTGAATATTTGAGATGTTAACCTTTAATCTACAACTTTCTTGTGTAAGTTTCTCTTTTTGTTTTTATTTCTTTCTTTATTCCTACCAATCTCAATCTCATTTTTTTTTGTCTCCCTATTTCACTCTCACTTTTTTTTCCCTATCTCACTCTCACCTCTATTTTTTTCTTTTTTTGGGAGTTTTTTTTTTTCGTTTTATATTCTCTTTGAATTATTTTTTTTTTCCGATTTTAACATATTCAATGATATTTAAATTTAGTATTATGAATGAATTATAATTTATTAATTTTATATATTTTGAAGGGGAAATATTTGTGATTAAATATATATATATTTTTAAATTATTAATATTTTATAATTTAAATTTCATACTTATTAGAAAAACAAAAAATTAGAAAAAAAAAACAAAAACAATAAAATTAAATGAAATAGAATAATGGATGATATTAAAATTAATTGTTATAAGAAATTTAAAATATATTGTTAAAAATTAAAATATAGAAAATTTTGAAAAATTGATGATATTTTTATAATTTATAAAATCTCGATACTATATAAAATCTTGGGAAATAGTGTTATATAGTTTTTTAAAATTTCATAAAATAAAAATAAAAGTTAATATATGTAAATTTGTACTATTTAGAAAAATTTTAAAAATGAAAGTAAATATAATATTTATAAATAAATGATGTTTTTTTATTTTTAATTTTCAAATTATTAAATCATAAAACTTTTCAAAAATTCTTTATACATTTTAAAATTTTAAAAAAATGTATATAATTTAATATTAAATTAGTATAAATAATTAAAATATTTAGTAAAATTATTTAATGTATATAAGTAATGTATGTTAATAAATATTAAATAAATGTATGTTAATAAAAAATAGAAATAAATATAATGATAGTAGATTAAATAATGATTATATATCACAAATTTACCATTATATAATATTATTTATCCACTTACCATCTACTTAATATCTACTTACCACGACTATATATCACAAACCTATCACTAACTTATCACTAACTTATCACTATATAAACTTAAATACCCAATTATCATCTACTTATCACTAATTTACAACTAACTTACCACTATATAAACTTACTTATCCACTTACCATCTACTTATAATTTACTTATTATCTATTTACTACGACTATATATCATAAACTTATCACTATATAAACTTACTTATCCACTAACCATTTACTTACCACTAACTTACTATTATATAAACTTACTTATTCACTTATCATTTATTTACCACGACTATATATCACAAACTTACCACTATATAAATTTACTTACCCACTTACCATCTACTTACCATTTACGTACCTACTACTTCTACTTATCATTATCACAATTGAATATTGTTTTACAGACGGTTGTTGTAGCTTTACCTACAGTTGATAAATTTTTCTTCACGGACATTTTAGTCAGTTGATAAAAACCTATATTTTCTGACGGTTTTATCATAGTGCGTCTTTATAAATCATAAAAACTGTCACTAAAAGTCACCGTCATTAAAAATTACCGTCAGCACAGCGCTTTGATTTTGTAGTGTTAGCAAAATCAAATTACCATAAATTTGAATTTCTATACAACATTTCTATACTTTCAATTCAAATTCAAGAATTCCCAAAAATGTTCTTACCTCTTTGACTCCATGGTTGAACTCAAAATGGATATGAAGTCTACATATTTCGTGCAAGGGGGTTTGAATGAAAAAAATGAGCCAATTCTTTTCCTAAGGAAGTTCTTTTATAAATCTAGCAAAATATCCTTAACTATTGGATTATTCCATACATCATCTCAACCTTCCACTTGTCCTAGCACTTAAACCATGCAATTATTGATTCAAGCAAACTCCATGCACTCCATTAGGTGTCTTGTTGGATGTCCATGTCAAGGGGAGTGGTGTCACAAGCTAGCACAATCTATCCTTATTAAATTTTATGTATAAATTTCCATCCAATAAGTTTTCTTAAATGTGGAATAATCTTATGTGACCACTAACTAACCTTGCTGCTCTCTTGACCAATCATTTGGCTCCAATTGTCTGCCCTTGAGTGGTTTACAACTTAATCCCTCAATTTTCCATAATTGAATTTAAACCCCTAACTTTTAACAATTTACATTTTTGGTCCCTATGAAATTTTGTTCGAAATTCCTTAAAAATATGAAATTTCATTTAAATATCTTTATTTATGTATGTAGGCTTTTTCTTAACTATTTTTGACTTCTTTAGGCCTTATCACCGCTTGCCGAGAAAGTTTTCGGCTTACCGATAAAATTATTGGTTCTAGCAAATTTTGAGACGACAGCTCAAAATAAATAAATAGATAATAAAAATTTTATTTTAGATATCCCAAAAGGCTATTAATATATATAGAACCGTGAGGAGTGGTACATGATACACAGTCACCAAAAATCGGTGTTACACTAATACATTGATAGTAGCTATTGATGATACATGATAAGAAATGCCTCAAAAGTTTTCCAACCCAGAGAAAAGAAAAGGTGGAAACGTAACTTTTGAAGATAATTCCAAAGGCAAAATTGTTGGGTCGGAAATGTAGGTAAATCTTCCTCAACGTAAATTTGGAATGTTCCTCTTATTCATGGTTTAAAATTTACTTTATAGAGTATTAGCCAAATGTGTGATAGAGGATATAGGGTTATGTTTGATTTTGATATCTATTTAATAATCAACAAAGTATCAATTGAAACTCAATTCACTAATTATAGGAGAGGAAATATATACATAATAAATTTAGAAGAATCAGAAAACGTAAATAAATCCTGTTTAGTTGCAATAAATCAAAACAATACATGGTTATGGCATAAAATGTTAGATCATGATAGAATGGACTTAATATCAAGACTAGTGAGGAAAAACATAGTAAAAGGTCTTCCGAAACTAAAATTTAAAAAAGATAGATTGTGTTATGCCTATATGAAGGATAAACATACCAGAAAATCATTCAAATGCAAAAATATAGTAACAAACAATAAAATTCTAGAGTTGCTCCACATAAATTTGTTTGGACCTACTAGAACTCAGAGTCTAGGAGGAAAACACTATGGGTTTGTGATTATTGATGACTTCTCTAAATTCACCTCGGTATTATTTCAAGTAAAGAAAGAAGAGGCAAATAATGTCTATACCAAACTTTTTAAAAAAGTTTAAAATAAGAAAGGATACTCAATTAAGAGTATTAGGAGTGACCACGGTAAAGAATTTGAGAATAGAATAATGGAGGAATTCTGTGAAGAATATGACATAGTTTACAATTTCTTAACTCTTAGGACACCACAACAAATTGGAGTTGTAAAGAGAAAGAATAGAATCTTAGAGAATGTGGTTAGAATAATACTCTGTGAGTATAAGTTATCCAAATATTTCTAGAAAGAAGTTGTGAATTTAGTTTATTACATTTTGAATAGGGCTCTAATTAGACCTGCTTTAAAGAAAACATCTTATGAACTCTGTAAAGGAAGGAAACCGAACATACCATACTTTCGTGTATTCAAATGCAAATGCTATATTCTAAACAATGGAAAGATTTTCTAAGAAAATTTGATGTCAAAAGTGATTAGGGAATTTTTTTTAGAATACTCAACCTCTAACAAAACATATAGAGTATATAATAAGAGAATTAGAATGGTTGAGAAATCAATACACGTAGAATTTGATGAAAATGATTATTTAGCCAAAAAGAGCTATGATGATGAAGACTTAGCCAAACTCATTAAGAAACCAAAATCTATAGAAAACAAAAATGCTCAAAAAGAAAATTCTAAGTTGGAACAAGAACTAAAGGAGGATAACAAGATTCATCAGAAAGAGAAAATTAGATACCCAATAGTTAGAAAAGGAGTTAGTGTAGAAAACATTAAAAATAATGTAAACTTAGGAGTTAGAACAAGCTTAACCCTATAAAATCAATATGAATTTGTAGCATTCATCTCTCAAATAGAACTTAGAATGTTGAGAAAGCCTTAGGAAATGAAAATTTGATTATGGCAATGCAAGAAGAATTAAATCAGTTTGAAAGAAACAAAGTCTAGAACTTAGTTCCAAGCCAAAATGATAAATCTGTAATACGAACTAAGTAGGTGTTTAGAAACAAATTTGATGAATATGGCATCATAACAATAAACAAAGTAAGAATAGTAGTAACAGGATATAATAGGAGGAAGGAATAGATTATGATGAAATATATGTTTCAATAGCTAGATTAAAAGCAATTAAGATGATTTTGACCTTTTCTTGCTTTTTAAACTTCAAACTTTTTCAAATGAATGTTAAAAGTAGCTTTCTAAATAAATTTATCAATAAGATAGTGTATGTTGAACAACCCTAGACTTTGAAGGCCCTAAACACCCAGATTACATTTTCAAATTAACTAAATCCTTATACAGACTCAAACAAGCTCCTAAATCTTGGTACGAGAGACAAAGTAACTTTCTGATAGAGAGTGAGCTTGAAAGAGGCAAAATGGACACTACATTATTCACAAGGAAAAAGGATAAAGACTTTCTCATAGTACAAATATATGTAAATGACATAATATTTGATTGAACAAGTGAAAACATTTGTCAAGAATTTGTAAATAGTACACAAGCCGAATTTAACTTGAGTATAATGGGCGAGTCAAACTATTTTCTAGGTTTACAGATCAAACAATTTGAGAAAGAAATATTTATCAATCAATCTAAGTTCACTAAAGAATTAATCAAGAAATATGGCTTCAAAGAATCTAAAGCAAATGCCACACCCATGAGCACAAAAATTATACAGAAACTTGATAAGATCACTTCTTTATCTTACTACATCTAGACTGGATATATATTATAGTGTATGTTTCTATACGAGGTTATAATCGGACCCAAAATAATCTCATCGAGTTGTAGTTAAGAGAACTTTTAAATATTTTCAGAGGAACTATAAACTTAGGGCTATGGTATGGCAGAGATTCAAACATTCAACTGTATGGTTTCATAGCTACTGACTTTGAATGCTGCAAAGTGGATAAGAAAAGTACAAGTGGTACTTGCCATTTCCTTGTAAGTATGCTGGTGTCATGATATTCAAAAAAAAAATAGTGAACCACAATGGTTGAATACGTCGTAGCAGGTCAATGTATAGTACAAATTTTGTGGATCAAATATCAAATGGAAGACTATGTCATAGATTTTGAATGTATTCCTATAAAATATGACAACAAAAGTGCAACAAACTTAACAAGAAATCCAGTGCATCACTTATGAGCTACATGCATTGAAGTGAGATACCATTTCATCATAGACCACATCATAAAAAATAAGATAATCATTGAATATATAGATACACAAACATAAATTGCTGATATATTTGCCAAGACTTTAGATAAAAATAGGTTATATGAGCTAAGAAAAGAATTAGGAATTGTGGAACTTGAAAAATGATTTAAAAGTATAAAAAACAATGTATGTTAAAAATTGCAAAAATCTGAGATTTGTGTAAGAGAAATCGATTGCGCCTAAATGCAAGTCGACATTTCTTCATATAATTGTGTGTAAGTTAACTTATTAAATGCAACAAGTCGACCGATTTGCATGAATTGAAAGTGCATCAATTTGTGTTCTGCCCAAATCAACCAATTTTAAGAGAAGGTTGACAAATTCAACATATTGATTAACCTGCGTGCTATAAAAATCAATATCTTAATGCCCAAGTCGAACAGTGTGCAAAATATGCCAAACTATTAAGGAATTAAAGTAAATCTAAGTGATTAGGTTGACCTAAATAGGCAAGAAGGATGAAACAAGTCGACTTATGACAGATTAATAAGTCAACCTATGTAAGACATGCAACACAACAAGATAGGTCAACCAAGTAGGCAGCTCAATCGACTTAACAAAGTTAAGCGGTCAACCTGCATTCGAATAGATCGAGCTAGAATTTATATAACCACATATAAACCACCCAAGTCGACTTCTTTCTCTTTTATTCTCAATTACAATCTCTTCTTCTCTCTTCATCTTTTTAAATCCTTTAATTCTTCTCTCAATCATTTCAAATCTTTTTGTCTCTTCAAATCTCTTGATCTCTCGGTCTCTTCAAATCTCTTACTTACTTCAAATCTCTCTGTCTCTTAGTTACTCTCTACAAGCTTCATCCTCAAACATTCAAATACTCAAATTTTCTAAAGATTCTCCATGGCTCCCGAAACCAAAAACCCCTTTGTCAAAACAAGCATCAACGATGAAGTCTCCCACCAAGCCTTCCTCGTCAAAATCACCAACAGATGTGTCTAAGTTCAACATGAAAGATTTCTTGTCTCTACAAAAAAGTTGTTCCGAAAAAAAAAAAAACCCTTCTCAAATAAGAAGATTAATCATGGGTGATTCATACATTGGGATTTTTTGAAACAAGTTAATTTCAAGTATAAGGAGTTTACGAGCCAAGTATGCCCGAATTGTTTAATTGTCCCAAACAAATGTATTCATGAAAGGGCTATTATGATCTTTTGTAATAATATAGAAAATTAAATGATAAGGAGGAAGATAAATCTAGTGAATTGGAGAACATTCGGTGGCATGTGGATTCAAAACCTATTTTGATGGGAAAGAAATTGAAGTAAACCCTCGGTTTATATGTAACGAGAATGGGATGGCCTTCAATGAATGCGAGCCTTTTATTTCGTCTAATTACTTGAGTAATGCCAAACTAGTGTTTGACGACCCACAGATCTAGGATTTCACAAGAGAATTCTATATCTCTTAGTCACACAAGTATTAAGGTCAGGGGAAGGAAACCACACCACCATCACATGATAAGACTTTTGTTTAATGACCTGCATTATGCAGAAAAGGAATGTAGGAATGCACTTTCTTATTCCTCACTTCATGATGACAGCTCATAGACCAGGGAATGCAAATTCACCTTATGCCAAGGTGACAACAATATTTTGGTTGCATATAGAATAGATTTGAGTAAGAGAAATAGAATGGAGTTCAATAAGAAAAATGGCATCAATGCATCTTCCTTACTCAAGGAAAAATGGTTTTGTAGAGATGATGGTGGGTGGGTAAGAAATGACGGAAGAGGAAGCAGAAACAAATAAAAGAGGCCAATAGAAGAATTGATTGAGGAGGATTAGGGTTTGAGCAAGGAGGAGTCTTGCCAATTAGTGGAGAAGGAAGGTGACTCATATATTTCACAGCCAATCACTCTTGAAAGAATTTGGGAGAAGTTAAAAAAGATTGAAGGAAAAAACTAACAGACTAAATCTAAGGCAAATCAAATTAAGCCAATATAATGCTATATTTGCATTGGAATTTAAGGGAATTGAGAGCAAGATGGACTCCATTGCCAAGGGAAAATCTTTTCATGACTCGAAGCCAACCCGATACTTCTGAGGACTATCCTATCTTTGTCTCTCACTCTCTAATATAGGTGAAACTTGGTATGCTTTGATAATCTATGAACTTGGTGTTCTTTGATGTTCTGACATTTGTGTTCTGTGTTTTGATATTCTAACGCTTGTTATGGTTTTTTAAACACTTGTTATGTTAATTTACATGGTGTTTTCCCACGACTCCAAGTTTAAACTTTGTTTACTCTGAAACTCTATGTTTTAATGAGGAACTTAATGTTTTCATGTTTAACTTGATATATTTTCTGACATGTGTGTAATAGTATATTATTCATTTTAACTCTCATAGGGCATGGCTTTAGGGGGAGTGTTAGTCACTGATAAAAGGTCAATAACCTAAACCTGGGCTATTTTTTTGCCCTTGAAGTTTAGTTCATATCTACCCTTTATGTTGGTGATAAAAAGGGGGAGAGATTGTTGAGAAATAGACATAAGGAGAGACATAAGTAAATGGTTTAGTTTAGAACACCTATAGGCTTAAGTAGAGAATGTTGACATATCAATTAACTCAATGTATTTCCAGATTCTAGGAATTGTTTTATCAGAAAAAATGGGAGATTGTTGTAAAAATGATGTTTTGATGATGATCGACAAGTTAATTTGAAGAAAACAAAGTCTGAATAATCTGGAAATACACAAATACTTCAGGATTAATATGCAGGTCAACCCATTAAGCAAAAACAAGTCGACCTATTAGGAATTAAGTCTTAGAAAAACAAATCTAGTCGACCTAATGTCAACCTATTAAGATCCACAGATCACTATTAAATGGATCAGTTGACCTAAGTAAAATGACTTGTGAACTAAAGAAAAAACATATCAACTTAACTTCAAACATGCTAGCCTATTCAAAGATATAGGTCGACCAATTGAATGGTTATGTTGTCCACTGAAAGATAAAGTCTCAAAAAAATAAGCCAAGTAAACCCATTAGAACATTCATGTCAACCTATTGAGATACACAGGTCAACCCATTGCACAAACATATTGACCGGTGAAACACTTAACATCTAAACATGTTTGCAACAACCCTTGTCGACTAATTCAAAGAGTAGGACGGCCAATTAAAAGACTAGATTGACCCGAGCACACTTAGCACTTAGTTAAATTTGAATCTCTATAGGTTGACCCACACATAACAATGTCGACGTGTCCCTAGTTGAAACTATGTAATAAGTCGACCTAACAATCAAACAAATCGACCTAAACCCTTTAATGAGTCGATCTACCTTCAAACAAGTCAAACCATGCCTATAGAATAGCTTAGAAATGTCAACCTTTTCCATGTCAAGCAAATGACTTTAGCCAACTAGCCAAGTCAAGAACGAAAATTGGTCAACCTAAACACATTAAGTCGACCTGAAAACAACCACGTCAACCCAAGAAGCTAAGATCTCATGAAATTTAGTGCATAGGTCGACCTTACATGCTAAGAAGTCCACCTATACTATTAAATGAGTTGACCTAAATGTTTTATGAGTCAACCTACACTTATATCTTCTGTATATAATGGACAATTTTAAAAATGAGTCGACCCATAGGTGAAAACATGTTGATCTCTTGTGAATAAAATTTAAACCCAGTAGAGTTAAATTTTAAAATGCTTGACACTTGATTACTAAGCACAAATTAACAAAACTAGACCTTACCTATTATATCTAATGAAATATTTGTGAGTATTAAAGTTGTTATGAAATAAAAGCAAGTTTCTTATTGGCAAACAGAATAAAAGATAGCAAAAGTAAGACAAAAGCTGGGTGAATAGGGAACAGGCAAGTAAGCATTAAATGTGACGGATGAATGATTTAATGGATAATATTTGAATCCAAACCTACTACCTCAACAGCTCTTAACCATGCTCATACAAATGCTAAAGAAGATGGATAAGATAGAATTAATGCATGAATGAATGCTCAACTATCAAATTGTGCTCTATTTTCTATTTCTTATTCACTTTTCATTCCATCTGTAAAATCTTTTGTGAACTCAAACTTTATTACATTCAAGGATTACAGGCTTATTTGTTGTAACATCCAATCTTCTTTTATATAAAAATTCAAAAAAAAAACTGAGAAGTATTTCTCGGTCTGGGGTTTAGAGAGAGAGACACAACCATTAAGGTTGTAAGCGTTTCATGTTGAAATACTTGTAAAAGTTTCACTTGCACCTAGAAGCAACTTTATTATTTAATGAAAATAGTTGAAATCCAGGAGGGTGTCTGAAGTGGACGTACACTGAGTCAGATGAAACCACTATAAAAATCTTCTTGTTCTGTATTTTATTTTCATAGAACTATCTTTCCTACTTTTCCCATAATCCATAAAATCTTCAAAACTTTAAAAAATTATCACACAATCAAGTCGTATGGGACCCAAACTTGTCAGGCCCGCGAACGTCAACAGATCCGTCGGTACTCACCAATCAATTACCCTTTGTGATAACTGATTGTTTGACATCTCAATTGATCGGTCCCTAGGCCTCCTCAACACGCAGTATAGGTTACCTAATTCGTTAAAAATATTCGGTTGCCTTCCCTAAAAAGATGAGGAGAATCTTACGAAAATGGAGAAAAAACCTATAACTGTAGTTGATAGGGAAAAGAATCTCCATGATGACCTTGGCTTCCCAAATGGGTAAGATTTCATAATCTTTGAGAGTCTTACTCTCTAATTTCTTGAAATTATGAGATACTCTCATAAGAAAACTAGGGTTTTATCACCCCACATACACACGACTCTCACAAGTGAAAGATATATAAGCTTTAATATGCCTACTGTCCAAGTAAGTCCTTCGAATCTATACATAACACAAGCATACAGGGTCCTCTGACTTTCTCTCTTTCGATACCAGTCTGTTTCTTCCCCTTCAAAAACTACTCTTTAATTTGAACGTCAGAGCCTCTCCCACCGGAGCATCCTCCGGCGGTCTTTTGTAGGTCTCATCGATTGAGATTACCAGATAGCCAAGTTATCTCGTTCAAGTTAGCAATACCATTATTTGAAGAGTCAAACCAAATTGGCGTCATCTATAGGAAACAAACTGATCTCCTGATCTGATTAACCACTATTGCCATCTTTTTCTCTCTATCATTGATACGGAATATTGGTATGTCACGATTTCGGGCAAATATAGCCTACTTGAGTGTTGTGTGTAGCATAAGCAAGTGTTGTTTCCACAAGTATATTTTATATCACCAACTATGAATAAAACTAATCTAAGTTAGATAGAATGAATCAAAGTTGTGAAGATATTAAAATCTACAAAAAACAAGATTTAAGATACAAAAACTTGATATGATGAAAACTCCATGTTATCGATTTTATTTATTTTAATCTTTTACACTGTTGAATCTCTTCAATCCCTAAGTTTATTAACTAATGAGTTATTGTTGATGATGACAGATTTCTCCTGAATTAGATTCACTTAATGGTCATGTAATTTTAATTAAAATCAATTGTATTAAGATCTATGAAAAATCTATAGATTAGAGTTTCTCCTAAAATCGCCACACATAGAATTAATCATTCGTCAATCTCATATTCCTATGGGGATTTTATTGTATTGGACTAATTTTCTACAATTATATTGGTTATGTATGCATTCAATATCAAATCATCAAAACGTCAAGCCCTATAACATTTGAAACATTAAGATCAACAATAAAATCTCATCAATCAATATTCATGTAAATAAAATTTATGGAAAAGAATTAAATCAAATCATGTAATTAATCAAAAATAGAATTCATCTAATTTTAGGAACAAAATAATTAACTAGACATTAAAAAGAAAAATGAAAAGATAAAAGAAAACATTACAACCCTTTTACACATGACGAAAATGATGTGAGGCGACTCCTAGGGTTTGTAACGTGATGGAGGGGGTAGAGGAATGGAGGGAGACCGTGAATGCTGGGAGAGAAGGCGTGGAAATTCCCTCAAGCCTGTCCTAATAGTGAATTTTTAGTTGTAAAACCCTAAAATAAATTTGGAAACTTGAACTTTTTAGAAATTTAAAGTTTTACTTTGATTGAAAACTTGGTATTGCTAGATGAATAAATATCTGTAGCTTTCCTCAAAACTTGGGAACTTCTTTTTATCCTGATCCTAGAATAAATTCTGAAATTATCAATAATATAATTCTCAAATTTTCGGCACTTATTTTTCTTTTTCAGTATGGGATTAACTTCCAACATGTAGTAATTTCGACCTAGATTTCGGAAAGGTTCGTGCTTGAATCAGCCTCTGAGTTCACAAGATTTGTAGGGTTTGAAGTTTTCATTCCAATGCCTCAAGAATTAACTCAATCCGATGTCGGAGTAAAAAGTTATGCCCAAAATACCTAATGCTGCTTATCCAGTCCAACATTAGCAAGTAAGTTCCATGTTTCCTAAATTAAAAATCACAAAATTAGTTAATGTAAGATCAAAAAATTGAGTTTAAAACAATCCTAAAATTCAGAAATAAATGTTAAAAAAATTATTATTCAAGTGCCTAAAAATATTGTTAGCAAATACTCTCACACTTGAATATTTGCCTGTCCTCAAACAAAAATAAATTTTTCCAATACCTATTCAATTTTTTCAAATCTCTAACCATGTATAAGACAAGTTCAAATCGGAATTGCAATCAAGACAACTAATATTTCGTAGTATTCAACAGAAGAAAAGACCATTGCATCATCTACAATCTCAACGAAATCAAGAACAATACAAGATTCAAACATCCTCACAATGTATTCACTCAATAGAATAAAGGAAAGTTCTATCCAACTACTCTGCAATTTTATACAAGGATATATGTATCACTCAAATCTATACAATGAGATGACAGTACCATAGGTTTGCTAATATATCAAATCTCCATCATTTAAATATATGAAATTCATGCACCAATCAAAAGGTTTTTTATTTGGTTATAATGAGGTTAGGATAAAGAGTAGGATAATAGGTAAAAATATGGGATGAAAATAATTCACTAAAAATACTTAAGTATCAAGACATATATTCCTTACATCAAGACAAAGAAAAGATTAACTTCTATAATTTTTCATCCCAAGATATGTGTAGTATTCAAACTCCAAATATGTAATGTATCACTCCACTGAAGTAAAGAATATGAAATAGAACTCCACTACAAGAGTGAACAAGAATGACAAATGCTTTTTCTCGACTTTTTTCTCTTTCTTTTTTCATTTTTTTCATTTTTTTGACAAGCACTTTTTTTCATTCATTTTTTTTAATTTTGCTGGTTTTTCTCTTTATTTTTTTATTTGAAATCAACATGATAATGCCTAAAATTGCATGTGAAACTCTAGCATATATAAAAGGAACATAATGCCTAAGAACATAATGTCATTATGTCATAATGCCTAGGAACATAATGCCTAGAAAAAATAGGTTATGGGGTAAATTATGTGGGCAATTCAAGAAAGAAAAGGTCTAGACTCAAATAGGTTCACCAGGGGATATAAAATGTTAGGAATGGTATTTTTTGAAAGGCAAAAGTAAGTGAACCTAGATATCTTAATCATTTTTGTATATGAAAGTAAAAAATATGGTCTCAAAATGCATAATAAAACAAGTTCTAGAATAATCAATCAATGTGTGATATTCGCTCAAGAACAAAAGTGAGAGTGTAATCAATTGCTCTTTAAGACTTAAATCCTCACTTTGGATAAATTTTGTATTAAATCTTGCATATCTATCTTTCAAATCAATCATAAAAAGATAAATAACTAATCATATATCTAATAATCACTAATTTCAATCACTTTTCATATAACTCAATTCAAAACAAATAACTCACAAAACCTAGAAAACTCGAGAATTTAGTTGGCATGGAAGATGAAAAAATTCCGAAAATTTCATGAATACCAAGCAAAAATTCAGCAATTAAGTTCCTCAAAATTAAAAAAATCAGCCTATATATATACTCTCTCATACTTAAACTAAGCATTGTCTGCAATGTGCAAAGTGAATGATAAATGAAATAAAAGAAAGAAAAAGAACTCCCCCAAAAAAGCCGATGAACTTGGATTGCCTCCTAATAAGCGCTTTTCTTTAAAGTTTTTAGCTAGACATAATCTCCTTATTTTAACATGGCTCATAGATCTTCATGTTATGACCATTCGTTGCATCTTGCCATACTTTTGTCCTTCTCAGATGTCTCTTGTTCTTCCTTCAACTTACTGAATTACAACTTCCTTCCTTTACCTGCATGAAACCACCTCTTTGTTTTATTTCACTTAAATTCACACATAAAACAACATATGCATCAATATATTCATTATCTAGAAAATCATGTTTGACATGCGACAAACTAACAATGCAATTTTCAATAGGATTACTGGAATGAAAGACTTTAACACCATGTTCAACAATCTTTTTAGTACCATCAATCCTAAAAACCTCTTGTTTATCAAAATTTTTCATGTGATGGAAAATACTAAACTCAATTTTTTCTTCATTGACTCTCAAAATTAACTTTACAGTAGAAATATCAATCAAGGCACATATAGTGACAAGAAACGGTCTACCTAAGATCAATGAAGTGCTCTCTATATCATCCACATCCAAGACAACAAAATCGATAGGGAAAATAAATTTATCAACTTTTATCAAAATATCCCCTATGATGCCTCTTGGATGTTTTATATTCTTATCGGCTAATTGTAAGGAAATATTATAAGGTCCATATTCCCTCAACCCCAACTTTAAGAACACAAAGTATGGCATGAGATTGACTCCAGCACCTAAATCATACAAAACATTAGAAAAAACAATAGAGCTAATGGTGTAAAGGATAGATGATCTCATTGGATCCTTTAGTTTTGGCCGCAGCTTCCTTTATGAGATTGCAAAACACTTCACCGTAAGCTTGACCATTGAAACTTCATCCAGCTTCTTCTTTTTAGTGATCACCTCCTCGATAAATCCCCAGTAACCAAGTACCAATCTAATGACATCCAAAAGAGGAGTATTAACGTGCAATTTCTTAAAAATTTCTAAAAAGTTTTTAAATTTTGCCTTTGCATGTAAATGATGCACAGGAAAAGGAACTGGGGATTTATAGTCAAACTAAAGTACTTCTCTATTTAGAATCTGGTACTTTGGTCTTCTCAGTTGCAGATTCTGATTGTTTGAACTCTTTCTCTACTTCTTAATCATCCTCTCCATCCTTTGGGTGAATCAGCTCCTCTTTTAGCTTTTTTTCATTCCTCAATGTGATTTCCATGTCTTTCTCTCTATGATTATTCTTAGTGTTACTCAACAATTTACCTGTTACACGAGAATGAAAGGCATTAGCTAATTGATCGATTTTATTTTCAAGCTTCTCAAACATCTCATTTGTTGCTATTGCAAACTCTCAATCCTTTGTCTTGTTACTATTGCTAAGTATTTGATTGCCATTTCTCAAGAAGGCTTGCTCTCCCTTGGCTATTGATTTTTTGAGTTAAAACCTGATGGATAATTTGATCTTAGTGGTGCTCCTTGACTCCAAGAAAAATTGGGATGGTTTCTTTACTCAAGATTGTATGTATTTGAGTGGGGATTATTCTGAAACCTGCCAAAGTTAAAACATAGTTCACTTGATGTACCTCGGACACTCAAAAGATATGTGAGTAGATTCACTACAAGAATCACAATACAAGACTTGATTATGCATAGCATTAAATTGATTAGTTTTCACGCAATTAATCAATGAATCAATTTTTGCACTAAGCATAGTAAGACTATCAACTTCATGCACACCACCTCTTTGCCTAGGAATCTCACCCCATTAAACCAATTATATTAATTAGAAGTTGTATCATCCAATAATGCATATGCTTCATTATATGACTTGCTCATTAATGTACTCCCAACAACAGTATCAATGGTAATTTTAACAAAATGTAACAAATCACCATAAAAGTTTGTAAAACTAGCCAATCGAGTATACCATGATGTGGGCATTTCTTAATTAAGTCTTTAAAATGTTCCCAAGCACTATATAAAGATTCACCATCAAATTACCTAAAACTACTAATATCATTACGTAACTTAGTAGTTTTACCAGGTGGAAAGTACTTAACTAAAAATGCTTTAGATAAGTTTTCCAATTTATAAAATGAATAGGAGGGAAGGAGTTAAAGCATACCTTCAACTTTTCTCTAAGAGAAAAAGGGAACAGTTGTAATCTTATGGAATCAGGGCTTACCCCTTTTGATGGTATCACAAATCTCTAAGAAGTTCTTCAAATGGTTGTTAGAATCTTCAAAAGTCCCTCCTTTGATTGATCTACCTGCACCTTGCCAATAAAACTAGGCTTTATTTCAA
The DNA here is from genome assembly GCA_033439265.1 of Dillenia suffruticosa. Taxonomy (NCBI): domain Eukaryota; kingdom Viridiplantae; phylum Streptophyta; class Magnoliopsida; order Dilleniales; family Dilleniaceae; genus Dillenia; species Dillenia suffruticosa. The sequence goes on along the minus strand of JAVTVX010000018.1, from coordinate 9,174,789 downwards.
AATTTGTTTCCATAGGGGATCGTGTAATATCAGTCTGAATATCTTAAAGTATAAGCATAGAATACTTCCTCATGGCTCTATTTTCTTGATCCATTATTTTGTCATGTTCCTTGGCTTCTCTAAGTTGTAAAAGTAGAAATCACAAAAATATGATAATTGAATATACAAAAAATACCTAAACATTTAACTAAAAAGCTAGAAAATTACAAAAAAAAAAAAAGAAAAACCAATGAAAATGATAGAATTTGTTAAGTAGGTAGTGTCGGTGGTGACGCAACGGGTTTTCCTTAGAAGACAAAAATTCTTTAGAACAAGTGATTGCTTAACCCTAAATCAATTTTTTTTTTCAGACCTCAAAAATTCCTGAAAATTCCCGTCAAATTTCTAGAAAACCTAAACCTAAAAGCAACCATATTACTCTAAACTCTAATCTAAATAAGAAATATTAAAGTTCAATCTCAAATAAAATTAATATGGTTGATATACAAATATACTCCTAACAACGGTGCCAAAAACTTGATATGCGAATTTGGGGTATCAAGATTTCGGATAAGTCTACCTTAGACGAGTGCTGTGTATAGTGCGAGCATGTGTCGTTCCCATGAGAATATTTTATATTACCAATTATGAATAAAACTATTCTAATTTAGACAGAATGAATAAAAATTATGAAAATATTATAAACTATTAAAAACAAGAATTAAGATACAAAACCCTAATATGATGAAAATGCAATGACATCGTTTCCATCTTTTTTAATTTTTTACACTATTGAATCTCTTCAATCCCTAAGTTCATTAACCATTGAGTTATTGTTGATGATGTCAGATTTTTCCTAAATTAGATTTACCCAATAGTCATGCAATGAAACTCTAATTCGATTAATTAAAATCCAATAGTCATACAATTTTAATTAAAGTGAATTACATTAAAATCTATGAAAAATCTATAGATTATAGTTTCTTCTAAGATCCCTACACATAGAGTTAATTATTAGTTGATCTCATAACTCAATACAAATTTTATTGTATTAAACTAATTTCTTATAATTATATTGGTCATGCATGCATTCAATTTCAAATCATCAAAACGCCGGGCTCTATAACGTTTGAAGTATTAAGATCAACAATAAAATCTTATCAAATAATAATCATACCAATAAAACTTGAGTGAAAAAATTGAATAATACTATTTAATTAATCAAAAATAGAATTCATTGTATCCTAGAAACAAAATAATTAACTAGACATTGAAAAGAAAAATGAAAAGGTAATGGAAAACATTACAATCCTTTTACACATGACGAAAATGATGTGAGTCGGCTCCTAGGGTTTGTAACTTGATAGTGGGGGTAGAGGAATGGAGAGAGGCCGTGAATGCTGGGAGAGAAGGCGTGGAAATCCCCTCAAGGCTATCCTAATATTGAATTTATAGGACTAAAACCCTAGAACAAATTTGAAAACTTGAACCTTTTAGAAACTTAGAGTTTTACTTTGATTTGGAAATTTGGTGTTGTTGGAATGATAAGTGTCTCTAGTTTTCCTCAAAACTTGGGAACTTCCTTTTATCTTGATCCTAAAATAAATTCTAAAATTATCAATAACATAATTCCCAAATTTTCAGCACTTAGTTTCCTTCTTCAGCCGGTGATTGACTTCTAGCGTGCTACAGCTTTGACCCAGATTTCAAACAAACTTCTACCTGAATCAGCCTCTAATATCTTCACAAGATTTGTAGGGCTTAAAGTCTTCTTTCCAACACTAGAAGAATCACCTCAATTGGGCATCAGAGTAAAAATTTATGCTCAAAATACCGACTGCTACTCATCCAGTCCAAAATTAGCAAGTAAACTCCATGTTTCCTAAATTAAAACCCATGAAATTAATCAATGTAAAATCATAAAATTGATTTTAAAACAATTCTACATTTATAAATAATTGCTAAAAAAATTATAATTTAAGTGTCTAAAAAAATTGTTATCAATCATGACATCAACCAAGAGAATAAGGCCAACAATTAGTTTCGATGATAACGATCTGACAGGGGTAGATACCTACCGAATCAATTTGCTAATTATTACAGCAAGGATTAGCTCTTACCTCATCAAGAGGACCTTCGTGGATCAAGGAGTAAAGCGTGACATCCTTTTCTGGACACATTTCAGTAGATGGGTTTCATCCCATCTCAATTTCAACCTTCTAATCAGCCCATTAGAGGGCTCGTTAGTGAATGTATATGGCCAGAAGGCCTTTTCTTACTTATTGTGTCACTAGGAATCTCTTCTTATCATGTTGTTGTCAAAACCACTTTCTATATGGTAAAACCTCAGTCCTCTAACAATGTCATCCAGGGCCGTCCTAGCCTAAATGACCTTGAAGTACTACTGAGCACTAGACACATGAAAGTCAAATTTAGAATGCACTTGGGGATCGCGATGCTTCACAGTGACCCCAATCCATTGACCATCCCCTTAACGAGAGGAGAAGGGGAAATATGAGCAATAGACACCATGGAACTCTGAGATAACATTGAGCAATAATCAAAACCTCAACCTTGAGAGGAGTTAATTCAGGTTCCTATCACCAACATAGCCAGTCAAACTGTTCAGATCGGTGCCCACTTACTAACACCTCTTTAAATGGCAATCGTATCTTGTCTACGACACCTTTCCAAAGTCTTCGCGTGGTCCCCTAAAAACATGCCAAGCATTTATCCTTTGGTCATAGCTTACAAACTGACCAAGTCCATCAAGCAAAAGAAAGGAGTGTTCATACTAAAACGCTTGCGTATGATACAAGAACAGATTTGAAAACTTTTAACGATAGGGTTCATCTGAGACATAAAATACCTCGAGTGGTTAGCCAACATGGTCATGGTAAAAAAGGCAAATAGAAAGTAGAGAATGTGCGTAAACTTCATAGATCTTAATATGGCACGTCTGAAGGATAGCCATCTGCTCCCTAATATCGACAAGCTGGTCAACAATTCGAATGATCAACAAGTCTTGAGCTTTATGAATGCATACTCCGGTTACAATCAAATACGTATCACCCTCGAAGATGAGGGAAAAATCAGCTTCATTATGGAGCTCGATACCTATTGTTACAAAATCATGCTATTTGGCCTCAATAAGCCAAGGCAACATTTCAACGCCAGGTTAATAAGGCCTTTAGTGAACAACTTGATTGGAACGTGGAGGCCTATGTTGATGACATGCTCGTCAAAAGCTCTAATGCCGACGACTACATCGCAGACCTAGAGGTGACATTTTAAACATTAGAACAATACAACATGAGGTTGAACCCTGCAAAGTACACCTTGGGATCACATCTAGGAAGTTTCTGAGCTTTCTAATTACACATGGGGGGTTTGAAACGTATTCAGAGAAAAATTCAATGCATACTTATATGACACCGCCGAGGATAGTAAAAGATGTGTAACGTCTTACGGGCAAGATTACAGCCCAGAACTTATTCATATCGAAAGTAGGGAAAAAGTATAAACCCTTTTACAATGTCCTGAAGAAGTCTCAAAAGTTTACGTGGATGCCTGAATGCCAAGCCACATTCAAAAGACTCAGAGTATCTCATGTCGCCCCCACTCCTCTCCCAACTGGTCCCTAGTGAAAAACTATACCTCTACCTTTCTATTTCTGACCACGCACTCTATTATGTCCTTGTGAGGTAGGATTCTACAATACAAAAGCTGACATACTATGTCAATTGTATGCTCCATAGGTCCAAAGTGAACTACAGGCCCATCAAGAAGATAGCTTTTGCCTTGGTAATCACAACTAGGCATTTTTTGCCTTACTTCCAAATCCACACCATCCTAATACTGACCAACCAGCCCCTGAAATAGATCTTGTAGAAAAGGGATATCTCAAATCGACTCATTAAGTAGAGTATCGAATTAGGCGAGTTCAATGTTAAATATCAACCAAGATCAACTATCAAAGGTCACACCCTCGCAAACTTTATCCTCGAGTGCACATCACCGATGTCCATCGAGCAACCCCTTGCCAATGACAAAGAAGAATGCTCACAACTCAAGTGGACCCTCCATGTCGACGAGTCATATAATTCTTCAGGAAGCGGAGTCGGACTCATCTTAGTAGAACCAAATAATTTTAAAACTGAATATACCCTCCATTTTAACTTTCAGTTGACCAACAACCATGCCGAATATGAAGCCCTACTAACCTGGTTGCGGATCATAGCTTCATTAGGGGCCTAACCTATAGATCTTCACCGATAGCCAATTGGTCATCAAGCAAATCAAATGGCTTTACGAAACTAGAGAACGGACAATGGCAAATTATATATCCAAGATACACCAAACGGTGGATACATTCAACAAAATAGACCTACAATAGATCTCTTGGTCCGAGAATGCATGAGTTAATACACTCTTGAAATTTGCTAGATTTAACTTAGTGGCCGCCATTTGCAATGTCTACATAGAGAGCCTACTACGCCCCAACATTGAAGAGTCCGAATAGGTATTTTCGACAAATAATTTACCGAGTTGGAAAGACCTCATAGAAATCTACTTGAATGACGAGCAACTACCGAACTCACCCTCCAAATCTAATAGGTTAAGACACAAGGCTGCCCATTATGCCATCATCAATGGTGACCTCTGTAAGAAGTCCTATAACCATCCGTATTTGAAGTGCCTGACATCCAAACAAAGCGACTACTTATTTAGCAAAAACCATGAGAAAATATGCGGCAGTCATTTAGGTACCCGAAATTTGGAAAATAAAGTCCTTTGATAAGGGTACTACTGGTCGATCATGAAAGCCGATACAGATGACTATGCTAAAAGATGCAATAGATGTCAGTGTTTCACGTCGGTACCACAAGAACCCTTATCGAGCTCTACCTGATAACCAGTCTATGACAAATCGCCCAATGAGGAATGGACATTTTAGGACTGTTCCCCCAGCAACCGAACAACAAGCATTCTTAACCATGGTCGTAGACTATTTTACAAAGTGGGTGGAAGCCAAACCAATAGCCTACATCATCACCGACAAGATACAACACTTCGTATGGACAATTATCATTATCAGGTTCAACGTATCTCACATCCTAATCACGTACAATGGCAAGCAATTCAACAATAGAAGTTTCTGAGACTTTTACAATATGATAGAAATCCAACCTCGCTTCACTTCTGTCACCTACCTGCAAACTAATGATCTTGCAGAAATAACCAATCGAATATCCTACAAGAGCAAAAAGCCACACTAGACGAGTTTAAAATTTAGTAGATAGATGAACTCTTCAACATTCTCTAGGTTTATCGAATGACACCCCGATAGGCAATGGGGGAGACACCATTTAGCCTAATAAACGGTTGCAAGGTAGTTATCCCAGTGAAGATTAGGGTTTACTCACTAAGGATATACCAATACGAGGGAAGACAAAATGAATCTACACTATGTGAATGTCTAGTCCTACTTTCTGAGCTAAGAGAAACTGCAACTGTCCGAATGACCGCTTATTAGTAGCAAAAGGAAAGGTACTACAACTGATGGGTCAGAACAAGAACATTCAAATAGGCGACTTGATACTCAAGAAGGTGTAAGATACCGATCAAGCCCAACAAGGGGCTAACCTAGCACCCAATTGGGAAGGTCCTTATAGAATATACTCAAACGTTAGTCCAAACACTTATCGCATTGATCACTTAGATAGCTCTGCCATACCTCGAATATGAAACTCTGAGAATCTATACCTCTATTATCAATGAGGGTTAATGCTCAATCAAACAAACGCATCTCATTATGAGAATAGTCAGGTCAAACCGCTGTGGCACACTACTTTGTTTTGCTAATCAATTAATCTGCTCTTGTGCTTTTCAGGATATACTACTAGTAAGGTCTCTATCTCCCTGAATGGGTCAATATCGGCCCGTCTTCCCAAACAATGTCCTATCATTGGGATCTATTTCCCTGAATAGGCCAGTATCGCTACATCCCCTCGTACAGAGACCTATTGTTGGGATTTTTCTCCCTGAAGGGGCCTATGTCGGCTTGTCCTCTGAAACGAAGTTTTATTGTTATGATCTATCTTCCTAAATGGGCCAGTGTTGCCGTATCCTCCCGAATGAAATCCTATCATTGCGATCTCTCCTTGAACAGGCCAGTATTGTCTCATCCTTCCTAACAGAGTTCTATCATTGGGATCTATTTCCCCGAATAGGTATGTATTGCCCCTTGTAATGAATGAACGAATTAAAGGATGAGTCTCCCAAATAATACATGGCCCTCTTACTCGGTTAAGCTCCCAAATGAACAATACCCCCTAGTCGAGCAAACTTACTCTCTCAGTCAGATTCCTTGAAGGATGAAAGAACAATATTGTGCTAGCGAGAAAGCCAGCCGACCAAGAAGTCCCATATATCAATTATGTCATTTGCTTAATGACACTCATCATTCACATTGGCAAACTACTAGAGATCAGATGACTATTCAAAGTAAAGATCAACAAGTAAGTAACAGAAATTTTTCTTTTATTTCAAGATGATGAATACATATCAGAATACATAGTTGGATACAATTTACAAGTCCTTAAATCAAACCAAGTGACATCGAAAGAGATACATCAAGATTCTAAGTAGAAAGATGACCGAGAGGTGGAAAAAGTTCATGAATCCTTAACATTATGTGATCAGGACCAGAAGGCCGTAGCAACCTCTACAACCCGCTGACTACCCTCGAGTGGTGGCATTGAGGAGGGTAAAAACTATAAACCCTTTCCAACAAATACTGGAAAGGAGTTTGAGAAGGTAGGAGTTGACCAAAAAGAGATTAAGAGGATGCATCAAGTTTCAGACCCTCTGCCATGCCCAGACTCCTTTGTTTCCTAACTCCTCCTATTGCTCGACCCATCAGAGCACCAAGTAGTGTCTTAGACAACCACTATTACACTTATATGATCGGGCGATGGTTCTAACCTCAAAAGAGAGCCTCCAGAACAAATATCTCTCCCTTTACAAAGTCAATAACTCTAATGAGAGCCCTAACGGCCTCCACCATGTTGCCCAAACACTGAATGACATGATAAGATCTTGCATCGCAACCCCATCTCTAATAGAACCTCGTATCAATAGAAGGTTCCTAAATTATAGGGTTTGTGGCTCAAAACCCATAATCAAGATATCTCTCAAAAATACAAATGCTCAGCAAAAGAAACTTATAGAATCACTCATGAAAGAATGCAAGATCTCCCTGAGACCATAATAGGTCATACAAGCCTTATTTATAGTCGCGGGAATATAATCTTCGTGATCTTCGGTAGGCGAAATGATCCAATAAGAAATGTGCACAATGAATAAGAAGTTTCAACCTCTTCAACTTCCCATAAAAAATTTACTTCGGTATCATTTACTCAAAAATTAAACACGCTCTCATGACTCTTCAAGTATTAACCTTTGCCTTACTCTTTACATCTTTCCTATGAAGTGACATAAGGAGTAAATGGCAAGTAATGCTATATAACCTAAATCATGTGGGGCCCAGACTTGTCAAGCCCACGAACACCAATAGATCCTGTTGGTACTCACCGATCAATTACCCTTTGTGATAACCGATTGTTTGGTATCTAGACCAATCGGTCCCTAGACTTTCTTGGCATCTGGTATAAGTCACCCAATCCACTAAAGATATTTACTTTCCTAAAAAAATAGGGAGAATCTTATGAAAATGGAAAAGAAATCCACAACCGTAGCCGATAGGAAGAAGAATCTTCATGACAATTTGGACTTCCCAAACGGATAAAATTTCATAATCTTTGAGAGGCCTATGTTCCAATCTCCCAAAATTTTGAAACATTCCATAAGAAAAGTAGGGTTTTATCACCATGCATGCATACTACTCTCACAAGTGAAAGATATACAAGTTTCAATCTGCCTACCGTTCAAGTAAGTTCTCTTAACCTATACAAAACACACACGCATATAGGGACCTTTGATTCTCTCTCTTCTGATATCAGTCTGTTTCTTTCCCTTCGAAAATCGTCTTCTAACTTGAGCATCAGAGTATACCCCACTGGAGCAACCTCTAGCAGTTTTTTTACAAATCCCATCGATCAAGATTACCAAATAGCCGAGTTATCCCGTTCGAATTAGTAGAGTCATTATTTGTAGAGTCAAATCCACCTCTAACACAATCTATTTACCCACTCTAGATTGTATTTCAAGAGTGTTGAGTCACATAAAATTATTGTCTCTCTTTATTTATTTTGTGTTTCATTGTAGATGTTTTTCATTTTTTTATAATTTTCTGGATATTGTTTGAGTTATTCCCAACATAATCAAATGACAAAGTTAATTAGTTCAGCACTTAATATAATCAAATATCGTTAATAATAACATCAAGTGTTAAATTTTAAGTTTACTGAGTGAATATCAAATTTTAAGGGGAAAAAAATTAACAAATGTATTAAGAAAAAACCTACTTGTGCTCGACAAAGAAAACTTATAAAGAGAGATATGGGATGAGAATGAGAGAACCCTAGCCATGCCCACCATGGTTGATGCCTCTCTCTCTCTCTCTCTCTCTCTCTCTCTCTCTCCTCTTCTCTTAATTCTTGTTGAAAAAGAAAAATTAACTCTTGGTTTTCTTTTCTTTTCCTTTTTTAAGGAGCTTTTGATGCTCCTTCTGTCTCTCTATCTCCATCTGATGACCTCTTATTTTCTTTATCCAAAAATATTTCTAGAACTCAAATTTTTCTTGGTGGCTGAAAGCTAAATTGATCTCTTGGTGAGATTTTGATTTAAATTGTGTTGTGACTAGTTAGGCATTGCATTTTTTTGGTTGAATCTTGTAGATCAATTCATCACACCAGCTAATAAATTTAAGAGGCTTGCCAAATAGAGTTTCTCATTGGTGTTCTCTTCGTTTCCAGGCTAGATGCATGCTGGGGCTTTTTCATCGTTTTTGCATCAGAAAGATTGTAGTCTATACTTATCTCTGTAACAAGTTAATTTATCTGTCTCTTGATAAGTGTTTTTTTTAATTAGCATTTCATTCTGATTAACAATTAAATCCTAATATCAACATAAGAATTTAAGTTTTTTTTTTCTTTTTTTTCTTGAAAGTTGAATTTTTTGGTTGTCTATATTAGCAAATACCAAATGTTGGTTTTGTATCTTCTTAGAGCAAAATAATCGTGGTTTAAATTTATTTAAAAGCGTAATTAATTTATTTATATTTTAATAAATACAATAGCTAATAAAATAGGTTAATCTAATTGTATATAAAAAAAATTCAAATACTCAATCGATATTTGCACAATTTAAAGATTCAAAAACATAATAAATTTCAAAGTTAATTGTTGCTAGGACAAAACTATCGACAAACCACAATACATTTCCCTCTCTTTACCTTTTTCTTTCACACACACCATATGTATTTCTGTCTTCTGATTCTAATATTAATTCTTATTGGTGATTAAATATTTTCACGTATATAACAACCTTAATTTTTGAAAAATACATATCCAATTAATACTTTTTCAGAAAATATTTAGAAAAAAAAAACCTTATTTGAATATTTTGAAGAATAACCTTACAAATTTTTTAATTTTGGCAATAAAAGAAAGGGGAAGAATTAGAGAAATAAAGAAAGGAAGCTTTTGTATTTTGCATTAGAAGAGGAGGAAAAAGAAAGAGAAAAGGAGAGCAAGAGCGAAAGGCTTCCAGATTCTACAATAGGGTAAAATTATGGATCGGCTCGAGAAATGAGAATTTCAAAAGTATTCATAAGTATTGATTAGTACCACATTATTTGTCTGCACATTTTTTTCTTTGCAAGTATTGCCATAAACTGTGAATATTTCCACATATTCCTTGATAATGATATTTGAAATGGTAGCAATATTTGAGAATAGGTCAATTTAAAAATTGAAAACTTGAAATTTTCATTATTCATATAGCTTACTTATCTGATATTGTTTATCACTCTCCATTTAGACCCATCGAAGTTGCGTTAACATTTTGATATGTGATTCATTCTTCATATAGACTTCTAACTTAATTTTGAAATTTTGACTCGTCTTTTGAAATGACCTTTGATATTTGACTTAGTTCTTAGACTAACCTTTGATTCAACATCAACCTTTGATCCGGACTCTACTTGGCATCATTCAAGCCATGCTAGCCTTTTATTAAGAAAAGCTTTACCAACTTTTAAAATTTGATAAGAAAATTCAACTCAGCTACTGGCCACTCTTTTATTGCTTATTTGTAAGAATTTGAAATGCTAGCATTGGTATTTGACATGATTATTCAACTAAAATTTTCTTTGTTTTATATTATATGCTATATTTCATATCCTAGTAAGTTGCAATGTGATATTTCTTTCTTCATTTTTATATTGTCTTAATCCTTGTTGAGCTCTTGTAACTCACCACTTTTTCCTGCTTCTTTTTTCTTAGGAGACCATGACAGAGTATACGGGATTGGGGAGAGATGACATTGTTACGCGATTTTGATATAACATAATTTCAGGCAAGTATACCCTAATTGAGTATTATGTATAATGTGAGCAAGTGTTGTTTTTACGAAAATATTTTGTACTACCAATTATGAATTATTCTATCTGAGATGAATAACACAAATCAAGATTATAAATATATTAAAAATCAAGAAAAATATTGAAAGACTTAAATCAATAAATGAAAACCCTAAAACATCAATTTCATCTGTTTTTAATCTTTTCACATGGTCGAATCTTTTCAATACTCTTAACTTTATTGACTAAAGAATCATTATTCATGATGACAAATTTCCCTAAATTGAATTCACTCAATGGTCATATAATAAAATCCTAATTCGACTAATAAAAATTCAATAGTCAAACAATTTTGATTAAACTGAATTGTTTTAAATTCTGTGGAATATTTATAATTTAAGATTTCCCCTAAAACCATATACATAGAATTAATCATCCGTCGATCTTACAACCCAATTCGGATTTTATTGTATTAGACAAATTTTCTGTAATCATATTGGTCATGCATGTATTCAATTTCAAATTATCCAAATACAGCTACCTATATGTTTGAAATATTAGGACCAATAATAAAATCTTATCAAACAATAATCATACTAATAAACATTTAAGGAAAAATAAATAAATTCAAACTATACTATGAATCAAAAAAATAATCCATTAAGTTCTAAAAATGAGAAAATTAGCTAGATATAATAAAGAAATAAGAAAATAAAAGAGAAAATTATGTGAAGAGAAATGTGTCTAGGTGTATGGGGATGACTCCTATTTATAGAAATAAAACCCTAAAAAGTTGTGTGTTCTTTGGAATTTTAGTTTTTCTCTTCGACTTGAAACTTATGTTGTGATAATATATTTTATCTTATTATTTTTCCAAATTTTGGAAACTTTATCTTTATCCTTAATTTTGAAGATTCTTGAAATTATCAGTACCTTTATCCCAAAAATCTCTCATTTGATAAGTTCAAGTAGTTTCCCTTTTCAACAAGGACTCGTCTTTTTTGAATTTCAGCACTGAACAAATTATTTCCAATTTTCGAATATTTTCTAACCTAAATTATATTTTGTACTCTTCACAAGATTTATAGTTCTTAAAGTCTTCTTTCCAACGCTACAAGAATCATGTCAATCGGATATCGGAGCTAAAAGTTATGCTCAAAATATTAACTGTTGTCTGTTCAGTCCGAATTTCCTTAAATAACCCCAAAGTTTCCTAAAACAAAACTCACGAAATTAATTAATAAAATATTATAAAATCAGATATAAAATAGTCCTAAAATAAATAAATAAAGTCTAAGATATTATAATTCAAATGTATAAAAATATTAGTATTAAATACCCACACACTTGAATATTTGATTGTCATCAAGCAAGAACGAATTTTCTTCAAAATCAATTTAACCTCTCAAGTCTCTAACCATGCATATGACAAGTTTAAAGCGAAATTACAATCGAAACAACTAATACTTCATAGTATTCATTAATAGAATAACTTTTGCATCTCCAATAGTCTAATCAAATTCAAGAACAACGCAATATTCAATCATTCTCACAATAGATTCACTCAAAAGAATAAAGAAAATACTATTCACTACTCAAAGCACTCAACTATAGGTAAGTGATATGTATATCATTCAAATCAATACAGTAAGATAGTATTACAATAGACTTACTAATATATCAAATATTCAACACATAATATGTGAAATCCATGCACTAATCAAAAGATTTTTTATTAGCTTGTAATAGGGTTAGGGTTAAAAGTAAGATAAATAGTCAAAAATGTTGAGTTAAAATAATTCACTAAAAATAATCAAGTATCAATGCATGATATTGTTTATATCAAAACAAAGAAAATATTAATTTCCACAACTTTGAATCCCAGAATATTTAGCGCTCTAACTATGAATATGCAATGTGCTATATCACTTATTTAAAGTAAAGAACAGTGTAATGAATTTCCACTATAAGAGTGAACAATATCAAGAAAGAATGCTTTTCTCAATTTTTCTCTCTCTTCTTTCTTTTTTCAACCGGCGTTTTTTTTTTCCTTTTTTTTCTTTTTTTCCAAATTTTGTTGGTTTTTTTCTTTTCCCTTTATTTTTCATAAGCTAACATGATAATGAGTAAAAACATATATAAAACTCCAACATATAAGAAAAAAATAGGTTATGGGGAAAAACTTATGTGGGTAATTTTGAAAAGAAAAGATTTATCCTCAAATGAGTTAACTAAGAGATATAAAATATTAGGAATGATATTTTTCAAAAGCCAAAAGTGTATAAACCTAAGTGTTTTCACCATTTTGATGCATGAAAATAAAAAATATGGTTTCAAAATGCATAACAAATCAAGTTCTCGAATGACCGAATCATGTGTGAAATACGCTCAATAAGAAAAAATCAGAGCAAGAAATTTTGCTCTTTAAGACTCAAATACTCAGTTTGGCAAATTTTATTCCAAATCTTGCATGTTTATCTTTCAAATCAATTATAAAAAGATAAATAACTAATTATATACCAAATAACCACTAATGTCAATCATCTTTTATACAACCCAGTTCAAAACAAATAACACATAAAGACTAAAAACTCGAGAAAATTTAGATGGCATGGAAAAAAATTTTATCAAAACTTAAGATATTCAACAAAACTCAAGATTTTGCTTTAAAATCAAAATTTTCTTAAAAAAAATCAAAAATGAAATTTCCTAAAAAAATAAAAATGCGGCCCTCACATTTGAACCAAATATTGTCCGCAATGTGTAAAATAAAATACTAAAATAAATGAATGAGAACAAAAACTCTACTAAATAAATCGGTCAACTTGTAACCTAATCTCTAGTAGCAACTTCTCTTCCTCTCATGCATAAGGTTTCTTATTCATCTATAAAATACTATTAAAACTTAAATCTAAACTAAATCAACAAAAGCATATGCTAAATAAAATCATAAAAATATTTGGCTGCCTCCTAATTAACACATTTCTTTATTGTCTTTAACCAAACATAATCTCCTTACTTCAAAATGGTTCATAGATCGGTCCTATCCATCTAAATTTCAATTTGTCTAATATAAACTTAAATCTTGAATCGAATTGACGGATTTTTTGACCTACCATGGACTGCTTTGATTTGTCACTTTCTACAACACCCAAAATTTCTTAGCTCTCATATTGTGTCCAAACTTGACCTAAATCTGCATCCAAAATAGCACATGCATCAATATGTTCATTATCAAGAAACTTATAATTCACATGCAATAAATCAGCAATTCAATTTTCAAGAGGATTATTTGAATAAAAAACATTCAAATCATGCTCAGCAATCCTATCGATGCAATCAACTCTAAAAATATCATGTTTATCAAAGTTTCTTATATGATTAAAAACATCAAACTCAATTTTTTTATCATTAATTCTCAGCATCAATTTTCCACCATGAACATCAATCAAAGTACGGCAATAGCAAGTAAAGGTTGACCTAAAATTAATAAAGTACTCTCATCATCATCCATATGTAAGACAACAAAATCAATAAGAAAAACAAACTTATCAACCTTAACTAGAATATCCTCAACTATGCCTTTCAAGTACTTTATACTACTATCAGCTAATTGCGATGAAATTTTAGTAGGTCGACACTACCTGAACCCCCATTTTGGAAACACAAAATATGACATGAGATTTATACTCACACCCAAATTATACAAAATAACAGAGAAATTAGTAGAACCAATGGTGCAAGGGATAGAAAAACTCCTTGAATTCTTAAGTTTCGATGGCAGCTTCCTTGGTGATATCGCAGATCACTCCTCCATAAGTTTGAACATTGAAATTTCATCTAACTTCATCTTGTTAGTGATCACATCCTTTAGGAACTTCCCGTAACTCAACATCTGCTTGATTGCATCGAAAAGAGGAATGCTAATATGTAATTTCTTTAAAATTTTTAAAAAATTTTCATACTACTTCTCTACATTGGCACATAAAAGTCGACTAAGAAATGGAACAAGAGGTTTATATTTACTCAAAGAATTACTTCCCTATTTTGTCTATGGTACCTTGGACTTCTCACTCTCAAGCTCTTTCCTCTTTTCCTCCGTCTCATGTTTATCTTTTCCATCCATTGACTGAATCGGCTCCTCTGTAGTTCCTTCCCACTACTCAATGTGATTGCCTTGGCTTACTCTCAGGGTCCTTCTCAGTGTTACTTGGTAGTCTACTTGGTGCACGAAAATGAAAGGTATTAGTAAATTAATCGATCTTATTTTCTAACTTCTTGATCCTTTCATTTGTTGTTGTTGTCAAGCGTTCGATTGCTATCTCCTATGTTGGCTTGTTCTCCCTTTGTTGCAGTTATGGAATCCATGAGTTAAAGCCTGGTGGGTTGTTTGGTAGTGGTGCTCCTCGTTGACTCCATGAAAAGTTCGGATGGTTTCTCTACCCAGGATTGTATGTATTAGAGTAAGAGTTGTTCTGAGACTTGCCAAAATTAGAAACATAGTTGGTATGCTACACTTGCAAACACTCAGAAGACTTGTAAGTAGAATCACCACATGAATCACAATATTAGATTTGGTTAGTTATGGTGTTAAGTTTTTTCATTAAGGAATCAATTTTTGCATTAAGCATAGTTCATACATACTAGCTTTCTTCTTAGGGATATCATGATCATTAGATCAATAATACTAGTTAGAACAACATCTATGGTAATTTTTGTAGAATTTAAAAAACTACCATAAAAAATTTACAAAATTAGCCAATAGGTATGCCATGATATGGACATCTCCTAATCAAATTCTTAAATCATTTCCAAACATTATACAAAGACTCACCTTCAAACTGCCTAAAATTAATAATATCATTACCTAATTTAGCTGTCTTATCAGGTGGAAAATATTTAGTCAGGAACGCTTGAGAAGATTTTCCCAATTTGTGAAGTGATTAGCAGAAAAAGAGTTTAGTCATACTTTTGCCTTCCCCCTTAGAGAGAAAGGAAACAATCATAACCTTATGGTATGACTCTATTCAATTTAATCGTATCACTAATCCCCATGAAGTCTTCAAATGGCTATTTGGATTTTCAAAGGCTTCTCTACCAAACTGATCTGGTTGTACTGTGCCAATGAGTACTGGTTTCAACTCAAAATTATGTTACCTCTATAGTGGGCCATGTGATGCTAATATGTATATCTTAAAGTTTAGGCATCGAATGCTCCCTCATACCTATGTTCTCATGGGCCATTGCTTATTTTTTTACTTTCGTCGCTTATTTACGAATAGATCTTAAAATTCTCTCTATCTCAGGATTGAAATCAGTTAGCTCAAAACTCTTCAATTACAGCAAACACTGTATCGATACCAAAAAAGTATAAAATTAGATCTTCAAAATCGACTATAAGAACCACTCAAGAAAATCTAAATTAGCTATATAAAAGTAAAAATCATGCAAAAGCAGCAAGATAATGCACAAAGACACCCAAGAAAGCAATCAAAAAATTCTAAAAATTAAGAAAAAATCAAAGAAAAATGGAAAAACATATGAAAACAATGGAATTTGACTAAGATAGGATGGTGTTTGTAGCAAAACAATGGGTTTTGCTCAGTAAACCAAAATTTTTTGGAACAAGTAGTCACAGGACCCTAGATATGCAAAAAAAAATTTGGGCCCCAAAAATCCTTGAAAATTTTCAAATTTGGACCAAATATAAATCATAAACAGTGATTGTATAACCCTAAAAAACTATGTATCAAAAAATATAGAAAAGAAAGTAAAATAATGCCTAATTTCAAACAAAATTATTTTGATTGATATATAAGAATATCCCCGACAATGGCAAAAAAAATTGTTATGCAATTTTGATCTATCATGATTTCGGGCAAATATACTCTAGTCGCGTGTTATATGTAGTGTGAGTAAGTGTCATTCCCACGAAGATATTTTGTACTACCAACTGTGAATTACCATATCTAAATTGAACAAAACAAATCAAGATTACGAATATATTAAAAATTAAGAAAAATATTGAAAGACTTGAATTAATAAATGAAAATCCTAGGACATCAACTTCATATGTTTCCAATCTTTTCACAAGGCCGAATCTTTTCAATACCCTTAAGTTTATTGACTAAAAAATTATTTTGGACGATGGTAGATTCTCTTAAATTAGATTCACCCAATGGAAATGCAATAAAACCCTAATTTGACTAGTCAAAACCCAATGGTCATACAATTTTGATTAAACCCAGTTGAATGAAGTTTTGTGAAATATCTATAATTTAAGATTTTCTCTGAAATTCTACACACAAAATTAGTCATCCATTGATCTCATAACCATATGTGGATTTTATTCTATTGGACTAGTTTCCTATAATTGTATTAGTCATACATACATTTAATATCAAATCATCAAAACATGGTATCTATACATTTGAAATATTAAAATCAATAATAAAATATTATCAAATAATAATCATACCAATAAAAATTTAAGAAAAAAATAAATTCAAACAATACTATTAATCAAATAACAAAATCCATTGAGTTTTAGAAATAAAAAAACTAACTATACATAATAAAGAAAACAAAAGAATAAAAGAGAAAAATTGTGTGAAGAGAAATGTGTCTAGGCATATAGGAGATACCTAATATTTATAAAACTAAAATTCTAAGGAGTTGTGTGTTCTTTGAAATTTTGACTTTTTCTCTTTGACTTGGAAATTTGTGTTCTAATGATAGAATTCATTTTCTTATTATCTCAAAATTTGGAAACTTTATTCTTCTCCTTGATTTTGAAGATTTTTAAAGTTATCAATAATTTTATCCCAAATATCTCTCATCGGATAATTTCAAGTAATTGTCCTCTTAAACTAGGATCCTCTTTTTTGAATTTCAGCACCGCAACAAATTATTTCCAATTTTTAGACATTTTCTAGCCTAAATTAGATTTTGCATTCTTCACAAATTTTGTAGGTCTTGAAGTTTTCTTTTCAACACCACAAGAATCAGGTCAATCGAACATTGGAACTAAAAGTTATGTTTAAAATATTAATAGTTGTCTGTCCAATCAAATTTTCTTAAATAACCCCAAATTTTTCTAAAACAAAATTCACGAAATTAATTAATGTAATATCATAAAATTAGATTTAAAATAGTTCTAAAATAAATAAATAAAATTTAAAATATTATAATTCAAGTGTATAAAAATATTATTATAGATCTAGAGTCAAGACATAAAAATACATTTATTGGGACACTTTTTTTATAGCTGTATTTTTTTGGTGCCTCGCCAACCTTTTGAACCAAAGTTCGAGTGTCAAGTTTACCTTTACTTATAGTAACTCTCATATACTTTTGTGTTCGATTTAATGGCGACCTACCTCCATCTTTTGTGTTCTCTTAATATTATATCCATTGTGATAATTTCGTGTGCACCCACAAGTAGAGCCATCAAAATAGGCTAGTCTCCTAGGTTGGCCAGTCCTAGTCTCGGATATAGGATGAGATAGGCTTAATATTAAATCCCATTTTAGTAAAAGTGATATTTGGCCCATTCCACATATCCTATAGGCCGCTTGTAGGGATTTAAAAAAGGGTAGCGATAGGTGTTAGCCCAACACCAACACAAACCTCCATCCCTATCTCCTTTCTCTTCTCCTTGGTCAGATGCTCTTTTGCTCTCTCTTCTCCTCAATCAGATGATTAGACACACCATTCTATTTTCTTGTTCATCTCTTTAGATGCAAACCTGAGGCTGAGACCACCTAAGACCTCCTTTATGTTTGATAAGTCCATTTTATATAGATATTTTGTACCCAAATTTCACCGACTTTTCATATATTTGGATAAAATTGGATAAGTTTTCTACTCAAAATTATGTAATTATGCTTTCAGGTGAAAAATACAATAGAAATCACATATCAAGTCTAAAAGACATGACAATATTCGACAAAAGAAGAAAATCAGATACATTGGAAATTTATGACAATATGGCCACAACACAATGTCATAAATTCATAACCTAAGCTACATTTATTAGAATTGGATAATTCCTTCATTGTTAGAAAGCTTGAAGATAACACTAGAACTTCTTAGTTCAATACTTCTTAGATCGAGATTGCAGATGTGAGAAAAATATAGCCGAAATTAGTTCTTGAATAAAAAATTTAGAAAATTCTTCTCGAGCAATCAAATTAAAAAAATCTTATCATGAGCTAGAGATATCCAATTGATCTAATTCAAATGGTGTTGGAAAGATGGATTCAAGCTCTACTAGTTTTATATTTTGAGAAAGAGTAGATTCTGATCGAAAGATGGTTTAATTGTTTGTCAAACTCAGTTCATCAATATAGGTTTCAATTGCCCAAATTGGTTAATACCTATTAAACAAACAAGGCCAAAGTTCACATTCAATTTTAAACCCAATCTCTGGACACGCCCACGTTCAATTCTCATACCTAAATCTAAGTTCAAACTCAACCCAATTCATTCATTCCTAACATCCAACCCAATCCAGCCTAAGACCATTCTATTGCAATTCTGACAGAGGAGCAAGCATGTGTAGAATTCAAATTCAATCCAAGAACAAGGAACAAAGAAGAGAGTCCTAGGCATGTAAGAACACAAGGATAAGATAGAATTCTAACTGGAATTGGTTTAGGAGAAGAAGATTTCTATAAATTCAGACCATGGTAGCAAAAACAAAACAAACCTCCAGTGGTGATAGCCTGGAGAATAGGTTAGGATTTTTTTTATTTCTATTATTTATTCGCTTTAATTCTTGTTCAGTCAATTTGCTTTTGCCTTTCTTTCGATTTTCTAGATACTACTTTAATTTCAATTCAAACTTTACTTTCATCCATTGGCATCTCCATTCGATTTGTCTTCGCTACTTGCCTTTGTCCAATCGCCTTTCTCGCTTAGCTTGTGCAGACTTCGATTTTGCCTCCTTTTCTCAAATTACACCATTTCTTATCATCAAACCATCATTCATCGCCTTCAATTCATCTACAACTGTCAATCACCATTTGCTGCTTTCTGAATCGTCTTCATTGGAGTCCACAATCATTGATTCCCATCATTAGCTTCTCCGCCTCCTCTATCAGTTGCCTTTGTTTTCTCTGCCATCTTCACCTGTTTGCTACTGATTCTAGTCAGTTTTCACTGCTACTATTGCCATTTGTGATTCCAATTACCATTCACTTTGAACTCCAACAGTCGGCCATTACCGCTGAATCCTTGATTTCTCTGTCCTTTGCTTTTGTGAATTGAGGAAATTACTTGTCCGGTCCTTAAATTATGAGTTGAGCGCATGTTTTAGTCCATGAACCTTAAACTGCCACACACGAGGATTTAAACTTCAAAATGTGTAATGAAATGGTCCCTCTCATGGTGACATTGTCATGCTAGCCGTTGAAAGTTGACATCGATTGACATGAATCTTGACGGGGAATAGAATTTGCTAATTTGGCACTTATCCACTAAGAGTCGCTAACATAGCGGGCGCGCCAGTAAATGTGACAGTTACCCATGCCATGTCAGCAAATTTGTTGAGTTGGCGTACACGTAGGATAGAAAATGCTGTGTGGCAACTGCCGCACATCAGTAAATACAATATTCACCCATGCCAAGTTAAAAAATTCTTGAGTTGACATCCATGCGGGACAAAAATGCTGCCACGTCAGTCTATGGCAAAACCCATTTTCTCTCTCTTCTCTCTCCTCTCTCTCTCTCCTCTCTTTCAACCATGGTTGCCGCAGTTGCCGCCGGACTCCAGCGAGGAAAGAGAGGAGATTCCCAGTTGCAAAAGAACGGCTGTTGCAACATTCATTTACACCAGTGTTGCTAATGAAGCCATCATGGTAAAGAAACCTACGAATGGGAATTTTTGTCATGGCCGTGCGTGCAAGCATGAGTCAGTCAATGCCTCGGAGCCACCCGTGGGCATATGGACGAAGCCAGTGGCTAGAATTACGTCATTGGCAAAAGCTTTGGCTACAGAAAAAAGATTTCCATCAGTTTTTTGGAATTTTCGCTTTTTACCGACCAATGGGATGGCGATCCCAATGATTCCTGTGGTGAGGATTGAAGCTATCATGATGAATTTCAATACCAACGCTTCCGATTCATCTCTGCATAGGGCTTCTAATTCAGATTCTCTAAGCTTGTATTTGACATTGAAGTTGTTAAGCTTTGCAAGAATGTATCTAATTTTGATCCCCAAAAAAAAAAGAACAGAGTCTAATTTTTCAAGAAATGAATTATTGCCAGATAAACAAATTTGTTGAAATTGAGAACCCTTATTTTAATTTTGAAGAAAATTGAAATACCCAAAGGACGAGTGCTATTTCGAAAGCGTTCGACAAACATCAGCAGCCAAAGATTCAGCAAATTCATAATTTTGTATTGAATTAATTAATCGGGGGAGAGAGAGAGGGAAAGAGGGAGGGAGTATAGAACAAAACAAACCTCTAGGAAGGACATGGGAAAGAGAGAAAATTAGGCCTCTGTATTATATGTGTTTCCGTGAGAGAATTCAAATCTCCAAGTCCCAAGAAAAATGGAGATAGATAGAGGGAGACATGGTTGATATTATGTGCAGAGGATGAAATATATGCATTTGAACAAACATTTGTTTCTGTTTGTGCAGGAATAAAACAAACGAAAAAATGAAAGAACATGAGAGAGAGAGTGTGTGTGTGTGTGCGAGGAGAGAGAGGAGAGGAGAGGAGAGAGGACAGAGAGGAGATTCACGCTACAACATTCGCGGTTCTAGAAGAATGGCTGTTGTAGCGAGATAAAGAGAGGAGATAGAGAAGAGAGAGGATGGGTTTTACCCTGGGCTGATGATGTCACTCTAGCAATTCTGTGCCACATGGATATCAACTCAGGAACTTTCTGACATAGCGGGGGTGAATTTTGTATTTGCTATGTGGTAGTTGCCACGCCACATTTTTCTGTCCTATGTGTATGCCAAGTCAGCAAATTCGCTGACATGGCATGTGCAATTGTTATATTTACTGTATGTCAGCAATTCTTGCCGGATAAGATGACAAATCGGTAAATTTTGCCCCACGTTAGGATTTACATCAATCCAACTGAATTTTTAATAGTGAACGTGGCACCCGTTATTAACAGAAAGATCATTTTATTATACAATTTGAAGTTTAAATTCTCACGTGTGGCAGCTTGAAATTTAAAGCACTAAAATGTGTGCTAACCCGTGGTTTAAGGAGCAGACAAGTAATTTCCTCTCCGTGAATTCTATCTCTGTTTGAGCTTTCTACTTTCTAGTTTCAACTCTGGTCTTGTAACCTTAGAAAATGTTTCTATTTTTTATTTTTTATTTACATATTATGCTCTGATTTATTTATTTGATGTCTATTTTCCATATTATTAAGTATTTTAAATTTAGTTTTTATATTTTTTTTATTATTTAGAATTTTAATTTCATAACTACACATTTAGTTTTAGAAAATTAAACAAAAATTTATAAATATTATTTTTGTGGCTAATTAGAGGCTTGTATTATCTAGTATCTTATTTTAATTTTAGGGTAAGTAATTTTAGATTTTATTTTTCTTATCTATAATTTAGGGTTGATATTTAGTTAGATTTAATTGATTTATTATTTATTGTTTATTGGTTTTTTTTTTTTTAGTTTTGGGATTTAAATTTGGTTATACCATCTTAGTTAATTAGATAAAATCAAATGAGCTAGTAAAATTGAGTTGAAATCTTTTTCATACAATCAATACATAATTTTCATACTTCAAAAAACAATATCGAAAAAATAAAAAAAAAATCCAAAATCTAGACTTGAATCACTAACCCTTTTGATACCCGATCGAAAAAGCAATCACGAACGGTTTGATTTTATTTTTCACAATCCAAATACTCTTAAATAAAATATATGAATTACCACTTTCAAACCCTCAACAATTGAGTTTTATTGTATGGTATTCTTCCCTCTCTCTTAGGCTTTGCACCAAAAATGGAGAAGATGCCTTAGAAATTTACTCACGTCCACACCCTATTTTTTTTGTTTTTGTGTTGTCAAAAAAAAAAATAACTCCCTTTTATTTGTTTTTCAAAATTCAAATGACCAAAAGAGAATCGAAGAAAAACTACTCCCCCCTTGATAGTCATTTGAATTTTAATGATGGGGTTTGGGTTGGGTCAAACTCACATGGGCGACCCAACCCCCAACTTCCTATATATCTCCCACTCGCATATGAGGATTAGATCCGCACTTAACTCAGTCACTTCATATTTCAATAATTTCATACAAGCAAATTGATCATGTGATCAGCGTGTTCATCAAGAACTCAAACCTACACACCGGCAGCTCACTATTAAATATAATGAGGACATCAAATATTGTCATACCCCAAACTTCTTTCTGCCATACATAGTCAATGTATCTTTCGTCCCTCGAACAATACATATGAGAGTATAATTGACTCAACACAAATTATACATTCATAATTATATTTCAAAATACTAAGTTAAAGCATAACTGGCCAGCATGTAAATACAAAACAACGTATCGGCTATAAGATAATCTTCCTTTCACACACACTATCTATTCCCTCTATTTTAGCTACTTTCCTAGTCATACACTGTAAAACCGAATCAATCATGATCTATTGGTTATATGCTAAGATAGCAATACTAAAATAAAATTTTAAGAAACAGGTCAAAGTCATAAAAGTATTGAATGAGGTCAATTACAAAGCTCTGGGTCTCACACAATGAGGTAGAGGGATTCATTAACTTATTACCTATAGGGTCACTGAAAGTATACATGGTATGAACACGTACTACGATACATTTTCTATTTATTTAGAAGCGTATATCTATTTCAAAATTATAATGTATCGTATAAATCTTAGTCCAAGTATACCACAATACTTGACCTGATTTTCTCTTCTTATAAGTCCTTCATAATCATAACAATTTCAAGAGAAAATCACACCTGACTCTTAGACAAATGTAACGGGTTGTGGGAAATCCATTTCGATTATCAAGGAAATATATAAAAATGTAATCTCATCTTAGTTCTCTACTAAGGCGGCATATATATGTTAATTAATCACAAATTAACATTGTTTCATCTCTATATATCACATAGACATTAAAGGCAATTGTTCGTGTGTGAGAGTCAATCTCAAAAAACTTGTCCGACATACTTTAAATCAAGACATAAGAACTTATAAGTATAAAACAAACTCAAATGTCATTAGTATTATGAGCTATATATCATAATCATTGTATACATAAATACAATTATATCATACGCAATTCCAGAGATTTTACATGCTTTAAAAATATATTCCTAGATATAGGCTTCGTTAACGAATCAGCCACCATCATATGAATAGGCATATAGTTCAACGTCACCTCTCATTTTTCAATAATGTCTCGAATGAAATTGTAATTTGTATTTATGTGTTTGGTTCTCCCGTGATATTTGAGATCTTTTATAAGTGATAGCTGATTGACTATCACAATAAATTGTCACAGCTCCCATTGTATCGCTTACAATTCCCAAATACTGTAAAAATCTTCTCAACCAAATACATTCCTGAACTGCAGAAATACAAGCCACAAACTCTACTTCCATTGTGGAAAATGATACACATGTTTGTTTCTTATTTCTCCAAGAAATGGTGCCATTATTTAGCAAGAAAATATAACCTGAGATGGATTTGCGTTTATCTAAATCGCCACCCCAATTAACATCTGTGTATCCACTTAATGCCAAATTATTTCCTTGATAACAAAGGGAATAACTTACAATTCCTTTCAGATATCTCAAAATCCTCTTTACAATAGTCCAATTATTCCGATCTAGATTGGATTGATACCTACTAACCAAACCCATGGCACAGCAGATGTTAGGGCGAGTACACATCATAGCGTATATCAAACTCCCATCAGTACTTGAATATGGTACTTTTGACATCTCGTGTTTTTCTTCAACTGTCTTTGCGCACATCGCCAAACTTAAACTTTCGCCTTTAGCCACATGAGTATCAATGGGTTTGCAGCTATCCATCCTATATTGTTCCAGAATCTTTTTAATATAAAATTCTTGAGATAAGATTAATAATCTCTTGGAACGATCTCTGTAGATCTTAACACCTAGTATGTACTCTGCTTCACCCATGTCCTTTATCTCAAAATTTGATAATAACCAGTTCTTGATATTCAAGACATACTCCATATCATTTTCAGCTAACAATATGTCATCGATATACAGACTTAAAATTATAAACTTATCATTTGATTTTTTCATGTAAACACAATGGTTTTCGTCTATCATTACAAAGTCGTAAAAGATTACAACTCTGTGAAATCTCAAATACTATTGTCTTGAATACTATTTGAGGTCATAAATTGATGTATTCAATTTACAAACTTTGTTTTCTTGGCCTTTAACTATAAAACCTACTGGTTGTTGCATGTAGATTTCTTCTTTAAGTTCTCCATTGAGAAACGCAGTCTTTACATCCATCTAATATAATTTTAAATCTAAATTGGCTATAATAGCCAATAATAGGCGAATAGAGGCAAATCTCACTACTGATGAAAATGGTTCTTCATAATCAATACTTTCTAGTTGGGTATAACCTTTTGCCACCATCCGAGTTTTGTATCTTTCAATTGTTCCATCACCTTGCATTTAAAGCTTGAGAACCCACTTGTTCCCAATAGGTTTGCGTTCAGGTGGAAGATCAACCACCTCTCAAATATGGTTGGAATCCATTGACTCCATTTCTTCCTCCATTGCTTTTACCCACTCATCCTTGGTAGGACAAGATAAAGTCTCGTTCACATTTTTCGGCTCATTCTCGTCCTATGGAGAAATGATAAAAGCATGCCCTTCAATTTCGTAATGACATTTGGGCACACTTTTCATAGCACTTTTGCGAACCGATGATTCAGTTGGATTGTTGGAATTTGAATCTCTCCTACTGGGATCATCTAGGAATTCAACTTCTCGTGATTCCTTTGATCCATCTCGCATAGATCTATCATTTGAATTATTTAATTCAAACAAAAGCTCTTTTTTCGTCATATCACTTTTGTTAGGAAAATCATTTTCTAAAAATGTCATATTTCATGATTCAATTTCGGTTACAGTACCATCTTTGCGTTCACCGATAAATACATAGCCTTTTGATTGGTCAGAATATCTGATAAAGATACACTTCTTTTATCGGGAACCTAATTTTCCAAACTTATTGGAAGAGTCAAGAACATAGGCTCCCGAACCCCAAGGTCTAACTCCATTCAGACTCGGTGTTCTACCAGTCCAAAGTTCATAAGGTTTAGTTGGTACTGATTTTAAAGGTATCCTATTTAAAATATAGGTCGTAGTTAACAATACATCTCGTCAAAAGGAAATTGGTGAGTTAGCTTGCGCCATCATGGATCTTGTCATATTTAGCAATGTTCTATTCCTTCTCTCAATAGCACCATTCTGCTGAGGTGTATGAGAAATAGTCAATTGTCTAGTGATTCCCTTTTCACTACATAGATTTTTGAATTGATCTGATAGATATTCACGTTTCGATCCGTTCTCAAAATTTTAATTGTTCTGTCCATTTGATCTCCACTTCATTCATATAATGTCTCAAACACTCAAATGCTTCAGATTTTTAAGAAATCGAATAAATATAACCAAATCGTGTGAAATCATCTATGAATATAATTAAATATGAAGCTCCATATCGAGACTTCACATTCATTGGACCATAAATATCGGAGTGAACTAATTGCAATGGGAATTCAGCCCTTACGGTCTTTCCAAATGGTTTTCGGGTCATCTTCCCAACAAAACAATATTCACAATTTGATAAATCAATTTTAGTAAACGAACCCAATAGTTTTGCTTTCAGAAGTCGATTCATCTTGTCCTGCCCTATGTGACCAAGTCTAACATGCCATACTTTGTCATCAATATTAGCATTATTAGAAGAACAAATGTTTAACGAAATATAATGATCAACATAATAGTTAAACATTTGTCTATCACAATCCAAAATAAGAAATCCATTGTACAGATATCTAATACCATAAAACACACAATTATTATAAATACAAATCTTATCACGAGAAAAGTTCAAATCATAACCTAGTCTAAGAAGAACAACAACAGAGACTAAATTTTATCGAATTTTCGGTGTATAGAGAACATCATGTAAGACTAGCGTTTGGCCACTTCGTAACTCTAGTTTGCAAATACCAATCCATTTGACTTCCACCCTCGTATTATTCCCTACGTATATCCATCTTATATCAGGAGGAACTCGACGAAAATCCACGAACGCTTCTCGATCTCTTGTCACATGATCTATTATTTCTGAATCTATAATCCACACAGGATAAGATTCATAAAATAAAATAGTGCTAGAGACATATATAATAATTAGAGAAGCGTTACAGGGTGCTACCTTTTTCGGCTCGGGGTATTCTCGAGCGAAATGACCAAGAGCTTTGCAATTGTAGCACTTCAGTTTGCTCTTATCCTTCTTTTTCCAAAACAGCCTACGCTTGTTCTTGCGTTTGGAATTGTTCTTCTTAGACCCTTTCTGTAATTTCCTTCCCTTTCTTGCCCTTGTTCTTGTACCCCTTGCATTTAAAGCCCGAAACTTTCTGGGAACTAGACTCAGTTACAAAGGCATTATAAATCGATTTTGCAGCACCAAACCGCTCATCATCGGGTTCTACGTGGCGAGCAGTATCAGCGAAAGTCTTAATGCTATCATTGTGAGTCAGATTGACTTTCAAGTGCTCCCACTGGTCTGCAAGGGATCGAATAAAAGCTTGAACCTGCTGCTCATCAGATAAAATATGACCTGCTGACTTCAATTCCCTTATCATGTTTGACATGGTTCTCAGGTGTAGTTTGATATTGTGATCAGACTTCTTTTTATATGTATCAAACTTGATGGTCAACTGCCTCAAGTGGGTCACACTAGTACCTTCATACTTCTCTCTGAAGTACATCCATATGTCATGAGCAGTAGAGAATTGTTCACATTCGTGAATGAGATCATCTACCACAGAACTAAGTAGAATGCCACGTGCAGTGAAATTTTTCTTTTTCCACGCTTGGTAAGCTTCTTGATCTCTTCTTTACTGAGCAGTATTTTCAACTCCAGGGTCTTGCATGATATGGTTGATACCCTTGAAGGCATCCTACTCTTCCAACACATATCATATTTTATGACGCCAGATGTCATAATTGTTGCCATTGAATTTATCACTCTTATTAAGGTCAGCTATTATGGATTTTGATACCATAGTCTGGGTTTTCAAAGAGAGGTAAACATGAGTTTTCATACTCATATAATACTTTCAATTTTGTGATTGAAATTAACATTTATGATAAACGAATATAAGATATAAACTCGAAAGTTCACCAAGTTTTCAATTATCATTCATGATTCAAATGTTTGATTACCATAAATTTAATTTCAAAACAACACAAAAATATCAGATTTTAGGTAAGAATTACTTAAATCTTTCCAACCTAAAATCTCCCACTAAAATACTTCATGTATTGAAAATCATGCGAAATAAGAATATATCATTTTCACATACTTGTATGTTCACATAGATATGCATTTCTAAAAGTATTCTAAATACATTCATATATATAAAAGAGTCGGTCTACAACGCATGTTAATGGATCCCTATTATATATGATCATAGTACATAACTATTTAATAAAAAAATAAAGAGAGATAGATTTCATTTTTCCTATTCTATTTTTTTCTTTTCTTTCATATACATACGAGTAACCATATCAATCATTCCTACTAAAAGTCTATTAGTGGGAGCAAATTTCCTAATAGCTTTTGGTGGACCGCTGTTGAAATTTAGATATAGTAATCTCCTCATCTTAATCTCTATCTGCTTAGTTCGCCACATTTTAAGTAATTTTCGTCTGAAATTCTTGAGAATGATCCGTTCATCTTCTTCTATTATCTCATCAGCTATTCTAGTTAGATTATCAGGGAGAGAATTCCTGATTATATCGATCTCAGCTTTATGTCTCCCAAACCAATAACCCAAATGCATAATCTCATACCGTTTTCGACTCATCACTCTCGAGTGTTGTGGCAAAATATGAATTGGATTTATTTTATAATTCATCATGTCAGCTAACTTTGCCAGACGTTCGGGAGTCTTCTCAATTTTATGTTTCTCCTGAAAAACAAAAAGAGTTCGTCTGATTCTCACCATTTCCTAAAAATAGGGTAAGCAACAGATTGATCACGAAACCAATTATTAAATTTTAAAATACAATTTATAATCATTATACTCAATCATTTAATGAATTTATTTTGAAAAAACAAAATTTTCACATATAAATTAATGAGCATAAAATCAAATGGGCATTGAAAATTTTAATTTAGGTAGCTAAAATTTATTAAATAATTTTCTTAACGTATGAAAAAAATTTCAGAAATTTTTTGAAACTGAAAAATAATTTTTCTGTAATTATTAAAGGATTTTTCAATTTAAAATAAAAAATATATATTTTCATTTCAGAAAAATAATTAAAAATTATAGAGAAATTAAACATGTTATGAAAATGATTCCGGTGAAAATCGCTGCCAGAAGGAGTGTCTCACGCGCCCTCATGCACCACCGTGATGTCCGGGCACGTGGGTCATGCGCTTACTCGCCGTGGCGGCACGTGGCCTCCACACGCCACCTTCCCAGCGGTTGCTCCTCCCCAAATTCCAGCTACCCCCCATTTTTGGATGTTCTGATTCTATTGATGATCTTAGTTTTCTGATCAGAGGTCTACAACTCGGTGTTTGGGTCTCACACATTTAGGGCCGAGAGTGGGATTGTGCTGACATCACTGCTGACGTCACTATTCGTCTTCTTCATGCAGAAAAATTTTGTCTACACTTCAACTTTAATTTTCGTAAACCATATCTCATTCATTTCTGAATCGTTTTATATGTTCTTTATATGGTTGGAAAGAGTTTTTAATAGAGAATCTAACTATACAAGTTTTAAATCATAAAACTTATCATGCAAAGAGATATAAACATTTTCATTTTCGACTAGGGTTTCACTTTTCTCTAAAATTACTTAATGTGCATACTTCAATTTTTGCAGAGAGATTTCTTATCATATAGGTAGTCACATATTAAAATTTTAGACATTTTCGTTGAGAATTATTCAAGTTACCATTAACAATATTCTAAAAAAAAATGCTCTAACATATAAATGTTAATATAACCCATATTATTTTTCATGCATAAAAAAATTAGGAAACAACCATTGCATGCTCTGATACCAATAAAATCTTTTTCATACAATCAATATATGATTTTCATCTTTCCAAAAACAATATCGAAAAAATAAAAAAAAATCCAAAATCTAGGGTTGAATCACTAACTCTTTTGATACCCGGTCGAAAAAGCAATCACGAACGGTTTGTTTTTGTTTTTCACGATCCAAATACCCTTAAATAAAATATATGAATTTCTATGTTGAAGAAATACTTATCGGATCCCTCAAATGTATTAGAAGATCCTCCGGTAGAGTTGAACCAAGACTTGAGTTTTAAGATACAACTAGTGAAGATCCTTGATCAACAACTCAAGCAACTGAGGAGTAGGCAAATTCCCATGGTCAAGGCATTATGGAAAAGTAACCAAGTGGAAAAGAAAACTTGGGAGACCAAAGAGTTAATGCAAAAATAACACCCATAACTTTTTAATGTATAATTTTCTTTTAAATTTCGAGAATGAAATTTCTTTTTAGAAGGCTAAGTGTTGTAAGATTTTAAAAAGAGGAAAAAAAATCCAAGAAAAGTTATCCCCATTTATTCTCTCCCCTCCCTCACTTTCTCATATCAATCACTTGAAACCCACCCCCATCTTTCATCCTTCTCTCATCTCTCTCTCCCTCTCTCTCGCTCTCTATACAAAATCAATTAAGACTATTCCAAAATATTTTGATCTATACTCTAAACTCCTCAATAAACTCATAGAATTTGTGGTTTGAAGAGGGAGATTTGAAGATTGAGAAAGGAGAAAGTTAGGATTTTGCCAAGAGTTGTTATTGAAGGAAATTTATGATTTCTCTAGAGGTAATCTTGCTCTTCCAACTTAGATTTATGTTTTCCTAGCATGGATAAAGGATTTGAACTTATAAGAAGAGTGGAATGTTAGATTAAACTACAAATCCTTGATTTTTCTGCATGATAGGCAATTTGAGCATATTGTGATCTTTCTGTCATACCTTTTTTTGCACAAACTAAAATCAAGTGAGATTTTCTGCATATGAAACTAAACTCCCATATCTTGAAAATAAGATATGATTCATTGAAATCTGATAATAACTGGATTTTTTTATGATTTTTCAAAGAAATTCATGGTGTAGAAAAATATCATGTTCTGCCTTGTTTCGGCTGCTTGATTTCATTTGATTTTGAGATGCCTTCTAGACTAAATTAGACTAACTTCTGAACATGAAACTTTTACATCTATATCTTATCTTTAATTTAAGGTAAGAAGCATGTGATGTGGATATGTGTAGTGAAAGTTACAATAGTTTCTCATGACTGGGCAGATTGGAAATTATGTAGTTAAGATATGATAAGATAGATTTACATGTTTTTGTGTAATTGGAATAGATCTAAATTATAAATACAAAAATTGTATTTTTATATCTAGTCTTTAAGTGAAAATTGGAATTTTTATGATTCAAGAAGTGTAGAAGAAGTGTAGATTAAGATATGGCCATTTTTCTATGACTTGTTCTACTAGAAAATTTATTGAAAAATTAGGAATTATAATATATTGAGATGAACCAATTTGCTTTACTGTTGGCATATGATTTAATAATTAATTTGTAACCAATGTCTTTGGTAAAGGTATTTAGAATCAAAGGATGTGTTGGATTTTATTATATTTGGAATCTGGAGAGATTACCCTCCAAAAAGATGAGTGGACAGACCGTTATGCTTTTACATGAGAAAAATGATTTCAAAATTTTTATAAATGGTTTTAAATTATTTTATATGATTTTGCACAAATATTTATAATTGTGAGATGTCTCAAAATGAAAATTTGAAATATATATGCATCCATTTTATTTACGAATAAATATGTGATTTATGTTGTTAAATAATTTTTTTATGAATATTGAGCTATGATTTGATAAACATTTTTTGAAATTATGACGTATTGAATGAGATTTGAAAGATTGTAAAATGATGGTATATATGATATAAATGGTTATAGTCATTCCTTTTACGAGCGACCCGATGAGGTGTCGTTGTTAGGGATTATTGGCAAATGATGGTAGACGTGACCTCCGACGCCCCCTGTTGTACTATCCGATTGCACTACTGGTGAAATATGAGTCAACGCCAAGGAAGGGGATGTAATATTGTGAATTGAATAAATTAAAAACCTTTTGGCGGGCTTCCACTCGTGTTCGGTCAAATCTTGGGAGGAAGTGGTTTTTTTATGGAGATCTCATGATCTTTGAAAAATATGAAAATTGTGGATGTATTTTTTTAATTATTATGATTGTTAAAACTATATTATTTGATAAATTGTTTGAATTACTCGTATATCGAGGTGATACGACGGTTGTCGCGTGTTCAATTTGAGGGTTGGGACCTGACAATTTGACTCTTCAGACTTCTTCACTCTCTTGGATCGTGTTGAGGATGCATTTGATGTTTGATTAGTTGGCTCATGACAATCAGTCTCATAGTATTCATATGTGACTCCCATGGGCTATCCGTTTGTTGTACCCTCTTTGAGCCATTTGGAAGGTGTGTTATGGGAGCATTTTTGAAGGTATCATTGTATTCTTGAGATGGGTGACTGTCTATGGCTAGAGGGACTATGATGTCTCCTCGCTTAGGCTACTAGAATTGTTAGTCTCCCCCTCCCCCGAAGTTGTACGAGTTGAATACTAATGGTTCTTCAAATATTACCTCTCAATTGGCTGATGTAAGGGGGCTTATCCATGACGAGCATGGCTATTGGATATGTGGTTTTACGATAAACTGGGTGTATCAAATCATTTTATAGTGGAATTATGTGGGGTAAGGAAGGGATTTTTCTTACCGGATCGTATAAAGCTTTTCCAGGTCGTTCTTGAGATTGATTTGATTGAATTTGTGCTGACTCTTTCATTTGATATAGTTACCTCACACGCAAACTTTCATATTATTTGGAAATGTCAAAATGTTATCCGCTATATCTTAATACATCATGTGTCTTTCATTCATAGAGACGGTAATAATTATGTTGATACCCTTGTTAAGTTGGGTTCGTCCTTTTCTCTGGGTTTCTATGAGGTTTTTAACCTATCATGCCAGGTGCATAGATATTTGAATCATGAAATTTAGAAGATGTCTTCGTTTAGAAGTTAGTATTTTTCACTCCCATTTGTCACCGATAAAAAATTGGCCAATTGCAGAATTAATCAAGCATTCTTAATTTATAATTCTTTTCATAAAATTGGTTTGGATCACAGGGAAGGAAATTGTATTTGTAGCGCTGAATTCGTCTTTATTCTTTGAAAATGTTTATTATTTGATTTCCAAAAGCGATTCTAATTTTCAAAACCAAAAGAAAATGAGAGGGAGGGAGAATAAAAGAAGAATCTTTTGCACGTATTTCTGTGGCCCATGCTTATCCTACCACATGTTTCGTTTCCAACACTCGAAATTATAGATTTTTCTATACAAAAGGGTGCTTTAGTAAATTCAATCTCAAATCATATGATTCCCCTTCACTCCATCACCCTCCACTTTACTTCCAACCTCATTTCACTAGGCGCCATTCTCTCTCCTCGCTATTTGTTGCAAAATCCGTCAGCTGCGCACACGCAGACACACACACGCTCACACGCACACTCTCTCTCTCTCTCTCATGGCTCTCCTGCATTTCTCTCTCTCTCCTTCTCCCTCTGCTCGGACTCAGACCTCGCCTTTTTGGTCCACAATGTCCTCCGATCTCGTCCGCTGCACTATCGGCGGCGATAGATTATCTAGGATTCCGGTGACTCTGTCGGGAGCGAAGAGGAGTAGCAGGATTTGTCTGAGATCGAGCTTGGGCACTGCTGGGAACGTGGCGGTAGTCGGAAAAGTGACAGAGGTCACCAAAGACACTTTCTGGCCCATCATTGAAGCCGCCGGTGATAAGGCCGTCGTTCTTGACATGTACACTCAGTGGTAAAATCCTATCATCCGCTTTCTTTCCTTTTTTTTTTTTTTTTTATTTGTGATTCTCAAAATTTTTCATTAGTACTTATTTTGCAAGGGAGTGACCAATTTCTCGAAATAATTTACTCAATTTGTATGATTATGAGAGTGAATTTTGGTAAGTCTGAGGTGAAGAGGATGAGACTAGAAGAGGAGGCAGGTTTTGATCTCTTATTAGTGGGTGATGCTAGATGTTCCTGCCAAGGGTACGCTGAATGTGATCTTTCAATTATAAGTGTGTGTCTATAATATATATACATATATATATATATTTGGGCTGGGGGTTGAAGATATATAGTAAGGGACATAAAGAAAACGCAGAGGAAAATGCAGTTTAATTATTGACAAAACAAGCCTTCAGACTGTCATGTTGGTTCAGATGATATAAATTAGTCTATGGAGGTTAACATTGAGGAAGGAGCTCTTTTCTTTTGTCTGCCAGTGTGGAGATTATGTGATAACGATCATGTAATCTTTATGCTCGTGCATGGAAGTAAATTGTGAAATTTTATGTTGTACATATAAATATGTTCATCGATCCATTAAAAGAAAAAATAAATCGGTTGTCCCAACAAGTCTCCAACTAAAGATGATTTCCAAAATTAATTGAATTTGATCAATTTAGTCTGATAGAACTAGATTCTTAGTTTTGAAGATAAACTAGGATTAGTGCAAAGTCAATTTGCCACTTATGCACAAAGTAGGTTTTTCTCTATGTGGATAATGTTTCCAGGCTGCTTGCACTGGTGGCATTTCACTTAGGCCAGAACGGTAACTGAGCCTTTATGAATTGCTTGGATTCAGCTTGACAAAAGTGAGAATTGAATTATGCATGACAGCAATACATGATGGTGAATGCCCTCTACTATCAAACATGGAATTTAAGGGAGAGAGAGAGAGAGAGAGAGAGAGAGAGAGAGAGAGAGAGAGAGAGAGAGAGAATTAGCAAAGAGGAGAAACACTATTATCATGTAGTATGTAACATAAACTCGTTACGAATGAAGAACAAAGGGTGCAAATTTTAATATTTCATTTTACATATTTTTCTCAAAGTTAAAAAATTTGACCACCCTGAAAGGAAAGTAGGATAATCCTCAAGAGTGAAGAAAGCTTTCTTATTAAAGGAAAACTCATCAGCGACAAGAAGAAAATGTGCCTAGTTGCTATTACTACTGCTACATGGTGCGAACAGATCAGGATATTTAGCTTGTTTATGTTGAAAGGAAGTCCCATGTCGTGGGTATTTACCTTTGTTTTACTTTTGCAATGACATAATGAATGTAGTTTATTGTATGACCAATTTGTGCGCTGAAATAAGCAACCATGTTTGCAGTGGCAGCCCTTTTTTAGGTCAAAATGATCACACTCTCTCTCTCTGGTCCAAGAACTACCATTCTTCTCAAAGTCCCTTTGTTTAACATCTACACCCACAAATCAAGGTCTGAATCTGACACCTCAAGAGACATTCTTCTCTAATATCATGGAAGAGACCTCTCAGCACTTGCCAATCAAGGCCTAAATCCATAAAACTTATTTGGTTCACCATTGTATATTTCTCCTTTACTATTCTTTGGTTTCAATACTAAATTTTCCTGAACTTTCCCTAGCCTTTGTTGATCTAATCATCTCTGGCTCTTCTTTTCCTTTTTCTTTTGTCTTAACATTGTTTTGGATAAATCATGGAGATAAACTTGGTGAGTTCTGGAGATGTTTGTTGAAAGGGGCCTGGGGGTCATGTGCAAGAGAGAAATGTTGAGGATTCTACTGTTGCAATAAAAAAAAAAGTGAAAAAAGAAGGGTAATCCAAGTGTCCATCTAAAAGCAGAGAGAAAAGTTGGTGTATGAAAACTGAACCAAAGAGAGTTAGGATATGGTCTAGAAAATTGATGGTTTTATCTTGTATTTGGTTTAATCCACCAAAGTTTACACAGGATATCCCATATGTACCCAACCTATTGGGTTTTACTAGTATGGAGTAAATTTACTGTCTGAGATGTTTTGTCTAGACAATTGGTTTTTTCATTTAATGTAGAGTATTTGTGATAAGTACCATACACTGTTATAACGGCATGTAGGCATCGACATTTCTGACAAAGTCATGTGATCTTTCATTAATCAAATGGAACATAATGCCAATCTATATAATGTCACATGTGATTCTCATGAATGCCTAATCAATTCTGCCTTCTGTATTCTAACTGATTTATATTGCAAATGGTTGAACTCCAGAAAGCTGCGGGTCCTTCCCTTGCAAGCTTAGTGTAAGCAATATATATTTTGAGGAATATATATCTAAATCGTTGTAGCCTAAGCAATATGCATTAAATCATTATGAGCTTATAATATTTTGCAAATAATTGTACCAAATCCTCATGAATGGAATGTTGATCTGTGTTATTTCTCGTATAAAATTTAACTGTGTACACGTAATATGCTTGACTTTCTCTTGATCAAATTTGTGGTCAGGTGTGGACCTTGTAAGGTGATGGCTCCAAAATTCCAAGAATTGTCTGAGAAGTATCTTGATGTCATCTTTTTAAAGCTTGACTGTAACCAAGAAAATAAGGTGCGGAACTATTTTTCTCCACCCCATGGATTCTTCTCTCCGTTTCTCTCACATACATTATGTTCTGTTTGCAGCCATTGGCAAAGGAGCTAGGGATTAGGGTGGTTCCAACTTTCAAAATTCTTAAGAACGGCAAGATTGTAAAGGAAGTCACAGGAGCCAAATTTGATGATTTAGTTGTTGCAATTGAGGGTGTCAGATCTAGTTAAAATTTATTACCTCCGATGTCTCCATTGTATAATGTTTATAATATGCGGAATATCATCCTTTTGAAGCAATCACTTTGTACTTGGACATACTGCGGGTGACTTATGGACATTGATATGCATTCACGCACACAAGGACCTCTTTTTGATCTCCTGTGTGTGCAACATTGCCTTACAGGGTTGGTGGCGGTGTGACGCTTTATTTTGTCTCATCATCACTTGGTATATGCATTAGACACAGGCTTTAAACCCTACAAACCAAAGGGCACAAGATTGTGTAAATTAAGGGCAAATGACCCGCACAACAAGGATAATTCCAAACAAAAACAAAGAAGGAAAGCCAACATGGCTTCTGGAACCCTGCTCATATTGGACGTGTCAATACTTTAAATATTTCTGATATGGTATTTTGACTCTGTAGATCAAGGGGTTTATTCCTCATTGTTGACGAGCATTCGAGCTCCCACAACTCCCTCTCTTCCTGGGGTTGTTGCCTTTTTGGAGGACCAAAAAATTAAGGATAGTTTATGCTATCTTTTCGCGTCAGCTTCTAGCCTCGGTGCACTTCAATGCTATTGTAGTCTTTCACAGTACAAAGTGTTTATTCTCCGGCTAGTATGCAAGTAATTCTAGCATACCATATTTTTATCGCGTTAAGATTATGTAAGGTTTTGAGTTTAGGTCATTTCTTTACTTAATTTTGAGCAATTTTGTATCTCATCTCGCCGTCTATACGTAGCATTATATATGCATACCTGGGCATCGAAAACATTTCTGCGCGAATATAGGCAATTTATACTCTCTCTGGCATGTGTTTTTTTTTTTTTTTTTATTTTCACTGACAGTATCCGACCTTTGCCTAACTAATTCAGTTCAAATATTGTAGAATCCATTTTAGTGATTGGTTCTATCAAATCCTTTTTTATTTTTGAACTCGAAACCTTTAGTTAAGAGGGTAAAATGTCATTGCCCAAAAAAATTTGGTTCTTTCTGGCATGTTTAGTTCAAGGTTTTAAGTAGAAAATGTTACACTGTCTTAGACATGTGGCTTGGTTTACCTTCCACTTTATAGACCCGCTCCAATCTTTTCCACTATATTTAACTCTCTAGTTACTGAATTTTGAACCATATAATTGTTTTTTAAGAACGTGAATCAAATTAAGTCACTATAAGCTAAGATACTTGATTCACCATTAAGAACGTGAACCAAGCTATTAAGATTGTTAAATCCAAATAAGTCACTATAAACTAAGATACTTGATTCACAAAGTCCCTGAGGGGACAGTCTAGTAGTACAATCTCTCATTTCCCAACATGATGATCTTAACTTTAAATTCTTGTATATAAAAAAAAAAAGAAAATACTTGATTCACCAAAATAGTTCTTGATATTAAAATTATTGATGCAAATAAGTCGCCATAAACTAAGTACTTGAATCACCAGAATTGTTCTTAATAATAATTTCTGAAAATTGCCGTAGAAAATGATTCCTAAAGAGCTACCAAAATACAGAGTTCTCTTCTCATTTTGCCCACTTTTATCGCCATTTTTAGAAAATGTCCAGAAATGCTAATAAAAGAACAGATGTGATATATGGGATTTATAGCGGTATTTTTGAGTTTTTAATTGAAAAAAGTGTTAGATTTTTGACACACAGTGGAAGCTCATATATAAGAAAAATATGAATAATCTCAATTAAATAGCACGAGATAAAAAATCACTTTAATGCGTAGAATTTCTTCCTTAGTGAATCCCCTCAAAAAGTCGAACTGATCGAAGTATTGATGACAAAAAATGAACCAATACTTAATTCCACGACTCCATGCTGCAATCTGAGTGATTTTTAATACCCAATGTTCTGTACATTTATCTCTCTTAACCACGAATAAAAAATTTGGGAGATCTCATATTTCTTTGTCTCACGTCAGTTTTCTTGATCGTAGATTCATTGTCAAAGCGAAAGGGTGGTTAACTCAACTTAACCGTTCCCCTAACTTTTCTTTCATTTAAATTTAAATGTAAAGGATAAAAATATCCTTATGGGTATATTTATCTCATCCCATTTGCACAAAACGGGAATTTTATGTCCACCATAAGATCACAATTCATGTGATCTACGATATCATCTTTCAGGATTTTTCATATGAAATTAGGTATTGTATGACCAGTGAGTATTTCTATAAGGAAAGACTTATTGATGCACCGATTAAGCTAATCGATAAGTCATTGTTAATATAAAAAAAAAACTTGCTATATTACAAATTCAATGCATTATATCTATCGAGTTACTTTTCTTATCAAAAGTAATTCCTAAATAATTACTCGCTAATATATTCACTATTATGTTCACATCCCAACACGAACAAATATAATAGGCTAGCCGTTAAATACAATAATATGGATGTAATGTATATTGGTCTTCCTTTTTCCTACCAAAATCACTTTATCTTGATTTAGTTATTTTCCTAGACATGTTCCATAGGTTTTATTTATCTAGAAAGCCATTGATAAACACACTAGTAGCATACACTGAACCAAAATATCAAGAAACAATCAAAAGTAATAAGAACACACATATGAGCCACCATTAGACACAAGTTCTCACACAGTGGGACAAAGGGATTATTAAAATACATTTTCGTCTCATAATGATATTGCTCTCACTAACCCTTCATCAATTTATCACAAGTGATATGAATCACACGTTACGGTATTACTCCCCCGTTTCTCAAAAGGGTATATATCAGATTCTTCGGTCTGCATATAAGACTTAATAGAGATTTAAAAATGAGATTCTCAGAGATGACATCACAAGATGTAGGTGACATCTAAGATCTCAAACCTAACTATTCACAACTATCATGGATTATGGGTCTATCCATCTTGTTATAAACGCATATGATCTCATACTGAATACATAT
Source organism: Dillenia suffruticosa (assembly GCA_033439265.1). NCBI lineage: Eukaryota > Viridiplantae > Streptophyta > Magnoliopsida > Dilleniales > Dilleniaceae > Dillenia > Dillenia suffruticosa. The sequence goes on along the minus strand of JAVTVX010000018.1, from coordinate 9,135,305 downwards.
CATGATAACTTATGTTCTAAGTATGGTTACTCTCAAAACCTTTTATACTTAGCAACTGTCTCATCACCGTTTACTTAGAGTTAAAGGTGGTTATTCATGTGAGAAAGTCCAACTCACTTGGTCGAGTAAGTCATTAGTACATTATATATGCAAAATGTCTAAAAATTGCACAAACCTCATGACTTTACATGTCTTACAAAAGAGTCTCTCACAATGGTCTTAGTAAGGGCGTCAGCTACCATACTATGCATAAATATGTACTTTATCATCACTTCTCTCTTATTGATGACATCTTTCACGTATTTATACTGGTATCAATGCATTTGATCAATGGTACTTAGGGTCTCTTATGTAGGCAATGACAACTTGATTGTTACTGTACACAATCGATAGCCTCCCACTGTTTGCACAACCCTTAAATCATTTGGAAATCTATTAAACTAACACCCTTCTGAACTGCTATTGAGCATGTAACAAACTTAGTCTTTATCATGGATAATGATATACATGTTTGTTTCTTACTATTTCATTATATGGCATTATTGTTGTGCAAGAAAGCAAAACTTGATATCGATTTGTGCTCATCCAAATCGCCTTCTCAATCGATATTTCAATATCTAACTAAGCACAAATCACATCCTCTATAACATAAGAAGATATTTGCGATTCCTTTTAGATGCCTCAAAATCCTCTTCACTGTTCTTTAGTTCTTTAGTGACTCATTCCAAGATTTGATTGGTAGTTACTCACTAAACTGACTGCATAACAAATATCTGGATGTATACATAGCATTACATGCATGAGGCTACATACTCTGCTAACAAAAGGGACTCTTTTCATGTCCATTATCTCTTCCTGAGTCTTAGGGCACATTTCAAGAATCAGGTCGTTACCTTTAGCAACAAGAGGACCTAGGGGTTTACAATCATTCATTACAAAATGTTAAAAAATCTTTATAATGTAAGATTCTTAGGAAAGAGCTAACATCCTTGTCAAGTGGTCCCTTTAGATCTTAATTCTGAGAATAAACTCAGTCTTATCTATATTTTTCATATTAAAACTCGATGATAACCATAGTTTGATGATCATCAGATAGTCCTTCTTATTTCCAGCTAACAGTATGTCATCCATATACGAAGACAGGATCACAAAAGAATCATTGAAACGTTTAATATATGTGCAATGATACTTCTCAATCATTATGAAACCATAAGATATCATCTCATCATTAAATCTCAAATACCACTATCTGAATGACTGTTTGAGGCTATATACCAACTTCTGAAATTGATAGACCTTATTTGTCTAACATATAGGAACAAAACTAAAATGTTGTTCTATATAAATCTTCTCATCAAATTTCCTATTCAAAAAAATAGTCTTAACATCCATATAATATAATTACAAATTCATATTTGTGACAATAGCTCTAAGTAAATGGATTGCGATAAACTTGACTATAGGGAAAAAGTCTACTCTAGTCCATGCATTTTGTTTGTGTGTAACCTTTAGCTACTAAAAGGATTTTATACCTCTCATTTGATCCATCAGTTTTTCTCTTGATCTTGAAAATCCACTTATTTCCAACAAACTTTCTATCCTCAGGCAAATCAACTAAGTCCCCAACTTTGTTGATTTTCATCAAGTCCATTTCTTCTTCCATGGCCTTTTGCCATTGACTTATTGGTGAACCCGTAATAGCTTCTTGAACTGTCTTTGGTTCCTCATCATTCTTAGAAGTCACACTAAAAGTCTCACTCTCAATCAGAAAGTGACATTTTGTTATACTTTTATGACTACTCCTACGATGAAGATTAGGTGGAACCTCCGTACCCCTTATTGGACTACTCCCACTAGGATTCGGATCCTTAATTGGTCCTTGAATCCCCCCACTGGGTTTAATTGAATTCTTAGGTTCATCCATCTCATAAAACTAATGTTTTTCTCGATTTCACATCTGTTAGAGAAATTATTCTCCAAGAATATGACATCATGAGACAATCTATGTAATAGTGCTTTTATATGTTCACGTATGAATACATACCTCTTGGAGTATTCTGAGTATCTAATAAAGATACAATTCTTCTCTTGTACGCTTAATTTGCCATGTGAGTGTGAGGAATTGTGAATATATGTAACACATTCCCAAGCTTTAAATAACTAAGATCAAGCTTTCTCCCCTGTCTATTGCTCATATGAGGTATTCTTTATAGATTTCGATAGAATATGGTTAAGGACATAGACTGTAGTCAACAAAATATTTCCCCAATAGGAGATTGACAAGTTTGCTCATATCATTATTGACCTAACTATCTCCAATAATATCTTATTCTTTCTCTCAACTTTTGCATTCTACTAAGAGTTAGCATAAATAGTCAACTGTCTCGTAATGTCTTTCTCGAAACAGTACTCTTTAAACTATTCAGATAAATACTCACGCCCTTGATCGATTCTGAAAGATTTAACTCATGTCTGATTAGTTTTCTACCTCACTTACAAACCTCTTGAAACATTCTAATTTTTCAAACTTATGCGAGATCAAATATACATAACTGAAATGCATGTAGTTATTAATAGATATTATAAAATACATAACTTTATTTATAGGCCTCATGTTCATTGGACCACAAATATTAAAATTGACCAATTGTAATGGAGTTATAACTCTCGTAGTCTTATCAAATAGTTTTCTTGTAATTTTATTAGCAAGACAAAATTCACATATGGGTAACTCAATCTTGGTTAGTAGTTCTAAAAAACGTTTCACTACTAACAGGTTTATCCTCACTTGTCCTATGTGTCTAAGTCTAGAATATCATACATTCACATCATTTATACTATGATTAAATGTTAAGGCAATAAACAAATTGCAAGATGCATTATCACCAGAAAACACTGAATCCGATGCATATAGAGCATCATAAACAAAACCAAATCTTATCATAAAACTGTCATAACTGAAAAATACAGAAGAGTTCTTAAAAGATATTATATATCCCAAACGATCTAAACAAAATATAGAAATCAAATTTCGTTGAATGTCCAGTATAAATGTATATCATTTAAGTAAAGGGTTCGGTTACTTTGTAACTCCAACTGCAAGTACGTATACCCCTTACGATCACAAATGCTCCTTTCCCCATATACATCCTCCTCGTATAGGGACTCAATCAACAAAACTCCATAAACATACTCCTATCACATGCTACATGTTATATGGCTCTGGTCCACAATTTACAAAAGAAAGTAATTAGTTAGTATCATTATCGAAGAGACATATATCAAACCATGAATATAAGAAGTATTACATATCTTTCGCTCATCACACTCACGAGTGAAATGATCAAGTTTGTCACAAATGTAGCACTTCAACTTGACTTTATCCATCGACTTCTTATTGTGTTTCTGTGCTTTATTGCTAAACTTTTCAGATGGCTTTCCCTTGCCACTCTCTTAGCTCTACTCACATGCCTTTTCCATTTGTGTTTAGCACCATGAGAGCTCTTACTCGACTCCACAGCAAAAGCATGACCTGAGAATAGCCTACTGATCGCCTGGTGTTCCTCCTCCAACTCACAATGACGACTCATGTCAACAAAAGTACATATGCTCTTGTCATGAGTAAGGCACATTTTCATAACTTCTCATGAATCAGGCAAGAACTGGATAACTCTCAAAACCTATAACTCATATGAAATTGGTCACTTGTATTCCTCAACGATACTATCATACTTAACATCTCTATCAAATGTAATTTCATAGTATGATTAGCCTGCTTCTTATAAGTTATGAGCTTATAAATCAGTATTCTTAGTTTAAGAGCTGAATAAGTGTCATAATACTCTTTTAGAGTGAGTCAAATAGTCATAGCAATGGGACACTACTCATACACGGATATCAGATCATCGTGCATGCTATTAATAAGGATCGCCTTTGGTTGGCTATCTTTTTTGTTCCATACATGATAGATTCCCTGATCCCATCTACCTTGTGCAGTGGTAGTACCCTCCTCAGGTGTCATGCCCTGACCTACCCCCTGGCCAAGCATACGACAACCGTCGCAGCACCTTGATACATGAGCACAACGTCCCGCATATCGAGACACCGTAAGGCTAATAACAACAACCAATCTAATGTATCACAGACCAAATCAATTCCCAAGTCATCACAATATGCCTCAATGTATCAATATATCAAATCAAATGAGAGTTATCATTTTCACAAGTCAACATAAGTATAATACAGTCATCCCAGATATATAAATACAATAGTCAATTAAATGCTCCAAATATAACAATAACCTCAAATGATTACTGCAGAAGAGTGGGTAACCGTACCCAAGCCCAGTGTCTCCGAAATGTCCAACGAAATCAAAGCTCTACTAGCTCTCAGTTCAAGACTAAACCTGTAAGATGGGAATGTGAGGGGTGAGTACCTAAAGGGGGATGGTACTCAGCAAGTGAGGGGATTAATATCGTATTATTAATATCGGTGTGAGCTTGGAGTGTCAAAGCATAAGGTAATAATATCCATAGTATACAAACCCATATATCATACGCACACATCAGAAATCAAGATATGCATCCAATATTTATATCAATGTCATAAAGAGCCGGCCAGTGAAATATTCCCGGCAAGGATCTACCTCAACCAGTGACGGGCGCATCGGGGGTTTTCACAATGCATGTATGTAAAAACAAAAGCTCTCTATCCCAATGTTGGCCACAGGCTGATCCAACAAGCCTGCAAATATCACAAGTACAATCATCAACATAGATCCGACATTTGAGGGATAGCTTTGGCCAAAGCATATTCGGGTACAAAAAGTGCCTCTGCAAAATGTCCTTCATAGCTACGGAACATTACTATACAGCGGAGAAATGGGGGGCACCAAGCTCAAAGCGTGGAATCATCACAGGGCATTCAACCCAATCACATGTTCAAATCTAGGTTATATGAAACCGTGTGCCAATAGATATGAAAATCATATAAATACCACATGTTATGAAAAAATGGCACAATATCATTTGTGAAAACTCATGGATGCATATCAAACAAGTCAAGTAATTGGGACACTCCAATGGTTACAAAAATATGTGTAAAGCATATATGAAAATCCGAAAACTCAATTTATCACACATTTGAAATCGTGCCATAAAAAGCATTTAAAATAGGATTTTCCAATCAGTAGCAGACATCAAAGTCCCACTTACTATTTGGGGGAGGGTAACGCACTCCCCAATATTACTACGAAGCATAAATCAAGTGCTCCCCTCGTTCAAATCAAATAACTCTTATGAAGAAAAATCAGTCCGTAAATTTTCAAACCTACATAGTCATGGGAAATAAACTATAACGTTTTGCACAAAACTCCATTCCAAGTGAAATTGTGACATGTTATAGGTAACTTCATGACCCAGAACTTTCATTTTATGCACTTTCTCAAGTTCACATCATAGATTTCCAATAAATCCTCACTTTGTTTCAGTCACATTCCAATTTCAGCTTCTGTCCAATTTTTGTGCAGAATCTATAACTTTTATACTACTTATCAAAACTTAATGAAATTTTAACATGTCATTCCAAAGACATAGATCTACAATTTTCGTGTTTTGAATTTCACTCAATTATGCCGATAAAGGGGTCGAAATAAATCATGATCAGAACAATCAGTTTTCAGTTGGAAACAAAATTTCTGCCAACACACCTTTAGGAAAAAAAATATAACTTTTGATTCCCTCATGCGTTTTGGCTGCAATTTTAATATATGGTAGACACGAAAGATAGCTACAATTTTTATGTTTTGAGTTTCTCTAAAATAGAGTTGGAAATAATTCGTTTGTACACACTGATTTTATAGTCCGAAACAGAACAACTTTCTGTTATGCTTCAGAAAAAATGCCATAACGTTTGGCACAGATATCTGATTAAGATGGTTCTTATTTCGTTGGAAAGATAAAACTTGGATCTACAATTTACTTAACTAGAGAATTTTCAAATTTTGACTGTAAGATACCTTAAAACAAAGGTGAATTCACGGACAGAAATAAAATCTAAAGCAAGACAGAACAAAAAATTTACCTCAATTTCTTTGCCTTCCAAAACTTAAGCAAGCTTTCCATTTAGTCCCAACCTTTGGTCACCCGATATACACCAAGTTAAGAGTCTCCATTTGGGTTCAAAACAAAAATATAGTATTTTAGGATGCAAAAGAAGGTCTTACCTTGTTTCAAATATGTCTAGAGATTTGAAAAAATTTTTCAACACAATCTTCTCCTCCTAGATTGGACTCACTTATTTTCACTCTTGGCTCTTGAAGGAATGAAGAATGCTCCACATTTTTCTTTCTTCTTCTTCTCACTCACGTCCACTTCATGGTGCAACAAATGAAGGGGTTGAACCTTTTAATTATTACAAGCACACTTTATTCCTCAAAAGTTAAGATTTGTATATCATCAACATATCTCAAATAAATGCTTGCTTTGCTTGTCTCAAAATGTCAAGAATTTCTTTTCCTCATCATGCTCTTCACGTCCACAAGACTTCCTTACCATGCTTTGGCATTAAATGCTTGTCCAATTTGTCTCTTGTTTTGTTAAATCAATGGTTCAAATAATTTCATTAAATCTCCAATTTAATTTCCACCATTGGATTGAAATTCCAAATTTTCAACACTCCATAACTTGCCCATACTTTGTTGTCTACCATCTTATTGCATTAAACTCCCTATCTTTTGAGAAATTGTTTCTAGGTTCTTGTTAATTATAATTTGTCCCTGGACTTATAAAAATTATAAATCGACCCTGATTTTTTTTTTTATAATTTCAAATTGGACACAAAATCTTGTGTTGGGCATAATTTAATTCATCCCGTGTTAAAATGTGGTCATTTAGTCTTTCCGAATGGTCTTCGACCTAAATTAGGGTTTGTCGGTGTTTCACTGAAAATCTTCGATTTTTTTTTTTTTTTTTTGTATTTGCCCTTATTTAATGCTTGTGAGTATTAGAATTGATATTTCATGGTTTTGGGTCATCCGTAGCTAATTTCGGACAATTTAGGTTTTGGTATTTGCTTATAAGCCCTCCAACTTCTGATAATTTGAAAACGACCCAAAAAATTCTCAAAATTACACGCTAGGCCCAAAATCATATATTAGGCCCAATGGGACAAATTTTGAAATTTAATATGGTCGTCCCGATCCTGTTTGTCAAAATCGATCCGAATTAGAATTTACGGACCAAATTCTGGACTTTTACCGTTTTAACCCTAAAAATAATTATTTATCAAATTTAAAAATTTTCTCACTCTCAAAATCACATATTATCATCGTTGGACTATTTGTGGCTTATTTCGAAATTATTCACTTATACTTAAAAATTGGAGCAAAAATTTTATGAGAGAATTTTATCGAAAAATTTCTGAGTAAAATTTATAAACGGATTTATAAAAAATCATCATATAAAAAGATAAAATAGGATACATGAGTATACACCGAGAGTCGGTATTATATTAGGGTCCACCATCTCATACATCAAAACTTCTATAAGATCTTGTTCCTCGATGATGAACTAAATCTTTTGATGTCAAATATCATAATTCTTACCAAGCAGTTTATCCCCCTTGACAAGATCGATTATGACATTTTTTGATACAACTATAATGTCTGATATATGAAGGACAGATGTTGATGACTAAATTGATATTATTTTTCAATATATAAAATTTGTATATTTTTCGAATCAACAAATACAAGATAATTTAAATATCAATCCAAAATCGAATGAACGGATTAACCAACCCATCCATCACCATCTAAATTCATATCTTAACACCTTATATTCAGACTGAATGCATAAGTACCCACAAAAATATCACAAAACATGCATTTTTGTAAACTATACTAAAAAAATAAGAAAATTCTGGTCAAACACGCCAACACGCACCTCCTTCGATGGCTCACGCACCTCCATGTGCAGAGCGGGTCTAAGTTTACATGCATCTTCATGTGTGGGTTTAGTTAAGGGTGTTGGATCTCATGCGCCATTGTGCACGTGCACTCCACACGCTAGCGGGTCTTCTTCACTTGACTCTTCATGCCTTTTGGGTTTCTCAACCTAGCTATGATCTAACTCTGAAAACCATATTTATTTCTGCATAGAATTGGACCGTGAATTCAACTTTTTTTGTAATTTACCTTCTACCGATTGTTGTAAACTATTCATAAAAATGGAGCCTCAAATTGCTGTGAATGACAAACCTTAGATTGAAATCCTTCGCCAAGAAATTCTAGATTTTTCGGCCTCTAAAAATGTTCTGTAATGACCCTATTTTATGTGTTGAAACATGAGGAACTCATTTCCAACCTCAATTTGTCGAAAAGAGTTCGATTTGGGCATGAATTGAAGGATCCCTTCTGAGATCTCCATGAGAAAAATTTCAAAATTCATGGTTCAAATCTCACCCAAAAATAAAATTAAAAATACCAGCATATTCTACACATCATGAGCATTCTATAGGTATGATCAATTTTGGAAAACTCCATGACCCAAAAAATTCACCCTAGAAAATCCATGTAATTTTTGTCAATTTTTTTGATAAAAAAATTCATAAATAAATCTAACATGCTCTCTGATATCAATTGTTAGATTTTGACATATAGCGAAAGATTTAATACAAGGAAAAATATGAATAATCACAATTAAATAACATGAGGAAAAAAAATTACCTCATGCATAGATTTTTTTCTTTTGTGAATGTCCTTAAAAGTTTGAATTAATCGAAGTATTGATCATGAAAAGCGAACCAATACTTAATTTCATAACATCATGCTTTAGATCCGAGTGATTTTTAATGCGCAATATGCTATATGTTTATCTCTCTTAAACGTCTATAAAAAATGTGGGAGATCTCATAATCATTCCGTGTCTCACACCGGTTCTTTTCGATTATAGAGTCATTGTCAAAGGGTGGGGGTGGTTAACTCAACTTAACCATTCCCCTAGCCTTACTTTCATTTAAATTTTGAATTTAAATTTAAATGTAAAGGATAAAAATGCCTTTATGGGTATATTTATCTCACAAAAAGGGATTTATAGTTTGGGTATCTTATTATATGTCAAATTAAAAAAATGCACAAAAATAGTCAACTCGTTTGGATCTACATTAAATTTCTTTTGTACCCATTAAAAAGAAAAGAAAATGAAAATGTTCTATTGTGGAGTGGCGATCACTAGGATCACCATAGTGATCACTAGGGTCACTAAGTATCTGTGCAGTTGAAAAAAGTCAAAAATATACATGAAAGAGAATTGAAAACTATGTAACAAAATACCTTTGATATATTGAGAAATCTATAGAATTGCAGAAAAATAAGTAAAGCAAGTAGCTACCATGCATTGACTAACCAAATGCAAGTATGGGCAATATTAGAATGAATGACTGTGAGGTAGACTAGAATGCCAACTACTTGGCGATAAAGGGGGTGGATCCTTAAGATGGGTTCCATCCATAGGTGTAGGATGGACGTTGGGCTTAATAGCTAGGGGGATGTGAATAGCTAGAAGGAAGTGTCCTATAAACTTCTTTTGGGCTTGTTTTTTATCATAAAAACCCATTTATAGATAATAAGGTTTTGTCTGGTGAAAGATCAACAATATCATAGTTATGCATCTTTTCTGATGTCCGTAATTCATCTGTTATTGTGTGCAGCAAAAGAGGATTAGAACTAGCCTCATGGTAGGTTCGAAATTCATGGAGAGACACAATGGTTAAGAAATAACAGCAGTCTTGATATTTGGAAGGAGGTCCTTTAATCAGGATGAGCAACGAGGGGAGGAGGGAGCAAGGTTGCACAAAAGGATAACTCGGAGCAACTCAAGACACGGGTAATGAAAACAGGATCGGAGGTAAGGACATGAAATTTGCAAAGAGAGGAGAATATAGATTATTTTCAAAAGGCAACAGGCCTAAAGACACGGAGGCGCTCAGAAATGGGGTCTCAAAAACGAAAAGCTAACTAGAAATCAAAGAAACATCGTGAGAATATAATGATCCCATAAGATCATAGTGATTACAGCATCGACACTATACTAGCAGAGTATTTGTCATATCTCGATCTGCCCGTCGAGCATGCGATAACCACCGTATTACCCCAAACTATGTGTGAATCTCACTCCGTATTTCGAGATAGCACAAGACATTCCAATATCCACCTATTTTCCAAAGTAATCAACTTATCAAAATAAATCAGCATGCATTCATTCGCACAATCAAAGGACCAGCTCAATCCATCCCTGCTCAAAACTTGCATGCGTCGGGCCAACCCAACCGTTCAAATCAAATTCATAAAATATAAACAAGTTCCTACTCAAGAAATTCACATAAAATTTCACTAAAACAATTCTCAAAGAAAATTCAAGTAAATAAAGAGAAAGCATCTTCATTTTAAGTATACAAACCATAATCAGGTTCCAAACTCAAATAAATATAGTAGAAAATAAGTTTTCAAAATAAATACACGATTTGTCTCCATTTGGATCCACTAATACCTTAATTCAAAAGAAAACTATTATCCGAAAAAGTCCAACACTAACAACTTTCTACGAGTCCAGCACTATACATTCACAAGTCTAGACTAACTTTCTCTGTGAAAATAGAAGTATGAGTGGTGAGTATATAATATATCCAGTGAGTGATATACAAATTGTACAAAAATAATCTTTGTGCGATAAATATATCAAATGTATATAGTTCAAACTATCATATCATTCACAATTTTATCCAATAAATGAATAAATTCAAACTATTGTTTCCAAAATTATCATAATTCACAATGGTTATAATCAATTTTATATGCATGCGGCTACGTCACATTTTCAAATTTGGGGTAAACTAAAATCACTGTTCCCAACAAAGGTATACCATGACTTAGGGTGGAACCGTCAATAATTTTAATAATTTTCGTATTTTAAAAATGTCCCCATCCTTGACATTGTTTATGGGCACTCATTGGAGGTGCGTCTAACTATCCCACACCCGTGAGCACTATATCCAGCTATAAATATACCACACATGCTCGGCTACAACCCATGGTCTATTAACCTCACTACGTTATCCCGTCGGGTCACTCCATAGAGGGAAATGACTAATTATTTAATAGGGTTCAAACTCTCACCCCAAACCAATCATATGCAATATTTTACAAAAATCATAAATCAAATTCATGTGCCATCAATTTTTAATAATTTCTCAATAGTAATAATCATCCCAATGGATTCAATATCAACAAATTTATATGACACATTTATTCGTTCAATGTGTATAAGATGCATAAAAATTCAAAATCCAATATTTGAGATATTCCACACATACTAAATCATTTAAATCCAAATTATGAAAATCATTTAGAAATTCAATAAAATCATTTTTCTTATTTAAGTATGAATTACTCATCTTTTGGGAGGGTAAACACTCCCAATTCACAATCAATCCAAGATAATCCCTTCTTGGTTCCAATTGGTTTATCCTATATCAATGAATATAAATTCGACGTTAAATCATGCCTATAATTAGCATTTATGAGTTTTCTCCAAACACAACACAACCCTAACTTTCAAAATCCATGAATTTATATTATCATTTTATCAACTACATATCATTGTATCTATATACCATTTTCATACACAATTTCCCAAAATCTCAACATTTATAAACCCTAAATTTAAATTTCCAAATTAAATCTCATAATCCAAATGTGATAATCCAAAGTCATGTTAGAAACATAAATCTAGGTTGGAAAAACAAGACTACCTCTAGAGAGTCCTCAAATTTTGTCTGGATCAATTTTATCCAAAACCCTAATTTTTTCTCTTTACAAATTTCCCAAATCCAAACATAAAAATAAAATTCAAGAGTAATAAAACTAAACCCATGAAAAGGAAGGGAAAATTATTTTAATTTCATGCCTAGATTGAACCTTGAACATTAGGTTTTAAAAACTATAGATTTTCCCCTCTTCGAGAAAACCCTAGGTTTTCTTTCCTTAAATCTATCACAATCCAAGTGTTGATTGAGGATTTGGAAGTTTGTAGAGTGGGTTTGAGGGAGATGTAATTGATTTTGGGAGAGATTGAGTGTATGAGAAAGTGTCAAGAGGGAGAATGAGAGTCAAGAGAATGAGTTCGGACGAGAGAGAAAAGAGGAAAAGAGAGTAGAAATCAAATTTAGGAAAGTGAAGGCTTGTTTAAGCCTTTTTAATATGTGACGTGAAATTTCACTTTTGCCCATCATTACTTTCAAGTTTTGTTCAACTTTGGTTATCCATTTTTGTCATTTCGCATCCTTTTACACTCATGAGTCGACTTGAAATACACACAAGTCACCTTATGTGTCTAAGGTTTTCAAAGGCTAAGTCGCCTTATTATCCAACAAGTCGCCTTGCTTTTGTTTCATCAAGCCCTCTAGTTGACTTAAATTGATTCAAGCCGACCCAAATTTCTTATTTTGTAACCTACAAGTCACCTCACTTCTTTGGTGAGCCACCTTGCTTAATTGCAGACATATTTCTCTAAGGTTTGAATTTGGTGGGTTGGCTTGTGCTAGCCACAAGTCGCCTTACTAGATACAAAATAAGAAAGTACAAGTCAACCTGTCATTGGGGTAAGGCAGCTTGCCTATGTGTTTTGGAAGCACAAGTCGACTTGCCTTTGTGCAAAGTTAAGGATTCTGAGACTTAATCTCCATAGGTCACCTTGGAACTTCCTCAAGTCACCTTCGTGAATTCTATACTTAACCAAATTTCAATTTTTGAGCTCCAAGTCGCCTTATCATGGGTCAAGTCGACTTGTCTTTATTTAATTGACTCCAAATAAGTTTTAATTGTCCCAAATTATCTCCAAAATATATTTTTCTCCAAATAAAATTTTATAAAACCTTCATTGATGAGGTGAAACCAATTACTTAGCTAACGGTTAAGGGAAAATTTTTTAACACCAAATTTTTGATATTACAACATTTAACCCCCTAAAAAGAAATTTCATTCTTGAAATTTAAAAGATAATTATACTTACAAAAATGTAGGGGTGTTGTTTTTTTACATTGACTCTTTGGTTTTCCACGTTTTAATGGTATAAACTAGCACCTAGTTTCAGGACTCCAAATTCTGCTTAATATAAACCTATTATATATATTGTGGCCAAACAGATGATCACAACAACTAATTTTAGCATCACAGATCTGAAAAGAAAGTTAGTCTGGTTGCCTTATTTTTCCATGCAAGTCGCCATCTAACAATCACTGCTACTAGTGCTTCATCAAATCCATAATCACATTTTCAACCACTATAATCTCTAAGATTATATCAAAGTCAATTTCTATGTCTTACAATACAATATAGCTACTTATGCACATGTTCCCCAAAATTTGCAAGTTCTTAATTTCTTATAGGGAAAGTAACTCTCATAGCTATGTATACTGTTATCTCACAGAAAGTAGAGTGTAATGACATGCCAGATATAAATGAAAATCAATATAGCTATGTATACTGAATGTCAAAAATATTTCAATGTAATTATGAAAATCAATTGCACAAGATAAATTTTGGAACAAATCTCTAATGGCTCAAAAGTTGTTCATCAACAATTCATTTTCATTTTATTTTTAAATTTTCTTTGCGTTTGCCAAAACCAGTATCCCACCAATGGTCATTGGCAGAATAGGTTTTCCACAATTTTTATAAAATACCTTCTTATTGGTGTTGGCTCAGAGTTCTGTGGGGTGTTGCCACCTTATCACGAGGATGCTTTAAGGAGGCTCTTTATCCCGCCTACCACCAAGCCAAATTTCAACTTAGTTTTTAACACACAGCCTAGATGGCCCAATCCGTGGAAGACTTAAACTATAGTCTTTTCTTTTTCCAGCACCATGTTACAAAAATATCCATTTTATTATTCAACATTTGGAATGCTCATATACAAAGAAGAGCAAATTTCATAATTCACAATCAAAGTTCTTTTGTAACATAGTGTAAATAGATTCAAAAATCAATAAAAGAGTCAAGAATTTATCAACAATTTCATTTTGGATACACCACAATCACAAAGTATTTCAAATCCATTTCAAATTCTTTTCAAAATTCAATTTACAAATAATAAATAAAAATCATTTTATCAACCATATTAAACATAACCATCTACTCACCTCGAACCAAAAGTTACTAACAACAATTTATGATCGTTTATTAGTCTTAGGAAAGAAACTTGACAGTGTTCATAGCACCTTATCTTAAATTTTATTTCATACCATCATATTTCCAAATTCAAAAACAAATTGGCTAAACATTTCAACAGGCTAAGCTTATGTGAGTAACGCCTATATGATTCTGAGAGAAATTAAATGATAAGTTCAACCAAATTCCTATCAAGGTGTATGGTTACCATTACCACTATAAACCAACATAAGTCATCAAAATCATACCTCCCAACTTCACTGTTATACGATATCATCAATATATGTCAAATCAAAACCATGTACACATATTCACATAGTATTTGTATCAAAATTTTCTAAATCACCAAATCCAAGTCTGAGAGAATTTAACTGTGACTATGTTTGGTAGTTTTGGATATCTTCATTTAGCATCGCATAGATTCTTGTTCGAGACCTTGTTTGCGAGCGTTGGGTTGGAGTAGCCATTGTGTTGTTTAATTGGCTTCTCCATCCCAATTCTGGGCAAGTGGTGTGGAAATAACCATCATTTCTGCATTTATAACACTTATTGAGTGTACAACAGATCCTTGAATGATACTTTCCACAGTGCTTGTACTGTACCTTGTTGTTTCTTTCCGATTTACTCTTAGAAATAGTATTAGATGTGGGGGACCTAAATTGGTTGGTCGTTGGCTTTGTGGGGTGCCAACAGATCAGAAATGGAAATATCATTATTGAGGTTTGTACTCCTATTCTTCTTGGGGTCTTGGCTTGAAGTAAATTTGAACTTCTTTCTTTTGCTATGCCTTTCTTCAATTTTTCTCTGCTCAACTAACATTTTCTCTACCCGCAAGGCCAATTGTAATATATCCTTGTATTACGGGTTTTGGCCTTCGACATCTTTTCCCTTATGTTAAAATTCAAGCCAACTTTAAATTTAGCACACAAGATCTCTTCAGTGTAACACCGACACTCGGTGTCCGAACAATGTATTGGTTTTGAAATATATATATTTTTTTCTTTTTTTTTTTAAAAAAAAAGAGAAGAGAGAAAGGAAGGAGGAAACGCTGCATTTCGGCCGAAATGCGGTACTCCCTCCCCCTTGTCAGTTTAGGGCTAAAAGCCCTAATCTGTCTCTGTTTTCCTCTTTCTCTCTCCCTGGCCCTTCACCTCCCGTGGCCGCCGCCCTCCTCTGCCGCTGTTTTGCGCCTCTCGGCCGCGACCCGCCACCAACCAACGGCCATCGCCATTGCTCTCTCTCTATCCTTCCCTCTGAATTTCTCTCTCTCTCTCCGCTATTCACTCTCTCTCGCGAACTCCCTCTCGGTCTCCCCCGCCGCGCACTTCTGTCACGCGCCACCACCGCAAGCGCACCAGTGCGCGACAGCACGTGATAGCGCCGCGTGCCCCTGCGCGAGCGCAAGCGTGCCCCTGCAAGAGCTAGCACTAGCGTACCCCTGCACGAGCTACCCTGCACGAGCGCGCCCCCCAGCGCGAGCTCCCTCATACTAGCGTGCCTCAGCGCGCGATTGCAGTCTCTCGGGAGTGTGCACTCCAGCCCACGAGCGCTCCAGCTCGTGAGCACTCTAGCTCACGACAGCTAGCCCCTAGCGTGTGAGCGCGCCGGCCTGCAAGCCCGCTAGCCTACTAACCCGCCAGCCCACTAGCGGGCCAGCCCGCTAGCGGGCCAGCCCGCTAGCGGGCCAGCCCGCTAGCTTGCTAACCCGCTAGCCCACCAATGGGCCAGCCCGCGAACCCGCGACCAGCTTTCTCCTTTGAGAGCCATCTGCCATCCTTGCAGAAATGCTTCACTGTAGGTAATGGCTGTGTTAGATGTGGTTTTGTGTTAGAGATTGATTTAGTCGCTAACGTGGTTTCAAAATTGAAAATACTATAGGTTTTAAATTGATCTGATGGGCGAACGAAAGTTAGATCTGCAACTCGAGGGACCCTACGTGAGGATTTCTAACTCGATTTATTTGAACGAATTTATGGTAAATTAAAGTAAAAGTGTATTGCATATATTAGGATGAATGTTAGAATAGATTGAAATGCATTGTTTGACATTATATGAAATTAATTAGGTCAAATATAGGATTTTATACAAATTGAGCTATTTTGGATGATAGAATCGTATGGACTTGATTCGAATAGTTTCTCTTAGAGTTGATTTGACGAATGCTTAAAAATATTCAGAATTTGGGATTTGAGTTTAAGGATTGATGCAGTCTTTTCATAATAAATTTTCCTGCAAATAGAAAATTAGAATACGTCTATACTATGAAAATAGACTTCGATACCTTGAAAATGGAATGAAATTAATGACATCGGTGTATATTTATAAATTGAAAAATTTAGGTTTTGTACGAACTTAAGAAAAATAATAGACCCTGAAAATAGTCAGAAATTTGATGAAAATCATGATGATTTGATTAGGTTGTCTCTCTTGGTGATTCGATTGAGGGGAGTTTTGATTCTATGTGTTGTGGTTTTATTAAGGAGTGCGCTATCCTCCCCAAAACTATGAGTGAGATTTATTTCAATACTTTTGTTTAATGTGTAAACCCTATTTTAAAATATTTGATAAATGAGCTTGATTTGTAACATGTTGAAATATTTTGACTGCTTTTGAAATTGATTTTTGTGAACTGATGGAGTGTCTAAAAATTGTGTTGAAAAATTGAAATTATGCATCCATATGGTTGAAATGTATAATGTGTCATGTTGCATTTGGTTTGTGAACCTGATTTCAGCACATTTTGATACGATTTTGGATTTGGCCTTGAGAGCTTTGGTATGTATTGTTCCGTAGCTATGAAGGATATCGTGAGAAACGCTTTGGTGGCGTTCGGATATGCCTAGGCCTGGGGCATCCCACAAGTTGTCGTAATTTTTATTAATGGCACGGTACTAGCCAGGTTGAACCCGAAAATGGGAGTATTTGGATACTCTCGCCAAATCTAGCACCTGGATGAGGTCCATCGCCAACGCCGAGGTAGAGAGCACTTCACATAAACTTGCATATAACACCCCCGGTGTACCTATCATTGGTCGCGGTAGACCTCTGCCAGGACATTTTCGGCTGACAGCTCTATGATTTTAGTGACAGTGCTTTGGATGTATATTTAACTTGAAAATGCATTCTAATGATATATTGTTGAAATGAAAAGTATGATGATTTGAAATATAATTCTTATACTTATTCTTTGACACTCCAGTTTCACACTTCATATTAGACGATTGCATTGACCCACTCACTCACTGAGTATTCATTCCTGAGTACTCACTCCTCATTTTCCTTCTTGTTTTAGAGATAGTACTTGACAAGGAGCGTTGTTTTTAGGACACTCAATATCATTGGGAGATCTGGTTTGGACTTGAGGAGCTATTATATATTTCTGTTGCAAAATTTGTATTGGTAATGTATATGCATTCTGAGATCTATAGACGACCATTGTGAAATTCTGGGATGACTATATAAATATAGACATTTAAATTGTGAAACTCTTATGTCATTGCATAATATTGCATTGAGGCAATTCTTACTCATTGTGTATGTACTTGGGAATGTGTTATGTCTTACAAGTGTACTCTAGGATCGCTCGGTGCCACCTCTACATCATAGGAGGGATGATTGGCGGCTGTCCATGCCTTTGACAGAGACATGGCAATAGAGGTCTGTGGCTAGGTTGCTGGAAATTTTTATAGTCTTGGGTTATTCTAGATGTTGGCTGTGGGATTCGTTGATTATGGAGAGATCGGGATGGCCATTTGATTATTTTACAGAATGATTGTGATTTATACATGATTAATTATACTAGGAAAACCTTCAAAATATAGGAAGATTTTATCCAATTTTCTGTAAAAATACAGTCGGCATTCAGGACAACGGGCGGCTGTTCACGACCTGATCCGAGGTGTGACAGTTGGATTGGTATCAGAGCACCTAGGTTAAGAGCTATATAGGAAGAGAGTCTTGAAAACATTCCCGAGTGTGTTTGTGTTTAAAGTCCTCAATGCATAAGAGTTTCATACCATCATGAAGTCCCAGTACATGGTCATAGGTATATGAGTTCATTCATTTTAGGGGGTTAGATACGGTTGTGTCTAACCTAATATGCTTTTTTTTGGATTGGATTCTATTCTTTGTGAGGGTAGTCAAGATGTGATTACCCAAATTTCTTGAACCGTGCCTATTCTTTGAATGATACTTAATAAGGATCATTCTCTTGCAGAAATATGACGACCCACGGAGCACCTGTTTTGCCCCACTAGAGGAATTAGAAGAGAATGAGGATCGTTCCTCGACTCGCATGCCACAAGCACCTACTCAACCAGCTGCTCAGGCTGAGACTCCCGTACCCACACTCGATGCCTTTCGGCAGGTATACGAGTGGTACGCTTCGCATGGGGTCCAGATTCCGCCCCCACCACCTCCTACAGTAGTGCCTGCACCTACAGTAGCGCCAGTTCCTTCGACACCAGTTCTACCACCGGTGGCTGGTCCTTCTACTTTGTTCGAGCTGAGTGAGACCACATTGGCTGCTTTTAAATGGATACATGAGTTGACTTAGTTGGTTAAGGAGGCCCGTCAGCTGGGGTACACTGATTTCACGGGGTTTGGTGATGCTACGGCAGCCAAGCATTGGATTAACCGCACCCGTAGGATTTTGACTGATTTGGGATTAGAGAGGAGCTCTGCCTGAAAGTGGCACAACGATTATTAGAAGGAGAGGCCCTCTTATGGTGGGAGGCCCTCACTGATGAGGCGACAGAGCCACTGCGGTGGGACGACTTCTTTCGGGAGTTTGACTGCAGATTCTTCCCACTATACTAGCAGGACAAGATGAGGTCAGAGTTGGGATGGCTTACACAGGGGTCCAGATTTGTCTCGGAGTATGAGGCAGATATGCGGAGAATTGCTGTATTCGTATCGGATCTAACCACACCTCAGTATTTGCGCTTCAAATTCGAGAACGGTCTTAACCTTAGCATAAAGAAGTATATGACTGTTATTCCATAGTTTACACTGTCCAAGGTGATAGACTTTGCTCATTGCATAGAGGCTTTGGTCCGCGCCGAGACTAGGCAAAGAGAGAGCAGAGAGTAGAAAAGAAAGAAAGAGAAGTCTCATTTTGTGCTGAACTCCAAGAGGGGCAGGGGATCCAGTTTGCACAGAGGTAAGATCTGGATTTCCTGAGCTCGGATGGGGACAGTACTCCTAGGGGTTTAGACAGCCCACTCTGACTCACCCTGCATAGTATACTACTCAGTGGGATCCTTATTGCCGCAGGTACAATAGGTCCCATTCGATAGGAGTTTGTTCAGTGTCAGTCACTTACTTCCACTCTGAGTTAGAACTCGGAGGATAGAGTTCACAGAGCCGCATTAGCACTTCTCGTATGGGACAACAGGGGCAGCCTGCTTAGCAAGCATCTTCTACTCCCAGGGTGATCACCGGGAGTAACATAGTGTAGACCCAGGCACGACAATAGTCTAGGGCTCAGGCCCGGGTTTATACCATGATGCAGGAGGACGCCCAGGCAAACCCCGACATCATCATGGGTACTCCTCCTTCTGATCCTATAGAATAGGATCCCTATTCGTATTTCTACTTCTTTTGGGGATGTCAGCATTGTATCATGATAGTTGTATAGGGATTTTATGTTATGTATCCTTTTGACAACATGATATTACTTTGACATCTTTGTACACTGAAGTTGTAAAAGCCTTAGAGGCTCAACTATTTTGATATATATATATATATATAAAGTTTGAAATTATTCTAAGTCTATGTGCATTTTGTTCAATTATAGGTACTCTACCTATTTTCGGAATAGATACTCGTATCCTTATTGATACGGGGTCTAATTATTCGTATGTGAGCGATCAATTCTTCCGATATTCTGATAGGCTGCTCTCATCTTTGGACGATGAGATATTGGTCATCACTCCTCTGGGTAAGCAGATTGTGCGCGACATAATGTATAGAGAATGCGAGATCAAAGTTAAGGATACAGTGTTGAAGGCAGATCTAATCCCTCTTGCCATGATTGATTTTGATGCTTGGGAATAGATTGGCTACATATGCATTGGGATTCAGTTGATTGTTTTAAGAAGCAGGTGGAGTTTCGAAGACCCGATCAGCCAGTGTTGATTTTTGAGGGCGAGAGGCGGGTTTTACCTCGTTGTGTCATTTCAGTTTTGGAGGCCAGACGCATGATTCGTCGCGGGTGTGCGGCTTACTTGGCTCACATCATAGACACCACTGCTCAGGGACTGAGATTGGAGGATGTTCCAGTAGTACAGGACTTTCCTAATGTTTTTCCCGAGAAGCTACCCGGATTACCACCGGTTCAGGAGTTTGACTTTGAGATCGATTTAGCTCCGAGGACTACCCCTATCTCTATGCCGCCATACAGGATGGCGCCGGCTGAGCTGAAATAGCTCAAGGTCCAGCTGTAGGAGTTACAGGATAAGGGGTTTATCCGTCCTAGCATGTCCCCTTGGGGTGCTCCAGTGCTGTTTGTAAAGAAGAAGGACAGATCACTGAGATTGTGTGTGGATTATAGGCAACTTAATCGGGTGACTGTGAAGAATAGATATCCGTTGCCTCGCATAGATGATTTGTTTAATCAATTACAAGGTGCTTGAGTTTTCTCAAAGATTGATCTTCGATCTGGATATCATCAGTTGTGAATTAGGAGTCAAGATGTGCCGAAAACAGCTTTCCGCACTCGATACGGGCACTATGAATTTCTAGACATGCAATACGAGTTTTTAGTCATGTCGTTTGGACTGACTAATGCCTCCGCTGTATTCATGGATTGATGAACAGAGTCTTTCACGACTATCTAGACCAATTTGTCATAGTATTCATAGACAATATACTGGTGTATTCGCGGAGTGACGAAGATCATGTTCAGCATCTTTGCATCATTTTACAGATCCTATGCGATGAGCAGCTGTATGCCAAATTTACAAAATGTAAATTTTGGCTAAGACAGGTTGGATTTTTGGGGCATGCCGTTTCTGCGGAAGGGATTTTTGTCGATTCGTAGAAGGTCGATACCATTACGAGATGGGAGCAGCCGTAGACAATGACTGAGATTAGGTGTTTTCTTGGCTTAGTCGGGTATTACTGTAGATTTGTTGAGGGGTTTTCTCGGATAGCTGCTCCATTGTGTAGATTGATGCGAAAATGTGTCAAGTTTGTATAGGGTAACCGTTGTGAGGCGAGTTTTCAGGAGCTCAAACAATGTTTGATTACAGCTTCGATTTTGACACTTCCCACCAGCAGTCGGGAGAACACAGTGTACAATGATGCTAGGCGACAGAGGTTGGGCTATGTTTTGATGCAAAATGGTCGGGTGATCGCCTATGTCTTTAGACAGTTGAAGAAACATGAGGTGAATTATCTGACACACGATCTGGAGCTTGCGGCCATAGTCTTTGCATTAAAGATATGGTGTCATTACTTATACGTGGTGAATTGCCAGGTGTATACTAATCATAAAAGTTTGAAATATTTATTCACCGAGCAAGAAGTTAACCTGAGACAGAGGAGATGGTTGGAACTCCTTAAAGATTATGATCTTGTCATTGATTATCATCCGGGCAAGGCCAATATGGTTGCTGATGCCTTGAGCAGGTAATAAGCTTTATCGTCTCAGGAGAACAATTGGCATACCTCACTTGTTTGATGAGACTCCGGGATTTGGGAGTTCAGATTGGCTAGTAATGATCGGGGCACTCTGCTAGCCAGGTTTGAGGTCAGGCCGACGCTGTTGGACCGTATTAGGGAGATGCAGGGTACTGATACTGAGCTCTAGGCTCTTACTGAGAGAGCCCGCAGAGGTGATATAGATGATTTCAGAGTCCGTAGTAATAGACTTCTGACTTATCGAGATAGAGTGGCTATACCCGCCGATGAGGATCTTTGCAAGTCCATATTAGAGGAGGCACACTTCTCGGCCTATGCCTTGCACCCGAGTAATACAAAGATGTATCGAACTATTCGGGACAGCTATTGGTGGCCAAGTATGAAGAGGGACATTGCGGAGTTTGTAACTAGATGTTTAGTCTGTCAACAGGTGAAGGCTGAGCATCAAAGGCTAGCAGATTTACTATAGCCTCTTCCCATTCTCGTATGGAAATGGGAACATGTGACTATGGACTTTGTTATGGGATTGCCGCGAACTCAAGTTAGATATGATGCCATTTGGGTGGTAGTTGATCGACTTACCAAGTCTGCCCATTTCATCCCGATGCGCAGCGACTCTCTACTGGAGACATTGGCACGTCTGTATATTGTCGAAATAGTTAGACTGCATGGGGTTCCTGTGTCCATAGTCTCGGATAGAGATCCGAGGTTTACTTTTCGATTTTGGCCCAAGCTGCAGGAAGATTTGGGCATATGGCTAAGTTTTAGCACAACATATCACCGATAGACAGATGGTCAGTCAGAGAGGACCATTCAAATGCTCGAGGATTTGCTTCGGGCTTGTGTTATGGATTTTCGGGGTAATTGGGACAGGCAGTTACCGCTGGTGGAGTTTGTATATATAATAGTTATCAGGCCAGCAATGACATGCCACCCTATGAGGCACTTTACGGTAGAAAGTGTCGCATCCCGTTATGCTGGGATGAGGTAGGCGAAAGGCGCTTTACCAATGTTAAGTTAGTTGAGGAAACTAAGGAAAAGGTCAGGGTGGCCCGCGAGCAGTTGAAAGCCGCCCAAGACAGACAGAAGGCATATGTGGATCGGAGACGCCGGCGTTTAGAGTTTGAGATGGGTGATATGGTATTTTTGAGAATTTCTCCCTTGAAGGGACTCATTCGATATTGACAGCGGGACAAGTTGAGCCCCAGATATATTGGCCGTTCCGTATCCTCACTAGGGTTGAGAGCATGGCATACAGACTAAAATTGCCGGACGAGTTATCTCGAGTCCATGATGTCTTCCATGTATTAGTGTTGAGGAAGTACATCCCAGATCCATCGCATATTTTAAAGCCTCCGCCAGTAGAGGTCGCCAGTAGAGGTACAAGAGGACTTGAGTCTACCTGTTCAGCCAATGGCCACACTTGACCAGCAGATCCGGCAACCATGGAATAGGGAGGTATCTCTTGTCCGAGTGCTATGGTGCAGCAATCAGGTAGAGGAAGAGACCTGGGAGCTCGAGGAGACTATGAGGAGATAGCACCCCCAGTTGTTTGCTGTTTAGCTTTCTTTTAGTTTCGAGGATGAAACTTATTTTTAGAGGACAAAATTTTAGTTTCTTTTAGTTGGTTTTGAAATATATATATTTAAAAAAAAAAAGAGAAGAGAGAGAGGAAGGAGGAAACGCCGCGTTTCGGCCCGAAACACGGCACTCCCTCCCACTTATCAAGCCCTAATCTGTCTCTCTCTCCCCAGCCCTTTAACTCTCGCGGCCGCCGCCCTCCTCCACGGCTGTTTCGCGCCTCTCCGCCATTACTCGCCACCACCCAACGGCCATCACCACCGCTCTCTCTATCTTTCCCTCTCAGTTTCTCTCTCTCTCCGTTGTTCACTCTCTCTTGTGATCTCCCACTCAGTCTCCTCCACTGCGTGCTTTTGTCGCGCGCCACCACCGTGAGCGCACCAGTGCGCGAGATCACGCGATAGCGCAAATCACTATGCGATCTCCCTCGCGTGAGCACCCCTACGCGACCCCTTGCACGAGCGCCAGCGTGCCCCTGCGCGAGCGCCAGCGTGCCCCCGCATGAGCGCTAGCGTGCCCCTGTATGAGCTACCCTGCGCGAGCGCACCCCAGCGTGACCTCCCTCGCGTGAGCGTGCCTTAGCGCGCGACTGCAGTCTCTTGCGAGTGCGCACTCCAGCCCATGAGTGCTCCAGCTTGCGAGCGCGAGCCCCTAGCCTGTGAGCGCAGCAGCCTGCAAGCCAGCTAACTTGCTGACCCGCCAGCCCGCTTGCCCACCAGCAGGCCAACCCGCTAGCCTGCTGACCAGTGGGCCAGCGGGACAGCGGGCCAGCCCGCCAGCCTACCGGCCCGCGAACCCACGACCGGGTTTCTCCTTTGAGAGCCATCTGCCATCCTCACAGAAATGCTTCACTGCAGGTAACGGTTATGTTAGATGTGGTTTTATGCTAGAAATTGATTTAGTTGCTAACGTGGTTTCAAAATTGAAAATACTTCAGGTTTTAAATTAATCTGATGGGCGAACGAAAGCTAAATCTGTAACCCGAGGGACCCTACATGAGGATTTCTAACTCACTCAATTTATTTGGACGAATTTAGGGTAAATTAGAGTAAAAGTGTATTGCATATGTTAGGGTGAACGTTAGAATAGATTGAAATGCATTGTTTGACATTATATGAAATTAATTAGGTCAAATATAGGATTTTATACAAATTGAGCTATTCTGGATGATAGAATCGTATGGACTTGATTCGAATAGTTTCTCTTAGAGTTGATTTGACGAATGCTTAAAAACATTCAAAATTTGAGATTTGAGTTTAAAGATTGATACAGTCTTTTCATGATAAATTTTCCTGCATATAGGAAATTAAAATACGTCTATACTGTGAAAATAGACTTTGATACCTTGAAAATGGAACGAAATTGATGACATTGATTTATATTTATAAATTGAAGAATTTAGGATTTGTACGAACTTAAGGAAAATGATAAACCCTGAAAATAGTTGGAAATTTGATGAAAATCATGATGATTTGATTAGTTTGGCTTTCTTGGTGGTTCGATTAAGGGAAGCTTTGATTCTACGTTTTGTGGTTTTATTGGGAAGTGCGTTATCCTTCCCAAAACTATGAGTGAGATTTATTTCAATACTTTTGTTTAATGTGTAAACCCTATTTTAAAATATTTGATAAATGAGCATGATTTGTAACGTGTTTGAAATATTTTGACTGGTTTTGAAATTGATTTTTGTGAACTGATAGAGTGTCTAAAAACTATGTTGAAATATTGAAATTATGCATCCATGTGGTTGAAATGTATAATGTGCCATTTTATGCTATATGTTGCATTTAGTTTGTGAACATGATTTCGACACATTTTGATTCGATTTTGGATTTGGCCTTGAGGGCTTTGGTATGTATTGTTCCGTAGCTACGAAGGACACCGTGAGAGACGCTTTGATGGCATCCGGATATGCCTACGTCTGGGGTGCCCCACGAGTTGTCGTGATTTTTATTAACGATACGGTACTAGCCAGATTGAATCCGAAAGGGAGAGGATTTAGATACTCTCTCCAAATCTAGCACCTGGACAAGGTTCATCGCTAACACCGAGGTAGAGAGCACTTTACATAAACTTGCATATAACACCCCCGATGCACTTGTGATAGGTCGCGGTAGACCTCTGCCAGGACATTTTCAGCTGGCAGCTCTATGATTTTAGTGACAGTACTTTGGAGGCATATTTGACTTGAAAATGCGTGCTAATGATATATTGTTGAAATGAAAAATATGATAATTTGAAATATGATTTGTATACTTATATTTTGACACTCCAGTTTCACACTTCATATTAGATGATTGCATTGACTCACTCACTCACTGAGTATTCATTCCCGAGTACTCACCCCTTATTTCGCTTCTTGTTTCAGAGATAGTACTTGACAAGGAGTGTTGCTTTTAGGCTCAATATCATTGAGAGATCTGGTTTGGACTTGAGGAGTTATTATATATTTCTGCTGCAAAATTTGTATTGGTAATGTATATGCATTCTGAGATCTATAGATAACCATTGTGAAATTCTGAGATGACTGTATAAATATGGACATTTAAATTGTGAAACTCTCATGTCATTGCATAACATTGCATTAAGACAATTCTTACTCATTGTGTATGTACTTGGGAATGTGTTATGTCTTATAAATATATTCTAAGATCGCTCGGTGCCACCTTTAAATCCTAGGAGGGGCGACTAGCGACTGTCCATGCCTTTAATGGGGGCATGACAGTAGAGGTCTGTGGCTAAATTACTGGAAATTTTTAGATCTTTGCGTTATTCTAGATGTTGGCTGTGGGATTGGTTGATTTTGGAGAGGCCGGGATGGCCATTTGATTATTTCACAGGATGGTTGTGATTTATACAGGATTAATTGTACTAGGGAGACCTTTGAAATATGTGGAGGTTCTACCCGATTTTCTATAAAAATACAGTCGGCATTCAGAACAACGGGCGGCTGTTCACGATCGTGGTCCGGGGCATGACATTCAGAGTTAAAGAACTCTGGGATATATCTAGACAATTCCCTAAATTCGGCCTCATATTCAATCACCATTCTATTTCCTTGCACCAATCTGAAAAATTTCTCTCGCTTTTGGTCTCTATAGAAATGGGCGTACTTCTCATTGGATTCCTTGTGGCACTCATCCCAATTCAAACGAGAAGAAGACTTGGAAGGAGAAGTCGGCGGAGGAACTAAAGTTTGAAGTGGAGTTTGTAACTGAACTCCATAAGCATTCCACCACTCCATCACTTGCTGAAGGGCAGCAAAGGGAGGAGCAAGAATCTAGATTGGAAGAGTCAAATGCATCGGTATCGGAGGAGGCGCATGTGACGACGATGCGGCCTCGGGTTGGGAAAAAGGAGTAAGAGGAATCTCATTTGGGTTCTTCATTCTTTGTCGAGGAGTTATAGCTCTGTAAAAGAAAATCTAAACTTAACAATTGCAATAGAATTTAAACTAAGTGCTTGACCCCTTAAAAATAATAATCATAACTTCCTAAGACCTATAGGAGGCTTCTTTAATCATTTGACATATTCTAAATATCAAAATTTTCAAAATAGTTTGAAAATAATTGAGAACCTCTATGATACTTGTGAAACTTTTCAACATTTTAACACATTTTCAAATCGAAAACCTACGCTCTGATAACAATACAATTGTCATGCCCTGACCCGCCAGTCGAGTACGTAACAACCACCGTGTTACCCCGAAACACGTGTGAACCCTACTCCATGTTTCTAGCTAGCGCAAGGCATTCCAATATCTACATATTTTCCAAAATAATCAATTTATCAAAATAAACAAGCATGCATTCATTCGCACAATCAAAAACCAACTCAATCTATCTCTGCTCAAAACATATATGCGTCGGGCTAACCAGCCATTGAAATCAAATTCACAAAATATAAACAAGTCCCTACTCAAGAGATCTACATAAAATTTCACCAAAACAATTCTCAAAGAAAATTCAAGGAAATAAGGAAAAGTGATCCTCATTTTAAGTTTACAAACCACAAACAGGTTCCAAACCCAAATAAATATATTAGAAAATAAGTTTTCAAAATAAATACACAATTTGTCTCCATTTGGATCCACTAATACCTCAATTCAAAAGAATACTATTATCCGAAAAAGTCCAACAATAACAACTTTCTACGAGTCTAGCACTATACATCCACAAACCTCGACTAAGCTTTCTTTGTGAAAATAGAAGTAGGAGGGGTGAGTATATAATATACCCGGTGAGTGATATACAAGTTGTACAAAAATAATCATTATGCGGTGGATATATCAAATGTATATAGTTCAAACTATTATGTCATTCATAATTTCATCTAATAAATGAATAAATTCAAACCATTATTTTCAAAATCATCATAATTCACAATAACCATAATCAATTTCATATGCATCTCGCTATGTCATATTTTCAAATTCGGGGAAAACTAAAATCACTATTCCCAACAAGGTATACCACGACTTAGGGTGGAACCATCAAGGGTTTTAATAATTTTCACGTTTTAAAAATACTTCCATCTTTGACGTTGTCTGTGGATACTCATTGGAGGTGCGTCCAACTATCCTACACCCGTGAGCACTATATCTAGCCATAAATGTACTGCACATGCTCGGCTACATCCCATGATCTACTAACCCCACTATGTTAACCTGTCAGGTCGCTCCGTAGAGAAAAATAACTAGTCATCTAATAGGGGTTCAGTCTCTCACTCCAAACCAATCATATGCACCATTTTACAAAAATTATAAATTAAATTCATGTGCTATCAATTTTTTATAATTTCTCAATAGTAATAATCATCTCAATGGATTTAACATCAACAAATTTATATGGCACATTTGTTCATTAAACATATATAAGATGCATAAGAATTCAAAATTTAATATTTGAGATATTCCACACATACTAAATCATTTAAATCCAAATTATGAAAATCATTTAGAAAATTCAAAAAAATCATTTTTTATTTAAATATAATCATAAAATCACCCACCTCTTGAAAGGGTAAACATTTCTAATTTACAATCAATCCGAGACAATCCCTTCTTGGATTCCAATTGGTTTATTCTAAATCAACGAACATAAATTTAACGTTAAATCATACCTATAATTAGGGTTTATGAGTTTTTCTAAAACACATCACAACCCTAATTTCCAAAATGCACGAATCTATATTCTCATTTCATTAACTATATACCATTTACATTTATATACCATTTTCATACACATTTTCCCAAAATCTCAACATTTATAAACTCTAAATTTAAAACTCCAAATTAAATCTTATAATCCAAATATGATAATCCAAATTCATGTTAGAAAACATAAATCTAGATTAGAAAAGCAAGATTACCTCTAGAGAGTTCTCAAATTTCATCCGGATCAACTTTGTCCAAAATTTTAATTTTCTCTCTTTACAAATTTCCCAAATCCAAACATAAAAATCAAATTCAAGAATAATGAAACTAAACCCATGAAAAGGAAGGAAAAATGAACTTAATTTTGTGTTTAGATTGAACCTTGAATGTTAAGTTTAAAAAACCCTAAATTTTCCCCTTTTCGAGCAAACCCTAGGTTTTCTTTCCCCAAATCTATCCCAATCCAAGTGTTGATTGAGGATTTGAAAGTTTTATAAAGTTGGTTTAAGAGAGATGTAATTGATTTTGCGAGAGATTGAGAGTGTGAGAGAGTGTCAAGAGGGAGAATGAGAGTTGAGAGAATGAGTTCGGACGAGAGAAAAAAGAGGTAGAGAGAGCAAAGATCGAATTTGGGAAAGTAAAGGATTGTTTAAGCCATTTTAATATGTGACGTGAAATTCCTCTCTTGCCCTCCATTTCTTTCAAGTTTTGCTCAACTTTGGTTGTCCATTTTTGTCATTTCACTTTCTTTCATACTCATGAGTCGAATTGAAATAGAGTACAAGTCGTCTTATGTGTCTAAGGTTTTCAGAAGAGGTTTTCAGAAGCCAAGTAGTCTTGTTGTCCAACAAGTTGCCTTGCTTTTATTTCATCGAGCTCTCAAGTCGACTCAGATTGGTTCAATACGATCCAAATTTCTTATTTTGTAACTCACAAGTTGCCTCACTTCTTTGATGAGTTGTCTTGCTTAATTGCAGTTATATTTATTTGAGGTTTGAATTTGGCGGGTTGGCTTATGCTGACCACAAATAGCCTTACTAGATACAAAATCAGAAAGTACAAGTCGACCTGTCATTGGGGTAAGGTGGCTTGTCTGTGTGTTTTGGAAGCACAAGTCAACTTGTCACTAGAGCAAGTCGACTTGTTTTTGTGCAGAATTAAGAATTCTGAGAACTAATCTACTCAGGTCGCCTTAGAACTTTCTCAGGGTCGTCTTGGTGAATTTTATATTTAACTAAATTCAATTTTTGAGTTCCAAGTCGCCTTATTATGGATCGAGTCGACTTGTCTTCACTTAATTGACTTCAAATAAGTTTTAATTATCACAAATTATCTCCAAAATATATTTTTTTCTAAATAAAATTTTGTATAATCTTTATTGATGAGTTGAAATCAATTATTTAGATAAAAATTTTAACACCAAATTTTTGATATGGTACAAAACAAAAGTAAATTCAAAAACCCCTGGTCTAGTTAAGGCGTTGGCACAAGTGTTTGCTTCTAGATAAACGTGTCTTAGTGTTAATGAATGACGGTTTAGTTGGTAGCGTCCTTTCTTTCCTTATCTCTCTTCCCTTATAAAGATGGAGTCTGAGCCTTCCTGCATAAGGATAAAAAATGAACTTGTCTTATTTGCACACTGTCTAGTTTCACTAACAAAGACCTGGAACCATCAATAAAAGGAAAAATTTGGTGTTGGGTGATATGAGATGCAATAATTTTCAGTGCCACTTGAGAGTGTGACAAAATGATTAGGGAGTTAATTTGGTGTACTGAGCCGAACTCTAGACCTCAGACGAAGCACCAGAGTCGTCCTCCAAACCTGAGCTGTGGATTACACCTCAATACTTGACCAGTTAATGTATCACTTTAAAAATTTTTAATTTACAATTTTTGAATTATTTAGATAGGTCACACTTAGACAATGATGCCCGACACTCAAACACACAAAATCATGCAACAGCTTTTGTTTTGTTTTATTTTTCTTTTTGTTTTTTTTATTATTATTATAGTTATTAAACTTTTTTTTTTTGCTTGGCAACTGGACGAGAAAATAGTTAACCCTGAACCCTAACAATGTCATGGATTTCAATTAGCCAATATATAATCTTAACATTATTCACCTTAATATGAAATAAATCTCTTTAATGTTAGAAGTTTTATTTAAAAAAAAGGCCATAAATATATGGAATTTATCTTTTAATTGTAAATTAAAAATGCAACATGTGGAAGTTTTAGAGGATGTTTTTAGAAGATACATACATAGAGGAACTTATTACAATACAGAGGAAGTTTTTGTTGTGCGTCCTGAACTGTGACTGTTGATGTGAGTAGAGAAAACTAACCTTGTTTCTTCTCTTTATATAAAAGAGAACAGAATTCTCTCTCTCTCTCTCTTTCTCCCAAGCAAAGCTAGTCATCTAGTCCAATTCTGAATTCTCTTTCCTAATCGATTGATTCAAGATTTGAAGAAACATCTGCGAATTGGTAAGTCAATAATTCCTTTTGTTTTTATGCAAATCCATTGCTTGAGCATTCTTCTTTTCTTTTTTTATTCTTCTTTCAGATTCCAAGAATTGGGTTTCTGGTGATCTTGAAGAATTCTTTGGTGGGTATCAAAAAGATGAAGATGAAGATTGGGGTTGGGAATTAAATTTTCTTTTGACATTAAACGGAATTTTTTTCTTGAGTTGGAGGGTGGTGTAAACAGGGAAACTACTTGATCTTCAACTAAAAAGAACGCTGCCTGAAGAAGAAAATGTCTGATAATGGCAACTCCGAATCTTCTCATCAGTTAAATCCACAAGAAAACTAGCTAGCGGTATCAGACGAAGCAGTATATGCTATATCAGGCATGATGACCACAAGAAGTCTTCTGGCACATAAAGAACTGACTAAGACTGACATCAATAAAGGCATGGTAATATTCCCCAAGAAAGAGGTGGAAAAAGAAGGATTCCTCACAGATGAAGAAAAGCTGCATTTGGAAACGAATAAACAGCTACATCTGGACCTGGTCGATCCCTTATCAAACCGAACCACTGTCACTTTGAAGAAGTATAAGTCCTATCAGATAAAAATGTCTTCTGTTTTATGGAGAAACAGCCTTGTAGAAGGAGCTGAAGTGCAGCTCTGGTCATTTCGTCAAGGTTCTAAACTCTGTATGCACATGTTGAAGGTCCAGTGAAATCTGAGGATGATTCCTATTGAAAAAAAAAGGGAAGGAATTTTCCGTTGTGTTTTCAATGGAATCTTGGGGTTGAAAAGGTATCTATCTAGTTTGAAGGTATAGGCAGCTGATTTTCTTAGTCCTTTTACATTGGAATGAAGTT
Organism: Dillenia suffruticosa; assembly: GCA_033439265.1. Classification (NCBI taxonomy): domain Eukaryota; kingdom Viridiplantae; phylum Streptophyta; class Magnoliopsida; order Dilleniales; family Dilleniaceae; genus Dillenia; species Dillenia suffruticosa. The sequence continues at coordinate 9,103,369 of JAVTVX010000018.1, read as the reverse complement.
GTTTATGTAGGGCCTTGAAATGCATCAATGTGTTACTGACCCTATAGACCCTTTACATATATTTTTGGAGTAATTCACACAGATTTACATTGATGAGTGATGCATTCTTTGTTTGTAAGTTGCTCTCAGAATTTGTGTTCAGAAAACAAAATGCAGATTGATTCGAATCCGGTCCTTCCAATTTTTTTATTCTTTTTTCTCTTTCCATACTCCTTTTGGCGTTTCTATGTTGGTTGATCCTGTCTTTCATACTGCAATCTTTTTCTCATTCCTTTTTCTCCTTTTGGTGTTTCATATCTGTTCCGTTTTGTTTGTTCTTCCTGCCCGGTTTATTTATACCACTGCTCCTTTCCTGCAGCACAAATTTTTCAACTTAAATTGTTTTCCTTGCTAAAGTATCTCATCTGCTAGTTTGCGCCAGATAGAGAACAACCTGAAGAACTTGTACATAAAATAAGCCGTTGTGGTCCAGGGGTTCTACAGTCTCAATATGTACATTACCAGCAAACAGAAATCCTATTTTAGGTTCAAAGGTTGTCCCCAGAAAAAAATAAAACAAGAATCTTGGAGTTTTAGTGATTTTTTAAAATGAGGCATTTTGTAGAATAATCCCCTGCTTTTGTCCTGTTTCAGATGAGACTTTTGTTCAATTTTAAGATGCCTTCTAGCTTAAATTAGGCTAAGCTTTGAAATGAAATTTTTAGATCTATGTCGTATTTTTAATTTGAGATAAGAATCATGTGATTCGGATATGCATATATAGTGAAAGTTATAGCCATTTCCCATGACCGCGTAGATTGAAAATTATGCAATTAAGCTAACATAAGATAGGTTCATATGTCCTTATGTAATTGGAATAGATCTAAGCTATAGACATAAAAATTGTAGTTTTATGTCTAGTTTTTAAGTAAAAGATAGAAGTTTGGCAATCCAAGAATACTAGCTTAAAGTAAATTATTTTTCTAAAATGTAAAAATATAGAAATGAAGTTTAAATAGGGTTAATGAAAATATTGGATAAAGAGATACAATTTCCCTTTTGCATATGAGTATTTAGCTTCATAGTAGCACTGAATAAGTGTTTAATCTCAATTCTATATTATAACTAGACGAAAGTCCTTCAAACAAGGATACGCTTATGAACCAGGATTAGTGGGAGTGTACACCATTTCTAAACTGTGAGTGAAACTTTTATGTTAATGAGAAATGTTTTATGTGTTTTAAAAAAATCTTACTTTGAAATGTGGTCTTATAACTTAATTTGAGTGTAATGTGTTTTTTTGAAATGATAATGTTGAAAATATTTGTCGCATGATTTATTTTGCTTTGTTTGTTGAGGTTTATTGAGACAAAGATGTGAATGGGTTGCAAGTTGGTTTTGAAAATTATTTATGAATGAAAGCAGTGTTTTGGTGACTGACTATCTATGCAGCTGCTATGATTTATTATTTACTCATGACCGGCGGGAGGAAGAGCAGTATGAGTGGAACCGGGGTTTTGGATTGGGGTAGTGTGATGTAAAGTATTAACCTATCCAAGGTTATGGTTGGGCAGCCATGAATCACCCATGGTGATATCCAAACCAACACCAATGATGGAACACATTTAAAAAAATGAATGAATAAAATCCCTGGTGGATCCATTCCCTGAACCCGACCAAGGTCTTGGATCGGAAAATATGTTTTTCAGTAGTCCCAAAGTTTTGAACTAAATGCAACCCATTGGATGCAAAGACCAACATGTTACTTTGCATACATTGATTGTTAATGCTTTATGAATGTTTTGTGAACTTGTGAATATTTTTACAATGATTAAATAAAATTTTTCATTAATGATTTTAGGACATGATTATAGTCCCACTCATTGGCATGTATATAGATTTCTCACTCACTCGGTACATTTGTACTCATCCCATTCTTTCTCTTCCATTTTTAGGTTGGTAGATAGTAGTACAGATAGAGGGTCTTCTTCTCGAAATCTTTTAGACCCATTTTTGTTGAAGTCATACACTTCATGCAAGATAGTCTCATTTTGGGATCATGTAGTTATAGATGGATCCATGGGAGAGGTCAATGGAAGCTGTATTATATTATATTATTGATTTCTTGTTTAAGTTTTAATACTTTTGTATATGTATATCTTTATTTTGATTAGTCACTTGTAGATGAGTCATGGGAACTTTACTTATTTTATTTGAAAGAGATTTTATGGTTGATGATTTATGATTATAGAGAATTGTATGAGCCAAAAATCCATATTGATAATAGGTTAGCTTTGTAAGGTCTCGGAATGCATGCCCAGAATTACACAGAGTTTGAGGCAACATGGCGGTTGTCACGTGCTCGGTTTTGAGAATCAGGGCATGACAATTTTATTGGTATCAGAGCCAGGTTGATGAATTTAATGAAGTGTTTTAGGTTTCCGATGGATCTTAGGATAGGCAAGTCTCATGTTGGGTTAGTTAGGTTCAATAGGTTAATTTATTCTTGTGAGCTAAATCTTAGTTTCTTTTGTTGTTGATGTCACCTAAGAGATGCATGAGGGGAGTTACTTCCCTTTCTGTCGAGCATGAAGCTACCTCTTCTTCTCATGCTCCAATACCCTCTGAATCATCGGAGATTCCTCCTCTTCCTATGGCAGCCTTCCAAGAGTGTATGAAATGGTAGAGTAAATATGGAGCTAGATTCCACCAATCAATCAACCCAAAACCCAAGCATCACCTCCACCACCACTAAACCTTGCTACACCTCCGGCGACGACAATACTTCCTATGCCGGTTGCCACATCTTCTACTCGTCCTACCACTACTCTATCCAAACTGATGAAGGAAGTTAGATACCTGGGTTGTGAAACCTTTACTAGGGTAAGTGATGCTACGGTAGCTAAGAATTGGATAAATCGAGTTTCAGAAACTGTACAGGATATGAGTTTGGATGATGAAGATAAGCTGAAAGTGGTTGTTAGATTGCTTGATAGAGGAGCAAGAACGTGGTGGGAGAACCTAAAGAAGCATTCCTCTATTTCCATAAATTGGAGTGAATTTCTAAGGGAATTCGATGAAAAATATTATATTCACTTCTACAAAGATCAGAAGTGGAAGGAGTTCTTTCATCTTCGACAAGGGATAAGTCTGTAGCTGAATATGAGACAAAGTTAAGAGAACTTTCCATGTATGTGCAAGAAATGGTGGCTGCTAAGGAGTATCTTTGTTCTAAGTTTGAGAAAGGGTTGAATCTCAACATTTAAGAGAAAATAACAGTCATTGATGTGCATAATTTCAAGAATGTGCTACAGATGGCATTGATGGCTGAGAAAATGGTTCAAGAAAAGGGTCGAATTAGAGAAAATTTTGGGAAGAAAAGGAAGTTTGGGAGTACTTCCGGCCAATCAACCAAAAGAAGTTGTTGTGTCATTTCTCAAGGTAGTGCCTCAGTTACTAGCTCAGTTGCTTCACCAACGGGCTAATTCTACCTAAAGGTGGGTGCTTTTCCTACCAATGCCACTTCTAGTACAAGACTTGTCTAGAGAAATCGTGATCAATGTTGAAATTGTATAAAGGTGCATATTGAGGCTTGTTCTGAGCCTCAAAGATGTTTTCATTGTAGGAAAACTGACCATTTTAAAAGAAATTGCCCCGAGCTTCGTCGTGAAAAACAAGGAAGTCAAACTTTGCAAGCCACGGTGGGTATTCCTAGGGGAAATCGTGAAAATGTTCATACTCCTTCTACTACTGTTCCTAAGACTGGGATATGGAGCAATACAGTGTCCCAAAATCCTTCCACCCCTCAAACTCATTCACAAGGTAGGATATATGTAATGACTAATGAGGATACTCAGACTAATCCTGATATTATCACAGGTAATAAGTTTAAAAAATAAATTTTTATAGTTGATATTGTTGGAAAGCATGCATAGAAATCTTAGGATATCATGAAATATGGTAATTGTATATATGAATAATTGATATATGCAAATGACATAAATAATTGGGGAACAGAGTCTTGTGGTGCAAATAGAGAGTCTCAATGCTAGATAGGGAAAGTAAACAATATCAAGTGATATGGAGAGAGTAGAGAGCTACAGTGTTGGAAACATTTATTATCATAGTTTTTGGAATATCTGAATGAAAAGTATTAAGGATTAAGATGATGAATATTAGTTTAACCATGTTATGATTGAGAATGTAACTTTGGAGAAATTTTCTATGAATAGGTATGATGACTCTTTTCGATCAAAGTGTATATGTATTGATTGATATCGGTGCTAATAGGTCTTTTGTTAGTACTGAATTTTCACGGCATGCGGATAGAGAATTGTTTCCACTTGAAGATGAATTGCTTGTACAGACTCCTTTGGGTGAGCAGTTAGTAAGGAGTTCGGTATATAAGGACTGTGAAGTTAAGGTTGCAGAAAATGCATTAGAGGCAGACTTGATTCCTATTGAAATGCATAATTTTGATGTCATATTGGGAATGGATCGGTTATCTTTGCATAGAGCCATAGTGGACTGCTTTATAAAAAGGATTGAGTTTAGAAGATCAAATGCCCCAAGTGTGGTGTTCATTGGGGAATGCCGAGTATTACCAACTTGTATGGTGTCGGTTTTGGAAGCTCGAAAGTTGATTAAGAAGGGATGCCACGATTATTTAGTTTATGTGATTGATACAATGAAAGAGGATCCAAACTTAGAAGATATTTCTATGGTAAATGAGTTTTTGGATGTTTTTCTTAAGGAATTACCAAGGTTACCCCCAAATCGAGAGTTTGATTTTACCATTGATTTATTTTGGGAACAGCACCAATCTCCATCCCTCCTTATAGGATGGTATCTTGAGGCTTTGTGTTGAGTATAGACAGTTGAATTGGGTGACAATTAAGAACAAATATCCTCCCCATTGAATTGATGATCTTTTTTATCAGTTACAAGAAGCATGTGTATTTTCAAAGATTGATCTTCGATCGAGGTATCATCAACTTAAAATCAAGAAAAGTGACATCCATAAGACTACTTTTTGAACTAGGTATGGTCATTACGAGTTCTTAGTGATGCCTTTTGGTCTAACTAATGCCCGGTTGCTTTTTTGATCTTATGAATCGAGTCTTCCACCAGTATTTGGATAACTTTGTGATTGTTTTCATAGATGATATTCTGCTGTATTCTAAAAATGATGAAAGGCATGCAGAGCATCTTCGGGTTGTACTTCAGATACTTCAGGAGAAATAATTATATGCAAAGCTCTCTAAATGTGAGTTTTAGTTGAGAGAGGTTGGTTTTCTTAGCCACATTGTATCTGGTGAAGGAATTTTTGTAAATCCCAAAAAAGTAGAAACAATTCTTAAGCGGGAGCAATCTAAAAATATCATTGAAGTTCAAAATTTCCCAGGGTTAGCTGATACTATCGAAGATTTGTTGAGAGGTTCTCATTGATAGCAGCTCCATTGTCAAGGTTAACCCAGAAAGGTATCAAATTTGAATGGGATGAAAGTGTGAGGCGAGTTTTCAAGAGCTAAAGAAGAAATTAACTTTTGCTCACATTCTCTCACTCCCTACAAGTGGTATCGGATTTGTTGTGTATAGTGATGCTAGCAAACAAGTGTTAGAATGTGTGTTGATGCAATGTGTATTGATGTAAGGAGACAAAGTGATAGCCTATACCTCTAGACAATTAAATAAGCACGAAGTAAATTATCCAACCCATGACTTGGAATTAGCTGTAGTGGTATTTGCTTTAAGAATATGGAGACATTACTTGTATGGTGAGACATGTCAAATCTATACTAATCATAAAAGTTTGAAGTACTTGCTTACTCAGAAGGAGTTAAATCTAAGGCAACGAAGATGGTTGGAACTTATTAAGGATTATGATCTTATTCTTAATTACCATCTGGGCAAGGCCAATGTGGTGGTAGATGCTTTGAGTAGGAAATCATCAACTAATGTGGCAAGTATTAGAAGTAGCTATCTCCTACATCTTATTAACATTCAGTCCCTTGGAGTAAGTCTAGCTAATGATAGACATGGTGCTCTTTTGGCGAAATTTGAAGTAAGGCAAAACTTGACAGATAGAATTTGAGAACTACAAGTATTTGATGGCGAGTTGAAATTAGAGCTTGAAAGGACTCAAAGGAAGGAAGAAACTGAGTTCAAGGTAACAGATGATGGCATAATAGTGTTTAAAGATAGAATTTGCATTCCGAAAGATAATGATCTACGAAGGGCTATATTAGAGGAAGGTCATGATTCGGTTTATGCTATGCATCCAGGAAATACGAAAATATATCGGACCATTCGAGAAAGTTACTAGTGGCCTGGAATAAAGAGGGATATAGCTGAATATATAGCAAAATGTTTAGTATGTCAACAAGTGAAGGCTGAACATCAAAGGCTAGTTGGAGTTCTCCAACCCTACCAATTCCTGAGTGGAAGTGGGAGTACATAACGATGGATTTTGTTACTGGATTGCCAAGATCTTAGGCTGGACATGATACCATATGGTTAATTGTGGATATGCTTACTAAATCTTCTCATTTCTCGCCTATTTGAACCATATATTCATTGGAGAAGTTAGCCAAGATATATATTGATGAGATCATGAGATTACATGGAGTACCAGTGTCTATAGTTTCATATAGAGATCCAAGATTCACTTCTCACTTTTGGCTAAAACTACAGGAATATTTATGGACTAAATTGAGATTTAGTATAGCATTCCATCCTCAAACTGATGGTAAGTTTGAGAGAATGATCCAAACGTTGGAAGATATGCTTCGAGCCTATGTACTTGATTTTTCTGGTAGTTGGGATAGGTATCTTTCTCTAGTAGAGTTTGCTTATAATAACCACTATCAGTCTAGCATTCAAATGCCATCATATAAAGCATTGTATGGAAGAAAGTGCCACACTCCATTGTGTTGGGATGAAATTGGAGAAAGGAAGATTGAAAGCATGAAATTGATTGATGCTATAGTTGAAAAAATTAAGATCATTCGAGAAAGAATGAAAGCAGCACAAGATTGTCAGAAAAGCAATGGCGATAAAAGAAGAAAACCATTGGAGTTTGAAATAGGTGATATGGTATTCTTGAAAGTATCGCCTTGGAAAGGCACAATCTGTTTCTGAAGTAGAGGAAAGTTAAACTCTCGATACATTGGACCATATAAGATTATTGACAGAATCGGAAGTATAGCATATAGACTTGAGATGCCTCTGGAGTTAGAGAAAATCCATGATGTGTTTCATGTATCCATGCTTAAGAAGTACATACTGGACCCATTGCATGTTCTTGAAAAGCCTCTAATTGAGTTGAAAGAGAATTTGAGTTTTGAAGCTAAGCCGGTTGCGGTTTTGGATCGTCAAGTTAAAATCTTGAAAAACAATAAGGTAACTATAGTTAAAGTTTTGTGGAGAAATGATCAAGTAGAAGAGATGACATAGGAACCAGAGAGTCAGATGCAAAGATAATATCCCCACTTGTTTGAAGGTGAGATATAGTGAATTTTGTGGATGAAAATTTTTTATGGGGGTAGAAATTATAAATCCGGAACTCAATGTTTATTTATATAAATATATTGTACCTTATATAGTGAATTTTGGTAGTGTAAATTTAATTCAAAAAGTTTCATGAGACTTCTAAGAGAAGCTTCAAGGATGGCTTCTGAGAGAAGCCTCAAATAGCTTCCTAGAGAAATTTCTTTAAGCTTATAGAGGAAGTTTCAGGTGGGTTCCAAGAGAAGCCTCAGGAGGTTATATAGATAAGCTTCATGGGAAGCTTGGAAGTAAGAACTTAAGGTAAGATCTTGAGTAGAGAACTTGAGAAAAACTTGAGGCAATAAGACTGAGAGAAAAAGGAGAGAGAGAGAACACTTTTCTTCTCCCTAATTCACGAGTTCCTCACTTTTCTCCCACAAAACCACCTCACACTTCATCAAAATCTACATCCAAACTTGAAATAACCTATTTCCATCGATGTGTACCATATACACAGCCTCTAGAAAGTGTCAAATGGTGTAAAAATTCTTTAAATCAGCTAAAGACATTGAGAGAACAAGGGGGTCGGGAAAGCAAAAATAAGAAGTGAACTCGGAGGAATTCTTGAATCAAGTCCAAGGTAAACTTTATATTTCTGATTTTAAGTTCTTATTTATCATAGAAATCATAGTGAACGATATGTCTGGTAATCTGAGCATAGAAGTATGTGGGTGAGTTAGAACAAAGATAGAATCTTTGAGTTTCTGCAAACGGAATATTCTGACTATGCTTTAATGTTTTGACTATAACTTTCTCTACACAAAAGCAATTCATGTGAGGTTTTCTGCATATGAAACTAGACTTCCATACATTGAAAATGAGATGTGAGTTGTTGAAATCTGATAAGAATTGGAGTTTTAGTGATTTTTTAAATTGAGGCATTTTGTAGAATAATTCCTTGTTTCTATCTTGTTTGGGTTGAGATTTTTGTTCAATTTTGAGATACCTTCTAGCCTGAATTAGGCTAAGCTCTGAAACGAAATTTTTAGATCTATGTCGTATCTTTAATTTGAGATAAAAATCATGTGATTTGGATGTGCATAGTAAAAGTTACAACCATTTTCCCATGACTGCTCAGATTGAAAATTATACAATTAAGCTAAAATAAGATAGATTTACATGTCATTAATGTAATTGGAATAGATCTAAGCTATAGACATAAATATTGTAGTTTTATGTCTAGTTTTTAAGTGAAAAATAGAAGTTTGACAATCCAAAAATATTAGTTTAAAGTACAATTATTTTTCTAAAACGTGAAAATATAAACATGAAGTTTAAATAGGGTTAATGAAAGTATTAGATAAAGAGATACATTTTTCCTTTTGCATATGAGTATTTAGCTCATAATCGCAATGAATAAGTATCTAACCTTAATTCTATATTGTAATCTATACAATCAACTAGGCGAAGGTCCTTCGAACAAGGATAGGCTTAAGAACCAGGATTAGTGGGAGTGTACACCCTCCCCAAACTGTGGGTGTGACTTTTATATTTTGTTAATGAGAAATGTTTTATGTGTTTTGAAAAATCTTATTTTGAAATGTGGTTTAATAACTCAATTTGAGTGTGATGTGTGTTTTTGAAATGATAATATTAGAAATATTTGTCGCATGATTTACTTTGCATTATTGGTTGAGGTTTATTGAGACAAAGATGTGAATGGATTGCAAGTTCTAAATATTTTGTGAACTTGTGAATATTTTTATAAAGATTAAATAAAATTTGTCATTAATGATTTTAGGACATGATCACACTCCCACTCATTGGCATGTATATAGATTTCTCACTCACTGGGTATATTTGTACTCATCCCATTCTTTATCTTTTATTTTCAGGTTGGTAGATAGTAAGTATAGATAAAGGGCCTTCTTCTGGAAATCTTTGTGAGCCATTTTGGTTAAAGTCATACACTTCATGCAAGATAGTCTCATTTTGGGTTCATGTTGTTGTAGATGGATCCATGGGATAGATTTATATTATATTATATTAAGGATTGCTTATATAAGTTTTAAAACTTTTGTATATATATATCTTTATTTTGATTAGTCACTTGTATATAAGTCATGAGAATTTTACTTATTTTATTTTGAAGGAGATTTCATGATTGATGATTTTTGATTATGGAGAATTATATGAGCACAAAGTCCAGGTTGATACAGGTTAGCCTTGTGGGGTCTCAGAGTATGTGCCCAGAGTTGCACGTAATTCGAGACAACACGACGATTGTCGCATACTCGGTTTTGTGGGACCGGGGCGTGACATAAAACACAAGGCACTAGGAACATGTCATGAGCCATAACATGTATCAAGACATAGGTTAGACATTAGAATTTAAGTCATGCATCAAGACATGTCGACTTACATATGATATCAAGTCGACTCACACATTTAGAATTTAGAAAATTTGTAAGACTCAACATAAGTATAACACATAGCATAACACAAGCCATGACATATATCATGACACAGGCTGGGACATAGAGCTTAAGTCATATGCAAGGCCAAGTCGACTTACAAAATTGCTGAAGTCAACTTGCATAATCTGGACATAAAATAATCTAAGTGAGCTAAAGGTCAAGTTAACCTAGGAAAGACAAGAAGTTGACCTACATATAAGCTATCAATGAAAAACTCAATAGAAATTAGGAACAAGCCAACTTATAACATTGTTCCAATTGAGTTTACATGATTTAGCAAACCAACTTGCACTTTGCCATAATGACATATACACTATGTCAAGTTTCACAAGTCGACCTATCATAAACAGCAAGCCAACCTGCATATATCATAATGAAAACAAACTGAAGCAAGAACAAGAACAAGTTGATGTGTCAACAAGTACAAGTCAATTTACATGAAGCATAGAGCAAAAATAACCAAGTATAATCAAGCCCAAATCAACCTGAAGAATTAGGGCAGTTGACTTGCATAAACTTAATAGAAAATGTAATTAAGTTGATTGAAGAAAGCACAAGTTGACCACATAAACCGAAGTGTTAAAATGCTTAAGTGCAGAAAAGAGGAGTTGACTTGAAGAGATAGATAAGCCAACTTGAATGAACATCAAAGCATAATCATCTCAACAGACTACAGTACAGGCTGACTCGGTATATAGAGGTATTCGACATGCATGAGCATTGAGCAATGCAAAATTCAAATATTAGTTGACTCAAAGGAAGAGGAAGTCGACTTTCTTTAAGCACTGGCTAGTTGCTTAGAAAAGCTGTTTGAATATTAAATGGAACCCCCAACTACCTCAGTGGCTATGTTTGTGTATTAAATGATTCTTAACTACTATCTTTTCATTAGATCAATAAACACAACACTCCAACTGAAAATCAACAATTTTTGGAACATTTATTATACTTAATGACATAAAGTTCTTATGTGAGCTTTTAATTTTCTCATGTTGTATTTCTGTGAGCTTTAAAATCACATTTGAAGTTTAAACTTCAAGTTCTATCTCTTGTTTTCACTTCAAAATCTTATAAGAAACCAAAGAAAAAGAGTCTTTCTGGTATGAGATTAGATTGTCTAAGTAAAACAAGTAGTGCTTGTTAGCACCTTTTATAAGCTAGAAGTGAGTGTTCAAGTGAAATACTTATGAGGTTTGCCTAGTATCTATACAAACTAGTTGTTTGTACTATTTTGAGATAAAAAATGGATTAGAAAATCCGCGTAAAGCTTGGGAGTATACGTATACCGGAGAAGGTGGAACTACTATAAAATCTGTATATCGATTCTTCTTACTATTCCCTTAGTCTTGCTAAAAATCCAAAAAGAATTCACAAAGTATCTAACAACATATTCATCCCCTCTAGGTTATTACAAACTACTTCTTCAATTGGTCTGAGATCAGGTCTTCTCATGAAAAGGCTTAATAACCTCAAAAGTACAGATCTGAGATGGCACTTAATGTTGACAGTATCCCATTTGAAGCTTGTTTCACTAGCACCAGGATGAGATAGCCTGAGAGATTATTGAATAGGGAATTGAATTCCCAAAAGAAGAGATTGATGAAATAAGTGTGCAAGTCAAAATGAAAAACATGATTGTCGAGGAGAAGAAAGCTTATTCAACAAACTGCAAGGCTGTCAATCTACTTTACCTTGCCTTAAAAGTAAACAAATACAACATAATCTCTTCCCATGTAATAGAAAAGGAGATTTGGCAGAGGTTGGAAGCCACATACGAGAAAATAAATTAGGTTAGAATGAATAAAATCATAATACTAAAACATGAGTATGAAGCATTCAAAATGACAGATTGTGAATCTGTGAGAGACATGATCACAGCATTCAATACCATCACCAATGAGTTTTGACTGTTAGGAAAAGGAATCAGTCAAGAAAATATCATGGACAAAGTCCCTAGGTGTATGCCAAAGTCTTTGTAGGCAAAGGTTACAGCTATAGAGGAGTTAAAGAACTTAGAGACTTTTACCATAAACTAGCTAGTGGGATCTCTTACAACCCACAAAATGAAATTGAATTCAAAGGAAGTGAGAAAGAAAGAAAAAGGAAAATCTATGGCTCTGAAAGTAAAAAGTGAAGATAAAAGTTCTGATGATGAGGATGAGGATATGACACTTCCCACTTAGAAATTCAAGGGCATAAAAGAAAAAAGAAATTGAGTGCTATGAGAGCAAGAAGCCTAAACACATAAAGGCTAACTGACAGATGCACAAGAAGGCTAAGAAAGAGAGAAGAAAGGAAAGAAGAAGACACTAGTAGCCTAGAGTGACGAGGACAACAATACAAGTAAGGAAGAAACTGAATAGGAATAGACAAATGTTTGCTTCATGGTGCCCGAGAAAATCATGATGTGATAACCTCCTCCACCTCTTACTTTTCTGATTCTGATGTTGAATTATTTGTAAAAGAAGTGCATGAAGCCTTAATGGAGTTATTTAAAGAACTTAAGAAAATGAATAAGAAAAATTGTGGTTTAAAGACAACTATTAGCTGAGATAGAATAAGAGATGAATAGATTAAAAATAGAAAATGAAAAATTGAAGAATGAAAATGTAACCTGAAACAAGAGAAGAATAGTTTGCATATTGTAATAAAAAATAAGACTGAGGAAGTAATTAAACAACAAACTAAATTAGAAAACTTAAAGAATGTAAATATAAATGCCTACAATGAAAATGACATGTTTAATATAGAAACCTTAGTGAATGAACTTCAACAAGAAAAGGAAAAGAAAAAAAATTAAATTCCATGCTGTATAAATTTGTTCAGAGCTTAGAGAGCAGTATATTACAATGTAGGACTGGGTTACAACCCTGCTTCCATCCAAAAGGAACTATATTTTTTCTTTTCCCTAGCTCTAAAACCATTAAACGAGGAGCTAGATGTCATCATTGCATGAAATTAGGACATAATATACATCACTATAAGCTTAGGAGGTAGACTAACAACAAAACTGAAGGTTTTGTATCTAATCAGAAATGCATGAACTATTTTAAGAATGGACTTAACATTTATAAAGAGAACATCAAGAAAAACAACACTAAAATGGGTGCCAAAAGATTTAATGAAAACTAATAATATTGGACCTAAAAAGATTTGGGTAACAAAGACTACAAAATCTTTATGTACATACTTGTCTCAAGCCCAAAGTCTCTCGGAACACTTGGCTCCTCGATAGTGGATGCTCCAAATACATGACGGGATATTCCACTTACTTCAGTTGTTTGCAAAATAAGTCGTATGATGGGAGTAGTTTGCAGATATATATCACTTACTGTAGATATATGACGGGAGATTCTACTTAAAGTTTTCAAACAAGGTTATCTTCAGAGACAGCTTAAAGGACAGAATAATTGGCATTGGCAACATAGGTAAGTCTCCTACTCAAATAGAACATATTTTATTAATTAAAGGGTTCAAATATAATTTACTTAGCATTAGTTAGTTTCGTGATAAAGGATATATTATTTTATTTAACTCTAATTGTTGTAAAATAATAGATAAACTAACAAAGGAAATTAAGTTCACAAGATCTATGAAAAGAAACATCTATGTAATCAAGTTAGATAACACAGGAGATGTAGATGAGGCATGTTTAATGGTAATAGACTATGACAATGGTTGACTATGACAAAGAAGACTACATATTGCAAAATGGACTTAATATCAAAATTAGTAAGAAAAGATATAGTTAGGGGTTTTCCAAAAATAAAATTTGAAAAGATAAGATTTGTGACACTTCACGAAGAGAAAACAAACATAGTTTCAACCAGCAGGCTTTTAGAATTACTATATATAGACTTGTTTGGTCCAATTAGAAATCAGAGTCTAGGAGGAAAGTGCTATGGGTTTGCGATTATGGATAATTACTCTAGATATACCTGGGGCTATTCCTTACTAGAAAAGAAGAGGCAAGCAATCGCTTTATTAAATTGTTTAAAAAATCCAGAATGAAAAAGGCTGCACAATCAGTAGCATTAGGAGTGACCATGGCAAAGTGTTTGAACATAAGATAATGCAAGACTTTTGTGAAGAAAATGGAATAGATCACAACGCCTTTATCCTCAGGACTCCACAACAAGATGGCGTTGTGGGAAAAAAATAGAATCTTAGAAGAAATGGTTATGATCATACTATGTGAATATAATCTCATAAATATTTTAAGGCAGAAGTTGTAAATACAATCTACTAAATAGTAAACAAAGCCTTAATAAGACCAATTCTAACGAAAACTCCATATGAACTCTATAAGGGCAGTAAACCTAACATAATATATTTCTATGTATTTGGATGTCAATGCTATATTTTGAATAATAGAAAAGAGCTATTACGAAAATTTAATATCAAGAGTGATGAGGGAATCTTTCTAGAATATTCAACAAATAGTAAGACATATAGAGTCTATAATAAGAGAACTAAAGTGCTTAAAGAGTCTATACATGTTCAATTTAATGAGAATAATCCTTTAGACAAGAAACGTTTTGATGATGAGATATTTGATGAGCCTATTAAGGAACAAGAAGTATTAGAAAATGAAAATGCCAAAGAAGAAGTTTTTAAAATAAAGGAAGAAATCATACAAGATGAAGGGATTTTTAAAAAGCAAGAAATCAATTTTTCTATGGTGATAGAAAATGTCATTGAAAACCTGGATTTAGGAGTTAGGACAAAGTCAGCACTTCAAAATTAATATGAATATGTGGCATTTACCTCTCAAATAGAGTCTAAAATTGTAAATAAGGCATTAGAGGATGAAAATTAGATTTTAGCCATACAAGAAGAATTAAACCAATTTGAGAGAAATGAAATATCGGACTTAGTTTCTAGATCTAAGGATTAATCAATCATAGGAACAAAATGGGTATATAGAAATAAACTACATGAACATGGAACAAGTACAAGAAACATGAGAAGATTGGTAGTTCAGGTTTACAGTTAGAAATAAGGAATAGATTTTGATGAAACATATGCCTCTGTAGCAAGATTGGAAACTATAACAATGCTACTTGCCTTTGCTTGTTTCGTGAATTTCAAATTATATCAAATAGATGTTAAAAGTGTTTTCTTGCATGGTATAATTAATAAGACAATGTATTTAGAGCAACCTCTTAGAGTTGAATATCCAAAACATCCAAACAATGTGTATAAACTATCCAAAACTTTGTATGGTTTGAAGAGAGCTCCGAGAGTTTGGTAGGAGAGACTTAACTATTTTCTAATAAAGAATGAATTTGAAAGAGGCAAGATTGATATAACATTATTCATTAAGAAGAAAGACAATGAAATACTGATAGTATAAATATATGTAAATGACATAGTATTTGGGGGATGAAAACCTTTGCCAATGTTGGATTTAATCGCACATGCGGAAGCGTAAAATGAATCGATTTGGAATTTTCAGGATAAATACCTCTATAGGGCGGTCTCCAGAATCAGCCGTGTCGCGATGTCCCTTAAACAGATCGCACGGTCGGATGGTGATCACGCAATCGAACCACCACCGCAAATCCACGATGCCTCAAGCCTCATGTCTGGTGAATCGTTTGACGATGGGAGATTTTCCTACGTGAAAATCTCCAATCCTCACGGTGTTTCTCTCTCAGAGAATGTGCACTAACCTTAGCTTTCTTCCTCTCGGTTACTGTTCACTCGAGAATGGAGAGAAAGGTCACCTCTTCACCTTTGTTATGTGCACTAGCCTTTTAGGCAAGTCATTATTAGGGAGTTAATTAGGTGGTTAGTGGGATAATGGGGTAACTCCCATTATCCTTAAGGTACCAAAATGCCCCTCTTGGGCACACTAATCTACATCTCCTATTTGCACATGAGAACATTTCACGTATGTCACAAGATCACAGTCATGCGATTTATCACATCACCCTACTGGACTTTCATATAGGATTGGGCATCGTGCGACCGGCGAGTGCACCTGCAAGCAAAGACTTCTAGATACACTTGTTAGGATAATCGAGGAGTCACAGTTAGTATAAAAAACAACTCGCTATACCCCAGACTCAATGTATTTACACCCATCGAGCTACTTTCCTCATTGAAAGTGATCCCCATCAATTTGCTCGACTATATATTCACTATTATATTTGAATCCCAATATGAATTAACATAACAGGTCGACCTGTGAATACACAACAATGATGTAATGTCTATTGGTCTTCCTTTTCCTAAACTCGAATCTATTAGTCTCAATTCAACTGTTTTCCTAGACCTGCTCCTTAGACCTCAATTTATCTTTCGGGCTATAGGTAAACAGACTAAAGTAACAACACTGAACCAAACCTTCTAGATATAGCCGAAAGTAATAAGGGCATAAGAGATCCCACCCAATGGATCTGGGATCTCAAGTCTCACACAGTGGGAACGGGGATCAAGATCAAACTATCGTCTCAAATAATAGCTCCCACTATCCTATGGTCGTCTCATCACACATGGTATGAAACACGTGCCACAGTGTTATTCCCCCATCTCTCAAAGGACATATGTCAGATTTCTTTAATACTGTACAGGTGTGAGACTCAGTTTACACATAAGACTTTACCCAGAGATATCAGAGAGAGCATCTTAGAGACAATATCACAAATTGCAGGTGATTTCTGAGATCTCAAACCTGGCTCCTTATAGGCAACATGGATGTGGGTATTTCCATGTCGGTCATATCGCATATAACCTCATCCTGAACACATATCATGGTGACTTATGTTCTAGTAGAGCTATTCTCAAAGCCTCTTACAACTAGAATCCGTCTCATCTCTGCTCACTCAGAATCGGAGGTGGTCACTCGTGTGGGAGAGTCGACCACACCTGCCTGACATATCTTTTATCACAAGATCACAATATATGACAATAAATAATGCATGAAATAAATATGTGACCCAACAATACATGTATGTCATATATTTCAATAAGCATCAACAATACATAATGAGAAATGTTAAAGTATACTAAAC
The DNA here is from genome assembly GCA_033439265.1 of Dillenia suffruticosa. NCBI lineage: Eukaryota > Viridiplantae > Streptophyta > Magnoliopsida > Dilleniales > Dilleniaceae > Dillenia > Dillenia suffruticosa. Next base: position 9,086,406 of record JAVTVX010000018.1, on the reverse strand, counting down.
CCAATGATTCCTTATCTCACAAAGGAATCTCTCACAACAAGTTTTCTGAAGGGATCAGCTATCATGCTGTATGTCAAGGTGTACTTAGCTATCACAATACCCTTCTCGATAATATCTCTCACAAAGTGATCTTCGGTATCAATGTATTTAGCTTTACTATTACACTTAGGGTCTCAGTAGTTGACAATGGCGGTCTGATTATCACAATAATCATCGCTGACCTCCCACTATCTGTCACGACCCTAAGTCATTTAGAAATGTCTCATGAACTGTAATTGAGCATACTACAAGCTCAGTATTTATCGTAAATAGAGATATACAGGTTCTCTTTTTAATGCTCTAAGAAGATAAAACCTAATGTTAGTTTGCGTTGATTCAGATCGCTACTCCCAGTCAGTATCTGAATCCCAACGACAAAACGCAAATCACCTCATCCGTAACACATGGAGAGGTCTGCAGTTCAAATGAGATATTTTAGAATAATTTTTCACTGCTCTACAGTGATCCCTTCCAGGATTCTATTAATACCTACTCACTAGATCGACCGCAAAATAAATATCTGGTTATGTATGCCTCATCGCATACATTAAATCGTATATCGCACGTATATAGCTCATCGCATACATTAAACTATATATTGCACTAAAATAAGGGATTCTGCTCATCTCTCTTATTTCTGTATTAAATTTTAGGACACATATCAAGAATCAGGTTTTTACCTTTAGTGATAGAATATATATTAGGTCATCATCACTCATCTCGAAATGCTTAAGAATCTACCTGATGTAAAACTCTCCATTCTCAAGCGATCTCTATGGATCCAAAATCCGAGAATGAATTAAAACCTCATAATCATATTACAATGGTCATTGGATACTCTCTATTGTTCCCGACCAACAAAATGTCACCTATATATGAGAACATGCTCATAAAGGAGCCATCGGGACATATCAGATAAATACAATGATCCTACTCGATCATTACAAAATCATAAGATATCACCTTCTCGTGAAATCTCAGGCGCCGCTGTCTGAATGATGGCTTGAGGTCGTATTTTGATTTCTAAAATCAACAGACCTTATCCACCTGATCTACTAAAACGAACCCAGAGGGATGCTCCATGTAGATCGCCTCATCTAGACTTCCACTACAAAAGCGGTCTTTACGTTCTTGTGATGTGACTTTAGATCCATTTTCGTGACAATCGCTAAAAGATAAACGGATCGAGATAAATTAGACTATGACTCCTCGATAGTCCACCCCTCAGTCTAAGTGTAATCCTTGGTTACTAGACGGGTTATTTACCTCTTCATCAATCCGTCGACATTTATCTTGACTTTGAGAACCTACTTGTTCCCAATAGTCCATCCACCCTCAGGCAAATCAACTAGGTCCCAGACCTCGTTGATTTTCATCAACTCCTTCTATTCATTTATGGCCTTCAATAAACTATCTTTGCATCTTCTGTAGAACCCTCAAGAGCCTCTTGAATAGTTTTAGATTTCTCATCATCCTCTACAGTCACAACGAGGGTCTCACCCTCAATCGAGAAGCGACATTTAAATACACAGCCTCAATGCTCTTATGAGGAGAGAAAAATCTTTACCTCTTGATGGATCGCTGTTACTGAGATCAAGATCCGTAGTGGATTCTTATATCCTGCCACTGGCTTCCCGAGCCATTAGGCTCATCCATCGCATAAAGGGTAAGGTCCAAATTGATTTCACCTCTCTTAGGGAAATTATTCTCAAGAAATGTGGTATTACGAGACTCAATCTCGATTATAGTATCGTCCATGTTTGCCTAGGAACACGTATTTTCTCATGGGCCTAACTCACCGTATGAATGCGAGAAATTACGACACAACCCCATAACCTCAAATGGCTAAGGTCAGGCTACCTCCCTGTCCAAAGCTCAAATGGGAAACTGACTAATAGTCAATAATCTCATAATACTGTTCTCAAAACTGAGCTCCATGTGTAGTTTAGACAAATACTTGTGTCCCTGATCGGTTCTGAGAGTCTCTACTCTCAAATCTAACTGATTCTCAATCTCGCTTATGAACCTCCTGAAGCAGTCTAATGCCTCAGACTTATGCGAGATCAGATAGATGAACTGAAACACAAGTAAGCGTCTATAATTATCTACACAACTCTATTTCCGGCTCTCATGCTCATAAAACCATAAAAAAAGAAAGGCACAATGGTCTAACTGCAATGGAGTCCCAGCTCTCATTGCATTGCCAAATGGTTTTCTCCTCATTTTGCCGGCTAGGAAAAACTCATATACGGGTAACTCGAATCTAGTCAGCGGGTCCAATAAATCTCTCGTTACTAACCGATTTATCATCTCTTACCCCATGTGTCTAAATCTACTATGTCATTCATTTACATCATCATCTACACAATCAGATGTAAAGACAATAGTAGAACAACAAGAAATCATTAGGAACAGCACCCAGTGCATACAATCCATCGTGGATTAAAACCAAAACAATTAAAAAAATTGTCATATTATAAAAAAAATAGAATAATTTTACGCATATCCTAGTCAATCTTAGACAAGGTACTAAATTAAAGATCCGTCGAATGCCTACAGTATTAAGAATGTCATGGCAAGTGTCGTTCCCTCTGACAATGACAAATGCTCTATCCTTGACGTAAATCCTCCAAACTTAAGGATTCACTTGACGGAACTATATTTACGCACTCCTGTCTCGAGTTACGTGGTCGGTTGCTCCTGATTACAAAGGTGAGAAATCAGCGAGCATTATAGTGAATGAGACAAATCTCAAACCACGTAAAGAAGAAGGAGATTAATTTCTGCTTGTCACACTCACGAGCGAAATGACCAAATCTACTCAAACATTGCAATTTACATTGGTCTAATCAAATTCCTTCTCCCTGTGCTTTTATACCTCGTTGTCAGTTTTCTCGGATGATTTTTATTACCTAGATCTCAAGTCTCATTCGCTATTGGCTTAGTGCCGGGGAAGTCCTTACTCGACTCTTCTAAATAAGCATGACTTGAGTGTGGCCTACTCACTTGCCTCTAGGTGCTCATCATCGAGTTCACAATACGTATTCACGTTAATAAAGGTACGAATACTTTCATCAAGTATGAGATAGGATTTCACTGTTTCCCATAAATCAGGTAAAAATTGGATCACATCCAATACCTAAATTCCATCCAAAATTTGCTCGTCCGACATTTGCCTCATTGTATAATCAGCCCTTTTCTTCTGCATCCTCATATTAGGAGCCGAAGAGAGCAACCCAATGCTCTTATGGGGTGAGTCGAACCGACATGTCCCCAAGATATGATTCGTAAAACGAGATTAAGTCATTGTGCATGCTACTGATAAGGATTGCCCTAACTTGGTAATTCTTTTCTACCATGCACGATAGATCTCTTTATCTCGTATATTCTGAGGCGCGGTGCCCACCTTGGGGCCCATATTCTTGTGCCTCAAATTCCCTTTAGTTTTTGTCTCTCGAGAATAAACTAAATCTACTAATGTGAAATCTTGCAGATCACATCATTCAATTTACTCTCCTTACAAAAATTTAATACGACAGTTCTTAACGCATTAAGAGAGACATTTGATTTGAGTACAGACCCTGTATGAGTCAACGGATACCATATACCATATCCCAGAATCGTATCTTACCATTCGGACTTTGATTTGGCACACAAAAACCTACAAAATGTCATATTTATGGATATGAGACCCCCAAAAAATTGAAAAAATTCAATTTTAAGCGACCTGACGTGCCGCTCGGGGACCACACGTGCCGTCCGGGGCCTATACGCGCCGTTCGGGGCCTACACGCGCCGCCCGGGGAACACACGGTGCGCCGCGTGTCGGTGGTGTGCTCCACGCGCTGCCACGCGCCTCCACGTGCTAGCAGCAGCCTGGTGCACGCGCCAGACGCGCGGCGCACCTCACATGCGTCGCCACGCATCTGGCGCGGCTCGGCTCACGCGTGCCTAATCGCGGCGTGCGGCTAACGTGCCATCACGCGCTGAGCTGTGTTGAGCCGAGTTTGAGTCGGGTCAGACCGGGTCGGTCAACGGGTCAAGGTTGACCCGACTGTCTGGTCAACGGGTCGGGGTCTGACCCGATCAGGTCGGTGCAGGTCGGTCCGGGTCAAGGTCTGACCCGAACTGAGGGACTGACCTCTTCACATGCCTGTGTGGCGTGTGAAGTGAACGCGCTTGCTAGACGTGCCTTCGGGCGTGTAAGACTCATGCGTCCCCGGGTCTAGGCCTGTCTTCTTCGCCCGACGAGTCCTGTAACGGGTCGACCAGGTTGGCAGAAAACTCAATTCTGACTGCTTTTTCTCTCATTTTTCGACTGGAAAAATTAGTGGGCATCCTCCAAACATTATGCACTTGATTTTAGAAGGATTCAAGCCTAAAAATAGTGGAACTTAACCACCCCAATCGCGGCCCTCCGTGGCCATTCGGAAATCTCAGTTTCTGGCATCCAAAACTCACAATGAAAAACATGAAAATGTAGATCTAGATGCAAGGAACACACTTATGAGATTTTCATGCATGGATCCGCCCTCTAAAGCCATAGATCTAAGGTTTTCAAGTTCGTACGGTCTTAAACTTTGACCGGACTTTTCATGACCTAAACATGCTCAGAAAATTAAACAAAACATAGTTTTGTAATCCCTGAGCCATGGGTATTCCTACGGTGTTCTCGGATTCATGAAACTCCTCCGTGATTCGGACCCCAAAATTTTATATCCCCAAAAATAATTCTGAAAATCATTTAAATTAAATCTAACGATCGCTCTGATACCAATGTTAGATTTAATCGCACATGCGGAATCATAAAATAAATCGATTTGGAATTTTCAGGATAAATACCTCTATAGGGCGGTCTCCAGAATCAGCCGTGTCACGATGTCCCTCGAACGGATCACACGGTCGGATGGTGATCGCGCAATCCACGACGCCTCAAGCCTCATGTCCGGTGAATTGTTTGACAATGGGAGATTTTCTTACATGAAAATCTCCAACCCTCACGGTGTTTCTCTCTTTAGAGAATGTGCACTAACCTTAGCTTTCTTCCTCTCGGTTACTGTTCACTCGAGAATGGAGAGAAATGTCACCTCTTCACCTTTGGTATGTGTACTAGCCTTTTAGGCAAGTCATTATTAGGGAGTTAATTAGGAGGTTAGTGGGATAATTGGAGTTACCACATTATCCCTAAGGTACCAAAATGCCCCTCTTGGGTACACTAATCTACATCCACAAATTTAGTAAGGCCATACATTTTAAGTTTGAGATGAGCATGATTGGAGATTTGAATTATTTTTTAAGATTACAGATCAAGCAAACAGAAAAAAGAATAGTTATTAGCTAATCCAAATTCACCAAGGAGCTAATTAAGAAATATAGATTAGGAGAAGCTAAAGGAAATGCAATTCCTATGAGCACCACCATTAAGTTGGATAAGGATGAGAAAGGAAAACTTGTGGTTTCAAAGCTATATAGGAGTATGATAGGTTGACTACTATACTTAACTGCATCATGACTTGACCTCCTTTGAATATGTGCTTATGTGTTAAGTTTCAATCAAATCCTAAAAAGTATCATTTAGTACTAGTGAAAATAATTTTTAGATATTTGAAGGAAACATACAATTCTGAATTGTAGTATGATAGAAATTCATCTTTTTAGTTGCATGGTTACTCTGATACTAATTTTGACGGATATAAATTAGATAGAAAGAGCATAAGTGACACATGACAATATTTTGGGATATGTTAGTGTCTTGATCTTCTAAGAAATAGAACAATGTTGACACATCAACCACCAAAGCTGAATACATTGCAGCTGGTCAATGTTGTGTTTAGATACTTTGAATTAAGTATTGGTTATGCCCTCCAAATGTGAAAATACTAGTGCAATAAATCTAACCAAAAATCCATTCAACCACTCTAGGACAAAGCACATTGAAATTAGACATTACTTCATTAGGGATCATGCACTAAAAAATGATATCATTTTTTATTACATTGAAATTGAAAAAAAAATCTTGGACATATTTACAAAAATCCCAAGACAAAAATAGATTTTTAAATTTAAGTAAAGAACTAGGGATGATAAATTTTGAGGAATAGTCATTTCATGATTAATTTGACATGTCTGCATGATGATTTTTGCTTAGCTATGCATGAACTTGAAAATTTGAGAATGACAAGTCGGTTTCTTTAAAGTATAAGCCGACCTACCTTCAAATAGGTAACATAAATATTGAACTTGGAGATAAGAAAGTCGCCTTGTTTAAGTGCATGAGTTGACTTGCCTATATGACTCAATGTCCTCAAATTGCTCTTAGAACCTTAGGTTCCAAAACATCCTTTAAAATCTTCTTTTGGACTTACTCCCTACTCCAAGTCGACCTAATTTTAATGCCTAATGAATATAACATCATTTATGACTCAATGAGTCAACTTATAATTAACTTTGTAGGTTTAAAACATAAGTCTGAACTTAATGAGTCGACTTGCTCTAAAAGATGAGTCAACTTACTGTAGTTTAGAAACTGTAAATTTTAATACAGAATGTTTTACGAGTTGACTTGCAAAGGTCTTCAACTCAACTTGCTATAAACAGATCAATGAAACTATAAATACCTATCTAAACTCTAAGTCGACCCAACACCTTTCTAAAACACTTGAAACACTCTTAGATGAAGGTGAAATCTTTCTCTCCAATGGGCAAACACTTTTCTCTCATAAAAACCACAAATTTACTATCGATATGTTAAGATCCAAGAACCCTTCAAACTACAATCACTTTGACTTCCAGTGAAGAGAAAAATGAAAGTTATTCAAAGAAAACTTCATGTCTAGAACTATCAATCATTCTAGGCTTATCAATTGAGATTTCTTAGAAAGCATTAACTTCCCTTATGGTGACCATATTAGGAAAACTTGTTTTAATAGTCTCATTTACCCATTCTCTCTATCTTATGATAAATTAGTAAAGTTATTCTAAAACAATATAGGGTATTTCAAATAGAGTCAACAAGATAGGAATGAAAGTGACTAAAGGGGATGAATAGGTTGATTGGCACTTTTTGGTTTTTTTGGGAGCTTAAGAGATTGAAGGACAGAGAAGAAGAATCGACACAAATTTTATAGTGGTTCCACCTTTCTTATGTATGTCCACTCTCAGACTACATCTGGATTTTCTAATCCATGATTTTGGTACAAAATAGTATAACCAACTAGCTTAAACAAGTGTTGGTCAAACCTCACAAGTGTTTCACTCGAACACTCATCAGTAGCTTACACTAGCAAAGCTAACTTGTCTCAACAAAACAATTTAAGCCTTAACTAGTAAGACCCTTTCCTTTGGTCGATTACAAGGTAAGAAGTGAAAAGAAAAAACTAGATTACAAGCTTGAACCTTAAAGTTTTGATGTAACCTTTATAGCTCAAACAAATACAACACAAAAAATTAAAAGTGTAGAAGAATTTTAATACACTTGAGAGCAATGTATGTTTTAAAAAAGGGTTGTTGATCTTCACCTTTAGTGTTGTATTTATAGCCTTTGATGAGTAGATAGTTATTGTGGATCATTCAACACACAAATGTTGCTATTGAAATGGTTGGGAGTTCTTTTATTGTTCGAATAGCCTTTCCGAATAACTAGTGGGTACACATAGCAACTCGACTTCCTCTTCTCATGAGTCAACTGATATTTGAATTTTACTTTGTTTTTGGTTTGGGGGAGTCAATTGCCTTCATGTGATGAGTCGAATTGTTCTTGAGTTTGTTTTTATTCATGTGCTTGAATCTTCATGTAAATCAACTTACTCATCTTCTAATGTCGACTTATGCCTTTCTATACTTAAGCTTTTTCTGTAGTGTCATGTGCAAGTCGACTTGCGATCATCCTCAAGTCGACTTGTTTCGTGCTCTACTTAAATGTCAACTTGTTTCGTGCTCTACTTAAATGTTTGTCCTGTGGATCTTGTGCATGTCAACTTACATTCTTTCTTGTGTTGACTTAGGCTTGATGATATTTTGAGAATTTTGCTCCATACTTTGTACGAGTTAACTTGGGCTTCTTGATGATTTGACTTTGCGTCTATTGCTGCTTAAGTGTATATGCATTGTGCTATATGTAGGTCAGCTTACTAATTATGGTATGTCAACTTATTTCAACTTGACTTAGTCTATATGTCATTTAGCATGGTGCAAGTTGGTTTGCTCATGCATGATGACTAGTGGAGTATATTGTGAGGTGCAAGTCTCATGCAAGTCGAGTTGGTTATGTTGAGAGTCGACTTGTCCTAGTGTCTCTTGAAACTATTCTATGATTTGGTTATTGTGTGTTGACTTACTAGCTTTGATGTGTTTACTTAAACTTTAGTCTAGTGAAAAAATTTTGAGTATAGAATACGCGAGTCAACTTGGGGTGTAATATGAGTTGACTAGTGCGATATCAATAATTTTATACATTTGAATTATATTATTTTAACCCTTAGTTATGAATTTTAGAACTGTTTTAAATCTTATTCTATGACATTATACAAACTAAATTCGTGGATAATGATTTAGGAAATATTGGGTTTATTTTCTAAAATTTAGACTGTACAAATAGCTATTAGTATTTAAGGCATATCTTTTTACTTGGATATCTAGTTGAGGTGATTCTTGTTGAGTTGGAAACTAAGCTTCAAGGCCTACAAATCTAGTAAAGAGTCCAGAGTTTAATTCAAGCAGGAGCTTATCCGAAAATTGCTATGAAGTTGCTACTTTAGTGTTGAAAAGTCAATGCCTTGCTGAGAAAGGAAACTTGAGCATATTAAGGAGAGATTTTGGAATTAGTTTCTAATTAATTCAGAACTCTCGAAATTAAAGGAAGAGAAAGTTTCCAAGTTTTGACAAAGCAAGAGATCCTTATCACACAACAACGGCAAGTTTCCAAATCAAAGACAAACAACAAGTTTCCAAAAACGTCATGAATACTATTTCTTTTAGGGTTTTAGTCCTATAAATATAGTATTTCCTAGGGCATTAGATAACATTCCTCTCCCAGATTTCCTCCAACATGTTTTAGGGTTTTATTTTTTTATTTTTCTTGAGTATGTTTAGCAATTTTTTTTTTTTTTGTTTCTAGAACTAGATAGATTCTATTTTTTAATTAATCGTATGGTCTGAATTTATTTCTTTCCCTTAAAATTTATTGGTATTATTATTGTAGGATTAGATTTAATTGTTGATCTTAATGTTCCAAAATGCTTAACCATGTGTTTTGTTTGATTTAAGATTGAATACATACATAACCAATATAACTGTTGGAGATTAATCTAATACAATAACATCTATATGAAATTATGAGATCGACCGAAGAAGATTAATTTCATATGTGGGGATTTAAAGAAAACCCCTAGAATACGTTGTAACACCGATACTCGGTATACTATATATTGTACTCCTCATTATTTTGTATATAACATATTTTCATTTTCATATAGAGAAAAGTCACTTAGAACTTTTTCCGATTTAAAATGCTCTTGAAAATTTTTGGCGAGATTGCCGAAAACTAAAATTTTTTCCTCTGCTCCATTTTAAAATCTACGCGTGCAATTTCGACCCTGATCAAATTTCACATACTAAAGCAACTTAAAAGGTTAAGCAAACTTGAATTTGGGCAATTCTCAATCGTTTGTGAATAAACGCCTGATACTCAATCGCCAGAGGTGAAAATTTATTTTTACTGAGCCAAATTTAATTCTACCCGTGCAAAACTGCTAAAATTTTGCCAGGAAACCTAAATTTGGCTAAATTAACATTTTATCAAGTTAAAACGAAATTTTAGAAAATTTTCTGAAATTCGCACAGAATAAAGGGAAATTTACCCTACCGTGCCAAAATAAAAACCACACGTGCAAATTTGACGCCGTGAGATATATACTTGCTAAATTCACTTTAAAAGTGAAGGTTCAAGGAGTAAAAGTGAAATTTAAGCTATAGCACAAAAACGCTCGATACTAAAAAAATTTCGCCGAGAAACCCTAATTTTTGGCAGGATTGAAATTTGTCCGAGCAAACAGTCACGTTTCCACCCAAAACCTATAATTTTGAAATCTATATGTAAAACGGAGTTAGTAGTGTGATTTCACGCTTTTTGAGGTCGAGATCAAATTTTGACCGATTGAGAATTTTGTTCACTCCGAGAGACGTTTGGCCTATCAAACGATCTCAGATCTATGCGAGACCAACTCCATTTGATTCAGTGTAAAAACTAAACCAAATGGGTAAATTTAAATTTCTCAAATTTTGGGTCGAATATTGACCCCGCCATGCGTGACGCGAAAATCAAGATAAAAATTTTCATGGATATCTAAGAAGGACCTTTTATGTAATTTAGAAAAATGGGTTGGAGACAATTAATGACCATGGGAAGTGTGCCAATGAGGTGGAAGGCTAGAATTCATTTGAAAAGTCAAAAGAACAATGAGAGCCTTAGATTGGAATTGGTAGTTGGACATTAAATGCTCAGTTGGTGTAGTTTAACCCTACTTACACCTAGAGGAAACCATAGTTAATCCATTGTAAACAAAAGCTAAAAGAATTTTCTCTTCATTCTTCAAAAGAAACGTGAAGCTCTAAAGAAGCAAGAACTCATCTTCTTCCTCCTCCAAGTTGTGGATTGCCAAGGTGAAATCTCTACATCTTCCTACACACTACCCAATTTCTTTTACATAGATCATTTCTATACATCCTAAACCCCAACATATCTAAAAATCAAGGCCAACGGAGAGGGATTTCTTGGTGAAGGACAAAGGGACAGCCAAGAGTTCAAGAGGAGAGATCCAAGTTTTGCTTTAAGCCCAGCTGTCCATCTTCAGGTATGAGACCGTCCATACTCCATAGTATAACATATCTTAATTTGGGGGTCAAAATGAGGAGATTTGCTTAGGAAACTAGGGTTGGTCGAAATTTGAAGTCAATGAGGAAACCAGAAATTCTGAAATCTGAACATTTTGAACTGGTTGTTGTGTTTTAGCTATAACATTTTCTGCACAAAGACAAATTTAGTGACAATTTTACACATGAAACTAGACATCCAGGACTTTAAAATGAGATAAGAATCGTTGCATTCTAGGTAGAGGTGGATTTTATAAGATTTTTCAAAATTAGGTGTTCTGCACTAATTCCTTGTTTAGTTCAGCATTTTGCCTTGATTTCGGTAGCAATACTAACCTAAGTTTTCAAGCCCCTTCCTGATAGATTCAAATCTTGTGCTAGTTGAACAAATTGTCGACCTATGTCTTAGCTTTCTAACGAAGTACGGATCACTACAATCCGACACTTGTGTCAAAAGTTACAGCCATTGTTCTGAAACTCATCAGAGGTTCCTCCATTTTCCAACACTAAAAACAGTAGTATTGCACGACCCCTATCCAGCCCTTGTTTGCGAAACCTCAAAGATGAAAAGTTGTAGATCTGCCTCTTATCCACTTACTATGAAAAGGGCAATCAATTTTCCAGAGGGAATCAAGAGTTATACAAAATCTCCCAAAACTGTGCAGAAAAGATTCTGCTTCTTAGCCAAAACTGAACAGAGATTTTGGTGGTCAATTTCAGACCCCTTCTAGGCATAATTGGAAGAAACCCAAAACATGAGAAATGTAAGGTTATATGTCTTCTAGGTACTATAAAAAGTTCAGGTAATTTGGAGTTGTGTCTTAAAGGTTGTGATGGTTGTGCTAAAAATTAGATAGAACAGACTTCTAAAATGTAATGTGGGAAAAATGGTGCTATTTTAGGGACCTTCACTAGAAATTTGAGAAAGTACCCAACTAAGAAGTTGTAGTCTTGTGTCCTAACTCCAACATATTCAACATTCAGAGTCTTTGCATGAATAGATTGTGATATATGGGAAATTTGCTAAAATAGGATAGAATAGAAAGTAAGAGTTGGATTGGTTTGAAAATTTGGACTTTGAGAAAGATTTTGGAGATACGTTCAATACGAAAAGTGAGTTTTTATGTGAGCCAACCACAGAAATTGGAATTTCTAAATTCTGACCCCGGTTGAGGAACTGTGGTTAATTCCCTAAAATGATGCAAGCATACTGTGAGTTTTTATGTGAGCCAACCATAGAAATTGGAATTTTCATAAAAATATTTCGTGTCTCGAGTGGCATACCCTCCCACATACTGTGAGTGGAATTTATTATATTATGTGTCCGATATACAATATCATATTTTAAAATATTTTCTGATACAAACATGATTTAATGAATATGTGATGTGAAATTGTGAATGAATTACGAAATATTTTTTTTGTGAATTCATGGAGTGTCCACAAATATGTTTTACGTGATTATATATGTATCAAAACGAGTTCTAAAATGTGAAACTATGCCATTGCATTTGATTTATACATGTTTTATGAAATCATCCTTATGGAAATGATTGACATTGCTTGAGAAATGTGGCATGACACGTGATTGATTTGATGATTATATTATAAATGGGCCGAGTGCCCTGGCATGTGATGAATGATAACTTTGTGATCGGTAAATCCTATTTCGTAGCTACGAAAGATGCATGTGTAGGGTGATCCATATTTGCACCCGATACGTTTCTACGGAAGGTATCCCACATGACATCAGAAAATGGTAAATGTATTGTGATTCAACAAGGTAATAATCAGGTTGAACCCATAAGGGGGAGGGCTATAGTGCACCATAGTCTAGCACTTGATGAGGTCCGTCGCCAACGTTCGGGTAGAGAGCTTTTCTAACCTATTGTATACAAAACCCCCGATGCGCCTATCATTGGTCGCAGTCGACCTTTGCCAGGACTAATTTTGGCATGCTCTATTCTTGCATGATTTGATTACATGGATGCATATATGTTTGACATGTATGTGAAAAGAATGATTTATGATAAATTGAGTATTATACATGATTTCTTACAATATATGGAATTATTGAGAGATTTGACACTTCATTTTCACCGACTCATTAAACACATGATATATACCCTCTAACTCACTGGGTATCTTCCTTGATACTCACCCTTCATTTCTTGTTGCGACAGAGATAGCTCTAGTGCGATGCATTAAGACTTATCAGCGCACGAAACTTTTGGTTGGAGATCGAGGCTATTGATTTGGCACTCAATATGATCCTAGGAATGATTTGCCAATGAAATTGTATAATTGTTTATTGGGCTTGTAGATAGTTCATTGTGTATACAAAGAGATGACTGTATGAAAATTTATGTGCATCTTATTGAAAGCCTAAATTCTATTCTATTACATTGAGGTATGAAATGTTTTATTGTGTACATTTACTTTGGAAAACGTGTCATGTTCTAAAAGTGTCATTTAGGTTCATTCGATGCCATCTCTAAATCATAGGAGGGGTAACTGGCGACAATTCATGCCTTTGATGGGGGCATGACAGTAGAGGTCTGTGGTTAAGACTGATAGTATTTCATGATAGTCTTACATTGTCCTGGTTTATACGGGGTGGATTGATTGGTATTATATCAATGTGATTGATTTGTTGAGAGGCCGTATTGGCCCATTTATTTAAGTGGTTGGATGATCATTTGATATACAGGTTGATCGGTATATGCGAGACCTCCAAAATATGGGGAGATATAGAATATAGTCGGCATTCAAGGCAATAGGCGGCTGCTCACGATCCTGGTTTGGGGCATGATAGTTCTATTGGTATCAGAGCCTCTAGGTTGAGAGCTGTATGTCTATGTAAGATGTTTTCCAAGTATAAATGTATTTAAAGTTCTTAATGTATGAGAGTTTCATACAGTCATATATATCCCTGCATATGGTCTTAGGAATTAAGTTCATCCATTTTAGGGGGTTAGTTAGTTTGTAACTAACCCTAATTCTTGAAACATAACTCATGGAGAATTCTTTTTGCAGAATTATGCCACGTTGATGCGGTAGATCAGTGGGACGTTGAGCTAGACTCGCGCCACCTGAGACTCCTCTAGCACCTGATACTTTGAGGGAGTCTGAGACCCTTAGAGTACCTGAGGATGCTTCCTCATCACGGGTGCCTATAGCGGCACCACCCCATCCAACGACTACGACAGGGATTCCACCACCACCACTAGAGACTTTGAGGCAGTGGCAAGAGTGGTATAGTCAGTATGGTATGAAGATGCCACCACCACCTCCTACTACAGCCGCACCTACACCCTCGGCAGCACCTATCCCAGCGACATCGGAGCCCCCACCGATGGCCGAGCCCTTAGCAGTTTCAGGTCTGAGTGGGACCACTTCTATGACTCTGAGGCAAGTTCACAAGTTAACACAGTTAGTGAAGGAGGCACGTCAGCTCAGTTGTGTAGATTTTTAAAGATCCGGTGATGCTGCAGCAATAAAGCATTAGATCAACTGGATTCGCAAGATTCTCACAGATCTGGGGTTGAGTGAGAACCTTAGACTCAGTATTGCCGAGAGGTTATTGGAATGAGATGCTCTCACTTGGTGGGAGACTATATGAGATGAGGTTACAGGGCCTTTATAGTGGGAGGATTTTCTACGAGAGTTTGACCGTAGATACTTCTCGGATTTTCAGTAGGACTGTTTGAGAGCTGAGTTCCTACATTAGAGATAGGGGACTAGATCTATTGCTGAGTATGAAGCAGAGCTCAGGAGGATAGCTGCCTAAGTCCCCGACATAGTTACACCATAGCAGCTGAGGTTCAAGTTTGAGGACGGCCTTAGTTTGAGTATTCGACGCTGCATGATTGTGACCCCGAATTTTACCCTCTCAGAGGTGATTAGTTCAGCTCATCGTACAAAGGAGATAATCCATGCTGAGGCCAGGCAGAGAGAGGGTAAGGAGTAGAAAAGGAAGATGACTGGGTCACATTCCGGGCAGACCTCTAGGAGAGGCAGAGGTTTTGGCACGTTTAGTAGTACTTCTGGGTTTAGACTACAGAGTTCGGGGCAGGCACCTCGTCACCAGGGGTTCAGACCACCCGACCCCAGTGCTTCTACACAGTATATGGCGCAGCGACTGACTCCTTGCCGCAAATGTAGCCATTTCCATTCCGGACCTTGCAAAGGCTCGATTACTTGCTTCTAGTATGGGAAGCCAGGTCATATCAAGAGTGCGTCCCCTGACCTGGGTTTTAGAGGTCAGGCATCATAGAGCCATACTAGTGCACCATGCATGGGATAGTAGGGAGTACCTGCTCATTCAGCATATACAGCTCCACGGATGACCACCGGGAGCAATACCGTACAGACTTAGTAGCGTCAGCAACCTAGAGCTCAGCCTCGCGTGTATGCGATGACTCAGGAGGACGCTCAGGCGAACCTTGATGTAGTTACAGGTAACTATCCCACAAATCCAGCAGTATAGGATCTATATTGTATTGTTTTTTCTTTTGATATCATGTATGTCATGATACTCGTGTACAGTCATAACATGTTAAAGCCTTAGAGGCTTGACTACCTTGATGTACATATATGTTTTGATATATGTATATTCAGTTTTCTCAGATTCTAAATTCTGTTTAACTCTTCTTGACATTAGGTACCATGCATATATTTGGTGCTGACGCCTGTGTTCTCATAGACACAGGGTCAAACTACTCATATGTAAACGATTCCTTCGCTAGGCACTCTGATAGGCCTATCTCTCCACTTGATGAGGAGATATTGGTTATCACTCCTCTTGGTGAGCAGATTTTTCAGAATTCAGTATATCGGGCTGCGAGGTCAGGATAGAGGATACTGTGTTAGAGGCAGACTTGATTCCTCTCAGTATGACTGACTTTGATGTCATCCTATGGATGGACTAGTTGAGTACACACTGGGTTTCAGTTGATTGCTTTACGAAGCAAGTTGAGTTCAGGAGACCCGAGCAGCCACCATTGGTTTTTACGGGAGATAGGCAGGTATTACCTTGCTGTATTATTTCTGTTATGGAGGCTAGACGTTTGGTGCGCTGTGGATGTATGACATATCTGGCACATGTTATTGATACCACCATATAGGGCCCGCAGCTTGAGGAGGTCCCGGTGGTACAAATGTTTCCGAACGTATTTCCCAAGGTTCTACTTAGATTACCACCAATCCAGGAGTTTGATTTTGAGATTGATGTAGTTCCAGGGACTGCTCCGATTTTTATGGCACCATATAGGATGGCACCAGTTGAGCTCAAGGAGCTAAAGGTTCAGCTGTGAGAACTATTGGACCAGGGATTTATCCGTCCTAACACGTCACCGTGGAGTGCACCGGTGTTATTTGTGAAAAAGAAGGACGACACATTTCGGTTATGTGTGGATTATAAACTGCTAAACAAAGTTACCATTAAGAATTTGTACCCACTACCTTGTATTGATGATCTCTTTGATCAGTTACAGAGTGCCAAAGTATTCTCGAAGATAGATCTCCGGTCGAGTTACCATCAGCTGCGGATTAGGGCCTAGTATGTGCCTAAGATGGCTTTCGACACCCGATACAGACATTATGAATTTTTAGTCATGCCATTTGGGCTGACTAATGCCCCTGCCGCATTTGTGGACCTTATGAACTGAGTTTTCCATGATTATTTGGACCGGTTCATTATTGTTTTTATTGATGACATCTTAGTTTACTCGCGGAGTGATGATGAGCATGCTCAGCACCTTAGGATGACTCTACAGACTCTTTGTAAGAGATAACTTTATGCCAAGTTCACCAAGTGTGAATTTTGGCTGCGGCAGATTGGTTTTCTTGGCCACATATTTTCTACAGAGGGTATCTTTGTTTATCCGTAGAAAGTTGAGGCTATATTAAGATGGGAGCAGCCACAGACATTGACAGAAATTAGGAGTTTTGTTGGTTTAGCTGGGTATTACCACAAATTTGTAAAAGGATTTTCCTGAATTGCTGCTCCGTTATCTAGATTGATGGGAAAGGACATCAGATTTATATGGAATGACCGTTGTGAGGCGAGCTTTCAGGAGCTCAAATAGCGGTTGACGTCCGTTTCAATTCTATCTTTTCCCATGAGTAGTTAAGAGTATGTGGTGTACATTGATGCCAGCAAGCAGGAATTGGGCTGTGTATTGATGCAAGATTGTAGAGTTATCGCTTATGCTTCGCGATAGCTAAAGAAGCATGAGGTGAACTATCCTACACACAATTTGGTGTTGGCGCCCATAGTCTTTGCAATAAAAATATGGCGCTACTATCTATATGGGGTCACATGCAGGATGTTTATAGATCACAAGAGTTTGAAGTATCTGTTCACTCAGAGGGAACTGAATTTGAGGTAGTAGAGATGGTTAGAGCTGCTAAAAGATTATAACCTCATCATTGACTATCATCCGGGCAAGGCTAATGTAGTGGCCGATGCCTTGAGCCGGAAGTTGTCTTCTTCTTCTTCTTAGATTACTGAGAGTACTTATCTCTCGCGTTTATTAGGACTCCGAGCTTTGGAAGTCATGTTGGCTAGTGATGATCAGGGAGCTATACTAGCCAGATTTGAGATTCGGCCGAGTTTGCTTGATTGTATCAGGGAGCTTCAGCAGAGTGATGAAGAGTTTTGAGGTATTTATGAGAAAGCCAACAGAGGTGATATTGATGACTTCAAAGTCCGTAGAGATGGACTGTTGGTTTTCCGAGATTGGGTATGTGTACCTGCAGATAGTGATCTCCGCAGGGCTATTCTTGAGGAGGCCCATTCATTTGCCTATGCTTTACATCTCAGGAGATTTTAGAGTTTATTGCTCATTGCCTTGTATGTCAGTAGGTAAAGGCCGAGCACCAACGTCTAGCTGACACTTTACAGCCCCTTCCTATTCTTGAGTGGAAATGTGAGCACATCACGATGGATTTCATAGTGGGGTTGCCACGGATTTCGGTACAGTATGATGCCATTTGGGTGATAGTTGACCGACTTACTAAGTCCGTACATTTCATCCCGATCAGGGGTGATTACTCGCTTGAGGCATTGGCACACCTCTATATTGATATGATTGTAAAACTTCATGGGGTTCCAGTGTCACTAGTATCAGATCGAGAACCCAAATTTACTTCTCATTTTTTGCCAGTCTGCAGGAGGCCTTGGGTATTAGACTGAACTTTAACACAATGTATCACTTCAGATAGATGGTCAGTCAGAGAGGACCATTCAAACTTTAGAGGACATGCTCAGTGCATATGTTATGGATTTTCGGGGGAGTTGGGATAGGCATCTTCTGTTAGTGGAGTTTGTCTATAATAATAGCTATCAGACGAATATTGACATGCCACCTTACGAGGCATTATATGAGAGGAAGTGTCGTACCCCATTGTGCTGGGATGAGATTGGTGAGTGGCGACTTACCAATGTTGAGCTGGTAGAGGAGACAAAGGAGAAAGTGAGGATTATCTGTACGCGGATGAAAGCCGTCCAGGATAGATCGAAATCCGATGCAGATCATAGGCGGCGACCTCTAGAGTTCACTATGGGAGTCATGGTATTCTTAAAGATATCTCCCTTGAAGGAAGTCATTCAATTTAGGCAACGGGGGAAGTTGAGCTCCAGGTATATTGGGTCCTTCCGTATCCTTGAGAAAGTCAGAAGTATGGCGTATAAATTGGAGCTGCTAGCAGACCTATCACGTATTCATGATGTATTCTATGTCTCGGTGCTTAGGAGATATTAGCCAGATCCCTCACACATCTTAGAGGCTTCGCTAGTTGAGCTTCGAGAGGATTTGAGCTTACCTGTTCAGCTCGTGGTTATTATGGATCGACAGGTCAGAAAACTACGGAGCAAAGAGGTTCCTCTTGTTAGGGTTTTGTGGAGGAGAGACCAGGTCGAGGAGGAGACCTGGGAGCCCGAAGAGGCTATGAGGAGACAGTACCCCCACTTGTTTACTACATAGTTTTCTTTTAGTTTTGAGAACAAAACTTGTTGTTAGGTAGTTAGGAAATGTAGCACCAATACTCGATGCACTGTATATTATACTCCTCATTATTTTGTATATAATATATTTTCATTTTCATATAGAGAAAAGTTACTCAGAACTTTTTCTAATTTAAAATGCTCTTGAAAATTTTTGGCGACATTACCGAAAGCTAAAATTTTTCTCTCCAAGTCATTTTAAATCTACGCATGAAATTTTGACCCCGATGAAATTTCACATGCTAAATCAACTTAAAAGGTTAAGGAAACGTAAATTCGGGCAATTCTCAATTGTTTATGAAAAAACACCTGATGCTCACTCCCCGGAGGTGAAAATTTGTCTTCACCGAGCCAAATTTAATTATACCCATGCAAAACTGCTAAAATTCTGCCAGGAAAACTAAATTTAGCTAAATTAACATTTTATTAAGTTAAAATGAAATTTTGGAAAATTTGCCGAAATTCGTACGGAATGAAGGGAAATTTACCCTACCGTACCAAAATGAAAACCACACGTGAAAATTTGACGCCGTGAGATATATACTTGCTAAATTCACTTTAAAAGTGAAGGATCAAAGAGTGAAAGTGAAATTTAAGCAGTAGTACAAAAACGTTCGGTGCTCTACGCCCGAGAAACCCTAATTTTTAATAGAATTGAAATTTGTCCGAGCAAACTGTCCTGTTTCTATCCAAGACCTATATTTTTGAAATCTATGGGTAAAACGGAGTCCATAGTGTGATTTCATGTATTTCAATATCGAGGTCAAATTTTGATCGATCGAGAATTTCGTTCACTCCAAGAGACGTTTGGGCTATCAAACGTCCTCAGATTTATGCAAGACCAACTCTATTTGACTCAGTGCAAAAAATAAATCAAATAGATAAATTTAAATTTCTCGGATTTCAGGTCGAATATTGACCACACCGTGCGTGACACAAAAATTGAGGTAGGAATTTTCATGGAAATCTAAGAAGGACATTTTATGTAATTTAGAAAAATGGGTTGGAGACAATTAATGACCATGGGAAGTGTGCCAATTGGGTGGAAGGCTAGGATTCATTTGAAAAGTCAAAGGAATAATGAGATCCTTAGATTGGAATTAGTAGTTGGATATTAAATGTTCCTTGGTGGCGTTTAACCCTAGTTACACCTAGAGGAAACCATGGTTAATCAATTGTAAACAAAAGCTAAAAGATTTTTCTCTTCATTCTTCAAAAGGAACGTAAAGCTCTAAAGAAGCGAGAACTCATCTTCTTCCTCCTCCAAGCTATGGACTACCAAGGTGACATCTCCACATCTTCCTATACACTACCCAATTTCTTTTACATAGATCATTTCTATACATCCTAAACCCTAACATATCCAAAAATCAACGCCAATGGAGAAGGATTTCTTGGTGAAGAACAAAGGGACAACCAAGAGTTCAAGAGGAGAGATCCAAGTTTTGCTTCAAGCCCAGCTGTCTATCTTCAGATATGAGACTCTCCAGACTCCATAGTATAGCACATCTTAATTTTGGGTCAAAATGAGGAGGTTTGCTTAGGAAACTAGGGTTGGCCGAAATTTGAAGTCAAGAAGGAAACCGGAAATTCTGAAATCTGAACATTCTAAACTGGTTGTAGTTTTTTAGCTATTGCATTTTCTATACAAGGACAAATTTAGTGAAAGTTTTACACATGAAACTAGACATTCATAGCTCTAAAATAAGAAACGTTGCATTCTAAGTAGAGATGGATTTTATATGATTTTTCAAAGTTTGGTGTTTTGCACTAATTCCCTGTTCAGTCCTACATTTTGCCCTAATTTCGGTAGCAACACTATCATAAGTTTTCAAGCCCCTTTTAGATAGATTCAAATCTTGAGCTATTGAAATTGTAGTCCCATGTCTTAGCTTTCCAACGAGGTAAGGATCACCTCAATCCAACCTCTGTGTCAAATGTTACAGCTATTCTTCTGAAACTCATCAGAGGGTCCTCCATTTTCTAACACTAAAAACAGTAGCATTGCACGACCCCCTTCTAGCCTTTGTTTGCAAAACTACAAAGACAAAAAGTTGTAGATCTCCCTCTTATCCACATATTGTGAAACTGGCAGCCAATTTGCCAGAGGAAATCAAGTGTTATTACAAAATCTCTGAAAACTGTGCAGAAACGATTCTACTTCTCAACCAAAACTGAACAGAGATTTTGGTGATCAATTTCAGACCCCTTCTAGGCATAATTGGAAGAAACCCAAAACATGAGAAATATAAGGTTATGTGTATTCTAGGTACTGTAAAAAGTTCAGGTAATTTGAAGTTATGTGTTAAAAGTTGTAATGGTTGTACTAAAAAATGGTCAGAATAAACTTCTAAAATATAATGTGGTAAAAATGGTGCTAGTTCAGGGACTAGCACTAGGAATCTGAGAAAGTGCCCAACTAAGACGTTGTAGCCTTGTGTCCTACCTCTAATATAGTAAAATATCAGAGTCTTTGCATTAATAGATTGTGAGATATGAGAAATTTGTTAAAACATGATAGAATAGAAAGTGAGAGTTGGATTGGTTTGAAAATGTGGACTTTAAGAAATCTTCCATCGAGATTTTGGAGATATGTTCAACACGAAAAGTGTGAGTTTTTATGTGAGCCAACCATAGAAATTGGAATTTCCCAATTACGACCCCGGTTGAGGAATTTGTGGTCAATTCCTTAAAATAGCGTAAGAAAAGAACTTAAAAAACCTAGATTTGTCTATAACTAGGGTTGCATCGCATTTACATTATTATAAACGCATCATATGATCTCTTAAGTGACTCATATTCTATATTATTTTTATAAAGACTCGTTGGTGATATTGAGGAGAGTATATTTTTGTGTGTGCACGAGATTCATGCCGGGATTGGCATTCCCTCCCGTATACTATGAATGACATTTATTATATTATGTGTCTGATGTACAATATCATGTTTTAAAATGTTTTTTAATACAAGTATGATTTAATGAATATGTGATGTGAAATTGTGAATGAATTATGAAATGTTTTTTTTTTTGTGAATTCATGGAGTGTCCACAAATATGTTTTACGTGATTATATATGCATCCAAACGAGTTCTAAAATGTGAAACCGTCCCATTGCATTTGATTTATACATGTTTTATGAAATCATCATTGTGGAAATGATTGACATTGCTTGAGAGATGTGGCATGGCACATGATTGATTTGATGATTATATTATATATGGGCCGAGGGCCCTGGCATGTGATAAAGATAATTTGTGATGGGTAAATCCCATGCCGTAACTACGAAGGATGCATGTGTAGGGTAATCCATATTTGCACCCGATAGGCTTCTACGGAAGGTATCCCACATGACATCAAAAAATAGTAAATGTATTGTGATTCGACACGGTACTAGTCAGGTTGAACCCATAAGGGGGAGGGCTATGGTGTGCCATAGTCTAGTACCTGATGAGCTCCGTCGCCAACGTCGCTTTTCTAACCTATTGCATACAAAACCCCCGATGCGTCTGTCATTGGTCGCGATCGACCTTTGCTAGGACTGATTTTGGCATACTCTATTCTTGCATGATTTGATGACATAGATGCATATATATTTGAAATGTGTGTGAAAAGAATGATTTATGATAAATTGAGCATTATACATGATTTCTTACAATATATGGAATTATTGAGAATTTTGACACTTCATTTTCACCGACTCATTGAACAAATGATATATACCCTCTCACTCACTAGATATCTTCCTTGATACTTACCCCTCATTTCATGTTATGTACAAAGATAGCTATAGTGGGATGCGTTGAGATTTATCAACGCACAAGGCTTTTAGTTGGAGATCGAGGCCGTTGATTTGGTATTTAATATGATATTGGGAATGATTTGCCAATGAAATTGTATAATTGTTTATTGGGGTTGTAGATAGACCATTGTGCATAAAAAGGAATGACTACATGAAAATTTATATGCATCTTATTGAAACTCTAAATTCTATTCTAGTGCATTGAGGCATGAAATGTACTATTGTGTACATTTATTTTGGAAAATGTGTCATATTCTAGAAGTATCCTTTAGATTCGTTCAGTGCCATGTCTAAATCACAGGAGTGGTAACTAGCGACTGTTCATGCTTTCGATGGGGGCATGGCAGTAGAGGTCTGTGGCTAAGACTGATAGTATTTCATGATAGTTTTACGTTGTCCTGCTTTGTACGGGGTGGATTGATTGGTATTATATCAATGTGATTGATTTACTGTGAGGCTGTGTTGGCCCATTTATTTAAGTGGTTGGATGATCATTTGATATACAGGTTGATTGGTATATGCGAGACCTCCAAAATATGGGAAGATTTTGTCCGATTTTTTTTTATAGAATATAGTCGGCATCTAGGACAATAGGCGGCTGCTCACAATCCCAGTTCGGGGCGTGACAACAGTTTTGCTATAAAACTTAATGCAATTTGATTTAATCAAAATTGTATGATCATTAGGTTTTAATTAGTCGAATTAGAGTTTCATTGCATGACCATTGAGTGAATCTAACATTGAAAAAATATGTCATCATCAATAGTAATTCTTTAGTTCATAAATTTAATGAATTTGAAAAGATATCACCAAGTGAAAGATTAAGACAGATAAAGTTGACATCCTAGAGTTTTTTATCCATTGATTTAATTCTTCAATATTTTCATAATTTTTAATATTCACATAATTGTGATTTGATTTGTCTAACTTAAACAGTATAGTTCATAGCTGGTAATACAAGATATTCTCATAGGAATGACACTTACTCGCACTACACATAACACTAAACTAGGGTATTTTTGTCTGAAATCATGATATCAAAATCGCATATCAAGTTTTTCATGCCATTGTCGGGGATATCTTTACTTATCAATCAGAATAATTTTATTTGAAATTGGATTTTTTCTTTTTTGTTTTATTTTCTTTCTTTCTCATATTAGATAGATATAGAGTCATTGTTTTAGGGCTTTTGGAATCTGTATGGAATTTTGCGGTTAAAATTGTTATTGGTGAAAAAGATTTTTGTTTCAGGGTTAAGCGATCACTTGTTTCAAAGCATTTCAGTGTGCTGAGCAAAATCCATCATTTTGCTACAGGCACCACCCTCTTTCGGCCAAATTTCATCGTTTTCATAAGTTTTTATATTTTTTTGATTTTTTTGTGATTTAGATAGTTTTTCGGTTGATTGTTTAGGTGTCTTTTGTACATTCATTTGCATATTTTTGTGATTTCTACTTTAATATAGGTAATCTAAATTCATTTGAGTAGTTTTTGAAATTTATTTTAGAGATCCAATTTTGTGTTATTTTGTGTTAGTATAGCGTATATGTTGAGATTGAAGAGTATTGACCAAGTTGAATTTGATCCTGAGATAGAAAAATTCTAAAAACCATTCGAAAATAAGTTAAGGAAGTCAAGGAGCATGAAGAAACAATGCCACTGGATAATAGAGCAATAAGAGAGTTTTTGATACCCAGATTTCAAGATATATAGATTAATATTGTACGGCTTGTAGTGAAAATGAATAACTTTGAACTAAAACCTAGTCTTATTAGCATGGTGTATGAAGATCAATTTGGCAAAGAGACTCTTGAAGATCGAAATAGTCATTTGAAAAACTTTCTGGAGATCCGCGATATGATCAAATAGGACAAAGTCAACTCTGATGCAATAAAGTTATGATTGTCTCCTTTCTCTCTTAGGGAAATGACAAAGGTATGATTTATTTCCTTCCCTAGTAATCATTTCACAAATTGAGAAAATTTTTCTCAAGTATTCCTGACTAAATATTTTTCACCTGATAAGACAACTAAACTACATGATGATGAATCTTTGTATAATGCTTGGGAGCATTTTAAGGATCCGATTAGGAGATGCCAACATCATGGTATACATGATTTGTTAATCTTGCAAATCTTTTATGGTGCTTTCTTACATTCGGTTAAAACTACCATTGATGCATCGGCAGGGGGTGCTTTCATGAGCAAATAATATATAATGAAGCATATGCATTACTTAATGATATGGATTTTAATCAATATGATTAGTCTAATGAATGTGAATTTCTTAGATAAAGAGCTACCATGTATGAGATCGATTGTTTTACCATGCTTAATGCAAAAATCAATTCTTCGATTAATGCAATGAAAACTAATTAATTTAATGTTGTAACTAATTAGGTTTATTCTTGTAAATCATGTGGAGATTCTACTCATGCGATTTCTAAGTGTCCAAAAGTACAGCAAGCAAACTATATCTCTAAGTTTGAAAGGCCACAAAACAATTCTTACTCCAATACATACAATCTTGGGTAGAGGAACCATCCTAACTTTTCATGGAGTCAAGGAGCACTACAGAGGGTGAATCCACCAGACTTTAATTCAGGGAATCCATAATCAAGTGAGAACAAAGCTCATGGGAGGTTGTGATTGAACATTTCGCAATAGTGACCAATGAAAGATTTGAATGTTTGACAACATCAACTAATGAAAAGTTTGAGAGGCTTGAAAATAAAATTGATCAATTAACTCATGCCTTTCATCCTCTGTGCAAGGTAGAATACCAAATGCATTGAGAAGAAGCCCAGAGAGTAGGTTAACACAATCTCATTGAGAAATGGGAAAGAATGGAAGGAGATACCAAATCAGTGCAAGGATAAAGAAGAAAAATAAGATGAAAAGGGAGAGGTCCAAAAGCTTACAAACGAGAAGGTCAAGGCACTAAATTTAAAGTAGAGAAATGCTTTATGTTTGAGTGAATATAAGCCACCTATCCCTTTTTCTAGGTGACTTTTATATGCAAATACAAACTTTCAAAAATTTTAAGAAATTTTTAAGAAATTACACATCAATATTCTTTTTTTGGATGTCATCAAATGAGTGCCAAGTTATAGAGGGATTCCTTAAGGATGTGATCACTAACAAGTGGAAGTTGGATGAGGTTTCCACAATCAAACTTGTAGAGGAGTGCTTTATGATTCTGTAAAGAAAGCTGCTACTGAAACTCAAGCCTTCAGCGAGTTTCTCTATTCCCTGCACTATTGGCCAAACTGATTTTTCTAAAACTTTATGTGATTTGGGTACTGGTGTGAATATCATGCCTTATTCCATATTCTCTGAATTAGGATTAAATGAATGTCAACCTACAAAATTTCTTTACAATTGGATGATAGAAGTATAAAGTCTCCAAAAGACATTATCGAGAATAT
Organism: Dillenia suffruticosa; assembly: GCA_033439265.1. Classification (NCBI taxonomy): domain Eukaryota; kingdom Viridiplantae; phylum Streptophyta; class Magnoliopsida; order Dilleniales; family Dilleniaceae; genus Dillenia; species Dillenia suffruticosa. Next base: position 9,060,263 of record JAVTVX010000018.1, on the reverse strand, counting down.
ATCGGTTAAACTTGATAATTTTATTTTTCTTGTTGATTTTGTTGTCTAAGATATAGATGCTGATGGGGGTAGTTCTTTGATTTTAGGTTGACCTTTTCTTACCACTGCACGAGCCCTGCTAGATGTTTATACTGGGAAGTTAATTTTGTAAGTTGATAACGAAAAAGTTCAATGTTTTTAGAGTGGATTGCATTGATAGGATTGCTAAACATGATTATGAATTTAATGTTTTTTATTCTAGTGATCCTCTTAAAAATTATATTATTAATTTATTACATGTAAACCATGACTTCCTAGACAATAAATATGTTGATATATGCGCTATTTTGGGTGTGAATTTAATTGAATTTCAACCAAAAAGGAGTCTTGATGTAGTAAAGAAAGGATCTTAAGATTAAATAAATTGGAGGAATGTCAGAATGAGGCAAATGAAAATACACAAATTTATAAGAAAAGTACAAAAGTATGACAAGATAAATGAATGGACATATTGTCATGATTTCTGAGGACAAAAGAAGTTGCTAAAGAGAAAGTTACAAGTTTATCTATTTTTTTTTTGGGTTTTCTATTCTCTTTTCTTTATTTTTCTTGTACATCATGGACAATATTAGATTTAAGTGTGGGGGGAGCATGCATTTTGATTTTTTTTATAAATTTGTAGGAAATCTTTGAAAAAAATAAAATTAAAAAAATTAGGTTTTTGTTGATTTTTTTTCCATACCAACAAAATTTTCTCGAGTTTTCTAGTTATTGCATATTACTTGATTTGATTCAGGTTGTATGAAAGATGATTGGTATTAGTGGTTATTTGATACATGATTAGTTATTCTTTTTTTTATGGATGATTGAATGATAGATAATCAAAATTTGACATTAAAATTTACCAAAGTGAGCAATTGAGTCTTAAAGAGTAATTTTTTGAGCTCCCGTTTTTCTTGCTGAGCATATATCACACATAAAATGATCATTTTAGAATTTGTTTTGTTATGCATGTCGTGACCACATTTTTTTTTATGCACCAAAATGATTAAACCACTTAGATTTACATTTGACTTTCAAAAAATACCACCCATAATATTTTATATCCCTTAATTAACTCATTTAAGTTTAGACTTTTTCTTTATTGAATTACCTACATAATTACCCCGTAACCTTTTTTTTCTAACTCTAGATTGTGAACCCAAATTTACCGATATACTTATAGTTGATAGCATAGTATCATGTTTTTAGACATTATTTTTTTGTGCTGTAGTTTTATATGTTTTTAAATATTATCATATTGAGTTATAGGAAAAAAAGTGAAAAAAAACAGCCAATTTTTTTTTTTTTTTTAAAAAAATAGAGAGATAGTGCTCATTGAGAAGAAAAAGAAAAAAAGAAAAAAAAATGAGAAAAAACATTTTTCATTCTTGAGTTTATTCACTCTTTGCCATGTCTTGATATTTGAATATTTTTAATGAATTATTTTGACATAATATTTTTACTTATTATCCTACACTTAACCCTATTCTCATTATAACTAAATAAAAAGTCTTTTGATTGGTGTATAGATTTCATATATTTGAGTAGTAGAGGTTTGATATATTAACAAATACATGGTAATGTCATTTCATGATATTGATTTGAGTGATACATATACCATTCTATAAAATTGAGAGCGTAGAATAGATGAATAATATTTTCTTTATCATATTTCACTTTGCATTGAGTGAACCAAGTGTAAGGGTGTTTGAATCTTGCAATGTTCTTAATTTCAGAGAGAGTACAATAGATGCAATAGTTTATATAATGTTAAATGCTATGATATATTAGTTATTTTGATTGCAATTTCAGTTTAAACTCGTCATACGCATGGTTAGGGTTTTGGAAAAATTGAATTGATTTTGAAAAAAACTTGTTTTGTTATTTGTCTTGCATGAGAACAAACAAATATTCAAGTATGTGGTATTTGATAACAATAATTTTATATACTTGAATTATATTATTTTAGAATTTATTTATAAATTTTAAAACAGTTTTAAATCTTATTCTATGATATTACATTAATTAAATTCATGGGTATTGATTTAGGAAATACTTGGCTTAATTTTTAAAATTTACTACACAAACAACTGTTAGTATTTTGGGTGTATCTTTCTGGTTTGATATTCGACTAAGGTGATTTTGCTTGTGGAAACTAAACTTCAAGGCTTGCAAATCTTATGAAGAGTTCAGAGGTTAAATCAGGCAAGTGCTCATCCAAAAATTGGGCCAAAGTTGCTATTACAGTGTTGAAAAGTCAATGCCATGCTGAGAAAGGACACTTGAGCATATTAAGGAGAGAATTTGGGAATTCTATTCCTAATTACTTCAGGAGTCTCGAAATTTAAGGAAGAGAAAGTTTAAAAATTTAAAGAAAGCAAAAGATTCTTATTACACAACAACAGTAAATTTTCAAATCAAAGACAAACAACAAGTTTCTAAAAAGCTGACGAATACTATTTCATTTGGAGTTTTAATCCTATAAATATAGCACTTTCTATGGCATTAGAGAGCATTCCTCTCCTACGACTTTCTCCATACAGATTTCAAAGTTTTATTTTCTTGATTTTCTTTAGTGTGTTTAGTTAATTTCTTTTATTCCTAGGAACATATGGATTATGTTCTTTAATTAATAGTATAGTTTGAATTTATTTCTCTTCCTTAAAATTTATTAGTATAATTATTGTGTGATAAGATTTTATTATTGATCTTAATGTTTCAAAACAATTAGACCCACATTTTATATAATTTAAGATCGAATACATACATAACTAATGTAACACAGACACCTCAGTGTACTCATTATTATATTTCATTTCATTTTCTATATGATATCACTCATGTTCGATATAGAAATGTAATACCGACACCTTGGTGTACTCATTATTGTATTCCATTTCATTTTCTATATGATATCACTCATGTTCGATATAGAAATTTCACTAAGAAATTTTTCCGATAAAACAGTCCCCAAACAAATCCAAATAAGTAAACATTTAGGTATTTTTGTTCTTCCAAACCGTGAGATGTTCAAGAAACCAAAGAAGCTCTCCATTCTTCTCTCCAAAGCTGTGAGATCGAGGTGAGGGATCCAAAAATTTTTCCTACAACAACACCGAAATATTTTTATATAAATTCATTCCTCACAAACCCTAGTATAACATATTCAAAAATCAAGGCCAAATGAGAAGGATTGCTTGGTGAAATTCAAGGAGGCAGCAGAGAGTTCAAGACCAAAATTCTGTGTTTTGCTTCAAGCCCAGCTATCTATCTTGAGGTTTGAGACCCTCCATACTCCATAGTATAACATATCTTAATATGGGACCAAAATGAGGTGGTTTGGTTAGGGAACTAGGGTTGGTCGAAGTTTGAAATCAAGGAGGAAAACAGAAATTCTGAAATCTGAACACTCTGACCTGATTGTGATGTTTTAGTTATAGCATTTTCTGCACAAAGGAAAATTAAGTGAAATTTTTACACATGAAAACAAACCTTCAGAGCTTTAAAATGAGACATGATTTGTTACATTCTGAATTAAATTGGATTTATTATGATTTTTCAAATTTAGGTGTTCTGCAAAATCATATTCTGTTCTGTTCTGTTCTACTATAACTTTGCCTTGATTTTGAGGTGCCTTCCAGTATGAATTAGCTTGAACCCTACTTCTTATCTTTCCAACGAGATAAGAATCACCTTAATCCGATTCTTGTGTCAAACGTTATAGCAATTTTCCTGAAACTCAACAGAAGGTTGTCTTATTTCGAACCCTAAGAACTGTGTATAAAAACGACCCTCTTCCAATCCTAGTTCGGGCAAGCTCAAAGCATAAACACTGTAGATATACCTCTTAGCAACAACAGGTTAAAATTTTAGCCAATTCGCACAAGGGAAGCAAACGTATGACCATTTTACTAAAGAGATGTCGATAGAAATTATGTTTTCCAACTGAAACCTGTCTGTTCTGATCATGATCCATTTTAACCTCTTTCTAGGAACAATTGAAAAAAAAAACAATGCGTGAAAATTGTAGGTATATGTCTCATCTATAACATATCCAAAACTCAATTGAATTGGAGTTATGTGCGAGGAGTTATTTCATTTTTACTAAGACAGGACAGAGTAGACGTTTGGAATAGAACTAAGACAAAGATTAGTTTTTCTGAAATTCGACGATTAGAATCTCTAGAAACGTTCAAAATGAAAGTTGTAGTGCTGTCTCTTAGCTTTAAAATGAGATAGGAAGCATGTAATTCATAGTTGTGTAGTAGAAATTATGACCATTTTTCCATAACTGAGCAAAGGTGCATATGTGCAGAAACCATGAATAATGAACAATAAGCACATGTGTTATGTTGGGGTGATGAAATGTGTACTAATTGAATGAATTGTAAAGAATATATGATAAGGATAATGGAAAAAGGGATAAAGCATGCCCTAGGATACCCCAACCTTAATTTTAGAGGAAAGAATTATTAGAATACAACTTAACCTAGTAAGTTCAAATCATGACATAAATCCTCATATATGCATTATGTTGCCATTGTAGGCACACGGGTGGTGACCAAACGAGGGGAAACACTTTCGACACTTATAGTACTTGGTAGGGAGTGACTGACCCTCCCATATACTGTGAGTGAGATTTATTATATTATGTGTTTGATGCACAATATCATGTTTTAAAATATTTTATGACGCACTCATGATTTAATGAATATGTCATGTTAAATTTTCAATAAATTATGAAATATTTTTGTGAATTCATAGAGTATCCACAAACATGTTTATAAATGTTGTATATGCATCCAAACGAGTTTTAAAATACAAAATCGTGCCATTGCATTTGATTTATACATGTTTTATGAAATCATCCTTGTGGAAATGATTGACATTGCTTAAGAAATGTGATATGGCACGTGATTGATTTGATGATATATTTTACATAGGCCGAGGGCCTTAGCATGTGATGATGATAACTTTGTGATGGGTAAATTCCATTCCGTAGCTTCGAAGGATGCATGTGTAGGGTGATCCATATTTGCACCCGATAAGTTTATGCGGAAGGTATCCCACATGACATTGGAAAATGGTAAATGTATTGTGATTCGACACGGTACTAGTTAGGTTGAACCCATAAAGGGGAGAGATATGGTGTGCCGTAGTTTAGCACTTGATGAGGTCCGTCACCAATGTCTGGGTAGACAGCTTTTCTAACCTATTGCATACAAAACCCCCGATGCGCCCATCATTGGTTGCGGTCGACCCTTGCCATGACTGATCTTGGCACGCTCTATTCTAGCATGATTTGATGACATGGAAGCATATATGTTGGAAATATAGATGAAAAGAATGATTTATGATAAATTGAGTATTATACACGATTTCTTACAATATGTGAAATTATTGAGAACTTTGATACTACATTTTTTACCAACACATTAAATACATGATGTATACCCTGTCACTCACTGGGTATCTTCCTTGATACTCACCCCTCATTTCCTATTGTGTACAAAGATAGCTATAGTGGGACGCGTTGAGACTTATCAGGGCATGAGGCTTTTGTTGGAGATTGAGGCTATTAATTAGGTACTCGATATGATATTGGGAAGGATTTGCCAAATTAAATTATATATCTGTGTATTTAGATTATAGATAGACCATTGTATATAAAAAGGGATGGCTGTATGTAAATTTATGTATACCTTATTGAAACTCTCAATTCTATTCTATTGCATTGAGAAATGATCTGTACTATTGTATACATTTACTTTGGGAAATGTGCCATGTTCTAGAAGTGTCCTCTAGGTTTGCTCGGTGCCACCTCTAAATCATAATAGGGGTAACTGGCGACTGTTTATGCCTTTGATGAGGGCATGATAGTAGAGATCTGTGGTTAATACTGCTAATAGTTGTGATAGCCTTGCGTTGTCCAGATTTGTTCGGTGCGGATTGATTGATATGATATGAATGTGGTTGATTGTCGTAAGGCCGAGTTGGCATATTTATTCATGTAGCAAGATGATCATTCAAGATACAGGCTGATTTGTATATGAGAGACCTCCGAAATATGGGGTAGTTTTGTCTGATTTTTTAGAAAATCGAGCCGGCATCCAGGACAATAGGCGACTACTCATTACCCCGGTTCGGGGCGTGACAGTTCTATTAGTATCAGAGACTAGGTTGAGAGTTGTATATCTATGTAAGACGTTTCCCAAATATGAATGTAATTAATGTCTTCAATGCATGAGAGTTTCATACAGTCATATATATCCCTACATATGGTCTTAGGAATTGAGTTCATCCATTTTAAGAGGTTAGTTATTCCATATCTAACCTTAATTCTTGAAACATATCTCATGGAGAATTCTTTTTGTAGAATTATGCCACTTAAACACGGTAGATCAGTGGGATGCGGAACTAGACTCACACCACCTAAGACTCCTCTAGCACCTGATACTTTGAGGGAGCTTGAGACCCTTAGGGTACCTGAGGATGCTTCCTCATCACGGGTGCTTACACCAGCACCACTCCAACTAACGACTACGGTAGGGATTCCACCACCACCACTAGAGGCTTTGAGGCAGTGGTAGGAGTGGTATAGTCAATATGGTGTATAGATGCCACCACCACCTCCACCTACAGTGGCACCTACATCCGTGGCAGCACCTATCCCAGCGGCCCCGGAGCCCCTACCAGTGGCCGAGCCCTCAGTAGTTTTAGGTTCGAGTGAGATTACTTCTATAACTCTAAGGCAAGTTCGCAAGTTTATAGCTCTGAGGTTGAGTGAGGACCTCAGACTCAGCGCTACCAAGAGGTTATCGGACGGAGATGCTCTCACTTGATAGGAGACTATATGAGATGAGGCTATAGGGCCTTTACAGTAGGAGGATTTTCTACGAGAGTTTGACCGTAAATACTTCCTAAATTTCCAGCATGACCGTTTGAGAGCTGAGTTCCTGCATTTGAGACAAAGGACTAGATCTATTGCTGAGTAAGAGGTAGAACTCAGGAGGATAGCTGCCTTAGTCCCTAACATAGCTACACCGCAGTAGCTGAGGTTTAAGTTCGAGGACGGCCTCAGTTTGAGTATTCGACACTGCATGATTGTAACCCGTAGTTTCAAACTCTAAGAGGTGATTAGTTTAGCCCATCACGCAGAGGTGATAGTCCGCGCTGAGGCTAGGTAGAGAAAGGGTAGAGAGAGGGTAGGAAGCAGAAAAGGAAGAAGACTGTGTCACATTCTGGACAGACCTCTAGTAGAGACAGAGGTTTTGACTCATATAGAGGCACTTCTGGGTTTAGACCGCAAAGCTCAGGGCAAGGACCTCATCACCAGGGGTTCAGACCACTTGACCCTAGTGCCTCTACACAGTATACGGTGCAGCGGCCAACTCCTTGCCTCAAATGTAGCCATTTCCATTCCGGACCTTGCAAAGGCTCGATCACTTGCCTCCAGTGTAGGAAGCCAGGTCATATCAGGAGTGTGTGCCCTGACCTAGGTTTCAGAGGTCAGGCATCACAGAACCATACCAGTGTACTACGCACGGGATAGCAGGGAGTACCTGCTCATTCAATACATACAGCTCCACAGATGGCGGGAGCAATACCGTGCAGACATAGTCACGTCAGCAGCTTAAAGCTTAGGTTCGCGTGTACGCGATGACTCAGGAGGACGCTAAGGTGAACCCTGATGTAGTTACAGGTAACCCTCCCACAGATCCAGTAGTATAGGATCTATATTGTATTGTATTTTCTTTTGATATTATGTATGTCATGATACTTGTGTACAGTCATGACATGTTAAAGCCTTAGAGGCTTGACTACTTTGATATACATATATGTTTTGATATATATATATATATATATATTCAGTTTTCTTAGATTCTAAATTCCATTTAACTCTTTTTATCATTAGGTACCATGCATATATTTGGTACTGACACCTGTGTTCTCATAGACACAAGGTCGAACTACTCATAGTGAGCGATTCCTTCGCTAGGCACTCTTATAAGCCTATCTCACCACTTGATGAGGAGATCTTGGTTATCACTCCTCTTGGTGAGCAAATTGTCTGGGATTCAGTATATCGTGGCTGCGAGGTCAGGATAGAGAATACCGTGTTAGAGGCAAACTTGATTCCTCTCAGTATGACCGACTTTGATGCTATCCTAGGGATGGACTAGTTGAGTACATACCGAGCTTCAGTTGATTGCTTTACGAAGTAAGTTAAGTTCAGGGAACCCGGGCATCCACCATTGGTTTTTACAGGAAATAGGCGGGTATTACCCCCACTGTGTTATTTCTGTTATGGAGGCCAGACGTTTGGTGTACCGTAGAGGTACGACATATCTGACCCACCTATTGAAACCACCATACAGGGCCCGCAGCTTGAGGAGGTCCCGGTGGTACAAGAGTTTCCGGATGTATTTCTCGAGAAACTACCTAGACTACTACCAATTTGAGAGTTTGATTTTGAAATTGATGTAGTTCAAGGGACTGCTCCGATTTCTATGGCACCATATAGGATGACGTCAGCAGAGCTCAAGGAGCTGAAAGTTCAGCTGCAAGAACTATTAGACTAGGGATTTGTCTGTCCTAGCACATCAACGTGGGGTGTACTAGTGTTGTTTGTAAAAAAGGAGGGTACATTTCGGTTATGTGTAGATTATAGACAGCTGAACAAAGTTACCATTAAGAATCGGTACCCACTACCATGTATTGATGATCTCTTTGATTAGTTACAAGGTACCAGGGTATTCTCGAAGATAGATATCCGGTCGGGTTACCATCAGCTATGGATTAGGGCCGAGGATGTGCCTAAGATGGCTTTCCGCACCTGATGCAGACATTATGAGTTTTTAGTCATGCCGTTTGGGCTAATATCTTAGTCGACTAAGACGGCTTTCACAATTATTTGGACCGATTCGTTATTGTATTTATTGATGATATCTTAGTCGACTCGCAGAATGATAATAAGCATGTCAACACCTTAGGGTGATTCTACAGACTTTTCGTGAGAGACAACTTTATGTCGAGTTCACCAAGTGTGAATTTTGGCTGTGACAGATTGGTTTTCTTGGCTACATAGTTTCTACGCCGGTATCTTTGTTAATCAGCAAAAAGTTGAGGCTATATTGAGATGGGAGCAGCCATAGACAGTGACAGAGATCAGGAGTTTTCTTGGTCTAGCCAGGTATTACCGTAGATTTGTAGAGAGATTTTCCCAAATTGCTCCTCTGTTATCTAGATTGATGCGAAAGGACGTCAGATTTATATGGGATGACTGTTGTGAGGCGAGATTTCAGGAACTCAAATAACGATTGAGGTCCACTCCGATTCTAGCCCTTCCCACGAGTAGTCGAGAGTATGTGTTGTACAGTTATGCCAGCAAGTAGAGATTGGGCTGTGTGTTGATACAGGATGTTAAAGTTATCACCTATGCTTCTCGACAGCTAAAGAAGTATGAGGTGACTATCCTACGCATGATTTGGAGTTGGCAGCCATAGTCTTTGTGCTAAAGATATCGGGCCACTATCTATATGGGGTCACTTGTAGGGTGTTTACAGATCACAAGAGTCTGAAGTATCTGTTCACTCAACGGGAGTTGAATTTGAGGCAGCGGAGATGGTTAGAGTTGCTACCGAGAGTACTTATCTCTCATTTTTGTTGGGACTCCAAGCTTTGGGAGTCAGGTTGGCTAGTGATAATCAAGGAGCTATACTTGCCAGATTTGAGGTTCGGTCGAGTTTGCTCGACCGTATCAAGGAGCTTCAGTAGAGTGATGAGGAGCTCCGAGGTATTTATGAGAAAGCCAACAAAGGTGATATCGACAACTTTAGAGTTCGCAAGGATGGACTGTTGGATTTTCAAGATCGGGTATGTGTACCAGCAGATAGTGATCTCCGCAAGGCTATTCTTGAGGAGGCCCATTCATCTGCCTATGCTTTACATCCTAGCAGTACTAAAATGTACCGCACTATCAAAGACAGTTATTGATGGCCGAATATGAAACTGGAGATTGAGGAGTTTATTACTCATTGCCTTATATGTTAGTAGTTAAAGGTCGAGCACCAGCGTCCAGCTGGCACTTTATAGTCCCTTTCATCCTTGAGTAGAAGTAAGAGCATATCACGATGGATTTCGTTTTTAGGTTGCCGCGGACTTCGGCACAGCATGATTCAATCTGGGTAATAATTGACCAACTTACGAAATCCGCACACTTCATCCCGATCATAAGTGATTACTCGTTTGAGGCGTTGACACACCTTTATATTGATACGATTATGAGACTGCATGAGGTTCCAGTGTTGATAGTATTAGATCGATACCCCAGATTTACATCTCATTTTTTGCCCAGTCTGCAGGAGGCTTTGAGTACTAGACTGAGATTCAGCATAGTAATTACCCCCAAACAGATGGTCAGTCAAAAAAGACCATTCAAACTTTAGAGGACATGTTTAGACTATGTGTTATGGATTTTCGGAGAGTTGGGATCAACATCTTCCATTAGTAGAGTTCGCTTATAATAATAGCTATTAGGCGAGTATTGGCATGCCACCTTATGAGGTATTGTATGGGAAGAAGTACCGAGGTTAGTGAGCGATGACTCACCAATGTCGAGCTGGTAGAGGAGACGAAGGAAAAAGTGAGATTTATCCATATGCGGACGCAAGCCGGACAAAAATCCTATGCAGGCGGCGACCTCAAGAGACCAAAGAAGCTCTATATTCTTCTCTTCAAAGCTGTGAATTCAAGGTGAGGGATCCAAAAGTTTTTCCTACAACAACACCTAAATATTTTTACATAAATTCATTCCTCACAAACCCTAGTATAACATATTCAAAAATCAAGGCCAAATGAGAAGGATTACTTGGTGAAATCCAAGGAGGGAGCTGAGAGTTCAAGACCAAAATTCTGTGTTTTGCTTCAAGCCCAGCTGTCCATCTTTAGGTATGAGACCCTCCATACTCCATAGTATAACATATCTTAATTTGGGACCAAAATGAGGTGGTTTAGTTTGGGAACTAGGGTTGGTCAAAGTTTGAAATCAAGAAGGAAAACAAAAATTCTGAAATCTGAACACTCTGACCTAGTTGTGGTTTTTTAGCTATAGCATTTTCTGCACAAAGGAAAATTTTTACACACAAAACTAAACCTTCAGAGCTTTAAAATGAGATATAATTCGTCACTTTCGGAATTAAATTGGATTTATTATGATTTTTCAAAATTAGGTGTTCTGCAGAGTCATATTCTGTTCTGTTCTATTCTGCTATGAAATTTTCCCTGATTTTGAGGTGCTTTTTGGTCTGAATTAGCTTGCACCCTAGTTATGACACTTGTACCTCTATCTTTCTAATGAGATAAGAATCACCTTAATCCGATTCTTGTGTCAAACATTATAGCAATTTGCATGAAACTCGACAAAAGGTTGTCCTGTTTCGAACCTTAAAAACAGTGTATAAAAACAACCCTCTTCCAGTCCTAGTTCAGGCAAGCTCAAAGAATAAATGCTGTATATATCCCTCTTAGCTACAACATGTTAAAAGTTCAGCCAATTCACAAGAGGGAATCAAACGTTATGCCCATTTTACTAAAGAGGTGTCGACAGCAATTCTATTTTCCAACTGAAACCTGCCTATTCTGATCATGATCCATTTCAATCTCTTTCTAGGCACAATTGAGAGAAACACAAAACATGAAAATTGTAGCTATATTTCGCATCTATAACATATCCAAAATTCATTTGAATTGGAGTTATGTACGAGGAGTTATTTCATTTTCACTAAGACAGGACTGAGAGGATGTTTGGAACGGAACTGAGACAAAGATTGGCTTTTCTGAAATTCTGCGATTAGACTCTGAAGAAACGTTGAAAATGAATTGTAGTGCTGTCTCTTAGCTTTAAAATGAGATAAGAAGTATGTGATTCGGAGTTGTATAATAGAAGTTATGACCATTTTCCCATGGCTGCGCAAAGGTGTATATGTGCAGAAACCATGAATAATGAACTATAGGCACATGTATTGTGTTGGGGTGATGAAATGTATACAAATTGAATAAATTGTAAAGAATATATGATAAGAATGACGGAAAAAGGGATAGAGCATGCCTTAGGATACCCTAACCTTAATCTTAGAGGAAAAAATTACTAGAATACAACTTAATCTAGTAAGTTCAAATCATAACACAAATCCTCATAGATGCATTGTGTTGCCATTGTAGGCACACGGGTGGTGACCAAATGAGGGGAAACACTTTCGACACTTGTGGTACTTGGTAGGGAGTAACTGACCCTCTCATATACTGTGAGTGGGTTTTATTATATTATGTATCTGATGTACAATATCATATTTTAAAATGTTTTCTGACGCAATCATGATTTAATGAATATGTGATGTGAAATTTTCAATGAATTATGAAATGTTTTTGTGAATTCATGGAGTATCCACAAACATGTTTATATGTGTCGTATATGCATTCAAACGAGTTTTATAATACAAAACCGTTCCATTGCATTTGATTTATAAATGTTTTATGAAATCATCCTTATGGAAATGATTGACATTGCTTAAGAGATGTAGCATGACACGTGATTGATTTGATGATTATATTATATATGGGCCAAGGGCCCTGGCATGTGATGAATAATAATTTTGTGATAGGTCAATCTTATTCCGTAACTACGAAGGATGCATATGTAGGGGGATCCATATTTGCACCCGATACGCTTCTACGGAAGGTATCCCACATGACATCGGAAAATAGTAAATGTATTATGATTCGACAAAGTACTAGTCAGGTTGAACCTATAAGGGGGAGGGCTATGGTGCGCCGTAGTCTAGCACCTGATGAGATCCGTCACCAACATTGGGGTAGAGAGTTTTTCTAACCTATTGCATACAAAACCCCCGATGCACCTATTATTGGTCGTGGTTTACCCATGCCAGGACTAATCTTGGCACGCTCTATTCTAGCATGATTTGATGACATGGATGCATATATGTTTGAAACGTATGTGAAAAAATGATTTATGATAAATTGAGCATTATACACGATTTCTTACAATATGTGAAATTATTTAGAATTTTGATACTCCATTTTTCATCGACACATTAAATACATGATATATACCCTCTCACTCATTGGGTGTCTTCTTTTATACTCACCCCTCATTTCCTGTTGTGTACAGAGATAGCTATAGTGGGACGTGTTGAGACTTATCAGAGTATGAGACTTTTGTTAGAGATCGAAACTGTTGATTAGGTACTCGATATGATATTGGGAAGGATTTGTCAAATGAAATTGTATATTTGTGTATTGAGATTGTAGATAGACCATTGTGTATAAAAAGATATAGCTGTATGTAAATTTATGTGTATCTTGTTAAAACTCTCAATTTTATTCTATTGCATTAAGGCATGATCTGTACTATTGTGTACATTTACTTTGGGAAATGTGTCATATACTAGAAGTGTCTTCTAGGTTCACTTGGTGCCACCTCTAAATCACATGAGGGATAACTGGCAACTGTTCATGCCTTTGATGGGGGCATGAAGTAGAGGTCTGTGATTAGAACTACTAATAGTTGTAATAGCCTTGCGTTGTCATAGTTTGTACGGTGCGGATTGATTGGTATGATATGAATGTGGTTGATTATCGTAAGGCCGGGTTGGCCTATTTATTCATGTGGCAGGATGATCATTCAAGATACAGGTTGATTTATATATGGGAGACCTTTGAAATATGAGGAGATTTTATCTGATTTTCTAGAAAACCGAGCCAGTATCCAGGGCAACAAGCGGCTGCTCATGACCCCAGCTCGGGGCGTGACAACTAATATAACTACAATACAATAAAATTCATATGAGATTATGAAATCGATTGAAAAAGATTAATTTCATATGTGGGGATTTAGGGGAAACCCTAAAGTATAAATTTTCCATAGAATTTAATACGGTTTGACTTAATCAAAATTGCATGACCTTTAGATTTTGATTAGTTGAATTCAAGTTTCATTACATGACCATTTGGTGAATCTAATTAGGAGAAAATCCGTCATCATCAACACTAGGTCATTAGTCAATAAACTTAAGGAGTTTGAAAAGATTCAGTTATGATAGATTAAAACAGATAAGTTAACGTTCTAGAGTTTTTTATCCATTGATTTAAATCTTTAATATTTTTGTAATTTTTAATATTCTCATAATTGTAATTTGATTTGTTCAATTGAGATAGGATAGTTTATAGTTGGTAATATAAAATATCGTTTTGGGAATGATACTTACTCGTATTACACACAATATTCGATTAGAGTATATGTGTGCGAAATCGTGATATCAAAATCACGTATCATTGTGCTTATGCCTTATGAGTATTTCATGTTTGTTCATGTGCACATCGACTTAATAGCTTGGGTTGGTTGACACAAGCTCAAGTCCTTTTGAAAATATCTAGGTCTGGACTATGTATACAACTTAGTACAATGAGCATGTCAACCTAGCCTTGTGTGCCTCAAGCTTTATGTCATGGCTTGAGTCATACATGTGTCGTGGCCTATATTGTCACGCCCCAATTCTACCACTTCTCTGAGACTTCATCTGCGACGGACTACCTAACTCTCGCCAAAACTCACAGCCTCAGATAACTCAAGATATGTAAGAAAATAAACTTTTTATTTATATAATTAATCATATTGATGTATACATAGCGAGACAGCGAATGATTACAACTATTAGAACTCCACTTTCACCCGAGATGTATTTATTATAACAAGGGGTACCACTCTATGTGCTAGATTATCTATACTTCTTTATCTTGGGTTTTTGCAAGTTCTAAAAATATTTTTATGTGAGTTTGGCAATTCAGTGAGATCCATGTATATATGTATGAAAAACTTGTCATCGTAAAATTGTGAGAAAAGTTCTCAAATAAAATTTAAACAACAGCATGCACAAGGTAGAAATAATGATAACACATTTCAAAGATACAGAACTAGTTGTCAGTGACGAGCCAGTTCTACCTTATACCACCATTACGAGTACAGTCTCCTTATCCCTCCAAACAAGAGGTCAATTCCAAAAATACCTATCAGTCTCCACCTTAGTGAGTGAACAAACCTCCTATCCACATAATTGACTATTACAATTATCTATTTTGATGTTCGATCACTACAAAATAAAAGCATTATGCCAATGGTAACGTTTACTGTCAGTAAGTATTAGTGATGGTTTTTGGAAACTGTATTGACGGTTATGGTTGAAACTGTTGGAAATAGTATAGATTTTTCGACGATTGTAAAATGATCGTCGATAAAACAATTTGAACCATAGATATAGGTCGCAAACCGTTTGTATGAACAATACTCTATACTTACGGATATAAGGACGTTTGAATTTACATACCCCTATCCTTACGACTATAAGTTGTGATGGCAAAATATAGATTTTGTAGTGACGATTTTGAAAGGTGTCTGTATAGGCAATGCTAGTATAGCCGTTGTGATGATGGGTGGATATAGTAAGGAATGGTAAGTGTAAAAAGATATGGTAAATAGCGATAAGTGAAGGAAATGTAAGATATGGGAAGTGTTGAGATGTAAGGTAAGTAACTGTAAGATATGTAGGATATGGTAAGATATGATAAGTATAGGATATTTAAGATGTGGTAAGTGTAAAATATGTAAATTGACGTTTAAAAGAGTGTTGGAAACAATTTATAGGATATATATGATAGTGAATGTTACTATTTTATATAGTAAAAGTTACTATAATTTATTATAATTATATGGTAAATGTTATTATCCTTTTATGATGAGAAACAAATCAATTTACTATCTTTCATATCCCTTATTATAATAGTATGTTATTATTTTATAGTAAATGTTACTCTATTTTTTTGTACTTACATAGTAAATGTTATTATATATTATTATCTGTTAATTTGACTATTGTCATTATATTAATAGTAAATAGTAAATGTTACTATCCTTTTATCACGAGAGACAAATAAATTTACTACATTTCAGTATTATAATAGTAAATGTTACTATTTAATAGTAAATATTATTATATTTCATTGTGCTTATATAGCAAATGTTACAATATCTTATTATCTATTAATTCGACTATTGTGATTAATTTAATAGTAAATATTACTATCTTTTCATCATAAGAGACAAATAAATTTTTTAACTCTCACATCCATTATTATAATAGTAAACGTTACTATTTTATAGTAAATATTAATATATTTTATTATGGTTTCATAATCAATGTTACTATATCTTATTATCTGTTAATATGACTATTGTGATTAGTTTAACAGTAAATATTACTATCTTTTATCATAAGAGATAAATAATTTACTATTTTTCACATCCGTTATTATAATAATATATGTTACCATTTTATAGTAATGTTACTATATTTTATTATGATTATATGGTAAATGTTATTAGATGTTATTATTCCTTAATTCGACTATTGTGATTAGCTTAATATAAATGTTACTATCTTTTTATCATGGGAGATAAATAAATTTACTATTTTTCACATCCGTTGTTATAATAGTAAATGTTACTATTTTTATTGTACTTATATAGTAAATATTATTATATCTTATTATCAGTTAATTTGATTATTGTGGTTAATTTAATAGTAAATGTTACTATCCTCTTATCATGAGAGACAAATAAATTTATAAATTTTCACATCTGTTATATAATAGTAAATGTTACTATATTTCATTGTGATTATATAGTAAATATTACTATGTCTTATTATCTGTTAATTCGACTATTATTGTTAGTTTAATAGTAAATATTACTATTATTTCATTATGATAAACAAACAAATTTACTATCTTTTACATCTGTTATTATAATAGTAAATGTTGTTATTTTATAATAAATGTTATTATATTTTTTTATGGTTTCATAGTAAATGTTACAATATCTTATTATCTGTTAATATGAATATTATGGTTAATTTAATAGTAAATATTACTATCTTTTTATCATGAGAGATAAATAATTTTACTATTTTTCACGTCCATTGTTATAATAGCGTATGTTACTATTTTACAATAAATGTTACTATATTTTATTGTGTTTACATAGTAAATATTACTGAATATTATTATCTATTAATTCAACTATTATGCTTAGTTTAATAGTAAATGTTACTATCCTTTCATTATGAAAGACAAATAAATTTATTAATTTTCAATTCTGTTATTATAATAGTAAATGTTACTATATTTTATTGTGATTATATAGTAAATGTTACTATATGTTATTATCTATTAATTTGACTATTGTGATTAGTTTAATAGTAAATATTACTATCTTTTTATCTTGAGAGATTAATAAATTTATTATTTTTTACATCCATTATTATAACAATAAATATTACTATTTTATAGTAAATGTTACTATATTTCATTGTGGTTACATAGTAAATGTTACTATATCTTATTATCTATTTATTCGATAATTGTGGTTAATTTAATCGTAAATGTTACTATTCTTTCATCATGAGAGATAAATAAATTTACTAAATTTCACATCCGTTATTATAATAGTAAACATTACTATTTTATAGTAAACGTTACTATTTTATAGTAAATGTTACTATATTTTGTTGTGATTTTATAGAAAATGTTATTATATCTTATTATCTATTGATATGACTATTGTGGTTAGTTTAATAGTAAATGTTACTATACTTTTATCATAAAAGATAAATAATTTTACTATCTTTCACATCCGTTATTATAATAGTATATGATATTATTTTATAGTAAATATTATTATATTTTATTGTGATTACATAGTAAATGTTTCTATATCTTAATATCTCTTAATTTGACTATTGTGGTTATGTTACTATCTTTTATCATGAAAAACAAATAAATTTACTATCTTTTATATTCGTTATTATAATAGTAAATGTTACTATTTTATTTTTTACAGTAAATGTTACTAATTTATAGTAGATGTTACAATTTTGTAGTAGTAAATGTTACTATTTTATAACATGCAAGAATGCTTGCACAATCCTAGACGGCATGCCATGGGGCTGGGCGGCTATGCTGGGCGTGCAATAATGCCTGGTTCTCATATTTCTAAAAATGTCATAATAAAAATTCCACAATCATTTCTACATATAAAAAATTATAGAAATATTTTTAAATAATGTCTAAAATAAAAATTATAAAGTCTAAAGTCTAAACTCACAGTTTAAAAAGACGTAGTATGAGTAATTAAACTGATCTTAGTCTTAATCTTACGTGTTAGGCTATTGTGGAACTTGAACAAGCACAAACCGAGAGATAATAAAAGAATTTTCATAACTCTTTTCAATACAATCTTTCTGCAAGAAAAAAATGAAAAATTTATCGTTGAACTAATTTAAAATTTTGATATTTAAATATAATAAATAAAATTACCATGAAAGTTTGTAGATCATAATTTTCATCACGTCTAAAGCAAGGTCCTAAGTCTAGAATAATAATGTAATCAAAATAGAAAAGTATAATAGTATATTTAAAAATGCATATGGTTAATAAAAATGTATGTCTTTGATGTAAATAACTTACTAAGTCACAGAAACAAAAAATTGCTCCCAGCAATTTCGCCAAAAATTTTCAAGAGTATTATAAATCGAAAAAAAATTCTGAGAAACTTTTTTCTATATGAAAATGAAAATATATTATATATGGATAATGAGGAGTACAAGATACAATACACCGAGTGTCGGTATTACATTTCCTAAACCCCTAAAACAAGTTTCTTCCTCAAAACTAAACGAAAGCTATACACTAAACAAGTGGGGGGTACTGTCTCCTCATAGCCTCCTCGAGCTCCTAAGTCTCCTCCTCGACCTGTCACTCCTCTACAAGACTCTGACCAATGAGACTTCCTTGCTCCACAGCTTTCTGACCTGTTGATCTAGAATAGCAACGGGCTGAACTGGAAGGCTGAGATCCTCTCGCAACTCAACAGGCGGAGGCTCAAGTACATGAGAATGATCAGTTAGGTATTTCTTGAGTACTGAGATATGAAAGACATCATGAATACGGGATAGTTCATTTGGTAACTCCAATCTGTATGCTATACTCTCGACCCTCTCAAGGATACGGAAGGGTCCAATATATCTGGGGTTCAGCTTGCCCCGCTGCCTGAACTGTATAACTCCCTTCAAACGGGATATTCTCAAGAAAACCATATCTCTCTTGGCAAACTCAAGGGTCACCGCTAGGCATATGCCTTCTGTCTATCCTGAGCGGCTCTTATCCGCTCACGGATGACCCTAACCTTACCCTTCGTTTCCTCAATCAACTCAACACTGCTGAGACGTCGCTTTCCGACCTCATCCCAATATAACGGGGTGCGGTACTTCCTGCCATACAGTGCCTCACATGGTGGCATCCCAATACTAGCCTGATAGCTGTTATTATATGCAAATTCGACTAGTGAAAGGTGCTGATCCCAACTACCCAGAAAATCCATCACACAAGCTCTTAGCATGTTCTCAAGAGTCTAAATGGTCCTCTCTGACTGTCCATCTGTTTGTGGATGATAGGTTGTGCTAAAACTCAGCCTGGTGCCCATTGCCACCCGTAACCTGGGCCAAAACCTGGAAGTGAACCTCGGGTCCCTGTCTGATACTATCGACACAAGAACATCATGCAGCCTGACTATCGTATCAATGTAAAGACATACCAAGGTCTCCAAAAGATAGTCACTATAAATAGGAAGAAATGTGCGGACTTGGGGAGTCGATCCACAATCACCAAAATGGCATCATGCCGTGATGTAGTTCGCGGTAGCCCTATCACAAAATCTATAGTAATGTGATCCCACTTCCACTCATGAATGGGTAAGGGTGCAATGTACCAACCAGATGCTGATACTCGGCCTTTACCTATTGGCAAACTCGACATCTAGCCACAAAATCTACAATCTCCCGTTTCATGCCAGGCTACCAATAACTCTCTCGAATGGTCCAATACATCTTGGTACCACCCAAATGCAATGCATAAGTAGAGGAGTGTGCCTCCTCAAGTATGGCCCTACAGAGATCTGTATTTGCTGGAACACAACCCGCTCCCTGAACACTAACAATCTATCCTCTCGGATCCTAAAGTATTCACCATTAGCTCTACGGACTCTATCAATAATACCCTGAACTCCTCATCTGTACTCTGTAGCTCTTTGATACGAATGAACAAAGTCGGCCTGACCTTAAATCTGGCTAGTAAATCTCCCTGATCATCGCTAGCCAAACTGACTCCCAAGACTCGGAGTCCTACTAAACAAGAATGGTATGTATCCTCTGTCGACTGTGAGGATGATGCTGACTTCCGGCTCAAAGCATCTGCCACAACATTTGCCTTACTCGGATAATAATCAATAATGAGGTTGTAATCCTTGAAGAGCTCTAACCATCTTCTTTGTCTCAAATTCAGCTCCTTTTGGGTAAACAGATACTTCAAACTTTTGTGATATGTAAATATTCTGCAGGTCACCCCATGAAGATAATATCGCCATATCTTCAACGCGAAGACTATGGCTGCCAACTCCAAATCATGTGTCGAGTAGTTAATCTCGTATTTCTTCAGCTGCCGTGAGGCATATACAAAACCCGACTATCGTGCATCAGACTATAACTCAATCCCTATCGGCTAGTATCACTATACAGTGTGAATTCCTGACTGCTAGTGGGAAGGGCTAAAATAGGAGCAAAAGTCAACCGTTGTTTGAGCCCCTGAAAGCTTGCCTCATAATGGTCATCCCAAACAAACTTGACCCCCTTCTAGGTCAATATAGACAACGGAGCAGCTATTCGGGAAAATCTCTCTATAAATTTACGATAATACCCAGCTAAATCAAGAAAATTACAGATCTCGGTAACTGTTTGTGGCTGCTCCTACTTCAATATAGCCTCAACCTTCTGTGGATCAATATAAATACCCTCCGCAGAGATAATGTGTTGCAAAAATCCTATCTGTCTCAGCCAAAACTCACATTTCGAAAATTTGGTATATATCTGCTTCTCACGGAGTATCTACAATACCACTCGAAGGTGCTGAGCATAATCTTCATCACTCTGTGAATACACCAAGATGTCATCGATAAATACAATGACGAACCGATCCAAGAAGTCGTGGAAGACTCGATTCATCATATCCATAAAAGCAGCTGGGGCATTAGTCAGTCAAAACGGCATGACTAAAAACTCATAGTGGCCGTATTGGATAAGAAAAGCTGTCTTGGTCATATTCTTGACCTGAATTCTCAACTGATAATAACCCGAACGGAGATCAATCTTAGAGAAAATGCTGACTCCCTGCAACTGATCAAATAAATCATCAATACGCGGCAGGGGATATCTATTTTTTATGGTGACTTTGTTCAACTGTCTGTAATCCACACAAATCCGAAGTGTACCATCTTTCTTCTTTACAAACAGCATCGGAGTGTCCCAGGGTAAATTGCTCGGGCGAATAAACCTCTTGTCCAGAAGTTCCTACAACTGAACCTTGATCTCTCTCAGCTCAGCAAGCACCATTCTATATGGCGGAATAGATATAGGAGCAGTTTTCGGTACTAGATCAATCTTGAAATCGAACTCCTAAACTAGTAGTAATCTGGGAAGCTTCTCAGAGAACACATCTGGAAACTCCTGCACCACGGGGACTTCCTCAAATCTTGGTCCCTCAATGATGGTGTCAATGACATAAGCCAGATAAGCCATGCACTCACGGCGTACCATGTGTCTAGCCTCCATAGCCGATATAACATAGCGGGGCAATACCCGTCTCTCACCCCTGAACACCAACATGGCTGCCCAGACCTCCGAAACTCAACCTCTTTCGTGAAACAATCCACGAAAGCCTGGTATGAACTCAGTCAATCTATCCCTAGAATGGCATCAAAATACGTGATATGGAGCAGAATTAGATCTACCTCTAATACCACCTCCTCAATAATGATCACGCAGCCTCTATAAACTGTATCTCGAATGATATGCTTGCCGAGATGAGTGATAACCATAATCTTTTCATCAAGTGACGAGAGAGGGCTATCAGAATGGTGAGTGAATATGTCGCTCACATATGAATAATTTGACCGATATCTATGCAAACACGGGCGTCAATACCAAATATTTTCATGGTACCTAAGGACAAGAAAAATTAAAGATATTTAAAATGCGAAGAAAAATGAGACGTATTTATATATATATCAAACTAGTTAAGCTTTTAAAGCTTTAACTAGTCAAAACTATATATCGATATTATGATATACAAGACCTCAAAAAGAAATTACAATAAAAGTCCTATACTGAAAGGTCTGTGAGAGGATTACCCATAATGATATCAGGGTTTGCCTGTGCGTCCTCCTACATCATCGCAAACACACGAGTATGGCCCTAGGCTGCTGTCGCGATGATCCTGGCACCATATTACTCCCGGTTGCAGTTCGAGGAGCTATGAGATTTGAGTGTGCAGGTGCCCCCTATTGGCCTGTGCCAGAAGCACCGGTATGACTTCATAAAGTCTATCCCCCTCAACTCAAATCTGGGCAGGTACTCCTAATGTGACCTTGCTTCTCACACTGGAAGCAAGTAACCGGTATTCTACATGCCCCAAATGCATGATGGTTGTCGCATCTATGACAGAAAGGCTATCTCTGTATAGTAGACTGTTAGAGACACTAGGGGCTGGTGCCCCAAAGCCCTGTGGTTAGAGTCCCTATCCTGGCTCGCTGGTCTGAAACTAGAAGATCCTCCATGATAACCAGAACCTCTACCCCTCTTTGAAGACTGTCCATCCTGTGACCCAGTCTTCTTCCTTTTCTGGTGACTCTCTTTCTGCCTAGCCTCAACTCGGACGATCTTCTCTACCCGATATGCTGAATCAATCACCTCTAAAAGTGTAAAAGTAGGAGTCACTATCATATACTTTTTGATACTCAAATGGAGGCCATCCTCAAACTTAAACCTCATCTGAGTTGGTATAACCATGTCGGGGACAAATACTGCTAATCTCCTGAGCTCAGTCTCATATTCTGAAACTGACCTAGTCCCCTGACGTAAGTGCAGGAACTCTATCCTCATGCGATCCTGCTGAAACGGGGTAAAGTACTTGCGATAGAACTCTCGTAGAAAGTCCTCCCACCATAGAGTCTGTGTAGTACTGTCACAGATAGCCTCCCACCACGAGAAGGCAGCCCCATCGAGGAGTCTCTCAACAACTCTCAACCTGAGCTCTTCTATCAACCCCAGATCAGTAAGGATCCTGCGAGTCCTATTAATCCATTGCTTCGCTACTGTGGCATCACTAGATCCTGAACGCTCATGGATGCGCCTCTTTCACCAACTGTGTAAGCTCATGAATACGCATCAAAGTAACCGATGTATCATTAGTCGGACTAGAAATGGATGGACCGACTACCGGAGGAGGAACCGGTGCCATAGATGTAAGTATGGCCACAGGTGTGGTCGCTGGAGTCTATGGTGGAAGTGGTGGCATCTGCACCCCATATCTACTATACCACTCCTGCCTCTGCCTCAAGATGTCAAGTGCTGGTGGAGGAATCTCGGCTGTAACAGTCGGTGGAGGTGTTAGTGGTGGCGCTGGTGAAGGTACGTGAGTAGAGGAAGCATCCTCTGGTACTTATGGAGTCTCGAGTGCCCTAGGTACATCAAGCACTGGGGGACTCTCGGGTGATGCGAATCCAGCACTGTGCCTACCACATCTAGGTGGCATAATTCTGCAAAATAAGTATATTTTTATTAGGTAGTAATCAAAGATTAGGGTTAGTTACTGAGGAACTAACCCCCAAAAAAATTTGAGTTATGAATCAAGGTATTTGAATGCGAAATAATGGGCTAGATGCGTCATGTATCTAACGTCCTAAAATAGATGAACTTATATGGATATGGCCATGTATTGGACTTTAAATGACTGTATGAAACTCTCTAATATATTGAGGGCTTTTTAAATATACTTGGAACAATTTTTCATTATTATATTTTCTCTAACCTAGACGCTCTGATACCAAAATAATTGTCACGCTCTAAACCGGGGTCATGAGCAGCCGTCCGTTGCCCTACATATCATTGTCCACATTGTAAGGGATGATCTCCCAACATGAAATTAATAGTGATGTTTCACATGATGCGTTTTCACAAAGTGTATAAACTCCTCCTTCGACTCGAATCTCGTTCCTTTCTTCAATTCATCGCTAAAACTCCCATTATCACTTCTCAATCTACAATCTTCCTTGAAAGTCACATAACCATCTCCTCCCAGTGTAGTTCTAATGAAAGGAATCGAGTCATCAACTCCGCTACTGATATATCTCCGACCATCACCAATGTGTGCAGTTGCTCCGGAGGACCCCAATATTATTTAGTTCACTGAACTACCACCACTACCACAACGAACTTCTCCAACATCTTCTTCTTCATCATCATCCTCTTCATACGCCTATTCTTCCACCATTTCTTTCTCGTCCACATCATTATCCACACCTGCGCTAGCAAGATCCATTTGACACTCGAGCTCTGGATATTCATCCGTATAATCGTAACCTTGTTGCACGGATGTACTAGCATGATGATAAATCTCTACATATTGTCTCCTTAAATTTATATGAAGACCCCTGCATATCACGGTGACCAACTCATAAATGATGCATTTCTCCTAACCCGAATCAATTTCGAAGGCCCATGGTCATAACCGACTCTATGCTCAACCGTCATAATTTCACCATTTGTGTAACATAATAATCTCGCAATCTCCGCCATTTCTACTCAACATCAAAAAACAATTTAAGTCTAAATTAGAAACATATTGACAAAGCCTAATTCGGACCTAAAAATAAATTTCAAACAAATCAGCAAACAATTACTAATAATTACCTTTTTTTAAATCCTAAATTCTAATTCGGTTCTAATTTTAAAAAACCCTAATCCGTAAACAAATCAACATGACAAAGTTAACCAATCTCTAAATTTTTATAAAACCCTAATTCGGTTCTAAATCCTAATTTTTTTATAAAACCCTAACCCTAATTTTATTCTAAATTTAAAAAACCATAAACTCTAATTTTTCTATTCAATCTCTATAAAATACTATTCAATAAACTAAGAATATTCAAATTTAATAATGTACATAAAAATTTAATCAATTTAAATATATGAAATCTTAGGGTTTGCAAAGGAAGAAGAAGCTTTTACCTTCGCAAGAATGGACTGTGTAGGTCTTCCAAATACTTGGATCGCCTTCAATTCAGTATCCCAAGATTGCAGATATCCTTCGATGCTGTAGATCGGCCACTAGTAAGAGCAAAAGCAGTCGTCTACGGCGGAGGAGGAGAGAAGAAAGCAGAAGGAAGAAGGAAGAAGAAAGAAAGAAAGAAGGGTGGGGGGAGGTTTAAGGCACGAACATGTCTAGTTTTGAAAACTCAACATGCACTATTCATGCATGTCAAGTTTTCAAAACTCGATATGTGGGCAGTTAAGAGGCATGTTAAGTTTTGAAAACTTGACGTATTATGTCAATTACGGAATTACTTTCCCGTATAAAATGTTTTAAATTTTTTTTTATTTTTTATGGTTATATCCGTACAAAACTCTTCTCCTCCCACCCTAAACCGTGTCAATATCCACTTTCCTAATCAATTTGAATTCTTAGTCTTTGCTTTTCATGCTCTTCACAAATTCTATAAGATTTTTAATTCTTTAATCTACATGTGGTTCGTCACTTGCATTAGGAAGTTGTCATGGACCAAATGATAGATTCAAGCAAAATAGGAAAACTCAATTTAAAATATCGATCTGTTGGATAAGAGAGTCTATTGGATTTAATTATTATTTTTTGATTTCTTTGAAATCCGATATGTGATTTGTAACATTGCCCACACCTTGAGATGTCGGATGTCCACGGATGACGCATACTCTAGACTTTTTTAGAGCACTGGTTGGCCCTTTTCCCTTGGATTTCACTCCAACACCAGGTAGCCCTTTTTTCTTTTGAATGGCTCTCAATCTGGTACCAAGTAATCCTTTTTCTTTTTTTGGATAGCTCTCACTTTAATACCAAGTAGCCCTTTTCCCTTTTTTGGACATCTCTCACTCCAGATCGTATCAAACACCAAATAGCTCTTTTTCAGGTAACCTTTTTCATGTTGGACCGGAAATTCTAATACCAATTTGTTATGGATCCAAGTGATGAACTTAGTTCTAATAGGAGAATTCAATCCAAACAATCGATCTGTTGTATGAGAGAGACTATTAGAGTTAAGTATTATTTTTTTATTTCTTTGGAATTCGATATATGATTTGTAACAAAAGCGCTTTTTCGGTTGTGGACCTAGAACTTGACATTGAGAACATGTTTGAACTTTGGGTTTTAGCTTATTGGGCTTATTCAAAAGTTATAAATCTTGATTTTATCATTCAAATGTAATTTAAAACAAGTCAATGGGAGGCCAATCACTATACAATCCCCTTTTTGTACCTAATACATTATAACGATGGTGGGAGTAAAAAAAACAAATAACTAAATGAATTCAAGATTAATGTAAAACAGTTTAGTGGTAAAAATTTTTTTTTCCAATCTGATAATTTTATATTCAAATTCTTGTATAACCCAAGAAAAAAAACGTATTAGGTACAAAAGTGGGCTGGGAGGCCGCTCGGCTCGGCTCAAACTTTGGACTTGTACATCCAAGCCCAATCCGCACAAGAGCTTTTAATTTGTCCAACTGCCCATAGAAATACATAACCTTGGTTATTATATTTTTTGGGTACTTGACCATCGGTATCCAAAAACTTAATTAATATGAATCAAATAGCAGTGGAATCCAATTTAAAGGTAGATTGTTTCGGCGCCTGCATTTTTATTCTTAATATTTAAATTTAAAATCTTAATTAAGAGAATTTAATACCCAATATTGCTACCTCACCTTAGTTACAAAAACACATAACCTTAGGACGGAGATTAAAAATCAGGCAGACTGGGCTTGGGCTCCAATTGATCTGCGTAGCCAGGCCTAATTTTAGATAGGCCTAAAAGTACACAAGTTTGAGTCGGGCCCTAGGATTAAAAGATCTATCTCACATTAATGCTGGTTTAGGCCCCTCAAACAGAGTGCCCTTTTTTTTTTTTGTTTTCACAAACCAGTATCAGCTTGCATCGATTAATTCTGCCCGATCACTAGAAGCCTATATTCATATCTAACTATGATTCTACGCTCCCAGAGTTCTTGATGAAGTTTTGTTTTGACCTTGCACCGATACAAATGAATTTTATATTTTTGTAAATTTTAAGTTTGTTGTTTAGAATCAAATATATATAAAGAGTTTATTTATTATTCAATAAAAGTTATATATTTCCAAATCACCAAAAAGGAAGAAAAATAAAAGGAAATTTAACTAATAAACTCCATAAAAGTTTGTGAAATCCACCTATTTTATTTTTCAATTAACAATTTATCTTAACTAAAAAAAGAATTTTAAGAATAATTAAGTAAATAACCATCTTTATAAATAAATTTCATATTTTAGTTTTATTATTCCAAGTATAAAAATTTAATTGAATTACAAATTTTAATTTTTGATTTCAAGCATTGAACTTCATACTTCAAGTCATTTCAAATGGATTATATTCATTTTTCATTTGTTATCAAGTAGTGGTTCATGGATTCCAAATGAAACTTAATTTGAGTTATAAAGCAAAAATTTTTCTTCCCATTATTAACACCATTTGAAATATATTTTTTTTTAATTTCAACCAGTGATTTTTCACTATTCATAATGTATGAAGGAGTATTTTGCCCGTCATTATTTGTCTTTCTCGCAAGTTTTTGTCACATCTCTTCCCATTTTTATTAGCACGTACTGTGTATATCGACACATGAACTTTAAAATTATAGTTTAATTGACTTAATCATGGATCAATGTGGTTAAACTGTTAGATTTTTAATAACAATAAAAAATATAAAATTATTTTTAAGGTAAATATATATATTAATTTCAAATTTTTGTATAAAATTTTAATAAATACAAAATCAATAATTATTTTTAAAATTCTTATTAAACAATAAATTCAATTAATGGATCAGTTTGAAAAATTAATAGAATAGAGGGAAGAGATGGGAAATGAGAGAAGAAATCGATAGATTTGAAAAAGAATTTAGAGATTTTAAACTGTAAAAGTTTTTTTTTTAATATATTATATTTTAAAATATTGAAATGTCATTCTATCTAAAGTTTAATAAATTAAATTTTAATGAATTTTTTCATAATAATTGAATGCAAAAGTCATCCAATTCATTATAATATCATGGGTTAGACGGTTTATTAAAAAATACAGTTGAATCGTGTTTATCCGTAATTTAATTATTTAGACAGTATTCATTTAAATCAATCCATTTTTCATTTAGACTATCATCCAATCGTGATCTGATCACGATACGATACGATTTTGATAACACTGTCTCTACCTAATCTCCTCTCTCTGTCTCTCATTAGCACTCCTTCCCTTTTTTCTCTCTACCCTCTTTCTATTTCTCTCCATTCTCTCTTTTTGTTCTTGATAAAGTTTCTCTCGATCCATGGAATTGAAGAAAAGGGAGGAAAAGAGCAAAGAATGGGAGAATGGCCCATCAAGAGAGAAGAGGGAGTGAGAGGAAACTAATTGAGAGAGACAAAATGAGAAGAAAAGGCGGAGGTTGTTGGTGGCAAGAGAAAGTGAGAAAGGAGACAAGAAATATAGAAAGAGTGATCGAGGTTCGACTCTCGAAAAGAGTATCGGGTCCTTATATGTATGGAGTATTTTCTATTGGGAGACCCGCTGTCCGAAAGAAATCATTACAGCGGTCGATCTGAATTAGTTGGAACGAAAACCCAAAAACTAGACGGTATCTAAGATATGGTACCAAAAAAAAGAAAACTATCACTCGTTAAGAAAAAAGAGAAAATCATGAAAAAAATATATAAAGAATTATCCGTGCTTAATAATAAAACGAGATAAAAAGAG
Organism: Dillenia suffruticosa; assembly: GCA_033439265.1. Classification (NCBI taxonomy): domain Eukaryota; kingdom Viridiplantae; phylum Streptophyta; class Magnoliopsida; order Dilleniales; family Dilleniaceae; genus Dillenia; species Dillenia suffruticosa. The sequence continues at coordinate 9,031,190 of JAVTVX010000018.1, read as the reverse complement.
ACCTGAAAAGAAAATGTAAAAAAAAATTACAAACACAGAAAATAGAGGACCGGGAATAATAAAATTATTTTTATCAAATCAAATTAAAAGAGAGAAAATGAAATAATTCTTTTATGCTCGTTGGTTAATTAGAGATATCAATAATTAAAAGAAATAAATTCCAGCTGTACTAAAAATTAAATTTTATTCGAATTGTTTTTATGTATAATTATCGATATTTAATAATTTAATTAATTTGAATCGCGTAGTAGGGAAGGCTTTGGTCAAGATTCTTTGCGTAGCGGTACTTGCTGAAGCTATGAGGTGCCGACAGCAGGGGGGCATGTATTTGTAATGATTAATCTATTCTTTAAAAGGACGTCAAATTCACGTGCTTAACCCGACAAATTTGGTGGCTGCTGGCCGGTTATGACATAAGACATCACGTGCACCAAAATCAAACCGAGCAAGCTTCTCTCCTTCTCTTCTGCTTGAAGCTTGACACTATAAAATGAAATGAATAGGATTGATTGTGGCCCTTTCGCATACAACTTCTGTTATTATTATTTTATATATATATAGGTATTTGAATTTAAAATTTTTAAATTAAAAAAGAAAAATTATGATCATCACAGTTTTCTTTTTTTTTTTTGAGAACTGTTACCCTCTTCCTCCTTTCTCTAGAATAAGGGAAAAAGGAAAAAAAATGATAAAAGGAAGAAATGGGTTCTCCAACCTCAATCAAAATTTCTTTTTTGGCCTCGATGTTGCTTGCAATGTAGGGTAGTAGTTGTTCTTTTGAGTGGCATCAAATGGACTTTAAGTGAATCGTGCGAGTTGGTAAATAAAATAATAAGTACGTTCTTCAACAAGCAAAAATTCCATGACATTCTTGAAATTGTTGAGATCCCCATTTTAAATGGATGTCTGAAGTGGGTGCCTATAACGGTACCTTGTCATCCCAAGATTGAAACATCCCATATTTGATTTTTATATCTTAGATCTCTATTAAAAAAGAAGAGACCAAGGATCAACTTTTTTCACGAGAGACGAATGCATTACATGACAACCTTTATATGCCCAAAATTAATTAAATTCAATAGTTTATAATATTAACTGCATCTCTCATCCCTCATAAGCAATGTAAGGGTATACTTGATTCAAATATATTCATATATTTATAACTGTCTCTAACTATTAAGACTTAAATATAATTGGTCAGACTATGAATACAGAGTAATGTATTAGTCAAAAACAGTTTTCTTTTCGTAATACTAGCTTTCAACTTTATCTTAACTACTTTCCTCGATATGTACTACCAAACCGTATCAATTATGGTTTCTTAATGATATATTAAAATAGCAATAATAAATAAAAATTTAAAAGACAGTCAAAAAGTTTAAAGATACATCAAATTTTAAATATAGAAATGGCTGAATGAATTAATGAAAATGTTGGAAATGGGTATGGTTGCACCCATGTAGATAGACCCAAGACCCAAAGCCATCTTATTTGATTTTGAATTAGAATGAGGGAATGGCTATTGGTAGCCACCCTTCAACTCTCTCTCTCATTCTAACTCTCTTAAAGAATGAAAACTTCCTATTGTTTTTTGTTTTAATTTGGAAAAAAAAGGGTTGTGATGCATCGTTAGAGAGAAAATAGAGAGAGCATCTTAGAGAGAGAGAATAAAAAAATTGAAAGTTGTGAAAAGATTAGAAAAGATTGATCATTTCTCCACAAGACATTTGGATTATGGAAAAAAAGAAGATGATCCGATTTTGTGACACTCTTCTAGATCTAAAATACTCACTACAAAAAAACAAAAATTCCGCGACAAATTTTAGCAACGACAAATATTCGTCGTAAATGTGCAACAAATTTAACAACAAAAAATGGTATTGTCGGAAATTAGCTACGATTTTAGCAACAAAAAAATTTTCGTCGCAAACTTAACAACAAAAAAAAATTTCGTTATAATATTCGTTGCTGATTTTTGACGCAAAATTCCTTACAAATTTGCGACAAAAAAAAATTCATTGTTAATTTGCAACGAATTTCAAAATTCGTTACTAAATTTGCAACGAATTTGTAATTTGTCCCAAAATTTGCAATGAATTAAAAATTGATCCCTAAATTTGCGACGAATAAATTAATCGTCTCTAAATTTACGACAAATTTAACAATTCGTTTCTAAATTTGGGACGAATAAAAAATTCATCCCTAAATTTGAGACGAATAAAAAATTCGTCCCTAAATTTGAGGCGAATTAGCTTATTCGTCCCAAAATTTTGAGACGAATTCTCAATTCGTCCATAAATTTGGGACAAAAATGAATTTGTCCATAAATTTACAACAAATTTCTAAATTCGTCGCAAATTTAGTGACAAATATTTAAATTTATTGCAACAAATTTGATTATTTGTTGTTAAATTTATTACAAATTAGAGACAAATATAACATTTGTGACAAAATTCGTTATTAAAATTTACTTTTCGATCACTTTTTTAATTACTTGTATTATAAACATTTTCTAATAATAAAAAACGATTTGTAAACGGTGATATGCACTGATAGTATATAAAATGTTAAAATGTTCACAAAACATTATATAAAATAGTTCATCCATTATCTGTTTATATAAAAAAATGATAATATAGTATAATTTTTTAAATTGATATATTCATTTTCTATAACTTTACAAATCTTTTAATTTGTTACAAAAGATTATTATTGGTACATTCATTTTCTATTCATTATCTGTTTAATTTTTCATTTCCAACACTGATAAATTTATCTTATAAATTTATTTAAGTATTTGATTCACTAAACAAAAGTTAAAGTAGAAATACTTATTAATTAATAATCAATATAATAAATGTTTTTTATAATTATATCATAGTATGCAAATATTGTTAATAGTTTGTCTATTTAGTTTCTATTTTGATGCATTAAATGAGTTATTTGTCAGAAACCATAAGTATCGTTGCTAAATTCGTTGTAAATTGTAAAGGAAAAGATTATTTGTTACTAAATTCATTGTAAATTATGACGAATTCATATATTCAATAGAAATTTAGCGACGAAAACATTCTTTTGTCACAGATTTTAGTGACAAAAAAAAATTATAGTCCCTAAATCAGGGACGAAAAAAGATTTCATCCCTGAATCAGGGACGAAAAAAGATTTCATTCCTGAATCAGGGACGAAAAAAATATTCATCTCGAAATCAGGAACGAAAAAAAAATTTTATCCTTGATTCAGGGACGAAATTTAATTTTCGTCCCTCATTCTGGGACAAATTTAGGGACAAAAATTTTTTTCCCTAATTTCAATATATTCAACAATTCCTTCTTACTCACACTCTTACTCTTTCTCTCGCTTTGTTCATTTTCGAATAGTCGTGAAGGGACGAAAAAATTTTCGTCTCTGATTTTGGGACGAATTTGTTTTTCGTCCCTGATTCTGGGACGAATTTGTTTTTCATCCCTGATTCAAGGACGATTTTTTTTTTCATTCCTTATTCAGGGACGAATTTAGAGATAAAAAATTTTTGTCCCTAATTTCAATATATTCAACACTTCATTCTCACTCCCACATTCTCTCTCTCTCTCTCTCTCTCTCTCTCTCTCTCTCTCTTTCTCTCTCTCTTGCTTTGTTCATTTTCGAATAGCCGCGAAGTTGGTTCTACGAAGGGATGGCGGATCTGCGATGGTGTTAGGTAATCTCTTTATCTCTCTCTCTGGCCCGTAGATGGCAAATCAGGCGGCCAGCAGCCGGATCTGAGCTTCGCGGGCCAGCCGCGGCAAGGCGCTGCAACCCCAGCGCCGCCCAGTGTGGCCCATGGGGCTGGACTCTTGCACGGCCCTGCCCGGCTAATTGGGCTCAGCCGAATCCAACATTCTACTTTTATGATTTTTTTTTTGAGAAATGTTATTTAAAAAAATGTTTTTATAATATTATTTTTTATAAAATTGGAATCGAAAGTGTTAATAATTGATTAGGTGAAATATTATGTTAACAATAATCAGCAATTTAAAATAAATTTTATATCGATTAGTTAAATAATCAATATGGTTAAATGTTCAATATTTTATACTTTATTTCATTATTTGATAATATTTAATGTTATTGTAATAATTTAGTTAATTTGTTTGATATTAATTAAGTTTATAATATTATTTATTATTATTTTAAATTTTTGTGAAATTAAGGTTAGTATTATTGATAATGTTGAGTTTTGTGCAATTAACGTTATTATTTATTATTATATCAACTTAGTTGGGATTAATGATGTATTAGTATTAATGATTTAGAAGTTTTTTTTTTGTAGTTTTTATTAATATTTAAAAAATTATAAATTTGGAGACAGAGAAAATACAGAACGAATGTCACACCCTGAACCGGGGTCATGAACAGCCACCCGTTGCCCTGGATGTCGGCTACATTTTTATAGAAAATCAGGTATAAATTCCCCATATTTCGGAGGTCTCACAAATACAATTTGACATGTATATCCACATTCATCCTGTAAAATAAACAAATGGTCATCCTGGTCTCTCCAAAATCAATCACTGCCATAACCAACATGCAGAACAACATAAAGCTATAAAATTTTTCAACAGACCTAGTCATAGACCTCTACTGTCATGCCCAACTAGAGCATGAGCAGGCGCCACACCAAGCGGACCTAAAATTTTACATAATATACAATAATTTTCCCAAGTGACATTTAAATGCGTACAATCGTTTCAATTCAAATAAACTATGAGAGTTTCACAATAAAATATATATAAATTATACAGTCATCCCAAAAATAAATAAATGAGTACATCTATCAAACTAAAATCTCCAATAATCGTAACGGAAGATATGGTAACATCCATACCCAAACCCGGTACTATCAAGTCCACGTCGCAAGAATACAATAATTCTTCTTCAATCCAAGACTAATCTTGTGGGGAGAAAGTGACGGGTGAGTATCTATGGGAGGATACTCAGTAAGTGAGGGGATTGATATCATACTATCAATATCGAGGGTAAACTTGGAGTGTCAAAGCATGAAACACAATATCAAGTGTGGAAAAAAATAACGTGCTACGGCTGGCGGGCCTACGGCTGATACTCAGTAAGTGAGGGGATTGATATCATACTATCAATATCGAGGGTAAACTTGGAGTGTCAAAGCATGAAACACAATATCAAGTGTGGAAAAAAACACAATATCCTGCTCGCCGCCTGGCTCGTACTCTCGAGCTCGGTCTTGCTCGCGGCTTGGGCTCGCGCTGCGGGCTCGGTCCTGCTCGCGGCCTGGTTCGCGCTCGCAGGCTGGGTCCTGCTCGCGTAGGGACTGAAGAGCGCTCTGCTCGGGCTGGGGGATCGTGCTACAGAAGACGCTACAGTCGCGCGCTGTGGCGGAAGGAGGTGCTAGCGGGAGGAAAGAGCAGCTGCGACTGTGTGCGGTGGCGTGCGGTGCGATCGAACTTGGCTCGTGGCGGTGTGCGGCCGAAGGGAGAGAGACCGTGGGAGATCACGAGGGAGACTGTGAGAGAGAAATCGAGAGAGAAAGAAGAAGAAGAAGAAGAAGAAGAAGAAGAAGAAGAAGAAGAAGAAGAAGAAGAAGAAGAAGAAGATAAGAGGAAGAAGGTGGTGGCGATGGCGGCCGAACACGCGGCGAAGGAGAAGCGACGCCGCGGTAGGGGAAGAAACGAAGGGTCGGGGAGAAAGAGAGAGAGAGAGAGAGAGAGAGAGAGGTATTAGGGTTAACAACCCTAATCCCCAAATTTGGGGACACAGCGTTTTGCCCTAAAATGTTACGTCTCCTTTTTTTTTGGGTATTACATTTTCTAACCCCCTAAAAATAAGTTTCGTGCTCGAAACTAAAAGAAAGTAATACACTGAACAAGTGGGGGTACTGCCTCCTAATAGTCTCCTCGGGTTCCCAGGTCTCTTCATCGACCTGGTTACTCCTCCACAAAACTCCGACCAATGAAACTTCTTTGCTTCGTAGCTTTCTGACCTGTCGATCTAGAATAGCTACGTGCTGAGCTAGAACACTAAGGTCTTCTCGGACTGGCTGTCCGTCGTCAGTCGTTGTTTGAGCTCCTGAAAGCTCTCTCACAACGATCGTTCCATAAGAACTTGATGCCCTTCGTATCAGTCTGGTAAGTGTAGCAGTGATCCGGAAGAATCCTTCTACGAACCACCGATAACACCCCGCAAGACCAAGGAAACTCCGCACCTCGGTCACTGTCTGTGGCTGCTGGTGTGTTGGTCAGCCCAAACAGTATGACCACGAACTCGTAATGTCCATATTGGGTGCGGAATGCGGTCTTGGGCACATCCTCAGCCCTGATCCGCAACTAATGATATCCAGATCGAAAATCGATATTTGAGAAAACACGCGCACCCTGGAACTGCTCAAATAAATCATCAATATGCAGCAAAGGATACCGATTCTTTATGAAAACCTTGTTGAGCTATCTATAGTTCACACACAATCGTAGAGTCCTATCCTTCTTCTTCATGAATAACACCGGAATACCCCAAAGCGAAGTGCTTGGACGGATAAAACCCTTGTCCAGTAACTCTTGCAACTGGACCTTGAGCTCTCTAAACTCAGCTGGCGCCATTCAGTATGGCGGAATAGATATGGGAGTAGTCCCTGGAGCTAGGTCAATCTCGAAATCAAACTCCCGAACTGGGGGTAGTCCGGGTAGTACATCAGGAATATATCTGGAAACACTTGCACCAGTGGGACCTCCTCAAGTCTCGGCCCTTCCACAGTGGTGTCAATAACATGGGCCAGATATGTCGTGCACCCTCGGCGTATCAATCTCCTAGCTTTCATCACCGATACAACACAGCGAGGTAACACTCACCCCTCGCCTGGGAACCTCAACAACGGCTCCTCGGGTCTCTGAAACTCTATTTCTTTGGTGAAGCGATCTATTAAGACTCTATACATGCTTACCCAAATCCATTCCTAGGATGACATCGAAATCCGTCATCTCAAATGGAATCAGAGTATCGCATCTCTGACCATAACCTTACTCCTTCTATAGACAGAATCTCTAGGTATCTGCTCACCGAGAGGAGTGATGACTAATATCTCCTCATCAAGTGACGACAAGGCTTACCCAACCCGTGGGTAAAAGTCACTTCTCACATATGAATAGTTCGACCTGGTGTCAAATAGGACACTGGTGTCGACTATCCATATTTTCATAACTCCTAATGTGAGGACATAAAAGATCAGTTGATAAATATGGAAGAAAATATATGCTCACACAGATATATATATCAAAATATATGTACAAACCAACATAGTTAAGCGTCTACGCTTGAACTAATGATGGTTCTCAAAAGAAGGTATATAAAAGAAAATATTTCTAAACATGAGGATCAGTGGGAGGAGCACCAATAATCATGTCAGGACTCGCCTGAGCGTCCTCCTGTGTCATTGTGTATACACGGGTCTGTGTCATCTGCTGCTGTCGGAATGGTCTTAGCACCGTGTTGCTCCTAGCTACTGTCTATGGAGTGGTGTGACTCGAGTGTGTAGGTGCTCCCTACTGTCCTCCCCGGGGAATACTCGAGTGTCCAGTAGCTATATGACCTCCAAATCCCAACTCAGGGTAGGCGCTCCTAATATGCCCTTGCCTCCCACACCGAAAGCATGTAATGGGTATCCTACACTCTCCAAAAGGGTGGTGTCCACCACATCGGCGGCAAAAATGGTGCCGCTGATCTGAAATCTGAGTAGTGGTGCTAGAGGCCGGTGCTTTGAAACCCTGAGATCGTGATCCCTGTTCAGGATGTGTTTGTCTCGCCTGAGAAGAGTTTTCCTGATATCCTGACTCCTACCCTTCTTCGAGCCCTGGCTCGAAGAAGACTCAAATCTCTTCTTCCTTAGCTCTCTGTTCTCCCGCTGTCTGCCCTCAGCACAGACGATCTCCTTTGCTCTAAGTGCTGAGTCTACTATCTCCGCAGAGGAGAGACTAGGAGTCACTGTCATATACCTCCTGATGTTCAATTTGAGGCCGTCCTCCAACTTGAATCGTAGCTACTTTGGCGTCGCCAAGTTTGGAACGAAAGCAGCTAGTATAGAAACTCTGCCCTCTTGCGGTCCTGCTGGAACTCAGAGAAGTACTTACGATCGAACTCCCGCAAGAAGTCTTCCCATTGCAGCGGCTTGGTAGCATCATCACAAATCGCATCCCACCAAGTGAGGGCATCACCATTCAAGAGTCTCTCTGCTATCCAAAGCCGGTAGTCCTCACTCAACCCCAAATTAGTCAAAATTCTATGGGTACGGTTGATCCAGTGCTTCGCTGCTGTGGGATCATCCGTTCCCGCAAACTCCGTGCAGCCTAACTGCCTTGCCTCCTTCACCAACTGGGTGAACTCGTGAATACGCCTCAAGGTGGAGGAGGTAGTGTCACTAGGTCTTGAAACAGTGGAAGGACCAACAACTGGGGGCTGATCTAGTACAATTGAAGGTGGCACGGTTGTAGGAGTCGACACGGCCATCGGTATTGGTGGAGGTGGCACGGCCGTAGAAGTCGGCACTGCCATCGGTGGTGGTGGGGGTGGCATCTGAATCCCGTGAGAGATGTACCACTCATACACCTGCCTAAATGCCTCAAGGGACGGTGGTGAAACCTCGGCTGGAGCAGCCGGCTAAGTAGGCTCTGCAGGGGATGCCCGTGAAGAAGAAGCAGCCTCAGGCACTCAAAGGGTCTCAGGTCCCCTCGAAGGGTCAGGCACTTGAGGAGTCTCGGGGAGCGCGAGTCTAGCTCTGCAACCCGCTGGTCTACCACGTCTAGGCGGCATAATTCTGCAATGAGAGAAACTTTTCATTAGCTATAACTCTAGAGTTTGGAATGATTAAAAAATTAGGGTTAGTTACGTAGTAACTAACCCCCTCAAATGAATGAAATTATTGGTCTACGACCATATAGGGACTTTAAATGACTGTATGAAACTCTCTAATGCATTGAGGATTTTTCTATGTACTTGGGAATACTTTTCTTACTACCCTTTGCCCAATAAACCTGGCTCTGATACCAACCGAATTGTTACGCCTCGAACCGGGGTCATGAACAGCTGCCCTTGCCTTGGATGCCGGCTACATTTTTACAGAAAATCGCGTAGAATCTCCCCATATTTCGAAGATCTCCCATATACAATTTGACCTATATATCCACATTCATCCTGTAAAATAAACAAATGGCCATCTCGGTCTCTCCAAAATCAATCATTGTCACAGCCAACATCCAGAACAACGCAAAGCTATAAAATTTTCCAACAGATCTAGCCATAAACCTCTACTGTCATGCCCAACTAGAGTATGAGCAGTCGCTACACCAAGCGGAGCTAAAATTTTACATAATATATAATAATTTTCCCAAGTGACATTTAAATGCGTACAATCGCCTCAATGCAAATAAACTATAAGAGTTTCACAATTAAAGATACATAAATTATACAGTTATCCCAAAAATAAATAAATGAGTACATCTATCAAACTAAAATCTCCAATAGTCATAGCGGAAGATATGGTAACATCCACGTCGTAAGAATACAATAATTCTTCTTCAGTCCAAGACTAATCCTGTGGGAAGAAAGTGAGGGGTGAGTATCTATGGGAGGATACTCAGTAAGTGAGGGGATTGACATCATACTATCAATATCGAGGGTGAACTTGGAGTGTCAAAGCATGAACACAATATCAAGTGTGGAAAAAAATAACGTACTGTTTCAACAAATCAAATATCATCAGGTACACATTTGAAAATAACATATGCATCCAATGTGGAAATCAATTCATAAAGAGCCGGTCAATCAAACAACCCCCGCAATGGTCTACCTCGACCAAGGACGGCACATTGGGGGTTTTTCCAAATACAAGTATGAAATAATGGCTCTCTGCTCCGATGTTGGCCACAGGTTACTCCAACTAACTTGTAAATAATAATAAAATATATATATCTAGTCGGCCATGTATGGTGCCCCCGTCTGGTGCTAGACGGAGCCGTACTCAATATCCTCTCCAATGAGGGTCAACCTGGGACACCCATACATATGATGATCTGGCGGATACCTCCGGCCAAAGCGTATCCGGACATAAGGGGTGCCTCTATCAGATGTCTTTTATAGCTACGGATGCTATAGGAAGCATATCACAATATCAAATCGGCCGAGCATGTAGCTCCATGCATCCCATCATCGTGTCGGCCAGGCATATAGCCCCATGTATCATATCATAACGTCGGCCGGGCATACGGCCCAAATATATAAGTAAATCCATTTAAAACCATGTGTCAATGCAGTGGAAGCATTAATACATGTCAATATGTCAAAAATGTGGCACAATATTCAATTATCAAAACTCATGGATGTATATCAATAAAGTCAGAAATTAAGACACTCCAAAGATCACAAAATATTTCATAAAATATTCAAAAGTTCTAACAATCATACATTTGCAGAATCATGTCATTTAAAAAGTATTTTTGAAATATGGTTTTCAATCAATAATGAATGTCAACATCCCACTCACAGTTCTAGGGAGGGTGGTCACTCTCTATTTTCAAAACAATCCAATCTGATTCGTCAAGTCTCCAAAAAAAATCAAACTAATCAGATCATTAGATCATCAGAATTTAACATCAAATTTCAAATATGTTAGGGTTTATCCATTTTTCCTATATTTGTACAAAGCTTAACTCTTCAATTTATAAATATACTCTAATATCATCAGTTGCATTTCATTTATAAACCATTAATGTACCTTTAAACCAAGTCAAATTCAACCCTAAAACCACTCAAGGTCTGAAATAAGTTTTAAAATAAATAATTTTCCTATAAGATAGAAAATTTTTGAAAAATCATACACTTTTCGATTCCCATCCAAATGTTTCAAGCCATATGTCATTTTCAAGGTATATGAGTCTATTTCCATAATACGAAAATCGTATTTAAATTGCCTATAAGCAAAACAATTTAAAATAAGAAAGGTTGCATCAACCCTTGTACTAAAATCCCAATTTTCGACTATTTTCATGCATAGGTCAATTTAAACTCCAAGGGAAACTATTCAAATTAACTCGACATGATTTTATAATTCTATAACTATTCGCATTCTACTTACATTCTAAACATATACAGAACCTTTCATCTTAGATTCAATCCTAGATTCATTCAATTTATCAATTAGAGCCGAAATCTCCTCACCTAGGGTTTTCTCGAAGTGCAGAGTTTCGTCCCAATGTCTCCTCGATCACTCCAAGATCTAAAATGCTACCTTTCAAGATAGAGTTTATTAGTTAGGTTAGATCAGAAGCAAAACCCTAAGTTAGTTACCTGCGTGAAGGTTCGTGGGCTGTCACGGGCTCACGGGCCATCGCGGGTTAGTGGGTTAGTGGGTTAGTGGGCTTCAGCTAGTGGGCTCGCAGGTTTGCGGGCTAGTGGGCTAACGAGTCTGCGGGCCAGTGGGCTAGCGGGCTGATGGGCTGCAGGCTAGCGGGCTTGTAGCTGGCGAGCCTACGGGCCGATGGGCCAGCGGGCCGACAGTGGCTCGCGGGCCGTAGTGGCTTGCTGGATGGTGCTCATGCACTGGCGCGCGCTCGTGCGCTGGCTCGCGTGCTGTCTCGCGCTCGTGCAAAAGGCACTACAGTCGCGCGCTATGGCGGAAGGCGGTGCTCGCGGGAGGAAAGAGCAGCTGTGGTCATGCGCGGTGGCGTGCCGTGCGATAGATCGTGGCTCGCGGTAGTATGCGGCTGAAGGGAGAGAGACCGCGGGAGATCGTGAGGGAGACTGTGAGAGAGAAACCGAGAGGAAAAGAAGAAGAAGAAGAAGAAGAAAAAGAAGAAGAAGAAGATGATGATGATGAAGAGGAAGAAGGTGGTGGCGATCGCGGCCGAAGACGTAGCGAAGGAGAAGCGGCACCGTAGTGGGAGAAGAAACGAAGGGTCGGGGAGAGAGAGAGAGAGAGAGAGAGAGAGAGACAAATTTGGGGATGCAGCGTTTTGCCCCAAAACGCTGCGTCTCCATTTTTTTTGGGTATTACAACAAAAGAATTTGGATATATAAAAAGAATTTATCTGATTGTCGAGATTTAACTAATGAGTTTATTTTTGGGTTCGAACAATTTTTAGATTTTACTTGTAATCATGTTGATTTTATGGTTCGGAATAAGTTAAGGTGTCCGTGTAGAAGGTGTCGTAATGGTAAATTTTTTTGCAGTGTGATAAAGTTAGGGAATATCTTTGTAAAATTGGTTTTACCCCGAATTAATATAATTGGACATGTCATGGTGGACCGTTCATTTCTGATGAGAAGTATGGACGAAACAAATAATTTTCAATTAGTGGGGATCAGAGTTATTATGATCAATTGAATCCATATCAGAGGATGGTAATTAATACAGCGGGTCCGAATTTTGTTCCCAAACCAAGCGCTGCAAGTTCTAGATTTGCTCCAACATTTGAATATGGGTATATTAGTTATGCATCACCATTGGAGGAGATAAAAATACCAGGTGTTGATGAAAATGTAAATAATGAATCATCTCTCCAATTTCAAGAAGTGTTAAGAGTTGCAGATGAACCTTTGTAGGCTAGTTGTGACAGCCACACTAAGCTATCTTTAACCACAAGACTGTTGAATGTCAAGGCAGAGTATAATGTGTTTTAGAGTTGTTTTAATGATTTTGTTCAAGTTATTGGAGAAGAAAATGAAAAATAAGGCACGTGTTGAAATCTCTATTGTCAATGCATACATTGTGGAGGAAGTAACAACTTTTGCATCATTATTTTGAGCCTCACATTTAGTGCAAAAGGCGAAGAGAGGGAAGAAATGATGAGGCTCCTATTGATCCTAATTTGAAGTCATTCTCAATTTTTAACTATCTTGGTCGACCAAGTAGACCATGTAAGCGTAGATACTTAACTGGTTAAGAATGGCGGGTAGCCCACACATATATTTTACTGAACTATCCAGAAGTGGCATCATATTTCGAATTAGTATATATTTTCTATTTTATGTATTTCTTATGTCGCAAAATGTTTATTTTCTTTGATGGTAGGATTTTTCAAAACATATATTCTAAACTTTCGACACATGGAATTGATAGTTTTTGCGATGAAAAATTTGCACCATGTTTCAAAAAATATGTAAGTAGACTATAAATTATTTAAATATTTACTTTAAAACATATTAACATATTTATTTGACTTTAGATCCATGATAATCAACCTCAAGTTGAGCAAATATTGTTAATCCATCTGTCATGGGGTCCAAAATCAATGGTACGAACTTGGCCAGCATATTTCATAAACGGATATAATTTTCATACTGAAAAATATGGAATGGGGAAAACGACAATGAATAGTGGGGTTTGTGCAATCATCCAATGATGGTAGAGGTCAAAATGATTTTTATGGTTTGTTAGATGAAATCGTAGAGGTAGAGTACCCTAGTCCAGAATTACAAGTTGTTTTATTTATGTGTCGCTGGTTTGACCCTGTCAAAGGGATGAAAGTGCATCTACAGTTTAATTTGATTTAAATAAATCATAAGAAATTGTATAAAAGATATAAACTATTTGTATTGGCACAACAAGCATTTTGAGAAACGTGACAAAGATATGAACCAAGTGGACCAAGTATTTTATGCTTCATATCCTAGTTTGAAATATGACAAAATTGATTGGTGGGCTGTTTATAAAATGAAAGTACGGAAAAAAATTGAGAAATATTGGGAAGATACAGCATATCAACAAGAGGAAGTTACCAATACATTTCAGACCGAAAAATATAATATTCCAACGTTATGAGATCCTAGCGGCGGAGTAGTGATAGATGTGGATGTAAGTGAAATTCATGAAGAAGACGATGAAGAATCTAATTTTGAGACAGATGATGAGGATGAGGATGAGGATGAGGATGTTGATGATAATGATGTTGAAGAGTCTAATTTTGAGACACATGATGACAATGAAGATGACAATGAGGATTTTGATTTTTTATAACGGGAACGTTTTGTTCTCTTAATATAATAAAAATCAGATATTTATCTAGTTACTGTCTCATTCTTAAATTTATATATTTGATTTGTTAATATACTATCTTTTCTTCTATAGGTCATTACAGAAGATTTCTTAACATATTGGTGCCTTGTTTCGTCATATTTAATTTGTCAAATTAAATTGGTATGTTTATTCATGTTCTTCATTATGCATCTGATGAACGATGAACATGTAATTTTTATTTTTATTTTTTGTTAATAATATATTATGGTTGACAGTTTCGATGTGGCGGCCATAGATGAAATTCTGATGGAAGATCACGCTCTTTAACATCGCAGTCCGCTTCGGCACCTTCACAATCCCATTCCCTTGCCAGCAATGTACCTTCGCCTCCCCCTTCTGTTGCAGGCCCTTCGTATTCTTAACAAATGGCTAGTAATGTACCTTCGCCAATCCTTTTGGTGGAATACTCGAATGCAGATAGGGAAGACAATCGAGAGTTAATAACCCCTTACGGAGATTCGTAAGTACTAAATTTTAAAATTTCAGATGTATTATTTCTTTTATTTATAAAAGAAATTATTCTTTTAACTATCTTGTTTATTTAACATTGTTTGTTTGGAACTTTATGATAGATTTACAAATTTTGTACATGTTATTTACGAGCTTAATAGAATAGTCAATAACCATTGGGGAGGGGATTCGATGACTTACACAAGCATTCCAGAAGAAACAAAAGAGCTATGGTGGAGCGAGTTCAAGGTAAGTTATCCCAATCAGTTTATATATGAAATTAAGTTAATAGCTTTATAATCAATTGGTTTTTTTCCATTGCATCGACTATTCACTTGGGACGAGACTGAAGAGTTGGAAATAAGAAGGATTTTCAAGAAAAAATGTGGCGATTACATCTGACACGTTCTAAATCATGCGAAAAGACACGAAAAAAAGGCAAATTGCATCACCGAGCAAAATTGGGGCATGATTGTGAATTTTTGGGAATCGGAGGAGAGCAAACGAAGGAGTGAGCATAATAACAAAAACAGAGCTTATAATTTAGGGGATTTGTCTGCGACGTATGCGGGAGGCTCGATCAATATCGGTGAACATAGAAATAGATTGGTAATTTTATACAAACACTAATTTTTTAATCTAATTAAAACTATTTCATTATTTCTAACAGTGTTTTTTTATTTTAGGCCAAGGTAACGGGGACCGAGCCTTCATTCATAGATACTTTCACACACACATTTCAGAAAAAAGACAAGACTTGGAGCGGGGAGAGAACTAGAGCAATTAAGGTTTGTAATTTCAAAACTTCCAATTATTTAATGAACATTTTCAATATTGATTTGAACATATTATATTGAACGTATCATAACAATTTAGGAAGATGAATTTATTAGGTTAGTCTCTCCCAAGTTTATTTTTATTACTGACTTGATTTTTTGATTTATAATAAATTACTTGATTGAGATTCTCTTTTTTTTTTTCATAAATTTTAACTTATTCAATATTAATATGAATGTTCATAATTTAGATCATATATAGTCTCATGATTTATGTTACAAATTTTTTTATTTTCCTTCATATATATATCTAATCAAGATTATATGTGCTCGTATTATATTATTATTGTAAATTTATTTTAATTTTTCTCATAACAATACAGGAGAAATATGATGAGCTATCATGCAGAAGTTCGAGTGCTAGTGATGATGCTGGCGGATCTGAACCATCTATTGATAATATGAAAACATGGCTTGAGGTGACTGGTGGACCAAAAGGTGGGCTAGGTTCTTTGAGCAGAACTTACAAAATCGCTGGTTCATCTTCTTTCACCCCACCAGCAATCAGGGTAGAAATAAATCAATTGAATCAAGAGGTGAGCCATTTGAAAGAGTTACAACTGCAAAGAGATAAGGAATTCAATGAACATCAAGCAAAACACACGCAAGAAATGAATGAATTTCGCATGCAGCAAATGTTAATGATGCAGCATCTTCAATTAGCCTCTGCTTCAAGTCAGATTCCCCCTTCTATTTTTCCTCCTGATAATGCCTGCGATGGTGATAAAGGTGATGATTTTTTCGATGATGATTATGATGATGATGATGGTGGAGTTCATGCTTGAAATTGTGTACTATTATTTGACTATTACATTTTGATACTCTTACATTGATTTTTTTGGTTATGTATGGTTATTGATTTTTTAACATTTAGACTGTATATTGCTTTTTTTTATATTACTATTATGATTTCTTATTGAATTTTTAACTTATTGATCTTATTGAATAGTTAGTTATATTGATGACTATAGATGGATGAAATTTGATATAAAAAATGATTTGGATGATTAATTGTTGATGGGGGTTGGATGAGCAGGTATAAATATGATTATATAGGGAAAAATGGTCCAAATATGCCAATAAAATTTATATTCGTCTCAAAATACATATTCGTCGCACAATTGGTCCCTGAAAACTATGCACGTCGTAAATTTTGTTGCTAAAATTGAATTGTAAATTTTGATTAGTGACGAATTTTGCAACAAAAAACATTCGTCACAAATTTGCAACAAATTCTGTGACGAATTTTTTTTGTTCCTAATTTGCCACAAATTGCATTTTGTTGCAAAAATTTTGACGAAAAAAACTATTCGTCGTAAATTTGCGAAAAAAATTAGATTCATGACAAATATGCAACAAAAAATATTTCGTGGCAAATTTGCGACGAATTATTTTTCGTTGCTAATTTGTGACGAATAACTTATTCGTTGCAAAATTTGCAACAAATATTTTTTCATAGCAAATTTACAACAAATAAAATTTTCGTCACAAATTTTGCAATGAAAATTTTATTTGTTACAAATTTGCGACGAATAAAATTTTCGTTGCAAAATTTATCGCAAATTTGGGACGAATTTTGCGACAAAAAAATATTTGTTAGAAATTTTTGCGACGGATATTTAATTTTTTATTCCAAATTTTGCGACAAGTTATTAGCAACAAAAAATAATTTGTTACAAAATTTGTTGCAAATTTGTTTTGGGACAAAATTTTCTTGTAAATTTGTCGCAAATTTTGTCACAAATTGATTTTTTTTTGTTGTGATTTAATCATTAAAAAAGGTAAGTTACTCTAATCTATCTCAAATCTTGGAATTCTTTGCATGAGCAAATTGGATTTGTTATTTGTTTTAAATCCACATTGGTTTCAGAGTATGTTTGGTTGTTTCTTGCCTCCATTTAAGTATTAAAAGCATGAAAAATGTCATAAATGTTGTTTATGGTGCATTAATGGCAATTCAAAATAAGTTTAATGAAATTATTTCAATTTTATACAATAGAATGCTTATTCTATGAGAATCATATTTACAAAATTTGGCATGCATTTGTTGAGTACATTATGAGATATTTCAAATTTTAGTTGAAATTTTATGTATTCATATCTTTTAGGATCCAATGTTTCAGATGTTATTTTTATATGGTTAAAATACTCTTGAAAGATATTTTCAACCATATAAAGAGTACGAAAAATAGTTGAGAATTAAGATAGATACAACCATTTAAAATTAGGGTCAAATTGAAGAAAATTCCAAAACCGGAAAGAAGATGAATAATAACTCCCTCACTTTCCCCACTCTTAGCCATGGCCTGTAAGCTCCAACCCAAGACTAAAAGTGTCAGATATGAAAATCAAGACTACCATTGAGATCAAAAGCATAAAAAATAGAGAGGTAACCAAAATTTGGTGGTTGTCTACCGCCAGTAAGGCAACTTTTGGGATTCACGTGCCGGTGGTGGCACGTGGGAAGCTAGGTTTTCTTTTTATGTTTTGCATATTCACCCATGGCAGCGCATGGAGGCATGTGAAAGGTCCATTTTGGTTGGAATTTTTATGGAAATAATTTTAAGTCTCTTAGGATTTTTTTTGTAATTTTTATTTTATTTTTCGGAGTCAGAATGTAATTTTTATTGATTTTTTAAACTTAGAAATTGTTGAAAAATTACAGAAAAATTACTCCAGTGCTGGAAAAAAATTTGAAAATTTTTGTATGTGTTGAAAAAATTATTTCCTTAATTTTTGACTACATGGATGCAAATTTGTTTTAACATCCATCATTTGTTTGTATTTACACTCATTTATTTATGTTTAAAATTTAGTTTTTCTAATATAAAATTTGTTGAAATTTGAGCAAATACCGTAAAAAAAATGTTTTGAATTTCTAGTATAATATTATGGCTGATTGTGTGATCGACCTAATATTGTTCCCATTTTCAAGAGAGGTAGTGATAATTGGAAGCACTCTTCGGGCCTCTAGGAGAGAGCTAGATTTTGATCAAATATTGACTTATAAGATACAACCATCTCATATTTTGTCAGATCATTTGGTAATCATGGAAAAAAAATACTAGGAAGCTCTTCATCTAGACCACATTTTTTAGGGGATGACGTGTATATATTGAGAAATTTCATACCTCCTTACTGGGCTAACATAATTGATAAATTGATTACCAAGAACGGACATATGATTCTTGATGATGTGAGGCTAAGATTAACATATATGTAGGAAGTCAAAAATATAAAGATCAAAATAAAGAAAAGGCCATTCCAAAGCATAAATAGCTTGAGCCTATATGCCATAAGGAGATTTTCTCTTAAGAATAGATTATCTAAGGGAATAGTAAAAATGGTATCCTGAATGGATGTACTTTGAATCAAGATAATACATTTATTTGATTTCTTTTGTGTGTTATTGTTGTTTTCGTTAGGACCATGATTATGAATTAGAGAAATTTTTAAATATTTTTAATCTAAAATTTCTATTAGACATTTGTTGACTATGATTGTTGATACGAATGATTATGTATGCAAAAGAGAACTTGGATCTCTTGAATGAAATTTTAGATTTGTAGAATTTGTATAATTCTCATCCAAAATTGATATATTATTTAAATATTTTATATATTTAAGTGGGATGTTTTTTTTATTGAAGGAATTTAAGAAATTTTCACTTACAACCTATTAAATTTTGTAATTTTAAATTAAATTTGTGATGGTGATACGATAATTACGAACTTAGTGAATTTTCGATTCTATACCTAAAATTGACTTGTTATAAATGTTAATTTGGAAGTACAAAATTATGTGTAATATATGAACACAAATACTTGTGTTCACCCTCTTAAAATCTATACCATGGCGTCGCAGATTTGAATAGAGGTGATAAATTGAATAATGAGAATTATAAGGTATGATGCTATAAAATATGGTATGTGTTGGAAGAATAAGATATCCTAGATGGTGTTGGTATATTTAGATGTTGATGATAAGTAAAACAATCCAAGGAATTGGTCCACAAAGTTTGAAAATCAACCATAGAACTAAATTATTCAACTAATATAAGTCATATTCGGCCAATCCCTTAATAAAACATAGCAAACAGTAGAATGAGAAATTTGACAATTTGGCCAGAACCTAGTAGAAAGATTAATTCTATTGAATGCTAAAAAAATTAGTCAACTAAATTTAGTTCTTAATACTAGATCATTCGACCGCCCAGTCAAGCCATTCGACCAACTCAGGCAATGAGACTTAGAACAAATACTAAACAGTCAAATGATCACATGAGTATTCAACCGATCCCAACTTTAGAATCAACTGGCTTGCTCAGTCATTCAACCAATCTGAATCACAATCCAAAACTTGCATTCCTAACTCTTGAGTAGACTTGTGAGTTGATAAGTAAACTCAAAAAATAACTTGAGTGATTCAGATTCTTAAAACCCATTTTGCAATTCAATTGGTCTTTGTGAGCAGTCGACCAAAACAAACACTAGTACTTAAAAGTTTTAACTAGAATATATTGTCAGTCAAATATAACTATAGAATTCGACCAAATTGATGGAACAATAGAATAAATGCCTTACTTTAAAAAGATTGCACAATCAAATCCATAAAAAGTGACCATGACAAAAAATGAATAACTTCTATGAAAAACTAAGAATAAATCACAATTTTTTACCCTCGAAACACCACAACAAAATGGTGTGTTGAAAGAAAGAACAAAACTCAAGAAGAAATAGCTAGGGCAATGATTTATGAAAACAATCTCGCAAAGTACCTCTGGATAGAAGCAATCAAGATTGCCTGCTATATTCTTAGTAAAGCTTTAATACAACCATTTCTTAAGAAAATTCCTTATAAATTGTATAAAAATAAGAAACCAAATATAGGAAATTTTCATGTTTTCGAATGCAAGTGTTTCATCTAAATAATGGAAAAGACAGTCTAAGAACATTTGATACAAAAAGTAATAAAAACATTTTCCTAGGATACTTCACCAATAGTAAGGCCTATAGAGTATATAATAATGAACAATGGTGATTGAAAAATTTATACATGTAAAATTTGATGAATTAGAGATATCAATCACAAACATATTGGACCACAATGAAATAAATGAATCCATAATAGTCACTGAACAAACAAATTTGGAAGAAACAAAAGAAGAAAAAACTAAAGATGAACCCTCTCTAATAGAAGAAAATCAGAATCAAGAACCAAAATCTCAATAGTGAGAAAGAGTGTGAATGCAGAAAATATAATAAGAAATCCTAAATTAGGAGTCAATACTAGATCTAAAGTTCATAATGAATGTGAGTTTGCTGATTTATTTCCCAAATATAGCGAAAGACAACAGATGAGGCCTTAGATGATGAAAATTAGATATTGGTCATGTAAGAAAAGCTAGATCAATTCAAGAGAAATGAAGTTTGGGAGCTAGTCTCTAAGCCAAACGATCAATCTATGATAGAAATTAAATTGGTATTTAGAAATAATCTGAATGAATATGGTATAATAGTGAGAAACAAAGCTAAATTAGTGGTTAAAGGATATGGTCAGGAGGAAGACATAAATTATGATGCAACTTATGCTCAAATAGTTAGATTAGATGCTATCAAGATATTACTTATCTTTGCCTATCACATGAACTTTAAACTATATCAAATGGATGTCAAAGAGTGCTTTTCTCAATAGGATGATAAATGAGATAGTTTATGTAGATCACACCCTAGGGTTTGAAAATCCCAAATTCCCAGATCATGTAAATAGATTGTCAAAAGCCTTATACGGTTTTAAGCAAACTTTTAGAGTTTAGTATGAATGACTTAATAATTTCTTAGTTGAAAATGGGTTTAGCATAGCCAAAGTGGATAAAACTTTGTTTATTAAGAGAAATGACAGAGATCTCTTAATATTACAAATATATGTAGATGACACAGTGTTTGGTAGTACCAATGAAGATCTCTACAAAGAATTTGCTAAGTTAATGCAAAGGAAATTTGAAATGAGTATGATGACAGAATTAAATTATTTCTTAGTATTTTAGATAAAGCAATTTGAGAAAGACATATTCATAAATCATACTAAATTCTCAAAAGAGTGGGTGAAGAAATTTGGTCTTGAAAGCTATAAAGGAAGTACCATAGCTATGAGCACAAGTGTAAGAAAGGCAAAGATGAGAAAGGGAAATCAGTATGCCAAAAGTTATATAGAAGTATGATAGATTCCCTTCTCTATCTTATAGCTTCTAAACCAGATATTCAATTTGTTGTGTATCTATGTGCAAGATTCCAATCATATCTTAAAGAGTCTCACATGACAGTAGTTAATAGAATTCTTAGGGTGTAAAAGACACTGTCAACTTAGAATTATGGTACGATAGAAACTCCAGTTTCGACTTACATGGGTTTTCAAATATAGACTATGCAGAATATAGAATAGATAGAAAAAGTTTGAGTAGAAATACCAATTCTTTGGAAGTATGCTAGTATCATGATTTTCTAAAAAACAAAGTAGTGTGCTAACCTCAACCACATAGGCTGAGTACGTTGTTGCTGGACAATGTATTACCCAACCAGATGAAAGATGATGGCCTAAATCTTGAGTGTAACAATTAAAATGAGAACACCAGTTTGATTAATTTGACAAAAAATGGAATGCATCATTCAAGAACTAAACACATTGAAGTGAGACATCACTTTATAAGAGATCACGTTCTTAAGAATGATGTGATCTTAGAATATGTAGATACCCAAACACAAATAGATGACATATTTACAAAACCCTAGATAGAAATAGGTTTCTTAAACTTAAAAGAGAGCTAGGGATGCTAGAAGGAAGTTAGAGAAGAAGAAGCAAAGATTCAAAAACAACTCAAAAGAATCGATAAAATTTTTAAAAAAGTTAAACTGAAGACAACCGACCGAATCAAACATGATTCAGCCAATTGTATAAGAAAGTAAGAAAACATTCGACTAAAATAAAATTCCAATCGACCAAACTTTTAAAATAGTCGACCATTTTAAGAAGACAATCAACCATTTCTGAAACAATCTGAGTAAAAAATTGACAAATAGAACAAATCGGTCAAATGTTACTATAACAATCGACTGAAACATTCAACCAATTGACCAAAATTTTAAGTCATCAACAAAATCAGTCAAATGTGTGAACAAAACATTTGACCAATACTGTACAAATCAACCGAAACAACTCTTACAATTGACCAATCAAGAGAAAATAATCGAATGTTGGACTAGATATGTGACCATCACTATTTTAATCGACTGAAAAAATAGCACAATCGATTGAATATACAAAAACATTTGACCGATTGGATAATCGATCAACCGTCATGTATTTGTTGGGCTATGTCTAGTAACCTAATACTTAAAACAGTTGAATGTTTTGAATTGGCAGTCGATTGATTGTTGGCTATATGAGAAAAACTGTCGAATCATCTAGAAAAGATGTTCAACTAATGTGTGTATGCCTATGAAACGGTCAAATCTTACCTACCACATTTGACCTATGTGTGCTTATTTTTAGAAAACATGTCAAATGTCCTAGGAAATGGTCGAACCACCAATAGTGACATTCGACTAAATCTTTATTGGACTATAGTAAATTTCAAATATCATAATAAGGTATTTGACCATTTCTTAAGGTGGTCGAATCATCTTAATCATTTTCCAAGGGTCTCAAACAATTCGATCAAATGATAAACAATATTATTTGACCGAAAAAACTCAATCAAGCATAAATTTAAATCCTAACTCTCAAAATTTGAATTCTCTCTCTCTCACATTTGAACTTTCTATCCTTCTCTCGAAACCCTAACCCCCAAAACTGAAATACTCTACAAGCTAAATCTTCAAGGGTGAATAGCACTATAGCATTCAACTAAGATAGTCTTTTGGTCGAATAGAATTATAGTATTCAAACAGTTCATACAGACATTAAAATGAACACTTAGGTAGACCTTATGAAACCATTTAACCAGAATAAATAGTCAGTTGAATATGACTATACCATTCAACCATATTTCATAGACAGTTAAATGAATTTTAGGCAAATCCTTAGAAATACATATCTCAGTCGAATATGGGAAGATTCAGTCAAACCCAATTTGAGCACAGTGTCCAAATCAGTCAACCAAGTCGACTAACTATTCAACAAAAGTTGAACATCTTGCCTAACCTAGTCAAATTGTATAGGAACATTCGATTGATATGTGCTACAATGTCTATTCTAGTTAAATATCGTATCCAAAACGGTTGAATGAATCCAACAAATGACCTTATGATATTCAACTGATAGTATAATTGATTTGACCATTCATTTTACTCTAATGCTTTTTCTCAGATTTCAACTGACACAACTATGAGCATTAAACTTTTCAAGTACCAAAAGTAGCTTTTGGCAAAAACTCAGTATAATATTTGCTAAAGATGAGTCTCGTCTGTCAAAGGTAATGAAGGTATTAAATGAAGCATTCAAAATTTGAATTTACAAATGGTTAAGAAAGACTCTCCTATAAATTTTCAACCTCTAAGCAAGAGTAGGGATTGATGCTTTTGCTGCTTCTGCCGTTGAACACGACTTGAGCAAAACTGTTGTAAAATTTTATTTGTGCTTATAACTGTTACATCTAAAGTCTATAGTTTCAAACTTGTAACAATTTTACTTCTCCTTGTACATTAGTATAAAAAAAAATTAAAAAGAGTCTCTAAACTGAGTTTTAGAAAGAGAAAGAAGATGTGTAGAGTTTGAGAAAAATTCTATAAAGATCCACTTGCACCTGTAACCTAGATTTGTATTAGCGTTATCTGATAGTAAAAAATCTAAGGGTTGCCTTGGAATGGATAAACACCAAGTTTGGTAGAACCACTATAAACATTTTGGTGTCCTGTTTCTTGCCATTCTTGCTTTGTTTTTCTATTTCTCTTGCCAGCTCGTTTTAAAACTCAGTCTCAATTCCAAAATAGTTTGAAAAACCTATTAAAAAAATCTTACAAACTCCTTGCATATATTCAAGATTTTTCCAATAAGTTTGGAAAATTGAGCCCCTATAGAAGAAAGTGTATATTCATGAGATGCTCTAATCGGTCTAAAGGTCATGTATTGATTGGTGAACAAGAACATAATATTGTAGCAGAAATTCAATTATGAAATGTCATATTTGTAAAGAATGAATTTTGTAGCAAACGTGAAAGTAAAAGATATAGAACTTTTGTTTTAATTGGTTCATTTAGAGGATGGCTCTATCCATATTGGACAATTGCAATCACCAAAAAAATAATTTAGAGGTTGATCTCAGTGGGAGAAATCAAATTCTAATGATCCAATTGAGTTATCAACTTGGAAAAATGCTAGGAAACCGATGCCCAATCGTTATTTTGAAATTGAAAGGCATGCATTTATTATTTCTCCAAAAGATGAAAAAGAGCCTAAAAGTATAGATGAGATTCTATCTTGTCCTGCAAAAAATGAATGGAAATAGGTAATTAAAGAAGAATTTGAGTCAATGAGATCTAACCATATTTAAGAATAGGTTGAACTTCCTTCAGGACACAAGATTATTAGGAATAAGTGGGTTTTCAAAATGAAGTGTAAGGGAAAAGGAATTATTGAGAAGTATAAATATCGACTAGTGACAAAAGTTTACACTAGCAAAAGGGTATTGATTTTGAAGAAACCTTTTTTTTGTAGTGAGTTTTACCTTTATTAGTCTATTGTTGGCAATAGTAACCAATTTTGATTTAGAATTATATCAGATGGATGAGAAAACTATCTTTCTCAATGGAGAACTATAGAAAGAAATCTATATGGTACAATCAAAGGGTTTTGTCATTAACGGCAAGGAAAAAAGAGTATATAACTTGAACAAATCAATTTAATAGCTTTAAGCAGTTTTCGAGATAATGGTATTTGAGATTTCATAGAGTTGTGATCTCTTAAAATTTCATCACGATAGATGAAAACCATTGTGTGTATGTGAAGAAGTCCAATGATAAGTTTGCATTCCATCCCTGGAGACTCTAAATACCATAGCAAAATCAAATATATAGACACAAAATTCAATTTTGTAAGAGGCATAATTGAAAAGAATGAGCTGACATTGAAATATATGTCTATACATTTGTTGATGGTTGGTCCTTTTATGAAACTAATACCAAGAGACATATTTGTGAGACATTTTAGATCTCTTGGATTGCGTAGTTTATAACTATAATTGTGATTGTGATTAAAATTGTAATCATATACATAGTATATATATGATGTAATGTTCATATTCATTGACATTTGAATTTTATTTTGTATTCAAAATTCTTGTGTCTATATTTAAAGGTATGTCAAACAAGTTTTTTGAGATTTATTCTCTCGCACAAACAATCACCTCTAATGTCTGTATGACATGTTGAGATAAGATAATGTTAATTTATGGTTAATTGACATACAAGTCGCATTAGTAGAGTACTAAGATAAGATTACCGGTTACATTTACATAGATGGTAATCAAAATGGATTCCTCATAATAGATTGAAATTGTTTAATAACCAGTGTGAGTTGTTCTTGATTTTGTGAGATTTTGAGGACTTGTAAGAAAGAAAACTCAAGTTAAGTATTGTATATATTTGGAACAAAATCTGTACGATGCATTGCTTTTGAAAAGAAGACATACGCTTCTAGATGGGAAGATAGAGTTTCAAAGCACTTGTTTCATACCACATGTGCTTATATGATTATATTAGTAATGAGATGGTGCATCCCTCTTCACCTTATTTTGTGAGACCTAGAGTTTTATATTCAACCTTAATATGTACCCTTAGGATTTTTGACTTTCTTTTGACATTTTAATTTAGTATTGCCATTTTAACATGTCACCAAAAAACTGTAGTTGATTTGGTTTGGCGGTGCATATCTAGGAAATTAGTTAAGATAAAGTTGAAAGTTAGTAGTATAAAAGAAGGACTATCTTTGATTGGCACATTACTCTATATTCACAGGCCGACCAATTATATTTGTGACTTAGACTTGAGTCAAGCTCTTATATTGTTTTTTAGGGATAAGAGATACGTTGATTGTCTCTAATAAGAGAAGTTTAGGTATGGCGAGATATAACACCCTCATTACCACATTGAAAGTGAACTATTATAGATTTTTAACCGTTGTATAGCCCAAGAGCGCTTAATATTTTTGTACGTCACATGATCCACTTATCAGTATGAAATTGGTGTTCGATTGTAATGATCATACTATATGTGAATCTAGTCTTCATGTATGAGTAGAAGATGTTGGAAATGGGTGTAGGTCTACCTATGTGGGTAGCCCAAGACCCAAACCCATCTTATTTGATTTGAATTTGAATGAGGAAGTGGTTATTGGTAACCACCCCTCAACTCCCTCTCTCCCTCTAACTCTCCCCAAGAATGAAAACTTCCTAATGTTTTTGGTTTTAATGTGGAAAAAGAAAACAAGGAAGGGGTGTAATGCATCGTTAGAGAGAAAAATAGAGGGAGCATCTTTGAGAGAGAGAAAGAGAGCAAAAAAAATAAAAAATTTTGAGAAGTTTAGAAAGGGTTGATCATTTCTCCATCAAGGCATTTAGATTGTGGAACAAAAAAAAGTGATCTAATTTCATGACACTTTTCTAATCATATAATACACAATTGCCAAAAAAGGTAAGTGATTCTAATCCATCTCGGATCTTGGAATTTTTTGCATGAGAAAATTGTATTTGTTATTTGTTAGAAATCCATAGGAAAAAAAAATTCATTGAGTTTCTTATTTATATGAGAAAAATTATTTGTATGTTTTCCATTAAGAAAATTTTATTTCTCTTTTACAACTATGATATACTTTATCATTCATTTTTTTTCTTAACTCTCTATTTAATATAATACCAAAAATTTCTAATACACTACTCTCTCTCCCTCTCTCTCTCTCTATATATGTATATATGTCACAAAACACTTGATGAGTAACCTTAATCATGGGAACAGAATTACATATCATTCAAGCCTAATTATTGGAGATATTTAAGGGATTTGTCTTGATGATTGATCTTGTAAATTATACCATTTTTGTGGATTTCTCCTATATAAATGGCCCATTATATAACTCCAAAATCATATAATTCAATACTAACTTCAAACTCTCTCTCTCCTTCTTGTAGAATAGTTATTTTAGCTAATTATGGTATCACAACCTTTATAAAATCTCGTGCATATTGTTTTCTTTGATATAGATAGAACATAAAAAGCTTTCGATTCTCTAAACATAGAATTTTTTTTTCTTTTTTTTTGGAAAACAAGTCATATCTCTATGTTGAATAAAATAGGTTTTGATAATAATTAAAAGTAAAGAACTAAGGTCTAACAATCAACAATTTGTGGGCTTTTAGAAACTTAAATAGAATTCATAGAAAGTGGGAGAAGAATGTTTGACACATAATTTTTATATTTGTTCCACCTTCCCGATGTACATCTACTCCTAGACTACACTTGAAATTTTCAATCCACTATTTGACACACAAATAGTACAATTAATTAGGTTTCGAAGGTCCTAGTTACACCTTACAAATATTGGTCCTAAAACACTTATACTAGACTTCTCGGCTCCAGTGAACCCTAACCCTTTCTCACTCAATAATACAACCCAGATCAAGAAGACCCACTCTTCTTGATCTTTTACAAGATTATGAGAGAAAAGGCAAATACAAACTTGAGTCTTAAAGCTCTGATTAAGACTATAAATATAACTCTAAAGAATAAAGACATAGAAAACCGAGAGTGTTAAATGTACAATAAATGTTTTCAATACTTCCAAAAGGTTATTTAGTCTTCAATAGTGGTTGTATTTATAGCATCTCAAGATATTCTGATCATTGGAGCTTATTTAATGTTGAAACTGGCCGTTCGAAGATTGTTGAGACTAATTAAATGATCGAATAGCTTTTCTTAAAACTAGCTATTACTCGTGTGATAGTCGACTACTCTTTCATGCTAGTCAACTACAATTTTGAATTTTGTTGTATTGCTCCCTGAGTGAGTCGACTGCGTCTATGTTCCTAGTTGACTGCTTCCCAACTTAGTTTAGTGAACAGTTTCAAGTACCAGTATTTTAAACTTCAAGAATCGGTACTCGTCATTATGCTCAGCTATTTTTCTTTTAGTACTTGAGTGAGTCAACTTCTCTTATCCATGCAAGTCGACTACTTCTTGGCTCAGGTCAGGTCATGGACTTGAATAGTGTTGAGGATCGATACTCGTACGTCCTAGGATCGGTACTCATCTTTTGTGACTTATGATAGTCAACTTCCTTATTCTGATAAGTCAACTTGACACTTGAACCTACCTTAGTATACGTGCATTATGCATATGTAGGATGGCTCAATGCATGTGGGATAAAGCTTTGGGCATTTGGCATATGTCATGAGACATTATTCTCTAGGGTTGCTTATGTCTTTAAAGTTATGAAGTGTTCTATGTTGCACAACATATATGTAAGTCGATTTCTACCTCTATGGCAATCAACTTGCCTATGTTTCAAGCATGGGAGTATTGATACCCAAACCTTTCGATGTTGGCACCTCCCCTCCATAGTTAGAATATTTCTAAGCCATGAAGTGGTGAGTCAACTAGGGCATTGGCCATTTGCCTAGTGTAATCATGTGTGCTGTGGCCTAATGTAGTGGCTTATGGTATATGGCTAGAGGCATGTTGCTAGTGGCATGTTAATGCTCATACAATGCTCGTCTTGTGTTTGTGCCATGCCAATGTAGTGCTCATGCCATGTTAATGCCATACTCAGGCTAAGCTAATGTCACATCTATGTAGTACATGTGCATCATGCTAAGTGCTCATGTTTTAGTCCTCTCTCGGTAGATCAGTCCTCTCTTGGTGGCTCAGTCCTTTCTTGGTAAATCGAAAGCCTTTCGCATTGTATGAGTCGACCGCCATTAGTGTGTAAGTCAACTATCCTTAATGTTACATGAGTTAATCTATATCCTTAGCACTTCTCATTATCCAACTATCTCTCTTCAACCATGTGCTTACTTAGTTGCTTTATGCTTTAAGCAGGTAAGTCAACTTGGTATTCAAAGCAACTCGACTGGTGCCAGCATGTATGTGCAATATGGTGCAGTGGCATATCTCCTGCTTGTGTTGTGACATGCATCTTGGCTTGTGGTATGTGTCACAATCCATGTCTCAAGTGTAGTGCCATGTGTTTAGTAAGCTAACATATGTGTATAGCCCAACTTGCATGATCTTGTCTCTATATCAAGAGTGTAAGTTGACTTGAGCTTATTGGTGGTCGACTATAATGTGTCATATTTTCATTTTGACCGTTATTGTTCAACCGTTAGCATTTCAAAAATTCAATCATTTGGTTAAGCTAACTGTGTGAATCGACTAGATCTTTGAGCCAATCAACTAATCAACTAGTGCACTATGGTAGACTTTAATTTAAGTTTTTGAATACTAAACAAGTTGACTGTCATACAATATAGTCAACTATGTTCTTGTTATGAATTGCCTAGATATTTTGAATCAAACCTAAATCAATCTTAACTCCATTTAATTCAATCTTCATTAATCCAGCACATTCTTTTTATCATAATACACTTAAACTCATCATTTGCTCATCATCAAAACTCATTTTGCTAACAATCTCTTCCTTTTTTATGATGACAAAACTTAAGTTGATGAAAGATATTTTAAGTATTTCTACGAGTCCATGAGGTTCCATAGGGATCATTACACCCCCTTAAAGTATGCTTTTATGTTCTTCCTCAATCTATGTATCTTGATTTCCATTTTGCACCTTGATTTCTGCTTTTCTCCCTTAATTCCTTTATTTCTCGCTTTCATTCCTCCATAATTCCTGTATTTCTCCCCCTTTTCGTTGTCAACAAAAGGGTTAAACTAGAAGGACAAAAAATGGCTCTCAAGTTTAAGGTTATTGACCTATAATAGAGGAATCCAACTATAAACTCCTCTAAGTTTGTGTCTAGGGGTGATGTGTATGTCATGTATGTCATGTAAATACATTGATAAGATGTTTGTGGGAGTATGAAGTATGCAATAAGAGTTAAGCATGCTCAAGAAAAGTAAAAACTAAAAACATAACCCCATGAACTATGCAAACTTCATATCATCAAAAGCATTGTTCATTAGAATTAAGCATCCATAAGAAGTTTAGTACAACCAAAGTAACTATAAAGCATCCATCATAACCAAAAACATCAAAGCAACACCAAAACATAAAACATAGTTAAAGAAAAAAAAACAGTAGCACTGGTGGAAAATAGCAGGCAAAAAATGGTAGCAAATGGTAGTAGGTAGACAGAAACACAAGCACTCATGGATGTAGGATCTCAAGTCACGGCTCATGTGGTGGCCCATGTGGTGGCTCATGTAGTGCATCCCTACCAGCAAGCAATGAGTAAACTTTCCCTTCTACCTTATTGATCTGCTCTTGCATGTTGGATAGGTTATTTTGCATCTTAAAAAGTTGGTATTTGATTCCATCATTTATTTGGTACATATAATTCCAAAGCATATCTATTGTGATTTGTTGAGGGTGGAAAGCTTGAGGGATAATTATGATTGGTGAATGAGGTTCATTAGTTGAAGGTTGGGTTGATTGGTTTGGTTCAGCGTTTTTAGAAATATATACATTGTTTTCTTCAGTTTCTCTGCCTTGCTCCTTTTCTTCTCCTTTTCTCCATCCCCCATAAATTTGGATCCACTTGGCTTTAAGAAAATAATAGGCTCCAATACTAATTCTAGAGTCAAGTTCTACTCTTATTTCTTGGGATAGATCTACTACATATCTATGCATGAGATTTGTGATCAATGAGGTATATGGAAGATTTCCTCTATTGGACTATCCTATAGCTATATGTCAAGGGGAATTAAGAAATAAATACCACGATTCTTTCTCTTCATTAAACTGGCCATTAACCAGAAATCATCTTTTGTAATTATGGAGTATTTTCCTCCTCTAGGTCTTAGGCTATGAGAGACTATTAAATGCAGTATCCATTCATGAAGATCTAAGGATGAGGCCCAGTTATCCACTTCTTATAGAAGAGGATTTTTTAAACACTGTTCTTGTATCATCTATAAGTCTACTCTTCATGTATTCCTCATATTTGTTGAATAGTAAGAATTATTGCTTACCCATACTGCATATGAGTTTGGGGGTTATCACTATTTCCATTCCTCCAACATAAGTTTTGAACATATATCTCTGCTCACAATCTTGTATAATTATATCACTTTCGTTCCTATCTTGCCTATTTCCCTTGAATTTTTCTATATTATTGTAGAATAGTCTCACAAGTCTATCATATAAAGGAAAGAATGGAATGGTGACACTAGTAGACAAACTTCTACATTGTGCTTTACATAAGGAAAATTGATGCTTTCTAGATATTCCCCGTCAATTATTCTAGAATGAGCAATAGCCCTAGTAGAGAACTTTTCTTCAAAAGAATTACTTTAAATTTTTGATAGAAAATTCCTTGCGCTTGAATCTTGAAGAACTTCCTGACATGGTAAGGGACTAAATTTCTTTGGGGGGAAATCTATGTTTGTGCCTCAGAAATGATTTTGGTTGATTGAAGTTCTTATTTTAGCATGTTTTTGTTTGAAGGAAAGTTGGCTCAGGGAGAGAGAGAGTATTTCAAGAGGTGTAAAAAGGGTAAATGAGTGTTTTAACCTAGATTTTTCTATTTATACCTGCAACTGTCCAATTAAGTAGTTGATCAGGTGACTTAGGTAGTTGACTATCTCAACTTTCTGCCTAAATTTTAAATGACTCAATCTCTAGGAGTAGTCGACTTGCAATGTTTAATAATGAGTGCATAGTGGTGAGTACTGGTACTTTATCTTTAAAGGATCGGTATTAGATACTCTTCATGCCATAATTTCACTATGTGATTGAGGGATAATCAACTTGGTGTACTAACCTAGTTGACTTGTAGTGTGTAGAGGTTCTACACACAATGGCGAGTACTGGTACTTCAACAATAAAGGATTGGTACTTAGCACTGTTTCACCTATTTGTGAATGACCTAGTCGAATTCTTATTCATAGCTAATCAACTACTAGTGCCAAGGTGAGTGTTTTGCCTTAGAGCTATAGTGGTAAGGGTCGGTACTTGAAGTTATAAGTACCAATACTTAGCACTATTCATGCTATATAACTATGTGCCAGTCAACTGCCTATTTATAGGTAGTCAACTCATCTAAATTTCTAAGCCTAAGATCCTTTCATTTTCTCTTATCTCTTTGAGACCAAGTTGACTAGCGTTGTTAGCAAGTTGACTTTCTATTGAGATGTTCAACAACATGCATAGACAAGCATAAATTCAGTACACAATCAAGCAATTATCAATTCTCAACATTCATCGTACCTAGCTCTCTCCTAGGTTATAAAACCTATTTTTATCTAAATTTTTGACGAATATGTCAACTATTTGCTTATCTGTTTCTATGTACTCAAAAACTATATCTCCCTTCAACACATGGTCTATTATGAAGTAGTGTCTTAGTTCAATGTGCTTTGTTCTCGAGTAATGGAATGAGTTTTTGGTTGAATTGATAGCACTAGTATTGTCACACCTAATTGGAATACAATCGATGTCCAAACCATAGTCTTTCATCCGATACTTAATCCATAAAACTTAAGCACAATATTGTCCAGCAGCAATGTAATTTGCCTTAGTAGTTAATGTCGCCATACTATTTTGTTTCTTAAAAGTCCAGAATACGAACAAATTTCCAAAGTATTGGCATGCGTCACTAGTGCTCTTCCTATCCGCCTTGTATCCGGCAAAATTGCGTCACTATATCTATGAAGTTCAAAAGATGATCCTCTATCATACCAAATGTCTAGACTACAAATGTCCTTAACATATCTCAGTATTCTCTTGATGCAGTCATGTAGGACATTTTAGGACTTGATTGGAATCTAGCACATAAATATATACTAAAAAATGTCAGGCCTAGAAGCTTTAAGGTATAACAAAGAACCTATCATTCTCCTATATAACTTAGAACACACAGATTTCCTTTCTTTATCCTTATCTACCTTCACAGTCGTGCTCATAGGTGTTACACTCCTCTTGAAATTTCCCAAGCAAATTTTCTTCACTAATTCCTTAGCAAACTTAGATAGATTAATGAAGATCCCTTTCTCAATTTGCCTTATCTATAATCCTAAGAAATAGTTGAGTTTTTCTATCATTCTCATCTCAAACTCAACATGCATGGCTTGAACAAACTTTCGGCCAAACTTTTCATTGGTGGCTCCAAATATTATGTCATCAACATAAATCTGTATAATCATTATTTATTTGCCTTTTCTTTTAATGAACAAGGTTGTATCATCCTTGTCTCTTTCAAACTCATTTTCAACAAGAAAACTATTTAGCCTTTCATACCAAACTCTAGGTGTTTGCTTCAAACCATACAATACTTTTGATAGTTTGTATACATGGTTTGGTTGCTTAGGATGTTCAAAGCCTAGTGGTTGCTCTACATTCACTGTCTCCTTAATGATTCTATTAAAAAATGTACTCTTAGCATCCATCTGATATAACATAAAATTTATAAAACAAGCAAAAGCAAGAAACATCATAAGTACCTCTAATCTAATAGCAGGGGTATAGATCTCATCATAGTCAATCCCTTCTTCCTGATTAAATCCCTATCTACTAATTTTGCCTTATTTCTAGTGATTGTGCCATGTTCATCAAATTTGTTTCTAAATACCCATTTTGTACCAAGAATAGATTGATCTTTTATTTTTGGCATTAAATCCCAGACATTATTTCTCTTAAACTAATTGAACTCTTCCCGCATGGCTAATATCCAATTCTCATTTCCTAATGGTTCATCAACATTCCAAAGTTCTGTTTGGGATATGAAAGCTATAAACTCACATTGGTTTTGCAATGTTGATCTTGTCTTAACACTTGAGCTTGCATTGCCTATGATGTTCTCAAGATTCACATCCTCCCTAATTTCTCGATGTCTTATCTCTTGCTCTTGTGGGTTGCTTTTTCTTCCTTAGGCTCTAATTCTATTTCAGAAGATAGCTCATCAGCATTTTCATTATCTACAACCTCAGGTTCCTTAATTAGCTCATCTAGTGCATCATCATCAAAGCTCCTTTTGTCTATATAGTCATTTTCATTGAACTCTACATGGATTGACTCCTTATCTATCATGGTCTTCTTATTATATACCCTATAAACTTTGTTGCTAGTCAAGTATCCTAAAAATATGCTATCATTATACTTGGCATCAAACTTACCTAAAGAATCCTTGCCATTGTTCAACAGATAGCACATACATCTATATACATGGAAGTTGGCTATATTGGATCTCTTGCCTTTGTAAAGCTCATACGGAGTTTTCTTAAGGATAGATCTTATTAAGACTTTATTCAGGATGTAACAGGCTATATTAACACCCTATGCTCAGAAATACTTAAGTAAATTATGCTCACAAAGCATGATTCATACCATCTCCTCTAAAGTCCTATTTTTTCCCTCTACAACCCCATTGTGTTAAGGTATTTTAGGAGTTAAGAAGTTATGGTTTATGTCATATTCTTTATAGAAGTTTTGGATTGTTTTCCTCTCAAACTCCTTCCCATGATCATTCCTAATGCTCTTAATTGAGCATCCTTTCTCATTTTGGACTTTCTTACATAGTTTGATAAAGGCATTACTTGTCTCTTCTTTCTTTGCCAGAAATAGCACCTATATAAATTTAGAATAATCATCTACGATCACAATTTCATAGTGCTTTCCCCCTAGGCTTTGAGTTCTAATAGGTCCCAACAAGTCACGGGTTCCTCTCCTAAAGAGTTGTTATCCTCATCACTCCAAATAGCCAATGCCTTTTCTTCTTTCCCTTCTTGTCTTTCTTGTTAATTTTCTTGAGTTGAGCACATTCTGCCTTGATGTGCCCCAATTTCTTATATTCATAGCACCGAACTTCATCCTTCTTCTTTGGCTTTTTGAATCCTGGCTTGCCTTTGTTCCTCCTTCTTTTCATCATGAACCTTCTAAATTTTCTGGTGAGCAAAGCCATATCTTTCTCATCTTCTTCTTCACTGTCCGAGGTACTTTTTTCACTCTCTGCTTTAAGAGCCACTATCTTTCCTTTGATTTCACTCATTGTTCCTTTGTTGTTTATTTTCATTTCATGCATTATAAGTGACCCTACCAATTGATCCATCGTAGGTGTCTCTAGAATCTTTATTCCTCACTTGCAATGACCTTAGGCTCACAAGCTTTAAGCAGGCACATCAGCACCTTATCAACCATGTCTTCCTTAGATATGCCATTTCCCAACTGTCTAAACTTATTGGTTATGGTGTTAAAGTGGAGACATGTATGGATATATACCAATTTTTTTTAAAACAATCTCTAATAGAAATTAATTCCGTTTCTAACCCCTATATGTCGCGGGTTTAACCCGTGACATCCTGTGTCGCGTCTTGAACCCGTGACATGGGTTCTCCCCGCCACCCGCGATACTCCTTCGTCTGCTGCTCTCTTCGTCCCTCCCCTATACGGCTCTCTCTCTCCCTCTACCGCCCGCGGCACTCCTCTCTCCCTCCCTCCATCCATCCTCCACCCGCAGCTCTCTCTCTCTAGCTCTCCTCCCTCCCTCCCTCCGTGGTAGTCCTCCTTTCCTCTCTCTCCCCCTGCCGCTCTCTCTCTCTCTCCCCCCACGACAGTCCTCCCTCCCTCCCTCCCCCTACGGCAGTCCTCCCTCTTTCCCCCGTGGCACTTGTCTCTCTCTCTCTCCCTCCATGGGGCACTCCTCCCTCTTTGCGGTAGAGTGCCACGGGAGCGAGAGGAGCGTTGCAAGCAGGGGATGTTGCGTCTTGGAGATGCGAAACCCTGTGTTACATCTTGGAGCCCCGACTCGCTATATCCTTTGATATGGCGACACGACACTATGTCACGGGTTCAACCCGCCATATAGCTTGTCGCGGGTCCAACCCACGACAAATGGGCATCACTTTCAAAATTATTTTAACTCAGAGGTCATTTTATTTATTTATTTTTGGTTGAAATCGGTACATGTCTTGTTGAAGTGGGTAATCATGTCTCGAACAGATTCCCCTTTTTTTCATTTTGAAGGCCTCATACTCCTACTTCAGCATCCTAACCTCGTTCTTTCTTACTTAGTGAGTGCCTTCGTATGTTGCCTTGAGCCTTTCTCAAATTTCTTTAGCTATGATACATGATGACACTCTGTTGTACTCATTCAAGCTCAATGCCAGGTGAAGTAGATTTACAGCTTTATAGTTAGCTCTACAAGCTTTCTTCTCCTCTGGTGTCATGTTCTTCATTTTGATAGGTACTCGGACACCATCTACCTTTATTGGGAACTCAATGCCTTTTTCAATGATTTCCCATGTGGTTTCATCTTATCCAATAATGAAATTCCATATTCTTTGTTTCCAGTAGCTATAGTTGCTACGATTGATGAAAGGTGCACTGTTTGTAGAGCAGGCTTCAAATAGTACACTATCCCCATCCAATCCCTTGTCGAATCTTTAGTGTTGAAACTAATAAGCTCTTTTCAACACACCCGCTCTGATACCAATTGAAAAACTAAGGTCTAACAATCCAGACAAGATGGGTGAATAGGTTGTTTGGCAATTTTATGGGTTTTCAAAATCTTAGACAAATTTTACAGAATGAGGGAGAAGAATGTTCGATACACAATTTTTATAGTAATTCCACATTCCTTGTATACATCTACTCTCAGGATATATCTGGGGTTTGTAATCCACTATTTGATATACAAATAGTACAAACATCTAGATTTTGAATATCCTAGTTACACCTTACAAGTGTTGCTCCCAAAACACTTTATTAGACTTCTTAGCTCTAGCAAATCCCAACTCTTTCTCACTCAACAATACAACCCAGATTAAGAAGACCTCTCTTCTTGATCTTTTACAAGATTATGAGAAAAGAGATAAATACACACTTGAGCCTTATAGCTCTGCTTAAGACTTTTACAGCCATAAAATAAACATAACTCTAAAATGTAAAGACACAAAAGAGCAAGAGTGTTAAATGTACAATAGATGGTTTTAATGCTTCCAAAAGATTATTTGATCTTCAATAGTAGTTGTATTTATAGACTCTCAAGATGTTCTGACCGTTGGACCTCATTTAATGTTGGAACTAGCCATTCAAAGGTTGTTGAGACTCATTAAATGCTTGAACAACTTTTCTGAAAATTAGCTGTTACTCATGTGATAGTCAGCAACTTCTTGAAGCCAGACGACTACAATTTTGAATTTTGCTGGTATTGCTCCATGAGTAAGTCGACTACCTCTACCTTCCTAGTCAACTGCTTCCTAGCTTAGTTTGGTAAATAGTTCCAAGTACCAGTACTTTAAACCTCAAGGATTGATACTCATTACTATGCTTGGCTATTTTTCCTTTCAGCGCTTGAGTGAGTCAACTTCCCTTAACCATGCAAGTCAACTACTTTTATGGCTTAGTCAGGTCTTGGACTTGAACTATGCTGAGAATTGGTATTCATATTTTGAGCTCAACTTTCTCATTCTGATGAGTCAACTTGACACTCGAACCAGCATTAGTATATGTGAATTGTGCATGCACAGGATGGCTCAGTGCTTGTAGCATAATGCTTTGGACATTTGACATGTATCATGAGGCATCATGCTCTAAGGTTGCTTATGTCCTTAGGCTTTTGAAGTGTTCTGTGTTGAGCAATATATATGCAAGTCAAATTCCACCTCTATGGTAGTTGACTTGCCTATGTTTCAAACATGGGAGTATCGAGACCCAAACCTCTTGGTGTCGGCACCTCACCTCCATACTTAGAATATTTCTAAGTCATGAAGTGGTGAGTCGACTAAGATAAACTGCAAGTCAAATTAGCCATTTGCCTAGTATGATCATGTGTGTTGTGGTCTAATGCAGTAGTTTGTGGCATATGACTTGTGTCATGCCAATGCTCGTGCAATGCTTGTGTTGTGTTAGCGGGATGCTAATGCAGTGCTCGTGCCATACTAATGCCATACTCAAGCTAAGCTAATGTCATGCTTATGCAGTGTATGTGCATCATTCTTAGTGCTTATGGCTTAGTCCTTTCTCAGTGGCTCAGTCCTTTTTTGGCAAACCAAAAGCCTTTCTCAATGTATGAATCGAATGCCACTAGTATGCAAGTTGACTAGCCTTAATGTTACATGACCTAATTTATGTCCTTAGCACTTCTCATCATCCAACTATCCCAATTCAACCATGTGGTTACTTAGTTGTTCTATACTTTAAGCAAGTAAGTCGACTTGGTACTCAAAGCAAGTTGACTAGTGCCTACATGTATGTGTAATATGGTGTAGTGGTATGTGTCTTGCTTATATTGTGACATGCATCCTTGCTTCTGGTGTGTGCCACAATCCATGTCTCATGTGCAATGTCATCTGTTTAGTGAGCTAACATATGTGTATGGCCTAACTTGCTTGAGCTTGTCTGTGTATCAAGAGTGTAAGTCGACTTGAGCTTATACGTGATCAACTATAATGTGTCCTATTCTCATTTCGATCGATATTGTCCGATTGTTACCATTTTGAAAATTCATTCATTTTGTTAAGCTAACCATGTGAGTCGACTAGGTCTTAGAGCTAATTGACATGCGCACTATGCCAGACTTTAACTTAGGCTTTTGTACATTAAGCAAATCGATTGTCATTATAGTATAGTCGACTATGTTTCTACTTTGAATTGCCTAACTATTTTGAATCAAACCAAAATTAATTCTAACTCCACTTAATTCAATCTTTCACTAGTCGAACACATTTTTTTCAACATAATACACTTAAGCTCATCATTTACTCATCATGAAACTCATTTTGACAACAAAAAGTAATTAAAATCAATTAGAGCTAATTAAAAATGATTCTAGAAGTTCAAAAACATTGTCAGAACCAAGTGCATTATAAGCAAGTCGACTTGAACATTTGAATTGCCTTAAAGCCAAGTAAGAACGTTGACCTACCTTTGGTATAAATTGACCTATTAGATCATCAAGTTAACCGAACCTTGCTGCCTTGTTGACCTAGGATTCAAAATTTAAAAAAGAACTAAGTATGGAACATCACAATTCGACTAGAGGAAGTGGATAGCTCGACCTGAGGAATATAAGCCTCAGAAACCCAAATCTACTGAACATCAAGTGGACCTACACAAGAGACCAGGTTGACCTAAGGAATATAAGTCTCAGAAGCCTAAGTCTGTAGAATTTCAAGTTGGCCTACCAAATTAACAAGTCAACCTGAACCTAAGACAACACAACTATGAGTTGACCAGACCAAGATCAACGTGACCTACCCTTTTGAATAAATCTAAGTTAAGTTGACCCTCAAGTTTTATAGATGAGTCAACCTAGGATTTAGTCAAGTCAATCTAGATTTAGACTAAGTCGTTTCAAACTAAGTCAACTCATTACATTGAGGAGTTAGCATGGGAAAATTACTCAAAAATTTTTTAAGTATGAAAAGCACCAAATTGACTTAGGAAGAGAGCAATTCAACTTAGGAAGAAAGATAACTCGACCTAGAATTATATTGAGTCAACCTGAACAAGATGGCTCTCGGAAACACAAGTCTACAACAAAATTGAGTTGAGCTAGGAATGAATAAGTTAACTTACTAAGATTTGTAAGGCGACATAAAGATCAACCTATAGGGTAGACAAGTTGACCTAATAAAGACACAAAACAACCTGACCTAAATGCCAAAACATATTAAGTTGACTTAGCTAAATTACAAGTCAACCTGGACTAGCATGCTCTAAAAAACTTGTTTTTTTAAAAAACATATTAAATCAACCTAAAACAAATATGAGTCAACTTACCATCATTTGTAAAGCCGATTAAGGGTAAGGACACGTCAACCCCAGGTACAAATTTTAACTATCAATGTCAACTTAATAACATTTTTAACGTGACTTATGAATGCACAAGTAGACCCATGAGAAGCACAAGCCAATATAACACTTTCATAGAATGCAAGTAACTCAACTTACCTTCACATAAAGTCGACTTGAACAAGCTAGAATTCAAAGATAAGTCGACCTAAAGCTTTAATAAGTCGACACATTTTGAATAATGACTAAATGTTTAGAAAAATCTATTTGAAAATTAAATGGAGGTTCAACTACTTCCAACAGCTTCTGTGATGCATTTAATGTCATTATTGGTGCTTAATGGATGAAGAACAACTTTTGAATTATCAAAGAATCTAATAAACTTAATCATTCATCCTCTATTTTCTTTGTTCTCTATTGTATTTTTGTTTAGAGCTTGTAACGTTTACATTCGAAGTGTAAATCTTTCGATCTTTGTAAAGATTAGAAGATTGGGTCTTCTTGATCTGGGTTTAGCTACTATCGAGTGAAAGTTTGGGTTTGCTTGTTCCTAGAAAAAAGATAAGTGTAGAGTGTTGAGAGAAAACACTTATAAGATCTTACTACCACTTGAAAATTTAGTTAGTTGTACTATTTTGTAAAATAGTGGATTAGAAATCCAGCTGAAGTTTGGGAGTGAACGTACACTAGAGAGGTCGAACTACTCTAAACATTATGTTTCCTCTTTCTTTCTGTCTCTCATCCCCTATTTTCTTAATTTTTGATATTAATCTCTTTTGATTATTAAAAAACCAAAAATTTTCTAAATAACCTATTCATCTCCCTCTAGGTTATTACATACAGTCTTACACTCTCCAATTCCATATACTTAATCAAAACTTGTTTTTATTAACCCTTCTCTTGAACTGCTCTAGTTTGACCTTTTTACATATTGTAGTTCAAATGACAATGGTGACTCTTTAAATCTATACTCAGATACTCCCCAATCTAACTTACTTGTACAATATAGTCAATCCACAATCACTACAAAAAAAAACCCATTTTAGCGACGAATTTAGGGACAAAAAACTCAAAAAAATTTTCATCGCTAATGACGCGTCGCAAAAATTTAGCGACAAAAGCGACGGATTCATCGCCAATTTAGGGACAAAAATATTTTCGCCCCTAATTTAGCGACAAATATTTTTGTCGCTAAAATCCGTCGCTAATTTAGTTACAAAAAACTTTTCATCGCTAATTTTTGTCGCTATTTTAGCGACAAAAATATTTCGTCGCCAAAATCCATCGCCAATTTAGCGACAAAAATATGTCGCTAAAATTCGTCGCTAATTTGGCTATAATAATTCCTCGCTAAAATTTTGTTTGGGACGGATAAGTTTCGTCGCTAAAATCCGTCGCTAAATTTAAAAATGGATATATTTTTTAAGATTTAGCGACGAATTTCTTTTGGGGATTTCTTCTGATTTAGGGACGAATATTTTTTCCAGGCTAAATTTAGCCACAAATTTAGCGACGGATTTTAATAAAAAATAAATTTTGTTATTTAATCATATTTTGGCCTATTAATTAAAAAAATGTTATCCATATTATTTACAATCCAACCAATAACTCATCAATATCCAATTCAACTAATAAACCATACAAAAATCAAAAAAAAAT
Organism: Dillenia suffruticosa; assembly: GCA_033439265.1. Lineage (NCBI taxonomy): Eukaryota > Viridiplantae > Streptophyta > Magnoliopsida > Dilleniales > Dilleniaceae > Dillenia > Dillenia suffruticosa. Next base: position 8,989,223 of record JAVTVX010000018.1, on the reverse strand, counting down.
TCATTCCAACCAAAATATATATTTTGGAACTCCAAAATGAAAATGTCAACATGATAATATATAATTAATAATTTCAAATTACACTGCACTACACTATACTGCAATCAAATAAATATAAATATAGTGAAATATAAAACATCCAGATAATATACGACCGACCACCCACTAAGTCGTTATCTTGATCTTCATCCACAACTCATTATCTCACTATCCTGGTCTTCATTTCATCGATAGGAGGGGGGCAAAGAAGGTTCATTTCATCAGGAGGGGGGCAAAGAAGGGTCAGTCATTCTGGTCTTCGTTTGGGTCATCAGCAGGCAAAGAAGGGGGAACCTAACTTTGTGACAGAAGAAATTGACTTGCATCCAAATTGAGGTGCTGTAAAATAAGTCTTTATGTTACCTCAAGAGATTGTCTGATTTCTTTAATTTCTTCATCTTTTTTTGCAAGTTGCGCTTTGATTTCTTCGTCTTTCAATGCAAGTTGCATTTTGAGGTCATGTACTTCTTTATCTAGTTGCATTTCTTTTCTTGAAGCCATCGCGGTAGAAGATGGACCTGGTATAGAAGATGGACCTAGTGTGTACATTCTGCTCAATGATCCCATCCCAAGAATTCTTCCCTTTTTTATCCCACCAGATGCCTCTAACCATAAAGCCATACTATCAACAGATGGCTCAGATAAGGGATCATGATCAGCACTACTTGAATTCGTCAACAAAAGTTCATTATATTTTTCCTGTATTATTATGACAAAAAAATTTACAATAAAACTGTAAGAAAAAACAATTACAAGGTTATGAATTCAACTAAATCACGTATGATAGAATTGATAGAAATAAAAGCTGTTGCATTGATGCCATCGCCTCAAGTGATTCAAGTTATGATTATGGGCAGAGCTACTATACTATACCAAGAGAAAGAGAAAGAGAACTCAAAAGTCAGAGCTACTATACTATACCAAGAGAAAAAGAAAGAGAACTGAAAAGTCAAATTTTTGCCGAGGAAATTGCATTTTATTTTTCTAACAAGTATAATAATATATATATATATATATATATATATGGCTAGAGAGAATAATTCAGAAAACTAAATTAAGCTAAATTGTGCTTATAAGTACTTAACTCATGCTATAATCATATATATATAATGATAGACAAAACTATGCTGGAATTTTTTTAGGGGTAAATTATATAAAAAATTCAAATTTATCTCTTTTAAAGGAAATATATCAGTATAAGAAAAGTTTTATCATACATAAAAATATATAAATTAAAAGAATAATTTGCACCGGGTTGATGGGTTGGTAGCTATGCTAAGAAAGAAAATTACAGAAAATCTAAGCTTCGATTGACTCATTCATAACACATTAGACATTATGACAATTTGACAATAACACTAACTTTTGCAACCATATTAAATGACCACCATACTACTTGACAATAACACTAACTTTTACTGAAAAAATTTTCTCAAATGGTTGTTTTGGTTCTGATCCAAATTTTGGGTTGATATGATTTTTTTAGTTTCAATGATTTTTACCCATTTTTACTATTCTTTTCATGGTTTGATTTCAATAGTGGTGTTAAAATTAGAAAAAAGTCAATTACATGTGGTTCGGTGCTCCTTATTTGAAAATTTGAGTTTGTCTAATTAAATAAATCCCATATATACACGGTCATTTTCAAAGCAATAAATCAATAAAAAATAAATAAATTAAAAAGTCAAAAGAAAAAGTATAATATAAACAATGTTGCTAAAGAGGCTTATGCCCACGGCCAAAGAAGAAATCTGAATTGGTGAATTGGTGAATTGGCGTGTGTCTGATATGAGTTTTTTCTCACAATAACTTACTGTTCTAATTTCTTCTCTCAAGAACTTAGTGAGAACTTACTGTACTATTTTTAACATAGACCCCACGTATATATTATTGTCAAGGTTATTATGCACCACTTTTTTATCTTACAAAATTGGTAAATAAACAATCGAGAGAGACAGATTCCTTTTATATGTACAAGAAAATTAGACAATATCAAGGTCCTTTGATATGTACAAGAAAATTAGACAATATAAAGGATAAAGTGAAAGAGAATATGTTCCATTCTCAAATATAATTGATTTGGGAGTAATATAATTGATTTGGGAGTTTATAAAGATTATTTTTCAAGTAAGCTAGGGATTGACGAAATTGTTCCAAACCGGGACTTGTCTAGCTAATTTTGAGTGTCAATTATATGAAAGAAAGGAATCATTAACGCTAGAAACACTTAAAACAAAAATTATGGTTCGAATTGAGTAATAAATTTATTAACAGGATCACAAGTTTTTATATAATTCATGAAATGATAACATGTTAATATTCTGGATTCACCAAAGCAGATGAATTGAACCAAACTTTGGTGGGAAAAACCCCAACAAAATATGTCATTTTCTTTGGTCATTTTCACAAAGGGAAGAGCCAAAAATCAATCTATCCATCTACACTTTCGATACATTAACCTATGGGAAACAGAAAGATATTTGAGAGAAAAATGATGAGACCCAAACTTATAATTATCACTCCTTAGGTCCAAACCTGGAAAGATCTACCGGTACAACATGATCATACCTCCTAGGTTAGCCTATAAAATTTCTCATTACCATTACCAATGGGAATCCATCAGTCAACACTAAAATACCAACACCAACATACCGAAATGTCCTTTCCTCCTTTTCTCTCATAAGATTCTATGGATGCAAAATCAAAAAGCATTTACTTCGATTAATAAAAATCAAAATTAAAATGTATGCTTGGGGAGGGAAGACCATTTAGATTATATCAAAAGGAAGGAAAAAATAGATGCATGTATATTTATCGTGCAAGAGAAGGAGAAATCTAGGCCTATGGAATTGTAATTTTAATTGTCAAAGTTTCAATTACATACCGATATTACTTTTGCTCTCTCCCCACTCCAAGTGTTGTCCTTCTTTTGAAATGTTCGCTCAAAAGTGTCGATATATGATGGCTCAAATCCCTTTTCCTTGGCCTAAAAAAAATTTAAAAAAGAATCATTTAAAGTTAACAATAATAATGAAATAGTAAAAAAGAATTAAATGAATTAAATAAAAATATAAGTGTTTGAAATAGTTACCAATCTTTTTCTATGTTCATCCACATTGATTGACCCCCCCGCGTAAGTGGCAGACGCTTGCCCGGAGTTACAAGATCTATTCCTTTTATTCTGCTCACTTCTTTTTTTGCTATCGTCCGACTCCTAAATTGCCAACATTCTTTGCCAATTTTCCTCCATGATGCAATTTGGTTTCTTCCGATTTGTTTTGGCTTTATTGATCACATTTCGAATGTGATCACTAGCTTTTTTTTTTTGAAATTTCTTCTTATCTCAGTCTCTTCTGATTCAGCCCAACTAAACCTCCGCTGCAATAAACAAAGAAACAATTATCTTAATTAAGGTAAAAATTTTAATTAATGTATAAATTTAAAGATAAAATTTACCTTAAATTCTCTCCACCATAATTCCTTTGTTTCATTCTCCGTGCTTGTGTAATTCATTGATATCCCTCCCCAATGATTATTAACAATTTTATTTATAATACGCACCACATATATTGGATCTGAGAATCTATATGTAAACAATTTTTTTTATGACCAATGATAAATAATTAAGTTAAATTAAAGAACCATATATATAAATAAAATAAACAAATGAAGTAAAATTTTAAAATTAAATACTTACGAATCTCCAAAAGCGGATATGAAGTTTCGCTCTATACTTGTATCCCCCACATCATTTGATTGTTGCACAGAAGGTGAAGGTGCAACTGATGGGGCTGAAGCAGAAGGACATGGGGAAGGGGACGGCGAAGGGGAAGGACAAGGGGAAGTGCTTGATCTTCCTTGTGAAGTTCGAACATGTCCTCCACGTTTATACTAATAAGCATAAATGTTAAAAAAATGACAAAAATAACAATTGCATGTTTTAATGATACATAAGAAAGGGCATTAAAAACTTACCATATTCAAAATTTTGTAACCGATAAAATGTTATCAAGAGTCCAACTACTAAATCGAAATTATCTACAAAAAAAAAACAAAGTATTAGGTTCGGACGCGAACATCGTTTAAAATTAGAGAAGTACAAAATTAGTGATTGATAAAAGCAAAAGCAAATGTGTAGATAAATAAATAAATGATGTATAATAAAGATAATTATATCATAAGGAAGCAAATTGAAATGTATTTCATTGAGCATATCTATGTGTACAAAACTAAACTTACCCGGTTTCAAAAATCAAAATTTTCATTGTCATCTCCACTTTCACATTCATCTCCATCACCATCACCGTCCTCATCCTCATCTTCATCCTCATCCTCATCCTTATCCTCATCCTCATCCTCTTCCTCAGTATGAAAATCTGATTCTTCATCGTCATCCCCACAAATTTCATTTGGATCGACATCTATAATTGCTCCACATGGATCTCGTAAAGTTGGAATATCATATTCTTCCATTTGAATCATGTTAGTAACTTCTTCTTGTTGATATGCTATATCAACCCAATGCTCTTCAATTTTTTTCCATGCTTTTGTTTTGCATACAGCCCACCAATCAGTTTTGTCACGTTTCAAACTAGGATATGATGCATAATATACTTGAATTCCTTGCTGTGCCAATATAAATGGTTCATATTTCTTATACTTCTTCTTATGATTTTTTTCAATCGAATTATACTTTGGATGCACCTTCATTCCTTTGATGGGGTCAAACCAAGTGCACTTAAATAATACCACTCGTAAATCTGCTCCAGGATACTCTATCTCTATGATTTCATCCAATAAACCATAAAAATCATCTTTTACACTTCCATTATTGGATGAACAAACACATACCCCACTATTCATTGTGACTTTTCCAATTCCATATTCTTGGGTGTGAAAATTAAACCCATTTATAAAATATGATGGCTACGTTCGTACATATGAATTTAGACCCCATGATAGATGATATAACAATCTTTGTTCAACTTGATCAGCATTGGCATGAACATTGGCATGAACCTAAAGGAAAGTAACCAAACTATTATCGTTAAGTAATGATTAAAAAACAAATATGATGGGAACTTGGTAGATAGGTACTTACATATGTTTTGAACCATGTTGCAAATTTCTCATCGCACAGACGATCAAACTCCTTGTTAGGTAGTTCCAAAAATGAATTTTGAAAAATCCTATCATAAAATATCACTTATATATTATATAAATTTTTGACCCAAATAAAATATGTAAGGACTGCTTCATTTCTTGACCAGTTAAAACTATATACTTACTCGAAATATGGTCCCACTTCTGGACAGTTTAATAAAATATATGTATGGGCTGCTCGCAATTCTTGACCAGTTAAATATCTTCACTTACATGCTCCATTAGTTTGACCAAGATAATTGAAAATAGAAAATGATGAAAAATTGGGATCGATAGGGCCCTCGTCATTTCTTCCTGCTCTTCGCCTCTTGCACTGTACGTGAGGCTCAAAATAATACAATGCAAATGTTGTCACTTCCTCTACAATATATGCATTAACAATAGAGGTTTCGACCCATGCCTTATTCTTCACTTTTTTCTTTAAATGATATAAAAATCTAATAAGAAAAAAAATTAAAAGATTTTAAAAAGAAATCTATAAAAAACTATTATTTTGAAAAAAAATAAGATAAATATTTCACCTCTCAAACGGATACATCCATCGAAATTGTACGGGTCCTGCAACTTTTGCCTCATAAGGCAAGTGAACTAAGAGATGTTCCATAGAAGCAAAAAACGACGGAGGAAATATTCTTTCTAAGTTGCATAGAATAATTGGAATATCTCTCTAGTTTCTCCATGTTTGATAAGTTTAACACCGTTGAGCAAATGTCATGAAAAAAAATACTTAACTCCGTTATGGCACCCTAGACAAAATTTGGTAAAAGTTCTTTAAACGCAATTGGAATTAGTCTTTCCATAAATATGTAACAATCATGACTCTTCAAACCTATCAACTTGCATTCATTCAAATCAACACATCTCCCAAGATTTGAAGCATATTGTTGGATTTATATGCACATACACATGCGGAAGCGTGCAAAATTTTCGGAATCATAAAAGGTTAGGGTTTTCGGGCATACCTCAAAAAGTAGATTGCAAAACTCGGGGAACCACGAACCTCGATCAATCAACCTCGCCGTCAGGATGATAACCACGGAGTCGAGCTATCACCGCAGTACCACGACACCGCAATCGAAATCCGGTGACACAAATCCTTTTCGCAGAATTTTTCTCCCTTTCTCTCAATTGTCTCCTCACAATTTTTTGTGCAATCTTGGAATCAATTGTGCCTCCTAGGGTTTACCCTAGTTTCCATATCCCTCTGTCACCACAAATGGTAGGGAATTCAAATCCTATCAGTTACCATTTGTGCATATGGAAAGTGGGATAATTTCCTTTTTCCAAATATGGAAAGATGCCTCACGTGGGCATTCATTCCTTCATCTCCCACTTGCATACGAGGGCATTTTCATCCATCACGAGATCACAACTCATCCGATCTCCTGTATCACCCTTCTGGATTTTCATACTAGATTGGGTGTCGTGCGACTGGCGAGTACACCTGCAAATAAAAACTTCTCGATGCACCTGTTAGGATGTTCGAGAAGTCGTCGTTAATAATAAAAAACATCTCGCTGTTCCCCAGACTTATCACATTTACATCCTTCGAGTCACTTTCCTCATCGAAAGTCATCCCCAATATATCCTCGAATGTGTATTCACTATTACGTTGTATCCCAACGTGGATATATGTAACAGACCGGTCGGTGAATACAACACAACGATGTAATATAGATTGGTCTTCCTTTCCTAAACTCGAATCCATCGATCTTAATTCAGCTGTTTTCCTTGACTTGCCCCTTAGACCTCAATTTATCTTCCGGGCCATAGGTAAACAGACTAAAGTAGCAAGCACTGAATCAAGACTTCTAGAGACAGTCGAAAGTAAAATAAGGGTACTAGAGATCACACCCAATGGATGTCGGGTCTCACACAGTGGGAACGGGGATCATGAATAGATCATCGTCTCATGTAATTGCTCCCACTATCCCTAGTCGTCATCACACGCAGTATGAAACACGTGTCACAGTGTTAATCCCTTATTTCTCAAAAGGACATATGTCAGATTTCTTAACACTGTGCAGATACGGGACTTAGTCTACACATAAGACCCTACCCAAAGATCTCAGAGAGAGTGTCTCAGAGACAAAATCACTATCGCAGATGATATCTGAGATCTCAAATCTGGCTACTCACAGGCAACATAGATGTGGGTATTTCCATGTCGGTCATATCCCAAATGACCTCATCCTGAACACGTATCAGGGTGACTTTTGTTCTAGCTGGGCCACTCTCAATGCCTCTTACGACTAGAAACTATCTCATCTCCACTCACTCAGAGTTGGAGGTGGTCGCTCGTGTGAGAGAGTCGACCTCACCTGCCTGACATATATTTTATTACATAAAAAATATACATGATATAAATAAGTGCATTATTTAAGAAAATATAAATGTGACTGAATAATGCACAAAATCATATATAAATATAAAGCATCACATCATCAGTTTAGTACAATGAGAAAAGTCAAAATATTCCCAAACCCAATGACTCTCTATGTGCTATAAATGAGTCTCTAGTGATGGGTTTGGTGAAGGGGTCAGCCACCATGCAATGTGTCGAGATGTACTTGACGGTCACTTCACCCTTCTCGATGATGTCTCTAACAAAATTATATTTGGTGTCTATGTGTTTGGTCCTACTATGATACTTAGGGTCTCGAGTGTAGGCGATAGCAGCCTGATTATCACAGTAAATCATCACTGGCCTTCCACTATCAGCCACAACCCCTAAGTCATCTAATAGTCTTCGGAGCCAAACACTCTCCTGAACTGCGACTAAGCAAGTCACAAACTCAGCCTCCATCGTAGATAAAGCTACACAGGTCTGCTTCTTGCTGCTCCAAGAAATGGCACCGCCATTGAGCAAGAATGCAAAACCTGATGTCGATTTGCGCTTATCCAGATCACCGCCCCAGTCGGCGTCTGAATATCCTATGAGGCGCAAATCCCCTCTCCCATAACACAAGGAGTAGCTCGCAGTTCCCTTGAGATATCTAAAAATCCTTTTCACTGCTCTCCAGTGACCCCTTCTAGGATTTGATTGATATCTACTCACCAGACCGACTGCGTAACATATGTCTGGTCGTGTACACAACATCGCATACATCAGACTTCCCACTGCACTGGAATAAGAGATTTTACGCATCTCCCTTATATCTTCCTGAGTTTTCGGGCACATCTCAAGACTCAGACCATCACACTTGGCGATTGGAGTATCAATGGGATTACAATCACTCATCCCAAAGCGCTCGAGAATTTTCTTAATGTAGGTCTCTTGTGAAAGGGCCAACATTCTTCTCGATCGATCTCTCTGGATCTTAACTCCAAGGATGAACTCAGCTTCACCCATGTCGATCATGTCGAAGCTCAATGACAACCAAGCCTTGATCGTCATCATATACTGAATGTTGTTCCCAGCCAACAGTATATCGTCCACATATAGGGACAGGATCACAAAAGAGTTATCAGATCGTATCAAGTAAACATAATGATCCTCCTCGATCATTGTAAAACCATAAGATATCACCTCCTCGTGGAATCTTAGGTACCACCGCCTGGATGATTGCTTTAGGCCATATATCGACTTCCGAAGTCGATAGACCTTGTCCTCATGACCTACTAGAACGAACCCAGAGGACTACTCCATGTAGATCTCCTTATCCAGATTTCCATTAAGGAAAGCGGTTTTTACATCCATCTGATGCAACTCTAGATCCATGCTTACGACAATCGCCAAGAGTAAACAGATCGATGTAAATTTGACTACGGGGGAGAAAGTCTCCTCGTAATCAATGCCCTTTGTCTGTGTGTAACCCTTGGCTACTAGACGGGCTTTGTATCTTTCTACCGATCCGTCGGCCTTTCTTTTGATTTTGAGAACCCACTTGTTCCCTATGGCCCTTCTATCCTTAGGTAGGTCAACTAGGTCCCAAACCCCGTTGACCCTCATTGATTCCATCTCCTCTTTCATGGCCTCTAGCCATTGGTCCTTCATAGGACTCTCGAGAGCCTTCTCAAAGGTTTGAGGTTCTTCATCATCCTCAGGAGTCACAATGAGGATCTCATCCTCTATCGAAAAATGACGTCGGGGTATATGTCCCCGACTACTCCTACGAGGAGGAGGAGCCTCCTCACCTCGAGATGGGTCACTCCCACTAGGACCAAGATCCATTTTAGGCTCTTGGGTCCCTCCCCTAGGCTCAGTTGGGCCGTCAGGCTCACCCATCTCATAAAAGGTGAAATCCTGGTCGATTTCGCATCTCTTAGGGAAATCATTTTCTAGGAACGTAGCATTATGAGATTCGATCTAGGAGACCGTACCATCCGTACGTTCACCTAGGAACACATGTCCCTTAGAATGTTCAGAGTACCTTACAAAGATACATTTCTTTCCTCGTGGGCCTAACTTGCCGTGTGGGTGCGAGGAATCGTGAACGTATGCGGCACAACCCCATGGTCTTAAATGGCTAAAGTCAGGCTGCTTCCCTGTCCAAAGCTCGTATGGGGTACTAACTACGGACTTGGTTGGAACACGGTTAAGAACGTAGGCGGCAGTCAACAATGCATCTCCCCAATGGGAGATAGCCAAATTGGCCTGCGCCATCATCGATCTCACCATCTCCAACAAAGTCCTATTCCTTCTCTCAGCTACCCCGTTCTGCTGGGGAGTAGCAGGAATAGTCAACTATCTCGTAATGCCCTTCTCGAAACAGAGCTCTTTAAACTCCTCAGACAAGTACTCGCGTCCTCTATCGGTTCTGAGAGTTTTAATTCTCAAATCTAACTGGTTTTCTACCTCGCTGATAAACCTCCTGAAGCAATCTAATGCCTCAGACTTGTGCGAGATTAGGTAGACGTAACCAAAACGCGTGTAATCATCTATGAACGTAATGAAATACGTGACTCCGTTTTGGGCTCTCACATTCATAGGTCCACAAATATCGGAGTGGATCAATTGCAATGGGGTCCCAGCCCTCATTGCTTTTCCAAATGGTTTCCTCGTTGCTTTGCCTGCTAGGCAAAACTCACATAAGGGCAACTCGATCCGGGTTAGCGGGCCCAACAAGCCACTCGTAGCTAACCGGTTCATTCTCTCTTGCCTTATGTGGCCAAGTCTACTATGCCAAATAGAAACATCATCAACTACGCTATCAGATGTATACGCAATAGAAGATAAATTAGAAATTTTATTAAAGGAAACCAAATCCAACGCATAAAGTCCATCATGGACTAAACCAGTACATAAAACAGAGTTATCGTAAATGACAGAAACACTCAAATTTCTGAAAATGACAGAGTATCCTAAACGATCTAAACAAAGGACAGATATGAGATTCCGCCGAATCTCGGGAAGGACTTGGTTACTTGGCAGCATTAGCTTGCATGTACCAATCCCCTTCACAACCACAAATGCTCCATTCCCCACGTACAGCCTCCTCGCTTGGGGACTCAATCGGCGGAACTCCGTTCCCCACGTACAGCCTCCGTTCCCCGACAATAAACATTCTTTCTTCAATTATTTTCTTTCTTCAATTATTTCTTTTTGTTTAGAAACAAATTTTTTTTTGCTAATAATTATTATTTTTGTCAAATTGTTATTATTAGATTAAAAGAAATATAAATATTTATTTTTTAGAAAAATAAAATATCTTAAAATATTTGATAGATGTGAATGATTAAAAGACAATGTAACATTACAAAATTTAGATGATTAAAAGATATAAAAAATATGAATATTACCAAAAAAAAAACATCCTCTTTTCAAAAAGTTTGTTGAAAAATTAATAATTTAATAAAGATGGTATTTATTTTCTTTTTGGGCACCACTTTTATTTATTTATTTGAAAATGAATCTGGATTTTTCAACAATATTTTTATTTTTATTATAACTATTCAAACCAATTTTTTTATAATCCTAGAAATCGGTCTCATAATTTAACATAATTAAAAAAAAGCCAAGGTTGCCCCTTTTTTTTTGCACCAAACAATACGAGCCATCCCATATACTCTCCCCTCCTCCTCCTGGCCATGGGAGAAGACTTCGAACTATTATTTGTGGATTTGTGTGTGAGAGAGTGAGAGAGAGAAAGTGTACGCAATTCATTTTCTACACAATTCCATTATTATTAATTCATGAATCATTTCGGGATAATTTAAGATTTAAATTCATTAAAATAATGAAATGTTAAATAATTGTAAAATTTATATATTTTTAAAATTTATTATAATTAAAATTATGGTAGAGGTGGGAAGTAAATGATTTGAGTTAATAGATTTGAGTATGAATCGAATAAGATTGAAAAATGTCTGTGGTCCGTGCGGAATAATGGTGGCACGGATGCCAAGAAATATTGTGGAGCCAAAATCGAGCCAAAATCCAATCATCACGCCGATGCCATAAAGTCATCCGATTCTGGAATCTGCACGCCCTCATAAATGCTTAGATTCATCCGATCCTCTAATTTGCCGCACGCCCCCATAAATGCTTAGATTCATCCGATCCTCTAATTTGCCACACCGATGCCGAGGTGAAAAATATAAAATTTTTCAGAGGGTCTTCAAATACTTAAATAATTATATTTTTAGAGTTTCATATATATATATATATATATAGTTTAAGAGTTTACTAATGAATAAGAGTAAGAGTTTAGTGTTGAATTAATGTTGAGAATAAGAGTAAGGTCGAAATATGAGAGATACAACCCATTCAAAAATCTCAATGTAAATAGGTCAAGTATCCTATGCAAATCAGTTGAACAATCTAGATACGAGAGAGGGAGAGAGGGGACACAGGACATGATTCGAAAAACAATTTAAATTCATTTAAAAATTAATTTTAAATTATAAAATTATATATATTATTCAAATTTTACTTTAAATAAAAGTATTTAAAAAAACTTTTAAGAATATCCTCCATTTATTTTATATATATATATATATATATAAATAGAACTTAAATTATTTTAAAGAAAATAAATAAAGAACAAATAAAGATGGGGAATTGATCCGTAAAAAAAATAAAGGTACAACTTTTGATTCTCCATAAAATTTTTTCAATAATATACTAACTCTTTTTTTAAATATATATACTTAAATATATATAGTTTGATATTGAATTGATTTCTATTTTAAAAATTAAATTTAAATACTAAAATTTGTATAATAATTTACATATTTTATAATTTACTAAACTTCAAATTAATATAATAAAATTTTGTTTTAAATTTGAAAATTTAGTATAATTTAAAATTTTAGAATAATTACGAAACATTTGCTTATTTGATGTATATATGGTGTATGGTGTAGGCCTGTTATGATACCCGGGTAGTGTCACGGGTACCCGTAACACTACCCGGTCAAAGCTCGAACTCGAGCTCGGTCAACTCGAGCTCGGGTCGAACTCGAGCTCAGCGAGTCCTTCCTCAAGCTCGAGCTCAAGCCTATGTTCTGTCAAGCTCGAAGCTCGTCGAGCTACCCGTCTCCTAATTTACCCAAGTCCCAAACCCACCCGTTCCCATTTCTCATTCAGCAGCCTTGATCGAAGTTTTCGGCCCAAGCGATCAACCTTCTGATGCTCTCACTACGGTGGAGATCGAAGGGCGATTCAGCCGCAACCCAAGCGATCGAACTTCTGATGCTCTCTGCCTCTCACCACGGCGGCGATGAAGGGCGATCCAACCCAAGCGATCGAAGTCTCCTTCTCCTTCCGATGCTCTTACCACGGCAACGATCGAAGGGCGATTCAGTCGCAGCCAAAGAATCGAACTTCTGATGCTCTCACCACAACGGCGATCGAAGGGCGATCCAACCCAAGCGATCGAAGTCTCCTTCTCCTTCCGATGCTCTCACCACGGCGGCGATCGAAGGGCGATTCAACCGCAGCCCAAGCGATTGAAGTCTCATTCACCTTCTGATCCTCTCACCACAGCGATCGAAGGTCTGATCTCCTCTCTCTCTCTCTCTCTCTCTCTCTGAGTTTTGCCTTCTGTCCTCTGCCTTCTGATTTCCTGTTCTGCTCTCCCGAGGCTTGGATTTGGATGCGGTTTTGGGCTTGGGTTTGGATGCGGTTTTGGTCTCGGGCTTGGGATTGGGCCCAATCTTGCCCGAGGCCCGCGACACTCGAGCTCTAGCTTCTTGACGATACTTCGAGTCGAGCTCGAGCTCTAGAATCACAGGCTCGATGAGCTCGAGCCCGAGCTCGAGCTCACCTCCCACAGACTCGAGCCGAGCTCGGGTATTGTGATACCCGGGCTCGACCCTGGTGTCATAACAGCCCTAGTATGGTGTGTGGTGTGTGGTGTGTGGTGTGTGGTGTGTGGTGTGTATGGAATTTTACTTAAGCTGTGTGGTGTCTGCGATGAGGTGATATGGTTGGTTTTATTTAGTTTACTTTGGTTTAATATATTTCATCTCATATAATAATCTTATCAAATCTCAACTCTTTCTATCAATTAAACATAATCTCAAATCTTTCGATCAATCAAACTCATAATTATAAACACTAATTATAAACACTTACCCACTAACACAATAAACACTAACCCACTAACACACTAACTAACAAACTAACTAAACTAAACTAACTATACTAAGGTTCATCTTTAATATTAATCAATCAATCTTAAAATTTTACAATATAATCATATATATATATATATATATTATAATATAATATAATCAATTAAAAATTATAATACACCTATAAACTACTTTTTATTATTATTGGAATTTTAATTTTGATTAAAAATATTAAGTTAATTATTATAAATTATTTGATAGATGTGGAGAAAAAAATGATAAAAAAAAATTTATTGTAATGTTAAAAATTTTATATGTAACTAAAAAATGAAGGAATATTAAAAAAATATAATTATTAAGATAAAAAAATATATATATTTTTTTAAAGTTATAAACCTGTTTTTTTAAATTTCCTGAAAAAAAAAGTATTGAAAAAATATTTATTTTTTTAAATCTATCTACTCTTCTTCTCTCTTCTCGTCTCTCACTCTTTCTCTCTTTGTCATGGTCACCTCTTTATATTTCGATTTCCCCGTCTCCCCTCTCTATCTTACACACACACACACACACACACACACACACACACACAAAAGGCGCGCCACAATTGAAAATTTAGAAAATTTAAAAATTTTAAATTTAATCGAATAAAAATTTTTCAAATATGATTTAAAATAGTTACCTCAACTTTTCATATTTTTATATGACACTAAATTAAATTATATCTTTATTAAATTAAAATTTAAATTAAATCTATCATTATATTTATGTTAACAAAATTAAATGACAAAATAATTAGAAGATTAATTAATTATTTATTCTAATTAATTAATTAAGAGAGATATTAAATTAAATCACATAATCATAAAACTCCATCTAAAACTTAAATTTTATCTTAATATTATTTTTTTAATATTAAATTCTTTATTCAATATTAATTTATTAATTGATATTGTTCTTTAAAATTTCCTTCTCTCTTTTCAAATATATTTCTTTTAAAATATTTTTTTGCCTATATTAATTATTAAGTTTAGGGAAGTATTAATATAATTATTTTAGTTATTTATATGTTTTGTATTTAAATTAATAATATTATTAATTAACAATTGAAATGATATAAATTTATTAATTTATATAATAGTGTTATGATATATTGTAATATATTATTATAATATATTATACTTATTTCATGAATTTTATTTTTTTTTAAATCTGAAAGGAATTTTTTTTTTCTTAAAAAGAATTGAATATGAATTTTATAGAATGAATTTTGTTAAAGAAAGAAAAGGAGAACATTTTTAAGAAGTGCCGGGGAAGGATGAAATTTCTTGAAAATGGGAAGGAAGGAACATGAAATTTCTTGAAAATCACAAGGAGAAGGACGAGCGTATGGAATCATTTTGCAAGGAAATCAAAATCAGGAGAATAGCCGTCGAATGCTTTGCAAGCAAATTTGGAAGCAAATTTTAAATATTATGAATTTTCTTTACAAAAGAAAAAAAAAATACATCGAATCCATATATTGAACAATTTTTTATGAATTTTTTTAAAAAATATATTTAGTGATGCATGGCGCTCGGGCTCCCCGCAAGGCATGCGTGGCATGTGACACGCGCCCGCGAGCCAGCGCGCCCGGGCCCCAGCTATAGCATCTGCGGGGACCGTGTAGGCGCTTGGGCACTTGCGGTCTTTTTTTTTTTGTTTTTGTGATTCTAAAAATTTAAAATTTTAATATTATTATTTTAAATAATATCATTTGAAATTATTATTTTATTTTAAGTTGTTAATATTATTAATTTAAATAATGTGTTTTTAAAATTTTTTATCAATTAAAAAAATTAACTAATAATATTAATATTAATTTATTTAAATTCACACTTAATTTATATTTACATATATTTAAATAATAACCCATTTTCTATTTTACTATCAAATTACCCTTTCTTTCTTTACCAATTTAAAACACAACAAAAACATTTTCTTATTTTTTTTAAAATTTATGTAAATGATTTCTAGTTAATATGATGATTTCTATTTAATATATATATTCAATTTAATACCTATATAAACTATAAATACACCTAAACTCTAAACTATAAACTATTATAATTTTAAATTTTTGAACAAAGGCATCTTTTATTCATACATGTTTCTCGCATCTTTTATTCATATTCATACATTTATATAATAATGATAGAAAATTTGCTAAGTTTCATAAATTATTTTAGAATTGAAAAAATCGTTATATGAAATCTATAAACTATATTAATTAATTTAAAAGATGTCACATTAATTAATTTTAAAGATATCAAATTTCAAATATGAAATGTATTGATTAATTTTAAACATTAAATGTGAATTATTAAATGTTAAATGTCAAATGAAACCTACTCATTAATTTTAAAATGTCAAATATAAAAATATGTTGAGATATACTTGAATTTTGTGGTGTACAGGTGGAATCACTATAATATTTAATATAGTGTAACTATAATACTATATTATATAAAATTAGATAAATTCATTTATCTTAATATTATTAATAATTGTTATTTTTAAATATATAAAAGCATAAAAAATTACTTCAAAAAAATTTTAAGTAAATAAGTTGTAAGTGTGATAGGTGTGTATAGTAAATAAGTTGTAAGTATAAGTATCAGTAAAAGTATGAAAAAAATTTAGGATTAAGAAATTAGAAATGCCGCCGAAAATTGTTTGTGAAAATCTTTCTCCGCGCCATTCAACCTCTTTTTAAAAATTTAACAGTTTCTTCTTACATCTTTATTTTCATTCATCACTTCATTTACATTTAATTATTATAATTTATTATTTACAATATTTTACTATTTATTTTTAATAGGCATAAAAGTTTTTTCGTAATTTCATTTTACTCCAAGCTACCTATCAAATAAATAAATTTATTAATGTTTATTATATTTTTGTAATTTGATTTTAGTCAAAAAAAAGGAACATTATTTTGTGATAAAATAATAGTGTAATATTTTCAAAATATATCAATTTTATTTAACACATAAAAATATAATATATTTATATATAATATAATATTATTTTTTATAAAATATAATATTATAATATTTGATAATTCAACGTTTGAGTTGAGTTGAGTTGAGCTCCGTTCTCTGCACAAGCGTTCATTTCGATAACATCATTCCACGTGAGCGGTCATTTCGATAACATCGTTCCACGTGCTTGACCCTTCACCGATATTTCACTTCCATTAATAAAAAAAACTGGAAGCAATTATGAACTTTAGTGGAAGAAGAAGAAGAAGAAGAAAAAAGGAAGAAACTTAATCCGGTGAGTCTTACTTAATCTTTTTTCCTAATTTCATTAAATAAATTATACTTAAAATATGTTTTTAATAGGAAGATGAAAGATTTCTGCAATGAGAAGACAAAATGCACAAAATGCAGTGTTCTCAAATGCAGTGTTCTCAAAATCAAAAGCAAAAGTAGGAATGTGTAGCAAAAAGAAATGGGATTGAGATTCCAAAGTGTGATACAAAATGTGTGAGAAATCGAATGAGATTTTTTCCTTCATGTCACAATTTTAATATTTTAGATTCTTCCTCCATTCAATCTTCAAGAGAAATTCATAATTAATTAAAACAAATCCAAATCTACTCATCCAATTTAAATGATGTTTTTTTCTATTATAATATTTGTCCGACATCTTATTGATATTATTGATATCATTGATTGAAAATAATCCGTCCTAAATTTCTATTATAATGGTTATACGTGATGAGATTTGTGAATTCAAACATCAGAGAGAGGAATAGAGAAAGAAGAAAGAAAACTAGAGAAAGAAGAAAAAGAAGAAAGAAGAAGAAAGAAGACGTGTTAGTGGTAAGCTTTCAAATTTATTTTTGGTAAGGTTTAAATTTATTTTTCAATAATATAATAATATATGGTTGATTCCAATCTATTTAACAATATTTAACAATAATTTATTTTATGTGTAAATTTTTTATTTTGTTTGGGAACAAACATTCGGATCGAAGACTTGAATTCCCAGAAGACTTGATTTCCCAGACTTTAATTGTTTGGATGAAAAAAAACATCTAAATTGAATTTAGTTAAAATTGAATTAACTTATGAGAATTGAATCTATTTATTTTTTATATTACACGATTACAATTATTAATTGTTTGGATTGTTATATATGGTGATAGAATGACATTGAAAAAGTGATTATCTAAACCATTTTACCATTCCCTATACTCTCTTAGTAGTCAAATATCATTCTTTAAATTTTTTCATCTACTTATTATTCTTATTATTATATTTAGTTGTCTCGCTCGCTGTGGGTGCAGCCGAAAGCAAGCACAAATGAAAGTGGGGCTAAAAGCCCAAAAGAAAGTGGGCCGAAAGCAAGCCGTGGATATTTGTATTTGTATGTCTTATTTTTATTTTATTTTTATATAGTCTTAGGTTTTTTTTTTCTTGTAATTTTTAAATTTTATTACTTATGGTTTCATTTTATTTTTCAGGATTTTTTTGAGAAAAAATTTTTTTCTCAAAACTTTAATTTGTGGATGATCTTATATTGAAGATTTTATATTGAAGATGAAGAAAAAGAGGAAAATGAAAGATGGAGGAAAAAAGTTTCAAACAAAACAAAGGAGAAAAGAAAAAAGGAGAAAAGAAAAAGAATAGGAAAGAAGGAAAATTGAGAGGATGATGGATTGTAATATGTATAAACAATTATAATTTTATGTATAAACAATATTTTCTTTAACATTTTTAACATGTCAACAGCATACTTACACACCACCACCTATAACATATTTTCTCAAAACAAAAATTACCGTTAGTTGATTTTTATTGTTTTGATTTTTTTTTTTTTTACATTTTAGATTGGGTTTATTTTGGGTTTGGTTTAATGTACTTGGCCAACCCCAGCCTTGTTTATTGATGAAAGGTGAATGTTTCATCGAGGAAAGTCAACCTTGATCGACGTGAGTAGCAAACTTCGTCAAGGATGCAATCAAGCGCTCAGTGAGCTTTTTTTTTTTCCTATATATCATGTATAAAAATATATTTGGAATTTTTTTGATTTTATGATATGATAACACTATTTTTCTGAAAAAAAAATTCCATCTAATAAAATCATATTTTTGTTTTTTATATTTATTTTGAGTTATCAAATATTAGCATATATGCTATAGGTATAGCTGACTTTTTTTTTCTCCTCAAATTGTACCCATACTATGGCATCATTTTGTGATCGATAAAGAAATTTTCTTTGGACAATATTTATCGCCATGCCAAAAAAAATTAAATTAAGTATTCAATGTTAATTAGACTCGGAAAAAAATATTTAAATCTAATTTTTTTGTAACATATATAATTCAAATTGTGTATATCATAATAAAATATTAGTAACAAAAAATAGATTTAAAATAACTTTCTCAAATAACTTACCATTTCTAAAATTACAACTTTCTCAAAAAATTTAAAATACGTGCTAACTTTCAAAATTCAAAATATGTGCTAAAATAAAATAAGATGTGTTAAAATTTAAACTCCACTAAGAATCCAAATTATATTTATAAACACATTTATAACTTCATAAATATTAAAATTACAAATATTAAATTATTATTTGTATGCTCCAAATTCTAATATTAAAAACTAGAGCAATAATAAATTTAAATATTTTTATAAATGGATATTTATAATTTTTAATATAAAAATTATTATTGGTGCGCCTGCACTGGCATGCCTCGTGGGCGCCTGCGCTGGCATGGCCGGATGCCCGGGCAAGCCAAGCTTGCCCACGCAGTAGTGGCATCCCTGGGCGCCCGCACTGGCATCGGCATCACGCACGTAACATGAAAGGGCGCCCCAACTGCCATCCCTGGGCCCCACGTGGACCCTGCTGCCATGCGCACATGTAGCGCACGGGTGCCGTGCTCCCATGGTCTGGTGCCTGCATTAGCACGGCATGCACGGGGGCTTGCATGGGTACATGCAGCGCACGGTGTCATGCTCGGGCGCCAGGCATGCCAGGGCGCCCACGCTCGCTCTTGCATGAGCACACAAGGTGCGCTTTGGTATGCGCGGGCGCCGGTACAGGCAAGCCCGGGCGCCTGTGCGGGCGCTTGCATGCGCCCATGCTACCGGCATGTCCGGTGTTCGTAATGGCCATGACCGAGCGCAACGGGACTTACACCGTGCGGACACTTGCACGATACTTCCTGACGCGGTATGCGCGGGCGCCCATGCAGTCATGGCACTCCGTCTGGCTTGCATGCGCGCGTCCCGGCCCACCTTCCGAACCTTACCGGACCGGGCCAGGTCCTATATTTTTAAGAAAACTTTCTTTGCTTTTCTTTTTCCTTTTTCCTTTTTCCCTCAAAAACTTCTCACCTTTTCTTTCCATAGAATATATATTTTCCTATTTTATATTAAATATATAGATTTTTTAATTCTTTCATTTTATTTCTTTATAAATATAAAGAAATAAAAAAAATACAAAAATTAAGAAAAATACAAACGAAATTAATATGAAATATGTGGAATTTTTACTTATCTCAATTTATTTATTTATAAATATAAATTCTATAAAAATTAAAAATAATTAATAAAAAATACAAACAAATTAATTAAATTAAATTAAGTTAAATTAATGAAAATAACAAAAATAATAAAATATACATCGTTTATTTTATCATATCTTATATCTTATGTGCGGCGGGCGCCAGCGCTAGCATGCCCGGGCGCCCACGCTGGGAGCACACAAAGTGCACTTTGATATGCGCGGGCGCCTGTGCTGCCAAGCCGGGCCCCCACATTTACTCTCTAAATTTTATTATAAAATTTAATATTTATATAATAAATAATTACTCACCTTTCCTCTCTAAATTTTATATATAAATTTAATATATAATAAAAGTAAAATATAATATTTAATATAATATTTATCATATCTTATATCTTATGTGCGGCGGGCGCCAGCGCTGGCATGCCCGGGCGCCCGCGCTGGGAGCACACAAAGTGCACTTTGATATGCGCGGGCGCCTGTGCTGCCAAGCCGGGCCCCCACATTTACTCTTTAAATTTTATTATAAAATTTAATATTTATATAATAAATAATTACTCACCTTTCCTCTCTAAATTTTATATATAAATTTAATATATAATAAAAGTAAAATATAATATTTATATAATAAATATATAATATAATTTGATATAATAAATAAATTATATTTTATTTTAATCGAATAGGACCAATTTCAAATTTTTACTAAATTTAGGGTATGATGATTTTATATAATTTAATAAAATAACAGTATAAAATAAAATATTAAATAATAATTAAAAAAAATTACCATCATCGCCATTTCGCCAGTTCGCCAGTTAGCGACGGATATGAATCCGTCGCCATTTAGCGACGAACGTAATTCATCGCTAAGAAATAACGCGGGCGCCCAGCGCACAGGGCGCCCAGGCAGGCGCCCATGCGTGCATGCGCCGGCTCCCACGCGCGGATTAATTTTTATTTACTAAATTAATTAAATAATATATATTTTAAATAAAATTAAATATATGGTTTTTTTCAATAATTAAATAATATTATTTTTCTAAAAATTTGAAATATAATAATAAAATGTAAATTAAAATATTATAAAATAATAATATGATTCGTTAATATAAATTATTAAATTATAATAAAAATAAAATAAAATTCACAAATTCAAGCGACGGATTTTGAATCCGTCGCCGAAACAGCGACGGATTTGGAAATCCATCGCAATTACTACTAAATTAATTTTTTACTTTAAATTTTATATTAATATTATATGTTCTTTAATTATATATATAAAATTTAAGCCAAATTAAATTTTAACTTCAATATAATATATTAATAAAATCAAAAGAAACATAAGAAAAATAAATTTCTATTTATTTAAAAAAATTAAATTCAAAAGAAAAATAAGAAAAATAAATTTCTATCTATTTAAAAAATTTTCAGCAATGAATTTAGCCACGAAAATGTTTTCGTCACTAATTAGCGACGACTTTAGCTACGAATTATATTTCTCCGTCGCTAATTTAGCCACGAGTCTTTGTCCGTCGCAAAATTCGTGGCAAAATGGCGACGAATAAATTTTATCGCTAAATTCGTCGGAAAATGGCGACGAAAACATTTTTGTCGCTAAAGTTGTCGCAAAATAGCGACGATTAGTTTCCGTCGCAAAAATTCATGACTAAAACCGTGTTTTTTTGTAGTGAATCACTACTTCATCTCTACCTTCTCTTTCATCTCGGGTAAGGGAATCTCCTATTAAATTTTTGGGATTACCATTGTTTTGCACTATTATTTCACTCCTGAGCTTTGCACTTATGTTAAGGTAGTATTAATTGTCTTTACTAGTAAGCAATGACAGAAGAATTACAAGTGATGAGCAAATTCATAAGTATATAAATTGTTTCCATGAGAATTATTGTTAAAATACTAGCCTAACCAACTAATTGTAGTATTTAGAAGATGAATAAGATGAGAAAGATTTATAATATCTACTAACCTAAGAATGATGCAAAAATGAAATAAAAATAAATATCAAGAGAGGTAAATATTATCAGGACGTCTAATTGTATTCCCAATGTGGTTTGTTTCCCAAAGCTGTGTGTTGATTTTTTTTTTTTTTTTTTTTTTTTGAATTGGCAATCAGAACACTAATTTATCTTAACTATTCTCTCAAGTCATACCACGTTTATTGTTATATAATAACCCCTATCTTTAGCAATGATTTAATTATAAAAACACAATAAGAGGACTCTTCACAATTTGTTGATTACTCTATCTCTGTTAGTTGTTTTCAAAAGTACATGTCACACACCAAATCTCTTTTATGCATTCAACATATATTGTTTGTCCTATCTCTGTTCATAATAATTCTTTCCATTCAGTATTATGAATACTCATCACAACTTAAAAAATAGTCAGTGAAATAGAAAATATTAAGAATATGATAATCAATCAAATCATGAAAAGAATATCAATAACTATCGAATTAAACACTTAAACTAATCATAGCTCCTAAAATGGAGTCCCAGTGACTAAATTTAGTCACTAATGGAATTTTTCATTTGTTCTCTTCAATTGAAGCTCAAGTTTGTATGTCATATTGATCAGCACTAAGTTATTACTAGCAATTGGATGAAAAGATGATGTCCCATAATAGCTACTAGGCGTTGCACACATCCCTTTTCCTCTCACACTCTACTCAGATGTTCTTTACGAGTAACTTCAATAAACATTCTATCCTCAATGTCCTTGATAGACTCTTATGTTGAAACTGTATGTTCATATACCATTATTTCATCAGCTTGTGCCTACTATATACAAATTGTATAAAGAAATATTATCACAAAGTCTTATTATGAAGTGATATCGAAAGTTCATGTAAACTTCCATCATACTAGCAAACTTTAAATTAACATATGAACCGTCCTTCTTTTTATGGATAGCTTTGTAAAGTTTAATTTGACCAGAGCATGCCCTGTCTCTAATTTTTAAAACTAAATTATTAGCAACTAAAAAATACTATTAGATACACTATCAGCATATAAATTAATTACCAATTCCCTAACCTACCTCACAAATAACTTAGAGCCATAAGTGTGTGTATACATTTGTGGCAATCTACTTTACTTCACTGCTTTTGATTTTTCATGTTCAATATTTTGAGTTGTTACGATAATGATATAAAAGTAAACAAAATGAGATTTCCCTAAATATGTTATTACTTGTCCATGCCTTGAATACCAATATGAAACAATGGCTTCCCAATCATGAGAGTTATGACCTTTTGGGACATTTGCTGAAACCGCTTCAATTGTTTTGTCAAGATCATAATAAGTTTTTCAGAGTATACCTATATTCTCTAATTTGGTGAAAACCGATTTGAGGATAAATACATCAGCAGCAGGCCTCATTGTCTATATCGAATACAAATCTTCATTGTAAAAGAAAAAACCTTGAATGAGAATATATATTACTGTTAGAATATGGTGACTCAATCACGCAACGGAAGCAATAATTAACATTTTTCAGAATCATAAAAGATCAAGTTTACGGTGTACCTTAATCGGTGATTCGAATAATTTCGGAAACCGCAAACTTAGAACTGCAACAACTCGCAGTCGGGATGATAGTTACGTAAGACGAACTATTAACACAATACCACGACGTTCCAACCCTTAACCCGGTGATTCGTGCGTTGATCGGAATCAATCCCTCTTGATCATCATCTCTCTTGATTAATTATTTCTCTTGTCCTTTTTTTTTTTTCTTTTTTCTTTTTGTCTGTAAATCATAACTCCCGTAGGAGTTATTTGGAGAGTGAAAATAGGGGAGAGTGGGGTAATGGGTAACTGCCCATTACCCCCAACCTGCTCCACGTGGGCATCAATTAACATCTCCCACTTGCACACGAGGGCATTTTATTTCCGTCATAAGATCACAACTCATGCGATCCACCATCTCACCCTACAGGGTTTTCATACAGGGTTGGACGTCGTGCGACTAGCGAGTACACCTGCAAACAAAAACTGCTCGACACACCTGTTAGGATGATCGAGTAGTCACCGTTAATATCATAAGAAAGCTCGCTGTACCCCAGATCCAAGACTAATTACATTCATCGAGCTACTTTCCTCACCGAAAGTAATCCCCAGATATTACTCGACTATGTATTCACTATCATGTTCAAATCCCTACATGGATGAACATAAAAGACCGGTCGGTGAATACAACATAACAATGCAATGTCAATTGGTCTTTCTTTTCCCAAACTCGAATCTATCGATCTCAATTCGGCTGCTTTCCTAGACCTGTCCCTCAGACCTCAATTTATCTTCCGAGCCATTGGTAAACAGACTAAAGTAGCAAACACTGAATCATGATCTCAAGAGACAGCCGAAAGTAATAAGGGCACAAGAGATCCCGCCCAATGGATCTCGAATCTCACACAGTGGGGCTTGGGGATAAGTTTTAAATTATTGTCTCAAGTAATATAGCTCCCACTATCCCAAGTCGTCTTTTCACACGTGGTATGAAACACGTACCACAGTGTTACTCCCCCATCTCTCAGAAGGGCATATGTCAGATTTCTCCAACACTGTGCAGGTATGGGGCCACAGTCTACACATAAGACTTTATCTAGAGATCTCAGAAAGAGTACCTATGAGACAATATCACAAATTACAGGTGATATCCGAGATCTCAAACCTGGCTTCTCACAGGCAACATGGATGTGGGTACTTCCATGTCGGTCATATCACATATGACCTCATCCTGAACACGTATCAGGGCGACTTATGTTCTAGCAGGGCCACTCTCAAAACCTCTTACAACTAGAAACCGTCTCATCCCCGCTCACTCAGAGCCGGAGGTGGTCACTCGTGTGAGAGAGTCGACCTCGCCTGCCTGACATATCTATTACATATATATGATAATTAAAAGTAAGTGCATTAAATGAAAAATATAATGCAAAAGTGACTGAATAATGCACTATAATCATATATATATAAAATCAATAAGCATCAACGTCATCATTAAGTACAAACTGAGAAATGTCAGTAGATATTCAAACCCAATGACTCTCTATGCCCTAAAAAAGAGTCTCTAGTGATGGGTTTGGTGAAGGGGTCAGCCACCATGCTGTGTGTCGAAATGTACTTGACGGTCACTTCACCCTTCTCGATGATGTCTCTAACATAATGGTATCTGGTGTCGATGTGTTTAGTTCTACTATGAAACTTAGGGTCTCGAGTGTAAGCGATAGCGGCCTGATTATCACAATAAATCATTACAGGTCTCCCACTATCCGCTACAATCCCTAAGTCATTCAGTAGTCTCCGGAGCCAAACACTCTCCTGAACTGCAACTGAGCACGCCACGAACTCAGCCTCCATCGTAGATAGAGCAACACAGGTTTGCTTCTTACTGCTCCAAGAGATAGCTCCGCCATTGAGCAAGAAAGCAAAACCTGATGTCGATTTGCGTTTATCCAAATCGCCTCCCCAGTCGGCGTCCGAATAGCCCACAAGGCGCAAATCGCCTCCTCCGTAACTCAAGGAGAAGTTTGCAGTTCCTTTTAAATATCGGAAAATCCTTTTCACTGCTCTCCAGTGACCCCTTCCAGGATTTGCCTGATATCTGCTCACCAGACCAACTGCATAACAAATGTCCGGTCTAGTACACAACATTGCGTACATCAAACTTCCCACTGCACTGGAATAAGGTACTTTACTCATTTCCCTTACTTCTTCCTGAGTTTTCGGACACATGTCCAGGCTCAGGCCTTCACCTTTGGCGATCGGAGTATCTATGGGATTACAATCATTCATCCCAAAACGCTCGAGAATTTTCTTAATGTAGGTCTCTTGTGAAAGAGCCAATATCTTTCTCGAGCGATCCCTCTGGATCTTAACTCCGAGGATGAATTCAGCTTCACCCATGTCTTTCATGTCGAAACTGGATGACAACCATGCTTTGATGGTCTTTAAATACTTAATGTTGTTCCCAGCTAACATTATGTCATCCACATACAACGACAGGATCACAAAAGAGTTATCGGACCGTATCAGATAGACACAATGATCCTCCTCCACCATCGTAAAACCGTAAGATATCACCTCCTCGTGAAATCTTAGGTACCACCGCCTGGATGATTGCTTTAGACCGTATATCGACTTTCGAAGTCGACAGACCTTGTCTTCTTGACCTACCAGAACAAACCCAGGGGGCTGTTCCATGTAGATCTCCTCATCCAGGCTCCCGTTAAGAAAAGCGGTCTTAACGTCCATCTGGTGTAACTCAAGATCCATACTAGCGACAATCGCCAAAAGTAAACGGATCGAAGTAAATTTGACTACTGGAGAGAAAGTCTCCTCGTAGTCAATGCCCTTGGTCTGCGTGTAACCCTTGGCTACTAGACGGGCCTTGTACCTCTCGATCGATCCGTCGGCCTTTTTTTTAATTTTGAAAACCCACTTGTTTCCAATAGCCTTTCTTTCCTCAGGTAAGTCAACTAGCTCCCAGACTTCGTTGACTCTCATTGATTCCAATTCCTCGTGCATGGCCTGTAACCATTGGTCCTTTGCTGAACCCTCAAGAGCCTCCTGTGCAGTCCTCGGCTCTTCATCGTCCTCAGGAGTCACAATGAGGATCTCATCCTCAATCGGGAAACGGCGACGTGGCACTTGTCCCCGATTACTCCTTCGAGGAGAGAGAGGTCCCACACCTTGAAATGGATTGCTCCCACTAAGATCAAGATCCATAATCGGCTCTTGAATCTCGTCACTGGGTTCGGCTAAGCCACTAGGCTCATCCATCTCGTAAAAGGTGAGATCTCGATCGATTTCTCCTCTTTTAGGGAAATCACTTTCGAGAAATGTGATATCACGAGACTCTATCTCGGTGACAGTACCGTCCGTATGTTCTCCTAGGAACACATATCCTTTGGATTGTTCAGAGTATCTAACAAAGATACACTTCTTTCCTCGTGGTCCTAACTTGCCGTACTGATGCGAGGAATCACGAACATACGCAGCGCAACCCCATGGCCTCAAGTGGCTAAGGTCAGGTTGTCTCCCTATCCAAAGCTCGTATGGGGTGCTTACTACAGACTTTGTCGGAACACGGTTAAGGACGTAAGCCGCAGTCAACAACGCATCCCCTCAATGGGAGATAGGTAGGTTGGCTTGTGCCATCATCGATCTCACCATCTCCAACAGAGTCCTATTCCTTCTCTCGGCTACTCCGTTCTGTTGAGGAGTAGCAGGAATAGTTAACTGTCTCGTAATACCTCTATCGGAACAAAGCTCTTTAAATTGCTCAGACAGATACTCGCGCCCCCGATCGGTTCTGAGAGTTTTCACCCTCAAGTCTAGCTGATTTTCAACCTCACTGATAAACCTCCTGAAACATTCTAGTGCCTCAGACTTGTGTGAGATCAGGTAGACGTAACCGAAACGCGTGTAATCGTCTATAAATGTAATAAAATACGTGGCTCCGTTTCGGGCTCTCACATTCATGGGTCCGCAAATGTCGGAATGGACCAATTGCAATGGAGTCCCAGCTCTCATTGCTTTCCCAAATGGTTTTCTAGTGGCTTTGCCCGCAAGGCAAAACTCACATACAGGCAACTGAACCTTGGTTAGCGGGCCCAGCAGGCCATTCGTAGCTAACCGGGCCATCCTCTCTTGCCCTATGTGGCCAAGTCTACTATGCCATACATTCACATCATCCACTACACTATCAGATGCAAAAGCAATAGTAGAAGAAGAATAAGTCTCATAACATGAAATCATATCCAGTACATAAAGTCCCTCATGGTCCAAACCGGAACAAATTAAAGAACTGTCATAAGTAATGGAAACTCTAGAGTTTCCCAACAACACTGAATATCCCAACAAATCTAAACATCGGACAGATACTAGATTCCGCCTAATCTCAGGAGCATACAAAACATCATGAAGATATAAGACTTGGTCACTTCGTAGCAATAGCTTGCAAGTGCCAATCCCTTTTACTTCCACGAATGCTCCATTCCCCACGTACAGCCTCCTCGCCTGGGGACTTAAACGGCGGAACTCCACGTATGCGCTCCTGTCCCGAGCTACATGGTCCGTGGCTCCTGAGTCTACAATCCACAAAGGAGAAGAGTTAATGAGCATCACACTAGATGACACGTAACTCAAACAATGTAAAGAAGAAGGACATACCTTTCGCTCACCACACTCGCGTGCGAAATGCCCAAGCTTGCCACAAACATAGCATTGGACTTTGCTCTTATCGAGCTCCTTCTTCTTGCGCTTCTGTCCTTTGTCGTCGGTTTTGGCAGGTTGCTTCTTCTTGCCTTGGCCCTTGGCCTTCTTCTCATGCTTGCGCCACTTGCGCTTTAAACCCCGGGAGCCCTTACTCGACTCCGCAAAATTAGCATGAGCAGAAGAAGACCTAGCCACCTCCTGACGCTCCTCCTCGAGCTCACAGTGCCTACTCACGTCCATGAAAGTATGAATACTTTCAGTGTGCGTGAGATAGGTCTTAACCACATCCCAGGAGTCAGGCAAGGACTGGATCACACCCAGTACCTGAAGCTCATTAGACATCGGCTCCCCCATATTCTTCAGAGAGGCGATCATACTCGACATGTGCATTAAATGCTGTTTCATTGTATGATCGTGCCTCTTCTTATAAGTGATGAACTTATAAGTCAGCATCCTCACCTTAGGAGCTGACGGGGCGCCATATTGCTCCCTTAGAGCATGCCAGATCGACTGTGTAGTAGGATACTGCTCGTAAATTGAATCAGTTCATCGTGCATGCAGCTAAGAAGGATTACCCTCGCTTGGCTATCCTTCTTTTTCCAAGCACGAAATACCTCCTGATCCCGTCGTGCTTGTGCAGTGGTACCCTCCCCAGGATCCACCATCTCGTTCTTAAGAACTTCCCCGAGTTCTTGTTCCTCGAAGACAAACTGAACCTTTCGGTGCCAAATATCATAATTGTCACCGTTCAGTTTATCTCCCTTAACGAGATCTAGAACGACAGTCTTCGTAGCAGCCATGTCTCTGTTACACAGAAAAAGAGACGTTAGTGACTAATAACGCTTATTTTCACAATTTCGTACACCCTACGAATTAATAATCCAAAATGAATCAAATATTGATCCCAAAGTGAGCATATGAGTCAACGGACACTATACACCACAACCCGGGATCTCATCTCTTTATCTGGACTTTAATTCGGTGTACAAAATCCCACAAATAGTCACAATTTACCTCGTAGGACCCCAAAAGAAAATTGAAAAAATCAATTTTGGGCGACCTGACGCGCTGCCGGGGTCCCCACGCGCCGCCGCGCACCGGCGGCGCGTCTGCAGGCCCTGCCACACGCCTCCACGCGCCGGCAGGAGCCTGGATCACGCGCCAGACGCGCGGTAAGTTCTTCACACGCCACCACGCGCCTTCGTGGCTCGGCTCACGCGCGCGCGCGTGGCTCACGCGCTGCCACGCGCCTGAGCCGGCTCGGCTCGGCTCACGCGCGCCCAGTCGCGGCTCGTACTCACGCGCCCCCACGCGCGGAGCCGAGTCAGCGGGTCGGTCAAACGGGTCAGGTGACCCGACTGCGGTTAACGGGTCGGGTTTACCCGACACGTGTCGGGTCGTGGGTCGTCTCTTGACCCGCCCCGACCCGTGCCATTCTGGACCGCTCACGCGCCTTACGCGCGCGTGAGGTACACGCGCCAGCTGGACGCGCTCATGGGCGCGTGTTGTGCACGCGCCCGCGGGTCTGGAACTCATCTTCCTTGCCCGACGGGTCTGCAACTGGGTTTTTCGACCCGGTTCTCCGAAAACCTAATTTCCAGTATAAACAACATGCAATATATATGTCAAAATGTAGATCTAGCAGAGACAATCTTAGATCTACCATTTTCATGCTCTGATTTGACCTAAAACTCGCCAAATCTGGGGTTGAATTGTTCGGTCACTATTCACGGCCGAATGCTTCAACTGGAATTTTCTTAACCCTATCGTGCTCAGAAAATTACGAAAAAATTATTTTCGTGTTCTACGTGAGTTGGGTAACACAGTGGTATAATCGGATTCACGAAATTTATTCGTGATCCGAACCTCAAATTTTATACCCTATATTTTATACCCAAATTAAATTCCGAAAAAATTATTTAAAAAATATATCTAACAGGCTCTGATACCAATGTTAGAATATGGTGACTCAATCACGCAACGGAAGCAATAATTAACATTTTTCAGAATCATAAAAGATCAAGTTTACGGTGTACCTTAATCGGTGATTCGAATAATTTCGGAAACCGCAAACTTGGAACTGCAACAACTCGCAGTCGGGATGATAGTTACGTAAGACGAACTATTAACACAATACCACGACGTTCCAACTCTTAACCCGGTGATTCGTGCGTTGATCGGAATCAATCCCTCTTGATCATCATCTCTCTTGATTAATTATTTCTCTTGTCCTTTTTTTTTTTTCTTTTTTCTTTTTGTCTGTAAATCATAACTCCCGTAGGAGTTATTTGGAGAGTGAAAATAGGGGAGAGTGGGGTAATGGGTAACTGCCCATTACCCCCAACCTGCTCCACGTGGGCATCAATTAACAATTACAACAACTATAAAAGAAAACATTTCTAGAAAGTATCATTATGAAGGCTTTCATGTGTTTCTTTGATGCCAAAGGAATAATGCACCAATGAATATGATAAAGAGGGCAAAACTGCAAACTCCTAATCACAAGACTACAAAAACTTGTTAGTTTTTGAAATTTATATCCAACTCGTTGCATCTCAAAATTGAAGGACACTACAGTATGCTGTAATTTGAGGTCTCATATATCCTTTTGAGTGGCCCTCCCTCATCTATGAGTATTTCCGATATCCTCAGCTATAAAAAATGAGTTAATAAAATAATAATTAACCTCACTCAATATGTTGTTAATGAGTATTGCTACATTAACAAAGATGGCCTCCAGTAAAAAATCGTTTCCTCCCATTTGTGCACTCATCATATGCTGCCTGTGATACTTTTTCAGATGGTTCCACAATCTTTATTTCTTGTAGTTTCTCTCTTTCCTAGGACATGATTATGTATATTTCTAACACAAGAATTAAAATTTTGAGATATGCTAGTATGATATAATTAAATAAGAAATATAATAAACATGTGAACATCATGAGAAGCAACGTATCAGAGTTAAAAGTTTTAAGCATATTAGTATTAAATAAATAAATTAGAAGGAACATATTAGAAATAAGTAAATTAACAAATAATAAGCATATCATAAATATAAATGTGAATGTGGAATGTTAATGTGAAGTAATGACCTAGAATTTTCATTACTTTCTAAACATTGATGAATATGCAATGTTCTCTGGTGTCTAAGGATATTTTTATATGGTTTATTCTAGATCAAATCTCTCAAGAATAAAAGAACACAACCTCTCTCTCTCTCTCCCTCTCTAAGAGGTTATGTCAAACTTTTTGAGAGAGTAGAAAGCTTTGATTCACTCTTGATCTTGACTTGCTCTAGGGGTGTAGAAATGCTATTAAAGCATGGAGGAGACAAAATCCTCTCTTGGTTTTGCATATTATCTCTTAGGTATGGTGTTTGACATATTAACGTGGGGATTTCTCTCACTAGATTTGAGCACAAAGTTGGAATTTTGTATAAGGAGTAAGTTTTAAATGTTAGGGCAAGTAGTCCTTATAGCTTTCATATTAGATTTATGTTTGGTTGTTACACATAAGTGTACGATGTACATAAGCTTCTATTATTAATTTCCTGGCTCTAGGCTTAATCTTAGTGAATAATTTCTTGGCTCTTGGCTAATTTTGAGATAAACGTATATAAGAGCTTTGGTCTTTAACTCGGTATACAAATGCATAGGTTATGTACATATTAATTGATTGTTTCCTACTTTGGTTATATTTTTAGGTTAGACCCGGTACTTGTTTATGCTTTAGGACATGCAAGTTAAATGGCCATGATTAAATGTACATATATATATATATATATATATAGATTTAAGTGTGCAAGATAAGTGGTCATGATTCCCTTGTGAACTATGATGCATATACTAATATTTTTCTATTTCTGAAATATTTCTCATTTTCAAAACATTTCCGAAATGTTTTACTACGCTAAATTAATTAATGTTAATACATAATCATTTATATTTTCTATTTTTATATATATTTAATATTTATTTATTTATTTATAATTCTTATTTTTATAGTATTTATTTTATAATTAATAATTATATATTTGATAATTTTAGATTTTTATTATCAAATATACCTATTTTGTTATTTTCATAAAATATTTATATTTATATAAAAATTCTTATTTTTTTATATTTATACATTTACCCACATTTTCGTTTCTTGTATTTTTACAAAATATTATTTTTTGTATTATTTTATATTCATTTCCATTTTCCTTCTGTTTCTGTACAACCTAACTTATGAATATCCTTCTTTTTATGAGAAGGTTTATGTAATTTAAGAAAACCATGCTATAACATGAAGTTGCTTGCAAATAAACCATCAGGCATATGCAATAGTATCTTTGATTTTATTCTTGGCACACCAGGTTAATTTTAGAAAATATTGAAGAATTTAGATCATAAATTAATTGTACCCTAATTTGATCCTACTTTTACCCTAATACAAAAAATAAAAATAAAAAATTGAATTTTAATTCGAAATTTTAGAGTCGGTTGTTTAAAAAACCAATAAAGGAGAAAGGGAAAAATAACAATAATAAAAAACTAATAAAAAATAAAATTTAAATTTAAAAGTAAAAATAAAGAAGATAACACTTATAATAAAAATAAAAATAATTAAAAGAGAGAATTAAAAGTAAACGATCCATATAAACTTAAAATAATAATAATAATAATAACAAAAACAATAGCAGTAACAACAATTAAAATGATTTAACTATTTTGAATTCTTCTATATGCTCATTCCTATCTAAAATGATTTTTTCTACTAAACTTGGACACTCATATCTTTACAGATAAGTTGTATCCAAATTTTCAACTGTTTATCCCGATATTTCATTAAATCTACTAAATTTAAGGTTCTCCTAATTGGTGCATTTTCAACTTTTTGTTTCACATGTTTAAATTATCTCAAGCGATACATTTTTATCTTATTCATAATTAAACCCTCCATAATTGTTACTCTAATATAAATTAATTTTGTCCTAATTATGCCCTTATTTTACCATAATATAAATTAATTTTACCCTAATTGTGCCCAATTTTGTCTTAATCACGTCTTTATATCAAAATTTATTTACTGATACACTAACAGCATTATCAACACATTCATATTCGCACAAAAGGGAGTAACTCACATGTGGAAGGGTCGGATGTGGCAACAAGTAGTAAGAAAGCAAAAGGTGAGTAATAAGAACAAGGAAGTAGGCGGTGAGGAGAAAGCAACCTCCGACAAAGAGCAACCTCCAACAGTTTTCTTTGAATGCGGAGTAGCAATGGTGGTAGCTTTCTTTACTGACGAACCTTCAACTGTGGTAGAGGCAAATGGAGAAGAGAGAATAGATCCTTGGGAATAACTCAAACAGTAAAGTCTTCCCAATATAGTGAAGGATGCTGATGTTTTCACCAAAAAAAAAAAGTTGACAACCTCACAGTGAAAGGGCAATGTTTCTAAGTAAAAACGTCACGCTTTCGTCCACTCTCTCTCTCACTCGATCACTGATTTTCACTCCATTTCAATCCTGAAACCATAATCAATCATTACTAGAAAATGGATTTTCAGTAACAAAAAAATCCGTCACTAAAAATCTCTTTTCCGTCGCTGAAAGGTATCAGCGACAGATTTTTTCTATCGCTAAATCCATCACAAAATGTAACACCGCTAATTTTCAGCAATTGATTTTTTTTTCGTCGCAAATATTAGCGTCGGATCAGGATCCGTCGCTAATTTGAGTTATGGAAAAAGGGAAAAAAAAAAAAAAACACAAATAACCACTCACCCCTTTCCCCCTAAATTTGCTGGATATGAGAATCAAACCTACACGCACAAGATGGTGTGAGAGTACTCTTGCCACTTAACCAAACAAGCCATTTACTTATACATCTATTTTTGTTTTACTTATTATCTATATTTCTTATTTTTTAATAATATTAAAATAATATAAAATTATAATTTATTATAAAATAATAAAATAATTTTATTTTTACTTAAAATAAAATAATAATAAATTTTAAAAAATAAAATAAAATTATTCTTTGCAAAATAAAATAAAAATAATAAAAATTATTAAATAAAATTAAAAATTAAAAAATTAAAAATAATTTATTATAAAATAATAAAATAATAAAATAATTTTATTATTACTTAAATAAAATAATAAAAAATTTAAAAAATAAAATAATATTATTCTTTGCAAAATAAAATAAAAATAATAAGAATTATTAAATAAAATTAAAAATTAAAAAATTAAAAACAATTTATTATAAAATCATAAAATAATTTTATTATTACTTAAAATAAAATAATAAAAAATTTGCAAAAATAAAATAATATTATTCTTTGCAAAATAAAAAAATAATAATAAGAATTATTAAATAAAATTAAAAAATTAAAAAATTAAAAATAAATAAAATAAAAAATAAAAAAAATAAAAAAATCCGTCGCTGATCCGTCGTTAATTTTCCGTCAGTAATCCGTCGCTAATTTTCTGTCGCTAATCCATTACTAATCCGTCGCTAAAGACTGTACATATCTTTTCTTAATTTTTTTCCTTCCCCAATTCATTAACGGAAGTTAGCGACGAAATATTTCCGTCACAAAAAAATTCCATCGGTAATTCCTCGCTGATAATTTTATAATTTTTTTTTAAGGTTTTAGCGACGGAAATATTTTCGTCACTAATTTTCCTCGCTAATCTGTCGTTAATCTCTCGGTAAAAAATCCGACATTAATCCGTCGTAAATCCATCGCTATTACCGACGGATATTTTTCCGTTGCAGAAGTCATGTTTTTTAGTAGTGAATTATTTGAATAAAAATACTTACAAATTCTACCCAACACAGAAAAAAGTCATAGAACTTAAATCCAAGAGATGTATGCCTAAAACAGATTTATCATCACACATATGGTTGGCCAGTTTATGGCAATTAATTGCTCAACTCATTTTGGTGCTCTTATATGCATTCACCGCCATAAAGGGTACCTTATGCCATGGGTTTTTTTTTTCTACCAATTGTGACTCTACTTTTAATAGGCTATTATGATTTTGGTTGGGTCTGGTGACCCACTAATCGTCCCTCAACAACTGGTTTTTTTTTTTTTTTTTTTTTAATTCTTTCTCAATATCTTAGAGTAATAAGAAATAAACTATTACAAACTACTCATGCATAAAGGTTAAATATCGTATATTAGCAGAACTCCTTTGGTTTTTTCTATTTGCTTGAAGAAGTGGGAGTTACACAAATCTTTCCTACATCCCATTTGTATGACAATAGAAGTGTTAATCAAATTGCTCGTAATGACGTATTTCTGAGTGAAGAAATCACTTCCAGATGAACTTCCACTTCATGTGTCTGCATCTAGTTAAAGGAGCCATTCACCTACTTAATTAATGCTTATTATATAATTTAGTTCTTAATTTTTAGTATTGAATTATAATGGTTTCGGATTTGTATTTTATATATATATATATATATATATAAAAAAAAAAAGAATTCCAACTGTAGTTATGTTAATTTTTTTGTATTTACAAAGATGATTGATATTTCAAAATTGAGGAGTCCAAGGAGTCTCCCATTTTTTGGGTTTTCTTTAAACCATTTTTTGCTTCGTCATGATATTGACTTTTGAACTGTTGTGTCACAGTCAACATAAAAGACAGACACATCAGAATTGAGAAGTCAGTCTATAAGAAGCTTTGTATCAAGCAATGATGATGGTGATTTCAGACTCTATATGCAGCGGATCAAAGGATAGCTTTATTGCTACAGAATCGAAATCATAAACAGCGCAGGCTAAGACGAACACAAGGACGGACCCCTTCCCAAACTTGGTTATATAAAGCGATTTTACCAGTAACATGATCAGCTTAATTTGATTCCCGATTGATTCCCGAATATCCAAATACCGAAAAACTCCATCCCCTCCTCAGTCAAAAGACCCAAACAACTCAGAACCACCTACACTTCTTTTTCTTATTTTTATATCTAAAATTATAGTTTAATTAATTCAATTCGAATATTTATAGGGATTTTATTTAAGAATTCGATTTTTCAAATAAAATTCTTTTATTCTTAAATTTTAAATTTTAAATTTAATTAAAAAAATTAACACCTCATATCAATAGATCGATTGCCTATTAATTTTAAAACCATGTACTTGAAATATTTAAAATATGTTACCATCATTGTTTGTTATTTAAAACAATTTAGGCTCTCACTTATTTGCACAATCAAAGGCGTTAGACCTGAAATTTCGATAAATGCATTTTGGCATTTTCTTTTCTTTTCTTTTCTTTTCTTTTCTTTTTTATTTCCCTTCCTCTTTGACCGGCATTTTGTCATTCCTCGTCGAAAGAGAACACGCCAAAGGAATGGACATCTATAGATCGTATCCAAAATCAATCGTCTTGCGCCACGTGGCCACAAATGACTGCTTGAGGGTGATGCCTAATCCTACTACAGACGAGAGAGAGAGAGAGAGAGAGAGAGGGGGGCACCAAATCTACTCTTCCTTGATTAACGCCAATCCCCACTTAAAATTGCGGAAATCAAATGTAGGTGCGACTAATATCTCCATTTGTTGAAGAAAAGATTTGGTATCACATTTTATGTTCAAAATAAAGACAGAGAAAACGGAATCATAGTAAGTCCAAAACAAAACAGGATCACATCAACTACCAATTTAAAAATTGAAAAGAGGTCAGAGACTTCACATGCCTAACATTCAATAAATCAAATTTCCTCCTATTAACTATTATATATATATATATATATATATATATATATATATCTTTCATTTTTATTCATATCCCTCTCAAAAATGATGCATATTATAAATGAAATATAATTTACAAGTTTCCATAATTTAGCTTGCAAGCTGTTATTTGACAAATTTCTTTTCTCAATTTTCTTTGCTCTGATATTATGAAATTATTCGATATTTTTCTTTTTGTCATGTTTTGTACCTATAAAAATTACAGCATCTTTCATTCTTTAGGTAACATTTGGAATCAGATTAAATAGGATTTGAAGATTGTTACGATAACTTTTTATTTCATTTTCTCATGTTTTAAATTCAAAATTCATGTTGGATCTATTTGGGATAGTGTATTAGCATTCCCTCAAGAGGAGTATCCTACTATTCACTTCACTTAGTTAAA
Organism: Dillenia suffruticosa; assembly: GCA_033439265.1. NCBI lineage: Eukaryota > Viridiplantae > Streptophyta > Magnoliopsida > Dilleniales > Dilleniaceae > Dillenia > Dillenia suffruticosa. Next base: position 8,951,543 of record JAVTVX010000018.1, on the reverse strand, counting down.
AAACACCCCTTTTTCCTCAAAATGAAGTGAGAGAGAGAAACAAGGAGAGACAAAAGGAGAGACATAAAAAAACTTCGCTATTAGCGAGAGACAAACAAAAAGAAAAATGAAGAAAGAGAAAAATTCTTTGGCCAACAAAGACATAGAGAGAAGAGAGAGAGAGAAAAATATATATGGAAAGGAAGAAAGAAAGGAGCTCAAGGAGCTCACGGAGCGTATTAGCTCTAAGACAGAAAAAGGAAGAAAGAGAGAGAGGCCTCATCGGTTAGCGTATATTGAGAAAGAAAGAAAAGAAAGACAAAGAACAAAAGAAAAAGACCTAAAATAGGTCAAGAGAGAAGGTTTCTTGAGCTGATGTTGACAAAGAAGTAACTTCCGAAAGAGATTGAAATTTTTCAAGATAAATGTTCGATTTAACAGCCGAAATAAAATGTGTTATCTCAATCAATTTGAATTTTTTTTTTCACAAGTCCTCTTAAGCTGATCGTCGTATTGATCACCTTCATGAACCAATACTTATTGTTTCCACGATGCTAAGCTCTTCTCTAATTCAAAGTGGAATTTTTTGTGCCCAATTTTGTTTTGTGATTCGTTCTTGTTCTCCTACCCCTCTATTTGTATTTTATTTTTCTTCTTCCGTATATAGCGGAGAGAACAATCGACCGTTTTGGGGAATAGTCAACTAGCTCCTCTTTAACTATTCCCCTTTTTTATTATTAAAATTCCCTTATGGGCATTAAATTCTTTTCATCTCCACCTTGCACGGGTGTTTCATGTCTATCTTAAGATCACAACATATGTGATCTTTAACACCACTCCTCCAAGTTTTTATACAAAATCACACGTCATGTGACAAGATAAGACACATGCAAGTAAAGACTTTTCGATACACTAGCTAAGGTGATTGAGAAGTCATGTTAATATAAAACTCGTTATACTCCAAACTTAATGCATTTCATATATCGAACTACTTTACTCACCGAAAATAGTCCCTAATAATTGCTCAATTATGTATTCACTAATATGTTCAATCTACAACATAGGCAAACATAAGAAGCTAACTAGTGAATACAAAACATTGATATAATATCGATTGATCTTTCTTTTTTTTACTTTAATCTCTTTATCTTAATTTAGTTACTTTTTTGGACATGTCTCGTAGGCCTCATTTATATCATAAACCATAAGTAAATACGCTAAAGTAGCATACATCTAATCAAAATTTCAAAAAAAAAAAGTCAAAAGTAATAAGGGTACATATAAGCCCACCTTTTTGGGCCTCTGGTCACACACAATGGGGCATGAGGATTTTAGAATATATTATCATTTTATAATAATATTAGTCCCACTAACACCTGATTATTTATTACACGTGCTATGAAATATGTGTCATGGTGTTCCTCCATTTCTCATAAGGGAATATATCAAATTTCTCTATCACCATATAGGATTATGTTCAATCTACATATAAGACTGAGCTAAGATCTCAAAGAAAGTATCTCAGAAACGACATCACTAAATGCATGTGACTTCTAATATCTCAAATCTCACTACTTACAAGCAATATGGATTGTGGATCTATCTATGTTAGTCATACTAACTTATAGCCTAATCTTAAGCACTTATCTGGAAGGCTTCTGTTCTAAGCGTGGCCACTCTCAAAACTCTTTATGTTTAGGAACCATCTCATCCCTATTCAGTCAAAGTTAATGGTGATCACTCGTGTGAGAGAAATGACATCACCTTTTAGACATACCCCTTTTTTTACATCATATCTCAAAATATGATAACATAAATAAGTACACTACAATAAAGAAAAATAGTTAAGATTATTGAATAATGCACGTGTCACTATTAATATGCATCAAGTCTTACAATACAGCACATATAAGAAATGTCTAAATTCTACGCAAACCTAATGGCTTTACATGTCTCATAAAAGAATCTCTTACTATGGGTTTAGTAAGGGGATCAACCACTATGCTATGTATGGATATGTGTTTCGCAGTCACTTCACTTTTGCTGATGATATCTCTTATGTAGTTGTATCTAGTATCAATGTATTTGGACTTATAATGATACTGGGGTTTTTTGTATAGGAATTGCGGTCTGATTATCATCGTATATAATCACTTGCCTCCTTCTGTTTGCCACAACCTCTAAATTATTCAGGTATCTCCTAAGCCAAACTCCTTAAACTATTGCTGAGCATGCAATGAACTCAATCTCCATCATTGACAATGATATGCAAGCTTGCTTCTTATTATTCCATGATATGGCATCATCATTAAGCAAAAAGCAAAAGCCTTAAGTGGATTTGCGTTTGTCAATATCACCGTCTCATTCGGTATCTAAATATCTAACCAAACACATATCTCCTCCTCTGTAGCATAAGGAGAAGTTCGAAGTTCCTTTTAGATACTTGAGAATCCTTTTTACTACTATCTAGTCAAGGGCGGATGTATAATACATTAAGTGAGGTCAAATGACCCTACTGAAATTTTAAAAATTTTTATTAAATATATAAACTATATAAATTTGACCCATTTAATTTTTACATTTGATCCCATAAAAAAATTAAAATAAAAATTCATACCAATTGGTGTTTTATTTTTTCTTCTTTCTCGTTCAACAAAACAACTTTCCTAATCAAAGAGAACCTCCCCTGTCATGTCACCCATTTACTACTCTTGGGTCCCACCATACTAAATTCCACCTCTCTCGCTCTCTCTCTATCTCTCTCTCTCTCTCTCATTCCCAAAAAAAATTGAAACTAACTCCACCTTACCCCCTCTCTCCTCTCTAGCTCCCGAAAAATCAAAATTCCATTTCCACCCTTTTGGTTTACCCACCTTCTTCCCTCTTTCAATCCCTCTTATTAAAAAAAAAAGAAAGAAAAACAAAACAAAACAAAAGTATTCCTACTTGTCTTTGTCGCTCTCTACCAGCTCTCCTTGCGTTTCAATATTTTGACTAATGATGAGTTTCCTCTATCATTAGATTTCTCATATATTATTGATTAAAGTTTCCGATAACGACTATTTTCTCTTGTCCTAACATGTCTAATTGCTCTATTATCTCAATTTTATTTTATGATTCTTTTATGTAATTGTGGATTTAGTTTTGTTGAGTATTGTAATTAGAATTTAGAGTTTAGAGTTTAAGGTTTATGGTTTTGATTTTGGAATTTAGGGTTTACGCTTGATTTGATTTTTCTGCAAATTTTATGTGAAGTTATGTATTACTTTTGATTTGGTTAAAATCTAGGAATTGATTTGATTTTTAATAGAAGTGAATATAGATCTATACTAACTATAGTTTTGTTTTACTAATAAATAATGGATAAATTTCTCAAAACGAAGTCGTCATATGAAGAAGTCCATGGTGGTCCGGAAAAATTTTATTTTGTAGCTGACTTAAACTACTTTTAGACTAATCTTGGACTTCGTATTCCAATTTCGAATTACAAGGTAAATAATCGGGATAATGTACGAAGGGGTTTATTGGAGAACGGACATTTTCAACCATCTAAACATAATTTTCCTCAAAGAAAAACAAGAGATGTGCACCATCAATTCAATCCAAATTGGTTCAAGGAGTATATCCTGCTTGGTTGGAATACAGCATTATTAAAGATATTGCTTTTTGTTTGTGCTATTACTTATTTAAACCAGATGGAAACAAGGGAGGTGGGGATTCATTCACCCTTGAGGACTTCATTGGTTAGAATAAGAAAGACTAACTTAACACTCATGTTGGATGTCCAAATAGCGCTTATAACCAAGATCTGCAAAAATGTGAATGTTTGATAAATCAAAATCAACATATTGTCATAGTATTGGTCAGACAATCAAATCGTGTTCGTAGTGAGTACTGAACCAGATTAACAACATCCATCGATTGTCTTCCACATTTGTTGAGGTTGGGACTAGCATTTAGGGGTCATGATGAATATGAGGAGCCAAAAAAATCAAGAAAATTTTCTTGAGCTTCTACAATTTCTTGCTTATCACAGTGATGCAATTAAGAAAGTTGTGTTGAAGAATGCTCCTCAAAATTTGAAGCTAACAGCTCATGAAATTCAGAATGACATTATTAGTGTTGCAGCAAGTGAGACAACAAAAGCCATTATCAAAAATTTGGAGGATGAATTCTTTTCAATTTTAGTTGATGAATCTCGTGATGTGTCAAATAGAGAACAAATGACAGTTGTGATGCGGTATGTGAATAAATAAGGTAGAATTATTGAATGTTTTCTTGGATTCACACATTTGTTGATACTTCAGGTTTGTCACTTAAAGAAGCTATTGAATCATTATTTCCTAAACATAATTAAGTATATCAAGGCTAAGAGGACAAAGTTATGATGGTGCAAGTAATATGCAAGGAAAATTTAATGGTTTGAAAAGCTTGATATTAAGAGAGAATTAATTTGCTTTTTTTGTTCATTACTTTCCTCATCAACTTCAACTTGTCATTATTGTTGTAGTAAAAAATGAAAATTGTTTTACTTCACCTTTTAATGGCATTTGCAATGTGCTTAATGCTGTTGGAGCTTCATGTAACAGGTATGAAATTTTGCGGGAAAGTCAAGCTATTAAAATTGCAAATGCATTGTGAAGTTGTGAAATTGAAAGGGGAAAAGGTCTAAATTAGGAGCTTGGACTAAACAACCTATTGATACCCATTGGAGCTCATATTATGGTACTTCGTTAAATTTGATCGTAATGTTTGCATCAGTTGTTGATGTCCTTGATAATGTTGCCATTGAAGGGTTGAACTGAGACCAAAGGGTTAAGGCTAGGTTTTTTTACAATTGATCCAGTCTTTTGATTTTGTGTTTGGTTTACACTTAATGAGAAATGTACTTGGAGTTACCAATGAGTTGTCCAAAACTTTGAAAAGAAAGGCCAAGATATACCTAATGCTATGGACTTGGTCAAGACATCCAATAAGCAATTGCAGACTACGAGAAAAGATGGGTGGGATTCATTAGTTGTTAATGTCTCTTCATTTTTGAAAAACTTGATATATTGATTCCTAACATGGATGACAACTATGTTGAAATTGGAAGATCAAGAGGAAGCACCTTTGTGATTACAAACTTATATTTTTATCAAGTTGATGTGTTTTATGCAGCGATAGATTGACATTTTCAAGAGTTGAATGACAGATTTAGTGAAATTAGTACATAACTTCTCTTTTGTATAGCATGCTTGAGCCCTAATAACTCTTTTTCAGCTTTTGATACGCATAAATTGATTTGTTTTGCTCAATTTTATATTATGGAGTTTTTAGATGTGAAACTAATGGCATTTGATCATCAATTAGAGACTTATATATTGAATGTGCACTTTAATTCTCATTTTATGGGCATCGAGGGAATTAGTAAGCTCACCAAAAAGTTGGTTGAGACAAGGAAAAATGATATTTATCCATTGGTTTATTTGTTAGTGAGGTTGCCTTTGATCTTACCAATTGATACTGCAAGTGTGCAAAGGATCTTTTCAGGAATGGACGTAAAGAATCAGCTGAGAAATCGAATGGGAGATGCTTTGATAAACAATTCTTTAGTAATTTTTATTGAAAAAAATGTGTTTGATTCTATTGACAATGAAGTGATTATACAACACTTTCAAAATATAAAATCTCGACATAGTTAGTTGTAAACAATTTTTAAGTAATATTATAAGTTTTTTGTCTACTATTATTTTGCTTATGTATAATGGTTTGACCCTGTTAAATTTTCTTTCTAGCTCTGCCCATGTCTCCACTATCTTCTTCTATAATTTGATTGATATCTACTGACTAGACTGACTGTATTACTGATATCTAGATGTATACATAACATAACATACATAACGTCACCTATTGCACTAGCATAAGGAACTTTTCTCATATCTATTAACTCAACCTGAGTCTTAGGGCATATCTTGAGACTCAAGCTTTTACATCTAACGATTGGAGTATCTATGAGCTTACTATCAACCATCCTTGATGTAGTCAAGAATTTTCTTGATCTAAGGCTTTTGTGAAAAAGTTAATATCCGTCTCGAACGATTCCTCTAGATCTTAACTCTGAGAGTGAATTCAGTTTCACCTCTATCCTTAATGTTAAAACTTGACGATAACCGATTTTTAATACTCATTAGATACTCTTTGTTATTTCCGAATAGGAAAATGTCATCCATATATAAAAATACAATCACAAAAGAATCATCTGAACATTTTACATATATGCAATGATTTTACTCGATCTTCACAAATCTCTAAGATATTATTTTATCGTGAAATATTAGGTACCACTACCTAAATGACTATTTAAGCCCATATATTGACTTCAAAAGTTGACAGACCTTACCCGTTTGACTTTCAAGAACAAAACCTAATAGTTGTTTCTTATAGATCTCCTCTCCAAGCTTTTTGTTTAGGAAAATAGTTTTAACATTCATTTGATATAATTCCAAATTTATATTAATGACAATTACTAGGAGTAAGCAAATTGAAATAAATTTGATTACAAGTTTCCTCGTAGTCTACACCCATCATTTGGGTATAACCTTTGTCTACCAAACAAGTCTTATAACTCTCAATCAATCCATCAGCTTTTCTCTTGATTTTGAGAATCCACTTATTTCCAACGACCTTCTAGCCTCAAATAAATCAACTAAATCCCAAACTTTATTGATTTTCATGAAATCCATCTCTTCTTCCATGGCTCTCCTTCGTTGATCCTTTACAAGACCAGTTAAAGTTTTCTAGACCGTTTTGGATTCCTATTTATCTTCAGGAGTTACACTTAGAGCCTCTCTCACAATCACAAAAGTAACATCTAGGTACACTTTAACAATCACTCCTTTTAGAAATGTTTATAGGAACCTCTTTACCTCTCGATGGACCGCTCCCACTGAAATCAAGATCCTTAATTGGTTCTCGATCTCCTTTAGCATATGTACTTGAGCTACTAAGCTCATTCATCTTGTAGAAAATAAATGTTTTATGAATTTCCCCTTTCGTAGGAAATCTTTTTTTAGGAAAGTTGCATCACAAGACTCCAACTCTATAACACTACCATTTGTATGTTCACCTATGAACATATACCCTTTGGAGTGTTTAGATTACCTTATAAAGATACACTTCTTTTTTGCCAGCCTAATGTGCCATGAAGGTGTGACGAATCATGAACATATGTAGCACACCACCACGGTCTCAAATAACTAAGATCGAACTTCTTACCTATCCATAATTCATAGTGGTACTCATAATAGATTTCGATGGTACATGGTAAGGACATAAGCCGTTGATAGTAGCGTGTCTCCTCAATAGGAGACTATCAAATTTGCTTGTGTCCTCATCAACTTAACTATTTCCTATAAAATTCTATTCTTTCTCTTGGCAACTTCATTTTAGTGAGAAGTCGCAGGAATAGTTAATTGGCTCATGATTATTTTTTTAAAACAAAACCCTTTAAATTGATCAAATAAATAATCGTGTTCTTGATCAATTTTAAAAGTTTTAACTCTCATGTCTATGTGGTTCTTGATCTCTTTTATAAACTTTCTGAAGCATTCTAGTACTTCAAACTTTGTAAGATCAAATAAACATAATCAAAACACATGTAATCATCTATGAACATTATAAAATACGTAGCTCTATTTCTCTCTCCTACATTCATGGGACCACGAATATCATAGTGGATTAGTTATAATAGATAGTCAACTCTTGTAGCTTTACTGAATAGTGTTCTTGTGGTTTTACCAAATAGGCAAAACTCACACATAGGCAACTCAACTTTTATTAGCGGTCGTAAAAGACCATTTTTAGTTAATCGGTTCATCATCTCTTGTTCTATGTGTCCTAATCTAGTATGTCATACATTCACATCATCAACTTTATGATTAGATGTAATGGCAACGGATAATCCACAAGATATATTACTATTTATAAAAGTAATATCTAACACGTACAAACCATTCATTTCATATCCATATCCTATCATAGAGTTGTTATAATATAAATACACATTAGAGTTCATAAATGACAATACATATCCCAAACAATAAAAACAAAGTATAGAAATTAAATTCCATGAATATCAGGTGCATAAAGGACATTATCCAAATAAAAGGTTTGTTCACTACGCAGCTCTAACTTGCAAGTGCCAATCCTTTAGACGTTCACAAATGTGCCATTCCCTATATATATCCTTCTTGTGTCAGCACTTAAGCGACGAAACTCCACAAGCATGCCCCTATCATGAGTTAAATGGTCTGTAACTCTTGAGTTTATAATCTACAAAGGAAATGAGTTAGCAAGCATCATTGTCAATAAAACATTAATTAAACTTTATACATAAATACATTAACATACCTTTCGTTTATCACACTCAGGAGCGAAATGATCAAATTTGCAACAAATGTAGCACTTTACTTTAGTCTTGTCTATTGGCTTACTCTTGCAATTATGTATCTTGTTCTTAGGGTTCTCAAACAATTGTCCCTTGCTTTTGTCTCAGTTATTTCTATTACATCTCTTCTAGTTATGTTTGGATCCGCGAGAGTCCTTACTCAACTCTGCAATATAGGCATGACTTGAGGAGGGCCTTGTAGTCTCTTGATGTTTCTCCTCTAATTCATAGTGTCGACTCTTCGCTTATCGGTTCTTTTGTATTCTTAAGCAAAGTTATCATACTAGATATTTGCATCGGATATTGTTTCATGGTATCATTCGATCGCATCTTATAAATAATAAATTTATAAGTGAGCACTCCTAGGTTAGGAGCCAGAATGGCTCCAAAATACTCATTTAAGGTGAGCTATATTGTTTTAGCTATGGGTTACTATTCATACACTATATTAGGTAATCATACATGTAGCTGATAAGGATGGCCCTAGCTTAACTGTTATTCTTGTTCCATGCATGGTAAACCTCTTGATCCCGTCTATCATATGTGGTGACACCCTCCCCGAAGGTCCACCATCTCATGCATGAGAACCTCTATGAGTTTTTACTCTTTGAGAATAAGCTAAACCTTCTAATGCTAGATGTCATAATTATCACTGTTCATTTTATCCCCTTTTTTGAGATCAACTATTATATTTTTAGATGAACTCATATAGCTTAGTACAAAACATCATTCAACACATTAAATTCATACATGTTTCGAGTTAACAAACACAAGATTATTTTAAATATAAAATTTGAACTCAAACGGATGAATTAAATCAATCCATCACCATTCGAACTCTATGTCTCATCATCTCACATTTGGACTCGATGTACAAATACCCATATTAAAAAAACTAAACTAAATTATAAGATTGGGTAACTCAACTCAACCACTCATACCCTCACTTGGGACAAAGTCATGCGTATATGGCATAAAGCATGCATACATCTCATATTCTCAAGCTTGTACAATAAACATGTATTGATATATGCAATGATATTCATGAATCATTTATTTGCATGAATAATAATATTCTGTTTGTTTTCTGGTCAGGGAGGATGGTACTCGGATCTTTGATCCAGATGGCATTAGATGAGAGCCTACCAGCTATTTCAGGAGATTGTTTATGAGTAGGCTTAGGGTGGGTCAGTTGGACTCTGATTTTATCATTTTTATAATTAGAGGTACTCTTTCGAAGGCCCAGATTTAGGCTCTGGAGACCCCAATGACGGTAGATGACGTGAGGGAGGTGATATTCTCTTTAAGGAGACATAAGGCTTCGGGTCCAGTTGGGTATAGTGCGAAATTTTTTTCTAGATAAATGAGATACAGTAGGACCTGATACTATGAGAGTAGTCTTAGATTTCTCCTCTTAGGGGTGCCTTCTGATGGAGGTAAATGGTACACATTCTGTTGGTCACGAGCTTCTTCATGGATATCACGTGAATTGTAGTTCCTTTACGTATGCGATAAAGGTGGATATCATGAAGGTATACGACTCGATGGAGTGGGATTTTCTTAAAGTAGTATTGGAGTGTGTGGGTTTCCCAATTTGACTGGTCGATAGGATTATGATATATATGTCATAGGCGAGTTTTGCAATAGCTATTAACAGCGAGCTATCTTTCGAAGCTCAAGAGGTCTCAGACAGGGGGGTCTTCTATCTCCTATACTGTTTGTGATAGTTATGGAGGTTTTTTCAGGTATGATGCATTGAGTCACTAGGGAGTCTCTCTTTGAGTATCACTAGCAATGTCAGGAGGTTGGTCTTTCTTATTTATATTTTGCAGATGATTTGATACTATTCTTTCGGGGTAGTCTAACTTCTGTGCAGTGTATTTTGGATATTTTGTCTCAGTTTGGGACTTTCTCTAGTTTGTGTATGAATCCTCAGAAGAGTGAGATTTTCTTTGGGGTGGTGGAGCAGAGGGTGAGGGAGGATATTTTGAGAACTTTAGAATTTCATTAGGGTCAACTCCTAGTCAGACACTTGGGAGTTCCTCTTTTATCGACGACTCGACTGTAGAGTGTGTTCAACTTGTTCAGAGAGTGACAGCCTGGAATCAACATTGGACAAGTAGTCATTTATCCTACGCTAGCCGGTTGCAGTTGGTAAACTCCATACTCTTTTCAATTCATATTTATTGGTTTTCGATATTTCTCCTTCCAAAGGTAGTTTGCAAGGAGCTCAAGCGGGTTATATCTCAATTTTTATGGTCTGGTCTTTCTTTAGACTGCCATAGAACTAAGGTAGTCTGATCCCTTATTTGTCGTCCTAGGAAGGAGGGAGGGTTAGGACTGAAAAGAGTTACAGATTGGAATAGGGCACATTGGCTCAAACATATCTGGCATCTTCTTTCAGACCCTGAGGATAATGTATAGAGTAGATGAATGAGGACTTATCTTCTACATAGGTTTAGGTTTTGGTATGTTCGGCTTCTGAACATGTGCTCGTGGAATTATAGGAAACTCCTATCTCTTCGTCACTTAGTTTGGGAGCTTGTGACTTGGAGGATGGATGATATAGTCGCAATTCTTTCTGATATGACACTTGGTTGTCCATATGGCCTTTGATAGAGGTCCTAGGGAGATAGACTATGGAAAGGTCAAGTTTTGGTAATACCTATATTGTTCAGGAAGTCTTTTTAACACCCATTGGTTGGAGTATGTTTAAGAGCAGTAGGTTTTGAGATCAATGTGAGCTTTCTTTGATAATATTCAAGAGTACATCTCGGAGTTTGACCTTCCATCCATTACTCATAATAGGATTGTGTAGATGATCATTCCTAGTGGTGAATTCTCTATTATGTTAGTGTGAAGGCACCTCAAATGTTTATATGATTATATCTCTTGGACTGATTTAGTTTGGCTCCCAAGCGTGATTTCTCTGTTTACTTTCATTTTGTGACTTATCTTTTTGGAGAGGTTATAGACAAGTGACCACTTATTTAGACTTCGACTTGTGATCTCCTCGACTTGACATCTTTATTCCAGTCAAAAGGAGACCCTTGATCACTTATTCTTTCGCTGTCCTTTCTCAAGAGAGATATGGCGATTGACGATGACTCAATATATTCTTGTGACCTTCCCTATCTCTTGGTCAAGCATTCATAGGATCCTGCTTTTCCTAGCGAGGCACCCACTTCGGCATAACAAGGTCTTCAAATGCCACCTCAACACGTGCATTTACTATATTTGGATAAAGAGGAATAACAGAAAGATAGAAGAGCGTCAGGTACCTCCATGTATCATTGCAACCTTTGTCAATGCAGTCTTATCTGCAGTTGATACTAGGATATAATTCAGTTGTTTGTTTGGCTATGTTGGCTTACTGTTTCTTTGGATATCTCAGGATTTATGCTTATACCTGTGTATTCTTAAATTTCAGAAAATATTTATATAATCAATATTTAATAATTTCCTAACACAACAAAATGTTGTGGCCCAGTAATTACATAAAAAAAGGAGATATTTGACATGATCCTCAGAATCAGAAGAACATTTCCCTGTGGCTTCATGCATTTTCACGAACCCATTTTTTTAAATTGTGTGGGCCCAATAGGAAAAGGGAAAAGGGGGAGCGCACAAAAAAAGAGGAAAAAAAAGGAGAGGGCATGGAGTCAGGGTCGTCTTTCTCGCCCGATCGGGTCATCCCAACCCAGTATTGTAAAAACCCTTTTTCTTCCATTTCTATCCGGTCTAGATTTCAGTTGGGTTTTGTAATTTAGATCATAGGTATTCTAATGATATGTTCAATTTTAAAAAATTCACTTGATATCTGATGCAAAATTAATCCAACTTATACTTTGATATTAATGTTGGATTTAACAGCAGAAGTAAAATGTGTTAACTCAATCAACTTGGGTTGGTTTTTTCACGAATCCTCTTGAGTCGATCATCAAATTGATCACCTTTACGAACCAATACTTGTTGTTTCCATGACATTATGCTCTTCTCTAAGTCAGAGTAGTTTTTTATTTTTTTTTGTGCCTGATTTTGTTTTGTGATTCGTTCTTGTTCTCCTACACCTCTCTCCATATTTTTTTCCTTCTGTATGAGGGAGAGAACTATCGACCGTTTTGGGTAATGGTTGACCAGTTGGTCTTTAACTGTTTCCCCCTTTTATTATTAAAATGCCCTTATGGGCATTAAATTCTTTTCAATAAATAATTTAATTAGTGAAAAATATATATCATCTCCTTCTTGTAAATAACAAACATAGAAAGGTCATTTTTTCTTTTCTAACTTTTTGCCCTTTGTTTTTCCCAAGTTCCAAAATTTTGCTTAAAGTTTTGGTTCTACTTTTTTTCATCACAGATATTCTGGTTAAGAGCTAAAGTGTCTGATCATTCAATTTAAAGTAATTTGATAAGTTTAGAATTTGGTTTTACAACTTATATCAACTCGACCCCTAGACTGTTAATTTACGTAGGATGTAACACTAAGCCCAATGAATTAGTTTATTATGTTTTTAAGATGTTTTATCTTATTTGGATAGTGCTGTTCTTGTGTTTTATCTTAGTTAGGATTAGTAGGTATTTTGAGTCAAGAACAAAAAAGTGTGCGTCTCCCTCTTCATATATGAGACAACCTGTTCTTTCTATTGTTAGAGTGGAGATGATTTACTTCTCACTCCTCTCAAGTTATGTTCCCTGTGTGATTAATAAAATAATTTTATAATGACACAAAGAACAATTAACAAAATAATTGGATAAGCAAAAACAGTAGGAGTATCACTGCAAATGTAGTGAAGCAATAAATATTGAAGGAAAAAAGGTAATAAAAGAAATTGTGTTTGAAACTGTGGTGCAAGCTAAATTGATCTCCGATTAAGACTATGGTTGAAATTGTGTCATGTTCAATGTTTTTAAAATCGGGCCGGATCGGCTGGTTCAACCGGGAATTGTTCTATAGTGCGATTCTATTTTCATTATTAAATTGGATGAAATCAAATTCGATCAAAACCATTTAAAACTTGTCAAAATCGGTAAAATTAGCGAACCAGTTAAATTTGTTCAAAAAAATTTATTTTTTTCATAGAGATATATGAATTTTATTTTATTTTAAAATATATAATATACAAATTATATATATGATATCATAATAATATCATTTGATTCGTAAAACGATCTGATCGATCCGACCATTAAACTAATGAATCTGTAGATTAGCTGAATTGTTTATTGGTTCGGTTTTAAATACATTAATTGTGTTTGGATTGTCAAAGTTGTTGAAAAAATCATATGTATCCACCACAATTAGGGGTGCCAATTGAGTTTTCCGAGCTAGGCTTTGTGAAGCTCGGACTCCTCTTGTTTAAAATTTTATGGATCCAAATCCGAGCTTGACTCAAGCAGATTCAAAAAATCTAGGCTTGAGTTCGGCCCAAAAAATTAGAAGAGGCTTGGGCCCATTTCAGGCTATATGTGGCCCGTTTCTAACCCAAAAAACCCAGAGAGAGAGAGAGAGAGAAAATCAAGAGAGAGAGAGAGGCGAATCAAAGGCTGGAGCACAAAGGAGTTGAAGCATCATCAAAATTCAATAGTCGCCAATGAACAATTCACCTCTTATTGATTTTATCATCAAGAAAAAACATCATCGACCAACAGTTAACCGCATATCGACATCATCGAGTTTGTGGAGATTTTAACAAATAGATCCGAAGAGATGTCGATGTCAATTTCCTTTATCATTGAGTTCAACACTTCAAAATAATGATGAACGCTTATCGATGAACTATGAATCCGATGATGAAGGAAAACCACGTAGATGTTGAAGTGGATCCGAGGGCCAATTTTGAATAAAAAAACCATCAATGATTAAGGAATCAAAGAGAATCCACTTCATCGCTTCATCATCGTAGACAAACAGTTCATCGATGAATCGCCAAGAATCCACTTCGCCGCTTCATCTTTGAATGGTGATGTAATTGACGAAATTGAAGAAATTGTGGAGGAATCATTCCGATCAGCCAACAATTCTGACTTTTTCATCCGGTAGTTACTTTCATTCTCCGACAACGATGAAGATGGTGGAGTAACAAACGACGGAGTTTGTGGAGGAACTTTCACTCTTTGGTTCACAAAAAGAAGGTTGCTGAACCGAAACGTATAATAAACAACAAATATTTTGTCAACCCAAAAGCAAAAGCAAATATTTAATTTCAAAGGTCCGAGCCTATGACCGGTCGACTCCACTGATATCCAAGCTTGGCCTGTAATTAAAACGGATTTAAATAATGAGTCCGAAGTCGGTCCGACCTTAAAATGAGTTGACCTCGAGCAACCTGGCTCAATTGCCAGTCCAGACCACAATCAACTTTCTGGTTTGGTGTGGTAGTCATTTGTAGATTAGATTTGCTTTTTAGTGCCATATTAGAACTTGAAAATTATATCTAAACTTTGGACATGAACAAGGTGCTTCGTTGGATGAACTGATATCATTTATGGGTTTTAAAGGGCTCCTAGCCGATGCAATGGAAGTATGGCTCACACAGTGAAAGCATGATGTTAAGTTTTATAGTGGTTTTTGTCTTGCTGATTTTGGATAATATATGATAATTTGTCTAAACAAGTGAGCTTTACAATGAGGTAACTTGTTTTGATATATGATAATAAAATTTTTTGTCGGTGTTTAGACCGTTATGAGTTACAATGTTTTTCGAACTTATGATATAAAAAAAAAAAAGGTGCAACTAGTTTTTGAAATTCAGAATTCTATTGATATAGCTGTAGTCCGTTATTGTTCAATATATTTAGATTTGTCGTTTTCTATGATATTTGATTAATTCTTATATTTTTTTTTGATTTA
This sequence comes from Dillenia suffruticosa, assembly GCA_033439265.1. Classification (NCBI taxonomy): domain Eukaryota; kingdom Viridiplantae; phylum Streptophyta; class Magnoliopsida; order Dilleniales; family Dilleniaceae; genus Dillenia; species Dillenia suffruticosa. The sequence continues at coordinate 8,936,284 of JAVTVX010000018.1, read as the reverse complement.
ATTATGAGTTTTATTAATAATGATAATATTTTCTTTATTATATAATTTTAAATCAGTGAGTTTTTTAATAATAATAATAATAATGTAATCATTTAACATCATAACCGAGGAAGGGGCACTTCAGTTTCTAGCCTCTAATCACATTTTTGGTTTTAAGCTCTTCTCACCTGACCTTGACTAACTCTTCTAATTTATATAATGAAAGGATCGTTTCGCTTGGTTCTTACTTCTTTTAATGAAAACTAAGAAAAAGAAAAAAAAAATTGCTAGCAAGGTGAAGAAAACTTCTAATTTTCATTCTTTTTATTCTCAATAAGTTAATAATGTTTAAGGTGAGGGTAATAGAATAGTAATGACCCTTAAATTATTTCCCTCTAGGAAATTAGGAAATAATTTAATTTTTTTTTATATCTTAATTTGAAACATGTAATGTAATCTCTCTCCCCTAACCTTAGAATTCAGGATTTGAATTCTTGTATAATAAAAAAACAACATGTAATGTAATACACATGGCATTTGCTGTGTGACACATGATACTAAGTGGATGATTTACGACCAATTAGAAAAGAATACATGACGGGGTAGATAGAGATCAGTGAAGATCGAAACAATATCGCTTTGTTTTTGTTGGATTAAAATAACATCGTTTTGAGTTATCTTCAATATCTAAACAGCTAAATTTGATAGGTCAGATCAATGATTTTCAAATGACACGTGAGAGTGCATGGAGTGCTCTATGGAGGTTTGGTTAGCATGGGTTGAATCATCTCGAAAAGTAGAAATATTTGGTATATATCATATGATTATTAGACAACTTAATGAATGGTGTCGATTCTTTTCAGAGGACAAGTGTTTGTTCAACTCTTTTTACAAAGGGAATTATGATACCACGCAAAAATAAAATGGAGAAAGAGAATTATCTGTATTTTATATATTAAATACATTGGACAAATGAGGTATATATATAAGCCAAAGAATACACATTTAAGGAAAAATTTTAAAATCAAACTAAGCAAATATTTTTCTAAATATTTGATATATCAACATATATTCTTGATATATTAGAATATATACGATAATATAATTTGACATATGTAGAGATATACTAATAATAGTAATAAATGATGAGAGAATGATATTTTGACATCTATGGTTGATATATTAGGTTGCCATAGTGTACAATAGTATATCTCTACATATGTCAACCGAATCTGATTGAGTTAGTGTTAGCCCAAACCAAACATTGATGAAAGCAACCCAAGTGCATCAAAATTCGAAAGCAGTCATAAACCTTAGAAAGTGAGATAAAGATTACAGCAAAAGAAAGCATACCCTTCTTGCTCTCTTATGTCAGAATTTTGATTTGTTAATGCCTTTTTTTGTATCAGTTCAGTCTTTAACAAAAAGGGTTTAACGTGTGTGGTTTTCGGATTTATGAAAAAATAAAAATAAGATGGAAACTAAGCGATAAAAGAGATTTTTTTTTTCGAGGACGAAAATTTTTGAGACAATGATATTATTAATAACAATGAAAAATAAATTTTTGTATTAAAAATAATACAAAGAATAGAAAAAGCTGGATCATCCACATCAAAGGTTGCCAACAAAATTCACCATCACCATCTCTAGAGCCCAGAGAAATTTCTGAGCATGCCCTTTTTGCAACCTTCCCGTGGCAGTGACCTAAAAATGCTACTAGAAACTTCTAATCTAATGCTTCTCCCATTTTAATTACTTATTAAGTCAATTATCAATGAGGTGAGCCAACCCTTTATATTTTACAACAACTTGGCACCTTTTCTTTTCTTTTCTTTTCTTTTCTTTTCTTTTCTTTTCCTCTTCTCTTTTTTTTGGGAAAAAAAAACAAATATAAATGAAGAATAATTTCGTGAATTCCTAAATCAGACATTATATGCATCTGATGCTATAATTTCGTAGAATTGATGGGTATTTAAATCTTTTCTAATATTTTTTTTTTCTATTTTTACATGCAATGATGGAGAAATATAACATATTAAAGGAATATAATAAATCTTTTTTACTTCAACTTGCAATTAAAATTATATTCTTTCTTTCGGTACACTAGAAAATTAATTATTTTCTTTCTTTTAGTGGAGTAAAAAGATATTATTTTTTTGTTTAAATAATGGGATAAGTCTCTTTGATATAAATAAATATTAAATAAATTATAATTATTATTAAAATTAAAATATCTTTCTTTTAAATAGAATATTCCTTATATTGCGGATGGAATTGGGTGTGTTTGCGTAGAAAAACATTACACTCTTGGACTATATAATTAGTAAGAAGTCGTGTGTTATGGGAACCCAAGGTTACATCATTAATTAAAATAAATAAATAAAGGAGTAGATGAGAAGAGCGCCCTTAACCACGGGCGTTGGCGCCCTTAACCACCGGCGTTGACGTTTGATATTTTTGAAATTTTTAATGTATCTATTTTTCCTTTCAATTTTATTTTAATTTTTAAATAATTAATGTGGGATTTCTTTTTAGGCAATAACGGTGAATTTAGACAGCACATCATTTTCATGATTGTGGGGAGAGAGAGAGAGAGAGAGAGAGAGAGAGAGAAAGAAAGAGAGAGAGCGAGAGAGAAGTGCGAGTTGTCGGTGGTGATAAAAACAGGAAAGGATATACTCTTCCTCTCCTCTCTCCCTCTCTCTCTCTCTTTCTCTCTTCCCCGGTTTCGTTGATTGGTCTCCCCGCTTCAACCTCCTCTCTCTCTCTCTCTCTCTCTCTCTCTCTCTCTCTCTCTCTCTCTCTCTCTCTGTACAGACAAACCAACATCCAATTGAAATAGACCTTCTTTTCTATTTCACACACATTGCAGATACTCATTCAAGCATTTTTCTTTTTCAGTTCTTCTTAGAAAGAGCGTAGACTGAAAACGGTTTGTGGTTTTAGTGAGAGTTTGTTGGAATCTGAGTGAAAATGGCAGTGGATCCGAGGCAGGTTCTGGCTGGAATTCTCACAATCACCATGTTCGTTATGCTTGGTAACATGATTAAGCGTGACCATTTTGACCCTGTTCAAGTAACTCTCTCTCTCTCTCTCTCTCTCTCTCCCCGATCCATTCCCATTTTCAATTTTCTCCAATACCTACTTCCAGTTTTGGCTTGAATCTCACTCTCTCACTTCGAATCCTCGCTTATTTAATTGGGTCTTCATGGGCCGATTCTCAATTTAGCTCTGAATGCTCTTCTAATAACTGATCTACATATGTAGTTTGATGTTCCACTTAAGAACCAAAAAAATTAATAATAAAAAATGTATGTTTGGAGAAAAATGATTACTGCGCGGATATTTTTCATATATTCTTTGCTTGAACATTTACCAAATCACGCATATATTAATTTAGATGTGTAAATATTTGATTACGGTTTGAATGAATGCATTAAAGTAACTCACACTTTCCTTGATTTGCTGGTAGAGTGATGGATCTGTTGTTGGAATTCACAGTTTCCAGTGTGGATGCTTAGTACCTTTAATTTATGCCAAAGGGTCCTCTCCTTGTACTTTGTTCTTTTTTGTAGCAGTGGGAATACTTCTCCCTTGCGCTGGATAGGTCTAGTTTCTTTGTATTGGCAGTATGTACAGATCTGTTTGCTGCTAGCTAAGTAAATATGGATTGTTTGTGATTTCGGATTTTGGCCCCCCAACCAACGGAAAATTTCAATTATTGTTGTATTTATTTGTTAGAATTGTTGAGAAGTGTCTCAAATTGGAATTGCACATTGAAGATTGTATTTCCACTTTTTATTCCTTATTTTTAGATGGGAGGAAAATTGAGAGAAAAAAGAGGGCTGAAATAGAGGGGAAGGTTTTGTTGATGATAGTAATCGTTTCATTGACAGGAATATTCATCCCAATCAGTCAAAGTGATCATCTTTGGTTTTATGTACAGAGTATTCATATTTATTCGTGGTGTCAATTTAAAACTACCTCTTCTTTTTCTTTCCTAGCTCACTTTTTGTAAGATAAAATGCATACAGGTTACCTTCAACCCCCCCCCATGGCCTCTAAGGTTTAATATTATATATTTTGGTGGCTTATAAACATTTTTAGTTAATTGTCCTCATCATCTATTTGCATTGAGGGCATGCTAAGTTTGTGAATGCAGTACTTACTATTATACAATGTGTCTTCTTGTGAAAGTTTCTTGCATTAGGTGCATTTCTGTGCTCTTGTTCTGCTATGGACATCTGACTTGTAATATATGGATTAATCAAGTTGGTCACTGCTCTGACTTTAGTTTCTTTTGTAGAATAAGTTTCCAGGAGGGCAGGAAGATCTGTTTCAGGATAATAATAAGATTTCAGAACAGAGCCTTGCTTTGCTTGAAGGAGAGGCAAGTGGTAGTGGGCCTTGGAAGGAAGACAGTCAACGCTTGAAACCTTGTTGGGCCAAACCAGATTTAGGTAAATCTTCTTGAGTTTTACAAGATTAGCCATTTTCATTGGTGCTACATGAATGATTTTTTTGGCATGTGAATTTGGCATTAATATTGTTTCACATACTGCAGAAGAAGTACAGGAGTCAAAAGGATATGTTACGCTCTCACTAAGAAACGGTCCTGAATTCCATGTTTCCCAGGTATGCAGGGTTGATATTTGACTAGTCGTTGGTTCAGGTTCTTGTTTTGTGCATGATAGCCTTAAAATTGTGTGTTTTTCCAACTAAATTGCCCTTCCTATTTGCTTCCCATGTATTTTGTGACCCCACATAACTTCATGGTTTACGTATATTCCATGTTCTCAACTGTAAATCTTTAAAGATGTTGATATTTTTAACATATTTTTTCCTCTTTTTTCTTGTGTCTGGTTGAAATATTTAAACTAACACAGAAGTCCATTTAGATTCAACTCTTAAGTGATTGAAGTTGTGAGAGTAATCCTTACAAGTATGCTTCTTTCTTTCTTTCTGAACCTCGATGTATAAAGGTGCTGGAAACCAGAGACAGATTTTCATTTGCCCACCCAAAACTTAAGAATTGCACTTGTTACCCAGGGTAAATTGGAGCTTCGCCTACATGCCCTGGGGACATCTTCGTGCTGCAGTTATCTTACTTTGTTCAAAGGTCTTGAAAGTTACAATGAATGTTTAGTCTCCCATGTCTGCTTACCTGCATTCATCCCTCCTGGTTCCTATATAAAACAATTTGTGCTTTTGTGATATGGGTGGGTATTGGATTCTCTGTCCTCCAGGCTCTGACAATAGGGTGGGTGCTACCTGTGTTATACATCCATGACACTTTTGAATGGCCACGATCTATGCTGGTTCCATAGTTTACTCTCACAGTGCACCATCTGCACTCCTACCTTGTTAATGGCATTAGCTCTGGTAGAATGTTACTCTGAGTCTTCACGGTGAAGCCTTGTGTTCACATGTTGTCTCTATGAGTCTATCTACTTTTTTATATTTATTTATGTATTATTCCTTTGTCCTTTTACTGATTGTTTTGATGGGCTTTCCCTTAAGATTGCTGATGCTGTAGTTGTTGCAAAGTCTCTGGGTGCAACTTTAGTACTTCCTGACATTTGGGGAAACAAACCTGAGGAGAAAAGGTCAGTGCTGACAAGGCACCCAAAATCTTTACTCTTTGTTGTATTTGCTTTTGACATAACAAATTTGGAGAAAATGAAGAACCTTACATTGTGGTCATATAATTCACACACACATTTTATTTCGATACACAAGCAAATACTTACAGAAGCACAAATTTGAGAAATTCTTGTCTCTGTATATAATTATGGCAACAACAAACAGATGTGTAGCATCTATTGCTTGTGTAGAATACCTGTTACATGTACTAAGAGTTGGTCACTGTCTGGTACCTGGAAAGAAAAAGGACAAACAGCTTACTTTTAATTTATGCTGTTTGCTACGTAGTGTATTATATACACAAGTCACGTCAAAGACACCTTAAGGCTAATCTGGACCGTGAAGGATTGTCTAGCATAGTAGTGAAGCACCATTGCTTGATCTAACCAATTTCAAATTCTTCAGGCACTTCAGAGAGATATATAATGTGGAGAAATTTGTAAAAAGCCTAGATGGGGTTGTCAGAGTAGCAAAAGAGCAACCACAAGAATTGTCAACAAGAAATCTCCCAGTTGTGAAGATTCCTAACCGTCTCACTCAAGATCAAGTTTTGGAAGATGTTGAACCAGTTTTTAGAAAGAAGGGAATTGTTAAAGTTGTAACGCACTTCTCGTCTGTAAATATGAAAAAGAGGGAATCAAATAGTGTCGATTCAATTGCATGCTTGGCAATGTTTGGAACACTTGAGTTGCAACCAGAGGTTCAAGAAGTAGTGGACTCAATGGTTGAGAGGCTCAGAACTTTGAGTAGGAAGTCAGATGGGAGGTTTATTGCAGTGGATTTGAGAGTTGATATCTTGGAGAAAAAGGGGTGCCAAAGCAGTGGAGGTGCTGGAACAAAAGGGTGTTACAGCCCACAGGAGATAGCAGACTTTTTGACGAAAATTGGCTTTGACAAGGATACCACAATATATTTGACTCAAACCAAGTGGCATAGTAGCCTTGATGCCCTAAAAGACGTGTTCCCAAAAACATATACAAAGGTGAGAAATTCATGTTACAGCCTTTCACATTTTTGTGTTGGCATGCTCAAGAAAATTTTGTTTGCTGACATTTCTTCTCTGATATATTTCTGTTATAAACTTAAACAACAATAATTGCTTAGTTTTCAAGTCTAGTTTTAGACAACCACGAACCATGCAGCCAGACGATTTATTTTTAGACTTCGCATCTGTGGGTATTTGCTACAAAGTTACAGTCTTTCATATTTTGACCTAAATGACAAGGGAATAGTTTTTCTTTCTTCCTTTATTTCCTTTTTCTTAAGCAAGCCAAAGTTACCGAGGTCCTTGCATTTTGACCAATTGCAGGAGTCCATAATGCCTGTTGACAAGAAAGGAAAGTTCCTAGGTGCAGATGCTGTGGAGTTCGAAGAGGCTATTGACTTCAACATTTGTTCACAAAGTGATGTATTTGTACCAGCCATCTCAGGTCTATTTTATGCAAATGTTGCGGGTAAGAGAATTGCTTCTGGTAGAACAGAAATTCTTGTTCCAGCACAGATTTCTGGTTCTTCAGCACCTATATCGAAATTTCTCTCTACATACGTCACAAGAAAGAATCATTTCGCATATTCCTGCTTCTGTTAACTAAAGTATGGAGTATGGATGATTCCCGAGTCCTTAGCAAAGGTCTTTCTCTCCCTTTTTTCTTTTGTGGGTTCCATTGTTTAGTGGGCAGATGAAGAAGTATGCTCTTGGCACTTATATTACATTTTGAAGAGGATTAAGCCTAAACACTCTCAAGGATGTGGAGGTCTCTCTATTGGAGGTACAGATTGCCAATGCCGTTGGGTTGAACTCAAAAGCTATAGTGGTCACAGTGTTGTTCAATAATTATTGACCATGTATCGTAATTTATTGAAACAACTCTTATAAATTTCAACCGTTTCAATTTGGTATGAGAAATATGATTTTCTGTGATTACTTTTGTACCTTTGGGTCGATTGCTGCTTGCATCTCTGTTCTTTGCTGGTTTGTCTTACATATTTCTGCAGTGGAGGAAGAGAAGATTCATATAATTAATTGTAAATTTTACTCTTAAATAGAGGTAATTTTAGTATCTAAATATATATATTTCTAATTTTAGATTGCATCAAAAATTGTAATTTTGAGCAAAATGGGGAAATTTTTTGTGCCTTTCTGCTTAATGCTTTGGGCTGAATCTGGACATGTTGGTTTGTTTTTCTTTAGTCTATGTAGTTATTCCCACGTTTGTCTCTTATTATAAAAGTTTAAAATCTGGTCAGATTTATGCTCCTCCAAATGGGTAGAGGAAGAATAATGGCGGGGATAGAGGTGCTTACCTAGAACTCCCGGAGTCCGTGTTTAGGTAGTGTTTGTCCATTTAAAGAAAGAGCCTTTGGTTTGTGACTCTCAGGATGAATTAGAGAGGGTGCGCCTCCACAACCCAAAATACCATTAATAATGGTTGGAAATAGCCATGGGGACGGAGCTGATCATTTCTCTCTTAACAAGCAAAAGCATCATTTTAAACAAGTCAGAAGGTTCCAACTTACTATTGATAAGGATGAAAAGACTTCATATTCCATGATCAGGATTTCGAGCTGTTTCGTTAATTAGAAGCTATATATATATATTTTTAATCATTGATATTTAGATTATCTGACTGATCCGACTTGAATATTATAAGATCTAATTTAGAGATAAGTTTTACCGACGATTGTTTCTATATTTCTAATCGAAGATTTTAGAACAAACAAACAAATATTTTTCTCATGTAAAATTTCTCAAATTTTAAATGGGTTAAAATAAATTATCTTTTTTATTGATTGTGTATTCTAGGTTTAAAAGATATCATGTAAATCACAGAATTCAAATGCCTTTATGGTGGAGGATGATTAACTCTCTCAAACCCTTTAAGAATTGTTCTTTTTCTTTCTCTTTTTCTCTCTCACCAAATTTTCAAACACAATTCCAATTATTTGTTATTTATTCTCATTCTACATTCATGTGTATTTTTAATTTTTCTTCATTCACGGTTATGTTCCAAGAAGAACAATTAGGAAGTTAACCTACTTTTTAGTGAGAGTTAGAGAGAGAGGAATTTGAGGGGTGGTTGCCAATAACCACCCCCTCCTTTTTTCCCTTTTAATTTTCAAATTCAAATGGAAGGATCTGGGTCTACCCACATGGGTAGATTTGCCGTATTTTTAAATATCTTTCACTCGTATTTGAGAGTTAAATTTGCACATAACGTGACCATTACAAACAAATGTTATCAATTTTATATAGGCAAGTGGATCGTGTGACTCACGATAATACCAAGAACTCTGAAGTTATATACCAATTAAGAATACATAGCAACTCACTTCCAATATGATAATGAGAATATCGTATCTCGCTATACCCCCTATCTCTTTTATTTTATAAAATCAATGTATCTCTCATCATTCAAAACAATATAAGAATATATTTGACTCAAATTCAATTATATATTTATAATTATGTCTCTAAATACTAAATCACATATATAATTGGTTGGCCTGGGAATACAAAATATCGTGTCGATCAAAGACATTCTTTCTTTCATACTATCAACTTTTAACTTTAGTTTAGTTTGTTTTCTAGACATGCACCGCCAAACCGAATCAACCATAATTTCTTGATAACATACTAAAATAATAATACTAAAATAAAATTTCAAGAGATAGAGAAAAATCCTAAAAAATATAAATATCTGAATCTCATACAATGAGATGAAAAGGGATATACCATCTCATTTCCTATATAGTCATTTCAACACATATGGTATGAAATACTTATTACAATACTTTTTCTTTTCATCTATAAGCATATATCTTTTATTTAAAAAAAAAAGAATAATACATCGTATAGTTTTTAATCCAAGTGTACACAATATTTGATTTGGGTTTTCCTTTTTATAATTTCTCAAAAATCTCACAATATCAAGAAAAACTCACACTGACTATTAGACAATCTCAATAAATTATGAAAAATCTATTTTGGTTACCATATATATATACACAATCGATAATCTCATCTTAGTATTATACTAAGATGGCATGCATATGTTAATCCATCATAAATTAATATTGTCTTATTTCTACATGTCGCATATACATTAGAGGCAATTGCTCATGTGAGAGAGTCAATCTCCAAAACTTATCTAACATATTTTCAAGCGTAGATACAAGAATTTTAGACATAAAAAACAAAATTTAAATATTAATAAATATGAGCATTACATTATATATACTTTAATTATAAACACAATTACAGTTACAAATATTGTCATGACCTACACAACTCAAGTAATCCAACATGTCTTACAAACATGTCTTTAGATACTGTCTTCGTAAAAGGATCAACCACCATCAAATGCATAGACATATATATATTTCGGTATCATTTTCCTCTTTTCAATCATGTTTTGACAAAATTGATCTTTGTGTCTATATTTGCTTTTATTATCATATTTGGAGTTTGTAGCATAAGCAAAAATTAATGCATTATCATAATACAGCTCCCACTGAATTGCTAATTACTCCCAAATATTGCAAAAATTTATACAACCAAATTTCTCCCTGAACTACAGAAGTACAGATCACAAATTTGCTTCCTTCATAGAAAGAGATACACTGATTTGTTTCTTACTTTTCCATGAAATAGCGCTATCATTGAGTAAAGAAATATAACCAGTCGCAAATTTTCTCTTACTTAAATTACCTTCCGAATCACTATCTGTGTATCCTTTTAATATTAGATCTTTCTCTGATAACAAAGGAAATAATTTGCAATTACATTTAGCTATCTCAATATCATTTCATAACAGTCCAATCACTCTTTCCTAAATTGGACATATATCTGCTGAACAAACTCATAGCATGACAAATGTCGAGATGAGTACACATCATAACTATTTCAAACTCCAACTATACTAGAATATGATACTCTAAACAATGTGTTTGCAGTTTTCAATTTTACATCGTTCCAAAATCTTTATTATAAGAAACTCTTAAAATAATCACAATAATCTATTGGAACGATTTCTATGCTTTTAATTTTCAATCTATCCCACTCATATCATTCATTTCAAAAATTGGAAGACAACTATTTCAATATTTGAAGGACGTACTTTTTATCATTTATAATTAATAATATGTTCTCAACATATAGGGATAGAATTATAAATTTATCATTGAACTTCTCAACATGGCCGCAATGATTTTTGCCTATCATGACGAAATTGTAAGAGATCATACCTCTATAAAATTTCAAATATCATTATCTCGAATACTTTTTAAAACCATAAATTGATCTATTTAATTTAGATATTATATCTTCCTGACCTTTAATGAAAAAGTCCTCCGGTTGTGCCATATAGACTTCTTTATCAAACTTTTATTGAGAAAGATAGTTTTCATGTCTATTTGATATAATTTTAAATCCAAATTGATCACTATTGTCAACAATAGGCGAATAAATGTAAATCTTACTTCCGAAAAAAGGTTTCCTCATTATTAACACTCATTAACTGAGTGTAACCTTTTGTTGCCAGTCGAGTATACTTCTCAATAGTTTCATCTGCCCTATGTTTCATTTTGAGAACCCACTTGTTCTTAATAATCTTGTAACCCAGTAGAAGTTCAACCAATTACTAAAGTATGGTTGGATTTCATTAACTCCAATTTTCTTCCATTGTCTTTTTCCATTCATTTTTGGCAAGACAAGATAGAGTTTCATCTATGTTTTTAGACTCTTCTACATCTTCCAAAGAAATAATATATATATGCCATTCAATCTCAAAATGATACTTGGCCACGGTTTTCCTAACACTTTCCGAGTTTGTAACTCAGATGAATCGCTAGAATTCAAATCGCTCCCTTCGAGATCAACACCTAATTCATTTCCTTGCGATTCCTTTGATCCAACATGGATAAAGCCATTCTTTGAATTACTAATTTAAATAAAAACTCTATATCCTTTACGTCACCTCTGTTAGGAAATTTATTCTTAGAAAATGTGACATCAATGATCCAAACTCAGCTATGGTACCATCTTTTTGTTCACCGATGAACACTTAACCAACAGATTGGTCGGAGTATCTTATAGAAATATGCTTACTTTCACAAGATCCAATTTTTCAAACTTATTGGAAAAATTTTAAATTCAGACAGTTGATCCCTATGGTCTAACGTAACTCAAACATGGTTTTTTACTGGTCTAAAGTTCATGTAATGTTGTTGGTACTAACTTTGAAAGCACTTTATTCAAAAATAAGTCACAGTTAACAAGGCATCACTCCAAAATGAGATCAGCAAGTTAACTTGCGTCATCGTGGATTTTGTCAAATCCAAAAATGTTATGTTCCTTCTCACTATAGCACCATTTAGCTAAGTTGTATACACAATGATCAAATGTCAAATTATATTTCTTTCATTACACAGTTTCTCAATTGATCTGATAGATATTCACACTTTCTATTTGTTCTAAATATTCTTCATCATTCTATCTATTTGATTCTCTATCTCATTCATATAAAGTCCAAAGTATTCAAAGTATTTCAAACTTATGAGAAAAGAAATAGACATGGGCAAATTGTGTGAAAACATCTATAAACGTAATGAAATACAAAGGTCCATGTCTAGCCTTTGCATTCATTGGACCATAAATATTAGAATAGACTAATTGCAATGGAAATTCAGCTCGTACAGCCTTTTCGAATGGTTTTCTCATCATTTTGCAAGCATAACAATGTTCAACTTAATGGTTAAACATTTGTCATCGTATTGCAATACCATGAAACCATATACAAGTTGTTTCGAACCAATATGCATGTCATTCAAATACAAACTAACCATATCTCTTTGAAAATTAAAAATAGATCCATATTACAAAAGAGTAAGAACATATATATTAAATTTTATCGAATTTTTGACACGTAAAGAACATCATACAAGATGAAAGTTCGACCACTTTGTAACTCTAATTTACAAGTGTCAACTCCTCTAATCTCCACTCTTGCATTGTTTCACATAGGATCTATCTTTTACCAGAAAGTACTTGATGAAAATTCACAAATGTCTCTCAATTTGTTCTTATATCTAGAGTTGTTCTTTTGTGATTCATCTTCAGTCGCATTTTTTTACTTGCTTTCATTCTAGTTGCTCTCATGTTTAAAGCCCGAAACTCTTTTGTAACTAGATTTTGCAATAAAAACATCAGTTGTGGATCTTGCAGCACTTAGCGCTCACCTCAAGCTTGACATAGTGAACAACGTTCGAGAAAATCTTCACACTGTTATTGTGAGTTAAACTAACATTTAGATGCTCTCACTTGATAGTAAAAAATCAGATCAAGAATTGAACTTTCTATTTATCATAGAGAATATGACCAGTTGACTACTTCTAATATCATGTTATACATGACACTTAAATGCTGTTTGATACTATGACCACTTCAACTTTTGTAGGCAACAAACTTTATGGTTAGTTGTTTAAAACGAGTTATACTAATATCTCCATACTTTACCTTGAGGTACACCCAGATGTCATGAGCAGTCGAATGTTGTTCACACTCAGGGATCGTACCATCAACACATCAACACAGAACTAATCAAGGTTGCTCGAATAGTGGAATCAATCATTTTTCACACCTGGTAAGTATCTTATTCTCTCCTCTGTAGGATATCACTACCTACATCAGGGTAAATAACATGCCTGATACTTTTTAAGACATCTTGTTCTTTAAGCACATTCTACATTTTATGGCATCATATCACATAATTATCACTATTCAATTTGTCACCTTTATTCAAATCTGTAATAATGGATATCAATATTATGGTTTGGATTCTAAGAGGGCAGACATGAGTACTAATACTCATATCATTCACATAATTTTTACTTTAAGATTAACATTCATGACAATTCAACATTAGGTATAAAATCGAAATTTCATTAGATTCCTAATCATCATTTGTGGTGCTAATATATCACCATCATAAATTTAATTTAAAGTTACAAAATTCAATAGGTTTTAAATAAGAATTATTCAAATTGTTCTAACAAAAAATCTCCTACTTAAATACACGAAATATTTAAATAATATTATAATTTTGGATAAAAATTAATCAAATTCTACTAATCCAAATTTTCATTTAAATACATAAAGTATTTAAATAATATTTAGATTTTGGATGAGAATTATTCAGATTCTACCCATTCAAAATTTCATTCAATAGACCATATTCTTCTATTGCATACATGAACATGTAAAAAAAACAGCAAGTATAACAAATCATATTTTCAATATATATTAAAATTTAAAAGTTTCATTAGTACATGATTATAGTTCTAGCATACAACCACAACACACAAAACAAAACATATAAATTGAATTATCTCATTTAAAATAAATCCATTCTTGATAACATTTGCATTATTCCTTTTAATAGTCTATCTCTAGGAGAAAATCTCATTATAGTTCATGGGGAACTATTTATACTTTGACATAGCATTTTCTTTATTTGTAACTCTATATTCTTGACTTCCTACTTTTCTATTAATATTAATCTCACATCGTTAAGAATCATATGCCTATTCTCGGCTAGTAACTCATCAACCATATTAACCTAATAAGGAAGTAGAAAATTTCTCAATATGTACACGTCATCTCCCAAATGCATGACCTAGTTGAATAAATTCTAAGTATTTCTCTTTCATGATCTTCAAATGATCCGACAAAGTATGAGATGGATTCAATTTGTAAATCAACATTTAACTTAATTTCATCAAATATTTTGGATTTCTCAAATTTCTTTCCCTCCCCCAGAGACCGGAAAGAGTTTCAAAAATGCATCCGATTATCACAATTTCCTTGAAAATGGGAACAATATTAGGTCGAATACACAGTCAAACATAATATTATACAAGGAATTAAGAAATATCAATTTCAAATAATATACTCAATTTCCAATTAATTTTCATTGAAAAAACAAAATTTTCATACATAAAAAAGAGTATAAAAACAAAAGAGTGTAAACAATGTACACTTGAGTAGCAAAATTAAGAAAATAATTTTTTAGACTCATAGAAAATTTTTCAGATTTTTTTGGGTTGAAAATGATTTTTTTTTTAAATTTCTAACAATTTAATGATTTAAAAATCAATAAAAAAAATTTTTGACTTCGAAAAATAAATTAAAAATTATAGAAGAATCCAGAGAGATAAAAAAATTATTTCCATAAAAATTCTATCAGAAATGGATCTTGCATGCACCTCCATGTGCCGCCATGGGTGGCTATGCAAAAAAAATAAAGAAAAAGCTTGCTCATGTGCCATAGTAAGTGTGTGAGCCTCACGCAGCGACTTCTTGTTGGTGCTCCACCATCTTTGCCTACCCCCTTACTTTCAATATCTTTGAGTTCAATGGTAGTCTCAAATTTTAAATCGGACTTCTCTAGCCTAAGGTTTGGGCTACACGTGCCTCGGCTATAAGTGGGATTAGGTTCTAGTTACGGTTCATCTTCTCCAATTTCTTTTTTTTTTTTTTTTTTTTTGCAAATTGAACCCATTTTAAAATACTATTTCCCTCTCAATTCTCAACTATTTTTTGCATTCTTTATATGATTAAAAAACTTTTTTCAAGATGATTTTAATTATATAAAATTTAAATCACGATATACAATATTTTAAAAGATACGAGTACATAAAGTTTCAGTTATGACTCAATGGATGCATGCCAAATTTTGCAAATTTAATCCTCATATTATAAATATGCTACCGTGTAAAATTGAGAGTGTTTTGTTAACCCTATTGTAAGATGCCATTAATGAATCTAAAATGTTATTCATGGCATTTTTCTTTTTTTCATTTTATATCCAAAAGAGGTAGAAAACAATCAAACATGCTCTAATACCAATGAAGATTTTAAAACAAACTAACAAATATTTTTCTGATGTAAAATTTCTCATATCATAAAGGGGTTAGATTCATTTACCTCTTTCATCAATTAGGTATTATAGATCTATAAGATGTCAGATCACCTTTTTGGATCACAATCCAAATGCATTTTTGGTGGAAAATGATCAACCCTCTCAAGCCCTTTCACGATTATTCTTTTTCTTTCTCTTTTTCTCTATCACCAAATTCACAAACACAATTCTAGTTCTTTGTTGTTCATCCATTCTACATTCATGTGTATTTTTAATTTTTCTTCATTTACAATTATGTTTCAATAAGAAAAATTGGGAAGTTAACCTACTTTTTGGTAAGAGTTAAAGAGAGAGCGGGGAAGTTGACAGGTGGTTGCCAATAGCCAACCCCTCCCATTTTTTCCCTTTAATTTTCAAATTCAAATGGAAGGATTTGGCTCTACCCACATGGGTAGCCCTGCCCCATTTTCTAACACTAATATTAGAATCGAAAAGGTTACATGTAAAACCCAACTGCCATGGTACCCACATGAACTTTTTTGGCCATTCTCCCAAACTCACACCTCCATCTATTAAAAAAATACTCCAACACTCTTTCTACAATATCAATTTATTTTAATTTTTCTTTCCTACAAATACATCAATTTTAAATCCCGCTGTAAAAAAAATAATAATAAATTTTATTTCTCTTTCTTAAAAACTAAACGAAAAAATAGCAATTAAGGTTTTTTTTAATCTAAAAAATGCAATGCTTTTGAATTTTCTCTAATGAAAAAAAGAAAAAATAAATTTAGTTATTCCTTTGCAATTAAACACATTAATTTTTTAAATAAAATATTTTAAATTTTGTCTCTATAAACACTTTCCATATTTAAGAAATTTAATTTTTTTATCTCTAAAACTAAAAAAAATTATTTTCTCTTTATTAAAATTAATTTTGTTAATATTTTCTCTTTCTAAATGAAGTTATTTTTTTCTCTAATTAAAAATCAGAATTAGTTATTTTCTATCTAAAACTAAACAAATTAAATTTGTAATTGTTAAAATTAAATTAATTTAAATATTGTCCTTCTAAATATAGTATTTTTAATTTTCTTTCTAGAAGAATTTAATTCAAATTTTCTTTTTTCAAAACGAAACATATTTATTTTGTGTTTTTAAAAATCAGTTTAAATCATATTTTCGCTCTCTAAATACAATAGTTTTAAGTTTTTTTCAAAAATAGAAAATAATGTAAAACTTAAAGAAAATATATCGAATTCAAGAAAAAAATTGATAAAAGATCTAGAAAACTGTGTGGAAAATGATTTTCTTTTTGTATATTCTTTAGATTTTGCTCCTTATTCATAAATTCTCAAGAAAACTTTTAAAGTATATAATATTTGATCTTACACTTGAATTATAATATAACCTTTGCTTATACAACATAAATAGGGAAAAATAAATTTATGTAATGAGGAAAAATAAATTTATGACTTTACAAATTATTGGATGAATATGGTTATTCGTAAACTTTTGATATTTACAGCACTCCCACTTGGATGACCATTACGAATTTTTTATGTCTTGTTAAAATTTTATTGGGAAAATCCAATGAAATAAAAATCTGGTGAAGGAAAGAGAGTATATTGTTCTTGTAATGGAAATTGTCTCCTTAAAAACCTTACCACGAATACCCAAAATGACAAAATCTTGATAAAGGAAAAAATGCAATATACATATGCTCCCCCTCTTGATGACATTGCTTGAACTCTTTACTCCCTTCTTATCAACATCATTATGTTTGAGCTAACGCATTCCAGTTGTGCTTATCACTTTAATAAATGGGTTGAGCACTTGATTAGAACTTGCAATGGATAATATCTTGTTGAATAAATCGGCTAGATTATCACTTTAACGAATGGGTTGAGCACTTGATTAGAACTTTTGGGAGATATACTTTGTTTTTGTATCCTTTGATGTATTCTTCCTCCAGTTGTGCTATATAAGTTACATTTATTATTAGAAAATACGGCTTCAGCAATAGAAATTGCTGACGGAAAAAAATCTATCATAAATAGCGATGAAATTGCAACGGATTAATGAGGGACAAGTTACTGACGGATTAACGATGGATTTTTTCCATCGCTAAAAAATCCATTGCTAATCCCTCATTGATAGTGGTCGAAGGGAATATATATATACATATAATTATTAGCGATGGAATAGTAATAGATTTTTTTTTTTTGTGATGGAAAAAATCCGTTACTAATCCGTCACCGATGTTAAAAGAAAAGAAAATATGTAAAACTATTAACAATGGATTAATGATGGATTTTTTTTTGTCATAAAAAAAAATCCATCGTTAATCCAATGCTGATAGTTTTCAAAGATAAAAAAAAAATTTTAAAAATGAACTATCAGTGACGGATTGTTTCCGTCACAAAAAATCCACCATTAATCCATCGCTAATAATATTCAAAGGTAAAAAAAATTTTAAAAAGGAACTATCAGCAGCGGATTTTTTTTTCGTCGCTAATAATATTTCAAGGTAAAAAAAAATTTAAAAAAAGAACTATCAGCGACGGAAATTTTTTGACGTTGACAGTTCCTTTTTTATTTTTTTTATTTTTATTTTTTATTTTTCTTTTATTTTATTATTTTATAATTCTCTTATTTATTTATTTTATTTATTTATTTTATTATTTTATAATTCTTTCCTTTATTTTATTTTTATTTTTATTTTTATTATTTTATTTTATTTTTTATTTTATTTTTTTATAATTCTTTTCTTTATTTTATTTTATTTTTTAATTTTTAATTTTTAATTTTTTATTTTCTTTTATTATTTTATAATTCTTTTCTTTATTTTTTTAATTTTATTATGTGTGAGTGAGATAAATATTATAAAAAAGTGAGAGTTAGATAATAATAATAAAAAACTAAAAAATATTTTACAAAAGGTATTATGGTTTTGTGGTTGTAACACTCAAATATTGTTGCTTATGCTTGGGTTCGATTCCGGATAAAGCCAATTTTTGCAAAAAGAAAAAGAGGGCAGCAGGCGGGAGGCACGGGCAGGCAAGGGCGAAGGCAAGCGTGTGCGGGAGCGCGGGCCCATGCGCACATAGACAAGCACAAAGAATCAGCGACGGAAAATTTCTGTTGTTGATAGTTTTGCTATCAGCGACTGATTAATGACAATAAAAAAAATCTGTCGCTAATACCATTTATCGACGGATTTTTTACATTCAACCGCTGATACCTTATTTTCTAGTAGTGATTATCTTCATATAAATTATAAGATTATCTTTTTCTGATGGCAAAATACATAATTCTTGAATATGTTAAATAACTTATTTTAACCACTAGCACTCCCTACTTGCTTTATGTGCAGCTAAAATTTCTACATTATTAGAAGATGTGGCAATTATGGTTTACTCATAGAACGCCATGAAATGATTATACCACCACATGTGAATATATAGTCTATTTGTAATTAGATATTATGTACAGACCAACATTTACGTAGCCAATTACATCTAATTTAAGTAGATTTGGATAATACAAACCCTTATTCACCATGTTATGAAGGCATGTAAGCACATATTTAACTCTGTTTCAATGCCTTATCATTTGTGAAAAACTATATCTCGTTAATAAATTTATGGAAAATGGTATATCAAGTCTTGTATGAGTGACAAGATACACTACAAAAAAAACAGCTTTTTAGCCACAAATTTAACGACGAAAATTTTTAAAAAATTCATCACTAAAAACATTAGCAACGGATTTAGTGAAGAAAAATTTTTCGTCGCTAATAACGCGTCGCAAAAATTTAGCGACGAAAATTAAAAATCCGTCGTTAAATTTAGCGACAAAAATTTGAAATCCTTCACTAAATTTTTCGTCGCTAAAATTCGTCACAAAATTTAGCAATGAAAAATTATCTGTCGCTAAATTAGCGACATAAAAAAATCCATTGCTAAATTTAGTGACGAAAATCTATAATTCGTCGCTAAATTTAGCGAGAGATAATTTTTGTCGCTAAAATCCGTTGCTAATTTAGGAAAAAAAAAGGATTGTCGAAAAATTATCCGTCCCTAATTTAGCGACGAATAAAAAAATCCGTTGCTGAATTAGCGATGGATTTGGAATCCGTTGTTGATTCCAAAATCGTCGAAATGCCCAGGGAGCGCATGCACAGGCTTGGACGAGCCCTTGCCCACCCGAGCCAGCACGTGCCTGGATGGCCCCGCCCACCTGAGCCAGTACTAGCCTAGAAGCCTCGTGCCTGGACGGGCCCCACCCACCTTAGCCAGCACAAGCCTGCAAGCTGACCACCCGAGCCAGTACCCCCGCTTGCAAGCGCGCCTGCTCCAACATCAGCCCTCCTCACTTCATTGCTGAAAATTAGCTTTGCCTCCTGCCTCCACCGTGGTTCGAACTCCTGCACATCTGCACGCACACGCATAAGCATAAATAGTAAACCACCAAACCAAATGATATTATGTGATATAATTTTTTTTTTTTACTTATTATCTTTCATTCACATTTTTCTAATAATAATAAAATAATATATAATAACAATTTAAAATAATAAATATAATAACTTTTTTTATTTAAACCACCGACCTAAAATAATATTAATTAAAAATAATAAATATGATAATTTTTAATAAAATAAAAAATAATAAAATACTAATTTAAAATAAAATAATAAATTAATTAAAAAATATATTAATATTATATTTTGTTTTCTTCTTTTTTTCTTTTATTTTATTATTTTATTATTCTTTTTCATTTTTATTTTATTTTTTAATCCATAGTTTAAAAATAGATTACGGCATCTCAATAATATAAAATTATAACTATCAATAAATTATAATATATTAATAATTTAAAAAATCTATATATTTAATCATAAAATATTTTTATTCGTTTGAATATATAAGAAATTTTAATATAATTATTATATATAAGAAATTTCAATAATGAAAATAGAAAGGAAAAAAAAACCCAAAAATAGAGATGAGAGTAAGAGAAAGGAAAAAAAAGTGAGAATAGAAAACAAAGGAGGTAGAAAGAAGAAAAATATATTATCACACAACACTAAGAGGTGGTGCAGTGGTGATATGCTTTCCGTTCAAATCTGAGGTCCAAGTTTGAATCCCATCATGCGTGCATGCGCGGGCGCCCAAAAAAGTGATAGCATTTAGCATTTTTTTTAGCATTAAAACATTGAAGGGTGGGCTCCCGTGAATGCATGGGCGGGCGCCCAAGCAGGCAGGCACGCGCCCGCGCATGCGTGCGCCCCTGCCTGCGCCCGGCCCGCGCCCGCGCCCGCGCATGCGTGCGCCCTCGCATGCGTGCGCCCGCGCATGCGTACGCCCCTGCCTGCGCCCGGCGCCTGTGCGTGCATGCGCGGGTGCCCTGGCAGGCGTGCACCCCTGCCTGAGCCTGGCGCCCGGCACCCGTGTGCATGCGCGGGCTCTCGGGTAGGCGCGCCAGCAGGGCAAGTGCCTGCCTGTGCCCGACACCTGCCTACGCCCGGCGCCCGTGCGTGCATGCTCGAGCACCCACGCAGGCGCGCGCCCCTGCCTGCGTCCGGTGCCGCCCCAACATACGCCGGCGCCTGCCCCTGCATGCGCCAGCGCCCGCGCAGTGTCGCGCCCAGCATGTCTGCCGGATTAATATTTAATTAAAAAATTTGTATTATTGAATAAAATAATACAAATAAAATAAAATGTCTACCGGATTAATATTTAATTAAAAAATTTATATTATTGAATAAAATAATACAAATAAAATAAAAGTTACCTATACAATAATAAAAATTATTAAATCAAACAAAAAAAAGGAAAAAAATAATAAATTAATTAAAATATATATATAATTTAAATAAAATAAAATATATGGTTTTTTTAAGAATTAAATAATATTATTCTTTTTAAAAAATGAAATATAATATAATAAAATAAAATGTAAATTAAAATATTATAAAATAATAATATGATTTGTTAATATAAATTAATAAAATAAAAAAAAAGATTAAAATAAAACTCTAATTAAATTTATTGACGGATTTGGAAATCCGTCGATAAATTACCAACGGATAAATTTCGTCGTTGCTAAATTAATTTTTTAATTTAAATATTTTATTAATATTTTATTTTATTTAATTATATATAAAAAATTTAGCAACGGATTGAGATTTTCATCGCTAAATTTAGCAACGGAAAACAAATCCGTCACTAAATTAATTTTTAATTTAAATATAACATATTAATAAAATAAAAAGAAAAATAAAAGAAATAAAATTTTATTTGAAAAAGATTAAATTTTGTGACGGATTTTAAATCCGTGGTAAAATTTAGCCACGAAATATTATTAGTCGCTAATTAGCGACGAAATTTGTAACGAAAAATTTTTTATCGTCAATTAGCGATGAATTTAGCTACGAAAATTTTTTCGTCACTAATTAGTGATAAATTTAGCTACGAATGATTTGTCCGTCGCTAATTTAGCCACGACTTCCTTTTCATCTCAAATTTTGTGACAAATTAGCGACGAAAAAATTTTTGTCGCTAAATTCATCGCAAAATAGCGATGAATTTTTTCCATCGCGAAAATCCGTGGCTAAAACCGTGTTTTTTTATAGTGATATATTAGTACTCAAATTGTCCTAAAATATACTAATTCAAAACCAAGAAGTTACTCATCACCATTTTGAGATTGAAATGGACCTTGAACAATATCAAGTGACTTTACAACCATTTGATTACTTAAAGGCTGTGGTTCATCCATATAAAAACGTTTTAGTACATCCACTGTCTAAGTTGTTTGAGGCCAAAAAAAAAATTTCCATTTTGAAGTTTTTAGTCTACTAGCCCAAACAAAATTTTGTTTTCTTAAGGTTTCTCATCTGAAATTCTATCTTTATATACTCCACTGCCCTTGCTAACACTTCACAAGTTCCAATAATATTTAAATAATCAACATATACTACCATAATAACAAACTCATATCCAAAGCTTTTTATAAAAACACATGGACTAATGGGACCATTTTTATAACCTTCCTTAATCTAATATTCACTATGATGGTTATACCGTATGCATTCAGATTGGTTTAACCCGTATAAAAATTTGTATAATTTCATAAAATAAAGCTTTCATAAAAGCTCTCAAAACTTGAACTATGTTGATAATTTTATTCCTTCTAGGGTTTTTATATAAATATCATTATCGAGTGAATCATATAGATAATCGCAATTACATTCATCAAAACTTGAATAGTGTGCTTCTTACAATAGTTGCATCCACCACAATTGAATATATTTGTTTATAATTTATGCCCCATTTTTTGTGAAATGCCTTGTACAATAAGCTTTGGTTTATATCGCACAATTTTGTTTCTTATTCCATTTTTGTACAAATACTCATTTGTATCTTACTAGTTTTACTAGTTTTACAACCTCAGATGTACATTCGATGAGTCCAAAACCTCAGGCTTTGCAAGTGAATTCGATTCAGCTTGAATTGTGTCTCTTCATTTTGAACCAGCATTCCTCTATAGAGTGTGATTCAAGATCCTCCTTATGATTCATAATGTTGTGTCTAAATGATATGCAAAATTATGATCGATGAACATTTCATGTCAATTACACTTTTCTCTAGATTGTTAGTTGACGGTAAACATATATGTGATGCATCAATCAAAATTATAAAATATCTTACTGGTCTACATGGTGAATGTATCGATCAACATATAGCAAAGTAATGGATTCGCTCGCAATTTTAACTAGTGAAATCCTAATAATTAACTTGACCTGGGAACAAGTAGCACAGCAGAATTCAATTGGATGATTTTTTGGTGAATGCCGAAATGAATTCAAAAATAAATTGTATCAATATTGAATCGGGATGGACCAACTGTCCTGCCAGATAATAAAATGTTGATGGCGAGTAAAATTTTGTTTTACAATAGTATGCATTTCAATTGTACAAATATAAACGGAAGTGAGTAATATTTCCAATATGGTTTTCTTACCCAACACAATGTTTGTGATAAATCAATATTATGCTCATCTCACTACAAAAATATAGATCTCCAAGGACGTCTCATTTAGTCCTTATAAGGGTGGGATTTCATTGCTATAACCTGTGGGGACAAAATGATCATCTCCAAGGTGCGTCACTTCTATGAGTGCGCCCAACAGTCTTTACGGACGAATACGCACCTATTGGTTAAAATCTATTGAGATGAATTGCCCCTACTGGTTAAAATCTATTGGAAAGAATTGCCCGAAAATATGTACAGTTAGCACCATAATAAATATGTCTATGGAACTGTCTCGAAGGACTACCTCTTGGAACAAAAGTCATTTCATCACATGCTATAAGTGAACAAATTCTGCACCTAAAAAAGATTAATTGCTTTAGAATTTTGTCCCTCAAAATATCTTACAGGAACGACATTCGTCCTAGTATAGCATGTATAGGGACAAAATATGTATTTGTATATGACATTTGGGGATGAAATATGCCCCTTTTTTAGGGCTCCTTGGACAAAATTAGTCCCATTAGACTTTTATCATTGGTTTATATCCAAGTCCTTTTCCACAAACATAGCGAGACTTAGGTCCAAAAACCTCAATCAATAAATCTTCCTTGGTTACAGCAATTTCTCTCTCTTCTACTGGACATTGTTCGATAATTCTTACATCATCCTTCAAAATGTAAATAATATTATGGAATCATAATATAAAAATATCAAATTTGTGAAAATAAAATGAAATTTTGATACAATACATACATAAGCCTTCTCTGACTTTTAATCATCGAATTTTCTAACACCCTCTTTTTTTAAGGAAGTATGGTGTGCATCTAAACATCAAAGGCAAGAGGCTGGTTACCAGAATTCACTACAAAAAAACAGCTTTTTAGCCACAAATTTAGCGAAACAAATTTTAAAAAAATTCGTCGCTAAAAACATTAGTGACGGATTTAGCGACGAAAAATTTTTTGTCGCTAATAACGCGTCGCAAAAATTTAGCGACGAAAATTAGAAATCCATCGCTAAATTTAGCGACAAATAATTTTTTGTCATTAAAATTCGTCACAAAATTTAGCGACGAAAAATTATCCGTCGCTAAATTAGCAACATAAAAAAATCCGTTGCTATATTTAGCGACGAAAATCTAAAATTCGTCGCTAAATTTAGCGACAGATAATTTTTGTCGCTAAAATCCATCACTAATTTAGGAAAAAAAATATCAAAATTATCCGTCCCAAACTCAGCGACGGATTCCAAATCCGTCGCCAAATTTAGCGACGGATTGGAATCCGTCGCTAGAATCTGTTGCCAAATTCAGCAACGGATTTCAAATCAAATCCGTCGCTGATTCCAAATTCGTCGAAATGTACATGGAGCACACGTGCCACCCTTGCTAGCCCTTGCCCACCCAAGCCAGCACATCCCTTGCCCTCCCTTGCCCACCTGAGCCAACACCAGCAACCTGCCCGCCCAAGTCAGCACTCCCGCGCTGGCGCTCCAACATCAACTCTTAAATCCAGGAAAATGCTGCGCCTTCTGCCTCCATCGTGGTTCGAACTCCGAATCCGAACTCCTGCACACACACGCAACCTGTAAACCACCAAGCCAAAAATATTATCGTGATATAATTTTTTTTATTATTTATTATCTTTTTTACATATTTTTCTAATAATAATAAAATAATATATAATAACAATTTAAAATAATAAATATAATAACTTTTTTTTTATTTATACCACCAACCTAAAATAATATTAATTAAAAATAATAAATATGATAATTTTTAATAAAATAAAAAATAATAAAATACTAATTTAAAATAAAATAATAAATTAATTAAAAAATATATTAATATTATATTTTGATTTCTTCTTTTTTCTTTTCTTTTATTATTTTATTATTCTTTTTCATTTTTATTTATTTTTTTAATCCATAATTTACTAAAAACTATAAAATTATAATTATCAATAAATTATAATATATTAATAATTTAAAAAATCTATATATTTAATCATAAAATATTTTTATTCCTTATAAGAAATTTCAATAAAATTATTATATATAAGAAATGAGAATAGAAAGAAAAAAAAAACCCAAAAATAGAGATAAGGAAAAAAAAAGTGAGAATAGAAAACAAAGAGGAGGAAGAAAGAAAACAATAATATTATCACTCAACACTAACACTAAGCGGTGGTGCAGTGGTGATATGTCTTCTGTTCAAATCCGAGATCCAAGGTTCGTATCCCAACTGTATGTATTTTTAGTATTAAAACAAAGGGTGCCCCAGCAGTGCGGGCGCCCGCGTGCCTACCTAGGCTCCCAGGCAGGCACACCCCAGTAGGCACGGGTGCTCAGGTAGGCTCGCACAGGATGCGGGCGCCCAGGCAAGCAGGTGCCCTTGTGTGCATGCACCGGCACCCACGCAGATTAATATTTAATTAAAAATTTTATATTATTGAATAAAATAATACAAATAAAATAAAATTACCTATACAATAATAAAAAATATTAAATCAAACAAAAAAAAGAAAAAAAATAATTAATTAATTCATATATATATATAATTTAAATAAAATAAAATATATGGTTTTTTTGAAGAATTAAATAATATTATTCTTCTAAAACAATGAAATATAATATAATAAAATATAATATAAATTAAAATATTATAAAATAATAATATGATTTGTTAATATAAATTAATAAAATAAAATAAAAATAAAATAAAATTATAATTAAAAGAACATAAAATTCAGCGACGGATTTGGAATCCGTCGTTGATTCAGCGACGGATTCGAAAATCCATCGCTGAAATTATTAAAATAAAATAAAAATAAAATAAAATTCTTATTAAATTTAGCCACGGATTTGGAAATCCATCGCTAAATTACCAACGCATATATATATTTCATCGTGTCATTGTTAAATTAATTTTTTAATTTAAATATTATATTAATATTATATTTTATTTAATTATATATAAAAAAAATTTCGTCCCAAAACAAATCCGTCGCTAAATTAATTTTTAACTTAAATATTACATATTAATAAAATAAAAATAAAATAAATAAAATAAAATTATATTTAAAAAAGATTAAATTATTCATCATCGCTATTTAGCGACGAAATTTGCAACGAAAAATTTTTTGTCTCCAATTAGTAACGAATTTAGCCATGAAAATTTTTTCGTCACTAATTAGCGACGAATTTTACTACGAATGAAGTGTCCGTCGCTAATTTAGCCACGACTTCCTTTTCGTTGCAAATTTTGTGACAAATTAGCCACGAAAAACTTTTTCGTCACTAAATTCATCGCAATCCGTCGCGAAAATCCGTAGCTAAAATCGTGTTTTTTTGTAGTGATTTTCATCCATCTACAACACTTAACACATTAGTTAAATATAATGATTTAGTGTCCGTTTGGTAGGGTTTTTTTTTCAGCTTATCTTCACCTTTTAAGGAGAAATAAAAATTAATTCCTCTTAAAAAAAAGTTACAAGTTATTTGTTTTTTAACTTTTGAAATAAAGTTAAAAATTAAAAGTTAATTTCATTTTTAATTTTTTACTTTTGAGCTAAAGTTAAAAATTATTTTGCATCATTTAAATGAGAATATTAATCGAATAAAACAAATATGTAAGGATATAAATGGAATAAAAAAAAATATATTTCTAGAAAAGCTGGAGCATAACTTTTTATTTTATTTTTATAAAAAAATGCTCCCTTTTTTTAAGAGTTTTAAAAAAATATTGTTTGACAGGGGTTCTCCAAGGAGATGAGAAGCCAAAAAAAAAAATACTACCAAACGAGCACTTAGTTCATCATATATATAGTATAATAATTCTACTTGTTTACCGTTTTATACTCAAATTTGTACAATAGTAGTTTGGTCAGTGCGTGAGACCACTATTTGGTTTGATCGACAAAGTGAAATATTTCTCACTCCTTGTCTACATTATATATGTTAGAAACCATATGATAGAACTTATAAGAAATATAATTTTTATAAATATATTTCACAATTTATCACTGTTATCACAATTTCTTGTAATCCAAAAATAGCCAACATTTTCTTCCAATCATCTTGAGATAGATCATGTGGAATGTTCTTCATGTGCTGTTTATCACAGGGATATTTCTTATAATGTTGATTCCAATATAAACCCCTCATTTTGGAAAAGCAAAAAATATAAAACTTGTGTGTTTTTATTTCAGGTGCATCAAGTATGATGAAACCAGTGTTTTCTAACATCTACTTTGGAAGGCTTTCGAAACTCACTGCAAAACATCCTATGTAACATTAAGCCGACGTTTATAAATCACATTTAAATCCTAAACTTAATAAAAAAACAAATTTATATGAACAATTATATCAATAATTGTATGGAAAATGACACGCCTTCATCATGTTGCGAAATTGTACTATCTTAAATGACAACACTCGTATGTAATGATAAAAGTTTTATGATTCTGTTAATGAGTTGTAAGTCAACTGGCACCGTCTTTCTTCCTAGATTTTTTGATTCCAATGGCCTGGTCTTTATCTTTGGTGCTCAACTAACTTTTCTTTTATGTGCTTTTTTTACATAACTTTTTTTCAACTTCTCTTCATCTTATAAAGAAAAATTCTACCAAATAAAAATTTCTCTTCGTAAAGTAGTAGTTTTTTTAATGAAAAAAAGTAGAAAAAGTAGCTTTAAAAGAGAAGCTCCTGAGAGGAGCTTTTCTTTCTCCCTTTTTTTATGCTCAATCTTTTTTGGAACCATATATTTTTATTCTACTTATATTTTCATTTAAATAATACGAAATTTCAAATATATTCATGTCATAAATGTGTTCATAAATACTATGACTTTGGTGGATTTAAATATTTTTTTATAAATTCTAAATATGTTCACAAATATTTTTTTATTCCATTTATATGATTTGAGTGTTCATAAATATATGAATTGGATGGATTTAATTTTTTTTTATAATTTCAAATATATTCGTAAATTTCAAATATGTTCATAAATATTTTTTAAATTTCATTTATATGGCTTGGGTGTTCATAATATATGATTTGGGTATGTTTAAATATATTTTTTTTTATAAATTTCAAAGATATTCATAAATTTCAAATATGTTTATAAATATTTTTTATTCCATTTATATGACTTGGGTGTTCATAAATATATGATTTATGTTATCTTTGAATTTTTTTAGTTCTTTATGTTATTTAAAAATGATTTTATATTTATAAATGTTTGATTTTGATAGATTAGAAAAATAATTAATTTATTTTTATTTTAATTATTACTATTTATGCATTGATTCCGAAATAAAATGATAAAATGCTTTTGAAATTTTCACAAAATTTGCTGCCAGATTTTGAAATAAAATTATAGATTATTTTGGAGTTTTATCAAATTTAACCGTCAATTTGTGATGTGGTGCCAAAAATCATTGTTTGAATTGTCTTTGATTTTAGCTTGAATTTGTGGAGTTATCACTGAAAAAAAAGAAGAGTGAAGGGTGAAGAAAAAACCGAAGTAAAAAAAAAAAAGAAAAGAAAAGAAAAAGAAGAAGAAACAAAAAAAGTAAAAAAAAAAATGGAAGGGTGGAGGTAAAAATAAAACTAAAAAAAAAAAGAAGAAAAAGAAAAAGAAAAAGAAAAAAAAGAAGAAGGAAAAACAAAAAAAAATGTTAAAAAAAGGGAAGGGTGAAGGGTAAAAAAAAGGTAAATATGTAAAAAAAAATAAAGAAGTAAAAAAAAATTGGAAGAAGAAACCCAAAAAAAAAAGGGAACATTAGTGCTCCACGGTTGTAGCCGCAGGGCATGCAGGGGCGCTGGCATGCCCCTGCGCACGCAGTTGTAGCCACGGGGAGCGCGGTTGCAGCCACGGGGCGCATAGTCGCAAGCGCTCATTTAAGGATCTCGGCTAGAACCTCAACCTCCAGTTCTGTGATTGAGTATGACTACGCTCCTTGCTTTGGAACAACAAGTGTAGATAGTGGAACCTTTTATGCAGAGCTCGATAGAGGAATAAGAAGAGAAGAAGGATAGGACGGAGAAGAGGAAAGAAGAATAGAGAGAAAAAGGGAGGAAGAGAGAGAGAGAGAGAGAGAGGTCGAAAGAGAGGGAAAAGTGATTCCAAATTCTTGTCTGTCTTCTTTTTCTTCCTATCTCTATTTACATTGGTGAACTGAGTCCCAAAGTAGCTCTAACCTCCTTAATTAACTAACTAACTTTGGTCATCAATTTATTATCTAACTAACATACATTGGTCTCTCATATTCTTTCCTCTGATAACCTTATTTGAACACTTCTAACTGACATTCTAACTTCCTATAACAACTTGACATTGCTTCCATCAGCTCAACATTCCTCTGCAGTTACTTCCCTTAGCTTTAACCATTGCCACATAGTCCTTTAACAACTTGGGCAAACCTCTGTAGTTGTTTCTCTCAGCTTCTTCATCCCAGAGTTGTTACAATTTCTCCCCCATTCGAAAAATTCCTTGTCCTCAAGGATGAAACTATGAAAACTGAGCTTTGATGAAGTTCATGTCCTCCCATGTAGACTTTTTAGGACTTAAATTCACCCATCGAACTAGCCATTGATTTATTGGCTTGACATCCCTCATGATGGCTCTTCTTTTCAACACTGCTTCTGGTTCTACCAGTATCTGGTTGTCCATTCCTACCGAAGGCAAAGCAGGCATGACCGTATGGGCAGGTCCTATCTTCTTTTTAAGGAGGGACACATGGAAGACTGGATGGATTTTGGAACCTACAGGGAGTTATAGTCTATAAGCTACCTTTCCTACTTTAGCTGATATTGGAAATAGACCTAATATTTTGAGGATAACTTCAGTTGTCTTCTTATTTCCACTGAATGTTGCCTACATGGCTGTAATTTGAGGTATACCAGATCACCCACCTCAAATTCTCTCTCAGTCATGTGTCCATCAGCTTGAACCTTCATCTTATTCTGAGCTTTTTGTAAATGCTTACGTAGGATCTGAACCATAGCCTGTCTATGTTGAATGAAGTTCATTGCAGCAGGTGTAGTGGAGTCTAAGTAAGGACCAACAGGTATCATTTTAGGCTTGTACCCGTAAAGAGCTTCAAATGGAGACATTTGGATGCTGGAATGGAAACCAGAATTATACCACCACTTGCCAAACTCAACATTTATGCCACATTGCTAGTTTGTCCGATGTTATACACCTTAGGTAGCACTCCAGACACTGATTCAGCCTCTCGCTTTGCCCATCAGACTAAGGATGATAAGCACTACTCATGTTGAGTTGGGTACCTACCATTTTGAACAGTTCCTGCCATAACAAACTTGTAAAGATCCTATCTCTATCTATTACAATGGAGTCTGGAAGTCCATGTAACTTATAGACAGAATCCATGAATATTTGAGCTACTTGTGCTGTTGAATAAGGATGTTTCAAAGCCAAGAAGTGACTGAACTTAGTAAGCCTGTCGATGACCACCGATATGGTATCATAATCCTTTGATTCTGGTAGTCCTTCCACAAAATCCATGTTTATATAAGACCAAGCTTGGGAGGGAATAAGGAGAGGTTGTAATAAGCCAGGATAAGGTAGAGTTTCATGTTTGTTCATCTGACACACTTCACATTCCTTCACAAATCTTATCATAGTCTCTTTTATTTTAGGCCAAAAGAACACAGTTTTAACCCTTGTAAAGTCCCTCTTTGTCCTGAATGACCCCTACAGTAGAACTATGCATCTGTTGAAGCACTTTAGTTCTCCATTGGGCTCCCTTGCCTAGATAAATCCTGTTCTTGTATCTCAATATTCCATCTTGCAAGTGGTACTTGCCTGCTGACTCCGGCTGCAATAATAGTTGTGCGATGATGGTTTGGCATTCATCATCCTATTTGTAGCTTTGAATAACTTCCTCCATCCATTGAGGTTGCACTGTAGTGATTGCCAATAAAGTTTCTCCATTTCCTCCTTTGTATATGGATATCTTCTTGATAGTGCATCAGCTACCTTATTCTCCACTCCCTTTTTGTATTGTATTTCATAGTCTAGTCCAAGTAGTTTAGTTAACTACTTATGTTGTAAGGTATTTGTCAACTTTTGCTCTAATAGATACTTTAAACTTTGATGATCCGTTCTAATGATGAAATGATAACCCAACAAGTAATGCCTCCATTTCTTCACTACCATCACTAAAGCCATGAGCTCTTTCTCATAAATGGACATTGCTTGACTCCTCTGTCCTAATGCCTTGCTCAAGAATGCAATAGGCTAACCTTCCTGCATCAGGACAACTCCCCACCCTTTTGCACAAGCATCAATCTCAAGAACAAATGGCTTGGAGAAATCAGGAAGCCTCATTACAAGAGCTGAACTGATTATGCCTTGAGATGCTCAAAAGCTTGACTGGCTTCTACATTCCATCTAAAGGCCTCCTTTTTTAGTAAATCATTAAGAGGCTTAGTGATCAATCCATAGCCCTTAATGAATCTTTTGTAATAACCTGTCAAGCCAAGGAAACTCCTCAAGGCTTTGACATCTGTTGGTTCAGGCCAATTGAGAATACAAGCCACCTTTTGAGGACCATTTTAACCCCTTCTTCAGATACTATATGCCCCAAGTACTCTACCTATGATTGAGCAAACATGCATTTGGATTGTTTAGCATACAGTTGATGTCTTCTCAGGGTTAGCAGAACACATTCTAAGTGCTGCAAGTGGGTGGAGGAATCTGAGTTGTATATCAAAATGTCACCAAAGATAACCAATACAAATCTCCTGATATATGGCTGGAATATCCGGTTCATTAAAGCTTCGAATGTAGCAGGAGTATTTGTTAAACCAAATGGCATAACCAAAAATTCAAAATGCCCATGGTATGTCTGAAATGCTGTTTTCTCCACATCCCTTGGCCTGACCCTAATTTGATGGTATCCTGATCTTAAGTCAATCTTAGAAAAGAGTCTAGAACCATGAAGTTCATCCAACAACTCATCTACTTTGGGGAAAGGATACCTGTCTTTCACAGTGATATTATTGAGCTGCCTGTAATCAACACAAAACCTTCAGGAGTTGTCTTTCTTTTTTACCAAAATCACTAGGGGAGCAAAGGGGCTATTGCTATACTTGACTATGCCATTGCTCATCATGTCGTGGACTTGTTTTTCAATTTCAGTTTTTTGTGAATGGGGGTATCTATAAGGAGGAAGCTTGAAAGGTTGAGCTCCAGATTTTAGGAGAATTGCATGGTCATGTGATCTTTTTGGGGGTAAGAAGTTATGAATAGCAAATATATCAGCAAACTTATTCAAGAGTTCAGTCACACTCTGCTGCATGAGTTGCTGTTGTTGCTGTTATTCTTCTTCAGTGACAGTAATCGTGGCACAACATTGCAGTTGTTGTATCCTGAACTTTTTTATTGTTTTATCTCTGATCAATTTCATTTTAGAGTTATCCACCCTACCCACTAGGACTACTTCTCCCTTTTCACCAGCCAATTTAACTTGCAATAGTTTGAAGTCAAATGTAATAGGGCTGTAGTTAAACATCCAGTCAACTCCTAGTATGACATCTCAATTTTCCAACTTCAGGACTCTTAAGTCAAATGAGAAATGATAACCTTGTATATTCCATTTAACTCCTTTAATATGACTATTGTTGTTTACTTGGTTACCATCTGCCAGTATAGCATGTAATTCTTCACTTTCTTCTTGTTTCAACTTAAATTCTTGTGTCAATTTGTGATTGATGTAGCTATTTGTGCTTCTCGTGTCTACTAGTACAGATATCTTTAGTCCTTGCATAGTTCCTTGCAAGAATATTGTTTTTCTTTGTAATGAATTCGTCAAAACACATAAAGAAACATCAAAGGTTTCACCTGATAGCTCCTCATTGGTTGCCTTTACTTCAGATTCAGAGGTATCTCATTCTTCTGCAGCTATGATCAGGTTCAAACTTCTGAACTTGCAATTATGTCTTGATATATATTTTTTCCCACACCTATAACAGAGATTATTGGCCCTTCGGTATTGCATTTTTTGATCTGTTATTTTGGTGTTTCTGTCCTCCGTTGCTGTGCCATGCATCCCTTCTTTCTTTCCAGCTATAATGCTTCCTTGTATTGAGTTATGGCTTATCCCACCTCTATGTCCTATTCTCATGTTATCTATATTTCTGCTCCAACTGCCTTTCTTTTGTTTAGCCAGCTCTAGAGACTGCTCTTGCAAAATTGCTATTTCAAAAGCTTGGAGTAAGGAGTTAGGTTTAAGCATCTACAACATAGGCTTTATTTTTTCTCTTAAGCCACTGATGAAGCTGGATATAAAATAAGATTCTGTCAATGAAGTATTCTTCTGAACCATCACAGACCATAATCCCTCAAACTTCTCCTGATAATCTGCCAATGATCCCTCCTATTGCAATTTGTTAAACTCCTCAACTTCATCTTTAACTCCTTTCCTTTCAAATCTGTAACAAAGCATTGTAGCAAATTCATCCCAAGTAATGTCTTTCTTAGTTCTTTTCAAGTCTTGAAACCATACTTCTGCTTTTCCATCTAAATACATATCTATTTTATCCACCCATATATGCATTGTTATGTGATACACAACAAAAAACTTGTTGCATTTCCTCAACCACGCCTGAGGATTATCTCCTACAAAGATGGGTAGTTCAATTTTAGGATGAATGGACCAAGATCCCGTATGGTTAGTCTCTTTCCTGAGAAGTGCTGACCCCATTTCACTCTTGCTCTTTGCCTAATTAGGAGTAGGCAGGATTGGTGTTCTCATCAATCTTTCTGCATCTAATTCTTCATCTCTCCCATTTTTTGGGGTTAGAGTATTAATTCGAGCGTTTATATTACTCAAGACAACATCCCATTTCTGGTTCATCTCATGCATACTCTGACGAAATTCCTCCATCTGTTTACTAACCAAAAGTTTATGCTCTTTAGTCTCCACTGCTATTTCTTGTATTTTTGCTTCCATTTTCTTGAATTATTCATCATGTGTTTTCTGTCGAGTCCCTTCTGCCATTGAATTCTTTCTGTTGCCAAGGACTGTACAGCTCTGATACCAATTTGTTAAGGATCTCGGCTAGAACCTCAACCTCCAGTTCTGTGATTGAGTATAACTAAGCTCCTTGCTTTGGAACAGCAAGTGCAAACAGTGGAACCTTCTGCAGAAGTCTTATGCAAAACTAGATAGAGGAATAAGAAGAGAAGAAGGACAGGAAGGAGAAGAGGAAAGAAGAATAGAGAGAAAAAGGGATGAAAAGAGACACAGAGAGAGAGAGAGGTCGAAAGAGAGGGAAAAGTGATTCTAAATTTTTGTCTGTCTTCTTCCTTCTTCCTATCTCTATTTACATTGGTGAACTGAGTCCCAAAGTAGCTCTAACCTCCTTAACTAACTAACTAACTTTGGTCATCAGTTTGTTATCTAACTAACATACATTGGTCTCTCATATTCTTTCTTCTGACAACCTTATTTGAACACTTCTAACTGACATTCTAACTTCCAATAACAACTTGACATTGCTTCCATCAGCTCAACATTCCTCTACAGTTACTTCCCTCAGCTTTAACCATTGCTACATAGTCCTTCAACAGCTTGGGCAAACCTTTGTAGTTGTTTCTCTCAGCTTCTTCATCCCAGAGTTTAGCATGCCCAGAAAGCATGTGTGAGGTTTTGAACCCTGGCTATGTGGTTTTAAAGTTTAACATGTCAACCATTATGTCACAACTTGCCGTGTATCTTTTTTTTCTTTTTTTTTTTTTGCTTTTATTCTCTACCTTCCATGGATTATAATAAATTATTAATATTTTATATTTCGATAAATATTTATAATTAAATATATAATTTTTTTTAATTATTAATATATTATAATTTAAATTAATATTAATAACCATCATTTTATATTATCACACTAATATAATAATATTATTCATTCAAAATTATCATTATTTATCACTTATTATCACAAGTACCAACCTTCTTATCACAACTTATCACATCTTATCATTACTTACCACTTATTATCACAATTACCAATTTTCTTATCATATCTTATCATTACTTTCCACTTATTATCACAATTACCAATTTTTTTATCACAATTTATCATAAATTAAAAAAAAATCTATAAATTTTATAAATTATCACAACTTATTTTTGAAATGGTTTATATAAATTCTATAAAAAACACAAAATAAGAAAAAGAAAAAGAAATACAATTAAATAAAATGAAATAAAATTAATGGAAATATAAAATGATAAAATGTAATAGTTGAAATATAAATTAAAATAAAACTTAAGCTATTACTACTTACTATCCATTTAGTTACCACTTATTATTTATCATTTACTATGGCTATATATCATAAACTTACCATTTCTCTCCATTTGGAAGCTTGACATGTCAATGCCACAACTTGTCACGTGTTCTTTTTTTCTTTTTGTTTTTTTTTTTTTAGTCTCTACCTTTCTCACTTTCATATTAGTAAAAATGTACATTGTCAAAATGCCAAAAAATAGCAGAAAAAAAGCAACCAACGGATTTGAACTGTGAAGTTTGACTCTATCTCTCTTTTTTTTTCTCTCAAATTTTCCATACTTTTTTCTACTTTTCTTTTTTCTTTTTTTTTTTTTATAAAAAAAATATTTAAATTTTTTAAATTGTTAATATAAGAGAATTTAAATTAATATTAACTAACATATATTTTCCAATAATTTATAATTTATAATAATATATGCAGTACAATATTACGTATGTATTATTAGAAAATAATATATTATGTATCTCATGATAATTCTAATTTTTTTAATAAATTTTTTACACTTTTACAGTTCAAATTATTATCACTATTTATCACAAGTTATAACATGTTATAACATATTACCACTACTTATCAGTTATTACCATTACTTATCACAAGTTATAATATCACAGGTTATAACATATTACAACACACACAACATACGTTATCATAAATTATTCATTCCTACATTAACTCTAAAATTTTAAATTGTTCTTAAAAATTATATAAATATATATAGACATATAGTATTTACAAATAGTAAAATACAAGTTATCATAATTATAATGGTTAAGTAGATCCAGTGACCTGATTTTTCTCAAACCGTCCCTAAAAATATTATGTTTATCGACGAAAATTGATATCCATTAGAAATTGAATATCATTTTTACCGACGACTGTGTTAACTTTATTCACGGTTGATAAACTTTTCTCGACGTTATAATTTATACCGTTGAAATATGTATATATTTTCCTACGGTTTTGTAAAAAAAAGTCAGTATAGACAAGAAGAAACTATTGTTAAAGGTTACTGACAATAAAAGTTACCGTTAATATAGGGATTTAATTTTGTAATGTGTGATAATGAATTTTGAATTTTATGGGTACGATGATATAACTTTGAGATAATTGTTTGATACATTCGCAAACATCTCTCATTTATATTTCATAACGTGTTATTCACTTTGTGATATAACTTTCATAACGTGTTATTCTCTTTGGGTTTAAGGTATTTAGTGGATCCAAATAGATGTCAAATTTTGTCTATTTTGAAAACTTACTTTGTATTATGCTTATTTGGTGTGAGATTTGGATATGATTTGTATATTCAAAATGAGAACCTCTTTTTCTATTTCTTTGAAATTATGTGGGAGTTATTTCTATTAAAATGGTTTATGAAGAATTGAAAGTTAAATTTGAATGGTCGGACTGCCCTTGTGTTTGTATTTGATTATAGATTGCTAGATTGGCCTTGTGTATGCCTTTGAACAGGGATGAACCGTGCCAGTCCTTTGTTTGCATGTTGTATGCATATTAACTTATTTGAATTTGTTGAATTATTTTAAATAAATGGATTGATATCAATGAATGTCTTGCAGTTCTTTGATGTATGGGGTAGGCATCACATCGGGAATGTCGGGGTGGCATGTATAGGTTGAATTAAAATTGGGTTTGGTAGTTGGTGGGATGAAGAGCCTCCTAAGTTGCTAGTAATAACATGGCAGCACTCCACGATTTCCAGGGCCAATGTCAAGAATAGGGAATATTTTTATGAAAATTATGAAAAAAACCCCTTGACAGATTCTACCAACGGCCATCGATATACACGTGATTTCGACAAAGACCCCAGGAAAGTTAGAAGCAAAATAAAATTTGTAGCTACTGGAAACATATGAGTCATGGAAATTTTGTTATAAATTTATTTTGTTCAATAACTTTTTAGTATTACATTTGAATATATTTGAATGCTCATTTGGTACAACCACACTCACCCCTCATTTATGTTCAACATACAATTGCACTCTACTCACTGATACTCACTACCTCATTCTTATTCTTTTCGGAGGAAGTATAAGGATAGAAGCTACTCTACTGCTAACTAGATCCAGCCAAGGAGAGAGCATTGCTGGACCAACTGTGATATTGGTATTTCTTAGTTGCAGAATTTTTTAGACATGTAGATGAATTCATCAAAGGACATTTTAGAAGTTGATACTTATAAATTTGGAAGTCATATTTTTATACTTTTATCTATATTTTTTTAAAATTGAAAACTTATATTTTGAAATGTTAAATATTTATTTGTTCTTTATACATTATTAGATTTAAATATTTATGAGCTGGATTTCTTAAAAAAAAAAAAGTGTTTTCCTAGTCTTGCGGGATCTTGATGTGTGTGTTGGTGATTGCACGTACTTTTAGATCACGCGACGGTTATTGTGTAGTCGGACCGTAGAGTCGAGGCATGACAAGTTATTAGTCTGATTAACCAGTTGCAATGCAACGCCTCCTTGCTTTTTCTCGTAGTTAAAAGGGGAAATGTGAATAATTCTAGACTTGGATATGACTGCATACACTACAAAAAAACAGCCTTTTAGCCACAAATTTAGTGACGAAAATTTTAAAAAAATTCGTCACTAAAAACATTAGTGACGGATTTAGCGACGAAAAATTTTTTATCGCTAATAACGCGTCGCAAAAATTTAGCGACGGAAATTTGAAATCCGTCGCTAAATTTAGCGACAATAATTTTTCATCACTAAAATTCGTCACAAAATTTAGTGACGAAAATTTATTCGTCGCTAAATTAGCGACATAAAAAAATCTGTTGTTAAATTTAGCGACAAAAATCTAAAATTCGTCGCTAAATTTAGCAAAAGATAAGTTTTGTCATTAAAATCTGTAGCTAATTTAGGAAAAAGAAAATCCGTCGAAAAATTATCTGTCCCTAATTTAGCGACGAATAAAAAAATCCGTTGCTGAATTAGCGACGGATTTAGAATCCGTCGCTGATTCCAAATTCGTCGAAATGCCCAGGGAGCGCACGTGCCTAGACGGGCCCTTGTCCACCCAAGCTAGCATGTGCCTGGATGGCCCTGCCCATGAGCCAGCACTAACCTAGAAGCCACGTGCCTGGATGGGCCCCACCCACCTGAGCCAGCACCAACCTGCAAGCTACCTGCCCGACCGAGCCAGCACCCCCACTCCAGCCGCTCTCCTCACTTAATTGCTGGAAAATGCCGCTTTGCCTCCCGCTTTGCCTCCTGCCTCCACCGTGGTTCGAACTCCTGCACACCTGCACGCACACGCATAAGCATAAACCTGTAAACCACCAAATCAAATGATATTATGTGATATAAATTTTTTTTTCTTTACTTATTATCTTTTCTTCACATTTTTCTAATAATAATAAAATAATATATAATAATAATTTAAAATAATAAATATAATAACTTTTTTTATTTAAACCACCAACCTAAAATAATATTAATTAAAAATAATAAATATGATAATTTTTAATAAAATAAAAAATAATAAAATACTAATTTAAAATAAAATAATAAATTAATTAAAAAATATATTAATATTATATTTTGTTTTCTTCTGTTCTTCTTTTATTTTATTATTTTATTATTTTATTATTTTTTTTCATTTTTATTTTATTTTTTTACTCCATAGTTTAAAAATAGATTACGGCATCTCAATAATATAAAATTATAATTATCAATAAATTATAATATATTAATAATTAAAAAAAATCTATATATTTAATCACAAAATATTTTTATTCGTTTGAATATATAAGAAATTTCAATATAATTATTATAAATAAGAAATTTCAATAATGAGAATAGAAAGAAAAAGATTATATTAATAATATGATTAAAATAAATTAAAATATTATAAATAAGAAAAATAATGAAATATAATATAATAAAATAAAATGTAAATTAAAATATTATAACATAATAATATGATTTGTTAATATAAATTAATAAAATAAAAATAAAAATAAAATAAAATTCTAATTAAAGAAAGATTAAATTTAGCGACGGATTTCCAAATCCGTCGCTAAATTACCACCAGATAAATTTCTTCGTTGTTAAATTAATTTTTTAATTTAATATTATATTAATATTATATTTAATTTAATTATATATAAAAAATTAGGCGACAGATTGAGATTTTCGTCGCTAAATTTAGCGACAGAAAACAAATCTGTCGCTAAATTATTTTTTAACTTAAATATAATATATTAATAAAATAAAAAGAAAAATAGAAAAAATAAAATTCTATTTAAAAAAGATTAAATTTTGCTACGGATTTTAAATCCGGAGCAAGCAAAATTTAGCCACGAAATATTATTCGTCGTTAATTAGCGACGAAATTTACAACGAATAATTTTTTGTTGCCAATTAGCGACGAATTTAGCCACGAAAATTTTTTCGTCACTAATTAACGACGAATTTAACTACAAATGATATGTCCGTCACTGATTTAGCCACGACTTCATTTTCGTCGCAAATTTTGTGGCAAATTAGCGACGAAAAAGTTTTTGTCGCTAAATTCGTCGCAAAATGGCGATGAATTTTTTCCATCGTGAAAATTTGTGGCTAAAACCGTATTTTTTTAAAGTGATGAAACACAAAAATTTGATTGATCAACAATAAGGCAGACGAGAGAGTGGCCACTAAATTAAATGCGCTATATATTTATATATATTGAAGGAAAAGTACCTTAGCTCCCCAAGAAGGGGTAGCCTTCTCTTTCAGAGATCAAGAGACTTCTACTTCTCCACCATTTTGTCATTAAGTCAAAGAAATAATCAGATCACAGAATTATCCTAAACCATTTTTTTTTCCTCTTAATTTGGGGTCTAAGCAATTTCCTCAAGGATTTTTTTTTTTTCTGCCAACATAGTATCTGGTATTCGAAACGGCATGGGGAAGGTTCGAATTATAACAATGTGAGCATATTATTATTATTATTTCATTATTCAATGCATACTAGATATGCTTATCCAACTCAACTTCATCACAGCAGTGTTCCCGGTAAGCATAATTGATGCAGTTTATTAGTAAGAGTACAAACAGATAATTATCTTACAAGCAAACAATTAATCCCAATTTTGACATGCATCACATGCAAGGAGAGTTGAAAAATTCACCAGTGAATTTTTGTGATCTGTAATCAATATACAAATCAAGACTTAGGTACATATGACGAGTTTATGCAGGTAACTTTTTACAGCGTAGGCTCTTTCACCATGTGAATCTGCAGTCATGTCCACTCAGTCTCCATTTGCATGTTAAGATAATGCATGTCTGCATCAGTGAGTATAATGCACGTCTGTGAACAAACTTATATGTGTGTGAATGAGTAAAAGATCGCACAAACATTATTTTTACAAATGTATAGGGTACTTTTTAAATCAACTGCAGAATCAAAAACTTTAACTACAAAAAAGCACATAAACAATCACATGGTTATTTACTTTCAAACATACAAAGAGGGTGCTAGCCAAGAAGGAAAAAAAAATGGCCTAGAACATGAGAATGGACAAGATCTGGCAAAAAATTTACATATTAACAGCATTGCAGAGGGGGAGGGGAAGGGTTTTGACTCGAGAAATCACAACCCACAACAATTACATAGTTCTCGAGAAAAGACATTCTTTTCCTCTGTTATAACCAGAAAATAGTTGGAGGAAATAGGACTATCACCTTCTATTTTCCTGTACGGGGATTAGTCCCTTCCAAGGTCCAAGAAATTAGCAGAACGACTAAGGCTCTTTTAGAGAATGCTAGTCCTGTCAAAAGAGTGTAGAAATTAGCAGAACGGACTAAGGCTCTCTTAACATTAGCATGGCACATGAACTGCACTCGGATGACACACATTTTACATCAATGTGGCACAAGCTTAGAATTAGAAAGCACTAGCCTGGCATGAGCATGGCATTAGTATCGCACAAGCATGACATGAGCACTAGCATGCCAAGAGCCATATGCCACGAAGCCCTTACACAGCAACTGTATCACTGCATATATGTTTGCATTAAGCAAATGGCCTAGTCAATTAATAGTTTTACTATAGTCGACTCACCTCTTCTTGACTTAGAAAAATTCTAAGTCTCAAGGTGAAATATTGATCCTTGGATGATTAAGGATCTATATACTCATGTTTTGAACATGAGGAAGTCAACTACCACAAGAAGCGAAAGTCGACTCTTGTTACTCCCAAAACAAAACACGTCACATAACTTAGAGCAAAGCAACCCTAGAGTATAATGTCACATGATACATGCTATATGTCTATAGCATTATGCCACATGCATTGAGCCATCATGCACTAGCACGATGCACATACATCAAATCAGATTCAAGTGCCAGTCAATTACTCAAAATGAGAAAGTCAACTATGTCAAGTCTCAAAAGATGAGTACCGATCCTTAAATGTATGAGTATCGATTCTCGACTTTATTAAAGTCCAAGATCTGACAAATTGAATAAATGTAGTCGACTATCATGGATAGAGGTAGTTGACTAATCAAGGAGCCAAGAGTGAACACAACGACAAGTACCGATCCTTGAAGGTTGGAGTACCGATACTTGAATTAATCACGGGCTAAAACTGAGATGAAGTCGACTATAAAGAAAGAAGCAGTCGACAAGTCGACTAACTTAGGAACAAAGATAAAATTCAAATTGTGGCCAACTAACTAAGAAGCATAGTCGACTAACACATGAGTAATGACTTGTTTCCAAAAAAGTTGTTCAAGCATTTAATATTCTTCAACCACCTCTGAACGGCTAGATTCAGCATTAAATAATCTCCAACAGTCAAAACATCTTGAGAGGCTATAAATACTATCACTATTGAAGACCAAACAATTTTTTGGAAATATTGAATACATTTATTGTTCATCAATACTATTGGTCATCATTGTTTTAGTGTTGTATTTATTCTGAGCCATAAAGTTATCATCTAAGCACTAAAGCTCAAGGTTGTAACATGTGTTTTTTTCTCATAATCTTGTAAGAGATCAAGAAGAGTGGGTCTTCTTGATCTAGAATTCAATTGTTTGTGAGAGACAAATTAGGATT
The DNA here is from genome assembly GCA_033439265.1 of Dillenia suffruticosa. Lineage (NCBI taxonomy): Eukaryota > Viridiplantae > Streptophyta > Magnoliopsida > Dilleniales > Dilleniaceae > Dillenia > Dillenia suffruticosa. The sequence goes on along the minus strand of JAVTVX010000018.1, from coordinate 8,893,289 downwards.
TACTCGAGCCGTGAAATCTAGTGTGAGGATTTGATTGAGCCATGAAGTCTAGTGTGAGTATTCGGGAGCAATACTTGTAAAGGTTTGACTGAAATTTCAAATAAGGAAAGTGGAACCACTATAAATCTCTATGTCAACCATTCTTTACTCCCTATCTCTAAATTCTGTTTCTATAGATCAAAGTTTAAAATTTTTCAGAGTGTCAACAATCTATTCATCCCTCTCATCTAGGTTGTCAAGCCTCAGTTCTTCAAATCCGATCTTTAGCATCTAATTTTGTGGTTGAGGTTGAGAAAGACAAAAGGTTAGATTTTTCTATATTGTTTTCATGCTCTATTTCATCATTTCACGCTTGTAACACATAAATATTATTTTTTCCAACCAAACCAAACATCTAACACCTAATTTTGTTTATGTGCTTGAGAATAAAATGGAAATTTTGAGATTTCAACTTGAATTTGGACTTTCATTCCATTGCATATTTGTGAAAAGAGCTCAATAGTCTTCTTCCAAAATTTTGATACTTTTACATGTTTTGGATCTTAAAAACTCTTGCAACTCTTAACATGTGTCATAAAGACCAAAGTTTGGAAAGAAAGTTTCAGATTTCTGTAAAATCCGTAGAAGGTAAAAGTTTTTGAGATCAAATTGTAATTTATGAAACCCGCAGATCAAAATAAAATTATCAAAAAATGAGGGATCATTCTACAAAGAGTTATATTTTCATTTTCCCTAATAAATATTCTTAATAACTAAATTTTTTTTGTCCAATCTTGAGTTAGTTTCAGATTGAATAACCATATCAAGGTTTTACTCGGAAAAAAAAAAAATCAAGGTATGGTTCTAGCACTCACTCTATTTATTCTATCAATCTGACATAAATATATTGAGAGAATTGTAAATGATATATTAGAATTTTTAGTTGAGAGTAATGATAATTCCTCTAAGGATAGTTAAAAAAAAAATCCATCATTGAGTTAAAAGTTGGAATTATGAATAAAGTTAATTGCTATAGATGGATTGTTGGAATTTAGAGCAAGTGTAACATACCAAATTTTCATACCACAGTGTCATTTGGGTTGAGGGGCTTGCATAAGGATTAGGGACGTCATTCATCCTATTTAGGAAAGTTTTTCGGTCTAAAAACCTCCTCCTTATCATATTAGGCTTTAGAAAGGTAATATATCCTCTTTTTAGTCTAGGAATCTGTTTGTTGAACCTTTCTTTGTGTCAGGAGGACCTACGTATTGAGTTGTAAAATGGTCTTTGTGAGAAATCCAAAGGTTGTGATTATGGTGTGAAGTATCTCATGTAGGGCATCTTAATAATTAACAAGGGTTAACCTAAAAGTTGTTTTCCCTTTCATTTTGTACGATTAACACTCTCTTTCTCTCTAAGCCATCTCTCTCTATCACTCTCCTCCGTTCTCTCTCTCTCTCTCTCTCTCTCTCTTATACATGTATGAAATAGATCGATTTTTTTAGCTCTCACGTCTTTGCATTCATGGTTCTCCAATCAATGCTCTAAAATTGTAAGTCTCATGGTTTGGTTGTTTCAAATTTTTTTGTCGGGTTGGCGGCTTAAGTTAAAAAGCTTTGAACTCCTTGTTTTTCACCCAAGATACACATCCTATTACCTCTTACAAAACCATGATATTTTTAGTATGTTAGCATGATTTTGTTCCTTTTAGACCTTGTGTCTTAGTATCTTATGTCCTATAAGGGTTAGAGTGGCCCCAGGTTAGAAAACCTTAAGTTCAAGTTCGTGGTTCTGTTGTTTCGCATCATAATTGCAATAGAACTATCTATTCCTTTTATCCTTTCATAACTATGATGCAACCATTGTGGTTATGATAGTAACCTAACTCCTAAACCTAGTTGTACTCTTCTTCCTCTCTCACATGTTTAGATGTATTGTACCTGCTAGGCTCTCTTTATCAAGTCGTTGATTCTTGAACTCTAAATGGTTTGGTTTGACTCAATTTGTCCCGATTTGAATCAAATTGGTACATATCACCTTAATAGGCCCAATGACACCCGCTTTAGATCAAGTCATAGTTTGTCTTGTTTGGTATTCTTATTTGCTGATCGAACATACCATGTGATTGTGGCACAGCACCACGTGTTGTGGATTTAGTGTGATAGTGTCTTTTCAAAATTAAGCAGGTGCAATGTGGTATTCTAGTTTGCTGACTGAACATACTATGCGATTAGTAGATTTATTAAACACATACAATAACTTACAAAATTTTATGTACTAGACAAGTACATTAACCAAACCTTATGTGATCTGAAGACATCAAAACGGAAGCTTAATAATAGATCGGTTTATAGGGGTATGGTTACATCCATTTGATTACTATGTTACTATTTCAAGGTAGTCCCTAAAGTTTATAATACCTTTTTTTCGAAAAAATAAAAATGTGCAATATTACAACAAAACTTCGTGTTACAAAATATATATATAGATTTGGTTCGTAGTTGTGTAACATATACATCAAGAACTTAAATATTTTGTAACATATATATATATACTTGTAAATTAAAATAACTGATAAGTTTATAAAGAAAATAGTTATCGAGAGAATTTTATCTCTTAAGAATTCAACTCGACTTAAAACGGATTTAATTTATCTCAAAGTAATTATCAGGTGATTTATAAAAATTTAAAAAAAAAAAAAAAAAAAAAAAAAAAAAAAAAAAAAGAGAGAGGAGAGAGAAATGTAAACACGAAGGGGGGAGAGAGAGAGAAACTTTCTGAGAGCTTGGGCTTTGACATTGTTTTTGGGTGGCGCTTGGTTTGAGTATTTATTTTAATAACTATTATTTGATACAATGTGGTCTAGGGAGTAGGGAATGGGGAGGGACACCACCCAATGGTAGGACAAGTAAAATATAACAAATGAATAAGTAAATCTTTTAAATTTAAGTGCTCACTTCTAATCTTCCATAATTAGAAGAGCAATAGAACTTTCTCTCTCTACACATACACACACAGATGGCCGCCGAAAGTTTTTTTGAATTTTATATAAAGGCATTGGAAGTTAAGGCTGTGTGACAGATGTGATTTTGGTCTTCCTCTGCTCATCATATCAACCTAATCCTCTCCTTCAAACCAATAGCAAATTAACAAAAGGTTGCATCTCCCATCTCCTTAGGTAAATCCACGTTGAACAAAAATTACTCTTGAAATTTCACCCCAATACTTGGATTGGGATAGAGAGAAATTAGAGAAATCAAAAGGAAAAAATCTTCACTTTGCTTCAGATGTTGTACGATCCGATAAATAGATACCTTATTATTCTAACTCTATTGAGATTTATACTTTTAAAATTATTTTAAATATAATCAATTCTATTAGATAATTGTATTTATATTTTAAAATAAATATCATATTATTTACACATGTAAATAAATAAATATCTATTATTTTGTTTTTGATATGTATGTGTTTTTATATATTATCCCTTTATATAACACTCATAATTAAAACCAGAAAAATATATATATAAATAAATCCACTATAACATCTTCAATCACTTAATATCTTGAATCTCTGGACCAAAATTAGAATATCCAAAATGTTTAATTTATGGAATTTGACAAATTTTAAATATGTCAAATGTAGTATAAAATCATATCACTGAATTTAATTTTTGAATGATTAATTAAGACGACACGAGAATGATTTTCGATACAATCTTGTTTAGTGCCGACCACCTATACTAATTTTTATTGAATTTGTATCCTAACCGATAATTAATGTAAATCAATGTAAATCGTATCCGACAATTAAAAACTCATAAATTATAACTTAATCCTTGATGAACTATTAATTTCATCGATCAGCTATTAACTATTTAATTAGTTTTTGTTTATACAACTTTAACTTTACTCTCTGTATGTGGCTTCAATGTGATCGTATTTACAAATCATACATATCAAACTATTGAACCAAGTTATAAATGTATAAATAATATATAAAAATATTTATCTACTTAAATAAACAAATCAAATATTATCTTAATATAGAGAAGTGGAAACATATTATTATGGACACAAAAAAATAAAATTAATGAAAAATTAGGTTCAAATCCCAACAATATATATTTGTTGGGATTATTCTAAAAGAAATACTTGAATATCCTCAATGGTTTATATGCATAATTCAATACAAGAATTAAAAATTACATAAAAACTATGCACATATCATGTAATGTAACGATCGATATTGTTAAAAAATATATGTGTTTTTGTTTGTGATGATCAAATATGGATTTTATCGATACTTAATATTTTAATAAAAAAAATGACAACATAATTCTGGTATCATGTTAAAAATGTTTGAACATAGAAAGTAATATAATAATATCAACCCTAATGAGTCATTGTTTCAATAAAGCATTACAATAGATTATATTTATATAGAAAATTTATTATTACAAATATGGAAATATAAAAATAAAAGAAATCTAAATATTATCAAAATCAAATTAAGTGTTGATTTATTTTACTATACAATATTTTTTAATAATTGATTTGATTTTGATATATAATATTTTTTAATATCTTCCCTCAAATTTAATGTATTATAATAAAAATTATTTGAATTTAAAAAAGATAATATACCACGAAGGGACTATTGACTTCACCAAGGCTACCAACACTCTTTTATGGGCAATGATAGAAAAGACCAGCAAAAGTAACAACAAAAACACTCTGTTAAGAACATCAGTAGATAATCTAATGAGAGCAATGATAAAAATTTGGTTATCACAATTAGGATTGTTTTGAGAGGTATTAAAATTTGGTATATATCAAATGCCTACTATATGATCGGATGAGTGGCAAAATGCTGGAAAAAATTATCTAAATAGAAAAATTGTTGTAGGGATTTGAGTCGCTACCACAGAGCATTCTGGAGGTGCGTGTGAGTGCGTGGAAGATTTTTCGAAGTCGGGTTCTTTACGTTGAGTTCGTCTCAAAGAGTAAAACAATTTGATATATACTAAATCATTAGTAGATAACCTATTGAATGGCACCAAATATGAATAGAGAACTTAAAAACTTAAATGAATTTTTGCAACCCATTTTACAAAGTGAGTTCTGATACCATATTAAAATAAATTTGAACATTACATTGGGTTCGTCTCAAAGAGTAAAATAATTTGATATATATCAAATAATTACTAGATAACCTAATGAATAGCACCGAATATGAAGAGAGAACTTAAAATCTTAAAAGAATTTTTGCAACCCTTTTTACAAAGTGAGCTCTGATGCCATATTAAAATAAATTTGAACATGGCTATGAGATAATATTAAAAATGTTTGGATATAGGAAGCATTACAATAATATTATGATTCCTAATAATCTATTCCTACAATAAAGTATTACAATAGATTGGTCTTATGCAGGAAAACTCATCATTACAAATATTGAAATATAAAAATAAAATAGAACAAAATATTTTTAAAGTCAAATCAATTATTGATTTATTCTAATATATAATATTTTTTAATAATTGATTTTATTTTAATACATGATATTTTCTAACATTCCCCTCATATTCAATGTGGTATAATGAAAACCACTTAATTTTGAAAAAGATGATACACCCATGAAGGGGTTGTTGATTTCACTAAGGCTGCCAACACTCTTTAAGTGCAGCAACAGAGAAGTTTGATAAAAACAATGACAGAAACATACTGATAAGAATATCAATAGATGCTTTAATATGAGTAATGATAAAGAGATTCTTATAAGATTTGGTTACCACATTTAGGATTGTTTTTAGAGGTAGTAAAGTTCGATATATACCAAATGACTACTATATAATTGGACAAGTAGCAAAAAATTAAAAAAGATAACCTAAATAAAGAAGAGTAATGAAAATCATTTGAATCTGAACGAAACGATACATCATAAAGGGGTTATTAATTTTACCAAGGCTGTCAACACTTTTTAAGTACAACAATAGAAAATTTTTGATAAAAATAACAACAAAAACATTCTAATAAGAATATCAATGGATATTTTAATCAAAACGGTGATAAAGTGGATACGATAAGATTTGCTTATCATAATTAGAATTGTTTTAAGAGATAGTAAAATTTGATATATACCAAACAATTATTAGATGATCAGACGAACGGTAAAAGGCTAAAACAGATCAAAGAAACTACTATAGGGATTCGAGTGGCTATTGTAGAGCTTTTGGAGGTGCGTGGAGGTCTGATTCTTGCTGTTGGGATCGTTTTGAAAAGTAAATCTATTTGGTATATAACAAAAAGTTGGTTGACAAATTAATAAATTGTGACATTTGAATAGAGAATTTAAAAAGTTAAATGTATCCTTACAACCCTTTTTACGAAATGAGTTTTAATAATATATTAAAAGAAATTTGAACATATAATTAAAGATATTTAGATATAGGAAGCAATATAATAATAATATAAAGTCCAATGATCCATTGGTTTAATAAAATATTACAATAGGTTTGCTTTATATATAACACCATTGTTACAAATATGAAAATAAAAAAATAAAAAAAATAAAATATTTTCAAAGTCAAATTAATTATTAATTTATTCTAATATATAATATTATTTAATAATTAATTTAATTTTGATACAAGATATTGTTAACATCCAAGAAAATTTGAGGCATTACATATTTTTCAATTTGAGTATTTTTTTTTCATGCCTGTTTATTTATCTTTTTGATCTAAAACTAATTAAATCACACAATAGAATATCCTATGTTGAGGTTGATGGAATTTAGATCAAGCAACTGGTAATACTATGATCTTAATTGTTTTTATTTATTGAATTTGTCAATATAGGTTTGTTTAAGATTATCCAAGTGTTATAAAAAATTAAATTTTAAAGATATATATATGTATATATGTATGTGCAAAGGAAGAAGACGATTAGAAATCCAATATTTTTTATTTTCTCTATTTTTTTTTTTTTTTTGAATGCTTGTGCGAGGGAGATGACTAGAAAAGGATTTCCGATGATGTATTTAATAATAATAATAACAATAATTGCTATACTTTTATGTTTTAGATGCTCTTCTCTCTTTAAATTTTTTTAAATTTTTTATTTTTTATTAAAAATTCTCCTTTTAACAAAAAAAAATTACTAAGTCTCTCTAATTTGATAAAATTTGTTTGATTCAACCGGAGCAAAGAGCAAATAAAGGGGTACCGGGAGTTCAAATTCCTTGTTATGGGTAAGGCTACCAATTGAAGGAATCCCTAGAACCACCGTACCAAGCCAGTCCCAAGGGAAGGTATATTGGTATACCTTTCCCTTGTTTCCTAGCACCCAAGATTTGCCTTTAAGAAAGGGTAAATTCTCAATTACAATATTTGGGTTTGAAATAAATTTAACCCATGATTTAAATGAGTGATATCAAGAAGATTTAATTTCCTATATATAGAACTATGAAGCACACCAACGTCTGATGGCTCAGTTGATTCGGAAACTGATACATGGTCGGGAGTTCGATCCCCTGTAGGAACAGAAAAATCAGTACCGGAGACTTGCCCCTCAATTAGACCCTACAAGTTATTGACTCAAATTAGTCGGAACGAAATCCCAGATATTGGGTTGGTGACCTAACCATGGTTCCCAAAAAAAAAAAAAAAAAAAAGAACTCTGAAGCACCAAGCAATAATTTTGAGATTCCTTTGTAAAATTAAAATATTTTAGAACACCAAAATATGCATGCACTCACCCTATAAAATTAAATTATTGTGCACGTATTTGTGAATAGAAGAACAAGTTAATTTTTCATGCCTATTTCCTTTGCTTCCCTAGTCTTCTTTATCTTCCTAGGGTAGGATGTCACTGCCATTTTGATTTGAGGATTAGCACCCTCCTGGTTTGGAAGGGTACCCTCCATTATACAATGAGAATCTAGTTTTATCTAAGAGCAATCTTCGCTTTGCGGGACTGAATGAACCACTTCTACTAATAATAAAACCCAATGATGCAATGCAAGATCTTCACAAGATTCATCCTACAAGTCTTAAAAATCAGAGACACAATATAGCACTTCTAGGGCAGCCCTTGAAATATTACCCACGTAGGAGACCATGCATAGGTTTGAGAGAAGCCACCTTTCTCTCCTTCAAACTCCCCAATACACATAATAATTAGTTTTACAAGTTACAATTATGGTCGCAAGATAGAAATCATAAACGGCAAAAAAAAAAAATATATATATATATATATATATATTCAAAATCACATTAATACCTTAATAAGCATTCATACAGAAAGAAATAAGAGTGCCATATGATTACATAGAGCAGCAAGCTTCTCCACTATATTATATATTATACAGGTACAACAAAAGCTTGACAATACCTTGGTGGTGTTGGCTTTTGTAGCCCTTCCTAGTGTCAGCTGAGCTTCACGCATTTGGTATATATGTCCCCAAGAAAAGTGTCCTTATTGTTTGGACAACACACAAGGAAAGAGGCTTCAAAGGTACCCTCTCCGCGATCTGCGTACTCGAAATATTCTTTTGACAAATACAGTCAATGGAGTTTTTGGGACCGGTATAAGTTTCCCAACAACAGCTAGAGGCCAACTACAAATGGCAAGGGCAGTGTACCCATCAACGAGTTAGGAGAAGAATTTGAAATTTTTGAGAGGGTTTTATATAGCTTAGCAGCCAAAAGTAAGAATTTTAATTTCAAAATAAAATAAAATAAAACAAGAAGTGATAATAGATTATTTGACAAAATTCATCTGGATCGGTAGGATCACCAGAGATGTAACAATTGAATCTCACAAGTACAATAATGTATAATCTGCAACTACTTAGTTGGAACTAACAAATTTATTGAGGATTAGTTTGAATAAAAGGTAGTTTGCCTTTCCAGTTGTAATCTGGAAGGATATTGCAATTAATAACAGCCAGATTTCTACCTGAAGATGGCAATAATGAGGCAAGCAAGCCATTGTGCCACGGTCAGCTGAACAGTCTTGGTGAACTTCCCAAGAAACTCGATGATGAGTATCTGTTTCAAAGTGAGGACAAGCTGCATCAGTAAACAGCGTGTGTGTGTGTGTAAGAGAGAGGAAAACACTACTTACCTGGAACACAAAAGTCATGCCTACTATTGCCAGGAACAGGTGGTTTTTTGTCACTCCAGTGAAAACATTCATCTCATTGGGTTTTCGAGCATTGAACTCATTGCATATCTGGACGAGTGGGAAAAAAGAGAGAGAGAGAGAGAGAAACCACAGAGGTTAGAATTTTTCCCTAGAAGGTTATACACATGAATGCAGACAAACATCGGCTAGTATACAATGAGATGAGGCACCAGGGATCTTGTCTTGGTTGGTTCAGTCTTAGCTCTTGGATAACCATGACAAATGTCAACTACAGAAATATCTACTACTAGTACACCATAAATGGACTCGAATCAACCAAAATTCAGTTAGGAAGGTTATTTTGGATATTTCCTTATTTTCAGCTATTTCTTAATTTCTAGGTGGCAGAACTCCTATAATATATCATGCAATCAGTGCAAAGACATGCTTTTATTGAAGATAATTGTATAATATTATCGTATCATGTTTAACATGTAAAGAAACTACAATTCAATATTATATTAGATTAATTCAGAGTTATGAGGAAAATCACTTTAATTAGCTCTCAAAATATTGAGGCACAAGCAAACTGAAAATAAATCATGTTCCTTGGGTTTGAATCTTTCCTACCCAACGAACCAAGGTCCCTAGATGGAGAAGGTTACAATTTGAGATATTTGGATTAGATGTGCAATTCTCACCAGTTATGATGAGAGGAAAGTTAGCGATGCAGAACCCCTCTTCACATTATCGGTTTACATAGACATGGGAATTAATCAGAGACTCTCATATTGGACATTTCACATGCATAAAGGGTTAAATTGTTCATTTTGGAAGAGCTTGTTCTGTCAAAATCATGAAATAAGAAGTGAAATTGTCTTCAATCTGCAATGTTAATTTTTCATAAGGCTTTACCAAGAACTCAAAAGTCAAAACTGAAAATGCAACAGGAACAGGACTAGATGGATGTTGAGCTACATGGCAAGCATGACAAACCTCGTATCAGAAAACAAGCATGGCAAATCACTATGCATCACTCTAGTCCAACTACCGAAACAAACAAAACTACTATGCAACATGCAATCATTAACACAGTGACTGGGAAGAAATGAATTTGAACAGGACCAAAGGACTGGTTGTAACATATAAGCACATACTTTACCAGGTAGTTGTCATAATTCATTTTAACCATGTCTATTTGATTAATTGCAGAAAACTCACTTGACAGAGGACAAATGCATTGAATATAAATGTGTTCTTTATTTCATTGGCATGAACAATGCTCTCATGCTTCAGCTGAAGAATGTTTCTGCCGCAGAAGTTAAGGACAAGGAGGATGATAACTTGATATAATGCCTGAAAGTTCAGGAAATTCGGAGTAACTCAGAATGGTGAAACACCAGGCAACCATCGGTCTATGCCAACAAAGGATAAGTGAATATAGAGGTGTACCTGTACAATTAAGTTTCTCCACATTATATTTGTTATAAGAGGTTCCCTGAAACAAAAAATATATATATATATATATCTCAAACACCATACATAAACTTCTAAACATGAAAAAAGGAAACATACGGTCTTTCCCAACACTTCAGAAGCAGTAGACATTTGGTTGGGTAAAAGCATGGATATAAGCTGGGACCACAGTCGCAGTCTTTAAGGTATCATGTGTAATGGATGTAACAGTATAGAAACCGCCTGTGGAGGATTGTGGACTTTTCCACTTTGGGGAAGTCCCATCGCAGCATTGTGATGATGTCATGCACAACCACAGCCTGTTATTAGCTTTACAAGGTCGCTTTGGGATGTAATAGCACTATGCCCCCTATAATGGGCTGCATTGGTGGCTGCGGGATGCAATATCTAGAATTGCATTTCCAAAACTGTTTTTAATACAGGAAATTGTGGGAAAACAGGAACACGTGTTTTATTTTAGAAAATCGTATGATGTAACAGAATATCTAGTAGTTATTGTATTCCCTAATTTTAGGGAATTAGTTTGCAGTGTATAATATTTAGTAGTTATTGTAGTCCCTGATTTTAGTAAATTAGTCCTTTTAACCTATAGCTTAAGATTAGGAGATTTGCCTAAGATTAGCGGATTTCCTAATTTTATTTTTATTATTATTATTATTTTTTTTTTAGCTATTGAACTATAAATATATGTGCGTAAAGTATCTTAATTGTGAAATAGAAAAAAGACATTCTTTTCATCATAGTGTCAGAGCTTTAGGCCTTTTATTTGGGAATTCATGTTCCTCGTGATCAATCTGTCAATTCTACTTTCTGGTTCTCATCCCAGAATTTTTTTCCACCTTTTTTTCTGGTTTTCATTCCAAAATCTTTTTGGGGCAAGGAAGGGGGCAAGTTCAAGCTAATACGACCGGAATGCAATCAACCGAAAAAAACAGCAACCAAGAATGCAGTCAATCATCTCTTGGATTCAATAAGAGATGAGATTGAGTGATTGAAGAATTTTTTGGGTTCACTGGAAAAGCCATCAACTGCGGCAAGTATTTCTAATTTGGTCTTCTCAGGTATATCCACTCCTCATGCCTCTAATGCTTTGCATAATATTCTCAACACATGGGTTATCGACTCAAGCGCCACAAACAATATGACCTCTTTCTCTACAAAATTTATTTCATACACACCCTACCCTGGTCATAAAAAAATCATCATAGCTGATGGTTCAATCACTACTATTGCTAGTCAAGGAAATATCTTTCTTAGTAATTCACTTACGCTAAAAAATGTTCTCCATATCCCAAAATTATTCACCAACCTCTTGGCAATCCAAAAACTAACCAAAGATACTGATTGTAGTGTGACTTTTTATCTCTCAATGTGTATTCCAAGAACAGGGTACAAGGAAGATGATTGGACGTGCTAGGGGGAGAGATGGCCTCTACTATCTTGAAGAGTCGAATAAACAACATAGAGTTGGTAATCGTTTCCCTTTGTCATTCCTTTCCAAGTCATTTAAATCCAATAAAGACAAGATCTGACTTCATCACCTTCGTTTTGGTCATCCGTCATTTCATGTCCTTAAAATTTTGTTTCCTTCATTGTTAAAAAAAAAATAATAAAAAATTGCAATTGAAAGTTTTCATTGTGATGTGTGTGAACTCGAAACGCATTAATGTGTCGTTTTTTCAATAAAAAATAAAAGAACATTTGTTCCATTCACTCTTATTCATAGTGATATTTGGGGTCCTTTTACTGTACCCAACATTTTGTTCCATTCACTCTTATTCATAGTAACATTTGGAATCCTTTTATTGTACCCAACATTTCTGGGGCTCATTAGTTTGTTTCATTTATTGAGGATTATACTCGTATGACATGGATTTTTCTTGTAAAAAACAAATCTGATATGAATCTTGTATTTCAAAATTTTTTCAACATAGTCCAAACACAATTTGGTGTGGAACTTAAACAATTTTAATCTGATAATGCAAAAAATTATTTTAATCAAATCCTTTCTCCATGCTTTCAACATGGCATCATTCATGAATCATCTTATATTAACACTCCCCAACAAAATAGAGTGACCGAACGGAAAAATGGTCATCTTTTAGCAGCTACCCAAACCCTTCCTTTCCAAAATTAGGCTCCAAAAAGTTATTGGGGAGAAAACATACTAACTGCAACTCACATCATAAATAAACTTCCCACGAGATAACTCAATTTTCAGTGTCCTGCACAAATCTTTGCAAAATTCTATACCAACTTCAATGTCACCAACAATTTTGTTCCCGAAATATGTGAATGTGTTGCCTTTATTCATGTACATTCTCAACATAGGGGCAAATTTGACCAAAGGGATCTCAAATGTGTCTTTGTTGGTTACTTGTCCACTCAAAAGGGCTATAAGTGTTATCTTCTCATGCAAAAATTTTATGAATCTGCTGAATCACCTTTGTTGAAGACAGTCAATACTTTCATCATCGTTTTCTTTAAAGAGAGATGACATTCATGGAAGATAATGATAAAGATTTTTTTTTTTTTTTTTTTTTGATATGCCCATGTCTAAATCGTCCTCTTTTGTTCTGGTCTAGTGTGAGTCCACATGGTCTGAATCCGCACCTATCCAAACAACACCTACCCAACAAGATTCTGCTTTCCCTGTTATTCCAGTTTTAGTAGAGAGTGATCCTCCTTCACCCATAGCACAAACAATAAACCATCTCATCCGCCATAGGTTTATTCAAGAAAGAAAGGGTCATTCTCTCAATTGATGCAAGTATAATCATCTAACTCAAACCCTGTGACTATTGAGATAAGCAATCCAACCACTTCTCCCAATCCTAATGTGCCAAATACCCAAAAAAAAAAATGACCTTGACATCCTCATAGCCTTGAGCAAAGGAACTAGGACTTGTACCCAACACCCTTTGTACCTTTTCATGTCTTACAAAAACCTATCTCATAGCCATAGGATCTTTCTCACTAACCTTAATAGTATTTCCATTCCCAAAACATTATCAGACGCATTAGGGGATGAGGATTGGATAAATGACATGGTGGAGATGGAAACTCTAGTAAAGAACAAAATCTAGGATTTGGTGAAGTTCCGGAGAAAATAAAAAAATAAAAAAAAAAACAACAAACACAAGTTAGGAGTAAATGGGTCTTTACAGTGACATACAAATCCAATGGTTCATTAGAAAAGTATAAGGCAAGACTAATTGCCAAATGTTATACTTAGACCTATGGCATAGACTGTTGAGACATTTGCTCCAATTGCGAAAATGAAAACAGTGTGAATATTGTTGTCATTGACAACCAACTTTGGATGGAAATTGCAACAACTGGATGTCAAGAATGCGTTCTTATATGGTAATCTTTAAAAAGAGATTTATATGGAACTTCCCCCTAGGTTCGGCTCTACAAATGAATAGCAAATGGTATGTAAATTCAAGAAAGCTTTGTACGGACTCAAACAATCTCCAAGAGCTTGGTTTGAAAGGTTTGCCAAAGCAATGTTGAACCTCGAATAAGATGATCATACCTTATTCGTAAGACATTCAACCTCAAAAAAAACCGAAGTATTGTTGGTTTATGTGGATTACATAGTAGTGACCGGAGATAACATGGAAGGAATTGATAGTTAAAAAGGTGTCTAGTGAAAGAATTCAAGATCAAAGAGCAATATTTTATTGTCATAGAAGTAGTCCACTCTCGGCAAGGGATCTTCATATCTCAACAGAAATATGTGATTGATCTTCTGAAAGATAATGGTAAACTAGGATGTAAGCTAGTTGACACACTCATAAAACCCAATCATAAATTGGGTGATATCCCAGAAGATGCTACAGCTGACAAAAGTAATTATTAGAGACTTGTAGGGAAATTGATTTATTTATCACACACTAGACCAAACATAGCATATGTTGTTAGTGTGGTCAGTCAATTTATGAATAATCAGAAAGAAATTCATCTCAAGGCTGTGAATAGAATCCTACAATATCTAAAGGGTTTACCTGGCAAGAAAATTTTGTTCAGACAAGGAAAAGGATTGAGTCTTGAAGCCTATACTCATGCAAATAATCTAGGATCAGTGGATGATGGAATATCGGCCTTAGGTTATTGTACGTTCTTGTGTGGAAATCTTATTACATGAAGAAATAAAAAACAAAAATGTAAATGCAAGATCGAGCACATAAGTAGAATTCGGGTTAATGACACGTGGAATCTCAAAGCTCCTATGACTGAAGATAATTTTGGAAGGTCTGAAGATTAAGTGGGAAAACCCAATGAGATTGTACTGTGATAATAAGTCAGCTATCAACATTGCACATTATTCGGTACAACATGATCGCATGAAGCATATAGAGGTTGACAGGCATTTTATAAAAGAGAAACATGAAAATGGCCTAATCTGCACTTCATTTGTCTACACAAAAAATCAACTCACAGATATATTCACAAAGGAACTATCCAATTTAGATTTTTCAAAATTTAGTTAACAAGTTTGGAATGGATAACATCCATCCATCAGCTTGAGAGGGAGTGTGGGAAAACACGAACACGTGTTTTATATTTAAGAAATCGTGTATTGTAATAGAATATTTAACAATTATAAAATTCCCTGATTTTAGGGAATTAGTTTGTAATGTAGAATATTTAGTAGTTATTATATTTTCTAATTTTAGAAAATTAGTACATTTGACATATATCCTAAAATTAAGGGATTTGCATAAAATCATGGGATTTCCTTTTTTCTTTTTCTTTTTTTTTTTTTTTTTGTTTAACTACTACAACTATAAATATATACGTGTAGAGTAACCCTAATTATAAAATAGAAAAAAGACATTCTTTTCAGCAGGAATTACGACTTACATTACGATAGTAAAGATTCAACCATTCCAGTTACCAATCAAAGGCAGAGTCATTGGCTAGTTGGTCAACTTCAAGTGAAGCCCCTTTTGCATAATAGAAAAAATGATGATAAAGGAGCAATTTTAATAATGCATAATAGAAGAAAGTTAGGCATGAGACGTGATTATTGATTAATTTTGGAGGTGAATAATTATTTTCATGAATATAATATGACTAAATTATCTCGATTCTCAACTTTGTGCCCACATTATGCCACAAATGAGTACATGTCCTTACCTTCTGCCAACAGGGGCTCTATTCATGAGACTATCTGTTGGAGGTTCAGTCGCCAAAGCAAGAGCACCTAGTGTATCCATAATGAGATTAACCCAAAGAAGCTGCAGCAAATAAATAAACTCAGGTTAAAACTTCCACTACAAATAGAGAGTTTTTCAATAGGTGATTTTGAACTAGAAAGATCTTGTGGTTTCTTTCCCTATACTCTCCCTCCACCACATAAAGACAAAGGAGACCTTTGTATTATCAATTTTAATGCCCCAGATCAGTTTTAAAGGGGCACCTATAATGAACAATGAATTAAATATTGGTAATTAAATGTGAAAAAGACCATTGAATAACCAATATAAATATCAATTATATTATGACCTATCATTCTTAGTGGATTAAAATTAGAAGGGTCAAAGGTAAAAAATGAAGACACATAAACATAAAATCAGGATTCATGATTTCCTGGAATAACTTTTCGCTTTCAATGAAAATATTTAACTAATCTCTTGTGGGCTGTGAGAAAGTGTCCATTATACAATCCATCTATACAATACAAAATCAATTTTAAAGCTTTAAAAAAGTATTAAAAAATTCTATAAGAAAAGATAATAAGATCTCGAGAATTATAGAGATTTCACTTTTCAATACATATACAATTCAAAAGATTGAGGCTTGAGAATATCTCAGTCCATGATTCGAAAATTCAAACAATTGTTCAGAAATTCACGGAAATAGAAAGCAAAACAAGGTATTATGGACCAGAAACTGGAGGGGAGGGAGAGAGAGAGAGAGAGAGAGATCTACCTGAACTGCATTAAGAGGGACATTGCCAGAGGACATAGCTGCCACAACATTAATTATAAGAGCTGCAACATTAACTGTAAGCTGGAATTGAATAAATTTCTGAATGTTTGCATAAACAGAGCGACCCCAGCGAACAACCTAAATTTACGAAGAAAAAAATTAATATATACCATTTTCAAATAGGCAGACCTCCATAGCTAAAGAGCAAGCTGGAAGGAAAAGGACCAGCTTGAGACAGACACTCCTACTATTCATTTTCTTACAGGGCAGTCAGTAATAGCTATGAACAGCACAAAACTCTGCTTCACAAAAGAAGAAACTAAGACCAAAAAAGAGAAAAAGCTTAAAGGACAACAAAAATAAACTTCAGTGTTAAGCCAACAATGGTTAATATCCACTGAAAAAAGCAGCACAGATTTTGTTAATGCATACAATTGTATAAAAAAATCAACCCCAATGTGTATTAAGTTTCATGCAAGCACAAAATATGTAGTTTCTTATCGTATGCTCATTTAAATTGCTCCTACAAACATGAACGGGGAGAAAATATATCTAGAACGCCTTCAGAACAACACTCTGTACATTGGTACAACATATAAAACTGAAGTATATGTTATGCAAATTAGAAGTCTGCAAGAATCAAGGTAAGTGGAACAGAACTTGACCTCTTTTGCAGGAGGTTAATGAGCAAACTTAGGGGGGCAAACAACCTAAGCCCTAGATTTTCTCTCATTTGAGAGTGTTTACAGACATTAACATCTAGAACTTGTATCGGTGATGGCCATGGCAATCTGAAATAAGAATTTGCCTTTACATTATTCATTAATAGGTAAGTTACACTGAAACCGAGTTACCATGCAGGTAAATAAGTCTCAAAAGTACTTTGAAAATATATATATGTGCATGAGTATGTTTATGAGGAAGTGCCCTCATGTAGGCAACCCAATTGCTCAATTTTGCTAAGTGACCAAAAAGATAGGATATATAAGAAAGACACTCATGCTTGAACTAACCTTTACAACTGACGAAAATTTATCATCCAAAATAATGATGTCTGAGCTTTCTTTTGCCACTTCAGTTCCTTGAATTCCCATTGAAAGGCCTATATCTGCCTGAAGTGCAAAGATTGTAAAAATAAATTTATAATAAAAAAAAAAGCAGAGGACAATGGCAAACATATGGGGGACCATATGTTGAAACAGTAATAGGTGAAAAACTTCAATTTTCCCCACTCCTTCAGTTTTAGACAAAGAAAATATACTAATAAAAAAAATGAAATTAATGGAGAAGATGACAATACAAAGAACTCCATCACACATTTGCAGAATTTGTTGTGCCATTTAAAGTTATTAAAAGCTTTTGAAATTCAGTTATCACCAAGTCTTCCACTGAAAATGTCCTCATACTGTGTCAGTAAAGTGATGGGATTCTTGCGATACACAAATTATTAGATGAACCATTGTTTGCTCCCAGTCAAACAAGCAAGAAAAATAGATATGAAAATCTCAAACAAAATGATCCAGGACAAGAACATATGTTTGCTCTTGAAGAAAGAAAAACCAAAGAATGCACAAATATTGTACCTCATGAAGTGCAGGAGCATCATTGGTTCCATCTCCAGTGACGGCCACAACATCCCCTCCCTTACGAAGTGTTTGCACCAGGAGAAGCTTGTCAATGGGGGAAGACCTTCCCATAACCTACAGAAACCCCGGATTAGTAATGGTGTAGCCAGCCATCCCATGAAAGCATTATAGTCGGAGTCGAGGAAGAAATACAGATATTCATCATACCAGTATCTTCTTGGCAACATGTTCCCTTTCTTTTTCAGATAGTTCACGGAAAGTTTTCCCTTCAATGATACATTCTGTAGCTTCAGCATCTGAATCAAGTATTCCGCACTCCAAAGCAATTGCCTTTGCAGTTTGAATGTTGTCTCCGGTAACCATTCTCACCTATTCATTCACAAGGATAACAATCACGCAGGTAAATTTATAAAACAATAACCATATTGACAGAAGTTTGTTACCCTCTAACTTAAGAACCTAACAAAGAGAGAATTGTCCAAGAAGAGCATATGACAATTTGCAGTGCTCAAAGTCCAAGCATGATCTTTGATCAACTCTATTGCGTCAGAACATATCAATGATTGTGTCATTGTCTGTTGGCATTTCCATTCATAATTTCTAAAAACAAGGGCACCATGAAGCCACTTGGTCTCCATATACTTCCATGTTGATAAGCACACAAAGGTGCAGCAGTTCCACATCCCAGTATATGGGCATAAATTGATGGCAGAACATAAGGCGGATGAGCAACTAAATGTGTAGATGCTTAGAAATTTCTGTGAGACACAAATGTGTTATCTAATGGTAGAAAACACCGTGATGTGTGCTTGATGCAATGAAGTTAATACCCCTAACAGAAAAGCAGTTTGACACAGCTTCCCTGTTAATATAGACCTTTGGTGCAACCCCTACCCAGAATAATAAAAGAAAAAGAGCACCTAATGAAGAAAATAATAGTTACACAATATACTTGAATTAAGAAAAGCATGAGAAATGACAATGCCCAAGCGTAGTTGCATTGTTGTAGGTATTAAGCGTATTCCAAACTGTCCCTTGTAGAATGCAGTGCTTATTTCTCTGCTGTTGCAAACAGCGCGGGAATTTTCAGATATCAATCCCACTCGAGCAATCTATAATTGGTGAGAAGCATAAACCGTATCGCATCATACTTGTCTTACCCAGTAGATATCAGAGACAAATAGGGTATACATTAAGTTAGGGTTGATAGGGATGGAAGCTGGGACAATGAGACAAATAGAAGCAAAAGGGAAGTAGATAATCAAGAATCATGAACCATAAAAAACTAATATTACCGTAATACCAGCATCTTTGCATGTCTTTACTGCTTCTTTGACACCTTCACGACAAGGATCCTATACAATGTAATGAAAATGAACCGAGTCTCATAGAATCATAAACTCATGGTATCATAAATGCACTTATGTCAAGCATAAAAAGCTTTCCACACTGAGACATTGAATATTATATGAGAACAAACATAGCAAAGAGACATGGCTTGGATGAAGTCATATTATTAGATGCCACAAGATAGAAGCAACACTTGCAATTCTTGAGATCACAAATTGTTGCAGTTTATCTTCATTGATTGCTAATGCATGCAGCAAGAAAACAAGATTCCAGTATAAGGTTAAACATGACCCACAACCACAAAGTAATACAAGATCACATGAGCAAAAGAAGACCGAAGAGAAATTTTTTCAGGAATAAAAATATTAAAATAAATAAATAATAACAACAATAATAACAGAGGCATCTTATTTACAATAACTAGTACAACTATACCTTTATACCAACAATTGCAAGCAAAACAAGTTCATCCTCAGGTAGAGTCCATGTTGCTTGTTTCTCTTCATTGATAGGAACTTTGTCCTTATCGCATTGCCTATATGCAATAGCGACACACCTCAAGCTCTTTGCAGCCATATCATCAATGGCTTCTCTAAAAAACTCCTGCAAAACAGATTCAATATTCCATATCTTGATTATCTTGTAGAAAAAACTGCAGATGCTTTGTTTAAACTTTAATCCACGATGGCAATATACATCAACTACCACCTAAATTCCAACACAACAAATGTGATTCTATACCAAAAGCATTTTCTTTCAAAGAAGAAAAAACAAGATTGTTCTGTGAGACCAAAAGTTTGCTGTTTGTAAACCTTATCGTCATCAAGAGATTGTAAGGCACCATTCTTGTCAAGATACCCAGAACATGAAGCTAGAACTATTTCAGCAGCTCCCTTCCAATGTACATGAACTTTTGAGTCTGCCTGCGATGGACACTCAAATGATAATCGCATTAGAATATTATGATACCATTAAAATCTGCTGAACATACAATTTCTAACTCAAATTAGTTAAATGAGAAAACACAAAAATATTCCAGTGCATAAATTGGCATGAAGATGAAAGGCACATCATACATAAGTAGGAAACACCACAGTTAGTGATGTCAATATCTGGTGAAGTTATCTGGACCTACTCTAAAAGTGTGATGTAATAATATGTTATATTGAACATACCAGTTTTAGTGCAACACCCCCTCGCTTTTTCTCTGAATTGAAAGGGAAAACATAGATAACTTTGGATTCTGATCTGATAGCGTCAAATTGCATTCCCAGCTACAACATAGATTTGAATGATGGAGATCACCATCATGAGTAAAGGATAGGGAACCTAACCATGGAGATACAATTACAAGGTACCTTGACACCCCATGAAAGGATAGCCTTTTCTGTGGGTGATCCAGAAATCTCAACATGTCCACCAGCCTAAGTCCGACAAAGCAACAAACACATAAGAAATCCTGCAAGTGATAAACCACTAGAAAAGTGCATGTACCAAAATTAAAAAGTTAGAAATGTAAAGGGATCACATTTTGTGAGTTTCATCATTAGTTCCAATAGGACAATGGAGTCATCATTAACTACCATCCAAAATTTCTCCTTCACCAAGACATAGTTTCCCTAGATCTAATAAACATGGAATCTCCTTCTGAATTCAACAACCTTAATGTGTTGGTTGTCTATAGCCATTCCTGTTGGTTCTTTTTGATGCCAAAGTCTCCTTGATAGATCTACTAAGCTCTAGGGGTATTTTTGACAGGATCAGATTTTTATATCAGGTGTTCCCGAATGCAGAATTTAGTATAGATCTTAGTGGTAGTAGGATGCAGAATTTTCTGCATTGATAAACAAAGACGCCAACATCTTGAGTTCATACTTCTCTTAGATCAGGTCAGTTATCAAGATTCTGACCAAACTTCAACTTTTTTGTAGCTTTAAATGCATAGGAAGAAACAAAATTAATTTCCCATGCTAGAAATTCAAAACTTTAAACAAAGCTCAGTTAATGCAACTTTTGAAGAAAAAGCATGTAATTTTCGTATTTACCTTGATTCATTGAAAGAAAAACCCCGGAAGAAAGAAAACTAGTGGGTAAATGTCAATTCGGTAAAATAATATGTGTCTATTTCAAAACAAAAACCCATTTTAGTATTAATAAATTGGTGTCATGGGCTCTTGTTCAGCAAATAATGAGTCTCAATGTACAATTCCTCCATGGCAACTTCTTAACCAGCCTAAGCTAGGTCAACACTATGAGAGAGAGAAAGAGGTGCACATACATGAAACAAAGACAAATGTTAATCAAAACAGCTCAGCAAAAATCAAACATGCTCTAAGGGACAAGAAGCTTTGTTCAATCATAAAATTTGATGGCATTCCCAGCACTTAGAGGCACTATTGCAACAATGTTTGCTGGCCCTACAACATCTATTTTTTCAGTACTTTGCAAGCATTAACCTGACTTCTTTACCAAGTTATGCATCACTCATGAGGAGCCAAACCCTCTTTAAAATAGACAAGCCTATGGAATTTTCTAAAGTGTTTCTCCTACAATTGAAGAATGGTTCCTTCAGTGGCTGAATTCATAAATTATATATAGACATTATGAATTACAAGCTAATACCTCATATCTGACACCTACAGGGACAGGGGATCATTACCTTTGGCACAAAAACATCGCCTGTGGTATTTTGTGCAATGCCCTCCATCAACAGTGATGACATCTTTCTGTCTAGCTGTGAGGAGTCATATGTTGGATCCATCTTGCTTCTACCAACATAAGCCTCGACAACAGTCATCTGAAATAGTGAAGGAACGAATTACCAACAGTTTATTCATATCTTTCAGCCAGTTGGAACAAGTAAGCTGATTAATTCAAGTTCAGAAAAGAGGCCCAGCTACACTAGGTGGCAACCGAACTCAGAAATTTGTTTTAGGGGCAGTGAAGTACAATATGCAAGGGGAGGGGTGGTGGGGAGCAGAGGTTATAATTTTTAGAGAAGAAACATTTTAAAGACTTTTGGCAGCATTTCCATGTGAGAGATCTAGTGGCATTTTATTTCTTAAAATTGCAAAAGGAGAGGGGAAGCCCTTAACTTCGCCAATGGGTTTAAGGATCTGTTTAATATACTCACATAGGGTTGACCTCCTGAGTTTTCAGTAATCACTTAAATTACTGGGCATAATGAGCATCATTTGAAATCTATTGAACCAAACATTAGGTTCAAAAGGATAAAGGTCACCAACCTGATTCAAGGTCAATGTCCCCGTCTTATCACTGCAAATTGTGGTTGCAGAGCCCATTGTCTCACAAGCTGAGAGCCTTCTCACCTGCACATCAATGCCATTGGTAATATTTATGATTTTCAAGAAGTCAAACAGATTCCATTCAGGGAGAGCAGGGGAGAGATACTTGCCAAGGCCTTGTCTGCCATCATTTTCCTCATTGAGTATGCGAGACTGTGACACAAAAGTGTTTTGGAGGAACTTTCAGAAGAAATGAACATAAACTAGAGAAAGTAATACAGTAAAAGCAATAATATTTGAGCATTACGTCAAGGTGACTGCCAAAGGAAGTCCCTCAGGCACAGCAACAACCACAATCGTGACCTACAAAATTCTGAAATTAATCTAAAAGTAGTGAGAATGCATATCTTAGAAAGATCATCCAGAGGTTTAAGCATACCGCAATGGTGAAAATTTTAATGACATCATCCACAGCAGTACTAATGCTTGTCTTGCCTGCAACAAATTGAACTTTTCCATCTGTACCTGTTGTATGTCCAGTAAAGTATCTGACAAATTTTTGCCAAACCCCAGTAAGATGCAAGGTTATATGATAAAAGAGAAACATTGACAAAAAATGTTGTTAGAGAAGTTTAGCATACAGTGATTATTTTCTTACCTTACCAAAAGGATTGCCAGGACGGAACCAGCTACAGAAAGCCCAACTATGCCAATGAAAGTTGCGACCCCGTTTAATCGTACCTGCCACAGTTCTTCCATGCTGTCATCTGATAGTAGTCACTAGGTTGTGAACATAACGTTATTTATGTTCAAACGAACCTGCAAAGGAGTTTCTTCACCAGTGTCCTCAGAGATACTTGCCATTAGTAACCCCCATTCGGTATTGATTCCAACTCCAGTTACCTATATAATGGAACAAATTGTAAATCTTCACAAGAAAAAGATGAGAGAACAGTGGTGTCTTCATATATTCCCTATAAAAGGATTTCAACCTATCATTAACAAAAGGCAGCCCATTAATCCGACTTCATTAGACAGTATTCCACAAAGAGAAACTTAAAATGCCATTGCAGTCATATTGCGCACCATGTGTTCAAATTTTTTATCTTAATAAAATAAACCCCAAACCTCGAGGCTCCCATCTTAGTGCAGATGGCCTATTTCATTGATTCCCGTTGTTGTTCCAAGATCCAATATCACTACATTAATTGTTCTCTCTAAAATCACTACATTAATACATTGGCCCAATGCACTGTGCTGGGTCCATTTTATTATCCAAACAAGCACTCAGGTGTGGATAGGTTTGATAAAGTTCAGATAAAAGGTTAGCCACTTCTATTAGCTCAATGAAAATTAGGCTGGGCTAGGCCATGAAATAACTTAATCCACCCTCACTCCCACAGAAGATTCTCTCTATAGACAAATATAGCACATGGTTTTATAATTGAAATGTAAAAGAAGAGGACAGATTCCACACTTGAATGTCATACATGAAAAACAAATGCAGGGGAGCTAGAGCAAGACAGGCTTGAGCATTTAAATTCATGCTGAAGCTCAACCTAGACGAGGGATAACAAGAAATGACTAATATGTTGTTCAAGCATGGCATGGCCTTGACAAAATCAAGTATCCCAGCATAAGTGCTACAGACTATGCTGTAGAATCATGAAGCATGTATTTACTAATGTTGGGCACATCCACAAAAATTATAAAGATATATAGCATTATCTAGACAAGCGTTTCCGCATCAGCCTTATGATTCATTTAAATTTATATTAAAAAAAATACTCAGTTGCCAACTTTCAAGTTCTGAATCATCATACTTTCGGCCGAAGTCCAGCAAAACCGGGACAGCAAAAATTGCTAAAACTAATTAAAAATCATGAAAGTTGAGGCCAGAGATAAATAACCAATGGAGAACTACATGGAACACCAGAAATAAAGATAAATTCAATTCCATACCACCATAGTTCCCACACCATCAGCCACTTTGCAACCAGACATCAAAAATGGCTCTTTATGGTTCTTGTGAACCTGCAAGAAATTAGTGATGTTTTTAGTATAAAATAAATAATTTATAACCAAAATAGGATAATATAACCAACATACTATCTTGCTTTCCCCAGTCATGCTAGATTCATCAAGCGCAAGGGAATGCCCAGATATTAAGATTCCATCGGCAGGCACCTGGTTGAAACACATGAAATACAAGATCTAAATAAATAACAAAGAAACCTGCTAGATTCTAATAAAATAAGCTCAATCATTTGGTAAACTCACTTGATCACCTATTTTGAGCGGTACAACGTCACCAACAACAATTTCATATATTGATATTGCCACTCTTCTGCCACCTCTGATAACCTGGACAAATTTCTACAATGATCCATCAAAAAAATAAAAATAAAAATAAAAATTCTGCAATCTGTATAAAAACAAACCTCCATGTGTATGTTTCTCTTCTCCTCATTTAGATTTTGAAACTGTAGGGATTGTTTATAATCACTAACAGCTAATGCACAGAAACAATATAGATTTAGTAATCAAGTATAAAATTAATTGTTGGTTCCACAAAATAAAGAAATTAGGTGAACATCTGAAACATGTCATAAACAAGTAGCATAATACATAATAAAGCTAACGCACAAGAAGAAATAGGAACTAATTACAAGGCAGAAACAACTCTCAACAAAGGAAATGTTACCAAAATCCATGACAGTACCATTTTGCAAGAAAAACAACCAGAAAGTGTCAGTTTTTCCTTAAATTATCAGTAATAGAGCATTTACACATCCAGAGGATGCTAAATAGAAAACAACATGTAGCACAATCAAATACTTGCATTATGCTTCCTCCTCCAAAGAACAAACCATTTATGGACTACAAATACAAACATGGGACACACAAGGACACAATGCATACAAATACGGTAATACAATATATTTTTTTCTTAAGAAAAGATGATATGACATGCAGAGAACGCAACATTAAAAAAATGGTATAAAATATTTACAAGGATAAACCTTTCTTACTCTTTTTAGTGATTTATACTCATAAATAATTCTAATTACCAAACTAGCAATTTAAAATATTTAGGAGTATTAGTGGGATATATTAACTTGGTACAATCGCTTCATTCATATAATATATGGTCAACAAGTTGGTCACGAGTTATAAAGGCTATTAATGACTATAATCTTCACAGAAATTTCATTCTAAATATCCTTCAGGTATCCTAATAGTATCGATTGGATACAACATGTAACAAGCATCAGATGTGTATCTTCCACTGCCAACAAATATGGCTTTCATTTGAAGCGCCTTTGCTTCCTAGAAGAACATCAATCCCCTAAAATCTTTCCTTTTGCTACAATACATACACAATGGCAAAATCCTTCAAAATCTTTATATTGATGCCCCGGATTGCATTTAGCAACTTAAATTTGAATTTATATGTGAATTTCAAATATTGAAAATTTCAAATTTTTTACTTCGAAATATGAAAATTTGAAATACATAGATGACAACATTTGACATTTTCGAATGAAATAATTATTATTTACAATTAAAATACCACATTTAGAGAGAGACAAAGGTTATAAGGTTGAAAATTTTTCAACCTTATTCATAATGTGTATTGCGATGATTATAAAATATTTTAGAAAAACTTTGAAAATTTGATTAGTTTCTACAAACATAAAAAAGATTGAGAAGTTGAATTATTTGATAGAAAGATTGAAAAAATTGATTTGTTTTCTTAGAGAGAGAAATTCATAATGTGTATTGCAATGATTATAGTTGCGTGATGTTTAAAATTCAAATATTAAAAGTAGTTAAGAAAAAATTTCAAATACACCTAATGAAATGTCGTTTGAAATACTTACTTTTTGGAAGTTTGGATTTGGGTAGATGTTTGCCCAAATCCAAATATCTCTTAAAATAAATTGAATATTCGAATGAGTAGATCTGATACCCACATTCATATCTAAAGGGGTTCAAATATATGTTCTCAAACAAGATATAGGTGTTTAACGCAACTAAAAGTTCTATTATTGTGTATAGTTAAACAACTAGTTTTTCAAATAAACCAAAATCTCATATATAACAATAAAAACAAGGTAAAGAGCTGCAACCAAGAAAAGCTTATAACTTATATCCTCTATTTCCTATGAGTTAACAAATGCAGCTTTTGAATGTTAAATTGGAGAAAAATAACACATGGAGCAAAAAAAAAAGGAACAAGACTAAAATAACCAACACGGTGAACAGGAACCAAAAAAATGAATATCAAATACCTGTAACTATTATAACAAGGAAGACAGCAAATGCAATGCTCCCTCCATCATACCATCCTTCTTCCACACCCTGTAGTACCATAGGTTGCAAGGTTGCAAAAGTTAAGTATACAGTTAAAAAGGACAAGCAGACATCAAAATATCAACTTTATGACAAGTCTCAGATCTAGCATCTATTAGGACTAAACAAGAATGTAAGATGTATCATGAAACATAAGGAGAGAATATCATACCAAAATAGAATAAATATGCATTATCACAACTAAGACTAAACAACTATAAATGGGCATACTTCAATTCATACTTGTGACCAGCTAACCATGAACCAATAGGCCAAGTAAAAAAGAAGTGGTCTCATAATTATTTGTGGACCTCACCTCTGTCTTAATTCCTAGTACCAAAGATGTTGCTGCAGCAATCATCAATACGATGAGTGTCATATCTTGCCAAGCTTCCCAAAGGAATGTCTGCAGGACAGAGCACACATCAGCACAAGGATTTGAACATTTTGCCAGCTGAAAAAAGAAAGACTTGAAAGAAAACAGTCAAAAGTGGTATATACCCAGAGCGTACGGCCTTTTTTCCGAGGATACGTGTTTGAACCAAAACCATTTCTTCTTTTTGTCAAATCAGCATCATCCCCATCAATTCCCTTCTCCACATTTGTTTTCAACAAGCCCAAAATTCCCGGAACCTGATGTCCAGAATCACAAAAATAGTACCACTATAGGAATAGAAGAAAATAGAAAACCTTAATGGAAATGTTATTGTTACTTACCCCACCATATTGTTCCAGAGCAGCAAAATTATGATCCCTTGTCATTGAAACAAGTTGTTCAAGTCCAATACCAAATTCCCTAGTAGGATTTGGCGGTCTTATATCACCTATGACTATATAAATAAAATAGAATCAACATAATGATCTGAAGAATACCAAGAAGCCTAATAACCAGGACCCATCTACAGCGCACATTCAAGATTGGATTATTTAGATACAAAAAATAGAGGCTAAGCCCCCAATGCATCATCCAGGATGTGGAAAAAAAAAGATTACATGATAGTTTCCATACTTCTTTTCGCTCAACAATCAGGGTTTTATCATCATAATTCTGAAGATAAATATTAATTTATTTTGACCCAAAATAAGAAGACAATATATTTGTCAAAACTAAGATACAAACAATTAGACAGAAATTTTGATATAGAAAAGATTATCAATAAATATTTTCAGTTGGGAATAAATTTACCAAGAGTTGAGATACAAATCTTTTTCAAAGCCACTTCCTTCATAATCCATTTGGACATAAAATTTCAGAAACTCCCTAATCACCTAAGAGCATATGGAAGTGTTTTCCAACTGCACTTTCCACGTGATGACAAGGTTTGAAGCTTCAATTTTTTCCATCAAACCTTCTTGACAAGAACAGCTTCAAAAGGGTTCTTGTGATATTGTAAAATTAGTGGATTACAAATTGCCTGAACACAAGTGGAGATGTACACTCTTCTTTCAAAAGGGGTGAAAATTTAATCTTCAGCTTTCTTCTGCGATAAAACAGGTTGTACACTATTTTCCATGCTTGTGAAATATTGTCTCTTCATGCTTTTGAATCAAATGACAAATGATTTTGCTGGTCGCTGTTCACATACTAATCACGTGCTTTAATTGAAAGCCTGGTTAACTGCTTTTTCTTCCCAATCCTAATCTGCAGTTTACCATCACATTTTTAAAGAGACTGCATATGATTGCAGCCTAGTTCTACAGATTACTGATTTTTATGCAAGATAAAAACCACTTCTTTCTAATTAAACTCCACACAGAACAACAAAAACCATTCAAGCCAGAAGAACATGTATAAATATAGATTAACATGGAAGAATCTCAAGATAGAAAAATACCAAGATCTCGTTCCCCAGCCAATTTGAACAAAAATGCTGCCTAAATCAAAAGAGATTTTAGATTAGTATTCAACAAAGTCAGAGAAAAAGAAAGTAAAATTGTTTTTGTCATTAACATTACTCTGATGACTTGTGCATGTGCCCTTATCATCCTTCTCCTTTGTTCTTTCTCGTCTTCCCTTTTTAAGTCCAAAGTGTAGCGAAATCGACGAGAAGCATTAAGTACAAGTGCTGCTTGCTGTACAACCCCCAAAAAATAACCTTCAGTACAGAAACAGTACATGTAATGGGTACTTCAAATGTCAACAAACAATGGAAAGACAACATCAATCATAGTAGGCCTCTTTATAATATATCACATACTTGTCAATGATAAATAAAAGAGCATTAAGGATTCCTAGAAGATGAGATGTTCTCATGCTACTGCTACTTTTTGGAACTTATACATGTGGTTTCTTTCTAATACCTTGCTATTACACCAATTCTACCACACTACCAACAGCCAAGATGTTAATCAATGTGCAACTACCTGCCCAAGTGAAATAGAAGACAGTCCACACACGTGATATAAGCTACAGTACCAAAATCTTTAATCTTGTGGCTAAGATGTGAATTTACATTCTCTCAGCTTTAGCAGCCAAATTTAGTATGAAAACTCTCACTGTTAAACATTAGGAATGTTTCCACACATGAAGTCCTACACAATATACACATGAAGGAAAATGAGAATTTTAGTCTATCAGGCACCACCGAATCGAGCTGCTAGAATAACTATATATACACATACAGCATGAATGGTTATCATTCTAGCAAGTTTGCCCCATCCGTAACATGATTTGATTCCAAACTCTTTGTGCACCCTTTAGCTATAAATCTAGTTTCTTTATCTTCCACGGGGGTATCAACATAAATATCACCGAATTTTTCAGAGTAACCAAATGATACTTCTCACAAAGCTAAACAGTCATGATATTATAGTTCTCCTTTAGTGAGACCAAAATTTTGAAGCCGGTGCAACTATATGATTTTATTTAAACCCCTTGCACACGTTGTGAAGTTGATAAAATTTTCCCGTTGAGCATTATAGAACAACCAAATGATGCAAGGCAATAAACAAGTCTACTGAGACCCCGCAAGACCAAGAAAATTAGCTGAAATGCAGAATGGTAACATACCCCCCTCCATTGCATTATCACTGTTTGAACTATAAGTTACACAATATCCCAGCAAGTCCAAAGAATGTCATCTCTGTATTGCACACATTGCAATACCATGTCATGAATTCCAAGCTGTGTATTAATCAGAAAATGGACATGCCACTACTCCTCTCTTTTTTTTTTGTACCTGGACCAACCGATATTTGGACTCATACTCTAATCAATTCAGCCCCTCTTTAAGAGGGAGCTCTACCTACATAGTTCTTTCCATTCTCAATATTCGAACCGGAATCTTGATTAAGGGATCTAGCGTCCTTCCCATTAGACCAACTGTCCGTTGATGTACTCTCTTCTCTCTTACATACTGTTGTCATAAGAAGAATTTGTACTTTTGCCTTGATAACATTATTTTCTGTTGTACAAGATGATTGCAACACAATGCCTAAGGTTTGATAAATGTGTATAAGCCTGATTGGTTTCAAACAATACTTTTCTCCAGAGCACAACAGAAAACTACAATAGCTTGCATCATTTAGTGACCGACTTTATATTCCTAGATCCATTCACCAACAAAATAAAAGTCCTCCATAAACATAACACTCATCACTAACATGATAATCAAACTACAATACACTACTTAATATCCAAGTATGACAATGACCAACTACCGCCACAAATTAGTAAAGCATTAGCTGATAATGAGTTAGTTAAACAAGTTATTTAAAGATTGTTATGACCAAGATATTCACTATATTCTGAAGAGACTGAACCCCCCCCCCCAAAAAAAATGAAGCAATTCCAATCTCTCATGCCGTGAAAGCAGAGTCAATACAACACAATGTTGCAGGAATGATCAAGTTCCAAATAAGTTGATGGCACGTTAAAATTATTAAGAATTTTCGGCATTCAAATTGATGACTAAGAAACAAAATGCTAAATGACAACTTATCCTTTGGCATACAACTTTATAAGTTAATGAGGGCATTGGTCAATTCCACAACTAAAACCCAAATGACCACCCATTTGCCAATAACCTTCAAAAACACAGAAAAGATTCAAACCACATTCCATATATGCATTGGCAAATCAAATATGGAAATAAAATAAAATTCATGGCCGTTGTTAGAAAAGCATACCCTCCATCTCTTAAGAGTTTCAAGAGAAGCATTCTTGGTGTTGGCAATGTCAAAGGGATCATCCTCGTACTCGTACTTGTCCTCGTCCTCGCCTTCGCATTTGCGGATTCGACCGGACTCCACGGTTTCCAACCCCGGCCCCGGCAACGACGGCGACCCATCATCGGTTGTCATTTTTTGTCCTAATCAACAAAATCTGTCGCACGTACAAAATGCCAGCGGCAGATTGGGGGCGGCCGGGGAAAAATAAATCAAATTGAAGAAAAAATAGAAGAGAATCAGATAGGACTCTTTCTATTTTTTATATTTTTGGGTTTTTATTGTAGGGAATGAAATCAATCAGTTACAAGCTAATAATTGACTAGGAGATTGAAATTACGTATATGGGTTCTAGTTTTGTTTAACAGAAATTGACTAAAACAAGATTCCAAAAAAATAAATAAATAAATAAGAGAAATTAGGGTTTATGATGGTTGGTTGTTGGATTTGGGGGGTAGTCCAAAAATAGTAAAACGCAGACAAGAAATACGCGGAATTCAGTTATTGAGGAGAGTTTATGAGGTGAGCCGCTTTGGGAAACAGAAACAAGAGTTCATCAATCCTTCCCCTTTCCTTTGAATCTTCACCATTGGATTCTTCCGGTTTAGCAGGGAAAGGAAAGCAACAAGTTACTTGATTTGCGAAATCTCTCTCTCTCTCTCTCGCTAAAAGGCTTTGGGTTTCTCTCTCTTGGTCGTCGTCGTCGTCGTCGTCGTCGTCGTCGTCTCCAAAAAAGCAGCGTGTGAGGTGAGCAAGAGTGACTGCCAACTGACAAAGGAGTGGTGACTACTGAACTAACGACCAAGCGTGGGTACCTGTCCGCAGAAACTTCGTGGAAATTTCCCGCCTCCTCCACATAATTTTAATTTTTTATTTATTTTCTCTCTCCATTTTTTTCAACTAGTTTGCTGACATGTCT
The DNA here is from genome assembly GCA_033439265.1 of Dillenia suffruticosa. NCBI lineage: Eukaryota > Viridiplantae > Streptophyta > Magnoliopsida > Dilleniales > Dilleniaceae > Dillenia > Dillenia suffruticosa. Next base: position 8,861,137 of record JAVTVX010000018.1, on the reverse strand, counting down.
TAGTCTCTAATCTCCCATTTCTAATTAATCAACATCAATTAATTAATTGTCTCGTCTCTACTTGCATCGCGTTGCGACAATGCTACTGCTTATAATGACCACAACACCCTTCATCGCCCCTTTGATTTGACATACGGAACATGTATATAATTACCCATAATCTAATAATTTTATATACCGTTGAGTTATATCCGGGCATAATCTAATAATTTGTTAGTATACCTTATAAATTATTTTAAAAGAACATATGTGAATTTGAAAGTTGATTAGCTTATTTAATAATTATATAAAAATTACTTTTAATTGTATAGTATTAAATGTGCAAGTCTCTGATCAAAACAAAAAATAAAAGAGAATTAACTCTAACTAAAAATGCTTCCAACTCTATTGATGCAAAAGATTTTGATTTATATCAATGTTATTCTTAATATAATTTCTAATTTTTTAAAATTTTTATTTTTGTTATTATTTTACATGAATAGATGCAATTTGGCAATTATATTATTATTCTTTACCAAAACAAATAACCCACAATTACAAACGTTTTTATGCTTATAACTTATTTACCATTGAGAAGGAAAAAATTAAAAAAGAAATTTAAAGAAAATAAAGAAAAACTTAAATATATCAGAAGGAATAAATTCAAAAAAAAACAAAGTTCTACAAAATATGTTGACATGTCTTCTTCTTGTCGACCTGTTCGTATAGGTTCACAAATTTTAAGTGTTGTTTTGACAAATTTTAAATTTCACCATGAACATGTTGACCTGTTAATAATCCTTATCGGGCTAAATAAATCAAACAACACTATTTGTTTAAATAAGATTTTGTCGACAATCCTGAAAATTTGTCGACCTGACATAATCACTTATATATCATATCAACTTGAGTGAAATCTTGTCAACCTACCTTATATATCGATCTGAAAAAAAAACTATACGTCAACCCGTTGATATCATGTGGACAAATTTAAAGTGTAAAGTCCACCAATTTAAGTTTTGGGTCGACTCATTGTTACACTTGTCGATTAATATCTAACAAAAATTATTAAAAAAGGTTGACATGCCCAACAAATTGTCAACCTGTTTTATATTTTTTCTTAGGAGTCACACAATAATATGCATTTCGATTAAATCGACCTATCAAACACATCGACTAATTTAAAGTGTTAGATCTACTAATTGATTGTAGGAATAGGACTATGTCGATCTGGATATTAAAATATGTCGACCCGCCTTCATATGTAAACCAATAAAAATATGCGTTGTCTACCAATTTATTCTAAAACAATTTCATGTCGATCTAAAATCTCTGATATGTCAACAAAGGCTCTTGGTTCCTAATTTAGACATGCCGATATCTAATTAAAATTATGTCGACACACCAAACTTTTTCGATCAATTTAGGATCACTTGTCCACCAATTTATTTTATAATAGAATCTAGTCGACCTAAGTTCTTACCATGTCGACATTCCCTCGGCACAAAAAAGTTAAAGAAGTCAACCCAACACTATTCAATTTGATTGGAATACAAAATTTGCCCACCGTCAATATAAATTGGTTGACAAAGCAAGCTAGTCGATCTGACCAAGGAAATCCACAATACAAAATTTTGAATTCAGGTCGAAATGTAAATAAAACTTACTGACTTGAAATTGTCATAATCTAAATTTCGAAATCAGTATGAATACAATGATCATCTCTTTTTTGATTTATTTATTCATTTCCATTTCTATCAAAGATTAACGTTTAAATACTATAAAATCATCTCTCAATTGATCAAAAGAAAAGTAGTCTCAGTAGGTAAATGAAGTTTTAGTGCAAAACTACGAACAGTTACAGAATATTAATTGGCAAACACTTATGAATAACGTTTGACTTCAACAATCATATAATGGCTATCTTCAATACTGTAATAAATACCAGAGAAATGAGAAATGAAGATATTAATACTCTATTGAAGATCTGAACTACTACGAACTTGTTGCATTACTATTTTGTTTTAGTATTCATATACTCTGTTTTTACATTAATTTTCTCCTTCTTGAGTGTAATTACCTACAAAAGCCACATTTGTCTAATTTGAGGATTTAAGTCTCACATCTTAGATTTCCCCACATGATTAGTCGTGGACTGAGGAAGTGTTGTTGTAATTGTATTTTTGCGACGTGGACTTGATAGTATCGGGTTTGCATATGAATGTTACCATATCTTCCGTTACGATTATTGGAGATTTTAATTTGATAAATATAGTCATTTATTTATTTTTGATATGACTGTATAATTTATGTATATTTATTTGTAAAACTCTCATAATTTATTTGTATTGAGACGATTGTACGTATTTGAATATCATTTGGGAAAATTATTGTATATTATGTAAAATTTTAGATACGCTCGATGTGACAACTGCTCATACTCTAGTTGGGCATGATAGTAGAGGTCTGTGGCTAGATCTGCTGGAAATTTTTATAGTTTTGCGTTATTTTGGATGTTAGCTGTGGCATTGGTTGATTTTAGAGAAGTCAGAATGACTATTTATTTATTTTACAAGATGAATGTTGATATACAGGTCAAATTGTATTTGGGAGACCTCCGAAATATGGGGATATTCTACCCGATTTTCTGTACAAATATAGCCGGCATCCGGGACAACGGACGGCTGTTCATAACCCCGGTTCGGGGCGTGACACCTTTGCCCAGCAACCTTAATTCATTTGTGATAGTATTGAATCTTGTTATTATGTCTCTCGCACTTTCTCTATCCTTCATTTTGAATGCTTCGTACTCTTATTTCAACATTCTTATTTTATTCTTCCTCACTTGATTTGTGCCTTCATATGTAACAACCAATCTTTTCCATATTTCTTTTGCAGTGATGCATGATGAGATTCTATTATACTCATTTAGACTTAAGGCTAGGTTTAGCAGATTGATACCTTTATACTTGGCTCTGTAGACTTTCTTTTTTTCAGGAGTTATGTTCTTCATTTTCACAGGAACTCTTACTCTATCAATTTCTTTAGTTGAGAATTCGATTTTTTCTTCAATTATTTCTCAAGCTGTTTCATATTGAGCAATAATAAAATTTCGCATTCTTAGCTTCCGATAACTGTAGTTATTACCGTTGAAAAATGATGTCTTATTGGTTGAACATTTTTCGAATGGAACACTGTCTCCATTTAGTACCATTTTTTATCTTTGATTCTGAGGTTGTTAAACTTTTTTTCAAAAACTCTGCTCTTATACCACTTGTTGACACTAAATATAATAATCTAAATGAGTGAATATGTTGTTTACAAATATTGATTAAGTACAGGAATTTAAAACTTGATTTACACAAATAAACAAAAGAAAAAAAATAAAAATTGTCATATACAATTTATAGTGGTTTCATTTTCTTGGTGTACATCTACTCCCAAAGTTTATCTGAATTTTCAAATTCACTATTCTATTCAAGAAATTACAAACTAGCTTCCGGTGGTACTAGTGAATCATATAAGTAATTTTCAAATATTTCAACTTAATTTTTCACAAGATCAATAAAAATTCTAATCCAATATCTCCCTTTTTCTCTTATGCATAAACTCAAAATAATATGATTATGATTTTACACAATAAGTCTCAATCTTTTGGTGTCTCTCTTTCTCTCTATACATCTCTTTTTCTCTCTTTGCATCTCTCTTAATCTCTACACTCAGCTTTAATCGCAATCAAAGAAGAAATTGAGAAAAAGACATTCAAGGATGAGAAGATGACCCAGAAGGCTTTTCCCTAAGCAAAACATAAACTTTGCCTATCCTTCGTCAATTTGCCTCTCCATCAGATCCTCAAAAGAAAATTCCGACTAAACACAACATTCATCCAATAAAAAGAAACAAAGAACAAAAGAAGAAATCGTCGAAAATCAGAATAAATGGTAAGAAAGATTATAGAGGCAGAAAAGGAAGGGATGAAGAATGAAATTCATTATCAACAGACAGTTAGTCTAGTGAAATGTGGTGTTAACTTACTTAACTAATTTCCTAAATTCAACTCATGGTTTAGATACGGAAAAAACTACGTTGGGATGATAGTTTTCTTAAATAGGTCACTGTAACTCTTGAACCAAATTAGTCGGAATATAAATTCGGATACCGGTTGGTATAATATCATAAAAAAGAAGAATGAAATTCATTTATCTAGGATTGAATTCAAAATCAGAGCATTAGCATCAACATAAGAAAATAAGAGAAACATCAACATTCTTCCGGTGCATGTTAAGTTCGAGAGTCGAGTCAAAAATTGTAAAAATGGAGCCCCGGGGTGGGGGGATTTTACTATCTAGTTTTGATGGGAGAATCATGTGTCCCCAGTCCAATAAGTCATTTTTAAATCCCCAGATATTCATTTATGACATAATTAAAACTAATATTAATAACTGATTTTGATTTTTCAAAAATTTTCCCTCATCTCCTGTTTAGTTTTGTGTGCTTCCCCCCCACCCCCATCATCGTCACTGGTCTCTCTCTTTCCCATGTCCTATGCATGTGTATGAGTGTGTTGATTTTAAAATTGATCACTGTGCTAATGTAATTATCAAGTTCTTGTCTGAGTCTCAATTTCTCATTTAATGGTCATAATTCAAAGTTTTGAAATTAGCGACACAAATATAGAGATTGAGAGAGATGTAGAGAGACCAAGAGATTGAGAGAGAGAGAGAGAGAGAGAGAGTGAGAGAGAGAGAGAGAACACCGGAGGAAGAGATAGTGTTTGATTGTTGAAGGAAATGAGAGAGATAGAGAAAGAAAGGGGAGACCATCGGACAGTTGTTTTAATGGAACGTGATATTAGATTTTTTAATCAAAATTTTGAATTCAATTCATGATACTAATGAGCGTCGGCTGAAGTGACATCAATCCTCTACCCCTCATAATAAATTCAGGTTCGACTCTCACTGTGAACCAAAAAAAAAAAATTGACTCATGACTTGAGTATGAAAAAAACTACGTTAAGAGGATAATTCCCTTAAAGGGGCCACTACAAATTCCGAACATGTTTAGACTCCAGATACCGATCGGTAAAGTACCAAAACAAAAAAAAAAAAAAAAAAAGAAAGAAAGGAGAGAGAGAGAGAGAGGGGGGAGAGATTGATTTTTTTTAATTATTATTTTTACTCTCAGAAAATATATATCGAATATCTTTAATTATTATTTTTACTTTTTTTTTTCAATTAAAAGATGACCCTCTCAAAATGTAATCATAAGTGTTTTCACTAAATTATAGATTCCACTATTAAAACAAGTGCATCACTGTCCTATCGAAATACCAAATATCTGATTTGTTTAACTAAAGCATAAAATAATTAACTGTTGATCACGTTCACACGAACATAAGAAAATATATACATATCCATGTTTGGTAGGGCCCAGCTTGCCTCTATTTTCAACACCAACTCAGTCCTCCCTCCAACCAAGTGACTTTTATGTTAGGCTGAAGCGCCATCACTTCTCAATAAACCTGATAATGTCCGGCCCCACTGTAATTTGTTAAACTCATCGTACATTTCCTTCAGTTTTTCCAGCTCTTCTTCCTAGAAAAAAAGAGGAGAGAGGGAGAGAGAGACAAACCTCGTGACGTGACTAGAAATTATTGGGAGGAAGTAGACATGGAAGAAGAAATAATTGTCCTATTGTTTGTTTTCTTTCCCCTACTAGTCAATTATTTTATTCTTTCTGAACTAGAATACACAATTATATCAGTAAATTTTGCAATTGAATACAACATCAATGAGAGAGAGAGCAAAGGTTGCCCCTGAACACCCCCACAAACTAATCTTGCGGATAGTTTTTAGAGGGATGATGACAGTTATCATATGAAGAAGATTTCCCTCCCTTAAAACAAAAAATCCTGTTTCTCTTTCTGTTCCAAAAACCAATCGATTAGCTTTTCTTTCTTCAAAATTGATCAATCTGCAAATTAACAATGGATAAGAGAAAGAAATTTGATCAAGAAGAAAGCAAAAGAAAAGGAGGGAAAATAAGACATCAAAAGAAAAAGTAAAGAGAGGAGAAAATCTACCAAAGAGAAAATTTATGGAAATCGGAGAAAAGAGAGTGGCTAAAATCGATAGAGAGAAGATACAGAAGACAGAGCGAGGGAAAGAGAGGCCGAGAATTGACCAAGAGGGAGGAAAAAAAAAAAAATTCATTGATCAGAATCGAAGAGAAAGGAAAGAATGTCGAGAAACAAAAAATTATTCTGTTTGGGGCTAAAATGGACATTTCACCTAAACCAGTACTATTTCAAAATTTTATACTTAAATCGCTCAAAATATTTTGATTTTGATTTTGCCGCCCATTAAAATGTTTAAAACTACTTTACATGGTAAACTTCACTATCCCACTTTGAAACCATAAAGCACAATTAATTTTCCCACCGGTCCACAAAAAATCCAAATTACAAAGCAGCAACAACAACAATAATTATAACAATAAAACTAATTAAAATAAAAATGTGAAAGAGGGCAGTGGGGTTAAAGGGAGTGTAGATAACTCTTGGTTTGTCGTTTCACAGGGAAGCACTTCAGATTTGGAAGATACATACAACCCCTTCAGGTATAAACCATTCCCCAGTTCTTTTCTTGCCCTAATTCTTGTAAGCACATTGAAACGGCCAAACTAAATCAAAATTGATTTTGGATTGCTTCGGAACACAACCTGGTTGTGCAAGTCCAACACAAAACCTATTATAAAAGGTAATCACTTGAGTACACTCATCTACCAGTCAGTTCAATTGAATAAGGTCACAACCCAAACTATCTCCATATTCATGATATTACTCCATCAAGGTCACTCCTTCTTGCTCCATGCAACATCAAGCAGAAACTGATTAAGTCGCTTACCGAATGTCTTTGCAGCATACTATCTAAGACCCTGACCTAAAAGATGGTTCCTCTGTCAATTTGTCTGAATGAGTTTTTTCTCCTTTGTTATTCCATATATATAGAAAATTATATAGAAATAATTTAAGAATGTTTTTAAATTACAATCGTGATTTTCTCTCATTCCTAATCTATATATTCTATTTGTGGTAGTCTAATTATGTACAAAGTATGATAAGACAAAACGATGGAATCCTTGATTTTCTAATTGACTAGCTAATTGATGGAATCCCTTTATTTCCGAATTTACTTGTAGATTGATGGAATCCCCTTGATTTCCGAATTGACTTGCTCCATTTGATGTTGATTCCTCGATTGGCTCTATTGATTAAATCTCTTAGCTAATTGATGGAATCCCCTTATTTCCGAATTTACTTGTAGATTGATGGAATCTCCTTGATTTCCGAATGGACTTGCTCCATTTGATATTAATTCCTTGATTGGTTCTGTTGACTAAATCTTATTAACATCCCCCCTCAAATTGATGCGGCTGATCAAGAAGCATCAATTTGTTTATGAGAAATTGGTGACGAGGCCGAGGTAGGGTTTTGGTAAGTACATCAGCCAGTTGAAGATCTGAGGTAATATGCGGCAGGGAGATAACTTTATTTTCAAAAGATTCACGGATAGAATGACAATCCACTTCAATGTGCTTGGTACGTTCATGAAAGACAGGATTAGCAGCAATTTGAATAGCACCAGTATTATCTGCATAAAGAGGAGTGGGGTCGGATTGAGGAAATCCAATTTCAGCCAATAAACCGTGAAGCCAAACAATCTCTGAACAAGCAGTAGACATAGCACGATATTCCGATTCAGTGGAAGATTTGGAGACCCGAGCTTGTTTCTTACTCTTCCAAGAAATGAGCGCAGAGCCAAGAAACATACACCAACCAGTAACAGAACGTCGGGTGTCAGGGCAGCCAGCCCAATCAGCATCACTGTAACCAAGCAAACGAAGGGAGGAGCCAACAGGAAAAAATAAGCCACGACCAGAAGTACTCTTCAAGTAGCGAATGATACGACGAACAGCAGCGAAATGAAGGTGTCGAGGGGTATGCATAAACTGACTAACTTGCTGAACAGCGAAAGAAATGTCAGGACGTATAATTGTTAAATAATTAAGACTTCCTACCAACTGACGATATACCATAGGATTAGAAAGAAGATCACCCTCATCACGACTAAATTTCACATTAACTTCAAGAGGGGTGTCAACAGGAGAAGCAAATTGCAGTCCAGCTAAAGAGATCAAATCCTCCGTATATTTGTGTTGATGCAAAAAAATACCCTTTTGATCCAAACGGACCTCAAGACCCAAAAAATAATGGAGAGAACCAAGATCCTTCATATGAAATGAAGATTGGAGCTGTTGTTTAAACTGTTGAATTAAAACACTATTTGTGCCGGTGATAACAATATCATCAACATAGACAAGAAGAAGAACAACACCATCCACTGTTTTGTGAAGGAACAAAGAGGAATCATACTGGCTTTGGTTAAAAGAAAAACCTAGTAAAGTAGAACGAAATTTCTCAAACCATACCCGAGGTGCTTGTTTCAAGCCATAGAGAGAACGTCGAAGTTTGCAAACGCTAGAAGAGGAAGAGAATAAACCTGGAGGAGGAATCATAAAAATATCCTCTTTAAGATCACCGTGCAGAAACGCATTTTTAACATCCATTTGATGAAGTGACCATCCCTTAGAAGCAGCAATAGCAATGATAGTTCGGATAGTAGTCATTTTAGCTACGGGAGCAAAGGTTTCATCGTAATCCACCCCATATTCCTGCCTATTGCCAAGAGCTTCCAACCGAGCCTTATAACGATTAAGAGAACCATCAGAATTCAATTTCACAGAATATACCCACTTACAGCCAATAGGTTTAACACCTGGAGGACATGGAACAATATCCCATGTATAATTTTCTTGAAGCGCTTGGAGTTCAAATTGCATTGCTTGTTTCCAGCACGCTTGTTGGGCTGCCTAAGAATAACAAGTAGGAACAGGAATGTTCGATAAAGTTACATGAAGAGATGTATGTGGGAACCCATACCGATATGGTATATGAGAGACACGTGTAGAACGTCGAGGCGCCGGAGGTTCATGCTCAGAAGGCGGGTCAGTGTCACAAGGAGTTAAAGTGATGTTACGTCTCGTATACACAACACCTGGTTTGAAGCGCTCAATAGGAAACAAAACATCATCAAAGTGAGGAAGTATAGAAGGAGTGGCAGAAGAGACCACATGAGATTGAAAAAAATAGTGATTCTCAAAGAAAATCACATTTCGAGAAGTACGAACACGATTAGCAATAGCATCATAACAGACAAAACCCTTTTGAGTGGTACTGTAACCTAGAAGCGCACACTTAACAGCTTGGGCACCAAGTTTGTGACGTTCAGTAGATGGTAAGTGAACAAAACAGATGCACCCAAAAGTATGAAGTGTGTGATAACTAGGATGAGTGTTATAGAGACGAAAAAATGGAGAGTCAAAGTGCAAGACTTGAGATGGAAGACGATTAATCAGATAGACAGCAGTAGACATGGCCTCAACCCAAAATCGAGAGGGAACAGAAGATTCAAGTAGTAAGGCATGAGTGACATCCAACAAATGTCGATTTTTTCGTTCAGTAACACCATTCTGTTGAGATGTATAAGGACAAGAGCGCTGGGAAATAATACCTTTGCGCTGTAAGAAAACTTGGAATTCATTTGATATGTATTCTCCGCCAGAGTCAGATCACAAGACTTTAATACGAGTAGAAAATTGATTCTCAACATATGCCAAGAAACTTTGAAACACGGAAAAGACCTCAGATTTAGAGTGAAGAAAATAAATCCAAGTAAACCGACTGTAGTCATCAATAAATGTTACGAAATATTTGTGTTTTGTATGAGAGAGGACAGGAGAAACACCCCAAACATCACTATGAATAATATCAAAATACTTTTCTGCATGATGACTAGAGGAAGGAAATGGTAGAGTCTTACTCTTAGCAAGTTTACACGTAGAGCAATCAAAAAATAAAGAGGAAGACTGATGTTTATTGTCCAAAAATCCATGCTTCAATAAGTGAGACAGGACAAGTGAATTAAGATGACCCAAGCGTTTATGCCAGACTTCACTTAGCTTAGTTACAGTATTACAAACCAAAGAAAAAATACCATGACTACGGAAATGTATAGGAAACAATCTTTCCACTTTAGGCCCCTTCGCGAGCACTTTCCCGGACCTCTGATCCTGCACAAGACAACCATCACGAGAAAAATACACGTTACAATTGTTATCTACCAATTAACCAACTGAAATTAAACTTGATGAAAATCCAGGGGACACAAACACATTACGAAAAGATGAATCAATATCACCAACAGCAGCAATAGGAAGAGAACTACCATCCGCAATTTGAATATGTTGTGCACCACAATAGGGTCGAACATTGTGCAAATAATCAGAAGTACCAGTCATATGATTCGAAACCGCAGAGTCAACAAACCAAGGTTGAAGAGTATGTTTAGTCGTACCTTGAATGCCCAAGGCAGAGAATGCTGAGATAATCATTTGTTGCACCATTTCTTGAGTCAAGGCAACTTGATTAGAGACTACCGGAGGTGCTGTCATGGAACCTTGACTTGCTGGCTCTGTAGGGGAAGAGGAATGGACCGCAACATGGAATGCTTTGGTTGGACGATTCTCTGGTCGTGTTGGACATTCTTTAATAATGTGACCACGTTGTTTGCAATAGTTACAGAATTTTCGGTTGCAATTTTGAGCAATATGTCCAAAATCCTTGCATGAATAACACTGAATCTACTCATATCTCTTCCTTTTCGCTTCCCTTGAGCAGCGTAGGCAACTGTTACAGACTCTGAAGTAAGCTTGTCTTGTGCCATAGCTTCTTGAGTAATTAATCGCTACTCTTCTCGGAGTAATTCTCCAACACACACGTCCAGAGAGGGAATTGGATCTCGGTTCAGCAAAGCAGCCCTTGCAACCTCAAATTCTGGTCTAAGTTTCATGAGAAACTGATCCCGCTGTCTAGTGTCATAAATGTCTTTGAGAACAAACAGTGCCTCTCGTGGTACTTTATCATGTATGATGGCTGAATGTTCTGTCCATAAATTAAGAAAACCATAATAGTATTCTTGAATTGAAAGATTACCTTGCCTATAATTTGCAATATCGAGCTCCAACTGAAAACGTTTTGCATTGTTGTCTTGATTATAAATACGTTTCAAATATTCCCACATTTCCTTGGCTGTCGTAAAAGAGCATAAATTGTTGACCATGTGTGGCTCAATAGATCCCAAGATCCAAGAAATAATTTGAGTTAGAGGACCCATCAATATGTCCCCAGAGTCCTTTGCCTTTGACATACATCCTGAATTAAAACTCCTAAGCCGAATAGTTCTTTCCACTGAACCGAATAGAAAAGTTTTCTGTTGTCATAGTGATCTAAAAAAAACTCAAAAGTGTTTATCTCTCCGAAATAGAAATCCCACAATATGTGATCCGGAAATAATTCCAAGATCAAAGCGACTAAACAAAAAAAAAGACCAATTATTCGAGAGCTTTTAGAGCTGAAACAAGAAGGACACTAAAGTCCCTAGAACTGAACCAAAGATTTTCGAGAGCCCCTAGAGTTAAAAAACAAGGCTATTTTGATAGAAGGCTCTGATACCATGTCAATTTGTCTGAATGAGTTTCTTCTCCTTTGTTATTCCATATATATAGAAAATTATACAGAAATAATTCAGGAAAGTTTTTAAATTACAATCGTGATTTTCTCTCATTCCTAATTTATATATTCTATTTGTGGTAGTCTAATTATGTACAAAGCATGATAAGACAAAGTGATGGAATTCTTGATTTTCTAATTGACTAGCTAATTGATGGAATCCCTTTATTTCCGAATTTACTTATAGATTGATGGAATCCCCTTGATTTCTGAATTGACTTGCTCCATTTGATGTTGATTTCTTGATTGGCTCTATTGATTAAATCTCTTAGCTAATTGATGAAATCCCTTTATTTCCAAATTTACTTGTAGATTGATGGAATCTCCTTGATTTCCAAATGAACTTACTCCATTTGATGTTGATTCCTTGATTGGTTCTGTTGACTAAATCTTATTAACATCCTCATCTCTCTCGTTTGCAGTCTTTGGAGTCTGAGTCGTGTTAGATTGGAAAACGTGTTCAGCAACCTTTCCAAGCAAGGTAAATAGTCAAGCTGAGTCTCCTTTAGGTATTATTCGTTCTGATGTTTGGGGTCCTACTTGTGTGAATTCAATCTCAGGATATCGGTACTTCATTACTTTCATTGATGATTTCTCAAGGTGCATTTGGATTTTTTTGATGAAAGATATGTCAAAGTTATTTACTATTTTTAAAAATCTTTGCACCGAAATACACATTCAATTTGTGCACAAGTTGTATTTTTACACAGTGATAATGCAAAAGAGTATTTTTCTGCCCCCTTTAATTCTTCTGACATCCCATCACATGATTCATCACAGAGATTTCCTTTGGTCCCCTTGATATTCTTTCCTCACTCTCATCTTTTCTACTAATAAATAGAACGTCTATCTCAGAAACTTTGTCCATTCCGGAATCAGTTCCCAAATTTGCATCTATTCCTATAACTGCTCAAATTTATGACTCTAATAGGTTTTTGTGGGTGTATTTGACAAATTCAGTTGTTCCTAACCTCATGGAATTCCAGGATGCCAATCCAAGTTCTGAAAATGAAAACATGGTAAATTCTGATCCCTCCTTGCATATACACTCTATTGAAACATAAAAAATGATTATGAATTTTCTATTGTTGTTAGAAAAGGAATGCGAGAATGCATAGAACAACCTTTATACGCCATGTCACACACAGTCTCACTTAAATGTCTGTCACTACTCAAGAAAAAATTCATTGTAAACTTAAACACTGTCTTTATTCTAAACACTCTATCTGAGACATTGTCAAAAAAACTGAATGGAGAAATGCCATGAAAGAAGAAATGGCTGTCCTAAAAAAAAAAAACTGAGATTGTTGACAAGCCCAAGATCCAGTTGCTTGCAAATGGGTTTTACCGTAAAATTCATGGTTGACGGTTCTCTCGAAAGGTATAAAGCAAAATTGTTGGTTAAAGTCTATATCCAAACATATGGAGTTGATTATCAAGAAACATTTGCTCCATCGTCAGAGGTGAACACCGTAAGAACCTCACTGTCCCTGGCAGGACATTTCAACTGGCAGATTCAACAATATGATGTGAACAATGCCTTTTTGCATGAGGACTTCGAAGAAAAAATTTACATGAGTATCCCACCGTGTTTCGAAGGAAAAGAAATAACCAATAAGGTGTGCAGATTGAGAAAAAATCTATATGGGTTTAAACAGTCGCCTAGAGCCTGATTTGGAAGATTTGCTAGGGTAATGAGGCAATAGGATACAGGTAGATTTAATGAGATCATACTCTTTTCATCAAATATTAAACAACAAGGGGGATGACAGCACTTCTTGTATACGTTGACGATATCATTGTCATTAGAAATGATGAGCAGGAGAAACAAGCTTTAAAACAATGTTTGGTTAAAGAATTTGCAATCAAGGAGTTGGGAAGACTAAAATACTTCCTTGGAATCAACATTTTTTACTCGAGGTAGGGAATATTTATCTCACAACAAAAGTATGTGACAAATCTCTTAAAAGAAACAGAAAAACTGTCTTGTAAACCAATAGCTACACCTATTGAGCCAAATCAAAAAGTTTGGGAGGCAAAAGAAGAACTAACCATTGATAAGGAGATGTATCAGAGGTTAGAGGGAAAACTCATCTATCTTGCTTATAATCAACCAGATATAGCATATTCTGGATGTGTGATTAGTCTGTTCATGCATAATCCAAGGGAATCACATCTACAAGCTATTTATCGGGTATTACACTATTTAAAAGGCCGTCCGGGAAAAGGAGTTCTATTCAAAAGAAACAATAACTTCACACTAGAAGCCTATATGGAAGCAGATTATGTAGGATCTATTGTGGATAAGAGGTCAACATTTGGTTATTGCACGTTTGTTGATGGCAATTTGGTAACTTGGAAAAGAAAAAACAGAATGTGGTGGCAAGGTTTAGCGGAGAATTAGAGTTCAAGGCATTGGCTCAAAAATTGTGCTAATAGTTGTGACTCAAAATCATTCTAGATGATTTGAGGATCAACTAGAAAGGTTATATGAAACTATACTGTAATAATAAATAAGCAATTAACATCGCTTATAACCCTATACAGCATGACAGGACAAAGCATATAGAAATTGATAGACACTTCATCAAGAAAAAACTAGAAGAGGGGTTAGTCTGCATGTCTTGTATTCTTTCACAAGGTCAATTGGCAGATGTTTTAATAAAGGGGCTAACCTGTACACCCATTCATGAAATAATTTAAAAACTGGGAATGGAAGACATCTCTATTCCCACTTGAGGGGGGTGTTGGATTGTAGAGTTAATTTAGAAAATTTTATTTTTTGGATTCCTTGAATTATAGGATTGACATAAGATTGACTTTGGGTAGTTTTCTATTTTGATTGTTTCCTATTTTTTTGTAACCTATAATAGTTTCATATTTTTTGTATGATTTGATTAGATAGTTTCCTAATTCTTGTAACATAGAATAGTCTACATATTGTGATGTATGATTTCAATCATTCAATGAGAAATAAGGAGAAATTATTTGTTCCTGTTTTGTGTCAATTAATAATATTTCATTTCGCTTTTATAGGAAATGTCAAGTGAGGAGTTATTAAGCAGTAGCAAGAGATGATGATACGGATGATAATCTTAGAATGGAGGATATGGAGTACTTAAAATGAAATCTACTTGGTGAAGAATAAGACTTATTATAATACAACAAACACTAATGCCTTGCTTCACTTGGGCTAGTGCCAAGCGCCTCAGGCATTTTGACAGCCTTGTAGCAGCTGGCACCTGTGACAACACCAAGCTAGTGCAAATTCATACGACCATAGGCAAAGATAGAAAGGAATGAAAAGCATGCATTATGACTTACCTGCAATGGTCAATGTCACACTATCAGAGTGACAACCATGAAAAATATCTCCCTCAAGTGATCGAAGCATGGCAAAGGCTGAAACTGCTAAATCTATGTTCTTCTTCCTTTCAAAGCGGTTAATAGAGATGAAATTCAACCTACAAAAGAATGACAGAATTGAATATTTATACAAGATGAAAATGTCACTGGAATCTTTTTAACACAACTGCAGAAGCATGCCCAGCATTAGAAATTACCAAGAGATAAGCAGGCATGCAAGCTCTTACTTAAAAGCATTTGGTTCACTAAACTGATCCACATTGACAGCAGGATAAAGAACTGCTGGTTGAATTCCTTGGGAATGGAGATGCTTGAATGTATTTGCAAAGGTTGAAGCTGAAAATTTACTGTTAACAAGGATAAGTTCTGCCAATCCTGAAATGCAAAAAGCAAGTTGGTCAAATTTCTAGTGTGAACGAAGCATGCATACACTAAAGATAGAACTGATGAAAATTCCACAAGATAATGGTGCATCCAGGATAAGGAAGTGAACCAGTTGTTTTCTCTTCTACAACATCTATGGGTTTCCGGTACATTCTTCTAAGCGTAGTAGTGTGTTGAGCCAGCAACAGATCTGGAAAATGGCAATAAAACACCACCTAGATAGAGAGTAGAATGCATGAGAAAAATTGGACATAATCCTCTTATATTAGCAGCTAGGTGAACATTACCTTTGAAGATCTTTTTAGTTTCATAAGTGGAATAACTACCGAGACCTGATCTGCTAGTATGATATCAAATGATGGCCACATGAACAGCACACAGAGAGCAACAAATATGCATCATAGGTATGCACATATAGCATGAAAACGGTAGAAAATATGCCGAGGTAAGAAAGAACCATACACTGTAACCGGGAAGGTACCTGCACATCAGGCAGTAATAAAAATAAGAAGGAAAATTATAGATAAGTATTCTGAAATTAGGATAAAGAAGTGGTTAGTAACCATGTCTAGAAGGCAACAAGTTTAAATGGATTGGGTTTACTCCAAAGATTACTGTCCCTGCTTTCCTCATCTGAAAGTCCTAACATGTTTACCAAATTAATTAATTAAAACAAAAATTTGTATCAATTTCTCAGTCTGCCCTTCATCTTTTAATTTTGCTGCATTAATTACATAAACGATCTTGAATCTTTGGTATGCAATACCCAGATAAAGCATCAGAATATGTCCTTTAAAATTCTAGATTTCAAATTAGCAACAGGGATGGAGTATGCAATACATTAAAGGAATCCATTATACCAAGTGCAAGTAACTATAAATTAGTCGGGCATGCAGAAAGAAGGCCACTGCGAAGGATACATTTGACCACGTGTAAAAAGTGGCTCCAAACAAAACGGGAGCAAAATATGTACACCAGATACAGCAGAAAAAATAACTAAATCCTACAAGAAAGTGTAGGATAGCTTCAGATTCCTAATCACCTTTCCCATTGTACAAGAAAGCCTAGTGTATTTCCAGATACATCATAATTTCATGAATAAGGTTAGATTGCAATTTGTGGATCCTTCTGAGGCATTTCCAATGTTCTACTCTACCATTTGTCAAAGTCCATATAGTCCTTACAGCCAATTAGGTCATGCACTGAAAACTTAACAGATGAGAGATGAAGAGGCTATTTCCTCGACATGCTATCGTTCTTCTTGGATTCCATCTCTCCTCCACAGACAGAGGTTTCTTGCCCAAATATATATTTATATTGTATATATTTTATATATATCCACTTTTTACATCGTACCACAATTACTCAATTGCTTAGTTTTCCCGGCTGTTGAACGATGTACTGAGACCAATTAAGGTCGCATTCCAGGAAAATTGGGGTAGCTATGAGGTGAAAAGATAAATAGACTAACATCCATCCAATGTTGTGATTCATCAGCTCCAACAAGTATTTTATTGTTCCTTGTGGAGGAAAGTATAAGGATTGGTCAATGGTCTCTGTGCATAACATTTGGACACAACAGATGATGGCTGAAAAATTATGACTGTCAGAAAGAAGTAGAAGGGGCCGCAGTTGATTACATCTGATAGTTCTAGTATTCCTTTCACAAACAAACGTACTAACATCCTATATCTGTTCAAGGCACAACCTGGAACTATCAAAATTGGTGCACGTCGTAGCTATATAGATTCAGACTATTGATAACACTATCAACCTGGAGCATGGGAAGGTGATTATTTTAGGGATAGTTGCATTTGAAATCCCAAACCTTAGGCTATTTCTTCAATTTAGTCCTAAATGTCAAATTTTGGTTAATTAAGTCCTAAAGGTTCAACAAAAGTTGCAATTTGGGTACATCAAAAACAAAGAGAATGGAAACAGTTGGCTTGACACTTCCGAGCGTTCAATGACATAAATTTAGTGCCAAATGGAGATGACAATGTCACCACATAATTAAATAAACAAAGAATATTGCAATATTCTTTTTTTTTTTTTTTAAATTATTCAATTTTTGTGAAATTAAAAATATTTTCATATAAAATGAAAATGATAAAAAATTTTGTTCACCAAAATAATGACAGTATGTTATAAAGAAAATCATAATTGTGCATTTTTTAATTTAACAAAATGATTTCATTAGTTAAACACTCAAGAAAGTAAAAGAATAGGAACACTTTTATGTTCACCTCACTAACACTTGAAATTGATCTCTGATCTTAAGTCTGAAGTCTAAGGCGGAAACAAAGAGGGGTGCACTAAAGGCCTTCAACCCTTTTGTTATGGTCCAAGAAATTAATCACATGACATGCCACAATAAATATGATCCACTCTCACTTCTGGCAAGGAAAGGAAACAGTTCCGTCAATTTGTTCATAATCTGAAGCATCTGATCAGGCAGAGGTGGTGCCAGCAGAGCGAGTATCAACAAAGTTGGGTAGTACCGTGTCCCCCCAGTCTTCAATTGAACATATACTAATTGAATATAGATGTACTGCCTTTGCGTATGACACAAGCAAGCCACAGAGAGACTAGAGAGAGGTCCAACATTTGGATTTAAGCAGGGAGACAAGTCGTTTTGGTTTTTGTAGTTTTAAGTGTTTGAATGGTTGGGATTCAGGTTTCTTAAATTTTCTGTAGCTGTTCTCATTTTCATTTTTCTTTTATTTAAAATATTTTGAATTGATAAGTAACTAATCATTATTATAATTGTTTTATTTTTTAAAAAAAAAAATCGGCTGTATAGTTTGAAAAAATATATTTCAATATTTTTTATATTTTATTTTATCCAGGTCCAGCTCCGGCCATCTCATTGTTGCATGGCATTTGGATGGTAAAAAGTTCCACGTCACCTATTTTCATTTCTCTCCATCTGATGCACTTGCTTGTAACTTTTGTTAAACCTTTAGGACTCGATTAGCAAAATGCTAACATTTAGGAGTAAAGAAAATATAGCCAATTTCATTTTTTTTATTCTCAACACAAGCAGCAATGAACAAAAATGCTAAGGTGGCCCATCAGAAAGCATCCACCATTGCCTCGTAGTAAGAGATTGAACTACAAGACAAACAGTTTAAAAAGAAGCTTACCAAAAAGAGTCTCTTCAAAACATCGAGATCTGTCATGGTGAGCAGTGAAAATATGAACATGGTGCCCAACTGATGCAAGTTCCACGGCAGCGTCAACAATCAGTCTTTCAGCTCCACCTAGAAGGGATGGCAAGTTGCACTTAAAAAGTTGAATGAAAGTGAAAAGAGGTTCCCATCACAAGGACAGAAGTTAATGACTACATTGATGGGAAGATGTCATGATAAGCGAAATTTAAAATTAAGAAAGTAAAATTACATGGTATTACACTTTGAACTAGTCCAATTAATTGATCATACACTGATCCTAGCATTTGTTGTTTGTGTATAAATTAAGAGCCTGCTTGGTATTTGTTGTTTGTGTACCATCTATAGTTCCATGCACGTTGTGGGCTTGACCAAAAATGATACCATATGACGAAGTTAATAACTTTAATGTTCTCAAATGACCAAAATGACCAAAACATGCCTTCAATATTATTAAGTATCATTCCTTTCATCAGCATATTTTTACAATGAGGCTCTCTTATTGGTCAAAAATAGTTATTTTGATTATAAATTTTTGACTTCAAACTTAAAACAATGACTTTTGATATTTTTCTTTCATCTCTCTCTTCTATTGATCAATTTTTAAAACAAAATAGTTCAACTGCAAAGAATAAATGAATAAGATTGACACTTTTTGAACAAGATGTTTGGCGAGTTGGGAAAGGACGTGTCTGACAAATTACATTATAAACTGTATGCTTATATGCTGGATATATAGAGTTTTGAAAAAGCAGGGAGGGAAAGGGGGTAACATGTTACTCTATCTGTAGAAGGACAGAAACCTCTTTAAGGGCATATCTTGACCTCCTCTTTCCAAAAATAAGACATGCAAACCTGAATAAAATATCTTTTATTGTCATAATTACCATATCTCCCTCCCCAGCCCAAGAAAAAAAATATCTCTACCCTTTTGTATTGATTTTCTTTTTCCTTTTTTGTGTTTGGTACAAACAAAATCTAATAAAGTTTTTGGAATACAAACTTTCGAAATCCATTTACATCAGTAGAAAAATGTGGAACCACAAACCAAAAGTTATCTCTCAATAACAGTAAAACACTACATTTTCTTAAGGTTTTAAGCTAAACACTAATGTGCAATGTCAAGTCCTCCCAAGCTTGTCAGGGCATAGGATGTTCTAAAGTCATAATTCTTATATTCATAGCCAAATATCACAAATATAATTGCATACTCCACTATCAATGCTATAATGACATTATGACCATCCCATGCTATTATTATCTGTTCAAAGAATCCATCAGGTTTCTGACTCGTAGCTAAAAAGGGGGAAAGGCAAATGGCTTTTAGGGCCTTACCAATGCCAAGGTCAGGATGAATGATTGCAATATTCATCTTTGAGCTTCCTTTGGAATCCAAATTGATGAATTTAGTTGTCTCCTCTCCTACAATTCAACTACCACATCCACCAACCAAGACAATTAGTTATACTTTAATTCCAGCAATTAAACAAACTTTTATTAAACTTTAAAGAAAAGGAGGGAAAAAAGTGAGGCTCAATAGTAACATTAAAAATTGTAATATGAGGTATTTGAATGTGAATAATTCCCATCCCAATCAAATCATGATAAAGCATACATGAAAACGTTTGGAGAATCAAAAAAGAAAAAGCATAGGAGAAAAGGGATCCCTTGGGTCATGTGTGACATCACATTACACGAGTCAAAGACCCACAAAATTTGGTAGAGTCCTCCAAAAGTGAAATCAATGCAAAGTCAACATCTAGAAAATAAAACATGTAAGATGATAAACAATAAAAGAATTATGATTATTTTCCCATAAACAGATGGAGAAAAAAAGAAAAATTAGATGTGTTTATACACAATAACATGCATGCAGATTGCAGAAAATCAAAACGAATTATAATTGACACTGAATCGACTAGATGAAAGTTTCTGAGCCATTGAAGCATCAAAATTTACAGCTATTTGACCCATGAGAAAGAGAAATAGAAATACAGAGAAAAAGGTCATGGAAAGACATATCAGTGGTCATGAAACATGAATACACTAAAACATTTTTCAATCAAAAATCAACTACGAGTTCAACAATGTCCAATAGAAACAAATCATTAATGTCATGTACTCAACGGTGATGGATGATTCAAGGAATTCATCAAAAAGAAGTTTCTAATTTTCAAAATGAAAAAGGAAGAGAAAGAACAAGAAATCTTCAACGAATTTCCCAAAAAGTCACCACACCCATAAACTCCACGGCCAATATTTTCTCCGTGACCAGATCCTGTGTTGTCTAATTAAACTAGAACAACCAATCGCATGACTATCCGTACTACAACTTAAGTATGTGTTGCATTGCAATCAATCCTAAACCCGAAGCAAATGTCAAACGTCTATCGCCTTCATCTAATCTAATGAACCCTGCATCAAACAGTTGGCGTTCATCAAAATATGATCCACTTTCACAATCGTAAATTGAATATCATCAAAATATGATCCACTTTCACAATCGTAAATTGAATATTCTTGATAAGAAATGCCAATTTACGAAATGAATAATCTTCCATTCCCTCATTAAATCTCGAGAGCCAATATGTCTAGGAAGAAAATGAAAACACAAATTTCCGTCTCTTGTTCATCTTTGCTTGCACAGTAATTCAAAACTAAATCAACAAAGCTAAAGCTATCAAAGATCGAAATCTGTCCCACCGAGTATACAGCAAGCACAAAAAGTAGGAAACAGAAAACCCATGTATATAAGAACGAAATTTGAAAAAGATGAACAAATGAAGCAGATGAGCAAAAAAAGGATTGAATTCGGAAACCCAGAATCAATGGAGGAGAGAGAAAAGGAGGACTTACCCGAAGAGAATAGTAGAGATCAGGGAATTTAAACCAGCAATTCAAGCGACGGCCTTGATCCTACCCAAGGGAGGGAGAACCCAGGAAGGGGTTTCTCTTTCCAGCGAGGTACTGTGCTCGGGCAGGTTTCAGCATAATCATAACGCCAAATCTGAATCCGGATATCGATCGGTAGTAGCAAAAAAAAAAAAAAAAAAAAAAAAAAAAAAAGAAGATAAAGCCAAATCCGACCCAGCAAAATTCGAATTATTCTTCCATATGCATAAATTTTTAATTTAATTTATTAATATTAAAAAATTAACTTATTGATTTTAAATTTTAAAATTTAAAAACTAACTTACTAATTAATTATGACAGAAATAGAATGTAATTTATTAATAGGCAAAATTAAATTTTTAATAAAATATTGATTTTCTTTAATTTTTAAATTTTATTTATTTTTTTAATTTCTTATTTTGTTGTAAGGATAAAATTACAAAAATTAACTATTGAAACTTTAAAAAAAAAATTTCTAAACCCCACGTATGTGCAAACAAAAGAGAAGAGAGATGTTGAAAATTTGGAGCGGGTCTAACGGTAGACCCGACACATAACCTTTTGCTCAAATTTGAATTTAAAAATGGGAGAGAAAATAATTGGAAACCAACCCCACCTCCCTAATGTCTCTCATCTGTCTCTTTGATGTTAACTCCCCCAAAAAATTTCCTATTTTGAAAAAAGTGACGGGAATAAGGAAAAAGAAAAGATGAAACCATTTCGGGCATGAGAGCAAATGAGAAAGAAAGTGAGATCCTCTCACATTTGAAAAATCCAAAAAGGGTTAGAAAATGATTGATCATTTCTTTCCTAAGACATTTTGATCGTGAATAAAGAAAATAATCTGTTTTTGTGACACTCTTCTAAATATAAAATATTCAACCATTGAAAAAGATAAATGATTATAATCCATTAAAAATTTTAAAATTATATGTATGAAAAATTAAGTTTGTTGTTTGTTTTAAATTCTACATTGGTATCACATTACACTTGAGTGTTTCTTGCCTCTCTTTGGGTATTAAAAAAATGAAAAATATCATGAATATTATTAATGGTTTGTTAATAGAAACTTAAAATATATTTAACGAAATATTCTCAATTTTACACTGTAGTATATTTATTCCATAAGGATCAAAATCTATAAAATTTTGGTATGTATGTGTAGAGTATATTATGAGATATTTCAAACTCTTAACTAAAATTTTATGCACTCATATTTTTTAACTTATTGTATTTCATAGTTTGATATTTAATGATTAGCATTTTTTTAAAAAATAATTTTCAATTATATAAAGAGGGCGAAAAATGATTAAAATTGAGAAAGATATTGCATTTCAAAAATAAGGTCGAATTGTAGAAATTCCATAACATTAGGAAAGATGATGAATAGGGACCTTCTACCTTCCCCCCTCTCAGCCACAATGCGTATAGTCCAAACCAAGGTTAGAGACATTCGATTTGAAAATTGAGATCACTATTGAATTCATAAACATTGAAAATAGGAGGGTAGGCAAAATCCAGTGACCATGTGCCGAAAAGGTAGAAAGGCAGCGTGTGGACCTCACACACCGGTGGTGACATGTGAGGAAGTAATTTTTTTTTCTTTTTTTTTTAACACAGCCACCCACGACGGTGCTGGGGAGCTTGCATGGTCCGTTCTGGGTAGAAATTTTATTAAAATAATTCTTAATTCTTTCTAGATTTTTTTAAAAATTTTTAATTTATTTTTTGAAGTCAAAAATAATTTTTATTGATTTTTAAATTTAGAGATTATTTAAAATTATAGAAAAATTATTTCCGGTACCAAAAAAATTTTGAAAATTTTTTTATGAGTTTAGAAAAATTTTTCAAAATGAAAAAGGAAGAGCTTGTTTAACATAAAATTATTTGAAATTTGAGCAGATATTTTTAAAATAAATATGTTGAGATTTATTATAATATTATGGTTGGTTGTGTGGGAGACCTAATATTGTTTTCATTTTCTAGGAAAATGATGAGAATCAGACATACTCATGGAGCTCTCTGGGGAGACTTAGGGCAATGAGAAGTCTAAAGCATATAATGAAATTGAGTCAAATGTTGATTTATAAACTTGATCCATTTTATATTTTATCAGATCATTTGGAAATCATGAAAGAAAAACGTCAAAAACTTTTTGATTTAGGTCATTCTTTTTTAGAATGACATGTATATTTTGAGAAATTTTTTAACTCCTTATTAGGTTAACGTTATTGATTAGATGATTATGATGATTACCGAGAGATGAAGTATGAGTTTTAGCCATGTAAGACTAGTATCAATAGAAATATGGAGAGTCATGAACATAGAGATGCAAATGAAAAAAAAAAGTTATCGTAAAATATAAATAGTTTCAACTCGTATGCTATAAGAAAATTTTCTCCTAGCGATAGACTATCTAAGAGAATGATGAATATGATTAATCAAATAGATATGTCATGAATTGAAATAATAAATTTACATGTTTTTTTATTACATATTGTGTTTGTCTGTTAAGATCATAATTATATAATAGAAAAACTACTAACATTTATAATATAAAATTTCTGTTGAACATATGCTGGTTTTGTTTCTTAATTTTGTATGATTATGTATGCAAAAAGAAAGTGAGATCTCTTGAATGAAATTTTGAATTAATAAAATGAGTAATTTTCATCCAAAATTATAATATTATTTAAATATTTTATATATTTAATTGGTAGGTTTTTGATTTAAAGAATTTGAACAATTCTCATCTAAAATTTATTGAATTTTGTAATTTTGAATTAAATTCGTAATGATTACACATTATACTACAAGAAAACATGCCATCTACGATAAAAAATTACCGAAGGAAAAAAATCTATCAGTAATAGTGACGGATTAATATCGAACAGAATATCAAGAAATTTGCGATGGAAATTAGTGACGAAAAAAATTCCGTCGTTAATCCGTCGCTGTAATGGTCCACTGTAAAAAACAAATAAAAAAACTTATAAACTTATCAGCGATGGATTATGAATGGAATTTTTACAATAGAAAATTTTCGTCGCTAATCCATCGGTATAATAGTGAAGGAAAAAATAAAAAAAAATATATATATGAACAACTATCAGCGACAAATTAGCGATAAAAATTTTAGCGACGAATTAATAACAGATTTACGATAGAAATTTAGCAACAGATTAGTAACGAATTTACGATAGATTTTTTTAATTTTTAATTTTTTCTTCTCTTTTATTATTTTATAATTCTTTTTCTTTTTTCTTTTATTTAATTTATTCTATTATTTTTTATTTAATTTAATGGACAAATAAAAATAATAATTTGCTATTCTATCTTAATTAATCAAAGAAATATTTTATTTATTTATTTAGTGCAAATTTAATCAATATCAAATTTAAACAATTAGAAAAATTAAATGAAAAAAATTATCCCAAGGTAAAGGAAAAAAAAAAAGAAATGTGAGTGAGATAAAAAAAAATTGTGAGAGTAAGATAATTTTAAAAAATAAAAATAAAAAATGAGAGTGAGATTAATATTAAAAAAATGAGAGTTAGATCATTAATAATAAAAAAAGATATCACAATAGCTTTTGTTGCATGGTGGTTGGATGACTCATGCTCTATCTCTACTATGTGGGTTCGATTCTTGGTGAAAACACATTTTTCGCAATAAAATGCAGGGCGCGCGGGTCGGGACCATCGGGGCGGGTAGCGCAGGACTGGGTTGCGTGCGTGACATCATGTGGGCGTGGGTAGGTCCATGCGTGTAGGCGCATGGGCACGTGAGGTGCAGGTAGGTCCGTACGTGTAAGCGCGTGGACGCGTGAGAGTTTTAGAATTAGCAATAAAAAATATCCGTTGTTGATAGTGAATTATTAGTTACAGAATTATTAGTAATAGAAAAATTCTGTCGCTGATATTTTTACATATTTTATTTCTATCAAGAATGGATTAGCGACGGATATTTTTAGTGTTAGATTTTTTTCGTCACTAATCCGACGTAGATATTAGTGACTGATAGTATTCCGTTGGTAAATTTTAGTGGGGTAGTTTTTAGTGATGGATTTAATGATAGAAAAAATCCGTTGCTAATATCATTTAGCGATAGATTTACGACTTTTAGCGATGGAAATTTCCGTCACTGATATCTTATTTTCTAGTAGTGTTAGAATTATAGATGATAATTAGGAATCTAGTAAGAAATTTAGTAAATTTTTTATTCTATATGCAATGTTGATTTGTCATAAACGTTAATTTGGAAGTAAAAAATTATATGGAAGATATAAGCATTTATACTTGTGTTAGCCCTTCTTAAAATCTCAATCATGACATCAAAGTCTATTATTGTGAATTTAAATAAAGGTAACAAATTGATTGATGTTAATTATGACATATGGCACTGTAAAATCTAGTATGTGTTGAAAGAATAAGATATGTAAAACTCTGAAGTGGGTAATACTACTTAGTATAAGAGAGATATCAAGATGCTTATCAGGAGTGGAAAAGAAAAGATTTCATTACTTGAGCTATCCTGATTAGATCTGTGATTGATGATATGATCTCTGAGTTGAGCAATATCCAACTGCTCATGACATTTAGGAGTGTCTCTAAGACAAATATAGAGGTATCAATGTAACTCGTTTTAGACAATGAATCATAAAGTTTGATACTAATAATAGGTGAAGTGATTATAGTATCAAACAACATTTGAAGGTCATGTTTAACATGATAAGAGAATTGAAACTAGCGGCGTCATGTCCTTTCCAATGACAACAAATTCAATCCTTGATTTGATCTTTTCCTTACAAGTGGGAACTTCTGAAAATCAATTTTACCCACAATGATATTGTGAAAATTTTCTCGAATGCTACTCGTTGGTAGGCACTTGTAAATTGAAATTACAAAATAGTCAAACTCTCATTTTACATGATATTCTTTACATGCTAGAAACTCGAGAAAATTTAATATCTGTTATTGTTCTTTTAAAGTTTGACTGTGTTATGAATTTTTAAGGAGATAGAGATCATTTGTATTTAAATGACATATATATTGATTCTGAGTAGTCTGTAAATGGTTTTATGGTTTTGTAATATGATGGACAAATATTTAATTATTAAGTTAAATATTGTCTTATCGAAAAAATGACGAAAAACCTTTTGAAAAGGTCATATGGGCTGAATTTCTATTGTAGTTGATTCATTCAGACATTTGTAGTCTAATGAATGTGAAAGTTGAACAAAGATATTCGTATTTCGTTATGTTTAAAGATAATTTCACGCAATTTAACTATATTTATTTGATTTCTCATAAATCTGAAATATTTGAATGTTTTAAACTTTATATGAATGATATAGAGAATCAAATGGATAGAACGATAAATGGTTTTAAGAACAGATAGAGATTGTGAAAATCTATTAGATCAATTTAAGGATCTCTACAATGAAAGAGACATAATCATTGAACTTACTAGTCCTTACACACTTCAAAAGAATGGTGTTATAGAGAAAAAGAATATGACATTATCAAATATGACAAAATCCAATATAGCGCAAGATAACATGCTAATTTTCTTTTGAGGAGATGTCTTGTTGATCATAACCTATGTTTGAACATAATATCTCCAAAATCCATATCAACACCATCACATGAACTTTGGACTTGTAAAAAATTGTGTTTGAGCGATCTCAGACTTTAGGGATCGATAGCATATATTTTAGATTTTTCTAATAAGTTTGGAAAATTGAATCCCTGTGGAGGAAAGTGTATCTTCGTGAGATACTCCAATCATTCCAAAGGTTATGTGTTCATTGATAAACGTGATAATGGTATTGTAGTAGAAATTGAATCACAAGATATCATATTTCTGGAGAATAGATTTGTTAGTAGAGGTAATGTAAAGGGTATAGAGTTTTTATTTGAATTAGTTAATTCTAAGAATAACTCTGTCCATAATGGATTATTAAAATTATAAAAAAAATGAATTAGATATTGATTTTAGTAAGAGGGATTCAAATTTTGGCGATCCAATCGAGTTACCAACTCGAAAAATTTAGGAAAGTTGTGAACAAGTGTCATTTTGAGATTGAAAGGCATACATTCATTGATTTTCCAAAAGATGGAGAAAAGCTTAAGAACATAGATGAGGTTTTATCTTGCTCTGTCAAGAATGAGTGTATAAAAATGATAGAATAATAAATTAGAGTCAATGAGATTAACCTATATTTAGGAATTGATTGAACTCCCATTAGGGCGGTAAGTTATTAGGAATAAGTAGATTCTCAAAATGAAGTATAGGACAGATGAAACTATTAAAAGATATAAGATTCGACAGGTGACAAAAAAGTTATACTCAGCAAAAAAGGGTATTGATTGTGAACAAACTTTTTCTTGGTAATGAGATTTACCTTCATTCAGCTGTTGTTGCCAATTGTAGCTGATATAGATTTAAATTTATAATTATATGAAATGGATGTGAATAGTGTCTTTCTCAATAGAGAATTTAAAGAAAAGGTTTATATAACACAACCAAAATATTTTGTCATTAAAAGTTAGGAAGACCAGAGTTTGACCCCTATCAATAGACTCCATTCAGAAAGACTGGGCAACTTTGACCCATTCAAGGAGATATATCCCTATCTGGCAGCTTGTCTTGGGGAGTATAAGGGCAAGTTGATAGGTTAGCAGAGTAGATTAAAGGTCCGTAGGATTTTTACCTGATCGATCGACTATGTAGAATGAGGTGTGCTTGTTCGGATGACCATTGACCCTTATTAATAATAGATATGCAGATTCTCAGAGTGCCACATTCTGGGTACCGGTGAGCCATCTATGTAATTGAGACAATATGTGTCTGGACGAACTTCTGAACGTATTTTACAAGGGCGTTTCTAATTAGTGCCAACTTGCTACTTGGTTAGGTTGACCAGTGGCTTCCACTTTTTTGAATACCAAATCACCTTGTTTGAATGTTCTGGCTCTGACCAGTTAGTTGTAGCATCTTGCTGTTTGTTGCTGGTAAGCAGCCATGTGGATGGATGCGGTTTCCTTAGCTCGAGAAGTATGTCTAGGCGTTCACGTAGCATGGATTCGTTTCGCCCCTTTTCATATTGGTCTACCTTTAACGAATGAATTCCAATTTCAACCAGTATAACTGCCTCGTTGCTATTTGTTAGGCTAAATGACATTTCTCTTGTTGCCCTTCTAGGGTCGTTCAATAAGTCAAGAGAATGCTATAAAACTCGTTTATCCGGTGACCTTTGATTTCATCAAGTGCAGCTTTTAGCCCTTATAGAATTGTTCGATTGGTTATTTCTATGAGACCATTGGCCTGGGGGTAAGCAATTGAGGTGAAGCGGTATTAGATCTCTAACCTATTACGAAAGTCTTGGAAGCTTTGTTACCAAATTGCTTACTGTTATCCGTGATTAGGAAGTAAGGTACGTCAAACCGGGTGATGATGAATGTCTACACGAATCCCCATATCTTGCTAGTGTGATCTGGGCTAACAATTCAGTTTTCACCTATTTCGTGAAGTAGTCCATGGCTATGATTAAAAATTTATGTTGTCTGGTGGTTGAAGGGAATGGTCTAAGAATATCCATTCCCTATTGTCTGAACAGTCAAGCATTGGCTATCGGGAGAACTCTATGGAAGGTTGTTGTGGCACTGTCGAGAAATATTGACACCTATTGTACTTTTAACTTAGTTATCTACATCGGCTTTTATGGTCGGCTAGTAATACCCCTGTTGAAGGGCTTTATTTGCTAGGTTTTGGGCGTTTAAGTGACTACTGCATATCCCCTCACTGATTTCTCTAAGGAAGTAGTCCTTTTCTTGTTAGGCACTTCAAATAGGGATATATGTAAGACTTCTTATAGAGATCACCATTAATGATGGTATAATGGGCGGCGTTGCACCTCAACATATTAGCTTTGGAGGGTGAGCTTGGTAGTTGCGCATACTTCAATTAGGTTTCTATGGGGTCTTTCCAGCTTAACGAATCGTTCGCCACTGAAACCTATTCAAGCTCCTAAATGCTAAGATACAGTAGACTCTCTATGTAGATGGTGCGGCTGGTCACTATTAAGTAAGAACTGGCTAACTTTGAGATTGTAGAGGCCGTATCAACTTGAGCGGTCTTGAACCAGGGGATCTGTTGTATTCCATATTTTCAAACTTGTTCACTATTTGATGTATCTTGAATAGGTATTTTGTCATTGTTAACTCTTTGGTCTAGTAGACCCCTTTGATTTGCTTGATAACCAGTTGGTTGTCGGTGAAGACCCATAGGTTTTAGGACCCTAGTGACGCTGCAATCCATAATCTAGTTAAAAGAGTTTCGTATTCTACTTTATTATTAGTTGCTTGAAAGTCAAAACAGAGAGTGTATTTCATCTTAAAATCGTCGTGTCAAACTAGGATGAGCTCAGCTCCGCTTTCTAAGGAATTAGACGACTCATCAATATAGAGGGTCCATCCGGCCTGCAAGTGTTCTTTTTCATCATTGGCGAGGGACTACTCGATGGGCACCAAGAATGTGCACTTGAGAATAAAGTTTGTGAGGACTTGGCACTTGATGGCTGGACTCGTCTAATATTCAATATTGAACTCATCAAGTTCAATACTCTACTTGATAAGTCGACTTGAGTTTTCTCTCTTCTGTACGATTTGCTTTAAGGGTTGATTGGTCAATACCACGATAATGTGGGCCTGAAAGTATGGCCGAAAATGCCTAGTGGTGACAAAGAATGCAAAAGCTACCTTCTCAATGAGGTTGTAGTTCATTTCAGACTTGTGGAGTATGTGACAAACATAATATATTGGCCTTTGCACGGTGGATTTTTGCCTCACAAGGATGAAGTAGAGCGTGTGTCAAAGATAGAGAGATAGAGATAGCAATTCTTACTACGGACTGGTCGGGAGGGAAGTGGGGGCGACATGAGATATTCCTTGAGCCTTTCAAATGTAGCTTGGCATTTAGGCATCCAAGTGAAATTCTGAGACTTCCTTGGGGCATCATAAAAGGGTTTATACATTTTCCCGATTTTAGACATAAATTGGTTAAGGCCTACAATTCTACCCATGAGACGCTACATGTCATTCATTGTCCTCGATCGTGTATGTCTAGGATAGCTTGAATTTTCTCTGAATTCGTTTCAATTCCTCAATGGATAACAATAGGTACCAAACTCCATAATGAAGGTAGTTTTTTCCTCATCCTCGGGGGTCATGTGTATTTGATTGTAACCAAAGTATGTATTCATGAAACTTAAGAGTTAGTGACTAGACAAATTGTCAACCAATTTGTCAATATTGGGGAACGGGTAGCTATCTTTTGGGTATACTTTTATTAAGGTCTGTAAAGTCTACGTACATTCTCTATTTCCCGTTTGGTTTTTTCACCATGATCACATTGGCTAACCACTCGGGGTACTTCATTTCTCGATTAAACCCTATCGTTAAAAGCTTTTGAATCTTTTCTTGTATCACGCGTCGGCATTCCAGCACGAACACCCATTTCTTTTACTTGATAGGCTTGTGGTTGGCATCTACAATCGGCTTATGGATTATGACCGATGGTGAATGCTTGGTATGTTCTCGAGAGACCACGCAAAAACTTTGGAATAACATTATAGGCAATTCACGATTGCCTTCTAAAGGGATGTCGGTAGGTAGGCACTAACCTAAATGGTTTGACAGAGCGTATTGATGATGAGAACCTTGATTACCTTCTCTCCAAGTTGACGTTTTGACTATTGTTTGGTTTTATCTTGGAGTTCCACAGTGTCTATTGCTAAGATTTCCCCTTCTCCTTCCATCGTGGGGGAGATTAACGGATTGGGATCACCGTGAAGTGTTGCGATTCCTAAGGATGTTCTAAACTTGATTTTCATGTGTCTAGTGCTCGATAGTGTTTCGAGACTGTTAGGTTGGGGTGACCCACGACCACGATGGCATTGTAAGGGGACAGAGCTTTATTAGGTAAAAAGTGATTCGAGTAAAACGTAATGAGGTGTTTCTAGTGACATGACAAGCAAAATGAGGCCTTCTAGCTATATGCATTCGTTAGTGAGCCCTTTAATAAACTGATTTGAGGATTGAAGTTGAGATGGAATGAAATCTATCCATTGGAAGGTGTCCCAGAAGAGGATGTCACATCCTTGATCCACGAAGATTTTTTTTGACGAGGTAAGAGTCGATTCTTGTTGTAATGATTAGCAGATCGCTTCGACAGATATCAACTCCTATCAAATTATCATCATCGAAAGCAATTGTTGGTCTTATTCTTTTGACCGATGCCATGATGGAGAGAAAAAAAGGTACAAAGGACTAATTGGGTCGAAAAATTAGTCTGATCCCATGGATAACGCCAATCTATTAGAAGTGGGTTTGACTTCACAGATGATGGTTTTGCTAATTCAAACCAGATTGTTTAGTCATCTAGTTATCTCGATCGATGAGACCTATAAAAGACTGCCGGAGCGTGTTCTAGCAGGGAATGCTTCTATACTCAATTTAGAGAGTTGTTTTCAAAAGAAAAGAAACAGATTGATAGTTAAAGAGAACGAGAAGATTCTGTATATTTGTGTACTCTGTGTAGGTCAAGAGGACTTACTTGGATAGTAGACATATTGAATTTTATATATTGTTTTGCTTATGAGAGCCGTGTACATGTGGGATGGTAAAACCCTAATTCCCTTATGAGTGTATCTGGAGATTTCAGAAAATCCGATCGTAAGATTGTCAAAAATTATAAAATCTTACTCATTTAGGAAGTTCAGATCGTAATAGAAGTTCTTTTTCTTATCGACCATAGTTGCAGATCTCATTTCTATTTATGTACGATTCTTCTCGTCTTTTAGGAAAGTGAATATCTTTTTAACGAGTTGAGCAGTAGATACTAAGTATTGAGAGACCTGGGAACCGACCGGTTAAGGTACTGAGCAGTTGGTTCATCGAAAGAGGAGTGATCGATAAACACTGAGAGGGTTTACTATTGCTCATAAATCTAGTTGTCTTTGCGCCCCACATCACTCAGGTCATGTACCATTACAAACCATGAGAAGTGCAACCATCGTGTAGTAGCACACAACTTTCAAAGCTAACCAATATGTAAATCGTTGCTCTCACAAACTAAATCTAGTAAAGTTTTATATGTTGTTTCATAAGAAAAAGAGTCATTCGAAGTATTCTTTCAAATTCGTCAATCCTTTGAAACACTACACTTGAGAAGAGGATATTCTAAGATTTTTACTTCAATATTCCACGGGCAACTTGAGCAAATATCATGTTAGAATTTTAGTTCTTAGTTTTTGTGATGAAATTAGCCACTTTTGGTTCCAAATCTACAAAACTCAACAAACATTCCTATTATGCTATAATGGACTCACCTAGGGGTAAGCACCATTAAGTTAAAATTGAAAATACCATTTTCAACAAACCGTTTATTTACATTTTGGATTATTTACTAGGTATTTAATTTGGTTTTAGATAAAACAAAACTTTAATTTGGTATATTTAGTCGGTTATCGATTTTAACAATTTTTATTTCGATCAAATTGAATTAATTAAAAATATTATATATATTTTTTGGATAATTTTTATTCATATAACTATTATTATAATATTATAATTAAAAATTAAAAAAAAACTTAAAAATTGAAACTAATATAATGGAGAGTACACAATTAATGAAAAACTTTTAGTTTTCATTTTTTTAATTCCAAATTTCTAATGTTCAATTCATTTTATGGCTCTTTCATTCCCAAATTTAGATTTTCACTCATGTCTCTCGCCATCCTTCTCTTATTTCACTCATTTTTTACTTTCAAAATTTAGTTTATTTAAAATTTGAAATTTTCAAAATAATATTTAGTGAATTAAAATAAGTAAATTTTGAAATTTAAAATTACAATTTATATTTACAGATTGATATGAATGATATATATTACACTTACTTAGACATGAACACCGTTATTTAAAAATAATTTATAATAAGATATTTTAATAATTCGGTTAATTTTAATAATCAAACCGAATTAACCGTCTAATTCGGTTAAATAAATTATCGATTTTTAGTTTATTTGATTAGATTATGGTTTTGAGAATTGTATAAATGAATTAAAATAGTTATTTTAATTTTGATTATTTCGGTTATGTGTTAGCGGATTTCTCATCGGTAGGCTCCTAGCCAGCAATCCTTCCAAAAATTTACATTTCTCCCGACGCCAAGCTGATATGGAGCACTTGGCTGCTAATTTTTTAGATAAATTGGATTGTCGAAAGTCTAAAAAAAAAAACCCAAAAATAGGGAATAAATTATAGAGTTGCTGACCCTGAATTGAAATCCAAAATTAAGAAATAATCTCTGATTTCTTGAAATTGTACCCGACCATAATAGATGAGATGAATTCTACCATGTTTGACTCAGTTCATAATCAGGGTTTAAAATTTCATTTGGTGTTTTCTGATCAAAAAATAAAAATTTAGAGCAAGAGAGAGATGAGAGAAAAGGACTTAACTTCAAATTCTTTTTTTTTTTGTTTTCTTTTTTTTGGTAGTATGTGCTTGATAGGTTTCGCTATAACTCTACGTTCTTGATTAGTATTTATTATAGTTTTGTGGATCGAAAGTTTAGTTATAATACCCATCTCATTCGCAATTTTTGAAAGCCTACAGAAATAACGGGACAAAAGACTGGCGATCAACTTTATAATACCCTAAATTAGCAGGGATCCACAAAGCTTTTGCTATTGAAGAACTTGAACAACCACGAATAACTAATTTTCTAATTTTGCTAAAGCACTCATTACAAGGATCAACAATCCTCACTTATTTATATAATTTCAACTAATTAACGATTTAGTTTTAATTAATGTTAATTTTCAAATGAATTTCTTTCATATTCATGATAATTTTTGATTCGTTTGAAAGACAACTTTAAATGAATAGTCTTTTTGACCTTGACGAATGATAAAGAAAACAACCCATTACCCCGAAAAGATTTGACTTTCTTTCATGTGTCCTCATTGACCACCAAATAATTTAGCTGTCATCTGTTTAATAATATTAAGATTAACAAAGCACAAAATTCAAAATTCATTTTGCTCTTCGATAGCTTCTCACACATTCTTCATTTCATTTCCCCCCCCCCTCTCTCTCTCTCTCTCTCTCAAATCCTAATACGGTGAAAACAAAATCCATGCATCACCCATCAAATCATCAACAGGAATCTCCTTCGTTTCCTTCGTTCACTTCTCAAGGCAATGCTAATCAAGAGCCAAAAAAGGTGAAACTAAAACGCAATTATTCATCATCATCCTCCTCAGATGACGAGCACTACGCCAAGGGCCCTGGCAGCCAGAGGGCCTCGAGCGGATATCCACAACCTCCGTTAGGCATTCCAATGAATGGTTTCCCACCGCACTCAGGGTACAGCTACCCGCCGTCCACAAACGCGAACACGTTCAACACAGCAGCACCAAACCAATACAATCCCTGTTATGACCAACCATATTCCAACAACCAGCAGCAACCAAATCGAAAATTCCCTAGGCGATTCCTGGAAGGAGTTATTGCGTACTTTGTATTACTAAGCTTCATCAGCCTGTTCTCATGGGTCTTGCTTCGACCTGTTCTGCCTACCTTCACCATCACCTCGCTTGCCGTAAACAATCTAAATACATCAGATTCCCATGTCACAGGAGACTGGGAGGCCAGCTTAATGATCAAGAATCCTAACGTTAGGTTGGATGTTTAGTTCCTGGGCATCAATGCTGTGTTAATATTGAATGACACCAACGTCTCTAACATCACTTCGGCTTCTTTCTTAGTGGAGACTAATGTGGAGAAGACTGAGGTGCTGAATTCCACGATCATCGGATCCGAGCTTCGTCCCATGAAGGAGGCACGTGAGAGCGGGAAACTGGATTTCAGTTTGCGGATGAAAATATATATGGTATTCCATTATTCCTTTTGGTGGAGACGGTCAACAAAATTGAGAGCCTTCTGTGAGAATATATCCGTTGATTTTCAGGGTGGTGTTGGAAAGTCTACTAAAGACAAGCCTTCTAAATGTATGTTAGTTTTTTCTTGAGAGAATGAAAAAAAAAAAGAAAAAAATAGAATTAGGGATTTTATAACTTTTCCTTCTTTATGTCTTATTTTTAATTATTCTAGTGAAAATAGCAATCTTCTGTTGCAATGAATACCGAACATTATTATTATTATTAGTATTATTATTATTTTCTTTTTTTGATATAATATTATTATTATTTTCTCTTCCAATCTAATGAATTGTTGGTCTAATTTGTCACGTCCCGAACCGGAATCGTGAACAGTCGCCCGTTGTTCCTGGATGTCAGCTGTATTTTTATAAAAAATCGAGCAAAATTTTCCCATAAATCGGAGGTTCCCCATATACAAATTCACATGTATATCACATTCATCCTGTAAAATAAATAAATACCCATCCCGGTCTCTCCAAAATCAACAAATACTACAGCCAACATCCAGAACAACGCAAGACTATAAAGTTTCTAACAGTCCTAATAACAGACCTCTACTGTCATGCCCAACTAGAGTATGAGTAGCCGCCACACTGAGCAGACCTAAATTTTAAACATATATAAAATAAATTTCCAAATTATTTTTAAATATTCACAAATACCTCAATGCAATGAAATAAATCAATATGAGAGTTTCACGAATAAATGTCTATAATTTATACAGTCATTCCAAAAAAAATTAGATAAATATATTGGTCAAACTAAAATCTCCAATACATAACGATATCACCAATCATCATAGCGGAAGAGATGAAAATATCCATACCCAAGTCCAGTGATATCACGTTCGCATCACAATTATACAAACCTAACAATATCTTATCAGTCCAACACTAATCCTGTGGGAAAGAAAGTAAGGGGTGAGTATCTATGGGAGGATACTTAGTAAGTGAGGGGATTGACATCTACTATCAATATCGAGAGTGAACTTTGAGTGTCAAAGCATGAAACACAATATCAAGTGTGGGAAAAATAACGTGCTGTTTCAATAAATTAGATATCATCAGACATACATTTAAAAATAACATATGGATCAAATGTGAAAATCAATTCATAAAGAGCCGGCCAATCAAACAACCCCGACAATGGTCTATCTCGACCAAGGACGGCGCATTGGTGGTTTTTCCAAATGCAAGTATTAAATAATGGCTTTCTACCCTAATATTGACCACAGACTACTCCAACTAACCTATAAATAATAAAAATGTATATATAACTAGTCGGCCGTGTATGGTACCCCCGCCTGGTGCTAGACGGAGCCGTACTCAACGTCCTCTTCGATGAGGGTCAACCTGGGACACGCATACACACGACGATCTGACGGATACCTCCGACCAAAGTGTATCCGGACACAAGGGGTGCCTCTACCAGATGTCCTTCGTAGCTACGGATGCTATAGGAAGCATATCTCAATATCATATCGGCTGGGCACGTAGCCCCATGCATCCCATCACCATGTCGGCCGGACATATAGCCCCATGCATAATATCATAATGTCGGCGGGGCATACAGTCCAATATATAAGTAAATCCATTTAAAACCATGTACCAATGCAATGGAAGCATTAAAACATATCAATATGTCGAAAATGTGGCATAATATTCAGTTATCAAAAGTCATGGATGCATATCAATAAGTCAGAATTTAAGACACTCCAAAAATCAAAAAACATTTCATAAAATATTCGAAAGTTCTAACAATCATACATTTTGCAGAAACATGTCATTTAAAAAGTATTTTTGAAACATGATTTTTAATCAATAACGAATGTCAAAATCCCACTCACCGTTCTAGAAAGGGTGGTCACTCCCTATTTTCAAAACCAATCCAATCTGATTTCTCGAGTCTCTAAAAAAGATCAAACTAATCAGATTATTAAAATTGAATATTAATTTCTCAAGTATCTTTAAGGTTTATCCGAAAGACATGAAATGTACAATATCCTCCACTTTACAGCTCATTTCATTCCAACCCTACAACCCAGATACTTTCATGCATATTTCAAAATTTAACTCTAAGGGAAACTATTCGAATTCACTCGACATAATTTTGTGATTCTATAACATGTTTCTTTCGTATCAGACCATCTAGTTTCTATAACATTCTATACTTAACCTTCAAAGTCACATATAATCATTTCAAAAATTGTATTCTATTCGCATTCTACTTACACTCTAAATATAAACAGAACATTTTATCTTAAATTCATTTATAGATTTATTCAATTTATCAATTAGAGCCAAAATCTCCTCACCTAGGGTTTTCTCGAAGTGTCGAATCTCGTCCGAATGTCGCTTTGGTCACTCCAAAATCTGTAGTGTTTTCTATCAAAACAAGATTTATTTGTTAGATCTAAACACTTAGATCAGAAGTAAAATTCTAAGTCATTTACCTGCGTGGAGGTTCGTGGGCTGTCACGGGCTTACGGGCCGTCACGGGTCGTCGCGGGCTCGTGGGCTACAGCTAGCGGGCTCGCTGGTCTGTGGGCCAGTGGGATGGCGGGCTAGGGCCAATGGGCTGGCGGGCTAGCGGGCCTGTGGCTGATGGGCCTGCGACTGGTAGGCCTGCAGGTTGGCGGGCCTGCGAGTTGGCGGGCCTCTGGCTGATGGGCTTGTGGGCTGGAGGGCCTGCGGGTGATAGGCCTGCAGCTGATGGGCCTGCGGGCTGGTACTCGCCCGTGAGTTGGTGCGCGCCCGTGCGCTGCGTTGGTGCATGCTCGTACGCCAGCTCGCGCGTGCTCGTACGCCAGCTCGCGCGTGCTCGTACGCCGGCTCGCGCGTGCTTGTGTGCTGCGTTGGTGCGCGCTCGTGCGCTGGCTCGCGCGCTTGCTCACGCTCGCGGTATGGATTGCGCTCGCGGGCTCGGTCCTGCTTGCAACCTGGGCTCGCGCTGGGGCTCCGTCCTGCTCGCGGCCCGGGCTCACGCTGAGGGCTCGGTCCTGCTCGTGGCCTTGGCTCGTGCTGCGGGCTCGGTCCTGCTCGCTACCTGGCTCGCGCAAGCAGGCTAGGTCTTGCTCGCTCGCGCAAGCGGGCTGGGTCCTGCTCGCTCGCAGACTGAGGTACGCTGTGGCTCGATTGTATGCAAGGGCGGGTTGCGCTCGCGGAGGCTCTACAGTCGCGCGCTGTGGCGTGCGGTGGTGGAGCTCATGGTGGTGTGTGTGGCGGAAGGGAGAGATCGAACTCGGCTCGCGACGGAGGAAGGCGAGGCGGAGAGAGAGCGATCATGGGAGATCGCGAGAGGGAGAGAAAGAAACAGTGAGATAGAGAGAGAAACCGAGAGGGAAAGAAGAAGAAGAAGAAGAAGAAGAAGAAGAAGAAGAAGGTGGCGATGGCGATGGCGGTGGCAGTAGCGGTGGAACACGCGGCGAAGAAGGAGTGGCGCTGCGGTGGGAGAAAAAACGAAGGGTCGGGAGAGGGAGAGGGAGAGAGAGAGAGAGAAAGAGAGAGAAAGAGAGAGAGGGGGAGTGGGATTAGGGTTTCCAACCCTAATCCCCAAATTTGGGGACGCAGCGTTTTGCCCCAAAACGTTGTGTCTCCATATTTCGTTTTTTTTTTTTTTTTTTTTTTTTCTTGGTGTTACATAATTGACCGAAACGAAGTACCCAGAAAAAAAAATTATTAGTGTAATAATTAATTATACAACAGGACACATAATATGACAATTCTTTATGCACCATTATCCAATAAATCTATCATTTTCCTACTAAATTCTGAGTCTCGTAATGAAGGATGATGTGCATGCATAATAGTGCATGCGTATGTTTTAGAATATCTACGAGTATCAATCCGGGGTAGACTGATTATTAAAAATTTCATGGTGCAAAATGGGCAATACATACGTATAATAGTATAATATTTGCCAAAGATTATGGGGAAATGGAAATGAATATAAAATAATATTGAGAAAAAACAAATTTGTAAGAATAAAACAAATTTGCAGGTTGGCGGGCCTGCGAGTTGGCGGGCCTCTGGCTGATGAGCTTGTGGGCTGGGGGGCCTATGGGTGATGGGCCTGCAGCTGATGGCCCTGCGGGCTGGTACTCGCCCGTGAACTGGTGCGCGCCCGTGCGCTGCGCTAGTGCATGCTCGTGCGCCGGCTCGTGCGTGCTCGTGTGCTGCGCTGGTGCGCGCTCGTGCGCTGGTGCGCACCTGTGCATACTCGTGCGCTGGCTCGCGCGCTGGCTCGCGCGTTTGCTCGCGCTCGCGGCATGGATCGCGCTCGCGGGCTCGGTCCTGCTGGCGGCTTAGCTCGCGCTCGCGGGCTCGGTCCTGCTTGCAACCTGGGCTCGCGCTAGGGGCTCCGTCCTGCTCGTGGCCCGGGCTCACGCTGCGGGCTCGGTCTTGCTCGCGGCCTTGGCTCGCACTGCGGGCTCGGTCCTGCTCGTGGCCTGGCTCGCACAAGCGGGCTGGGTCCTGCTCGCTCGCGGACTGAGGTACGCTGTGGCTCGATTGTGTGCAAGGGCGGGTTGCGCTTGCGGAGGCTCTACAGTCGCGCGCTGTGGCGTGCGGTGGTGGAGCTCATGGCAGTGTGTATGGTGGAAGGGAGAGATCGATCTCGGCTCGCGACGGAGGAAGGCGAGGCGGAGAGAGAGCGATCATGGGAGATCGCGAGAGGGAGAGAAAGAAACAGTGAGATAGAGAGAGAAACCGAGAGGGAAAGAAGAAGAAGAAGAAGAAGAAGAAGAAGAAGAAGAAGAAGAAGAAGAAGAAGAAGAAGAAGAAGAAGAAGAAGAAGGTGGCGATGGCGGTGGCGGTAGCGGTGAAACACGCGGCGAAGAAGGAGCGGCGCTGCGGTGGGAGAAAAAACGAAGGGTCGGGAGAGGGAGAGGGAGAGAGAGAGAGAGAAAGAGAGAGAGGGGGAGTGGGATTAGGGTTTCCAACCCTAATCCCCAAATTTGGGGACGCAGCATTTTGCCCCAAAACGCTGCGTCTCCATATTTCGTTTTTTTTTTTTTTTTTTTTTTTTTTTCTTGGTGTTACATAATTGACTGAAACGAAGTACCCAGAAAAAAAAAATTATTAGTGTAATAATTAATTATACAACAGGACACATAATATGACAATTCTTTATGCACCATTATCCAATAAATCTATCATTTTCCTGCTAAATTCTGAGTCTCGTAATGAAGGATGACGTGCATGCATAATAGTGCATGCGTATGTTTTAGAATATCTACGAGTATCAATCCGGGGTAGACTGATTATTAAAAATTTCACGGTGCAAAATGGGCAATACATACGTATAATAGTATAATATTTGCCAAGATTATGGGGAAATGGAAATGAATATAAAACAATATTGAGAAAAAACAAATTTGTAAGAATAAAATAAATGAAAACGTGAAAAAATGTATAAATATAAAAAAATTTAAAATTTTTTTGTAAATATTAATTATTTGATGAAAATAATAGAATAATAATATTTTATAAAAAAATCTAAAATGATCAAATAAGTAATTATTAATCATAAAAATAAAAATTATAAGTAAATAAGTAAATAATTTATTAAATATGAAAAAATATATAAATATAAAAAGTATGAGAACTTTTATAAAAATATTAACTAATCTAATCTAGTGCGTTAGACATTTCGAACATAAGAAAACATTTCAGATACATAAAAATGTTAATGTTGAAAGATTTCCGTACATCAAACATATTTGCTGTATAAAATATCTTTGATAACAAATAATAATAATAATAAACAAAAATGTATAACGAATCATGATATGAAAACACCGTTCGCCTTCTCCTCAATTCGCTTAGCTATTTGCTAAAGTAGTTAGCATACTTCCCCCTTTGAAAAAAATAAAATATGACACTCAGAACTCAACATTTTTCATTTTTAATTGTTGTTTGTTTTCTTTTTTAATATTAATTTTTTTTCCTTTTCTGTGTTATATTTCTACCGAAATTCACACAACTAGTAATAGAATACATCATGCAATCCATAATTTGGCTATTATTATATTGATTGATACATTTGGATTATAATGAGAATATAAGGATCCCACATAGAAGTGGACAAATTATTTCAATAGGCCCGACCCGACCCATCATGTCAGCCGCAGAAAGACCAACGAGAGCTGCCATGCGGAATTTTTGCTCGACTGACTCCCTCTTCCATCTTCCACTGTTTACCGGTTCAAAATTTTTTGAATTGCGCTCTTAACTTAAAATCTCTTCCTCTCTCTCCACCATCCACCAATTTTCTACACAAGAAGTTTGAAAATTTTCTCTGAGATCTGATGAAAGAGTGTCGAAGTTTGTAACGCTTACTTGGTCAATGCTTCTAGTTTATGGTGTCTAATTAATTTATGTTTATTTATTTAGTTTTGTTGTATGAGTTTTTTTTTTTCATAAAATTCTATTATTTTAAAGTCATATTATTTATGAGTTTTTCTCTATAAGTTATTCTCAGAGTCTACAAATATTCGATCTTGCAATTTTTCTATAGTTGAAACTTGGTGTGTTCTTATTTATGCCGCCATCTTCGTCATGTTTAATACATTATTTGTAACCAATGTTACTGCATTGTTTAGTCTTGTTTCTTCATTTCAACTTAGTCTTAGAGACGAGTTACTCTCAAATGGCTTGGTGTGACAACCTGTTTATTTAAGCGTCTCTCCCCTATTGTAGAGGCATACAAACATACAAACACTGGAGCGAAAGTTAATAGAATATGAAGATACTGAAAATAACGGTACACTGATCAATATCTACGTGGGTGAAAATACCAAAAACAATTTGAGAAACATTTAAAATTTTTACTATTCTAACATTTTACAGAAAATTTGATGGTCTCTCGTCTTCTCGTGATTACCACCATGCCACACAGGGTCAACAAGGTTTCAACTTCAACACTTCAATAACAAACATTGCCGACAAATCATAGGGTATACATTCCCCTCTTCTCAGCACCAACATCAGGATTAAGTAATATCATAAATATAAAAGAAAACATTAAACTATTTAAATCTTAATTAATCATCACTGGTATGCTTCAGCGGCCAACAAAACATGTAGCACAAGTGAAACAAAATATTATCATCACACTACCAAAAAAAAAAGGATTTAGCTATAGAATTAAGCAACAAAACATATTTGACATTTAGCGATGAAATTAAGGATGAAAACATGTTTCGTTGCTATTTTACGATAAAATTAGTGAAGAAAAATTTAATTCATGACAAAATTAGTTGTCACGTCCCGACCCAATCATCAAGCATGCGACAACCGCCGCGCATGTAATAATCGCCGCGCTATCCT
The DNA here is from genome assembly GCA_033439265.1 of Dillenia suffruticosa. NCBI lineage: Eukaryota > Viridiplantae > Streptophyta > Magnoliopsida > Dilleniales > Dilleniaceae > Dillenia > Dillenia suffruticosa. Next base: position 8,818,321 of record JAVTVX010000018.1, on the reverse strand, counting down.
AAAACACGTGTGAACCCCACCCCGTGTTCCAAGATACCGTAAGGCATTTTAATATCTACCTATTTTCCAAAATAATAAATCTATCAAAATAAAATAGTATGCATTCATTCGCACAATTAAAGGACAAACTCGGTCCATTTTTGCTCAAAACATGCATGCATCCAACCAACCTAACCATTCAAATCAAATTCACGAAATATAAACAAATCTCTACTCAAGAGATTCACATAAAATTTCTCTAAAACAATTCTTAAAGAAAATTCAAGGAAATTAAGGAAAAGGGTCCTCATTTTAATTTTACAAACCATAATCAGGTTCCAAACTCAAATAAATATAGTAAAAAATAAGTTTTTAAAATAAATATATGATGTGTCTCCACTTAGATCCACTAATACCTCAACTCTAAATGAAAACTTTTACCCAAAGAAGTATGACAAACAAGTTTCTTCAAATCATCCTAAGCGTTCGCTACAAAATTAAAGTGCTGTACCGACGGCAATTTTTAACGACGATAACTTTTAGTGACGGTTTTTATGATTTATAGAGACACCTTGTCACAAAACCGTCAAAAAATATAGGTTTTTCCCAACTGACTAAAATGTCAATGAAAAAAAGTTTATCAACCGTCGACAAAACTATCACAACCGTCCGTAAAGTAATATTCAATTACGATAGTTAAAAATTATGGTTAATAAATGTAATAGTTTTTTTAGCACGGTTTAAAAATAGTTTCAATATAAATCTTTTTTATTATCTACTTAACAATACCGTTTTCATAGGTTTTAGATGTGTAGTAACACACAAATTCTATTGTCTTTTAAAACTATATTCAATTCTCGCTATTAGAACAAAACCATTTGTATAAATTCTATTTATACTGACGTATATATTGTATCATCTGTAAAAATCTAATATTGTTATATTTTTGTATCATATATCCTTTATATCTGAAAATAGTCTAGATAATACGTTGTGGTAAATTTATGATAGTGGTAGTTTAGTAAATAGGTGATAATGATAAGTAACAGTAGGTAGGTAAGTAGATAATAAGTGGATAAATAAGTTTATATAGTGATAAATTAGTGTTATATAGTCATGATAAGAAAATGGTAAGTAGAAAGTAAGTGGATAAGTAAGTTTATATAGTGGTAACTTAGTGGTAAGTAAGTGGTAAGTAGATAGTAAGTAGGTAAATAAGTTTATATAGCGGTAAATTAATGATAAATTTATGATATATAGTCGTGAAAAGTAGATGACAAGTAGATGATAAGTGGATAAATAAGTTTATATAGTGGTAAATTAGTAGTAAGTAGATGGTAAGTGAGTAAGTTTATATAGTGGTAAATTAGTGATAAATTTGTGATGGTAAGTAGATGGTAAATAGATGATAAATAAATGATAAGTGGATAAATAAATTTATATAGTGATAAGTTAATGATAAATTTGTGATATAGTCATGGTAAGTAGATGGTAAGTAGGCAATTAACTTTATACAGTGATAAGTTTATAATATATAATCCGCACGTACAATTACCACCGTAAAAAGTAAAGATAAGATAAGTTTTATCACTCATGTTATTAGTTGTAATCCATCATTGGAGGTGTGGAATCCACCATCATTATATTTATTTCTAATTTTTATTAATATATATTTATTTAATATTTATTAACATACATTACTTATATACATTAAATAATTTTGTAAAATATTTTAATTATTTATATTAATTTAATATTAACTTATATACATTTTTTAAAATTTTAAAATATATAACAGAATTTTTGAAAAGATTTATGATTTAATAGTTTGAAAATTAAAAATCAAAAAACATCATTTCTTTTCTTTAATAGTAAACTTATAACAAGTGTTTGCGAATATAGTGATATACTATAAATTTATAATAATAATGATGATATTCATGGAAATGAAATATAACAAGTGTATAATGAAAAAAAAGAAAAATTATGTAATGAAAAACGACACTGAAAAATGAGTTTTGAAAATTTGTTTGTAAAAATGGCAGTATATGTTTTGAAAAATATTATTGTAACCATTTAATTGGTGATATATCCTACTTTCTTCAATTGCTAGTGTAAAAATTTTACAAAAAATTTAGAATTTTTCAATAACATAATAATATCGATACCAATTTAGACGACACAATCCTTATGTTAGATGAACGAGTGGATGAGTGCATCTTAATGTCATAATATAAAATTATAATTATCAATATTAGTTTAAATTATAATATATTAATAATTTAAAAAATCTATATATTTAATCATAAAAAATTTTTCGTTCAAAATATATAATATTAATTACTCATAATTCATTCATATCATTCAATATAATTATTATTAAAATATATTGGTTTGAATATATAAGAAATTTCAATGAGAGAAAAAAAAACCCAATGAGAATAGAAAAAAATGATATTGAGAAGGAAGAAGAAGAAAGAAAAAAAAAATATTATCACACAAGATTTCATGGCACAGTTGTTGACATGTCTTCCTTCAAATCAAGGTCTGAGATTCGAATCTCATCTTTTGATAAAAAAAGATGATTTATTGATTAAGAAGAAATGAAGGACGAGCACCCGTGTGTGCATGCGCTGGCGCTAGCCCAGGCGCGCGTCTGCCTGAGCAGTGGCATGGGCTGGCGCCCGTGCATGAATGCGTGGGCACCTTCCCGCTCCTGTATGCGCCTATGCTTCCATGAAGGGCGGGCGCCCGTGTGTGCATGTGCTGGTACCTGCCTGGGCGCGCGCCTGCCTGAGTAGTGGCATGGGCTGGCACCCGCCTGCCTAAGAAGTGGCATGGGTTGGCGCCTATGCATGAATGCGCGGGCGCCCTCCCGCGCATGAATGCACGGGCGCCCTCCCGCTCCTGTGCGCGCCTATGCTTCCATGAAGGGCGGGTGCCCGTGTGTGCATGTGCTGGCGCCTGCCCGAGCGTGCGCCTGCCCGAGCGCGCGCCTGCCTGAGCAGTGGCATGGGATGGCGCCCATGCGTGCATGCCGGACGGCATCCCGCTCCTGTGTGCGCCTATGCTTCCATGCAAGGCCCGCACCTGGCTGCGCAGTGGCATGGGCTGGCACCCTGGCTCCCGTGAATAATATAATAAAATGAATTTATTAATTTATTAATTTAAATAATGTAATGATATTAAATTAGTAATTTATATAATTATCAATATTATATAATTTTATATAAATTTTAAAAAAAAACTAAAACCCTAAACCCATTTAATTTACAAGATTTACCTATTTAATTTAATGATAACTCCAAAAAAAAAATTTTTCATGGCAAAAATAATTTTCTATTTTAATACCAATTTAATCAAATTTCTTTTTTTTTTTCTGTTTGTTTCTTAGCGCCAATTTAATAACACGTCAAAAATATTTTCATATTTATTTCTTTTATTTATTTTTTTTATTACTCCGTCTATTTATTTCAATGCAAAATTGTGCACGATTTGTATTTGATATGATGGATAAATTATGGATGCATTCTAATTCTAAGGAAGAAGTGATGAATATATTGAAGTATTTCTTGAATTTATATGTGCAAATATTCAATGTCAATGTATCGCCAAAAAAAATTTTTGTTTCGAGGGAAAATTTAGTTTTGGCACGAGTACTCGCCGATTTCTTTTTTTTCTTTTTTTACAATTGTTAGGGTTCAAAATTTTCAAAATATTGGCACGGGAAAGAAAAAGTTTTTGAAAATTTATAGGTAGTAATAATGTAGCAATAATGTATGGTATGTGTATTGATATAGGTAGTAATAAAATAGTAATCATGCATTAATAATGAAGAACTAATGTAATATATAATAAAAAAAATATGTAATAATAAAAAAAATTGATAAAAGATAAAATCTAAAATTTGCACGCGCCCTTGCTTGCGCAGGCATGCTCGGGCGCCCGCGCTAGCATGGCCGATTGCCCGCATGGGCGCTTGTATGCGAGGTAGCACTGCGCTTGCATGTGTGGTGGCATGCGCCGGTGCCCGCATTGGCATGGCCAGGTGCCCGCGGGCACTGCATGCGCGGTAACACCGTGTGGCATGTGCAGGTGCCCGACGCTTGCATGCGCGCACATGCACGCCGCACGCCACTGTTTTATTTATTATATAAAAGATTTCAATAAAAATTAAGTATATAAAAAATTTCAAATATAAGTAGAATAATGATATAATTAATATTATTAATTTAAATAATGTAATGATATAAAATTTAGGATATTTATTTATTATAATGTAATGCAATAACAATGTTGTAATACAGTAGTAACAATATTGTAACAAAAACAAAAACATAAAAAATTCAAATACAAAAAATACAAAATAAAATTGAAGATTTAATAATAAAAAAGCAGTAATGTACAATAAAATTAAACTCACAAAAGGTAAAAAAGAGGATAGAAAAGCGAGAAAAATAACAGACTTCTAAAAATTTATTTGAGCGGCTAAATCAAATATATTATAAATTATTACTCACAAATCCTCTTTTCCTTCAAAACCAAATATATCATAAATTATTTCCTACAAATCCTCTTTCCCTTCAAAATCTCTCGGTCCTTAATAGGCTCTCCTCCTTTCTTCCTTAATAAGCTCTCTTCACTCAAAACTCAAAACTCAAACCTTGTGACTTAACCAAAATCTCATTCTAAATTTTCTTAGCTCAATATGGGAAGAACTAAACATGATGAGTATAGTTTGAGAGTGTGTTAATTATTTTAAGAGTGTGTTATGTTATAGGGTTATAGGTGTTAATCTTTATGACAGGTCGTTCAAATTTTGGAAGTTGTAAGTTATTTGAGAGTGTGTTAATTTTGATAATATGTTGTAGGGTTATAAGTGGTAAGTCTGTGTAAGTATGTATAAGTGGTAAGTTAGTGAATAAGATTATGATATGTCATAAGATAAGATGGTATGACAAGAAAAAATTGTTTATATATAGAGTATTACAATACATCAATCCTCTTAATTTTCGTCTTTTCTTTTCCTTTTCCTTTTCTTTTCTACTTTGGTTTTCTCTGAAACTTTTCCTTTTTGTTTTGTCCATCTTCATCTTCAACATAATATCATCGCGCACTGTATTATGTTCGAACATTAGAAGTTTGAGAAAATATTTTTTTCTCAAAAAATTAAGATCCTGAAAAATAAAGGAAGAATGAAATAAAACTATCAATATTTCTCAAAAAATAATACAACACAAATATAATATATAGATAAGATAAGAAATGCAGAATATAACATATTTCTTGAGTTGGTGGAGTTATAAATAATCTTGATTCCTATATCTCCAAAAATCTCATAACAAATATTTCACAATCATTCCTATACATATAAAAATATACATTAAATTACATTATAGAATAACTTACAATAATTAATTAATTTAAATTACAAGTTACTATTGTGGAATTTCAACATGAACAGTTTCCGAGATAATGAAAGAATTTTCATAAATTTTCTCAAGACAATCTTTCTGGAGAACGAAGAGAAGTACAGAGAAATCAATGAAAATATAATAGTTGATAATTTTAAAAAAATTTAATATTTATATATGTTAAATAATTAATTACCATCAAAATTTCCAACTCATCATATTCATGGCCTCTGAAATGATACCTGAGCCTAAAAGATAGATAGTCTGTTTATCCACATAAATGGCGTAACAAAACTAATGTTGTTTGAATATTATAGGGATAAAAACTGTTAGTAAGAGTATACTAATCATAGGCCATAGGATAAAATAAAATAACAGAGATAAAATCGAAAGATAAATATATAATATAAAATAACTCACTAGGTTATATAATCGGAAGTTAAATCCAAAAACCAAATATCCCACTTTCTTTTAGGCTTACTTTCCATAGATGCAACCACAGACAACTAAATATAAAATAAGTATAATAACTAGATGAAAAAACATTATTAAAGAATGATATTTGAGAACAAAGAGAAAAGAATGATATGATAAGTTCATACTGGAGTTAAGAAGTTGAGGAAAGATGAAAGTTTATACCGAAAACTATAATGGTAAAATGCATTTTGATAATGACTTTGAGAATAAGTTTGGATTGAAGATGGTATTGAGGAAGCATATATAACAATCCATCGTCTGCAAAGACAATTAATAATTAGTAATGTAATATGAAAAATAAATACAAAGAATTCATAATTCATACCAACGTGCCAATCCAGAGAGGCAGTAACAGCTCATAGGCATCCGTCCAGTACATGTAACTTCCACAAATATTACACAAAATTGTTCTATAAATTGTCATAAAAATTAGATTCCGTTAAATATCTCTAAAAATAAAAAAATTAGATTCAGTCAAATATCTCTAAAAATTGGATTCCAAAATAACAAAGACAAAGATTGTAAGACATTTACCTAGCATTATTTTTTATGGCTTTTCGACCATAAAAAACCCAAACACTTTCCTCCTCATCAGAAAAAGACCTAACCTTAACAAAGGGCAAGAAAGATATTTGGTTTGTCTTTCCATATTTCATTTCAGTTAAGACATTTATTACTTCATATTCATATTCAGTATCTTTATCCCTCTCCTCGTCAAAAGCCTCCTCCCATCCTTTCTCATCCGAACTCTCCTCCTTCTCCAGACACTCCTCCTGCCCATTCCCTTTCTCTTGCCGGGCTTTGTCATCGTCCTCCTCCTCTTGCCCCTGCCGGGCTTTATCATCCTCCTCCTCCTCCTCCTCGTAGTTATCACTAAAATCACTAGTCTTAACTTTGCATTTCTTTTGCTTTTTTCCCTTCTTTTGTTCTTCCTTCTCTTCTTCATCTTCTACATACTCACAAAATCTGCGCAACATATCATGATGCATTTATAACAAATTGGAATGAATTTGAATTGACTTCTCCACAAACATTTTAATTTCATGTTTGATGCTGATTTTCTGCAATTGCACATAGTATAAGTACTCTGTATAAGTGCTTGTGAGTGGTATAAAGTAGTGATTATAAGTTTACCTTAATTTTTTCTCCACTTCCTTCAACACCATGAATACCAACATTTGCTTCTTCAGCTTCTTCAACACTTGCTTCAATAGATTTTTCAATAGATTTTTTAGACAATAAACCCTATAAAAATAAATAGTATAAAAGGTGAATAAACCTATAAATAAATAGTATACTATCTAGATTCTATAGTTATTACATAATGCATATAAACTTATTTTAACTTACATACATTTATATGCTCGGATTCAAGCCTTCGACTTACTCGATCCGTCGTCCAATAGTGAATGGGTAAATGTGTTTTTTTGCCCCCCAAGTCACCAACTCTAACATTCTCAAAATAAAAGATCTATACATAAAACAATATTTGTTAAATTTTATTAAAGTAGATTGCATTCAATCATTAAATTGAAAGCTTACCATAACTAAAAATAAACAACCACCGATGCCCGTCTTCTTTCTGTGTTCCACCTCTCTTGCTCGACGTTTGAATTCAGAAATCTCATCAACTAACCATTCTAATACAAATTTAGTCCAATTATATTGTCGAGCATTCTCAACATCAATAGTAGCAGTAAGATGTCTGGAAGCCGGGAAGACATTCGTAGTTGAACATAAAAAGCATCCAAGGATAAATAACAAGAAACATCATTTAAAGTTGGGTGAGTAGATTTGGATCTCTTGTTTTAATTGACTATGCTTTAATGTCAAGAAATATTTTCTTATATCTAAAGATTTAATGGAGGAAGAATTTAACACATCACGTCCCATGTAAGGGATTCCTAAAATTTGTGCTACTTCTTCTACCGTGAGTTTAAAATTGTGATGGGGAGGGATAGAAAGATATTTTTGCATGGGTTCAAATCTTATTATAAGTTTCTCACATAATTTTCGACTCAGTATATCACAGGTCATGTTCAAAAGGGTTCTGAATCCCATTTCTTTCACTACACATTTCATATCGTCTGTAAGAGTAGAAAATAGCTCTCTTACTTGTTTAGGAGAACACCTTGTCAGCATTGGAGTAGTCATTGCTTTTCTCATTTCAGAAATTTCCTCTTTTACTGTCTTTTCATCTTCTTCGTTTATATCAGTCTATTAAAAAAACTATTTTTCAGTATAATTTATTCAATGAAAATGAAAAACAAAATGAGTATGAGTAAAATAAACTAATAACTCACAGCAATAGATTTCAGTTTCTTCTTAGAAAAAATTTCCTTCTTGTTCGACGTAAGAAACAAGTTTGGTTTGATTTGTATGTTTTTTTTGGTTTTTATGGAAGCGCAAAAAGCAAGTTTGATTCGTGTGTTTTTTTTGTTCCGATGGTTTTGATCGGATACAAAAGTGAGATAAAGGAGTTTGGTTTGCGTGTTTTTTCAGTTTTGATAGTTTTGATCGGATGGAAATTTAGTGAGGTGAAAGTTCAGTGAGGTGAAGTACCACAATGAAGTAAAGTGCAGTGAAGTGAAGTGTGGACTGGACTGGATGCTGATTACTATTACTATTGATAACTATCGAAATGACGTTAGCCACCTCCCATAGAGAACAGAGCTCAAAGTTAGGAGCACAAAGCAGTCCTTCGATTTAAGTATTACAAATATATTATTATATTATTAAACATATAATATTATATTAAATTATATTATATTACATATAATCCCTTATTAATTTAATAAATATAAATATTATATTATATTATATTATATTACTACTTATTATTAATATATTATTATATTATTAAATATTACTATTTTATTACACTACTATTACATTATTACTATATTACTATATTATTAATATTACTACTATATTATATTACTATTATATATCACTATATTATTATATTAAATTATATTAAATTATTATATCACTATATTATTATATTAAATTATATTATATTATTATATTAAATTATATTACGTAGAAATTGGAGTAAATAGAGTTACGAGTCATTAGAGATAAGAGAGAATGTGATTAAAAATAAAAAAACAAAACTAACTTTATTAATATTGTGTTTATTAATAACACATTCGTATTTGTATAAATTTGAGTTACATGTTAAAAAATCACCACAATACTGTTGACATATCGTTGTCTCAAATCAAATCAAATTATTCATTCTTTAACTTTTTAGTCAAATGAAATCAATTTATTTCCCTCCCATCACTTAAAAAATTTAGATACTTATAAATTTTATTCAAAAAACTATTTTATAACTTAATTTCACCTGTCAATTATAAAACTTATAAAATTTCTCACCCAACTCTCAACTCTCACATCCGAATTTTAATTATGACGATAGCAATTGAGCCTTGAACTCAGATTTTCGAGTCCTCTAATAAACATTTTATTTCCCGCAGACCAAAAATTTCTTGAGATCATCTAATATGTTCAAAAACTCTTTTTATCCAACAAATCTATATATATTATGATTTGGTTATATTATTTTATAATAACATATATAAAGGGAGTAAGGAAGGAAAAGAGGAAAAAAATTAATATTCTTCAATTTCATTTTATATCATGAGTCATAATAATTGGATACATAGAATTCTCCTCGAAGAAATTTTAAATACTCATGTTATAGAAGATGTTAGGATTATTTTTAAGAACTAAGACCCAGATCATCCATCATTAGATAAAAGATTACTGGTTGATGGTTGATGGGTTGCCTGACATAAAATAAAAATCCAAACTTTCACTATTTATTTCTTTTTTTTTTAATATATGATGGAAGTCAAAAAATCAAGAGAGGCAAATTTGATTTTGGACTCACAGAAGAATTTGATCAAATTTATACAAATTTATAAGGATGTATTTGATCTAGAAAAAAGAGTTGCAAACTTGGAAGTTTAATATATTTAATACGGATATAACAAAAAAGTACCGGAACTATCTTTAGTTTCCTTTGTTTTGGGCTTTTCAACTCAATATGGTTCAATTGGTGCTATACCTTATGTTATATATGTAATGTAGATATATGTGTGAGAGTATGAGATGTATTTTGTAATTTGTAATTGATTATATTATATGTATGATTATTTTTTTATATTATGAAGTTAATATATTATGATTAAGATTAAATATAATTAATGTTTATGAAGTTTTATGAAGTTTGATTTATTATGATCTTCACATGAGTTTTGTAATTTTTTTCTTTAATAAATTTCAATTGGAAATTTTTTTATATTGAATTGTTGAATTGATTAAACATTGATTGAGAGAGAGAGAGAGAGAGAGAGAGAGAGAGAGAGAGAGAGAGAGAGAGAGAGAGAGGAGATTGAAAAATACATATGTGACTAACAAGAGACAAGATTGAAAGTTATGAACAACATTGAAAAAACTTATTTTTACTTTTTACTTTAAGCAAAGAAAATTGTCAACGGATGAGAGAGAGGGATGTGAAGATTTGGGAGATTCGGAGATGATTTTAAATAATTTAGGAGATGAGAAGAAATTATTTTTAATTTTTTTGTTGTTAAAAAGAATAGAGAAATTATAAAATAAAATTTTAAAAGAGAAGATGAAAAATAAAATATAATTTTTTTGAAATTATCAAAAATTTCAAAAATTCCATTTATATTTACATTTATGTAATATACTTATTTCTTTATATATGGTAAAAATTGATAAAAAAAAAGCTGTCGGAAGAAATCATATCATATTATATATCATAATTATATTTTGTAATAATTCTTTAGATTAGATTAAAGTTGTGAGTTATATTAGAAAGCTCGATAGAGATATCTGCCTATGATACAAACAAAAAGAAATAAGGTATAGATAGAAAGTTCCAATATTATAAAAATAAATAAATTTTCAAATATTTTTTTTTTCAACAAATTTTAGAAAAGGAGGTTATAAGTTTTTTTTCTTCAAAAATCTTTTTCTTTATCTTAATAATCATTTTTTTTTTAATATTCCCTAATCTTTAGTTACATCTAACAATACAATAAAATCTTGTTTATCTCATTTTTTTCTCAACATCTATAAAATATTTTATAATCTTTTTTTCTAATTCTTTTTGGACGGTATCATATAAAAATAATCTTTTTACTATTTTATATGTGTTTTTTTCCGTAATTCGCATGCATGTTAATATTAATAGTTGTTTTGTCACGGTAATTAACTTATTTTTTTAATCTCATACCGAAAATAATAACATACAAAATATCAATGAAAATTCTATAATAATTATATCTAGAGTCCTTAGTTTGTATTTTGGTTAGTTTAAACAATCGAAAAGTAGTTTGTGTATTATTGTATGTGTCTCTGAGCTGTATTTTGTAATTTGTAATTAATGATGTTATATGTATGATTATATTGTTTTTTTTATCATGAAGTCAATATATTATATATTATGATTAGGATTAAATTGTGTTAGTGTTTTATGAAGTTTTATGAATAATCTTTTTACTATTTTATATGTGTTTTTTTCCGCAATTCGCATGCATGTTAATATTAAAAGTTGTTTTGTCACGGTAATTAACTTATTTTTTTTAATTTCACACCAAAAATAATAACATACCAAATATCAATGAAAATTCTATAATAATTATATCTAGAGTCCTTAGAGTCCTTAGTTTGTACTCTGCTTAGTTTAAACAATTGAAAGTAGTTTGTGTATTATTTTGTGTTTCTTAGCTGTATTTTGTAATTTGTAATTAACGATGTTATATGTATAATTATATTGTTTTTTTATTATGAAGTCAATATATTATATATTATGATTAGGATTAAATTGTGTTAGTGTTTTATGAACTTTTATGAATAATTTTTTTACTATTTTATATGTGTTTTTTTCCGCAATTTGCATGCATGTTAATATTAAAAGTTGTTTTATCACGGTAATTAACTTATTTTTTTTTTAATTTTACACCGAAAATAATAACATACCAAATATCAATGAAAATTCTATAATAATTATATCTAGAGTCCTTAGAGTCCTTAGTTTGTATTTTGCTTAGTTTAAACAATTGAAAGTAGCTTGTGTATTATTTTGTGTCTCTGAGCTGTATTTTGTAATTTGTAATTAATGATGTTATATGTATGATTATATTGTTTTTTTTATTATGAAGTTAATATATTATATATTATGATTAGGATTAAATTGTGTTAGTGTTTTATGAACTTTTATGAAGTTATGAAGTTTTGCATCCCATCCCATGAGTTTTGTAATTTTTTATTAAGAAATTTTAATCCATTTTTTTTATGTTGAATTGTTGAATTGAATAAAAGATTGATTGAAAGATTGAAAGAAAGTTGTCGTGAGAGAGAGAGAGAGGAGATTGAAAGGGGTGACTGATAAGAGAAGATTGAAATTGTGAACAACCTTAGAAAATGAGCTCCTTTTACTTTCGCAAAAAGGGTTGTAAAGATTTTTGGAGATTTGGGAGGTGATTTTAAGATGAGAAGAAATTGAAAAATGCATTTGCTGCTCAAGAATAGAAGAAAATTATAGAAGAGAAGATGAAAAATAAAATATAATATTTTTTGATAAAATGGCTCAAAATTTTCCAACACTTCATTTATATTTATATTTATGTAATGTACTGTATCATCACAAAATTATAGCAGAGAAGATGAAAAATAAAATATAATATTTTTTGATAAAAGGGCTCAAAATTTTCGATCACGATCATGAAAAATAATATGGTTATACATTAAATTAAATTATTAGCTCTTGGTAAAAAAAGCTCGTGGAAAAAATCATATCATAATTTATATTTTGTAATAATTCTTTCTCAATGTCAAGAGTTTTTTGGTTAAAGTTGTCACTTATATTATTTTATATTTTGTAATAATTCTTTCTCAAGTTTTTGGGTTAAAGTTGTCAATTATATTAGAAAGCTCGTGCCCTTTTATCTTAATAATCATATTTTTTTTATCTTTTAGTTATATCTAAAATTTTTAACATTATAATAAATTCTTTTTTGTCTCATTTCTTTCTCAACATCTATAAAATATTTCACAATTTTTTTTGAATTCTTTATATTTTTATAATAACAATTTGACAAGTGATAAATACAAAAGTCTTTATTGTGGCGCAAGGAAAAGAAAAAAGAATTATATAGTTTTACTTTCGTACCAAATCGATTTGTTTGTCGAATAGGTAGCAAAAAAATTTATTTGCCCCGGTAGCAAATTAAGCGTATCCTATCCTATGAGACACTAAGCTTAAAGCAACAAACAAAAAATAAATAATTAAAGTAATAATAAATAGTAGAAACAAATATTTAAAAAAAAGTATATAAAATAAAAAAAAGTAATTACTTGAGAAATTTGTTTTTTATGGATACAAAAATCAAATAATAAAAAAAATGGATAGAAAGAAAAAAATAACAAAACCGAAAAAAATAAAAATTAATTTTTGACAAGTCAAATTTGAACTTGCTTTGCCATCATCGGCAAAGTTTGAAGTTTGGTAGAGTGCAAACAAAATAGAAATAGATAATTTGAACTTGAGAAGGTCCTGTGACAGACAAACTGACAAGTCAAACATTTTGGTTGGTCATCAATGCGAGTAGAAAATCACAGGAACAAGAAATTTCAACTTTTTGAAAAGAAGGAATGAATTTTTGACTTTAGTAACTCGGTTCTGGTGACTGGCATATACAACCAAGAAGCGAAGAAAAAATTAAAACAAATTTTAAAGGAAGTGTTGCCACGACAGGACTCCTCCTTGTACTGCACTCCACTCACACCCCGCCACGCCACTTAGTCACTGCACCTGCATGGCCTTCCCATGCCTAGCACTGCGCATACACTTCCACAACACTACTACTAGCCACAAGAAAATAATAAATTTCAAAGTTCTGCAACTGCCTGCCCGCTCGCCAAGTGCCACCCTCCACTGCCCCCTACCACCACTACACTCCTACATTCTCCAGCTACTGCACTTCTGCAGTCTCCAGCTATACTACTACACTACTGCACTCTATCCTGCCATCCGAGCTACCACGAGCTAACAGTGCAGTTATACTACTACTTAACTAAACATTTCTCTTAAAACTCACTCAGAACTTACTCATCACTTTCCTCTCACCACTTACTCTCGCCACTCACTCATAAACTAACTCCTGTCCTCTAGGTACTCACTCTTTACTCACAAATAAACTGCTGTCCAAACTCCTCTCTCGGCTCCGTCTCCGCAAGCTTCTTTCACAGCTCCTTCCTACCCTTTCCTTCAAACTACCTCTCCTCCTTCTTCAGCGCCTCAGTCACAAACTTGACACAATGGCCTCATCATCTAGAAAAGGAAAAAGAATTATGATAGAATCAGATGAAAGCAAACACTTTCCATCTCTGAAAAAAAACAATCTATTTCAGAAGGTATTTTCTCATTGCAACATTACTTCGGGTCGATTAATTGATTGGAATTTTCTTGATAGTATAAGTTTTCAGTACGGGAGTTATTTAAAAGAAGTGTGCCCATCTTGGATTCTTAATCCAGATAAAAATATATATGAGAATGCGGTGAGAATTTTTTATAATAATATGAAAAAAATCCATAACGATTGTGTAGTTATTGATAGTAATATTAGTTCATGTAGTTTTCAAAGTTATTTTGATGGTGAAATAATTGAAGTGACTCCTAAGATGATATGCAGAGAGGCTAATCGTCCGTGGGTGGAATATGAAGAGTGTGCTTCATATTTAAACACTGAAATAATAATGGATGCTAAAATAGTATTTAATGATGATAATTTAGAATTTTTTAACACAAATGCTACTGATTTAAATTTTCAAGTACGAATTCTTCACTTTTTAATTATACATGCTATTAAACCACGTGCAGAAAATTATACATCTATTACCCGAGAAGATTTTTGGTTAATGGCGTGTATAATTGAAAAGAAAAATTAGGGTTTACATTTTTTACTTCCTTATTTTATGATATCTTTAAGAGATTCTTCTAATAATTTATCATATTGTATTATGATAAGTGGTATTTTAAAAAGTCACGGAATAAATCTACAGAAAGAAAATCATTTACAATTAAATATGATTAAAAATAAAATAAATGATATAACTTTACGTAGAGCTTATTCGGTATGTGAAGTTAGAATTTGGATAAATTTAAAGAGAAGAGGTGTTCCAGAGCCACGAGCGGAAGAAGTTCATGATGATGTAAACCTGAATGATGTAAATGAAAATGAGAAAAGGAGGTAGGAAGAATTGTTTGAATATATGAATCAGATGAAATTACAGTTGGATATTGTTTGGAGTGAAGTAGGCGAGGTTCGTAGTGAAGTGGGTGAGGTTCGCAGTGAAGTGGGAGAATCACGAAAAGAAATTGGACAAATTCGAAATGAAGTGGGTGAATTAAGGCATAATTTTGATGAATTTAAGCGGCATGATTATAATTTTAAGGAACAGAATTGGGAAGATCATGCGAGAATGATAGGTTGCTTGATAAGTATGGAGACGTATGTAGAGGTGAATAGTAATTTTATTAAATGTATAAGAGATCATTTGCAGCTCAAAACATCTTCCTTCGGAACCGCGGAACCTAGACCAGCTACGAGCTCTGCCTATCCTGCCTACCCATTCGTCATTCGTCCTCCAAGGACTTCATTTGCTTCATTTGCTTCTCCATCTAATCTTAATCCTTTTGATATTGGTGAAGTGAAAAGAGGAATACAATCCTCTTCTGCTGCGACTGCTTTTGCCACTACCACTGCGACTGGTGGAACTACAAGTGCAACTGCATCGTCTTCTCAACAAAGCAGAGCAAAAAAATTTCGACCCAAAGTTCAATTTCCTTAATTCCAAATTTTTCCTTCTTTTTTTTTTTTTCGTGTATCATTTTTTTCCATGTATCATAATATAATAATATAATATATCATGTATCATGTATCATGTATTATGAATCATGTATCATGTAGTCATGTATCGGATCCAAATATTAAATGTACACTATTTTTCTTATTTTTTTCATTTTCTAAATTTTTTAAAATTTTATTTATGTTAAATTTTTTAAATTTTATAATATGCAAAAATTGGTTGCTATGCCACAATCGGGCCACCCGCGGCCGGGCCATACGACAGCTAGGACGCGCGCATGCCACACAGCGTGGCATGTGCTCAAGCAGCGCACGTGCAGGGCATGTGTGCATGCAAGGGGTAGCGCGAGCGCCCACGCATGCCACTGCCCATTGCATGCATTGATGCAAGTGCCCGCGGCTCATGCCACCGCGCGGGCCATCCATCTATGTAGTGCCCGTATGGGGCATGCGAGCAGCAAAGGCCCAGCTTTCCATGCATCCAGCGCCCACGCGGGGCATGCGAGCAGTGAGGGCCTAGCCTTCCATGCATGCAGCGCGGGCGCCCGACCATGCCAGCCCTGGCACCCACGCAAACACAACCATGCCACCCCGCACGACTAATCATTCCATTTTTTATATTATTAAATTAGATTTATTAATATTATTATTTAAAAATTATAATGATATTAAATTACTAATTTCTATAATACATATAATATCAAATCATCCAAAATATTTTATCATTTTATTTCATTATCAATTATCAATCAACCATCTAAAATATTTATGTGATTATTTTATCATTTTAATTCATTATCAATTATTAATTATCAATCAACCAAGCCAAAATTTTTAGAATTATCAATCAACCAAGGAAAAATTTTTAGAAAGCTCTAACACATTTTATTATGTTATTTCAAAACCGTGAAAAACTTTCATTTTGTTAAAAAACTTTTATTTGTTTTTTGTTTGAGGGCACTTACTTAAATACTGTTCTCCTTTTTTTTTTCATTACTCTCTTTTGCTTCTTTGCAAACAACCTAAAACAATTACTCAAGAATCAAACCATCTTAGTATAAGATGATTATGATGATGTGCACAAGATCATTAGAAGATGATGGATCAAATCACTTAGCATTGAAAAATTAAATTTATTGTGTCAAAAGAAAGCTATTTAGGATAGCTGGTTATCCTATCTCGATCCAATATATCTATCCGCTCAAACTTAAATTTTATCCACTAACATTAATTTTGCTAGATTTAATGTTAAATATTATTCGGTAATAATTAATTGAGTGACTTTTATATGACATCACCTATTCCTATGTACCAAGGATATATAGTTGATGAGAAGGATGTTGTCACGTGGCCCAGAAGGATGTTGTCATTGGTGAGAAGGATATTATCAGTGGGTGCTTTAATCCTACCCTTAGCCCTTGGATGGATGAGAGAAGGATGTTAGTGATACTACTATTCATATTATTCTCTTACAACCCTCTTATAACCTTTCAAGCCAAACAAATCCTAAATTTTTTATTTACTCGAGAAAATCATATCGACCACCAGCGCATGCCACCCACGTGAGGGAAGGTTATTATTAATTTTTTGATAGTGGTAATTAAATTAATTTTGGCAAAAAAAATGACCAAATTTTTGCGGTAATTAAATTAATTTTGGTGTGAAAAAATACCAAATTTTGGCGCCAAAAATATCTTGTCATATTAACTTCATTTATTTCTTTATTTATTTCTTTTTTTCTAGTCTGTTGCTTTTCTTTCCTATGTTATGTTATGTTGTGTTTATGTTGTTAGGTTAAGCATATTTCTCTCCCGTATTTTATTTATTTCTTTCTCTCCCTCACTCTTATTCATTTATTTGCTTTGCAAATCTCTTCATTTATTCTCTCTTTGCTTTCTCTCTTTCTCTTTGCTTTTGCAAATCTTTATTTTCACGGATAAAATATAGATGTATTCTAAATCAAGAGGATGTGATGAATATATTAGTGGGGTTAATGCATTTTTTGAATTTGTATCTCAAAATATTCAATCCATGGATGGGAAGATATCATGTCCTTGTGTAAAATGTTTTAACACATTGAGATTTGCTACACATACAGTGTTTAATCATTTGTTACGTTATGTGTTTCAACGTGGATACGATAAGTAGATATATCATGGAGAGAGCAACAGAGAGAGTGATAGAAAAAGGACAGAATCAACATCTGATACATCTAATGTATTAAACGTACATGATAATCTTTTTCACCATGATATCTTTGGCATATTACATGATGCATTCAGTGCATCTAAGGTGGATGATTTTACTTCAGATAAATTTCAAGAAATACTTCAGAATGCAAAAAAATCGGTATATCCAAAATCAAAATATTCTGTACTTACAACTATTGTGCATTTATATCATTTAAAGTGTTTGTCTGGATGGAGCAACAAATCTTTTTCATTACTGTTAGTATTTTTTGGAGAATTATTGCCTGATGATAACATCTTACCAAATAGTTGCCATGAAGTAAAGAAAACTATTTCATCTTTAGGGTTGACATATGAGAAAATACATGCTTGTCCTAATGATTGTATGTTATACCGGAAATATAGAGCCAAAGACGAAGCATGTTATGTGTGTGGTACTTCTAGATGGAAATCAAATACAGATAAAGGAGTTGAAGGATGTCAAGCAATTAATAAAAAAAAAAGACTGCTAAAATATTGAGATGGTTTCCTTTGATTCCTAGATTGCAAAGACTATTTACATGTCGGGAAATAGCTTCTTTGACGAGATGGCATCATGATAAGAGAACAAAAGATAGACTTTTAAGACACCCAGCAGATTCTCTTGCATGGAAGGAGTTTGATTCTCTATACCCTAACTTCTCTTTTGATCCAAGAAATATTCGATTAGGGTTAGCAGCAGATGATTTCAATCCTTTTAAAACCATGAATGTTTCACATAGTACTTGGCCAGTGATCATGATACCATATAATTTGCCTCCTTGGTTGTGCATGAAATCTACCAACTTTATACTCACATTACTTATTCCCGGTCCTAGAAGTCCTGAGGATAAGATAGATGTGTACATGGAACCATTGGTGGAAGAACTAAAAGAATTATGGAATGAAGTAGTAGATGCTTATAATTGTTCAGTTGATGAAACATTTAAAATGCATGCAGCACTTTTATGGACCATTAATGATTTTCCTACATATGCTAACTTGTCTGGGTAGAGTACTAAAGGTAGATTTGCATGCCCAGTATGTGGATATGATACATGTTCTCAATGGTTATCTCATGGCCGGAAGTATTGTTATATGGGACATCGAAGATGGTTAGAGTCAACTTATCCATTCAGGTATGACAAACATTCTTTTGATGGGATACAAGAATTCAAAGTTGCTCATAAAGAACGATCCGGATCTGATGTATTGCAAGAATTATATGGCTTTGATTTAACAAGTGCCAATGACATGCCTGGATGGAAAAAAAAGAGCATATTGTTTCATTTACCTTATTGGAAAAATGTTTTAATTAGACATAACATTGACATGATGCACACAGAAAAAAATTGTTTTGATATAATTGTTGGTATAATTCTGAGCCAAGAAGGAAAGTCTAAGGACAATTATAAGGCCAGACTTGATCTTGAGGAGATGGGAATAAGAAAGGATTTACATGTATGTAGATCCAACTCTACAAACATATTGTTGCCTAAAGCATATTACCAAATGACCTTGCAGGAGAAAGATACATTTCTTAAGGTTCTAAAAGAGTTAAAACTTCCTGATGAGTGTTCTACTAATATTTCCAGATGTGTTCAATTGAAGCAGCGGAAGTTAATAGGTCTAAAGAGTTATGACTGTCACATTTTATTGCAAGAGTTTATTCCTATAGCAATTCGTGGATCACTCCCTGAGAATGTTACCTCTGTTATCATCAAAATTTGTAATATTTTTAAATGTCTTTGCTCTAGAGTGCTTGACCCATGAGAATTTGAGCAATTAGAGACATTAGTTCCACAAATTATGTGCGAGCTTGAAAAGATTTTCCCTCCCTCATTTTTTACCAACATGATACACTTGATGGTGCACTTGACAACTGAAGCAAGAATTGGTGAACCAGTCACATATAGGTGGATGTATCCCGTTGAAAGTTTTGTTTTATTTTTTAACTTATTTAGCTTATTTCATTTAACCTACACATTTAAATTTCATACAATATATGTATTTAATTTAATATAATATATGTATATATATGCAGATACTTATTTCAACTCAAATCCTATGTTCGTAATAGAGCACGACCTGAAGGCTCTATCGTAGAAGGATATATAGCAAATGAGTGTTTACTATTTTGTTCAAGATATTTAGACGGGGTTGAAACAAGGTTTAATCGTGCATTGCGGAATGATGATAATCATATAGTGTTTGGAGAAGATGACTCCACTTTAACAACAATTGGAAGGCCTTTGGGAGTAAGAACATGTTCATATGTTCAAAGACAAAAAAGAAAAAGAATATGTCGAATTCGTCTAGACGACATGTCATTGCAGCAATGTCACAGATACATAGTATTTAATAGTGACTCAATTGCTTCCGTTAGAGTGTAAGTATATATTTTCATATATATATTTTTTAATATTTAAACTCTAATATCATATATATATTATATATGAAGGGAACATATGCAACATCTTTGAAGAATAAATCGTGTAAAGAAGTTAAACACTTTCCAAATAAACAAACTTCATAGTAAAGAGTTCACTACTTGGTTTAGTCATCGTGTAAGTATATCATTTTTTAATATTATTAATTTCTTCTCTTTATATAAATACTTAATCTTTTAAGATTTCTTTTGTAGGTTACCAATCCAAAATATGCCGGAGAGATTACAGATGAAATTAAATAGATATCTCGTGGACCAGATCCATTCATTAGAAATTACAGTGGCTATCTAATCAATGAATATCGATTTCATGTAAAAGATCGTGAGAAATACCTTCAAACTCAGAATTCAGGAGTTGTGGTAGTAGTTGATGATATTAGTTATGCAAGTGCAAAGGATAAAAAGCTAATTGAAGGTAAAGTTAATTATTATGGCATCTTAAGAGAAATCATTAAAGTAAACTATAACGGAATGTATACATTTGTATTATTTCGGTGTGATTTGTTCGACCTACAATGAGGATGCAAGAAGGACAAATTTTATTCAACTCTTGTCAATTTTTCCTATCTCAATCATACTGGTATTGATTTGCTGGATGATCCTTATATTTTGGCATTCCAAGCAAAGAAAGTGTTTTATGTGGCTGATGAAAGACATAAAGGATGACTTGTTGTAAAACATGTCAAAATTCGAGATGAATTTGATATAGGTGATGAATTGAAAATTCATCATTTCAATTCAGAAACTAGTCCCTCAACTAATCAGACGTGGGTTTGAACTAATGTTGATGAAGATGAAGGAAATATATCAATGGCAATAAATGACGATGATGATGATATTGATAGAGTAAGATGTGATGCATATGTATAGGAAATGTAATTTTGTTTACATATTATCCAATCATTCTCTATTTTTATATTTTTTTCCTTTAATTTATTCGGTGCACTCAGGTATAATAATTAATGTAATATTTTATCCTTAATTACGTTTACTAAAACAAATACTAAAAATTACATTGCATATTGCACATGATTATCAAAATTTAAAGGTAGTAAGTAGAGTTTTCGATAATTTACAATTTAGGTAGTAAGCAGGTAGTAATAATAATATAGTAGAGTTTTTAAAAATTTATAATTAGTAGTAATAATATAGTAATATTGTAATAATATAGTAGAGTTTTTGAAAATTTATAAGTTAGTTAGTAAGTAGTTAGTAAGTAGATAATAAGTAATAATAATGTGACAGGAGCTTGCATGGGCTGGCGCCCGCGCTGGCATTGCTGGGCGCCCACACTGGAGTTGCATGTGTGCGGTGGCATGCGTGGGGGGGTGTCCATGCTGGCATGGCTAGGCGCCCGTCTTGGCCCACACATACTATGTCTCTCTGCTTTTTTTATTATATTAAATTTTTTATATATGGATTATATCAAAAATTTCAAATTATGTAGAATAATGATATATTTAATATTATTAATTTAAATAATGTAATGATATAAATTTAGGGTTATTATTTATTAAAATGTAATATTTAGGGTAAGAACAAATGTTACAAACAATACGAAAATTAAATTGTTGATGATGTAATAATACAAAAATAAAATAAAATTTACAAAAAATGGAAAAAATAGAGGTTCTAAAAATTTATTTGAGCCCTAAATCAAATATATAATAAATTATTCTCTACAAACATTTTTCCCTCCCATCTTTCCCTCCAAAACTTATAAGTTCTTTCCCTCCATTTTTCCCTCCAAAATTTATAAGTTAGGTAGTAAATAAGTAGTAAGTAGTAAGTAGTAAGTAGTAAGTAGGTAATAAGTAATAATAATATCGCACCCTTGCATGCATGGCGCGCATGCATTGGCGCCCGCCCTGGCATTGCCGGGCGCCAGCGCAAGAGGTTGCATGGGTGCAGTGGCATGCGTGGGTGGGAACTCGTCTTGTGGCATGCGTGGGTGGGAGCCTGTCTTGTGGCCTCCAAAACTTATAAGTTCTTTCCCTCCATTTTTCCCTCCAAAATTTATAAGTTAGGTAGTAAGTAAGTAGTAAGTAGTAAGTAGTAAGTAGTAAGTAGGTAATAAGTAATAATAATATCGCACCCTTGCATGCATGGCGCGCATGCATTGGCGCCCGCCCTGGCATTGTCGGGCGCCAGCGCAGGAGGTTGCATGGGTGCAGTGGCATGCGTGGGTGGGAGCCCGTCTTGGCATGGCTAGGCGCCGGTGTCGGCCACACATTCTATGTCAATACTTTTTTTTATATAAAAATTTTTACATAATTATATCAAAAATTTTAAATATGAATTATGTAGAATAATAATATATTTAATATTATTAATTTAAATAAGGTAATGATATAAATTTATTATTTATTGTAATGTAATATTTGGGGTAAAAATGTTATAACAAAAACAAAAACATTGTAACAAAAACAAAGGCACAACAGAAAATGAAATTACTGATGATGTAATAATAAAAAGATAAAATTCAACTTAGAAAAAAGCGGGTTCTAAAAATTTATTTAAGCGCCTAAATCAAATATATAATATATCATTCTCCACACACTCTCTTTCCCTCCAAAACCTCTCTCCTCCCTCAAATCTTAAATCTTGTGACTTAAAACCATAATCATTTTTCAAATTCTCAAATTTTTCGACTTAACCAAAATTTTATTTCAAACTTTCCTTAACTCAACATGGGAAGAACTAAACAAAAGATGAGTATTGTTGCTGATCATGAAAAATCACAGCCATTCAAAGATCAACTTCACTCTGAAGAAGCCCAAGATGCTACGCCAGATTTGATTTGGTTTGGTTTAAAAACATATCATTGAGATAAGTATCCATTTCTAATATTTTTAAAGCAGTTCTCAAGAAGAAATGTAGAGACCCAACACGTTGTCAAGATATTTGGGATTTAGAAAAAGGAAAATAGATGGTGGTTGAAATGAATGAATTAAATCAACCGATAGGAATTGATGGTATGATCTTTACTAGATTTCTTGGTTCTATAGTTAGAGTCCACTCGATTGCTCCTATAAATTATATGACTTGGTGTGATATGCCAACAAACTATAAAGAAGACATGTGGAAAATTATAGAGGTATCTACTAAATTGTACATTCACATAAATGGAAATTAATATATCTAATTTTATTTCTTTCATTTTGAATTTTGTACATTCACATAAATTGGAAATTAATCCATCTAATTTTATTTCTTTCATTTTGAATTGTAGTCTAAGATTACTTTCAAACTACTCAGCGATGACACCAAAAAATGGATTATTGGAAATTTGTGTGAGAAATGGAAGAGTTTTAAAAATAGCCTTAAATCAAAGTGGTTTGATGATTCACTTGGAGTAGATAAAAATATCAAAAGAATGGAAGATGAAAGGGTTGATCCAAATCAGTACAAGAATCTTGTTATTTTCTGGCTAAGTGATAAAGGAAAGGTAAAAAATAAATAATTTTTCTTACTCATTCATTTGTACTCTCGTAAAAAATAAACAATTTCTCTTACTATTAATTGAATACATTTAATTCTAGTACTTTGTATTAGGAAATTAGTAAAAGAAATTCAGAATGTCGTGCAAAGTTGACGGATCCACATTACTTAGGATTTAAGTCATTTGCCAAACTCATTGATGAGAAGATATAAACAACTCATATTTCATTTTACTTATAATTAATTTTACTGCATAATATTTTACATACTTAGAATCACATTTTATTATTATAGACAACACAACGTGGGACGAAACCTTATAGAGCAGAACTTTATATTATAAGTAGAACCCGATTGAATGGTAGTTTAGTCTCTACGAAAGCATCATAAGTTGTGGTATGGATGATTATTTTCATGTAGTTCTTGATTTATGGACATTCATGTTTCATTTATTTACTTTATAGGAAATGATGAAGAGTCAAATGGAGTCTGTTGAGAGAGAAGAAGGCCAAGTAGAAAGTTCAAATTTATCTTGGAAAAGTGATATTGTGTCAAAGGTTAAAGGTCCTGATTCGCGGGGTAGAATCAGATGTGTAGGAAAATTTACAAGTGCATTTGTACATTCAACGAGAGCCGACAAAGAAGATATAACTAATATGATGTAACAATTAATGTAACAAAATCATAATCGTACTAATTTGTTAAGTAATGTTCTTCTTCATGTTGCTATGAATGTTGGAAGTGGATATAAAGATGAGTTGATGAATATGGTTAATGAAGCAAGAGTTATTGATAGTGTTCGGGTATGTAATTTCTCTATTTCTACTTTGGCACAATCTTATTAATTTCACTTTTACATTTCAAAAATTATTTAAATTATTTGTATTTTAACTTCCTTCAATACTAGATGCTGGGAGTGTACTTAAAAACCAGCAATTATCATCACCGCCCGACTCCATCCCAAAAGGTAATATTTATTTCACTATTTATTTTTATTTTATTTTTAACATAGTAATATTTTTATTTATAACGATTTTATACCATTATATTATATTCATCTGACTCTACTTCTTTTTACGAATGAATAGATTGAATGAAGGTGGATTGATTGAAGGTGGACTTTGCCGATAATCTTTTGATAATTGAAGTGAAACATCTCTCAGAAAAAGATATATAGATTATGGGTGTGGGATATGTAATATTTTTGTTTTTTATCCTATTGTATCAATCATTTTCCAATATTATAATATTATAATATTTTCTTTATTTTCAAGTTTTACTTATATTTTCTTATACTTGTACTAACCATCCACAAAACTTCTAACATTTACTCATATAAGAAGATATATATAGTAACCGACTATAGTCACTAGTAAGTGACTGTTAAGTGACTAGTAAGTGATGATAGTAGTAACTGAAAAGTAAGTAACTGGTAAGTGATGATAGTAGTAACCAAGAATTAAGTAATTAGTAAGTGAGTAGTAAGTGATGATAGTAGTAACTAAAGTGACAATAAAGTACTAATATTTCTTAACACCATCCATAAATCATAATATTTCTTAACATTTGTACAACTGAAGTAATAAGATGTCCAAACGGTATGATATATGTCTAGCAGTAACATAACTGACATAGGTACTAATATGGCAACCGATAATAAAAATAGTAAGTTTTCTCAACACATTTTAAACTGATGATAACATACGAAATGTACCAATAGTTCTAACCGTCACTATAAATATATGACATGCTCCAACTGTCATGAAAAGTGTCAGAACACACCTATCCCGATTGGTGTATTACCGACTAAATCCCTATCCATTGGAGAAGGTTTTGCCGATAGTTTTTGTATATTTAGGAGACGGTTTTAGTCTGTCAACAAAACTCACTTAGTTTAAACTATATACATTTGATATATCACCGCACCAAGCTTATTTTTGTACAGTTTGTATCTCACTCACTGGGTGTATTATATATTCACCTCTGCTACTTTCATTTTTATAGAGATACAAACTGTACAAAAATAAGCTTGGTGCGGTGATATATCAAATGTATATAGTTTAAACTATCATGTCATTCATAATTTTATCCAATAAATGAATAAATTCAAACTATTGTTTCCAAAATCATCATAATTTACAATGGTCATAATCAATTTCATATGCATTCGGTTATTTCACATTTTTAAATTTGGGGAAAATCAAAATTATTGTTACCAACAAAGGTCTACC